>CM017580.2:4296360-5704562 GCA_007844105.2 Rhamnella rubrinervis | reverse complement strand
AACTTCTAAGCTCACATGGTCCAAAAAGCAAGGGAGCTTTGGTGCAACTACCACAAAGATTGTCTCTAACTTACAATTTATTTGTTTATTGGGGATTTTTTGAATAAACAGCTTAACTGACAATTTGTTTATTTATTGGGGATAAATTTTCAGTTAATATGTCTAAGTTTTTAGAAATGGAAGATTATATTTATAAGATTTATTTAAAGAAAAAAAAGAGTCGATGAGATTGAATTAAATTTAGTAGATGGGAGACAACGATGTGAGGTTTAGACATCGTTCTAATTTTCTGCCCCACATGAACTGCCATGGTTCTACTCAGTGCAATGTTTTGGGCTGGGCTGGACTCGGATTAAGTATTATCCCAAACCTGAAATTATATGGATCGTGGGGTTTTCTGATGTCTTGTCAAGCCCAGTACCCATTTAATATTTTTTTTATATAATTTTTAGTAGAATTAAAATTTTGTTTTAAAAAATAAAAATAAAAAGTCAAATATATTCTTAGACTTATTGATTAAAAAAAAAAATCCGAATTTCTGTGGGTTCTTCGGCTTTGTCGTCTTCATATTATTATTTTTGTATTCTTCTCCTTTTTCTTTGTAATATTTTAATTTATATCTTAAATTATAAATCCGCCGAACTCTTAGCATTACAAGCACATCGAATATTATATATATATATATATATATATATATATATATAAATTTTTCTTTTTTCCTTTTTTTAACATAAAACATGCAGTGGGTTAAGGATTATATTGTTTTTCTTATCTTGGTTATTTATAATGCTGTTCACCAGGTTGATAAGCATTAGTTATTAAGATTTTCTCTCTTACCCAAAAAAAAAAAAAGTTATTAAGATTAATTCTGTCATCTCCTTTTCTATCTTTTACTTGATTGGAACATGGAATTCCAATGGTGTTTTGTGAGGGAGATCACATTGACGTTAATTAAATTTACATGGAATTGCGATGGTCCTGGATTGGACTTAGTGATGTGATTATGTAAATAAATGGAATTGATAAATTATGTGTCACATATTGTATTAAGACCAAGTACAGATTAATACGGTAAATAATCATTGATGTTGTAAGACCAAATAATGAGAGACACGATTTCATTTTATGATAGCATTTTTCTATATTTTATATTAATATTCTTTGCGTTGGTAGTACTTAGGTTGGTTTGTTTTTTTTTTTTTGGATGAAGGAACAAAATCATTTATTCAAGAATAATCAGCAAAACATAACTCAAAAGTGATTTTGTATGAATTTTCTGAAAGTTTATATTAATTATTACTAATTCCAAGTTTTTTTTTTTTTTGTCTTGCATGAATGAATTTGAATTTTAGTGCTGTGTCATCTATACACACCCAATAATTGATCTTTTAACTTCAAGCATATATATATATATATATATAAAAGTTTTATTTTTTATATCTCCATTTAACTAATTAAATACATATTTTGATTAATTCACATCAGTCATAAGCTAAAATAACAAAAACAAAAACAAGCACATAACTTTATTTTGTACTAATGTCAAATTAACTGTTTTTGCTCCTAATCAACTTTTTTACTTTAAACAACTAAAATATATAGTTAATTACTTAAATGGTCATGTGACAATACAAAATTTTAATTAGATTAAAAAATAAATCAAAAAATAGATTGAGATAACATATTTATATCCGTTATATGCCAAATGACGGATTAAGATTTAAAATCAAGAATTAAAAAGAGACAGAAAAAAGAAAAGAACCAGAGCTGGATTTTTTTTTAAGTAATCATGGAAGAGACATGCAGCATATTAGTTGCAAGATAATTTTCCTTTTAGCAGGGGATTTGTGGTCAAATTTATATAATAATTTAATTTAAACTGTGTTGTCTTTGGAAGCCCAAAACCAGAGCTAAGTCCTTTGCTTCTCATTTCAATAAATTTATTAACATTCAACGGAAAATTACACCACTTTAGAAGACCAATGAAGAAAACATCTAACAAGGAAATGAATTCTGATATTCAATCCCAGTCAGTTTAGAATTTATTTGTAAAATTTATACAAACTAGAGCAACATAAGTATATTACAAAGTAAACATCCTCTAAATACCTAATTCCCAAACCCACAAATAAATTGTCGGCCTGAAAATATGGCCATAGAAAAATAAAAATAAACAAAGTGTTATATTCCTAGCTAGTCCCACACATTTACGTCATATTTCTTTTCTATTACCCCCAACTACCGCATGGTCCGCATCTCGACCTATACATATACATTAACGTAAGACAAATTACAAAATTTTAAATGGCCAACGAACGATAATTTAACCATATGCTCTGCCTTTATTCATTAGTTTATTTTATTGGAAAACATGCATTCTTTCACGTGAAGTGATTATATATATATATATTCTTTCTGTTTTTCATCTTCTCTGATCAACTTTTTTTTTTTGGTGAATATCTTTTCTGATCAACTTGTCTATATATAACCCTCTTCTTCTTCTTCTTCTTCTTCTTCCCTTTTTTTTCTTTTTTTTTTCCTTAAATAAAAAGGGCCTCAACTTACCCCATCATATTTTTATCATATAAATATATTTATCGTAACATGGCTCCATCAATTTAAAAAGCCACCTCCTATACATATATATATATATATATATATATATATTTTGTTTTTTCCTTTCTGTTTTTCATCTTTTGTGATCAACTTGTCTATATATAACTTCCTATATATATATATATATTTTGTTTTTTCCTTTCTGTTTTTCATCTTTTGTGATCAACTTGTCTATATATAACTTCCTCCATCATATTTTTATCATATAAATATGTTTATCGTAGCATGGTTCCATCAATTTAAAAAGTCACCTCCTCCTCTCTCTCTCTCTCTCTCTCTCTCTCTATATATATATATATATATATATATATATATATGTTGGAGCTTTGAATATGTCCAATAAGTGTAGTGATAGAGCTTGCACATACAATAACACTTAAATATTCGCCTCTCTAGTACTCACTCGCTCTTTCATATATAATATAAAGTCGTCAGTCAATAATATAAGCATTGGAGAGACAAGAAAACTTAAAGACTTAGCGGATCGAAGAGAAATCAAAGAGAGTGAGAGAGATAGAGATGAGGAAGGCAAAAAGTGAGCATCTTCCTCTTTTCGAAACAAAGTCAGGCAAGGGACTAATTCCATTCAGATTGTTTGTAGCTTCAACCTTGGCCAGTATATGCTTCATCTTTGTGTATAGGGTTAGGTTTATGCCTGCAGTACCTCTACTAGGGAATAATGAATTAGAAGCAGATCTAGGAGTAAGATGGACGGCTTGGATTGGATTGTTTCTTGCAGAGATTTGGTTCAGTTTCCATTGGCTTCTCGTTGTTGCTCTTAAATGGAAACGCATTTATCGTACCACTCACAAACAGAGACTCTCCCTAAGGTCCATAATCCATCATCTTATTACATTGTCTAGTAGTCAGTACAAAACAAAATGATGTCAAAGCTATGCACGTAACTACGTAGTTTCAATATATAATCACCTTATATGTATTAATGCAGGTATGATGAGGCGGCTTTTCCGGGCATAGACATAATCGTGTGCACGGCTGACGCGAAAATAGAGCCGCCGATTATGGTTGTGAACACAATCTTATCAGTCATGGCTTACGACTATCCATCCGACAAGCTTAGCGTTTATTTATCTGACGATGGTGGATCTGACTTGATGTTCTATGCTATGCTTGAGGCCTCACGCTTTTCAGAACAATGGATTCCATTTTGCAGAAAGTTCAAGGTAGAACCAAGATCCCCAGAGGCCTTTTTTGACAGAGCTTCTGAACCAATTGATGATCATCATAGTTCCATGGCCAACCAGTACTGGACCTCCATCAAGGTAACAAATGCCATTTAATTACTTAAAAGCATCCATGTATTACAGTTATGATATTCATCAAAAAAAAAAATGTATTACAGTTATGATACTATTATAAAAGGGCAAGAGCATGCAATAATATTAATTCATTTGGGTATCAAAACTAGTAGACAGGGATTCAAATCAGATGTCCCACTACCTGTTTTATTTTTAAAATTTTGACGAGGTGTAAAATTTTTAAAGCTATTTGAGTTTTAGTTTATTTATTTTGTTTTCAAAGTTTAGTTTTCTATAAACTAAGACTCAAACAACCGTGTTAATTTTAAAGATGGAACATAGAGTGGGAAAAACAATTGGACAGCTGATTTAAACTCACTAAGGCCACATTATATGAGATAGGACAAAATTGTTTGATTTAATTTTTTTTTTTTGGTAAACATATGTGTAATATATAAATCAATATATATATATATAATATTGGGGGTGGGGGGATTTAAATTAAGATCATTGCATAAGGCACAGTGACTTTTTACCTGGGCTGTATAGGACATATAAATTAATAAATTGTCGGTTTCTAGTACATGTTTGTCTTTTAGTCCAAAGAAAAAAAAAATTGCTCTAGCATCTTATATATTATTAGTCTTTTAATTTTGGTAACAATGGAGATTTTTTTTTTCCTCCTCTCACTCTCTCGTATAATTTGTTAACAATCAACTAAATTTTTTTTTTTATTTTTTTTTTCTTTTCACCACATTGTAGAAGTTATATGAAGAAATGAAGGCAAGGATTGAAAGCCCAACAAAGCTAGGCCGAATTTCAGAAGAAATACATAAGCAACACAAGGGATTTCGTGAATGGAACTTTGTTTCAAGCCGAAGTGATCATCAAACAATTCTTCAGGTACTTAAAATAATATAGTTTCGTTATTTATACACAATTTCAAACTTAACAATCCTTACCAAAACTTTCTAGCTTAAACTTCTTAATTAATTAGCATGTGGCAAATTTTCTTATTAGATTATTATTGATGGAAGAGATGCCAAGGCTTTGGATACTGAAGGACAACCTTTGCCAACTCTAGTCTACTTGGCACGTGAAAAAAGGCCACAGTACAACCATAATTTTAAAGCTGGATCCATGAATGCCGCGGTAATCTTAATCTTAACAGCTGTTGTATTATATTATAGTGTAATTAAGATGATTTACAGTCAACTTTTTCTTTCTTTTTTTTCATGGATGATATTAAATAGATAAGGGTGTCATCACGGATAAGTAATGCTCCCATTATACTTAACGTGGACTGCGACATGTATTCAAATAACTCAGAGTCGGCCAGAGATGCTATATGCTTCTTTTTGGACGAAGACAAGGGGCATGAGATTGGTTTTGTACAGTTTCCACAGGCGTTTGAAAACCTCACCGACAATGATATTTACAGCACCTCTATGCGCCTCGTCACCGAGGTTAGCCACTAATTTATTAACAGCCAACTTTCCAACTTATAAAACTTGCTAATTAATTCCTAATTTGTGTGGTTCACTTGGATGGTGAAGGTTGAGCTTCCTGGAGTGGACAGTAATGGTGGTCCTTGCTATATTGGTACTGGGTGCTTTCACAGGAGAGAATCACTTTGCGGTAAGAAATATAGCAGCAACGCATGTCAAGGTGAGGACTGGACGAGCAAAAACGACGTAAAGATTGAAGAAGAAAGTGTAGATGAAGTGGAAGAAACCTGTAAAGTTGTTGCAAGTTGCACCTATGAAGAAAACACCGAGTGGGGAAAGGAGGTCTCTCTCTCTACACCACACATGCACACTGCTGACACTCTATCTCTCCCTCTCTTTTAGTTTTTTGAAACAGTGGTAAAATAATATGATATTAGAGCCTCTTAAAATCCTAAATATCTAAACATTAATAAGAATTAACACTTCAGGTCTCACTTTAGTCACATTACCACCCATTAAATAGATATAAAACTTGTAAGGACCACATATATATTTAACACCTATAACCTAGCAAGCCACACATATATACATAACACAGTGATATGCATATAAATATATGTTGATAATGTTCATGCATGTGTATGATGCAGATGGGCGTGAAGTATGGTTGCGCAGTGGAAGACGTAATTACAGGCTTTGCCATACAATGCAGAGGTTGGAAATCTGTGTTTATTAAACCAGAGAGAGCTGGTTTTGTAGGACTTGCTCCAACTAAACTACTGCAGTCACTTATACAGCAAGAGAGATGGTTAGGAGGGCAAGTTCAATTCTTTTTCTCAAAATACTGTCCAATATTGTACGGCTACAAAAAGGTTTCTTTTGGACTTCAGCTTTGTTACTGTCACTACGCTCTGGGGGCTCCAAATAGTTTGGCTCTGCTCTACTTTGTTGCTGTACCATCGCTTTGCCTTCTGAAAGGAATCTCCTTGTTTCCAAAGGTAACCAAAATTTTCAAATGCTGGACCAGCTAGTATTATACAAATTCCTGCGAAAGAATTGAATAATCTTTTTGATGCAGTTATCAAACCCATGGGTGATACCTTTTGTATATGTATTCTTCGGCAACCTTATATACAGCCTTGTTGAACGCCTATGCTGTGGAGGGACATGCCTAGAATGGTTGAATGCTCAAAGGAATTGGTTATTTGGAAGAATAACTTCCTACTTGTTTGCTATTTTGGACAACATCCTCAGGGTATTCGGGATCACGAAGTGGTCCTTCATAGTTACTTCGAAGGTGGCTGATGAGGATGCGTCTGAAAGATACAAACAAGAGCTAATGGAGTTCGGTGCCACTTCGCCAATGTTTACCATTTTGGCTACAATTGCGTTGCTCAATGCCTTCGTTTTAGTTTGGGCAGTGAAGAGGTTCATTTTGGAGGAGCAAAGTTTGGTTATAGATTCATTTGCGTTACAGATTATACTATGTGGTCTGTTGGTTTTTATCAACCTCCCAGTTTACCAAGCTCTTTTTCTACGGAAGGACAAAGGTAGAATGCCCTCTTCAATAACGTACCCCTCCATAGCTTACGCTTTAGCACCTTGCTTCATTGCTCTGTACTATTAGAATGTCAACAATATGGTGCTCTATATTCAGTACAACTGGTATTATCAATGTAATAAATTTTTTTTGGGGGTAGACTTCTAATGGTTTAGTTGGACGTGGCTGTAACTTGTAATGATATAAATTTTAATATAAAATAAAGAACAAAATAAATTAAGAAATAAAAAGTATCATGGCTAAATAGACATTTATCTACTCCTATTACCATTAAGTGTATGTTTTACCAACTGGGTCACATCAGTTGGACCCATTATCACTTGAACGTTATTATTATAGTTCTAAGGTACAAACAAGACAATATATATATATATATATTAGATAGTTGTGAAGCCAAAGCCAAAGCCAAAGGCATTTTGTTTATTGGTTTGGTTAATCAATAAAAGAAAGTGACATTTTGAGCTTGTCTTAGTTCCCGGAAGAACTGACTTGTTCAACTCGGAACTTGCTGGCCTATATTCTACTTATCATATCGATGAGTCTGGAAACTGATGCATATTTTATATATTTAACATACAAAATTGTTTAAAAATAAATAAATAAATTACCAGCTTTTGAATAAAAAAAGACCACGTTAGGTATGATAGGTGTGGGTTTTAAGAGCATACAATTACATCAAATAAAACCGTGTCTCCTAACAAAATTTTAAGATGATAATTTTTATATTGAAATTTTTTTCTCAACCTAAAAGAAAAAAAAAACCAAATATTATAACAAAATGATATCTATATATGTTACTCATATTTTTAGCATTTGATGTAGAAATTTAAAGAATCCTTTATAAGCTTCATAAAATTCGAATTTTTCTTCAATTATTGACTTTTATTTAATTATTTTAATCCTCTTGTGATTAGTTCACATACAAAAGCTGTATGTAGCTTTATAATTCAATCTAGAAGTGGCTTTTTCAATTTTCTATTTCTTATTCCTTCATGGAAATGGAAATGGTAGAGAAGAAATAGATTTTTTTTTTCCCTGTGAAAGAAGAAATAGATGTTGGACTTAAAGCTGACTTCTAACCAATTAATTTTCATACAAATTGTATGATGTTAATGTTTGCCTTGTCCTGCTCTGTATCTGTTTTGAGAAGCAAGTCCACAATATACATTGATCTTAATTAAAGATGTGAAAAAATGAATTAAATAGAAAATGCAACAAATTTTATAGGAATAAACTATTAGAATATCGCAACAACATCAGCAAAATAAACTTTAATTTATAACAACTTCAACTTTTAAGCTCACATGGTCCAAAAAGCAAGGGAGCTCTGGTGCAACTGCAACCACCACAAAGATTGTCTCTAACTTACAATTTTTTTTTATTTGTTTGGTAGGATAACAATTTATTTATTCATTTGGGATTAAACAGCTTAATTCAAATTAAACTTGAAACCAATTAGGTCGTAAATTTAAACTACATGAATTAGTTTCTAATCAATTAGATTTTATAGAGCCGCAATCAGATTTGAAACTATAATGGCCTGAAACAACACTGGATTCATAGAGACAGTAGCTTTGTTAATCAGGCCACAGAGAGAGTATTTTTTGTAAACAAAATAAGATTAATATACTAAATAAAATTCATAAGTATGAAAAATATAATACTGAACCTTTTTTTTTTAAAAAAAATAATAATAAGTTTCTCTGTTTTTGTATATTTCATTTGCATTTCTTTAGTGGGTTGAAGTATTGTTTCCAATAAGCATACAATGGATATTGCTTAATGGAAGATAATGACTTGGATTAAAAGCTAATCAATTCAGTAGCATTCAATTATGTTGCTCCCTTTATCCTCTACATTTCTTGCAAGTATATAAAGGATTTCAAATCCTGCTTGAACAGGGCAAGAGATTTAATCACCACGGTCCCCCAAATAATTCAGTGAAACATTTATTAATTCTATGAAGAATGAATATATGAACATGGTTAACAATTTGACCCCTAAAAAAAAAATGAGTAAAGGGTTAAACAATGGCAAGAAAATCTAAGTCTTAAAACACTCACTATCCAAATTCTTTACAAATTGAATCAGGGGAACTGAAATGAACCCCCTATTTGATTATTGGCAGAGGGAGGGTCAATGGCCACCCAGAGAAGAGAAATGGTGATTGCAATAAGACCAGACCAGACATATACAATAGTAGGAGTCCTTCCTCTTCTTCCCATGAGCCCTTTAGCAAAAGGGTATAGATGAACTAGCACCCAGAAGCTGAAAAACACACCCCCAATCAATCTACTCCACTGTGGTATCACACTGTACACTGTTCTTGCTACTCCAATTGCTATTCCAATCAAGTTTACCATCATGATGGTGAGCGGTGGAATCACCAGTGACGTCCATTTGAAAATGTACAAATCAGCGAATTCATCGTCTACATCGTCGCCACCAGATTTTGATGTCAGAGTGAATGAGATTTCAATGCCTGCTATAACTTTTAGAAGACCTTGGAGCACAGCTGCTAGATGAGCACTTGTGCCTCCGATTAACCAGAACTGTTCGTTCCTCCACCATTCTTCCAGTGCAATGCCGGACCATTTGATCTCGAGAATGGCAAGAATTATGAGTGTCAATGAGATGCCTAACAGGTATACTAGGAAGGTTATGTTGAGGGTCTCGACGATGAATTGACCAGAGAAGAGTGAAAATGCTGGAAGGAAGCAATAGACGATGAGAAAAATAGAAGTGAATGGGTATATTCCAACATTTAGGTAAGCTATCCTTTGGAGCAACTTCATTCTAGTGCTGGCCAGAAGAGCATTGTTTCGAGAAAAGAAAATCTCAACAGAGCCGGTGGCCCAACGAAGAACCTGGTGAAGACGATCAGTGAGATTGATTGGTGCTGTTCCTCTAAAGGCATCCCTCTTGGTGACACAGTAAACGGATTTCCATCCCCGGTTGTGCATCCTGTATCCTGTAACAACGTCCTCTGTCACAGACCCGTAAATCCACCCTATCCGTCCACCCCATTCAGTCTTATCTTCATACCAGCAAGAAATGACGCTGATTGCCTCTGCAACTGTAGAAGCATCAAGAAGATCCCGAGGAAGAGTGAGAGCGCCCGGTGGTCGCCCATTTTTCACACATGAATGATCAGCAAGAGGCCGGCCCTGAAATTCTGCCACCCTGATGGAATCAATTAGTATGCTCGAGTTCCCAAATGTTCTAGGAATAAGGGAAACATTCATTTCTTCATTGTCATATTCTCCCACTACTGATTGGCTCTCTTGTGAGGAAATATCAGATGCAGATGCAACAGAAGCAGCTTTCTTTCGACGGGAGAAGAAACCACAGCAACCACCCTGACGTTCTTTGATGCGTGGGGGATCAAAACCATAAAGTGCTGTCCTACGAAAAAGGCATCCAGTTCCTACATATACTGGACCCTGAATCCCATCAAGGGCGCGCATGTTAACGTCAAAGAAAACTGTGTTGTGGTTGGCATATCGATCAGAAGGATCAATTCCTTCAAACCTCTGAGGAAACTGGACGTAACAAATGCGATCTCCTCCACGGTCCATCATGAAGCACATGCCTTCTCTCAACGCTTGGGAATTGTATATATAATGGTCGCAGTCGAGGTTAAGAATGAAAGGGCCATTGGACATGATTGCTGAAGCTCGAACCAGGGCATTCATCGCGCCTGCTTTCTTGTTGTGATCGTAACCGGGTCGCTTTTCACGAGAAACATAAACAAGCAAGGGAAGACGAATGTCAACTTCAGTTAGATCAATAGAACTTGAATCTGCCTCTGTGCCTATAAGAGGTTCATCACAAGGAGGTTTCAGCATCACCTACATTTGATGGAGGTCAATTTGTTAGGAAATATTCAATCTCATTCACAAAAGAAAAAGCAATTGAGTTATTCACTAAATCATTATCATTCAAGCAAGGTCTGCAATTGCAAAAATATAATTCCAAATAAACCAGCCACAAATTCAAGTTAAAATACAAAATTTCCAACACCAATGCAAAGCTTATGGAGACAGGTTAATCATAGGTGACATGCTGCAAGCAATGTCAATTCGCATATGTGACAAGTTAGACCATACCGATGCCTAATTTTCATTTGATAATAGGACATGCCAAAACTTGAAAAGTTAACTACCTGAATGATACCAGCATGATCGCCCTTGGAGTGTCCAGGTGCAGGAATTGTCCAAGTACCAGGCCAATGGGCAATGTCAGCCATCCAAGTAGCTTTTGGTTCCCCTGGTCTATCATCTTCATCTCCACTCTCTCTCTTAAGTTTCATTGTCTTCAAGTCCTCCTTGGCGTTACAAGCATCAGAGCGTCTTCGAATAGATTCAGGAAGGCCATTAATCCGAACCTTAAACTCGTCATATTCACGCTTTACACGCCTACGCTCTTTAACAAAATCTGGTCGTACCTTGTTCTTATAAGGATCTCTCTTCAGACTGAAATAAGATTCTGGGTTCCTTGGCTCTATGTCATGCTTCCGACAAAATGGCACCCACAAGTTGGCAAAACTAGCAGCTTCTGCCATGGCCTCAAAGGTAAGAAGTGATCCTCCATCATCGGAAACATAACATGAAAGCTTCTCAACAGGGTAGTCAGCTGCAAGAATTGAGAGAATGGTGTTTGCAGTGACAAGAGGTGGTTCTTTCTCTGGGTCTGCAGTAGATACAAAGACATCAATGCCTGGAAGATCACATTTTCCCCTAGGATTTTCACGAGTAGGCGTTTCAAACTTTGCCTTCAAAACATCAAGATCAGCAACACGATTGATGGGGCAGAGCTTTGGCAGCTGATCGAGTAGCCAAGAGAAGGCAAACCAGATTTCACAAACCACAGACATAAGCCACAACCAGATCGCATCATGATTAGGGTTTGTGATTCTCCATTGCAAAAATAGTGCAAGAATCACCATTCGAACTAATATTAAGAACCTGAGAGATTATAAAAGGAAAAGATGTAAGTCAATAGGCAATTAATCAACAATCAAATGGTAACAAAAATGGAGATAACTAAGTACCATAGCTTGACAAATGGAATCAACAAAGAGAGGCAATCAGGTACTTAAGTAGAAGGTCCAAAAGATGGTCGTCAAATTGGAACCCAGCGTTTACGAAGAAGTGAATTTATGATGTAACTACGAACACCCTAATATGCTGAATTTAATGATTTATTGACAGAGGAGGAGCATCATTCAAAAATGATGATCCCTAGTGTTAAAGCCAAAAACAGAAACATTATAATGGATGTGGCAGTTCATCTAGTTAAGAATTCAATCTATTCAATCATATATCTAAGCCTAACTTATATAGTCATGAACAATTTACTTGAAAATAATAATCTCAAGAAAGGTCTCTATTGGGATAATTTAGCAGCAAAGTTGTTTCCCTTCCAAAAACACATTTCAGGTTCAGACAAAGACAGAGTATCTTCAAAATAAATAAAATAAAATAAAAATTCAATTCAAACAATTCTCAAGAAAAAAAGGTAAAAGGAAAGCCAAAAAGTCTGTTTCAAAGGTAAACCATTAAGAAAATGTAACAAAGGAAGTGGTAGTAAACAATATTAACAGAGCAGAGAATAGCATAAGGAAATAGGCAAAACAGTATACCTATAAGGACTGAGAATTGCAGCCGAAATATTCAATCTACGTGTCAGTGGCTTCCATGGCTTCTTAAGTAACACATCAAGGTCACCACCATCCCCATCACGGCTTCCATTCATAGCATCCTTGGGCCACATAGCATTTCCATATCCATAACTTCCCTTTGTCTCAAACAACCACTGTCCATAATCATGATCAAACACATTGCTCTGACTCCTCACCAACGAATTCGATCTCAATGATTTCGATTTCATCAACGACAACCTCCTCTCCATCTTCGAAGTCCCGGTGCTAGATGGCAAATGCCGAGGCTGCTGGTTATCTACATCATACTCATCAATATCCTTCTCTTTATAAGCTTCTTTACAACCAGGACAAATCCCATCACCAGTTCTTACAGCATCCCTATGACAATCCCTACAAATTTTGTAATCACAATCACAAAAGACTATGTCTAATCCTCGCTCATCAGTCATGAGCTTGCCGTCACAGCCGGGAACCGAACAATTCGAACCATTTACACCAGTCATCTGAGGATGATTGGTTTCTGAGTCGATCACCTTTTCCATCAAATGGGCACGCGTAACGCTGTCAAACCCTCCTGTAAACAAAGAATTCATAGCATATTGTTCCTTAACCCTTTGAGAGGTAGACCTTTCCATGCAGATTTCTGTGTGCTGGTTGTCTGGCGTAGGTGGCATATGTACGGTATATGCAGCAAATTCAACACTCCCCATTTCACTATCAAGGTCATTGCTTGTTTGGCTCATATGGCGTACCGTTGGTTCCCTGCCAAGGAAAGTGAACTTCGATCCGGACTCCATGGTAGTGAAGCTGCCAAGATATGCAATGTAGCACTAGAACCTGAATTGGCTGAATGATTGTGAAGCTGCTAAGATATCTAATCTACCAATAGAACCTGAAATTTTCCACAGAGAAAAGCAAAGACCAACCTACTCTTATCAGCAATGAATTATATACTATGAATCAGCAAGAGTTTGAAATAATCCAATCTAACGCTAAGTTTTGCTTCCATAAACTGCGAATTGGCGGGGCAAATAAAATAAAATAACAATACTTTGAAAACATTGAGAGCATATAGACTCTGCTTCTCTCGTTCAGCATAAAGAAAAAAAAAATTATGAATAAATAAGGAAATTCAAAAGAGAGAGATTTGACAAAGTTCCATCGAAAGCCTACCTATTCGACCTCTTCACCGAATCAGGGAAGACAAAGTCTCTGACGCATTTTCTAAACCTCCACAATTTCTCCCAAAGCAAACAAGTAAGAAAAACACCAACAACAAAAAAAGACCAAGTCCAGTCTCAATCCACAATATTTCAAAGCATTTAACAATTCCAACACAGAACCAGTTCTACCACACCAAATACCAATGACAAAAAATGTTATACACATATATATATATATGTATATAACATATGGATTGCTTGGAGTGGAGTGCTTTCTGTAAATTTGACTTTATTGGAATGGAAATGTCACTAAATCTACGATTTTCAAAGCATGTATTTTTGTGGGCACTATCTTCTTTGTGAAAACTTCAATGGGTTTTATTTTCGCATGGCAAAGAAACTGAGAGAGAGAGAGAGAGAGAGAGAGAGAGAGAGTAGTGTGAATTATGCGGTATGCATCAGAGGTTTTGAGGATCTATTATGGACAATTCGGGAATTCCGAAGATATCTGAAACGCGGTGCTGAGAAATGTTTCCCTGCGGCATCACTACAATGGACTGTGGTGTTTTTATTTTTCATAAAAGTAAAAAATATATATATAAATTAAAAGTGCATCTGTCAAAATAATAAGAGAATTTCTTATAAGCATTTAAGTCTTACTAATATGACGTCATTATTAACGTGGCAGTCGATGAATGGCTAGGGTTCGTGATGGTAGTGGTTTTCGGCCGTAGAGAATCAATGCCCAATAGTACGCGGCAAAATGCGAGCTGTTTGTCTTTGTTTCCGTACACTGTATATACACTGCCCGCGTCCCTCCCCTTTCAGAGTATGAATTTTAAACGGATGTTCGATTACTTCGAATTCTAAACCCAAATTCCGGATTTGCCCATAGTTTCATCTTGTATTTACAGATTCTCTAAAAAGAGATCATTTTTTTTTTTTGAAAAATAAAAAAAAAATCATTATCAAAAGGAAAAAATAAATAAATAAAATTTCAATAATTGAATATTAATTATTATGATGATATTGCGGATAATATCAATTTATAGAGTTTGAGTATTAGAATAGATTTGTTTTTCATATGGTAAGATGATAATACAATCTAGGTTGAGATTTCTTAAATGTTCAATTTATTAAATACAGAGTATACACCTAATTAAGGATATTTAAAAAAAAAAAAAATCTACATGTTCTACGTTCTTTATCCTTTCATAGTTTTCAAATTATATTGTTTTATAACATTTTGATCTACAATTGTATAATATGAATATGGAGACGCACTGGAGAAAATTAAATTAAAATAAAAACATATCCATTAAAAAATGTCATCAACATTTAGTATTAAGTGATCAACAATATTTGATTAAGAGGTAATCCTTCCTATGCATACCTGTTTAATTGATTAATAATATGTGCTTCTGATTAAAGAAAGGAAAAAACCTCATCAAGTTAGGAAAAATTATTTTGAAATTCTAATTATATATTACTATGGTAAAATTTAAAACATAATAAATTATGTATAATATACAAATATGTTATGGAAAGAAATTAATTATATTTTGATTTGATCCAAAAAAGGAAATAAAAAAAAAATTAAAGTGATAAATCTTGTTTCATATTAACCCTACCAACCCTAATCAAACACGCATAGTCTTAATTTGGGGCTGAATCCCACCTTCCTTATAAAGTATTTGCTTTATTTTGGAACTTGTTTATGAAAATTCATTAATGTGGGTGATATTAACAATTATTAACTCACCATATTACACCAAAAAAAAGGACCAGAAAATAAAAATAAAACTAAAACAAAATACATATCTCATACCGTTTGGAATGGAATGAAACTCATTAATTAACTATTTATATCTCATTGAATCATCACAAAATTGTCCTAAAGCTCTCTTAGTTTGGTAAATGATTGATCTAAAAGTTGTGATGTACCAAAAGCACTTTGTATGTATAATTTTTCCTGCAATTTGACCCCTTTTTTATAGAGAGTTTTAATTTGATGACCCTATGGTCTTATATTGTGCAACAGTCCTAATTTTGCCAATTTTCAAAACTTTAGCTGGTAGCAAATTAGGTTTAATATTTAATTCCGAGGTTGGTCTCTTTAATTGGTACTTTATTTGAAGAAAAGAAAAATTGGGGGCCTATTTAAAATCAAATATTTTATTTCAACAACACCCTTTAGAAATTGAAACAGGAAAAGAAAAACATTTTCAAAACAATGTTTGCTTTAGCAATGAGGCTTTGGCTAACTAGGCCAACCCAATACTCCTTTTGATCCGATGGCAAATCAAAATGTTATACTTCTTGTTTAATTATTATTAACATTATTATTTTAATTTTTTATGAGAAATGGAAGCCATCAGAAATTGAACCTAGGAAACTCCTAAACACAAGAAAAGGTCGGTCAAAATAGAGGGGAGCCAACCCTAGCAGCTCGCCAATAAAGAATATGAATTGCCCGCGGCTGTTTTCTATAGGCCTTTTTCTTTTCTTTTCTTTTTTTTTGTGGGGCAATAGCTGTTTTTTATAGGCTTAGGATCCCTATCATGGTTAAGTAATACTATTTAATGGGTCAAATCTAGGTAGGCTGAATGTTACTACCAATACAATGGTTTTTTTGCATGTGGAAACAAAAACATTTTCTATATTAATAAGTATATAATATGAAATGCAATCTCATAACAAGTTGGCCTTTTTTCTTCTCTTCAATATATATATTTATTTAATTCCCAAGTTGAGGATTGAGGATGAGTAATGTAATTAGATATGCATTGTAAACATAAAATGAAATTAGGTCCGTACTTAGATTTCAATTGATTAAAATAATGTTAAGACGATAATTTAGAAAACTTTGTACTATACAAATGCGCGCATGTTCTAAAGAATAATAATCATTAAAAGAAAAAAATTATTCATTTTTAAAGGACAATTCTATTTTCTCTTCTTTCTTTTTTTTATGAGTGAACATTGTTTAGGAAATCATACAAAAACATGATCACTATAAAGAGTAGAAATTTAATAATAATACTAATAATAAAATAATAATAATATTGAAGACGAATCGAATGCTAAAAACGGCGTAGGGTGTGGTCCGCATGAGAATATCCCAACCGCGTGAAAACAGGTGCACGTGGACAGTGTGAACCCTAAAACGGCGTTATCGTAGGGACGAGATTAATCCAGAACCTGGATCCGTGCCCCGGCATGTTTGGAAAAAGACCGTTGGTGGGACCCACATAACCGCGTGGGCCCGCCCGTAATGCTTTTCCCATGTGAAACTCCACCCGAAGCTGTTTTATGGGGCGGGTGGGCCGCCGTGATTTCGGGGAACACCGTGGAAGTGGAAGAGCCAACCAACCAACCCAACCAGCCAACATGGGCACTGTCTGTGTTCGGTATTTCAGTTAGTCATGTGGTGTTTTAGATTAATTCCACTCTCCAATCATAATATTTTGTCCTTTGCTGGTCTTTATCTCACTCCCATCACTCACCAACACCAACACCAATCCAATTCCAATGAGTTCTCTAAAAATAAATAAATCTGAATACATTTAGGACTATAAAATCTGGATATATATGAAATTATGTTCTGGAATTTAATAAAATGGTGATACGTGCATGTATGACATTTATTTTATTTTATTTTTGAAAAAGGAAACAAAAGATAAAGATAAGTTTGGGAATTCATTCTTTTTTATTTTATTGTAGATTAAAAAATGAACAGTTTAACATATTTGTATTCCACTAATTTAAATAAGTTATAATCCACATGGTTTAACATTTAAGAAGGATTATTTCAAAAGTTTCTCCAAAAAAAAATATGTAGGATCATTTCAAAGTAATTTCTCTAAACAATAAGTTAAATTTTTGGGATTCGCTCTTTTTTCTTTTTTTTTTTTGGAGGAAGTTGTTCATAATTGTAAAATCCAAAACGTTCCACGAGACCTAAAGATTTGAGTAGGTTTAGATAGTCTAATTATTTCTTTAAGTTCATATTGTGTTCGATGAGAGAAAATAATTGTTTCTATATGGTGATTATCAATATTATATATATATATATATATATTTGTAAAATCAAAATGATTAATTAGAAGAATATAACGTCACTTTCCTAAATAAGTCTCCCTCCTCCATTCAACAAAATTATTCACACCTCTCCTTAATTTTCTCTTTTGAAAAAATAAAAATAAATAAATAAACAATATTAAATTGACCAAACATAAAGAGTAACGAGTACAGTCGCATTAAGCACAGATTATGGGAAACTTGAAAGACAACCACCCCACAACTTAATGTGATTTTTCCTTTTTCTTTTTGTAATCATAATAGTGTGTGATTTGCTTGGGTTAAAAATTAAATTTTAAATTAAAAAGTATTGTTATCCACCACAAATTATTATAGATAAAAATAATGTGATATTTATATGACAACTACTATTTTTTTTTTTATATTTTTAACCAATTATAAATTGTCACATCACTTATGAAAATTCATAATTTATGATGAATGAATAAAATTTTTCATCACAATTTGTATTTCAATACAAATGATATATTTTAATTGAATGATGAATTATATATAATCAATAAAATTCCTAATTAATTATATATAATTAATAAATATATACCATATTATTTATATTGCAATACAAATTATATATTAAAAAATAGTATTCTTTAATGAGAAGTATTATTCTTAATTAAAACGAGAAAATAAAGGGAATTAATTACGCATGAATTGAAGTTTATGGAATTAGACTAATACAAATTGTATATTAAATAACAATACTCTTTAATGAAAAGTATTATTCTAAATTAAAAGGAAAAAATAAAGAGAATCAATTACGCATGAATTGAGGTTTATGGAATAAGACAAACTATCTAAATCAATCACTTTACAAACCCAATCTCATTTGATTAAACTGAAGAAAAAATATTATCATATATGTTGGTGTTCATACGTTGATTATACTGATTCTTTTGCTGTGGGCGATATATAAAAATTCAGAATATATTTTAAGTCTGAACATGCCAAGACATCATTCAATTTCTACGTAGTATTACTAAAAAGTAGATGAGAAAAAATCGTATATCAACAACTTTCTTTTTTGGTTGTTATATATTTACAAATTGTTTGCGTGGTTGGATGGCATAGCATTAGGGTCAAGAAGTGTGTAGATAGCATTTATTTATGACGCATTAATTAGTAAAAAAATTTATATTTTTTTTGGGGAATATAGTAAAATGTTTTATAGTAAATATGGATTTAAATTTATCAAATTCATGACTACGAAATATGTTTTAGGAAGATGATATTTTAGTTGGTTTTTTTATTTTAGTTTAAGTTCAGCCGAATTCATGTCTAGGACCTTCCTAAGAATAATGTTTTGGACCTAGTATACAGCTATATTGGACATTTGTCATAGAGTATCACTCTTTCACGACTTATTTCATGAATAAGACATGATGTATGTACTTAATTTTAAAAAATAAAATAAATTATTAGGTATTATGTTTTTTTTATAAAAAAAACAAAAATCTCAGAAATTTTTTATTTATAAATTAATTAGAAAATAAATTTATTTATTATTTTATCTGTATAATTTTTATAGAAGTTTAAAATAATAAATCTGCATCCCTATTAATTTTTTTTATTTAATATTTAATAAAATTAAATATACTATATAAAATATATTAAAATTTAAATCTCAACTTTTATAAGTGAATTTACAAGCGCTATAAATTTTTTTCACTCTCCATCACATTCCCATATGTTATGCTTAGCTACTGTATCATTAAATAGTGTGCATACAGCAAAATGCATTTTACATGGATTCACAGTAGCCATTGGGTAAATTGGTGAACTCCTAAACAATTAATTACTGTCACATTGAGATGGATGTGACTGGTATTGAAGCAAATCCTTAAATACGTTAGAAAAATGTGAAAAATGGTCAATTGATCAGAAAAATGTAAAAATTGTCACACTGTTTTCACAATTCTTTTTTTTTTGTTACTCTTTATCTGTTACCACTCCATTTATGCCTGACAAGTGTTTTTTTTTTCTTTTTGTGAAAAATCTTAGTTATCATTTTCTTAAATATATTTGACATATTAAATATATTATTTTTTAGAATTTCTTCCTCTATATGGTCATTCCATTAATTTTATATTCCTCACAATAATTTATAACCAAAAAAATTAAAAAATAATTGTGTTTTATTCCTTTACCGAGCGTCTAAAAACAAGTATAAATACATGGTCATTAACCAGTGTGGTCATTAACCCAGGTCATTGGTGACAAATTATGGAAACTAAAAACACCAGCCATTTCGATCATTAACCAAGAGGGCGGTAAAAAAATATCCACATTAAAGACACGAGGCCTGCAATAAGACAGGGCCGAACATATGGACTCGTTGATGTCCTCACACAACCACTTCTACAAATGGATAAAGATGCATCAAAACCCAATTATTGAAGTTGACAACAATCAATCCACTACGCAAGCCAATTCCAGACAATACCTTAGGAAGACCATGAAGCGCAGCAGCAAAAAAAGAACTTGTGCCTCCGACTCCAATAAATCAGAATTGTGGACCGTTCGTCATTTGTAATGCCGGCCCAATTGATCTCAAGCATGGTAAGAAATGTATGTGTACATATGATGCCCGAAAGTTTATTATGAAAAATATACTGACTAGAGAGGAAGCAATGCACAGTGAGAAAAATGGAAGTGCAAAGGGTACATTCCAACATTTAGGTAAGCTATCCTTTGAAGCACATACATTGGACCTTGAATTCCATCAAGGGCAGACATGTTCACGTCAAAGAAAAGTTTGCTGTGCTTGGCATATTCATCAGTCGAATCAGTACCTTCAAACCTCTGATCAGGAAACTGAACCTAACAAATGTGGTCTCCACCATGAAGCACATGCCTTCTCTAAATGCTTGAGAATTGTATATGTACTGGTCATAATCAAGGTTAATAGTGAAAGGGCCATTGAACATGATTGCTGGGGCTCGAGGCTGAGCACTCACCAGTTTTCCCTTGAATGCTTACGAGCAGGAATCATCCCAGTACAAAGCCAATGAGTATTATCAATCACCCAAGTATAACTAAATACCCTACAAAATTCTATACTCTATAAAAATTATACACTTCATAAAAATCTTATAAATTCGTTGTATTCATACTTTATACGCTTATTTTCTTTAACAAAATCTGATGGTAACTTGCTCTTCAAGTTATCTCCATTTAAATTGAATTTTGTGCACTAGGTCAATATCCACCTTTACACGGTGTGTAACTAAAAAATTTTCTTTGTTTAGATCTTAAAATTAACCATGCATGATGGCAAGGCTGAGAAAACAAGGAAGAATTCTCCAAAAATCATGCCTAATAAATAGTTTGAAAAATAAAACTTGACAGGGTTCTGGGTTTAAGAGTCAAAGGTCGTTGGAGAGCACTGCAATGAAGTTTCAGGTTGCGTAGCATTTGTTTATGCTTAGTGAGTAAAGTTTTCTTTTTTCTTTTTTTTTTTTTCAGATAACAATGATAGTTTTAGTATTAAAAAAAATTGTCTTAATTCATCAAAGTCCTATCGGATCCCAGCTATTGTTTCAAATATTTTAGGAAGACTATTTTAGTTGGGTTATTTAATTTTTGTTCATATTCAAATTTATGTCAGGTACCTTCCTAGAATAATGTTCAGAACCTAGTAAAATAGCTTCACAGCTAATATTGGAAACTGTCAAAGAAAATACCTCACTTTCATGAGTTACTTCCTGAATAAAACATGAATTTTGGTTTTTCTTATCAAATATTTATAAAAAAAAAAAAAAAATGAGATTCTAGAATTTTACGTCTTTAAGTACTGTGCATAGAGAGAAATGTCATAGGATTTTGAGATATATTCCATTAGGTAAGTTGGTGAATTGCTAAACAACTCATCACTGACACATTGAGATGGATATAGTAAATTATTGTTAGGTAATATTAGAATTTAGCTAAAACTGTGCTTCAAGCAGTTCTAACTGGGTCAGCTGCACAAAATCCCATGTGGAGAAACAAATCTATTTCTCAAGCTAGATTATGTAAAGATTGAAGTTTGACAAGGAATAAGAATAAAGAAAAAGTATCAAAAGCAATTATATAATTGAAATTATTCAGACAACTACTTCCTCTTGTTTCCGACACTACTGCACAAGAAGATTTTGAAGAATTAATGTTAGCAAGTTCAGCAACCTATACACACCACATTATCAGCAGCATTAACCAACCTGTTTCCCATTGATCCCTCCTCCACTGTTATGTTCTCCGGCGCAACATTGCCATTGGAAACAATTTGTGCAACAGCAGGATCCTGAAAATTTTGGGCATTTCCATTGGAAACAATTTGTGCAGCAGCAGGATCCTGAAAATTTTGGGCATTTCCATTGGAAACAATTTGTGCAGCAGCAGGATCCCGAAAATTTTGGGCATTGCCATTGAAAACAATCTGTGCAGCAGCAGGATCCCGAAAATTTCGGCCATTTCGGTCTCCGACACTTAATGAAGCTTGGTTTCCAACATTCTGGGCATTTCAGCCGCCAGGAACAGCACTTTACACATTTTGGTCTCAGACATTTTGGACATTTCGGCCGCCAGAGTTTAATTTTACAGCACCTGCATGAGGCAATGATGGATGTAGAATCAGACCTCTTTTGCAAACGCAGATTCTGCCGAATCTTTTTTAGACGGATCTCAGTGGTTATGCTCTCCATTTCTTGGACGAATCTGCAAAGGTGGCGGATGTAATCGGGGTATAGCTCCAAGTTGCAGTGCCCACCGCCTTTAATCCACAAAGGCTCATATGGATCCCTTGCCATTTTCCACAGTACATTGCCATGCAACCAATTCACAACATCATCTTCAGTACCCTGTAGAAGATTTTCCAAACACAATATGAGATTTGGTAATAATAACAGACATTCAAATGAGAAAAAAGCTCACAGAAAGTTGTCAGTAAATGTAAAGCAATATTTACAGTAGTTTCAAAGTTCTTCATGACAAGCTCTAATTTGAATGTAATTATTATAGGCACTCATCTGACATGTATGATTAGGACTTGTAATCAAGTATTTCCAACTGTTTTTATCTGCAAGGTTTTAAGGATCTGTTTCAACGGTTCCTATAAGAATTATGAATTGACATTGAATAAAACCACAAAATGCTTTCACAACTAGTTTAATCAAGCTTTTTCTATCAGCCTTTGAATTAAGAATGATATAGATATTGGCAAAATAGATATACAGGAATCCAACAAAACAGATAAGCAATCATAGTTCAAATTGGCAAAACACTACACAAACACCCTCTTTATGAACACAAACAGTCTTTCCATGTACACAAACACCCTCTCCATGTGCACAGAGAGGAGTGAGTAAATATACAATCTGCTCTGGCTGTAATTTAACCTATAATAGAAAGCGAAAATGAGAAAGTGGATGAAACAAGGAAAAATAAGAGGAAAACAAGATGAGAGGAAAAGCTAAAAGGAAAAGGCGGGAAAGGTAAATATGGTTGAGGTATAGTATTGCAATATCCCTAAGAAAATGGCAAGGGATATTTACATTTTGAACATTTTATTAGTCCTTTAATTATTATTGTGAATACAAGAAAACTTTTATCAGATATTTACACAGTTTTCTTAATTAGACTACAATTCCAGCAAATAATGAAAGTCAAAGCATATTACAGGGAAATCAGAGGTTAAAATGATTAAATAAATCAAGAAGTACTTACATGTATGACGAGCACAGGACATTTTACCTTCTCGATTTTATTGACGTTCTGCAGATATAATTAAAAGTTACAAGCTTGAAATTGCAGTAGACATTGCACAGAACTTTACATAATGCTCAAAATCTTGCTTTCAGATTGTGTAATCATTGTAACAGAATACACCAAGCGGTTATCAGTATATGAGGATACTGACAATTCCTAAGGTAGACTGTTCCAAGAATCAGCTTATGCTAGACATATTACTAGAAAGTTGAAAAGTCAAGTTCAACTCATTACCTTGTAAATGTCAAAGCAGAATGTGAATTTCACATGGCAGAGAACACGAAGGCCAGAAAGAATTGCACTGTGAAGAACTACACCTCTCAGCCTTGGCAACTTAGCTGCCAAGTGCAGTGTTGGCCCACTTCCAACCGACTGCCCATACAAGATAAGGTTTTCCTGGCTTACACCGTACTCAGTCTCAAGGCATTCATATACAGCCTCTATGTCAGCATATGTATTGGATTCACTAGGCTGAATGTCAAGAAAACAAAAATGAATTAGATACTTCTAGCAATCTCAACTACGGTTGTAAGCTGCTCAAAGAAATAACCATATCTAGCAAATTGTAGAATGTACAGAGCATGCAAACGTACAAAAAATAGAAACATGAAAATTCCAAACATCAACCTCATAAGATGCTTCAACATAATGGACATCAAATACCCAGATATCTTTCTTCTAATTCCTAAATAACGAGTATTGATCAATTATAGGCAATATTCGCCCGCATTTTTCCTACTGTAGTCCCAGTTTATATGCAAGTAATTCCAGAGAATACAGTGCCAAATTCATCATGAGTAACTAACTTCAGAAACGAATTCTATAACTACTTATAAAATATATATAGAATCAAAACCTATGCCTTTAAATATTCCCCTCTGTAAGTCTGTCAATCTAAACTTGCATTTTCCCCCTTTGCACATTCCTGAAACTAGTTCCTCACCTGACTCTAAATAGTCCCAGCTAAGTCTTAACATCAGAGTTACCATATAATCTGAATTACTACTAAAACGAAGTATACCATGAAGAAATGTTTGCCAACTACTTATGAAAGATCAAAACCAGTCTGAATTTTTATGTGATATTAGCAGAAACGTATTGTAGCTTACCTCGCCGGTGGAGGCTCCGTATCCAGAATAGTCGTATCTACATCATGAAATTCAGAAGAAACGGATCAACATAAACCCAATCAAGGAGTTTCCAATAAATGCAGGAATCTAATAGAGCTTAAGTTCCATCGAAGGCAGCAAAATTAAGTGCCTCATGGAAACTGGAAAGTAGACGCAAAAGGCACTTGAAAATGGTGATAAAAAATCTGGAAAACCCATCAGCAAAAATCCGAGATATATGTAAAGAGTTTCAAGATCTCTGCGTCATTCATGGGCGTTGAGATTAAACAAGAAAAGACGACGATTACAATTTGCCAGAAATGTTAAACCTAGAACCCCATTAATCAATATTCAAGAAAAAAGAAAAATAATTTTGGAACAGTACTGCTTTTCAAAGTGATAAATCAGAAGAGTCCCCAAAGGCACAAAAGTCCAAGAAAAAACAATAAAGCTGTATCTACATTCAAATAGAAAAACAAAAATCAAATACTTTATACAGGGGAAAAAGGGTAAAAATAGACACAGAGGAAGGTTGAAAAGGACTGGTAAGAACTAACAACGAGGGTACTAGTAATTCCACCTTCTCAACTTTCACTCTTTTTTTTTTTTTTTGTTCTTTTCAATTGCTTATAAAAAGAAGATGGTAAAGACAACCATAACCACTAAATACCTTAAGAGTGGAAGTAATCTTGATCAGAAACGTAATCTGAACTTAATATCTCAAATTGCAGATCTAAAACCAATCAAATTAAACATAAAAGAGGTATATTTTTTAGAATAAGACAGGAAATGAAGCAAATCTAATACCCATATGTTGGAAAGAGAGAGAAAGAGGGCTCAAAAGGGATTAGAACCCACCGAAAAAAAAAACAAAAAAAGGAGAAAAAGTTAATATAGATTAAACAATGTGATGGCTTTTGCAAAAACCATGAGCAATAGATAGACATAGCCATAGATTAGACAGAGAACCCAGAAAAAAATCCAGAATAAAAAAGAGATTTTTTTTACCATTGTAAAATGACTACCAAAAAATTAAAAGAAAATCACTAACCCCATGAGATTAACTCTGAGGTTGACTTTGAGCTGCACAAATAGATCATAGAGCTGACCAAGGTCCGCGGCATTACCATGAGAGTAAAGCAGAGTAAGGCGAGCATATGGGTTCCTGAGATAAAAAGCAACAATCTTGTTCCCCCGCTTTGTATCTATGAGCAACACATCCAAGGAACTATCATCTGGGTGAGGAATCGGCATCGACGCCATGGTCGACGTAGACGACGACACCACCGTGAGCTTACCATCCTCTCGCTTCTTGATCTCGTATGTGGCCGGAGATGGAGGAAAGAAGGCAAATCTAGCAGCCAGATGAGAGAACATGCAACCCATTCACACCCCCAAGAGATTTGAACACACCCCAACTCATTGAGTGAAAGACAAACTCAAATGCATGTGAGAAAAACAGAGAGAAACAGACTGGCGTTTGTGGGTTCGGTGTAGAAACCGAGTCAGCAAGCTTTCACATGCCACAGAGTCCGTGAAGTTTGTGGGTTTGTTGTCTCCTGTAGGTTTATGATGAAGAAGAAAGAGAGGCAGTAAGGTTGTAGAATGGTGGTGATGATAGAAAGTTTTTTCTAGGGTTTGAGTTTTGGTTGTGTAGCTAGATTTGTGTAATATCAGATCACTTTTAATGGAGGAGATGAGATTGCAGAGTTTCCCAGAGAGCTGAGAGAGAGAGAGAGTGTGTGTGTGTGTGTGTGCAGGTTCTCTGAAATAGTGTGTACTGTGTAGTGTCAAGTGTAAGGTGGCAACAAAGAGAGTGTGTGTGAGAGCGAGGGAGAGAGAGTGAGTGAGTGTAGCTCAGCTAACACAGTTGGGTGGCCTAATTTTTGCTTGGAAAAAAATTGAGTTAAATTTAAGTGCATGACTTCATTGCTTGTCAGTCGTACAGTACAGGCAAGCAGTTCTACATGTTCGTATATGATTTTCTTATAAATAATCTGCTTCTCTCTCTCTCTCTCTCCTCTCTACTTTAGCCTCATTACAAGAAGACATTTTATTTCTTTGTCCATTTTTGAAGAGCTCTCCTGCAAACTCTGTTTTTTTTCACTCTTCAACTCGCTACCTTCTGCTGACATCTGTGTATATAGCCGCTTGAATATCAAAAAAACAATACTTTTTTCTTTTCTTTTCTTTTTTTCTTTTCCTTTTGTATTTTAATTTTGTTGGACATTTATAAGTTTTCTTGATTTCTAAGATTTCATAATCAATTTCTTTGCTGTGGCTTCTCATGATTGATTTATTTTTGGTTACAGGCATAATGATGTTGTGGTGAACCATGTTGATAATAAATCCATATTATTATTACTTTAATTGAGATTAGATTAAATTTTATTTGTTTAGTAAGAAAAATAGTCAAACTTTGCAGCAAAAGATAGCGAAATCTGTTTTCTTTTTCAAAATTATTCAAAAAGGAAGTAAAACAAACAATTCACAATCAAAACTTCTTTTTATCAAAATCATAATGACTGAATTGAGGACTTCTCTCTTTCACATAAATGATAAATAAAAAATAAAATAAATCATAATAACCTTTGATTCGGTTGTAATGTTTTTCAAATATTTTATATTTAATTTTTTTTTTCACTGATGATTTTTCTCTCTGGCTTTTTTTTTTTTTTTTTCGTTGGGTAAAACTATAGAATTTTTAAACTTTATAAAGGAGGACACAATGCAATTAAAATAAAATTGAATTAATGTCCAATGAACCTACCTAGGTATATGTTGTGTTTCTACCAAACCCTATTAGTGTACTCTTTTTCATAATGATAATATTATATGGTCCAGTCAGTTAATTTAAAGACAAATGTCCTAAGCAAATTGAATCTAAAACTTTAATCTAATTGAAAATATAACTATAGATCACTCTAATTATCACTTAGAGAATCTTTTTTTTCACGGGTATATATCATTATAGTTTATAATGGAATACAATATGATATAAGCTTTAATCAATAAAAGAGTGCCACATTATTTGTGTTTTAACATAACAAATTGTGATTAAAGATGAAATGCTTTATTCCTTTTTCACCAGCCCTACACATTGAATTTCAAAACAGTCAGATTTCTAGTATTTAGCTGGACAACAAATCTTTCTCATACGTTTCAAGTAAGAAATAATTAAGATTGTACATTTTGGGATAGCTTGGTAACAGTTGTCTTCCCATTAAAGAATGGTTTTGAATTGAAACTACTCTCAATTAAAAGATATTGTTCCAGTACCTATAAAAAAAATTTAAAAAATACATTGATATATTATTATCATTAAGTACCTATATATGATTTTCCATATTCTCCAATATATATGCATGCATGTGATTTCTCATTGAGAAGGTATCGTTGGACTTATTTGTTATGTACTACCACTAATGGTGGTTTGGTCTTTTAACTTTTGGTTGTTGGCCATAAAAGCCTTCTTTTATTTCTCTCTGTATTAGACTGAACAATTGCAAAAGGAATTCCAGCCTACTTTATTTACTCTTTGATTTTCACCTTTGAATTTAGCATGTATTAGTACAAAACAAAGCTAAGTAAGGGCCAAATAGAGTAAAAATAGAGTGGGGCTTTTGGAAGCTGTTAGGATAGGTATGCAATGGCAAATTCTCAGAACTTTGGGAAAGTGCATTTGTGTTTGTGATTCTGTGGACCACTGACCCGCAGAGTACTTTTTTTAGTTGCTGTTTTTTAAGTGTGATCAACGAGGTACATCATCTACTATTCTTTGTTTCAAAGCCTTTTTCCACTTGCCTAATTCATGCATACAGCGAATACATACCACTTATATATTCTAAACCCAAGAAAAAATTGTGTATCAAACCTACTAACTTAAACCCAGATTCATATAATAATTAACATTTTCTCTAAATTTAAATTTGGTGTTAATTTGATAAAAGAAAAAAAAAAGGAAGAAGAAGAAGATGTTAATGCATGTGGGGGTGATTGAATAATGTAGTACCTCTTTTTTTTTTTTTTCTATTGCAAAGGGAAGTATATCAGATACATAATGATATACACTTTTTCCAATAATGCTATTGATGTATACATTAATTGCAAATTCTAAACCGAATGGAAACTACCCTAATTTTTTTTACAACGCTAACATTCACAACTTTCATTATCGCTTGTAGAAACAGTACTTCAAAACCTCTTCCCCGAGGATGTAATGTAGCGAAAAAAATCAGACGCTCCTATTATATTATGTTATGAATCGGAAATTATAAATGTAAATTTTAAAAAATTATATAATATTTTAAATACATTCAATTTGTTAAATAATAGATAAATGGAAAGTTAGTAGAATAAATCTGCTATCCGCAGCTCTTATAAAATTATAAAATATAATTAGTAAAGAAATTTCAGCTCAAAATAAGTCTGTGGGTTAGCCAAGAAGATCAGTCTTTTATTATTATTTTTAATATAAAAAGAAAAGAGAAAACCTTTTCCTCTTTATATTTGGAAAAAAAAAATCATCTTCCTCTTTTATGGTTAATTTGCATGCTTGGCCTTATATCAGTGTCATTAGCTGGCTGAGTACTTCTGTAATTATATATATATATATATATATATATATATATATGTTCCTCAAATGTTGAATATTTCACACAGCAAAGGAAACATAAACCCAACAAAAAAGCAAATTAAAATAGTACTTTAGATCTTTTGGGAACAAGATAAGTATGAGAATCAAGACCCATGATTAACTCAAATGAAACAATTAGAATAGAGTCATGGACATATATTAAGAAAACAAAAAAGAAAATAATTTGTCAATTTCTTGGCATTTTTCTTCTACTTATCCTATTCTAAATGAGTATATACCAAAGCATTCACTGATTATTGCCTTTCAACTTCATTTCTTGATAAAAGTAAAGATGAACTATATTTAAAATTTGGAAAAGTAGCACACACCCAATTCCTAGAGAGGCAAATGTGAAAATTTATATATATATATATATATATATATATATTTCCCAAATTTAAACATCAATTTTAGTATTTATTTATATTTTTGAAAAATGATATGTAAATTTCACCAAAAAAAGAAAAAGAAAAAGAAAAAGAAAAATGATGTGTAAAGCTCTAATAATTTACTATTATAGCTGTGCACACAAGTATTAGAGTCAACATGTCATTGATTTGAAATCATCCATTCTATCGGTGACGCAAAATCAATAAATAAGCATGCATGCCCCATCTTTCACTAAAATACCAACACTCCCACCAAATGGATGATGTTCCACCTTATCTCATCCATCCAAAGTCCAAACCAATCAACTAGGGTCCACATGAATGCCCAAAATCATAAACAAAACTGGGCCCCTCCAAATTCCATCTGGTGATTGTTCTGTTCTATCAAAGCAAATCAGAAAAGCAACAGACGGGGTCCCCCAGCCTCCCATCAAAGGGTAACGGAGGGATGGCGCGTGGGCATTACGTGCCTAGTCATATTAATTATATTAAGAGTAAAGCTATTTTTTACTTTTTTTTTTTAGTGAATAATAATCTCTCCGGAGTCATTCATCAAAAGAAAAAAAAAAAAAAAACCTGTTAGAGAGTCATCACTTAAGAATTAGGGTTTGCTATTATATGATTTTTATAATTTTTTCAGAGTCAGTCTATTATTATTATATGGTATTTATAATTATTTTAGAATTTTAATTAGTAAGTTTACATCTTTAATAATTTCCTTTTTATTAATTTTTTTAGAGACTTAAATAGTAGATTTACATTTAAATTTGTTGTTAGCCAGTTGAGTGTACTTCAAATACAAACAGAGCTTGAGAAAGCTCAAATTCATAAAAACAATCACAACCATTTCAGATGCAATTATTTGTTACTATTGATGGTCAATAGAGACCTCATAATTTACTTATATAATAATTGAGGATTAATTAGTAATTAATTTTTCATTTTAAATTTCTAACATGAGAAAATGAACGGCTAAATCAACTAAATTTATTCACATTAATATAGTGTTTATTAATATTTAAAAATATATTAATTTTAAAAATAATAATATTTATCATAACACCAATAAATCCGATACCGATAAATTTTACTAGCATTCACCCTTCACTTTTCGAAATTAAATTTTTAAATAAGAAAAAATACTTTAATAACCAATCAAATATTAAAGTAAGCCAAATAGCATTATTGGTGTGTTTATGATTTGTAAAATTGACTTTGGTAGAAGGGTGTATCTCATCCGAAAGTGTGTTAATATATTCCCACTGATTTTGTGAATCCGACGGCTGGCCGTTAGGGTCCCTACTTGTCACACCTTCTATATGCTTGACACGTGTGGCCAAGGGACGTTGCTTATCTTTCATTTCTCTCCTATCGAGTTGTTTGGGAACACACACTTTCACACCTAACCATGTTTCATCCACAAAATGCATTTGTTTTATATTTTGTCTGAACCATTAACATGAACGTAAATACCAAAATTAAAAATTTAATATATGAATATTTCATTTGAAAAATAAATATATTTGTTAGATTTCATTTGCATGTTTTCCGTGAAAGAAACACTGTAAATAAAAGTAGGATCAAATTTTAATAATAATTAGATTTTTTTTATTTTTTTTTGCTCTCTTTTCAAAGTGACAGTATTTTGAAGGGACATTGTCTGGCCCTGATTTGATACTAGGACTAATAATGCTTTGAACTTTGATCCATTATTGATTGACTATTCTAAGCGAGACAAATAAAAATAAAATGTTTATTTATTTATTTTTAAATTTTGTATTCTGCAAAAGGTATTTTGTTAATTGTATTTAAAATAATTTTCTGTGTCCAAGTTTCAGAAATAAATAAACCAAAATCTGTCACTCTCTATGGTTTTCATTTGTTTTCGGTTTTCCCTTCTTTTAGGAAATGAGAGGACAAGACTCAAGAGGGTGAACTGGGGAGAACTGGGGACCCTATTAGTAGACAAAGATCAGCCTCATCCTTAAGCACAGTCACTTCAATATTTTAGGATTAATGTATACTTCAGTTTCTAATAATTAGAAGAAGTCTTAAAATTTTAAAGTTTGATTTTAATTGATTTAATATTTGCCAAACAAAAAAAAAAAAGAAAAGAAAAAGTTTTAATTGATTTAATTGTTTCAAAGGTCAAGAAATTTGAATGTACTGCATCTGCATGTGAGTATATGTATCTATCTCTAATATGGTGTTGTAATTAAACTATTTTTTTTGGTAAAGAAAAATGCATTAGCACAGAAGAAGCAACCCCACAAAAGGATTACGGAGCAGCAGACGCCTGCTCAACCAACAAAATATCCAAAATACAACGAGGAATCAAGTGGAAAGAAAATTCATCAAAAACAAGGGCATCATTAACAGATAAAGGACATTTTAGCAACTGCATCAGCTACAGCATTAGATCTCCTACTCTTCCAATTCAAAGACCAGCCCGGATCAACGAAGTATCTGCAGATGTTACAGATAGAGTGGAAAGCGTACCAGCAGGTGGGTTCTTTCTCCGAACGACCAGCCTTCTCAACCTCTTTGGAGTCGGTCTCCCATTCCACCCTACTCCAGTTACCCCGCTTCGCGTACTCCGACGCCCAGAGTAAAGCCTCCGCTTCAGCTACAAAAGCAGAAACACAAGTGAACAGCTTCGACGCAAGGTAGAGGAGATGACCACGATCGTCCCTGACCACCATCGCAGCAGCCGCTTGTCCATCTACAAAAGCAGCGTCCAAATAATACTAAAAAATGTTAGGTACTTGAGAATGTGAGATGATTCCAAAACATCGTGCATGCAATATTATTAAAATAATTTTACTTTTCAACTCCATATTTATATACTTAATTTATATATTTATATGTTTTTAAACAAAACAAAACCATGACTTTGACGAGGAGCCATATCAGCCCTACATGGGGTTTGGAGTTGCCTTTATTATACCCATCATTGTTTATTAAAGACTCTTGCATGCTTGGCTTGCTCTTCATTGTTCTCCATGAAAGAAAACAAACAAACGCATAAAATACAAGTAATCTTCTTTATTTTAATAGTACAATTTTTTAAAATATTGAAGATTTTGCGGTGGGCAAAGTGCTTGTGATCTTCCCCTAACATAAGAAACAAACACGTAAAAAGGAAAGACAGAGACAAAGTTGCAGAACCATTGGATTTGAACAATTATGAATATTATATATATATATTTGGTACCTTTGGAATTTGGAGGGGTTCAAAGTGGCACGTTTTGAGTGTTAGATCTCCACACACAGTTTAGTCACGTGAGCTGTACTTCAAAAATGTACATAAATATATATATAGTCATCAAGACATCTATGTTGTTAACTTGTTGTACATCTAAGTTTACGTACGTCTGAAGTTAGTATCTATATATTTTTAAAATGTATATATAAATTGAATTTTATTTTTTTGGGTCTTCTAGTATTTTGAGAACAGCAAAATCTGAGTGAATATTTGGGCTTAAACCAAATTCTTTTATGGCCCTTTTCATAGCATAAAAGCCAAACCCATGGAAGTCTTAATTAATGGTTTGCGTCCTTGACATCCTTGAATCGATATGAAGGGGATGAGTCCTGAATTTTAGGACAGAGTTTATACCCAAAGTTTGGAAGGTGAAAGTAAAAGATAGGAAAAAAAAAATAGCGTTTATATACGAAGACAATATAAGGAATTAATTGTTGGATATCAGGCCCATCAGACTTTTTTTTTTTTAATGAAATAAAAATAAAAATTAATCAATTCTTATCCTAATTAATAATTAGTATAATGCTAACCCATCACATTTATTTTTTCCCTATTAGGATATATTATTTTATCAACCAATATTGCTTTGTCATATAATTAACTGGTAAACAAAGTGGTAAGTAAAGTTTAAATCACTAAAATGAAAGCAATAGCATTGTGATTGATTAACTTTTCCTTGTTGTTCCTACCAAAAAAAAAAAAAAAAAACTTTTCCTCGTTGTTTTTTTTTTTAGAATAAAGATAAATGGTTTTCCCTTTTGTTTGATAGAGCCTAATAAATACTGCATCGATTAACATGGAAAAATAAATTCTAATTAATTAAGCCAGTTGTGACCATGAAAATGACTATCTAATTAAGTAATTAACTCTAAAAGGTAATTCTTTTTCATAATACTACAAAATTTAATGTTAATTGTAACAAAGTTGGTAATAGTTTAATTTTTTTGGTAAATAAATTCCCTTACGAAAATAATAGACAAATGCTACTGGAATGTATGGCGGGCTACTTGAATTCGAAATCTCTCATAAGAGGAGAGTGGATAATACCACTAAGCTATCCCCTAAGGGATGGTAATAGTTTAATTAGATAAGCAGCAAAATCTTAAAATCCACTCATATGCGTGGCTCGAGCATTACATGCATGCACGTACTTAAGTATATATTGCCAAATTTGTTCACAATTCTTGAATACAGCAAAACTTGATCTGTATGTATTTGATATATGATTATGCAAATTGAATTTACGTTCCTGCCAGGTACATTACATTTGTTTTCAAATCATATCCATCACCTGTAAATTCTATTTTATCTTTATTATATATCTAATTAAGTACAAACCAATATTAATTGTCATATGCATATATATATATATATATATATGTATATGTATATTATACGCATGTGTTCTTCATTCATAGGCATACCCACCATTCAGATTCTCTTTGGAAAAAGGCAATAACCATAATACAAGAATGGTGTTCTAAAAATTTCTTATGCTTTTTCTCGCTATCGTGGTTATGTTTATGGTTGCTACTCATGAAGCTCGTACTTATAATTAATATTTTTCTCTATCCTTCTGATCTACAGTATTATAGTACGTAAATTTTTAATAAGTGCGTAGTCATTAATTTGGTAATTAGTAATTTTTGTTTCTAAGTATTCATTCTTACATTAAACAACAAAAATACTGTATAAAGTATTAAGTTTTTGCGTGGTAATCATGTAGGCCAAATTGATGATGTTATATTTTGGTGATGCAGATCATGAAGGGCGATTGCTTCCCGCAGTAGATCCATTTTGCTATGTAAACTGCACAGCCACGTTTGGAGACAATGCATGCTTAGCATACTGCATCGGCAAGAAATTCAGATTCGGGAAGTGCATAAATCAAGACGCTGTAGTTCAGCCACTCCAATGTTGTTGTAGCCCTTAGTTAATTAGATCCAAAGTACACACAAAGTACGAGTCATGGAAAAATAAGCAAATTTTTATTACCAAAATTATGCACTTTGGCTCTATTTTTAATCAAATTTTAATAATAATTAGATTTTTTTTTTTTGGTTCTCTTTTCAAATTGACAGTATTTTGAAGGGACATTGTCTGGCCCTGATTTGATACTAGGAGTAATAATGCTTTGAACTTTGATCCATTATTGATTGACTATTCTAAACGAGACAAATAAAAATACAATGTTTTTTTTATATTAAATTTTGTATTCTGGAAAAGGTATTTTGTTAATTGTATTTAAAATAATTTTCTGTGTCCAAGTTTCAAAAATAAATAAACCAAAATCAGTCACTTTCTATGGTTTTCATTTGCTTTCGGTTTTCCCTTCTTTTAGGAAATGAGAGGACAAGAGGGTGAACTGGGGATCCTAATAGTAGACACTGATCAGCCTCTTCCTTAAGCACAGTCACTTCAATATTTTAGGATTAATTTATACTTCAGTTTCTAATAATTAAAAGTCTTAAAATTTTAAAGTTTGATTTTAATTGATTTAATATTTACCAAAAAAAAAAAAGAAGAAAAAGTTTTAATTGTTTCAAACGTCAAGTTACAGGTATAAATTTGAATGTACTGCATCTGCATGTAAGTATATCTATCTCTAATATGGTGTAGTAATTAAACCAGTAAATTATATAATTCACCAAAAAAAAAAAAAAGAACTAGTAAATTATATATATCGATGTGTGTAATTAATACTAAAAAATGTTAGTATTTTTAGGGTACCTGAGAATGTGAGATGATTCCAAAACATCGTGCATGCAATATTATTAAAATAATTTCACTTTTCAATTTCATATTTATATATTTTTTTTCGGTGGGGGTGATCTATTCAGTTGGGCAACCAGGCCTGGACTGGTGGAAAGTGTACCTCAGTTACCGCTGGGCTAAGCTACAGGTACATTCCATATTTATATACTTATTTATAAGTTTTTAAACAAAACAAAACCATGACTTTGACGAGGAGCCATATCAGCCCTACATGGGGTTTAGAGTTGCCTTTATTATACCCATCGTAGTTCATTAAAGACTCTTGCATGCTTGGCTTGCTCTTCATTGTTCTCCATGATAGAAAACAAACAAACACATAAAATACAAGTAATCTTCTTTATTTTAATAGTACAATTTTTTAAAATATTGAAGATTTTGCGGTGGGCAAAGTGCTTGTGATCTTCCGCTAACATAAGAAACAAACATGTAAAAAGGAAAGACAGAGACAAAGTTGCAGAACCATTGGATTTGAACAATTATGAATATTATATATATATTTGGTACCTTTGGAATTTGGAGGGTTCAAAGTGGTACATTTTGAGTGTTAGATCTCCAACCACACACAGTTTAGTCACGTGAGCTGCGCTTAAAAAATTTACATAAATATATATATAGTCATCAAGACATATATGTTGTTAACTTGTCGTGCATCTAAGTTTACTAGCACATGAGATGTGGCCTAGGTGTAAAAAAATCGATCGAGTTTTCATACTCGTTTATAAGAGTTACGGTTTAGGTCTTAACAAACTTCCGTCTAAATTCAAGGTGTATTCAGTTTTGTTAAATACTATATGAAGGGAGAACTGTTAAGGGAGTAGACATATAGGATTACAAAGCTGGAGCAGTAATAAAATCTTACCTTCCAATAGAATATGATAATTCTCATATTGAGACCCTTTTTTATTTTTAAAAAATAAAACATTTCGTCCGACTATAAAGTTAGTGTCTATATATTTTTAGAATATATATATATATATATATATATATATATATATAAATTGAATTTTATTTTTTTGGGTCTTCAAGTATTTTGAGAACAGCAAAATATGAGTGAATATTTGGGCTTAAACCAAATTCTTTTATTGCCCTTTTCATAGCATAAAAGCTAAATCTCATAATTAATGGTTTGCGTCCTTGAGATCCTTGAATTAATATGAATGGGGTGAGTCTTGAATTTCAGGATAGAGTTTATACCCAAAGGAAGGTGAAAGTAAAAGATAGGAAAAAAAAATGGCGTTTATATGGGAAGACAATATAAGGAATTAATTGTTGGATATCATGCCCATCAGACTCTTTTTTTTGGTGTTTTTTTTTTAATGAAATAAAATTAAAAATTAATCAATTCTTATCCTAAGTAATAATGCTAACCCATCACATTTATTTTTTCCCTATTAAAATATATTATTTTATCAACTCATAATGCTTTGTCACATAATTAGCTGGTAAACAAAGTGGTAAGTAAAGTTTATATCACTAAAATGAAAGCAATAGAATTGTGATTGATTAACTTTTCCTTCTTGCTTTCTATTTTTTTTTTTTTGGAATGAAGATTAATGGTTTTCCCTTTTGTTTGATAGAGCCTAATAAATACTACATGGATTAGCATGGATAAATAAATTATAATTAATTAAGCCAGTTGTGACCATGAAAATGGCTATCTAATTAAGTAATTAGCTCTAATAGATAATTCTTTTTCATTTTACTACAAAAAGTTAATTTTAATTGTAACAAAGTTAGTAATAGTTTAATTACACAGGAATCAAAGCCTTAAAATCCACCCATGATATGCATCGATCGAGCATTACATGCACGTACTCATGTATATATTGCCAAATTTGTTCACAATTCTTGAAAATACAGCAAAACTTGATCTGTATGTGTGCCAGGTGCATTGAATTTGTTTTCATATCATATCCATCATCTGTAAATTCTATTTTATCTTATTATATATCTAATTAAGTACAAACCAATATTAGTTGTCATATACATAAATACATATATATATATATATATATATATAAGCATGTGTTCTTTATTCATAGGCATACCCACCATTCAGATTCTCTTTGGGAAAAGGCAATAACCATAAATACAAAAATGGCGTTCCAAAAATTTCTTATGCTGTCTCTCGCTATCGTGGTTATGTTTATGGTTGCTACTCATGAAGCTCGCAATCGTAATTAATATTTTTTTTATCATTCTTATCTGCATTATTATAATACGTAAATTTTTAATATGTGCGTAGTCACTGATTAGTAATTCGTAATTTTTGTTTCTAAGTATTCATTCTTATATTAAACAACAAAAATATTGTATAAAGTATTAAGTTTTTGCATGGTAATCATGTAGGCCAAATTGATAATGTTATATTTTGGTGATGCAGATCATGAAGAGCGATTGCTTATAGCAGTTGATCCATATTGCTATGAAAACTGCACAGCCACGTTTGGAGACAGTGAATGCTTAGCATACTGCATCGGCAAGAAATTCAGATCCGGGAAGTGCATTCAAAACGTTATAGTTCAGCCGCTCCGATGTTGTTGTAGCCAGTAGTTAATTAGATCCAAAGTACACACGGAGTACGAGTCATGGAAAAATAAGCAAATTTTTATTACCAAAGTTGTGCACTTTGGCTCTATTTTTAATTAAATTTTTATTATTGTTAATTTTTTTTTCTTTTATTAAGGTTGGAGGTTTGAATGAATTAAGAATTGTGTGTACGTGGTTTACGATGTACTCGAGTTATTGTATTAATAAATTTCAATTAAATTATATAACTGCAAGTCTGGTTATTGTATTAATAAATTTCAATTAAATTCTATGATTGCAAGTCCATTGTTTAATCACTTTTTATTTGGGCTGAATTATTTTTTGTTTTATCATGAGTAAAAAGGTTTAATTTAAGGGGAAGAGGACGTGATTCGAATCACAATCACAAAAATATAAATATGAAGGACATATTACCGATCAACCTCATCCGTCATTTATGTTAAAACTTGAAAAACAAAATTTTGAAGTATATTAACTAATTTTGATTGTTATAGTTTGGAAGCAAGCCATTAATCGAATTGATCAATAAATGATTTCTAATTTATTTTCTGATATATAGATTTTCAAATATGTCCAGGAAATATTATATACAAAACATATCATAGGTTTTTTTGTGTGTCTCTCTCTTTTTATTTTTTATTTATACTTATTATGAATAGCGAACCATAAAATCAAAACTTTAATTAGTATTCAACATAATTTTTCAGTTTGAAGTTGGGTATGTAATAAGTATCAAATTTTAAAAAATATTGGGCCTTCTGGTCATGATATGGACCTGCGTTGTTTAATATAAAAACGACGTGCGTTTAATAGTTCTAAGGAAAAGAATTTGGGCTATATCGCTTGCCCAATAATTTTACAGATCAAGCCCGAAACTATTTTTTTATCTTGGACTGGATCCGAGCCAGATTATGAATTATAATTATAAAATATTAAAATAAATTTCTTGAATTACTAAAATAAAAATTAATAATTATTTCATACTATCTGTATTGAATTATACTGAAATAAACTAAACCACTATTTAAAAGGGATATTAGTACCCAAAAAAAAAATGAATTTAAGATTAATTTATAATTTTTAAATATAAAAAAAAAATTAGAAAACAGAGAAGATGTTATAGTTATTTTAATATTCTCAAAAATTACGAAACTGACAAGTTCTTCTGAAACTTGTCATCACCTACTAATCCACGTTTCAGTTAATTAGAGGGTGATGGTAACATTAAAAATAAGAAGAAGGTATAGCCATTAAGACGATGACACATAGCCATTTAATCAAATAATCATTTAAATCTGTTAACATTGTCAAAGAACACATTTGCAATTGAATATTGAATTTGGAATTATATATTTCAAAATCATGAAAAGATACTCATTTTAAATTTGATTGCTTTAAAATCAACCATGTAATTTATTAGATTGCTCTGAAAAAATATATAAGTCGATAGAAATAAAAGCTTTATTTTGTTAATCCACACTTTTATATGTAATTATTTATTTCTAGCCAATAGAAGTCATAATTTACTTATAAAGTAATTGAGGATTAATTATTAATTAATTTTTATTTTAAAATTCTAACATGAGAAAATAAATGGGTAAATTAATTAAATTTATCCACATTAACATAGTATTTATTAGTATTTAAAAATGTATTAATTTTTAAAAATAATGATATTTATCATAACACCCATAAATCCCATACGGATAAATTTTATTAGCATTCACCCTTCACTTTTCGAAATTAAATTTTTAAATAAAAAAATACTTTAATAACCAATCAAATATTAAAGTAAGCCAAATAGCATTATTGGTGTGTTTATGATTTGTAAAATTGACTTTTGTAGAAGGGTGTATCTCATCCGAAAGTGTGTTAATATTCCCACTGATTTTGTGAATCCGACGGCTGGCCATTAGGGTCCCTACTTGTCACACCTTCTATATGCTTGACACGTGTGGCCATGTTATGATGCTTACCTTTCATTTTTTTTTATTAATGAATAAAAACAACCTCAATGTAGATCTCATCAGTTCAAAATTCTATCAGGAGATAGAGTTATATTATTGCTTTAACTTTACAACTTTATAGGAGTGTAGAGCAGTAAGTCCACTCCCATAATAATTTCCTCTTCGTCTGACGTCTAACAAGATTGAGTATACTGGACCCTGAACAGGGGTTTACCAAAACTCGAACCGTAACTCTCATAAGTAAGTGTGAGAGTTCAGTCGGCTTCCTTACTGCTAAACTACACCCCCATGTGCTTCATTTCTCTCTTATTGAGTTGTTTGGGAACACACACTTTCACACATGTTTCTTGCACAAAATGCGTTTGTTTTATATTTTGTCTTAACAATTAACATGAACGTAAATACCAAAATTAAAAATTTAATATATGAATATTTCATTTGAAAAATAAATATATTTGTAAGATTTCATTTGCATGTTTTCCGTGAAAGAAACACTGTAAATAAGAGCAGGATCAAATTTAAATAATAATTATATTTTTTAGGATTAATTTATACTTCAGTTTCTAATAATTAGAAGTCTTGAAATTTTAAAGTTTGATTTTAATTCATGATTTAATATTTACCAAAACATAAAAGAAAAAGTTTTGATTGATTTAATTGTTTCAAAGGTCAAGTTATAGTTTTAGGTAGAAATTTGAATGTACTGCATCTGCAAGTGAATATATCTATCTCTAATATGACGTAGTAATTAAACTAGTAAATTATATAATTCATCAAAAAAAAAAACTAGTAAATTATATATATTGATGTTTCTAATTAATATTAAAAAATATTAATATTTTTAGATCACATTTAATATGCATGATATAAAAAGATAAGAGGATGGGATGAAAGAGAAGAAGATGAGATAAAAATAATGTTATTCAATGCTAGCCGAATTAAAAAGAGGATTATATATTTTATATTTGATACGTATGAAATGATTAAAAAATAATAAATTTACTATAAATTTTTTTAAAATATATATATATTTTTATATTATACTTTCGATTAGTTTTTTATTTCTAAAAATAATTGTAGTAGTGAATAATTTATTTATTTTATTAATTTTTTATTATTAAAATAATTGTAGGTTTTTCGGTTTTAATTTATAATCATTTTATCAATTACTTTTTTTTTATCAATTATCAAGTATTATTATTTTTGGTTTTAATTAATAATTTTTTTATCAATTATTTTTTTTAATAGGCTATATCTTTATATAGCCGCCATTATCATTTGCCAACAATATAATCACAAAAAAAAAAAAAAAACTGAGCTAAAAAATAAGCTAAATTCACATGCACACACGTTAAAGTTGAAGAACCAATGTTTCTGGAGAAAAGAATCCTGAAAAATGGAGTAAAATTTTGGTAGGTACCTCTTGATAATTGGGAAGAGACGGAGCAGTTGGCGGTGGCGTTGGAGGTGGAGGAGGGTTATTGGAGTTCTCAGCGGCCATGGGTGTCTCTGGTGTTAGAGAGAGCAAGTGAAGTGAGTGTCTGTAAGAGTGTGTTTGGAGGAGAGAGAGAAGGAACTGTCGATTTGGTGGTAATAAATTTTCGCGAGAATCCTGTTGGTAATGGTGAGATAAGGTGGCAGGCAAAAAGAGGGGAAAACCCAAATCCAAGAATTCTTATCCCCTTTGTTAAAAACCAAACCAACCTGATTAGAAAATTTTATGATATTTTAATACTCATATCCCATCCCATCCCCTTTTATATTCCTTGCCAAACAAGACCTTAGGTTCTTTTTTTGGTGAATAAGACCTTAGGGTTCTTGAGAATGTGAGATGATTCCAAAACATTGTGCATGCAATATTATTAAAATAATTTCACTTTTCAACTCCATATTTATATACTTATTTATATATTTATATGTTTTTAAACAAAACAAAACCATGACTTTGACGAGGAGCCATATCAGCCCTACATGGGGTTTGGAGTTGCCTTTATTAACCCATCATAGTTTATTAAAAACTCTTGCATGCTTGGTTTGCTCTTCATTGTTCTCCATGAAAGAAAACAAACAAACGCATAAAATACAAGTAATCTTCTTTATTTTAATAGTACAGTTTTTTAAAATATTGAAGATTTTGCGGTGGGCAAAGTGCTTGTGATCTTCCCCTAACATAAGAAACAAACATGTAAAAAGGAAAGACAGAGACAAAGTTGCAGAACCATTGGATTTGAACAATTATGAATATTATATATATATATATATATTTATATATTTGGTGCCTTTGGAGTTTGAAGGGGTTCAAAGTGGTACGTTTTGGTGTTAGATCTCCACACACAGTTTAGTCACGTGAGCTGTACTTCAAAAATGTACATAAATATATACATAGTCATCAAGACATCAATGTTGTTAACTTGTTGTACATCTAAGTTTATGTAGGTGTGGCCTAGCGAAAAGGAAGCCGATAGTTCCATCACACTCGCTTGCGAGAGTTGTGGTTCGAGTCTTGGCCGTTATTCCCGGTGTCTTTCTTGGTGGAGAGGGATTTGTTAGGGGTGTGAGCCTCAGACTCTATCGGGTTGCAAGTGGAGTAGAAGGCTCTATCTCCTAATAGAATCCTGGACCGATGAGATCCATATCGAGGTCCTTTTTCATTCATAAAAAAAAAAAAAAAGTTTATGTACATTTCGCATTTGGGGGTGTGACCTAGCTGTAAGGAAGCTGATCGAGACCTCATACTCGCTTGTGAGAGTTACAGTTTAAATCTTGATAAATTTCTGTCAAGGCTTTAGATATACTCAGCCTTGTTAAATGCCAGATGAAGGGGAAACTATTAGGAGAGTGAGCTTGCTGCTCTAGACTCTACAGACTTATAAAGCTAGAGCAGCAATAAAATCTTCTTCTAACAAAATCTTGGGCTAATAATTTTTATAATGACGTTCTTTTTTTATTCATAAAAAAAAATTTATGTACATTTCAAGTTAGTATCTATATATTTTTAAAATGTATATATAAATTGAATTTTATTTTTTTTTGGGTCTTCTAGTATTTTGAGAACAGCAAAATCCGAGTGAATTTTTGGGCTTAAACCAAATTCTTTTATTGCCCTTTTCATAGCATAAAAGCCGAACCCATGGAAGTCATAATTAATGGTTTGCGTCCTGAGATCCTTGAATTGATATGAAGGGGATGAGTCCTGATTTTCAGGACAGGGTTTATACCCAAAGTTTGGAAGGTGAAAGAAAAAGATAGGGAAAAAAAATAGCGTTTATATACGAGGACAATATAAGGAATTAATTGTTGGATATCAGGCGCATCAGACCTTTTTTTTTTTAAGGAAATAAAAATAAAAATTAATCAATGCTTATCCTAATTAATAATTAATGTGATGCTAACCCATCACATTTTTTTCCCTACTAGGATATATTATTTTATCAACCAATAATGCTTTGTCACATAATTAGCTGGTAAACAAAGTGGTAAGTAAAGTTTAAATCACTAAAATGACAGCAATAGCATTGTGATTGATTAATTTATTTTTTTTTGGAATAAAGATAAATGGTTTTCCATTTTGTTTGATAGAGCCTAACAAATACTACATGGATTAACATGGAAAAATAAATTCTAATTAATTAAGCCAGTTGTGACCATGAAAATGACTATCTAATTAAGTAATTAACTCTAAAAGGTATTTCTTTTTCATATTGCTACAAAAGTTAATGTTAGTTGTAACAAAGCTGGTAACAGTTTAAATAGATAGGCAGCAAAACCTTAAATGCACTCATATGCGTCGCTCGAGCATTACATGCATGCACGTACTTATGTATATATTGCCAAATTTGTTCACAATTATTGAATACAGAAAAACTTGATCTGTATGTATCTGATATAAGATTTTGCAAATTGAATTTACGTTCCTGCCAAGTACATTAAATTTGTTTTCATATCATATCCATCACCTGTAAATTCTATTTTATCTTATTATACATCTAATTGAGTACAAACCAATATTATTTCTCATATGCTTACACACACACACACACACACATATATATATATATATGTATGTATATTATACACATGTGTTCTTCATTCATAGACATACCACGATTCAGATTCTCTTTGAAAAAAAGGCAATAACCATAAAAACAAGAATGATGTTTCAAAAATTTCTTATGCTCTCTCTCGCTATCGTAGTTATGTTTATGGTTGCTAGTCCTGAAGCTCGTACTTGTAATTAATATTTTTTTATCAAACAAAAATATTGTACAAAGTACTAAGTTTTTGCATGGTAATCATGTAGGCCAAATTGATAATATGTTTTGGTGATGCAGATCATGAAGGGCGATTGCTTCCAGCAGTTGATCCATTTTGCTATGTAACCTGCACACCCACGTTCGGAGACAGTGCCTGCTTAGCATACTGCATCGGCAAGAAATTCAATTTCGGGAAGTGCATAACTCAAAACGCTGTACTTCAGGAGCTCCTATGTTGTTGCAGCCATTAGTTAATTAGATCCAAAGTACACACAGAGTACGAGTCGTGGAAAATAAGCAAATTTTTATTACCAAAGTTTGCACTTTGGCTCTATTTTTAATTAAATTTTAATTTTTTTTTCTTTTATTAGGGTTGGAGGTTTGAATGAAATAAGAATTGTGTGTACGTGGTTTACAATGTACTCGAGTTATTGTATCAATAAATTTCAATTAAATTCTATAACTGCTATTGTATTCATAAATTTCAATTAAATTCTATGACTGCAAGTCCATTGTTTAATCACTTTTTATTAGGATTAAATTATTTTTTTTCTTTTTTTTATATCAGGATTAAAAATGTTTAATTTAAAAGAAATGAGGACATGATTCAAATCGCAACTACAAATATAAGGATATAAAAGGTATATCACCGGTCAACCTCATCCGTCATTTGGGTTAAAATTGAGAAACAAAATTTTGAACTATATTAACTAATTTTGATTGTTATAGTTTGGAAGCAAGCCATTAATCGAATTGATCAATAAATGATTTCTAATTTATTTTCCGATTTATAGATTTTCAAATATGATCAAGAAATATTAAATACAAAATAAATCATAGGTTTTTTTTTTTTTGTCTCTCTCTTTCCCTTTTTTTTTTTTTTATAATACGTATTATGAGTAGCGAACCATAAAATCAAAACTTTAATTAGTATTCAAAATAATTTTTCAATTTGAAGTTGGGTATGTGAGTACCAGATTTAAAAAAATATTGGGCCTTCCGGTCATGGTATGGACAAGCGTCGTTTAATATAAGAACGACATGCGTTTAATAGCTCTAAGCAAAGGAATTTGGGCTATATAGTGGTGCGCTTGCCCAGTAATTTTGAAGATCAAGCCCATAACTATTTTTATCTTGGAATGGATCCGAGCCAGATTATAATTTATAAATTACAATTATTAAATATTAAAATAAATTTGTTGAATTACACAAATAAAAAATAATAGTTATTTCATACTATCTGTATTGAATTCTACTGAGATAAACTATACCACTATTTAAAAGAGATATTAGTACCCAAAAAAAATAAAATTGAATTTAAGATTAATTTATAATTTTTGAATATATATAAAAAAAATTAGAAAACAGAGAAGATGTTATAGTTATTTTAACATTCTAAAAAATTACGAAATTGACAAGTTCTTCTGAAACTTGTCATCACCTACGAATCCACGTTTCAGTCAATTAGAGGGTGATGGCAACATTAAAAATAAGAAGGGATAGCCATTAAAACGATGACACATAGCCATTTAATCAAATAATCATTTAAATTTATTAACATTCTCAAAGGACACATTTGCAATTGAATATTGGATTTGGAATTATATATTTCAAAATCATGAAAAGGTACTCATTTTAAATTTGATTGATTTAAAATCAACTATGTAATTTATTGGATTACTCTAAAGAAATATATAAGTCGATAGAAACAACAGTTTCATTTCCATAATCCACACTTTCATATGTAATTATTTATTTTTATTGATAGCCAATAGAGAACTCATAATTTACTTATATAGTATTTAAAGATTAATCATTAATTAATTATTAATTTTAAAATCCTAACATGGGAAAGTAAATGGGTAAATTAATTAAATTTATCAATATTAATAAATGTATTACTTTTTAAAAATAACGATGTTTATCATAACACAATAAATCTGATACCGATAAATTTTACTAGCATTCACCCTTCACTTTTCGAAATTATATTTTTAAATAAAAAAAGTGTTTTAATAAGCAATCAAATATTAAAGAAAGCCAACAGAGTTTATTATATAGCATTATTGGAGTGTTTGTGATTTGTAAAATTGCGGTAAAAGGGTGTACCTTTTCCGAAAGTGTGTTAATATTCCCACTGATTTTGTGAATCCGACGGCTGGCCATTAGGGTCCCTACTTGTCACACCTTCTATGTGCTTGACACGTGTGGCAATGGTATGATGCTTACCTTTCATTCTCTCTTATCGAGTTGTTTGGGAACACACACTTTCACACCTTAACCATGTTTCGTCCACAAAATGCATTTGTTTTATATTTTGTCTTGACAATTAACATGAACTTAAAAATCAAAATTAAAAATTTAATATATGAATATTTCATTTGAAAAATAAATATATTTGTAAGATTTCATTTGTATGTTTTCCGTGAAAGAAACACTGTAAATAAAAATAGGATCAATTTTTAATAATAATTAGAATTTTTTAGTAAAAAAAAGATTTTAATTGAATTATTAATTTAGTTTAGAATTTTATTAGTAGATAAATTTTTATTGCTATTTTAACTTTACAATTTTATAAAAGTCTAAAATAATAAATTTATTTTTTTAATAATTTTTTCTCTATCTAATATTTAATAAAATTAAATATATCTTAATTTTAATAAAGATTTATTAAAACTCAAACAATAAATTTTATAAATAAATATAAAATCTTGATCGCTTTTTTATCGCTAAATCATACCCATATACTATATATGTTCTGTTTTCAAATTGACAGTATTTTGAAAGGACATTGTCTGGCCCTGATTTGATACAAAGAGTAATAAAACTTTGACCCATTATTGATTGACTATTCTAAACGAGACAAATAAAAATAAAATGTTTATTTATTTATTTATTTTTTTAATTTTGTATTCTGTAAAAGGTATTTTGTTAATTGTATTTAAAATAATTTTCTGTGTCCAAGTTTCAAAAATAAATAAACCAAAATCAGTCACTTTCTATGGTTTTCATTTGTTTTCGGTTTTCCCTTCTTTTAGGAAATGAGAGGACGGGGGTGAACTGGGGACCCTATTAGTAGACACTGATCAGCCTCATGCTTAAGCACAGTCACTTCAATATTTTGGGATTAATTTATACTTCAGTTTCTAATAATTAGAAGTCTTAAAATTTTAAAGTTTGATTTTAATTGATTTAATATTTACCAAAAAAAAAAGGTTTTGATTGATTTAATTGTTTCAAAGGTTAAGTTATAGGTAGGATTTTTTTTTTGACATAAAAAATTTATTCTATTATACTCTAAAGAAAAGAGAAAATATAATAAATCTAATATAATAGATCTGATTAAATTTAAATTGAAAGTTAAAAATTCTGATCGAACTCAAAATTTTGAAACGCGGGCTCAATGACAATTGATACTAAGCAAAGCCAACGCCCACAAATTATAGGTAGAAATTTGAATGTATTGCATTTGCAAGTGAATATATCTCTCTCTAATATGGTGTAGTAATTAAACTAGTAAATTATAGAGAAAAGTTCACTCAAAATCCATGAGGTTTAATATAATTACACTTAATTACTATAGTTTTTTAAAACTATCACAAACTTATCAAATACTGTTAAAAGTCTAAAAAATTAAACTTACCAAACAATGTTAAAAGGTCCAAAAAATAGTATTAAAAAATATTATTAGCCTTGACCATTAAAATTAACGGCATACAATAGACGAATGATAAGTTTTTGATGAAATTTAAAACTAACGATGTGTAAATGTAATTACTCCAAACTTAAAGGGGTGTTTATGATATTGACCCTAAATTATATAATTCACCAAAAAAAAAAAGAACTAAATTATATATATATATATATATATATATATATATTGATGTGTGTAATTAATACTAAAAAATGTTAGTATTTTTAGATCACATTTGATATGTAGTATATGAAAGGATGAGAGAGGAGATAATTTGAGAGGATAAGATGTGAGATAAGAGGATGGATAAAAATAATACTATCTTGTGTTTGGTGTTAGTTGAATTAAAAAGAGAATTATATATTCTGTATTTGGTGCATATAGAAAAAGATTAAAAAATAATTAATTTTTTATAAAAAATTTCAATATATATATGTATATATATGCTCGTACTTATGTATATATTGCCAAATTTGTTCACAATTCTTGAAAATACAGAAAAACTTGGTATGTATGTACTTGATATATGATTATGCAAATTGAATTTACGTTCCAGCCAGGTACATTACATTTGTTTTCAAATCATATCCCTCACCTGTAAATTCTATTTTATCTTTATTATATATCTAATTAAGTACAAACCAACATTAATTGTCATATGCATATATGTATGTATATTATACGCATGTGTTTTTCATTCATAGGCATACCCACCATTCAGATTCTCTTTGGAAAAAGGCAATAACCATAATACAAGAATGACGTTCCAAAAATTTCTTATACTCTCTTTCGCTATCGTCGTTATGTTTATGGTTGCTACTCATGAAGCTCGTACATGTAATTAATATTTTTCTCTATCCTTCTTATCTCCAATATCATAGTACTTAAATTTTTAATAAGTGCGTAGTCAATGATTTAGTAATTAGTAATTTTTGTTTCTAAGTATTCATATGATTTAGTAATTAGTAATTTTTGTTTCTAAGTATTCATTCTTACATTAAACAACAAAAATACTGTATAAAGTATTAAGTTTTTGCATGGTAATCATGTAGGCCAAATTGATAATATTATATTTTGGTGATGCAGATCATGAAGGGCGATTGCTTCCAGCAGTTGATCCATTTTGCTATGTAAACTGCACAGCCACGTTTGGAGACAGTGCATGCTTGGCATACTGCATCAGCAAGAAATTCAGATTCGGGAAGTGCATAAATCAAGACGCTGTAGTTCAGCCGCTCCAATGTTGTTGTAGCCCTTAGTTAATTGGATCCAAAGTACACACAGAGTACGAGTCAAAGTTATGCACTTTGGCTCTATTTTTAATTGAATTTTAATTATTGTTGTTATTAAGGTTGGGGTTTGAATGAAATAAAATTGTGTGTACGTGGGTTACAATGTACTCGAGTTATTGTATTAATAAATTTCAATCAAATTCTATGATTGCATATCCATTGTTTAATCACTTTTTATTTGGGTGAAATTAATTTTAATTAAATTCTATGACTGAGAGTCTGTTTAGAATTGATTTTTTAATGAAAAAAATATATAATTTTTTAATAAAAAAATAATTTGAAATATATTTGGCTAAAAAATTATAAATTATTTTTTTAATAAAAAAAATACTTTACTTTTTTTAGAAGTACTTATCTATATAAGCAGTTTCAAAAAGTTCATTATTTAATCACTTTTTATTTGGGTTAAATTATTATTATTTTTTGATAGGATTAAAGAATTTTAATTTTTTTTAAAAAAGGATGTGACTCGAATCACAATCATAAAAATATAAATGTAAAAAATATATTATCGATCAACCTCATCTGTTATTTCGGTTAAAATTGAAAAACAAAATTTTGAACTATATTAACTAATTTTGGTTATTATAGTTTGGAAGAAAGCCATTAATTGAATTGATTAATAAATGATTTCTAATTTATTTTCCCATATACAGATTTTCAAATATGACCAAGAAATATTATATACAAAACAAATCATAGGTTTTTTTTTCTTTTTTCTTTTCTTTTCTTTCCTTTTATTTATTTTATAGGTATTATGAGTAGCGAACCATAAAATCAAAAATTTAATTAGTATTCAAAATAATTTTGCAATTTGAAGTTGGCTATGTAATAAGTATCATGTTTAAAAAAATATTGGGCCTTCCGGTCATGGTATGGACCATCGTCGTTTAATATTCGAACGACATGCGTTTAATATCCAATATGAATATTGGATTAATTTGATATACAGACGACAGCGTCTTTTAATTTGCAATTGAATATTGGATTTGAAATTACATATTTCAAAATCATGAAAAGGTATTCATTTTAAATTTGATTGCTTTAAAATCAACTATGTAATTTATTGGATTGCTCTGAAAAAATATATAAGTGAAATACATTTCATAAACGCCACTTGTATTTCATCCATTACTGGATTACTTTTCCATACAATTTTTCAGGTAAAAAATTCGATCAGTGAATTGGACAACAATATAAGGACGTACCAAAAACTTGATCATTTTTAATTGTATCAATAATTCAATCTATATAAAATAAATTGAAAGTAGCTCAAGTATAATATTTTATTTCTAAGGGATCTAAACTAAGAATATATTGAACCACATGTATTTAATGAATTAGCGCCCAATAATTAAAAAATTTATTATTTTTTGAGGCTCTCTATCTTCTATAAATATCATACGTAGAAAGTGTACTACTCATCACACATGCACTACTTCACCCATATATCACTTGTACTAAAAGAAATATTGCTGAGGAAAATTCATGTTTTGGATAATTAATTACTCTGCGTTGTAAAAAATGGCTTGCACAAACTCAAAGGCTAATTTCAACCTACAGCTTAGAATTGGCCTTGTTTTTTTTTTTTTTTGAACCAAAAGAATAGGAGAATATCATTCCAAAGAATTAAAGTCTGACAATAAAATATGAGTCAATGCTAACTGATTGGAAGGTCCTCAATTTAGTGGTAACGAACTATTCAAGTTTCTTTTAGCTACCCATTCAGGTGTCTTATTTAAAGATCTAGATATCAAATAAAAATAATAAAAACAAATTCATGAGACAACTGCTTAATATCATCAGAGATAACATTGATTTTCTAGTTGCTGTTAGCTGCATCTCCAACAATCCCTTGATATAAGTTTTCACAATTAGTTTCAACTTGAATACGATCAAACCCCATCCTTCGGGCTGTAAGCAGAGTATGGAAAACCGCTTGTCCCTTAACAGCTAAGACATCATCACCAAATATACACATATTTCTATAGCACACAACTTGGCCCTGCTAGTCACGAGCTATAATCCCCACAGCACCATGATAAGAGCGAGCATGGAAAGCTGCATCACAATTAAACTTAATTGTACCTTGGGAGGGGGGCGTCCATACCATAGGGGGCACACCGTTCCTACGCATAAAAAGGGTAGCTGTAAAGACATTAGCATTTTCACTCTGGCGTTGGAACTCATAGGCTGCATCCGAAGCCAACCGAATAGTAGAAGTAGGGTCAATTGGTCTTTGTTCATGCACTGCTTTATTTCGACCCTTCCAGATATACCAGCAAATATAACACAGCACCCTGACACTATGATCACCTCCATTTTTATGCCCATTAAGTTTCAAAAGCAAGTCATGAAGCCATTGAACATTGAGGTGAGTAGCAACAGGTGGCCAAATCCCCAACATACAGCCAAATCAGACCCGAGATGTCCAAGCACATCCAAAAAGTAAGTGACTAATAGTTTCTTCTGTAGACTGACAGATAGGACATAGTGGATCCTGGGAAATATGACTCCGAAATAGATTTGAAAGAGTTGGCAAACAATCCCGTAGAACCCTCTACATAAAATGTTGAATCTTCCTTGCCACTTTCATCTTTCAAATTTGTGGGAGGCCAAAACGAGGAGGTAGCACAAGGTGTCGGATTTTCAACAAGCTGGTTGTAACATGATTTAACAGAGAAATCCCCATTCTTGGTTAAAGGCCATGTAAGAGAATTGGCCTTGTTTGTCTTGTCCTATTTCTCATCTCCTTTGAAATCGCAGCTCGTGAACTAAATGTGGTTTCTGATCAAACCAGCTGTAAGCTTTCCAATTAACTCTAATATATTTTCTTAACTAGCCATAAACCAAATTAATGTTTGTATTTACTGTTTCGTTTGATTTAAGATACTTTAAAATCAAATTTTGAATCATTGAAATTATCTGTATAGACATGGAATTAATATCCATATAGTTATTTTTTTTGGGTAAAATATCCATATAGTTAATTAATAATTTATGATTGACTACTAATTTTAAAAGTGACGGAGATGGGGAAGATGGTGTATCGATATGGTGGAAAAGGTTTATTTCCATCAATATTCAAAGACATACCACCTCATCTTCGTTACAATTTCAGTCGCCAATTTAGTGCTCTGTATTATGTTCAAGATCCATTTGTTAAATCCAAAACGGTGGCAAGAATGTGGAAGCTCCAAATAAACCTAATAATTAATTATTTAATGTTCACAATTATAAGCATGCATGCACGTACGTGGTTTCTAGTGGGAACATTAATTAATCAATGTGATATAAATAATTAGTAGAGACAAACTTATATTATATATATATATATATATATATGTATTATGTATATATGTAAGTATAATCATACACTACCAAATAACACACTTTTAAACATATTTCGTCAAAATAAAATCAATCTGATTAATTAAGTGAAATTTGATTAGATTAATTAGCATTCCATACAGAATAATAGTTTATTCAGCGGATTTAAGAATTCAAAATAAGGTGGGCTAAGATTTGCAATTAAACTTGTCAACTGCCAATTAAAGAATAACCTAGTGGCTTTTTAAATTTATTTTTTAGAAAATAAATGAATATATTTCTTTTGCAAAAATAAGAATGTGTCAAAAATTTTTAATATATATGAAACTCGGTACGAGCAAATTTAATTAATAAAATAAAATAAATACATCACATAATAAAGCCAAATAATAGACCAATACAAAAAAGCATCATTTAAAATTAAAAATTTTGAAAATAAATTAGGCTAAGACTTGAAAATGGGCTGAGTTAAGACTTGGGCTGAATTAGTTCTAAACTTCTTGATTCGTTTGGGCCAGTTGGATCAAAATTTTATGGGCACGGGCTTGGGTTAGAATTTTCTTTCAATAGTGCCGAGTTCATACCAGCAATGTCACTACACCGGTCGATGGAGTCCAATTATTGCATCTTACTCATATTTTATACGACGAACTTTGTTCATACATTGGCTCTTACCTTATATTCTAAAACGCCTTTTCTTTTTTAACCAAACTGTTCTTGGATGAGATCGCCGGCTTGGCAACAACTCAATACTCCAGAAAAGCTGTTCTTTTGCTTGCCATTTGCCGTTTGTCCACACAATAAGCTCCTTTTGTTTTCTTGCTTAACGTTTGAAGTAATTATTAACAATGGAGGACAGTATGTTGACGAGAAATTTTGGTGCAGGAAGAATACTGTAGGGAGTTGGCCGTTTTTTGTATGGTGAAAAAATATTTGTAGGGTATATGAAGTTTTTATAGAGTCTGGATGCGCACAAGAAATTTTTGTAGGGTGAGAAATTTTTTGTGAGGTGAAGGAAATTTTTGTAGAGTGGAAGTCGGAATTTTTTTGCAAGGTGAGAAAAATTTTATAGGGTGTAGGAAGTTTTTGTAGGGTGAATAAATTTTTATAGGGTGTAAGAAATTTTTTGTAGGGTGAATAAATTTTTATAAGGTAGATAAAATTTTTGTAGGATGTAAGAAGTTTTTGATAAGGTGAAGGAAATTTTTATAGAGAGTAAAATACTTTAAAAATTATTTTATTTGTAAAGATTTAAAAACTATTTATAATATTAATTTTATCAAACTTTCCTACACCTTGTAAAATTTACTCATTTTACAAAAATTTCTTACATCTTACAAAAATCTTACTGCATCCTGCAAAAAATATCCTACATCCTCTAAAAACTTACTCACCCTATAGAAATTTATTACACCCTATAAAAATTTCCTCATTCTTCAAAAACTTCTTGCACCCTATGAAAATTCCTTCACTCTTCAAAACCTTCCTCACCTGGACCTTATAAAACTTCTACATCCTATAATTAAATCACCATTATCCGCAGTTGACCACCATTGACTTTTATTGACCGGCATTGACCTCGCCGGAAGCTAGTCGGAACGTCATTGGGGTTTGAGTAAGTCCGGCTTTAACCTCCTGACCTACACTACACTACACTACACTAAACTTTAACTAACTTTCAACGCATGCATATTATGAAAAAGGAATTAATGCCTAAAAAAAAGCCAATTAATTAGTGTTATTGCTTTGTGTTTGTTCTGCATGGTTTTGCTATGTATGCTTCTGACAAGATTCAGTGGAATGATGGCGATAAAATTGTAATCTAGGTAATGGGTTTTTTTTTTTACTTTTTTCTTCTTCAATGGTATAGCCTTTTTTTACACTTCTGTCAACAGAGTCATAGCCTTTTCTCTGTCTTTTTTCCTTTTCCACTTCCTTATATCTTTAATAATAATAATAATAATAAATTTCACGTAAAATGTTGGAAATAGTAAACATTGCACCCAATAGTCTGTAGGCCCCACACCTCGTGTTGGCAGGATTTACATTACGAATTTCATAAGAATATCTAAAAGGCTCATACAATTTTTTTTTCTTTTTTTTTTTAGTAATAAAAGGTTTTTACAATTTACAAATGGAGAACAATCTAAAAAATTGCTTTTATCCTAGGTAGTTAGTAGAATGATATGAGGAGTTAAAGTAAAAAATTGAATTAGAGGATTTTGAATAAAATGAAAGGTGAAATTACAAACTATTTGACTGTTCAAACCGTTATACATGACTACTGGTGTTATTCTTTTTTTTTTATATATATATATATATATATATATATATATTTAGTACTGAAAAATCCCAGAATTATCAAACACAGCGGGAACAATTCCCAAATCTAGTTATGCCACATAACGCGAGTATGAACACAATTTTCTTAATAGGTCACTTCCTAGATTATTATAAAAGTATGTCATATAGTTTATGCAGTAATTACTTATTTAGATTATTTGAACAGTTAAATATTTCTGAGTACCGTCTTTTATATATACATACATATATATAATATACGTATTCATCGAGTAGCTTATCAATTTAAATAATCATGAGTAATTTTTGATATGTGCAAAGGGTTCCAATAATCAATCTCTGAATTATAATATTCATTTCTGTAATGGAACTTTATTTTCCACCATTCCAGTGGGTTTTACGTGGATTAGGAGGTGATGGCTTTTAGAATTTGCAGGGCTTACTTAATTGATGTATCTTTTAAAATTTTGTTTTGTTGTGTTGAGCATCGATTAATGGTACTGCAGGTGTAAACTGTAATATATATGTTTAACCGTTCAAAGGATAGAAAAGGTGAATTACCTAGCTTCCGGTATCCATGCAAGAAATTACATGTACATACATATTCAATTGATTGTGTATGTGAGTCTCTCTCTATTAAAAAAAATGTTGTATAAATACATAAAGAACCACATAAATGTAATATCACCAAATTACCTTAATTTGTACTGTAAAACTAAAAAAAAAAGAAAAGAAAAAAGGAAAAAAAAAAGGCATATCCAAAGCCAAAAGCTTTCCATATTTTCAGCCTTGTATTTCTTCTGCTACTAGTCACCTCCTTTCAGGTCGACTCAGCTCGTGACCTAATTATTCATCAGCCTACTAAAACTCGTAAGTACTTTCTCGCTTTAATATTATCAATTAAACTGAGTACCATATATATCAAATATCACCCACCAAAAATATATATAAAATATGTATAAAATTAATTATTTTGTGTGTGTAGTGATGGAGGATGATATAATGGGCAATATTAATAATGTCGCGGACATTGAAAATGAAGTAAAAATGGACGAGAATTGGTCAATAAGACTACAAAAATTTCGTTGTTCAGTGTATTGCACGAGACGTGGTCGTAATATTAAAATTTGTCACCCTAGAAATTAGAATGGATGCTTGGTTGGTGAGATTAAGATTTACTATGGCTGGAACTTCAGTGTCAGATAAATTGATGGAGAGCTTATTATTTATGTGTTCTTGTGTGTCTGTGTATATATGTATATATATATATATATCGGGTTGTATACACGTTGTGTAGTTTATATAGCTCACAACTATATCTATCTATGCTTGGTTTTTTTTCTTTTTTCACTTTTTTGATTATATTTTGGATTGTCTCTTCTTATGTCTTATACGAAACCATGTTCTATAATTTATGTTAAATGCGGGAGTATGGGACAATGAAAATATGCAGTTTGATTTCTATGTTTTTTTTAAAATTTTTTTTTCTCAATTAAGTTCTCTTTGCCAAGAAGTTCCTAGTTCTATGTAATTTAATTTGAAAACTTTAATTAAAAAGATTGAAAAAATCAGGTAGTTATGAGATTTTATAGAAATACAGATTATTCTTTAAGAGTTTGATACGTGTTAAAAAGTGAAACTGATTTGACAATAATTTTTATATTAAAGTCATATTTGAAAAAATAAACCTAAAACTTAATGCATTTTAATATGTATCCAATAATTAAAGAATGACCATATATTTTATAAGGTTCCAATGCTCCCTGATTTTTTCCAAAAAGATTAACAATTTAAGGCCGTACCATACCATAATTTGTGGATAAGATAGAAAACCAAAGATCTAGTTATTAAGAGTTAAATGCATCCCCTCAAGTTTCGAAAAAATTTAAAAAATAATAATAAAAAGTTAACAATAATCTTTACATTTAGCCTTTAATTTGGCGAGCTTCAAGATACATATATCCAAGTAGAAGAAATAGACGACTGATTATAATACGTTATATGCAATGTTTGGCGTGAAAGAACAGTTCAAAACTGAACACCGGGAGGAAAATGGACGAGACGTGGTTGAGAAGAGCATAAAGAGTAGTTCATTGTTCAGAGGTTTGCAGGAAACGTACGCGGTTATTGTGTGATCGAAAAATGTCGTCCTGTGTAATTTGAATCAATGTTTTTGTTAGCATGGAACTTCAATGTGATATAATTAAATAAATGGAGAATCCAGATCACTTCTCCATCTTATTGTTTGTATTTTAATTAGAATTTGACATCTTAATTTATTTTTATTTTCTCAATTTAAATGAGATATTAAATTTTAATTGAGAAATAGAGAAGGAAATACGGAGGGGGAGATATGATCTGGGTTCATAAATGGAGAGCTTATTTATGAGTGCTTGTGTGTTTATATATATATACATATGTATGTATATATGCTTTTCTGTTGTAATTACTTGTACTTCTATTTATGAGTGCTTGTGCTTGTATATCTTATAAATAAATCGTTGTTATTCCTTCTACTTGTAACAACTTTTATTTATTCATTATTACTTGGATAAATTTTACAATTTAATGTAACAGGTTCATTAATTAATTATGTGTATACTCTTGAAAATTCGTTAATTAATTTAGCAATAAAGCATGAAATAATCACACACCTAATATACCTTGATTTTTAGTAGAAGCCATGATCACAAGAAGAAAATTGCAAGAGGTAGAATATATATGTGCTATCCCCTAAAAGCTCGTTAAAATCCACTGTATCTTTCTTTTGTGCAAATAAGATTGTATGTCTTTACCGACTCTATCAACCCACATGTCTTTATATATATACTTTTAATTAATAAAATAAATAATAATAATAATAATATAATATAATATAATATAAAATACTTTATTATAAAAGAGTGAACTTTATAAAATATTTTACAAAATTGATAAACTTAGTTTAATGGGTCAACTAAGTCTAAACAGGTAGCATATAAATCTCAAATAATATTAATTGGTATCCAAACCCGTTATGGACCAAAATATCAAATACATAAATTATAATATTGTGATATGATATTGATTATTCAACTCCACATATAAATATTCCAACATATACGTTCTACGTTAATGTAACGATGCATATATATGTGTTGTTGTTGTTGATCATAAGCTTCTTCTTGTAATTATTTATTTATTTCTGCAAGATTAATCAAAGAAGATAACATGATGCCTGAATGCCTGATTTTCATAGCAGTTATCATTAACATGTACAGGTAGCTTAATTATTTGATACCCTACTGTTTATCTAATTTGCAACAATGGAGGTCTGCTCTAACAAACAAGCAGAAGCAGCCAGCCTATCAGGGTTGGATTTAATGGACTTCAGTTGGATTACATTTACGTCGTTGATTTTGGCTTAAGATTTTTCCGACTAGTGTTTGGAAGTTTAAGAAGTTACAATTAACATGATATATATACATACATACATATATATATATATGTATGTATGTTGATAATTTATTCCTGTGGCTTAAACTAATTAATCAAATCATTGTACAGGGACAATCAAATGTGTTTTGTTATCCAGGGTGTGACATTCCAAAGTACTTCATCTATCAAACTGATCATCAGCTAAATTCAATGAATAATAAGCTTCCTCCAAATTGGTTTAGGTTTAATGTCAACTTCTTGGGGTTTTGCTTTGTGACTTTTTTTTGGTGAATTTTTGCTTTGTGACTTGCTATTGTTTGAGGGTGTGTTTTGTTCCACTTCAATGACATCACTGATAGGGTATCATGGTCCTCAGTATTGGAAAAATCTAATTCATCAGATCATGTCTTCACGCTGAATGCCAATAATTTGTCTTACACAAGATGTTAAAAAAGAATTTTGGAGAAATATGGTCCTCTATTTGTAGCAGTGTTGATATCCCCGAGACTTCTTAAGAAGAAGAAGAAGAAGAATCCTTGGCAAAATAACAACAATGCTTCTTTTTTAATAATAATAATAACAAAAAGGTTCAAAATTATCTTTGGCGAACTTCAAGAAACATTCATCAAAGAAACTATATTGATTATAATATGCAATATTTAATTGGCGTGAAAGAATAGTTCAAAATTATCAAATAAGACGGGAACAAATCCCGGAATCTAATTACAAAAAAAATTGACACCTAACGTGAGTAAGAATACAATTTGCTCAGGTCACTAATATCAAAGAAGTTGAGCACAATATTCATGTAATTTGCCTTATCCAATGTGGCTCCTGTACAGTACAATCTTAAGAGTGAAGCTTTACGAGACAGCCCGATGAGTATATGAAGCATTTCAGCTATTGCTAAAACGTATATGCACATGAAAAAAACAGGTGGTGTTGGATGGTGAACTAGAGTACTCCATTTCTGGTTACAGAGAAATAAAGCGTCTTCTTACATCAGCGACTTCCGGAGGAGCTGAGTGAAAATGTAAACAATGTATTATAGCCTGTAAGATATCAATGACAAACTCATTAAAAGGAGGCAATTATGTATAGCGTGGACGGATTTATATGAAGATATACTTTAACATCTGTGTATGTATTACTTTTATACATATACTTATCTGTATCAGAAAACCGGAAGGCTAAATCTATCAACCAAATAGTTTTAGGGACTAATAACTTGCACAAAATGAAGTACAACGTAATTCGATGCAAGCAATTCTAACTAAATGACACGATTGTATTTCTAAGGATTAGCAAAGTTGATGATCTAGTTTCAGCAAAGTGATACGAGTACATCCTATTCAAGCTTTAGCAACAAAGATTTTCCAAATCATTGTTAAAAGTTTCAGCTAGGAGGACAATACCTGATTATGAAAGTGAGTTAATAAGAGGGAGGTACAAAAAAGATTGACTAGCTCCATGGCTGTGACAAAGAGACAGCCTGAGTTGATGCCCCGAGTCCTTGCTTGCCTTCTACTGCAGATTTAAGCACATTGTATTGCTCGCTCACAGAATTGTAGAGTGTTTGAGTGTAAACCTCCCTGGCCTGTTGCAGAGGATAGCCACAGCATTTAGAGATAAATAAAGTGGAAGCAATAGTTATGACTTCTACAAATTATCAGTCTATCTTAGCATATTAAAGGAAACCTGGTAAACTCAGAAACAAGAAACTTCATACTTAGAGGACCAGAACACCGATGAGACTACAGTTCTACATCATAATTGAGGATGATAACTTATCCTCTATGTCTCATCCTCCCCCACCCGCCAACACAAACAGAACCTTGTTTAGTGCAGGTGTGTAAAACTAATCAACAAGATAGATTCCAAATAAGTAACTTTCGAATAGATTAATTAAACATACAACGTGCATGTACATCCATGACCCATGTAAGAGAGTCATTTGCATGCTTAAAATACTTCAATTTCATTTGCTGAGAAAAGTGTGCACAGTCATGAAAGTAATTAGCATTTTTACTCCTAATTATATCATATATGCATTTCCTGTTAAACATTAGGTCATATTTAAGTAAATACTTAAAAATTCAACAAAAGGTATGTTATGTTTAGATTTCAGGAAGTTACTTATTTCTTTCAATTGTTGGAATTTATCTCCTCTATAATTTAAAAAATGCAAATATATATATATGTCTGTGTGTGTGCAAGTATTAACGGCAGAAAACATGACATTGACAACTCTCTAATATCAGAATGCAAACTTATTTTTGCAAGTATTAAACATGGAAAACATGACATCAACAATTTTGAAGCCATATTCTAGGAGGGGCTTTGTTTCAACCATATTTATTATAGCAAAAGCAAATAAAACTCTATTCATCCTTCTAAATTTCTATTGGAACTCAAAGAGAAATAAAGTGAAAATCTTTATGATTAATTGATTATCCATTACAACAAAGGCAACCAGAAGAACGATGTAGTGCAAATTAGTATATGCTAGTCGATGGTTCTGTAAATGATATGATGTTATTGACTTTTTGTGCATAGATTTTAAATCAGTGAGAGATGTACTTTAGAAAAGGGCTACACCAACATAAAGTGCAAGTATCAGGACCTATACATGTAAACAAGAGAGATAAAAGATCAGCAACCTAAATGGAACCAACCTCATCAGGTGTTTCACAGGAAGCAGAAAATTCAGAGAAGTTCACTTCTGGTGCCACTGATAATCCAACCCCGTGAAAGGAGACCATTCTCTTCTCTCCAATTTGTTTTTCTACCTGGGGAAAAAATAAAGGGTTGGAGCAAAGAAGAAGAAAAGTATTACCAGAGATCAAGTCAAGGATGATGACATACCTGGGGTGGAGGAGGCATGATATTGTGGCATAATAATGCTAATGGATATATATGCCCTGGAGCACCAGAATGTTCTGCAAGCCTTCTTATATTATCCACTGCAGAGGCATCAAAGGGTGCCTAGTTTTCTTATATCAGTATCATGGGATTTAAATTGAAGACAATGCTTAATTTATATACAAGTAACAAACAATGAGAATCATTGATGCCCACCACAAGAAGAATGCAATCTTAAGACTAATTAAATCTGTGTATGGGGAGGACTAGTGGAGATAGGTTGAGGCCCAAAGTATCTCTTTTCTTTTCTTGTTTCCTTTAATTCTCTTTAAAGTTTTTATCTTTTAACCTTTAAGACATAATAAGCTCTTTCAATATTTGAAAGATTTTCCAGTGACCAGAATAAAGTAGTATGTTTCTCAAACCAATAAAGCTAACTGTTGAGAGTATAGATAGAACAAACTAAAAGTAAGCACCTTCAAAAGTATTTTATATATATATATATATATATTTTAAAAAAATGCCAGTAGAGCCATTACATACGCTTTCTCTACATATATCATGAAGACAAAGGTAAACAATCTTACTGGATTCCATTCTTCTGTTACAGGATCTGGACGGTCCCTACCACCACTTGGTGCAATCCATATAATTTGTGACCCACCCCTGCACTTAAACATGTTCAGTTAGAAGACTGTAGATCAATCACAAAACAAAAGCATACAGATTTCAGATAAGAATAAACGAGACTTGTACTATCAAAACAGCAGCTGTCAATCACTTATATTAGGAGAATTACATAACAAATAAGTCACTCAACTGCCCTGGAAGGACCACCAACTCTTCTTAGGATTGCTATAACAGCCTATTGTTACTGCTGATAAAGTCTAGATAATTCCTAACTAGCAGTTCAAAATTTGAGTAATCACTTTTGATTGGTGAAACCTTCATCTCCAGATGGAGACTTACTTTCTATTCAATTATATATTCTTTACACTGATCTTCGTGTCCCCAACCAGGCATTAGAGACAAATGCTTCCCTGTTTCAATACACTTACCATCTCATACTACAATGATTTCATCCATATTGACTCTTCATAAGATAAATCACCAGGTTCAAGTGAGCATTATACATCAAAATATAAAGTGCGGAAAAAATATGGATTCTTGAATTTCTATGCAGTCTTCTTCAGTATGCCAACATCATTACACCCCTGTCATATTCCTGTTACTAATTCCTTTTGACAGGGCAATTTTACTAAATTGATTAGGTGCAACAGATGTTTACGTAAGAGCTTATGGTTCATTGTCCCAAAAAAGTAATAATAGCTTCAAATGATACATGCAAATCTAATACTGTAGCCAAGCTAATGGTACCTCAAAAGCATAGCCATTTCCTTCAAACTTCGCGTATTAGCTTTTCTTTTCATCTCCGTAAGTTCAGGAACATCAAACATGTGTTTCTTTGAGTACACACAAATAAGATTTCTGGAGATAACATACCAATAATTTTAGCAAATAACCCTTTAGAAGTAATACAAGATTATTATCCCCATAAAACATGTCAGAAAACTTTAAAAGTACCTTCCCATGCTGAAGGGCTTGCAAAGAGGATCTGTCACAACCCTATCTCCAGCAACATAAGTCTGCAGTTCAAAAGGAAAATTTTAGTTATGACACAATAAGATAGCACAAGTTTTTGGTACAGCAGAACACCAAAAGGAAAGATAGTCACCAGATTCTCGCCAATATGTGAGTTTGTTGTTTCAAGCAACAAAGCAATGACAGCTGGATCTGCTTCAGTTTGGTGGTTTGAAATCAGGACAATGTTGTGACCCTGCAATCAGTTGTACGAAAGCATTACAAAACTGACATCTAAGTGTCTTTCTTTCTTTTCAAGTAACACAGCAGAAAGTACTTGTACTTGTTTCATTATCTCTCAGACCACATGATTAATCATTTTATACTGAAGAAGAACAAAATTCCTGAAAGAACATGGAAACTGAATATTGCAAAATGCAGAAGCATCTACATCCTCCATTAAAATCTAAACCTCGAACTCAACCACAATTTAGACAACTAGCACGCAACAGGGCCATAACCTGAAAAATCTTATCCCAATATAGCACTTCAACCATCCCAGTATGGTGTGACAATCTTACTAAGTGACAATAAAGAACGCTAACATCTGGAAAAATACTTGTTTAAACTTTCCATATCTCCAAAGTAAAACAAAAATTGCTCTTGTCATTACACCAATTCTATCTTTTCTATTCCTTAGTTATCCCAAATACTTATATAACTCACTAACCTAAAACTAAACTGCCACATGTATATAATCATACAAGCATGTCCGTCCAACTACCAATATTTAACTTTACTCGTCACATTTCAAATGCTTAGCGGTTAGGCCAGAATAACGCTATAATACAACAGATTAGTCAGACTAGGCACCTCCTTAAGCTTCTCTTCCATTTCACTGAAAATGGAAATGTTGCCAACATATGAGTTCCTGCATCAAAGATTATCAAATTCAGTACTGGGTAAAGGTAAAACATAATGGAAACTGACATTATCTTGACATAAAGCACATGAAATTGTTTTAGTATATGAAATATTTTTAATCAATAAAAGAGTTTCACTAGTTTCAGAACTGGGAACAACAAATTACATAAAAGAGCAGAAATTAAAAAATAAGATGAGGTTAAGAAAGAAGACAATGAAGTTCGTCTGTCCAATTTAAATGAACAAAAAAACTGAGTAAATATAACCAGATAAATTGTTAAATTGGATCATGAATCCCTGAACAAATTCATATTTTACTTGCAAACCATGGTTATCATTCCTCTCAATTAATTGATGAAACAAGACTGCAGCACACTTCACATCCAACTGTGACACATACTGGTCAAGACCAGCTTTTAGTCTCCATTGAACGTCCTTTACTTAATATTAGTGGCAGTCTAATTATAAAAGTCCCATTAAGAAATCAACCATTTTTTCCCTTCATTATTTGATTTTTACAAAGAAACAGATGCTGATGGTTTAAAGTGTCATATTCAATTTCTGAAACAAACATATATTTTAGTTGTATTTATTCAATTTTTTAGATCAACATCTTAGTTACAATAATTGAAAAGCAATTAGTATAATGGTTTGACAACAAAAAGCCAACAAAAAGCCCAAATGTAGAACAGGGACGATTGAATAATGATGGTGAAGCAAATAATAATAACAAACCATTCATAATCAATCGAATAAAAGAAAAGAAAGGAACACTCAAATAAGGTAAGAAAGCTTGATCCATACTATGTTGGTTGCCTTAATTAAACTTTGTCACATTATTTATCTTTTAGTAACTACCCTGAACCTTAGCGTTTGTCACCCCAATGTCTTACAACCAAAAGGCCAAATTACTTGTACCATCAATGAGTCTAAAAAAAAAAAAACTGACTGGACCCTTCAAAGTTCAAAATGTCTTAGTAATTAATCAAGACCTATGCAGAATGTAAATTGAACTATCTATCAATAAATAGGCCAGTTTGATTAGGAGAATACTGAGCTGTTTACAAATTTGCCCATATTCATTACCACATTGAAAAACTTCAATGAGTCAATAGAGGAAAGGATATTTGAACTGAAGGACATCTAACAACAATGCTAATCTTATGTCCTACTCACATTCAATTTTCTCACATTATTGGTCTTGGAACCATTAGGGAATGGCCAAAACATTTGAAAATACAAGACTGAGATTAACACGGGATTGGATAAAGTGATACAAAGGGTAGTATTTTCATTGATTCGTGCATATAATCATAGATACATATTTAAATATAAAATTAAACTTTATAACACCATGATAATATTCTAATCAAACAACACTTAATGGTTGGATCTCTAACGCATCATATGTTCATTTATATGGTTTGATGAATACTACATATTTCAAAACTGGTTTGTGTGTTCAAGGCTGCAAGGAATTCACAACAATACTCAGCACATACACTCATTTAGGAATGACATATATACAAATAAATGCATATGTATGAATACAAAATGCAGTGGACCATAAAGTCTAGCAACCAGATAATGATGGAAACCTAAACTAACCTGAAATCAACCAGAGGTCGAATGTAATTTTGACCAAACATAAAGTAGTCAAAAGGCTCTCGCATTGCTTTGTGATATGGCGGGAAGTCAAAGGGCTCCTGAAAAATCAAGTTCATACAAGCTGAAAATTCATAGAATAACATCCAATGCTTTTCTGCTTATACAAAAGAAGTTATAATTGTGATAAAGTAAATGAAGTCCAATATTACTACCTCTACATCCAAGAATACACGATCCAGTACAGCAGTCATATTTGAAAATACAATCTCATCTGCTTTAGGATTTCCACTTTGTAAAATCTGAAATATAAGAGCACGTGAATAAGATAACAGTAAAATTTATCTATACACAGATGAATGGATGTAATAAGCACATTAGAAGGTCAAAATAATAAACTAAATTAACAGAACTTACCTAGAGTTATAAAATATTTAAACAATAGGCGATGCACAATCTTCAGACATCAAGAAATTAGATTCATGAAGGTAGTATTAAACCCAAAATCTTGTTAACTAGATGAGTACAATGTGGCTAACTTTTCAAACATAACAAAGTTTGCAAAAATTCACATACAATATCATCTATTATATACCATCACCAAAGTTACAGTAACAAACTAATGGTCATTTGGTTTGCTTAAGTGATTCTCTAGCACGGGGAACCAACACTGCTGGGCTAAGATTTGTTATACAGAGCAAAAAGTCAAGGCAGAGGCACATTGGTCCATCATTTGAATCCTTGGTAACCTCTTCAGTTCTATATGGCTGTTATCAGTAAGTGCCATTGATCACTACGAAATTATTAATGACATAGAGATTGTGCCCTGCAATTATAAGTGTCATTTTTCATCGTCAATTGCATTTTTCATGGTCACAGTTAAGCTATATAGTATAAACTAACAATCACAATCAGATAAATTCATACTATTTTCCAGAAAGAAAAAGTAAAGCCAATATCATAACTAAATATATAGCATTAATATATGAGTGTGTGTGCGTGCGCACGTCATTAAAATCAAATATATGTATAAATTTAGCACCGCCTACATATCAAAATATGTAAAATGAAACATAACCGTGAAAAAAATATTACAGCATTTTTATAATTCTGATATAATTCTTCCATCCCTGAAGCAACAGCTGAAGGAAGCCTTCCTGCTTCTGCTTCCTCCCTGATTCCAGACAGTATTTCTGCAGATAATTTCTCAAAATAAATCAAGAAAACTCATGGCCTAATTCTCCATATTTAACATCAAATTTATGACAAAATAATAGCTGCTTCCTTTAGTATATGTTTCTATGTTATGAAGAAAAAAAAAAAAAAACGATAATAAATTCCTATAACCACGAATTCCCTTCTTCTCTCCTACGAGGCTTCCTCTGAAGCAAAATAAAGTAATACGAAATTTAAAGAATGAAAGAATCCAAAGAAAAAAAAAAAAACGACTACCACGCATACACTTGATGTGTTTAGCATGACTAACAAAATGTGAACAAACAGAAAAACTACTGAACCTCAATATTTCCAGTAGTTTAGGGCCACTCAGACGAGCAACCTCCATCAACTGGGCGTCCGAGCCTCGAACAACTATTCAACTCGAGGAAAAAAAAATTATATCATAATTTCATTTCCTTCTTATTTTCCATTCCTTATACTTACAAGAATTATTAATTGAATAAAATATCATATTTAAGGCCTCCGGAAAAAGGCGAAAATGAGAGAATCAGAGCAAGAAAATAAAGCAAAGCATTAAAGTAAACAACAAAGCCATTTAAAAATGTAAAAAAGAATTAAAGATTACTGATATAACTAATTAAAGAAACAAATATTTTAATCCAAAAAGAAAATAAAAACACTCTTTCACTTTCTCCGCATTTTCTCACAAACCAAACACGGCGTACCTTCTTCACTGCGCGCATTAAGAAACGTCTGGGAATGGTTAAGCTCCTTCCTCTCAGCAGCAGAGCTCGCAGCAAGATGCGAGACGCCATTCTCAGATGCCGGCGGCGATTCCTTATCTTTCACCAGCTTCGCCATAGCTCGTATCTTCAAAGAGTAGACCAAACAAGGACACGAAAGAGGTTTTCGCAGACCGTGAGTCAAAGACACCGCCAAGAACTTGGAAGAAGAAGCAGAGATGGGGACAAATGAAGCCCTAGGCGTAGTGGAAGGGAATGCGGATGGCGTAGTAGCAGAGAGGATAAACATAGTCTGTTGTCTCTGCGAGCTGAGGAAGAGACAAGAGAGAGCTGAGAATATAGAAGCAAAGAAAGAGAGAGAGAGAGAGAGGGGCTGTGGATGAGAGCGCGTCGTACGGTTGCTACAAAATGTAAAGTATTGTAATGGCTTATTGGAGGAGCCGAGCCGAGCCGAATTGAGAGGGATAATCGGACGACTGGGATTGGTTAGCTTTGGCGGGCGAGCACGTGGTGTGTGATGAAAGGGAGCGCACTCCAAGGCTCACTGATAGTTACTAGCAGTCGTAGATTGTTGGCTGCTGAAGGAGGCACTGGATTGGGTGGGCGACACCAACGGAATGTATGGAGACACGTGGAAAGAATCTAGGAGGAGAGAGAAAGATAGAGTTGAAGTTTTTGACAGGACTAGAATAGTGGGACGAGACTCGGGGCCCATTTCTGTCATGTAGCTCTAATTTCAATTTGGGCTTTGATTGGAACCCCTTGCTTTAATGTGACACTAACGGGTTCTTGATTACTAAGTTCTGAATTATTATGTCCTAGGAATTATCATTATTTAAATATATATATATATATATATATATATAGACAATAAAAATATTACATCATTTTGAGCTGCTCACTGAATCTACTAAATGTATTAGAACAACATTTTGCATTTTTTACGTTCCTTATCTTAAAAAATTAGGCAGGCAATGAATGAAATAAAGAAAGCAGAAGCTAACCCTTTAGGATCTAAGAAGTCGTAAATGATATACTCATATCCAATGATTCCAAACACTAATAAATGCGATTTCTTTTTCTCTAATTTACTTAATTCAAAAACTAATTAATATTTATTGAAATTTATTAGTCTTTTTTATTTTTATTCTTTTTTTATAAAAAGTATAAACACCAAATTAAAAACACTTTTACTTTACCCAAAAAAAAAGTTAAAAGCACTTTTAAAATATTTTTCATTTTCTATTTGTATTTTTTTTCCCTTTCACATTTATACTCAAAGTCTAACATTAATAAACTCAAACTTATCTTTAAACTAAACAATTTACATACAACTCCATAAAAAAAAAAAAAAAAAATTATCAAACGAGAAAATTAACAAAAAATAACAAAGTTATTTTCCAATATATTCTCCTACCATTTTCTAAGTTTTTCCCCTTTGCAAACAGGTTACTGGATGCTAAAAGCCCTACAAGAACATGTTCATATGCTTTTTATTATGATAAAAACGAGAACTGCTGACATAACAAATAGCTAAGATAAAAATCTAGTCGCATGCTTATAATTTCATTCATCAATGACTTCATTAGGTTCTATCTATTGGAAAATGCCTCATCAAAGGCATATAAACTTTGTCTGAGTTTCATAGCTTTAACCTCGAGGAAAACAAAATTACAGCAGCAACTCCGAAGATGCTTGTTTAACCTAGGAAATTCATTATAACCAAGTGGAGCACCAAGTTGCAAAGAACAAAATCTGCAAATGCTCTCTCTGGTGGTAAATCCTGCAATTTCATTGGAGAAATTGTTAAAAGCTACAAAAACTATTCTAAGGTTATGGAAATATTCAATTCATGAAGATCCAATTCTAGTTTCACTTTTTCTCTTTCAGAGAGTCGGGAAGTGATGTGCCTATATTTGCTATCAGGAAAAATGATAGTAAGAAAATAACAGAATTTCAAAGTGAATAAAATGATCTAGAGTTTCAGAAGGTCATTGGGAAACTTTGAATTTGTTTCTCCCACACTCTCAACATTTACTTCATGCCTATATTTAGTTGCAGCCTCACAGGAACACAATTATTTTCAAAAAACCATAAGCCATCTAGCACCAAAAGTAACATGAATAAGAAGCCGATAATTACCTTGAATTCCTTGTTCTCTTTGTTTACTTGAATGCGGAGACAAACTACAGGAAGAAAAAACCAATCCGTTCTGAGCTTCAATTTGTTGAAAGAGGGATTCTCATTTTAGACAAGGAAAAAAAAAATGGTTCAAAGTTATGACATTGGCTTACCAGCAAGGACTGCTGTCCCAATACAAGAAAGCACTCCCGAAAGAAAAGAGTTGAATGGGAATGATCCAACAATAGCCACGTAGACAACCTGTTTACAAGCAAACATTGTGCAGACGCAATCATGTTGGTCACATATACGCTTACATAGTCACACACACAAATAACCAAAATGCCAAAAGAAAGACATTGTAAGTAGTCAAAGATTCAAGGAACTGATAAGAACAGCAATGCAGCAGAAACTGTTATGTGTCCTACAAACTAAGATTCTTGCATAATCTTCTCAAATAGTAGGTATTCTATAAAAATCATTGAATTTTTGTACATTTCCAATTAAGTGATTACTACTAAGTGTCAGGTTGCCAATTAATGCAAGATGGTGCTACGTATAATGCAAAATGAATCAATATGCTAAGTTACTATAAAACCGTGAGTAAATCAATAAACAAGAATAAAAGGTGACACAGAAAAGATGAGCAAGTAGGACCAATAAAGGACAACTACTAAGCTGCCTGCACAGGATAATAGAGAATTTTCTCATCACCATATTTTAAAAATAAATCCACAATGTGCAGAATCAGAAAATAGAAACTTGTAAATTTTATTTCATAGATCATCGTAATTCAAACATATAGGTCAACTAAGGTCAGTTGATGAAAGTTAGAAACTGCATGCCCCTCTCATCACAGAACCAAAAATTTTACTGCTAAACTCTTAGCATATCATATCTAGCACTGTATAATATATTGGTTTTTGTTGTTGTTGGTAAAAGGTAAAACCGGTGCAACATAAGGACTTCCCAGGAGGTCAAAAAAGTTTGGTTAGTGTAATATATTTTTTATGTTTAATCTAATGAGTAAAATAAAACATGAGATGCTATTTAGGAACTTAAATTTTAAACACCAAGGTGCAAACAAAAACAAAGGTTCTGATATGGACTGCAAGATTACAAGTTTTGACTTAAACATTAAATATCAATCATATAGCATGATGGAAGTTAACATTATTGCCTATCACAAAAAATAATCTACTCACAACAATAAGAAACTTGCCATGAGGGTTACAATGATAGAATGTTATCTTCCTGTCCCTATCATATAGAAAAGGTTGACGACTCTTAACCTCTAAGGACTAAGCAAAGGAAAAGTGAGGAGAAAATGAAACTCTCAATATACAAGGGAAAAACAATTAAAAAAAAGAAGTGAAAATGACTGATAATTTCATAGCTCAAGTTGCTTAACCACAGAATAACCAAAAGGGTAATCGATGAACTTAAAAGCATAGCAAAACGTTCAAATGGAAGATGATTTCAAACATCAATCCTCAAAGAACATCAAAAAGTGGTTTCAGTTCCTAGCTTAAGAAGACAAATAAAAAGGAGGACCACAAGCTAAGAAAAGAGTTAAAATTTGAAAAGCAGGAAATGGGGGACATGCCCAGCTGATGACGCAAAGCAGAGGAAGTTTCATGGACGTCAATCAGATTCAAAGGATCCACATTTGAGACCGTCAGACCGTCACTGGAAACCAGTTTGGCTACCAGTTATTAAAGGTACATTCAATCCCTGACAGCAATGTTGACTTTGCGGCTATCAGATTCGCTATCTTAAGACCAATTTTTGACATGAATCATCGACTTAATATTTTAACAATATTTTCTTTAGGAAAACAAATCGGTATATTCACGAACACAAAAAGTGGATTAATAAGAGCATTTTTCAAGCTCCTTAACTCTTAACAACAACAACGGAAGAAGGAATTGGTTCCAAAAATTTTCAAATTCGTTACATGGGATAAGTTAAAACCAATTACGCCGGTCAATTTTGCATAAAGAAATGTGATTTTTTTTTTGGTCTTTTTCTTTACATTTCGTAATGAGTTCATGACAACGAAAAAGAAAAATACAAAATTCACCCAAAATAAAAAGGGAGAGAGAAAAATCGGTGTGTACCTGAATAGCAGCTGTGAGGACAGCGAAAACCACGTAGAGATCGATGATCTGCGGGATTAGAAAATGGGTCAAAATCATGATTTTAGTTCAGATTTGAGAGACATAGAGAGAGAGAGAGAAAACGAACCTTAAGGCTGGTGGGTGTGGCAGAATAAGCAGAACGTAGAGAGTGGAAAAGAGCTTGGGCGTCGTTGCTCGTCGATCTGGCCATGGCGGACCTTCCTTTCTTCTTCTGCCGCTGAGATCAACAACACGAGTACGAAGTCCTCTCTCTCTCTACTTTCTAGTATACTCTATGCTCCAGAGGTCCTCCAAGCTATGGGTGCAATATAGTAATTTTACAGTTCCTTTTTATTTTGGAAATTAATAAATACTGGAATATATACATTTTGTTTTTTTCGCTATTACAGGTTTTGTACTTTTGTTATTATTATTCTTAATTCTATTGTCCATCCAAAGTTAAATTGAAGGATTCTTTGCTGAACCAAAAAAAGAAGAAGTTATTTTGAAGGAAATTCTTATTAATTAAAAGTCAAATTTATAATTTTTTTTTTACAAAATAGATTTAATTTTTAAAAGTTTTTTTTTTAAATGTTCGAGATTGTTATAACTAGTTTTTCATTAATATTGGGTTTGGTAAAATGAAAGTATAAACAAAAAATGAGAATAAACACTAGAGAAATAAATGAAAGCATAACAAGTTTTTCATTAAAAAATAAAAAAAAACAAATATGTTTTTTTCCTTTAATGGTCTTGTGTCTTGAGCTCTAGTTCCTTTTACAATCACCTTGGCTAGTCCCTTTTTTTTTTTAAAAAAAAAAAAAAAAAAAGAGAGGAAGGAAAAGCATTCTTCTTACATGTTGAATAATAAGCCTTTTAGGATAATTTTCAATTTACCCCATCTATTTGGTTTGTATTTCAATTTAAGTATCTCAGTTATATATATGTGTGTGTGTGTGTGTGTATATCATATGTGTTTTTTCTTTGGACGAAAATCCCATGTGAGATTTTTTTGTCAATTACATGCACAAATTATGCAACACACACAGGGAAGGGGGAGACAGCGTAGATGAGACAAAGGCATATCAAACCGAACATAACAATTCCTAAATCCCATGTGGGTTTGATATCCAAATTTTAACATTCTGCATGTAAATTTAAAACCATCATCAAGTCAGCCATACTAATTAGCCATAACCCATGTTTCATCAATCCACTCTTGGCGTGGCCTTAACTCAGAGTGCTTAAAGCTCATATAGTCGTCTGTGCCTTTGAAGTAAACTTGGTATCGTCTCCCTCGAAGAATCTTGCAGATCACACCCTCCCACCATCCATCATTACACGAAGCATCAACTTCTTCATTCAGTTTGAAATCATCAACTTTAACAGCTTCTGGAGGATAAGGCCTTATGTTCTTCTTATCAACCTCCTCTGTCAAAAACTGTTTGTCGTCGTCTGTTCTTAATTTCTTATACTGAACAAGAAACTTGTCCTTCTCCACCATTTTGATAATCGTTGCTGCAAACCAAGAACCTTTAAATCCATCTTCATCACAGCGGATCTCAACCAGTGTCCCCTCATATAGTTTCCACCCTTTTATTGCTTTTGCTTCCTCAGTATTTGCAACCACCTGAAAGTTAAATTTTGTGGACATTACCAAAAAATAAACTGAAGTGAGATAAGACTATGAAAACTTTTATGGAATTATACGGAGATTCCTAAGATCTGGTTACCCCATTTGAATCAGAAAATTTTGACAATCCATCTTTATATGCAACAAGACTAGAAAAGTAAACATTTATATGCAATTATCCAAGCAAGCTGGCTATGTTTTAAGTTGTTCACGACTTCATGTTTCAAAATTAAGCAAGACACAGCTAGTTTAATTACTAAACAGAATCGATTAAGGTAGCTTACTAATAAAAACATTATTTCTTAATGAAACCAGCATCTCTCACCAATAATGGGAAGACAAAGTATCAACCTCTCAAATGGTTCTTTTAATGGTTGGTGAAATCTCATGAAGGTTATTAAGGAAATCCTTCATATTTATTATGATAAGCTGCTTGTGTTCTGCAGATATAAGTTCTTTAACAAAAGAACAGTTCATAACGGTCTCCCACTCCTCCTCAACAGAACAAAAACCATTAAAGAAATCCCAAGTTACAATCAAATGACAAAACAAAAGTCCAGTTTTTCCACACAAAGTCCACAAGAAAATGAACAAGGCCCATATATGTATGTAAGCACAAAACAGAGAATATGCGGCAGACTGGATTGCTGAATTCTGGCAAAGAGCTAACATGTAACAACTTGACTCACTACAAACTTGGAGGGTTATGAAATTTTCAGCCTCTTTTAGTCAAAGGTTATGCTTTTCTAACTTAAACACCATTCACTTAAGGAAGAAAACCCAACTGGTAAAATTGGACTTTCATTCATCAACCTAGCACCTCGACAGTGTGCTCTTGTTTAAAATGAAGAAGTTTGTATGAATGAGGTTGATTGAACATTAGACATGGAAGACCCAACATAGCATAGCAGAAAAAAGTATATGACATTATTATGTTCTAAAACACCCACCACTCTCTGACATTGAACCACAATCAGAAGCAAATGGAATCAACCTAACATATAACAATGATAATGGGACTAAAAGAGGACAACAAGATGACACTCAAAAATCATGATCAATATGACAGAAGGCCCTTGAGTTATCAACTATATGTTATCAAGTTTACCCTGCCATCTAAACTAAGATTATGTTTTCCATATCAGATTTCTCTGCATCGATTTGGAATAAAATAAAATTATGTATTTCAAATATCAGATTTCTCTACATTTCTTCTACAAAATCAAATGCTTTCAAATAGGGGCATAGATGTAAATATCAAATATGGGCGCTTATAAGCTTATGGAAGCAAAAGTCTGTATATATAACACTGGAATGAATATTGAATAGGCAAGGCACAAGAATAGCAGAGAGGAAAAAATTATATGGAAGGCCTAAATTTGACACAAAACTCTGTAACTCTTCCTTCCACAATTTTAAGATCCTTAATGGAAATTGACAAGAACTCAGAAGAGTCAAAACATAAGCGTCTAGAACTTACTTCATCATGTAGAGCTGGAACCCAATTTCCCTTATCCCATTCTCGGTGAAGCCTCAGCCTAGGCGGTCCAAACGCAAATTGCTGCTTCGCGAACCGAAAATAAACGTCGAACCTCGATTCGTCCAAGACCTCAGTGATCTCTCCCTCCCACCAACCACCAGCAAAGAAAGCATCGACTTTGTCGCCGAGCTTAAAAGCATAGTTTCTCTCCCGAGGAGGCAAGGGCCTCAGAAACCCTAGCTCTATCTCCTCTCTCAATGGCTTATCGTCGTTTCTGGCCTTCAATGTTGTGTATTCGACCACAAACCTAGTGTTCTGAGAACCCCTTTGGACGATCTTCGCCAGGAACAGCGTGCCGCGCAGGCAGTGGTCTGTGCTTGTGACCTCGACCTCTGCTCCTATCTCCAAGAATGCGTCATAGGCCATTGGTGTTTGCTAAGAAGCTCTGTGAGGTTTTTGGAGGGTTTTCGTATTGAAAGCAGACTTCAATTCGCTCAGGGCCGTGTTAGGAGGCAAGGTTGGCATGGGCAAAATATTGAATATATTATTTTTTTAATTTTTATTTAACATAAATTATAGAAAAAAATCATTTATATAGATGTCTAATTAATTTCAATTTGAGATTAATCTCTTTTAATCTTTGCTGTGTAAAAAATATTTCAATATAAAATATATTAATTCAAAATAATTTAATGAAATAATAATAGAATAATATTTTAAAATATAATGATGTTTCAAAAACAAAAAAAAAAAGATAGATTTATTTGTGTAAATGCATTCCATTTCACTTGGACAAATCTTATATCCTTGTGAATTTGTGATTATTAGGGCTGCAAATAAACTCGGACAGTTTGAGATTGGCTCAATATTGATTTGACTTAAGCTCGTTCAATCTTAGTTCATCAGCAAAATAAGTTGGTCTTGAACAATAAATTTGAAATATAAACCGAGTTTGAATAGTATCATAATCGCTCATGAGTAGCTCGAATCTAGTTATTATATTGCTTGAGTTCAATTCAACTTGACTTGTTAACACTTTTGATAAATGAATTATTTATAAAATTTTAAAATAATTCAACTTATCTTCAAAATTAATTAAGGAATACATTAAAATGTGTGATAATTAATAATTAAAAGCTAATTTAGGACCTGAAAAATGGCAGGTCCGACCTGCCAAATTGCAGGTCCTAAGTCTCATTTTTTCTTTTTCTTTTTTACATACTTTGTCCTTTCATATCTATTTGTAGTATTTTTATTTATTTATTGGAATATTTTTTGATAAAACTAAATCAATTTGTGAGCATTTTTGCTTTTGAATCAGGTTATTTCGATTAGTATTGAATGAGATATGATTTTTACAAAATGACAGGTCGGACATGCAATTTTACAGATCCGACCTACCATTTTGTAAAAATCATATCTCGTTCAATATTAATCGAAATGACTTGATTCAAAAGCCAAAATGCTTACAAATTGATGTAGTTTTATAAAAAAATACGACACAAAATAAATAAAAATTATACAAGTAGATATGAATAGACAAAGTAGGTAAAAAGTAAAAAATTTACATGTCCTCACTCAAAAATATATGTTAAATGCTACAGATCTTCATTAAGGGTAAAATAGGTATATTCTACCCTTTTGACAAAGATTAAGAGAATGTGAGTATTTTTCCAATTTGTATTAATTTTGTGGGTATTTTCGTCAATTACCCATTAATTAAGGAATACATTAAAATGTGTGATAATTAATAATTAAAAGCTAATTTTTGAGTGCTACTCATTATTTTTCAAAATTTCAAAATATTTTTATAAGCAATCGAGACCTCAGATACATTACCAATTTCCAATCAACACTAACTATTAGAGAAACAATTTCCATATAATTATTATAAGTTTACAACTAGCAAAGGAGAAAAGTCTTCTTTATTTTTATTTATTTTTTTTCTTTTTTTCCTCTTGGGTCAAGAAGTTGAAAGGCTGATTGATTATTTCTTGCAAATTAAGATACTTCAATAGCAATGAAATGAACCTGTTGGAAGCCCCCATATACTTCTTTGTCCAAAACACACATATATATAAGCTCGTATATATTTTGATAGATATGAATCTACGATGAATATGGTTGATCTCATACCAGCATAATCTGTGTAATAATTATTCACAAAAGAAAAAAAAAAGGAACATAATCTGTTTAATCAAAGGTTGATAGAGCCAATATCATAAGCTCTCCCCTTATTCACCTAGATTAAATTAAGTTCCAAACTATTGATTACTTATTAGCCAAGCACCATCCTTTCGGGGATTTATGTCTTTTCCTTTGTTCATCGCTTTCACATGACTAGCAACAAGACATGCATCACAAAATTCGTGCGCACTAGCGCTCATTGCATGCCTACTATACAGTTCAATAACTAGGCATTTCAAATAAAACCAAAGTTCAAGGGACAAATTACTTCCAAATAAAACGCAGTAAATTAACACAAGGGTGAAGGTTGAAGAGGACTTGTAATTTTTGCTATATATATATATCTTCCAACATGTTTTGCTTGCAACCAAATAATAAAATTTAATCTCTCCCCCTTTCCCAAGTGCGTGTGAGTTTGTGTTTGTGATTGTACACTGGAACAAAAAAAAAAAATTCACACTTATTATTTTTTTTTTACACTAATTGAAAGCGTAAATAATATATTTAAACCAAAAAAAATAGCGTATAATATCAATACATAACCTTAAACTAGTAATTAAATATAAAAAACCAAATTCGATGAATGGTAATTGAGAACATATACATTAAATTAAAGATGTAATAATCAAATGTATAACCCAAATTATATATAAAAAAATGAAATATTTATTATAAATGTTTGAGAGCATTCATATATGTGTATAAATTACAGAGACTGTATTTACGTAATCAGCAAATCAGGGACGATATATATAGAGCTCTCCACTTACTTAAGTTTACATTTTAATATAATTAATTCATTATCTTATTCTTAAGTTCAATATTAACCTTATGAGGGGGATTAATTTTGCCTTCTTCTTCTTTGGGTTTCTTTAGAATTTCTTGTAAAAGTGGACATGGATGGAACTTGCAAACGGTGAGCTTGCAGCAAAAAATTTCTTTAAACGATTCTTTCCCACCATCTTGGTGTCGTTGTCCACCATTGTTATTTCCCATTTTCAACTCCCTCGCTATATGGAAATTAATTAAGTGATCAAGACCCAAATAATTAAAGAGAAATATTAATTAGTTAATTTGTAATATGGTATATCTTATGAATTAATCTTCAAAAGGAGATGAAGAGCAGCAGAAGAAAGACTAGGCTAATCATTCATACCATGAAAAGCATTTGCCTTCAACAAGTAGTAGTAATAGGCCATTTTTCTATACAACATAAAGAAATTAATCAAAAATATTATATGAAAAACCTAAAATCCCTTGCTTCGAATCATACCACTGCATGTGGCTCTTTCATATCTATTGGGAAAACCTGAATATTTATTTATTTATTGTTAATTAATTGTTTCATGGTCCAACCCGGTTTTAGACCTGCAGATATCCACATATGTATTTTATAAATTCCCTGAAATTTACAATAAAAGCGTATAATTAGTTTCCTTCTATATATAAATGTGAAAATAGGCTATGGAGTGTGTACCTTTTCATGAATTTAACATGTTTGTCCATTCTACAATATACCTTTTCAAATTTTGAGATAGTCTAAGAGCTTGTTTGATAATATAGTTATTTTTAATTTTTATTTTTAATTTTTTTTAAATTAGGTGTAATTTAGTTAGTTTAGAAGTTGATTGGAGTTTATTAAATATTAGTTAGAATATTCAATTGAGTAAAAAAAAAAAATGCTTTGAAAGTGTTTTATTTTCTATTTGTATTTTTACATTTTTACTCAATTGAATAATCTAACATTTAACAAACTCCAATTAACCGCTAAGCTAAACAAATTATATATAACTTAAGAGAAAAAAAATAACTATATTATCAAACATGCCTTAAAAAATACATTTTCATGATTTCAAAATAGCTCCTAAAAGATGGTACATAACTTGCTGTGAACACCATTTGCCCTTTGAAGCGAGCTAGACGGTTAAATTAACAACATTTCTTAGTCTTATTTATTGTTCTTATTATTATTTTTATTATTATATACTTCTTTTATGTTGATGATGATAACTATAATTAGTCATGGATAAGCAATTAAGAAATTAGTCTACAGTTGGTACTTTAAATATAGTATTCTATTTAGGGGGCATTATTACTAATAATAATAAAAAAAAATCATGGGGTAAAAAAAAAAAATTTTTTGTTAAATAAAAATATTCAAAGTTACAATATAATATTATATTAATAAATAATTATTTACTAAACCTAGAATCTTAGAAACAGGAAACAACATTTAAAAAAAAAAGGACTTAACTATAAGAAACACGTTTAAACAGAAAAAAAGAAAAAGAAAAAGAAAAAAAGAGCAAACATAGACAACTAATATTTTAGATGGGCCATAATTTTAACAAAATAAGTTATTTACTAAAAAAATCCATCAATTATTAAACTAATTTTAAACATTTACTTATAAATACATTTTATGAGCTTATACGTGTATGTGTCTGTATATATATTAATAATATATTAAAAGTTTATTATTTTGGAGGCCCTCTCATCAAAATGGGATCAATTTATTATTATTATTATTATTATATAGGGGACCATTGTCTATTAATGGTACCTCACAACCTGATCAATTTAGATGGCAGTGAAAATGAATTTTCAGCGCTTACCACTAGGTCTTTCAGGTTTATCAAAGTGGAAGCTTAGATAATTATCCATCCCGCCTATGATATAGGCCGGCCCAACTTGGGTCTAACAGGATCAATTCGTTTAGTGTAACATCGTGAATGATAAGGACCACCACCAAATCTGCAAATTTTAACATGTCTTATTCTTCCTCCCATTCCCGATGGAATTTTCTAAATCTTTGTTGAAGTGCTTAAAAGAAAAGAAAAGAAAAAAAAAAAATTAACGGGGAGGGGTGTGTGGTTTGAGTAGTTTTTTGATCACCCGATGAGATTTCATGGGTGATGAAAAGTAGGACTAGAAAGACAAGACTAATTATCATAAGGTTGTAGGCCATTTTTGATCTTTTACAAGCAAGCAACATTTTCGTGCAGTGTGTCACAAGGTAAAACCTGGAATTTTCCTTGTTCCAAATGATGAGCTTTTTTTTTTTTGGTAGAAGTTCCAAATGATGAGCTAAATGGTAGATGTGGCTCTCATATGTATAATGAAATGAAATGAAATAAAATATATAAAGAGAATTCCAAATTTTAATATATATATATATATATATATATTTTTCGTTTCATGGGACTGGCTCTAAACATACTTAAGCATCAAGAGTTTTCGCTGCAAATTGATACTTACAAGATTTGTTTTAATTTGTTAACTGAAAATTGTATGAAAGGGCAATAATTTTGATAAATATATAAAATGCCCTTGCGGAATGCACATTATTTTATGCATTATAAATAATTTAGTCATATATCTCTTCAATTTTCTAAATGGTCCGAAAATTATAACCTATATATTTATACAGCGTTTTCATGATTTCCAAAATAGATGAAAATCCCATCTTCACTATTACAAATACCCTATAAATTATATATATTATTTTTCATACATAATGGAAACAATGCGATTTTAATTAAGTAGCTGACCACAGTTTGGTATGCCTTTGTATGTGCTTCTAGTTTCTTTACTGCTTTGTTGTGCTACATGTTGGAAGTCATATATAACTACATGTCTATAAATTAACTATATATACACAAACATTTCTTAAGTTTAGATGATTTCCTCTTCATATTTTTAGACATGGTGATTAGCAACATTTGGCCTTTATAAGAAATAAACTCTTCAATGTGACTCTGCCAAATCAATCTTAGCTCAAGCAATATAAATGAGCTCATGACCATCAAAAAGTAAACCTCTCCAAGCTAGTCATGGTTGTCATTTTATTAACATCGACCCTCTCGCAGCTGCACCTGCCTCCAAACAGCATCTTCTTCAACTTGGAAAGCAAACTCTACAGCTCGATTGATGCTTCCAATGTTGTCCAACAGGACACTTACAGCCTGAAAATTCAAATTGAACTTCTTGAATATGGCAAATGCTTCTTCATACAACTGTGCTTCCATGACCACCTCTCCAATTGCATGTCCATCAAAGTTGTCTAACCTATTGATGTAGTACATAATTTTGGATGAATTTGCCTTGATAGCACTCAAAATTAGCAAATTTTGAAGATTGAAATTCCCACTAAAAGCAGTATCTTGAAGAACAATATTTTCAATAAGCTCCACCAACTCATGTAAAAGGTCAGCAGAACACATAAAAGCTTTAACAGCTGATGAAATTTGATCAGGACTCTTGCTTTCGGGCGAAGCAGTAGATACAACTTGATCAATGAGATGCCTTCTTTGCTCATTTTCAGGGTCAAGAACTTTCTTCCAGAGATCACAATCCATTCTCTCCACCACATATCTGGCTTGTAGTTTGAACAAGGAGTATTTGTTTGTAACATTTATAAGTTCATCATCACATTGCCCTCTACGGTAAGCAACAACAGCGAGGATGGGATTATCCTGTTTCTCGCAATATTTACCAACAACACGAGAATCATAACAAGGGTTGGTGGTGAGAAAATGCTCTGGATTTTCATTGTTATCAATGATAATTTTGCCTAGAGCATTGTGAACATGTACATCTTGGCTTCCTTCACTCACAAGGTTCTCCAAGAACTGAGTGAGTATGTGAAGACGATTCCTGCAAACACAAATAAGAGTAAGAATCGAATAAGAAAGGAAAGACAAAGATGACCAAAGAAGAAATGGATTAATCACAAGTGCATGATCTGATTACCTCATCTCGCACTCTTCCACTAGTGGTCCAACAACTGGAAGTAGAGAACGGAGTGATAAAACTTGAGCTTTAATAAAATCGTCAGGGTACTCATCATCTAAGAGCTTGCCTACAACTAAATGAGCATTTGCTGGATTGACCTATTAAAGCATTTGAAGAATTATTATATGATTATTAATGTTCAATTTAGAGTAGGGTGTTGATAAGTAAAATGTTATCATATGAAAAAGGTTAAATGACATGACCTAAGTGATATAAACTGAGAGAGTAATCCTTACCGTTTTACTCTCTAAACTACGATCAAAGTAAACATTGCTTTGTCTTGCAGATTCTCTTCGAACATCAAGTATACTAGAAACGTCATCAATGAAATCACGTATGAACTTTGCTTCAACATCCCTTAAGAATAATCCAGACAGTATATAAAACTATAGTGAGTGAAGAAGTAGCATGAAATTTAATTTCCGAAATTGGTTAATGTATTGATAAAACTCTAGAAACATAATCCTAGATTATTGATGGTAAATTTTTTTTACGGAATTGAACTCTAGAGGAAGTAAATTGCTATAAGATGGCTATATTTTTACTTATCTTCCTCAACCCCCTTAAACTATAATAATTTAGTTTCACAAAACCCCTCTATGTTATTTAATAACTTAATTCTGAGTTATTTAATAACTATGGTAGTCGTTTTAATTTCCTTCTAGGATATCCCTATTAATTATGAGTTATTTATTTATTTGTACCTAAATATATATTCAATAAAGAATATAAATCCCATTTTTATTTTTTAAAAGCATTATACAATAATTTCATAAGACCATTTATAAGTTAAAATTTTATAACTTTCGAATAGATATTATTTCAAAGTTGAGGCGTTTAATGTCTATAAATTTGATCGTAGAGGAGCTCTGTCATGTGTGATTACTCCTCCTAACAAAAATTATCCAAACTTGATGACCATGATAGTTTTATAATCTATATTAACAAACAAAAGTATACTCAACAACTCTAACAAAGAACAAAAATATAAAAAGAAGCTAAACTAGAGAAGTCAAAATCGAAAGAATTACATTTCATCCAGAGTCCATCCAGCTAGATTACTGACTGCTTTCAACGCATCCCTCCAGCTATCCACCTCATCAAGGTCCAGCTCAGGATTATTTTCATGTTTCTTGAATGCGTCCCTGTAGGTTCCGGTCTGCTTCCGTACCTGACATGGATTCACATGGTAAAAAATGGGTAAAACTATCAGTCCCTTGGTCTCCATGCGTTCAACAATCTTGGCGAGCTCAGTCAAACACCAACTCGAAAAGGCATAGTTCTCGGAGAGAACGACGACTGAACTGCGTGAGCAGTCGATCGCTTTCATCAATCCTTTGGAAATGACTTTTCCTCTCTGCAGGTGCTCATCATCAAAGAAGGCCTTATATCCTCTTTGGATTAAAGCGGCATAGAGATGACTAGTGAAACCGCGTCGCGTATCATCACCTCTAAAACTCAAGAACACATCGTAATTAGAATTAGAATTCGGAGAGGACATTGAAGAAATGACACTTCAGAGACCTATAATTTCATTACCAAGGACTTGAGGAATGTCAAATGCACTTACTAAGCTTTTATATATGTATATATGACAAATCAATTATTTTAGTGATCGATATTTCATTGATTTTGCAAAGTCAACTAGCCGACCGTGTTGCAGAAGTGATTGATTTTATTTCAAAGTGAATGAAATGAAAGCAACGTACCTAAATTTTTGGGTCAAACTTCAATAACAGTTCCAATTAGTCTTATCCAAATGGAATCTTTCATACGGTCAAAAAAGAAATTTGAGAAAACGCTTTTCCAACAAGTGCTTTTTTAAAAACTCATATATATTATAATTGGGGTGTAAATTTTCCTTGGCGATTTATTTACTTAGTCAAAAAAATTCATAACAAAATATATGAAAATGACAATTTGAATTTTTTTTAAAAAAAGTACTAAATAATCCATTATATATTAATATATTATAGGTACCTTCATGGTTGAAGAAACAAAGCGTGTTATTAGTATTATTAAACACATTTATTAGCACCGACTAGTAATATTTTGTGAGTGGGGGAGAAAACCCTATAGCTAGTCTATTTTTATTTTTTTTATTTATATAGTCCATAGTCTTATTATTATTATTATTATTATTATTATTATTATTATTATTATTATTATTTATTTTAGCCTAACTCATATATAAAATTCAAATGGACGAGGGATTCCAAGAAAAATAAAAGTTAGGTTAGTGTCAGTTACACATCTCAATTATGAAGCCAAAATAAAAACAGAAACATATTAAAAACAATTTAAATGATTTTCAATTGAGAATGCTATATGGCACTATTATTGATCAACACTGAACCCACTATTTGTTGGTAGTTAATGATTGGTTAATTATAAGATGTTTATACCCAACCCGTATAGAGAAATTGAACTCTAAAATAATGCCAATAAATCTTTATCATATTAGTGTCCTGTGCATTGGTGTTTATCACTTGTTATAACGAATATCATTATTTTTTTTCTATTTTTTTTTCTATTTTCGACAAGTATATAATTCATAGAGAAGTCTAACCAACACTAATTAACCAATTATATGGAAATCAATTAAACATGAAAATTAAAAAATGACTGCCTCGCAGCCTTTTTATTATTATTATTTTAAAGTGCAAAATTTAGCCACATACATTAATTCAAGCATCTACAAGCTTCATTACTGCTTTAAATATTGGAGAAGTTCCATCTTCAATTATCAAAGATGACACACATTCATTCCATGTAACAGTGTGGTTGGGTCCTTGTTCCTCTAGTATGTCACTGATAGGCTTCCAATGAACTTGAGCGAAATGACCTTTTTCTCGAATCTCAGTATACACCTGTATATATATGTGTATTCAATTAATTAATTAATTAGGTTTTTATAAAAATTAACTCTCTCTCTCTCTCTCTATATAGATATATATATATGAGACATGGAAATAAATCAAAGTAGCTCAAGAACGCTTACGTACCCTGTTTCTGTCCCACCATTTGCCCCATGGATTGTACCACGACAGCATCCATTCACACACAGTTCCGTTGGCGTTCTTGCCGCGATACACGGTAGCTGCAATCGATCCGGTGGCAGCTCCGGTGTCATGGACGTGCAAAAACGAACCCCACTGACCGTTTTCGATCTTGTAAGGGTACAATGCATCTCCAATGTGTCCGAACCAATTCTTGTCGCAAACATGCTTCAGAGTGCCTCCAGTAGCATTGTAAATCAAACAGAGTGTGGTGACGCCATTACCGTACGTCGACTTCAGATTCTTCACAAATGTTAGGGCATCAGCTTCCTTATTATCAGCTTCTATCATTTTCATGGCCACACGGGATCTCTCGGTGGCCGTTATTTCTTTGCCTGTATACTCGGCCATTTCTTGTAAGGTTAAGTCAGTGATCGGCTTGCCAAACACGTTGATCGGCATGTCTTTGGGCTACAAAAGCAAATTTTCAAGTGTTACTAGATAGTGATAACATGCATGACAAAGGAAACTCAAATAGACACAGTAATTTCTATAGCGTCGTTTTCAAAGCCAAAAAAAAGAAAAAGAAATGTATGAAAAACTAAACAATTCATTCAGCTATTGAATGTGGTAGGCCAAAAAAAATGCTTTATTAGTAATGCTAATAATAACAGTATATAAATTAATGATCTTTTCTCAACTATCTTTTGTAAGTAAAAAAAAATTTAAAAAATATTGAATCAAAAAGAAAAGAAATAAAGAGCATTAAAAACTCATGTTCGGACCTAAGTACTGTATGTACTGAAAAGAATCATTTTAAAAATGGAAAAGCAAGAAAGAAAAAGCGAAAAATGAAAAAGAAAATGAAGTAATTACAAAAATAAAAAATGAAAAAAAAAGAGGGTAAAAGGGAGAGTAAACTTCCCCCGCTGATAATATGAGTGTGGGGCCGACGTTTTCAGAGTGTAGTTAAGAAAATTTAACAAAATTGAGGGGACATTTGCCCTTCTTGCACCCAAAGCACATGTCCACGGACCACAAATGTTGTGCTGGAATTTCGAAAGCAACATTGCATTTCATTTAACAAAAATCTGATACTTAAGCAATCTAAGTTAAAGATATTTTTGTAATATAACAAAACATTGACATGTCATGACAACTCAACGTGTGGGTCCAAATATTTAAAATGATAATGACTTTGTCAGCCACGTTATGGGTGTCGGGTCTTGTAATGACTCAGACTGAGAGTGACATGTCAACTAAGAGAGACTTTCTTACCTTTTTACTCTCTAAACTACTTGGTCTTTTTTGAACTTCAGGCATAGTTGATATGTCTCTAATGAAATTCTTTACGAACTTTGCTTCAACATCCCTTTGAATTAAGCATTCACAAAAAAAAAATTAAATCACTAGTAAGTATGCAATCATATTGCCCGTAAACTTTAATTCAATGTTATCATAATTTCCATTTTGTTCATCAATGTATTGTTTTGATGTGAAATTAGCTTATAGGAAGTCTGTTATAAAATTGACAGAGAAACAATAGACAAGATTAAAACAAAAATAAAAACACATTAAATTTATATGGAAATTGAAAATGAAAAAATCACAGAATTTATTACGATCGAAAATTAATACAATTAGTGACAACCTAGCAGCTCGATCTCTCCGCTCTATAAATTTTTTTAAATTTTTCTTTAAAATAAAAATTTTATTCAATTTATAGCACTTAAAACTTTCGGTAAAATCAAATAAAATTCGGGTCATCAACCATGGCGAAGTCATTTTCTATCTTTTTACTGTTTGGCTTGTAATAATAACAAAACGATTTGAAACGAAAATTGAAACTTGTGGCAACTTATTGAAGAGGGAAGTTAAATAATTATTGTTTAAATATAAAAAAAAAGAAAAAAAAGAAAGAAAAAAGAGAGAGATATAAAGGAAGCATTTACTTACGATTTCTTTACAGGCCATCCAGCTAGATTGGCTACTACGTTTAAGGCCTTCTTCCAGCTATCCACCTCCGTAGGGTTGAGCTCAGAATTACTTTCATGCTTCTCCAATGCTTCCCTATAACTTTCTCTCTGATTCCGTACATGAGATGGATCTACGTGGTAGAAAATTGGTAGAACAGTCTGTCCCTTGTTCTTCATGCAATCAACAATCTTGGCGAGTTCTGTCAAACACCAACTTGAAAACGCGTAGTTTTCCGAGAGAATGACGATCGAACTTCGCGAATCTTCGATGGCCTTCAGCAGCCCTTTGGAAATGGCTTTGCCTCTCTGCAGGTTCTCATCGTCAAAGAAGGTCTTGTACCCTTGCTGGATCAGAGCATCGTAGAGATAGCTCGTAAAACCACTGCGGGTATCTTCACCTCTAAAGCTTATGAACACATCGTACACAGTTTCTTTCGGGGGACTAGAAGTAGAGCTAGAAGAGGCCATTGAAGGAGGACCCTTCAAAAAGGTTTAATCGTCAAATATAGATCGATATCATTATGTGGCTAGGCCAATTCTATCCTTGAATGTTTATTGACTATGCGCTAATCACTGACTGTCAAATTACATGTGTGAAAAGTCAGCTGCCGACACTATCATTATACAATTGGCCTATTAATGTGGAAGAAGGATACAAAGTTAGAGGGAAAAAAAAAAAAACAATTTTCTTAATTTTTAATTTTATCTTCGACACCGTCATAGGGAAATATGAGAAAGAAATTGTTGGGCATATGTGTGTTTTTTTTTTGTTGTTACTGTCCAAGAGATGCACTTAAATCTGGATAGTTTTTCATAACTGGGCCGGAAGCTAGCGAGTGCTACGTGGCGGATATATATCTTTCCTCCAAAATGATTGCTTTTAACGATATTTTGAATTTTCTTTTCTTTCCGGATCCTCTTTTTGTTTTTTTAAATTGAACCGTCGTCCTCTCCTTTTAGTCTGATCCTGCTTTTCATAAACTTCATCTTCGCTTGCTACTGTATACCGTATCCATCTCTACTTGCTTCATCTCTCACACCCATTCACATCCCTCTGCTAAGGGAGCTTAAGCAGAAGATAAAACATTCATATATGCAAGATTGGCATTCACTTATTGTAGAAAGCAAAAACTGGCATTAAGAAATCAGTACTAAAAGATTTTGTTACCTTCTTAACAAGGAGGTTACTACTGAGAAGATTTCGAATCAATTTTACGTTGTTATTATTATTATTTTATTTTAGCTTATGTGGATTGTATGAAATATATTTTGAATTCTTTAAATAAATAGTGATGAGTAATAAGTTAATTATGTTTAATTAATGATGTGGTATGCTTTTGATTGTGATTGAAAGGCAAGAAGGGACAAAAAGAGGCCAAAATAACGAGAGAATTCAGGTGCTTTTTTTTTTTTTCAACCATTAAATACAACATTAATTTATTTTTGTCGTAATGAAAAAACTCCAATATTCCCTCTCATCTAAATATTTCTCTTCTCATCTAGCATTAAAATTAATGTCTCTCCTCATACTTTGCCACTCCTCCAAAGCAATAAAATTAGACATACCGTATGATATTTCTGAAACGCAAAGGAATTTAACCAATCAACCATATTCATAAATATATGAATAGTCCTGCCTTTCCAGTTCTTTCCATCTTTCCTGAAGATAACGCCCAATTTGTTGTTTATAGCTCTGTTAATTATTATTATTTTCTTCAAGCATTCACAAGCTTCATTACTCCCTCAAACATAAGGGAAGTGCCATCGCCAGTACCTGTAACAGATGACATACATCCCAACTTTGTGTCAGTGCAGTTGGGTCCTTGATGATTCTTTAGTAAGTTATAGATATAGGTCCAATGGTTTTGCGCAAAGTGACCATCTTCCTGAATCTCAGTGTACACCTGTTATTTAGTAATATTAGGTTAAAAATCACTACGAGACACAATTCAATTCAAATTAGTAGCTTAAAAATACTTATATGCGTACCCTGTGGTCGTCCCAGGAATTGTACCACGACAGCATCCATTCACACACAGTTCCACTGGCGTTCCTGCCGCGATACACGGTAGCTGCAATTGATCCAGCAGCAGCTTCATAGTCGTGGACGTGCAAAAACGCGACCCACTGACCATTTTCAATCTTGTCAGGGTATGGTGATTCTCTAAACATTTGCCCGAACCAATTTATGTTGCCGGCATTTTCCATAGTGCCTCCAGTAGCATTGTAAATCAGACACAGTGTGGAGACGCCATTACCGTATCTCCCCTTCAGATTCTTCAGGAATGTTCGAGCATTGACTAACTTATTATCAGCATTTACCAGTTTCAAAGCCACATGTGATCTTTTCGAAGCGGTTATTTCTTTCCCTCTATACTCAGGCATTGTCTGTAAAGTTGAGTCGGTGATCGCCTTGCCAAACACATTAGGCCCCATGTTTCCGGACTAATCAAACAAGCACATTATTTTCAAGTTATTTGAAGTGTTTATAGATAGCGATCAGTACTATTTTACACATGTAAAGTGTGAAAAGTCCAGCCACATATAGTAGAAGGTTCTTCCCATCTATATAAGAGGTGAATTAATGTAAAAAATTGTTGAAGTTTGTAAACTTTTATTATATGTGTTCACACCTTAGTTATAAGGGCATGAGTGTTGTGTGCATTTGTATCCGAATCAGTTGTGAGAGAGATCATGTAATTATTCATTTGTGAAATAGATTTTATTTCTCAAATTAATTATCATTAGTGATCGAGAATCACAACAAGTGATATCGATAAATGTTGAAAATAAAATTAAAAATTTTCTACAATGTACATTAGGTTGATAAGATTCATATCATCAACATTTCATTGCCACGTCATTGTGCATACTTTGAGTCATCGGCACATAGGGTGCCGTCAGCACCAGGTTTGAAATTTTCAGAAATTGCAATTTGGTCCCTATAATTTCTGATATTTACAGTTTGGTCCCTAAACTTTTGAAATTATAATTTGACCTATAGTTTGTGAAATTATAATTTGACCCCAAAGTTTTGTAAATTACAAATCTACCCCAAATATTTTAAGTTCGGATTTTGACCGTCAAAACCATCATTTTCTTTGATAAAACCGTTAGATTTTGATCAAGTCATTAAGTAGAAATGTCAAAGAACATTATGACTTTACGCCACCAACTATAGGAGACCGGATGGAAGATCTTTAGTTGTAAAGATCTATTTGATCCCAGATTTGAAAGGGAAAATCTTAAGAAAATGAGCGAAAACGATTGGTCAAATTGATGGATTGATCACTGTCTTTCATCATGTCTAGAGACATGAAGTTGGAGGACATGTATGCCAAGCATAAAGCATTGATCTTGGTGATTCAAAACTTGGAACTTTGAAGTTTAGTCCGGTAAATCAACTATCTGGTGGACTTTGGAGATGAAGCCCTACTACTACTTTTGGAAATACTAGTAGTTTCCTCAAGACAAACTTACTATGTCAATGGTTAGGATGCCTGTTCAAAGGAGGCTTATCTACATATTGGATTCCACGGATGGAAGGAAAATTTACGTGGGAGGACATCTAGGACGAATTAATCGTTGAGAATGATGGAAATATAAGGACATATTGTTCCACTAAAACATGCCTTCACATTTCATGTCAAGATGTCGAATGGGTAGTCGACACGATCTTACCATGTCACGCCATATAGAGTTCAACATGCAAACCTTTCAAGATGGAAATACAAGATTATGGAATTGGTGATGTTCAAATCAAAACAAGTGTAGGGTGTACAATTACTTTGAAGGATGTTTCATGTTCCGGATCTTGACTTAATCTACTAATAAGGAAGGCTTTACAATCACTTTAGTAAAGGCATGGAAAATGAAAAGGTTTAGTAGGATATTTGTGGACGTTGTAAAAACTCATGTGAAGATATGGCAGTATTCGTTAGAGGTTAAGGTTTGCAAAAAGAAGCTTATCGCTTTCCAAGGATGCTAAATCCTAATTATTTTTTATTTGGTAGCGTGAAGATATCCTCTTTCGAGGAAATCGAGTTAACTCAATGTGGAGTGGAATCATTTGGCAAATGGTATTTTCGACTTTCATTGATGATTAAGGTGTGTATTTTCTCAGACTGGATTACTTAAATGGTAGAAAAAAAAGAAGTATCGATAATGGGCAGTACACTTAGGGAGTTCAATACTATCATTCGACATCGGTCCTAACCTCACAACATAATTAAGAGAATGAGGACAATCATGGAAAGGATTAAGTATGATCATAAAAACCATTTATTTCTAATCAACAGATCAAAATTGAATTTTGGAATTCGAAAGTTCAAGCATCCCTCCTACTCATTTAAGAGTATTTGGTTGTTTAGCTTTTACATGTATCCAAGGAGCAAGCTCGAACTACACCATGTATCTTTCAGGATACTGGATGAAGAATATGGATCATTATGGGATCCAAAGCGAAAAAGGTTATTGAAGCGACGTAGTGTTTCATGAAAACCATAATAAGCATTGAAAAGCCTGATGTCTGATTCAAAACCAAGATTTAGTTCGGATAATGCACCTATGAATAGGTGCATTGAAGGAGAGAATCAATCCTTCCAGGTAGTACATCTCCTATGGCTTTAGATCGATGTAGGATTTTGGATATTCTAATCGAGTATATTCAAAGAGGGAGCAGTTTCCAAAGTCTTCAAGACAAAAGAAAATGGTTGAAAGATGAGATGGAATCTTAAGAAATAACACGTATGAATTGGTTGAGCTGAACTAAGAATAAATGGGTGTTCAAGCTTAAGAAAGATGGCAGGAAAAGTGGTAAAACATTCGGTTGGTGGTCAAAGGATTTCTTCAAGAAAGGAATTGATTTTGACGAGATATTTTCACCGGTGAAGATGGCTTCAATTTATCATTCTTGGATTGGTAGCTAGTTTGGATTTAGAGCTTGAACAAATGGATGTAAAACGATTTCTTCATGGTGATGCATGAAGAAATCTATATGGATGTAAGGATTTGAGGTTTTGGAAAGAAAACCTTGTATGTGAAGAGAGCTTGTATGGTCTTAAACAAGAATATAAAAGTTTGATTCATTCATGGTAAATCTATATTTTGTTTATTTTGAGATTTCAAGATGGAAATTTTGTTGCACTTATTATATGTGGACTCATGTTGATTGTTGAAAAGATCCAAGATTAGTCTAAGAAGGAACTCTAAGTCATTTGATATGAAAGACTTAGGACCACCAATGATTTTGGAATGCAAATAGTGAGATAGGAAGAAGAAAAGGTTGTGGCTATCTCGTATGTTGAGCGGGTGATAAAAGATTCAATATGGATAATGCCAAACCGGTCATTCCATTAGAAATCAAAGTTGTGAGTATGTGCCCTCATCCGAAAGAGATCGAGGATGGAGTCAATACCTTATTCTTCAGTTGGAGTCTAATGTATGCTATGGTATGCACTAGGCGGATATTGCTCATGTGGGATCGATGAGCCGATTTATTTCTAAGGAAAAAACATTGATGGATTCTCGATACCTAAAGGGTACATCAAGATATATACGGGAGTTGATCCATCTTGGAAGGCTATCTGATTGATATGGTAGGAGACCTCGGAAGAAAGTCACTTAGTTTTATTTATACTTTCTATCATGGCTAAGATCAAAGGTGCTTTTATCTACAAAAGAAGCGATACATTGATAAGAAGGAGCAAAAGAAATGCTATGGTTAAAGCGGTTTCTTGAAGAACTAGTTCTACATTGTGATAGTCAAAGTGCTCTTGAGCGAATTCAATGTACCATTCCGGACAAAACACATTGGCGTTCGCTATCATTGGATATAGGTGATGGATCAACAATTGAAACTAGTGAAGATCCATCAAAGGAGAATCCAAGATATGTTAACAAAAGTGGTTACTGGGAAAAGCTAGAGTTAAGACATAGGGAATGGATGGCATGTGACCATTTGAATCATTGAAAAGTCCAGCCACATAGTAGAAGGTTCTTCCCATAATTTGAAAGGTGAACTACCATTTTGTTGAAGTTTGTAAACTTTTATTATATGTGTTCACACCTTAGTTATTGCCTATAAAATGAGTGTTGTGCATTTGTATCCCAATCCCAGAGAGAGAACTCAAGAGTTTAGAGAGCTGTTTTGAGAGTTTTGTCTTGTAATTATTCATTTGTGAAATAGATTTTATTTCTCTCAAATTAATTATCATTAGTGATCAGAGAATCACAACAAAGTGTTATATAAAATTATTGTATTATCTTTTATAGAGGTAATTAATCATAAAAAACTAATATAAAATTGAAAAAGGACCATAGTGCTATTTATAATGTAGTTTAGGAATGAAAATCATAAATAAATAAAAACTACTTCAAGGACGATAAATGTGAGTTGGTGTGTAGTTTATGATATATGGACTTATTAACCTTTTAATTACCTTATCCATGTTTTGACTCGTGCAAAGGGTGAGGGTGATGTGACTCAGAGATGTCTTACCTTTTTACTCTCTAAAATACTTGGTCTTTCTTGAATGTCAAGTATACTTGATATTTTTGCAATGAAATCCTTTACGAACTTTGCTTCCACATCCCTTAGTTAAGAATTCAAACAAATAAAATTGTTAGTGACTATATGTAAACATAGAACATGAATTTTATTTCTCTATGTAATTTGCTTAATTAAATATATATACTATAAGTATAAACAAGTCATTGTGACATGCTGACGGATTTAATTTTTATGAAGTCATTGGCTTTCTTTTTTTCTCATTTTTGGCTTGTAATTAATCATACAATTTAGCCCCTTTTGGTTCTAGAATAAAAAGCCAACCATAATTGAATTTTTTTTTATATATTTAAAGAACATAATAAGATTTTTTGAAACGAGCTTGTTGATTATATATAAACAATATATATGTAATTTAATTTTTTGGATAGAATTAACGATAAATTAAAGAAAACAATTTGTTATCCGTATTTCCATTTCATGTTTTTTTTTGTGGAATTTGGTGTTTAAAAAATTCCCTATCAAAATACATATTTTTCTACGTAGGTTGCTTATTAGAATGCTAGATAGTCAATTTCATCAAATTTTAACAAATATGGAGCAAAAATAATTAATAGAATGGGCAGTTTGAAATTATGTCATACGTGAAGAGGGAACATTTCACAATTAATTAAACTCTCACCAAAAAAAAAAATAGAAGTAAACTCACAAAAAAATAAAATTTCACGTCATAAAATTATATTTTTCTCACTTAAAAGTTAAAAAATTATGTCACAAAAACCATTTATTAAGGAGGCTTTTGTAACATTGACATAGAGAAAACTCAGCCACATAAAATTTAGCAAGTACTCATTTGTCACAAGTTTAAAATTTGTCACGAAAAGACCTTATGACAAGTTTTAAATTTATGACAATTTAGTAGCCAGAAAATTATGTAGGTGAGTTTTGGATATAAATCAGTCATAAAAGCCTCCAAACCACAAATGTTTTAAAATCATTTTAGTAACAAAACTTTTAACTTGAGTGACAAAAATTTATTGTGTGACGTTAAAATACTTTTTTTTTTTTTGGTAATAGTGACATTAAAATACTTTTTTTTTTTGATAATGAGTGACATTAAAATACTTGCTGTGTGGAAATTCTATATTTTTTTATTATACTAAATTATTATTTCTTGTAGTGTCTTAATAAGGAGGCTTATTGAAACTTATGACGAACTTTTAAGTCTTCTATCCGCGTGATTGACTAATTCTATTATATTAATAAATTAATATAATAGAATATGTGGGTCAACAGACTACTTGGAAAAAATGGACGTGTGGGTCTACAAATATTTAAAGTGATGATACTCCGTTGGCCACGTTCTGGGTGTCAGGTAAATGAAACTGAGAATGACATATTAACTAAGAGAGACTTTCTTATCATTTTAATCTCTAAACTAGTTGGTCTTTTTTGAACTCCCAAGTATACCTGATATGTCTCTAATGAAATTCTTTACGAACTTTGCTTCAACATCCCTTTGAATTAAGAATTCACACAAAAAAATGAAATCCCTTCTAGGTATGCAAACATATAGCCCATAAACTTTAATTCAATGTTATTATAATTCTGATTTTGTTCATTAATGTAACGTTTTGATGGAATTAGCTTTAGGAAAGTCAATTTATATCTTTCTACTGTTTGGCTTGTAATAATAAGAATACAATTTAGAAGGAAAATTGAAACTTGTGGCAAACTGAAAGGTAAAGGAAACATTTACTTACGATTTCTTTAGAGTCCATCCACCTAAATTGGCTACTCCTTTTAAGGCCTTCTTCCAGCTATCCACCTCCATAGGGTTGAGCTCAGAATTACTTTCATGCTTTTCGAATGCTTTCCCATAACTTTCTCTCTGATTTCGTACATGGGATGGATCTACGTGGTAGAAAATTGGTAGAACAATCTGTCCCTTGTTCTCCATGCAATCAACAATCTTGGCGAGTTCAGTCAAACACCAACTTGAAAACGCGTAGTTTTCCGAGAGAATGACGATGGAACTTCGCGAATCTTCGATGGCCTTCAGCAGCCCTTTGGAAATGGCTTTGCCTCTCGGCAGATTCTCATCGTCAAAGAAGGTCTTGTACCCTTGCTGGATCAGAGCATCGTAGAGATAGCTCGTAAAACCACTGCGGGTATCTTCACCTCTAAAGTTCATGAACACATCGTACACAGTTTCTTTCGGGGGATTAGAATTAGAGCTAGAAGAGGCCATTGAAGGAGGACCCTTCAAAAAGGTTTAATCGTCAAATATAGATCGATATCATTCAAGGATAGGCCAATTCTACCCTTGAATGTTTATTGAGTACTATGCACTATTCATTGACTATCAAATTACATGTGTGAAAAGTCAGGTACCGACACTATCATTATCCAATTGGCCAAAAAAAAGATCCAAAGTTAGAAAAAAAAATAAAACAATTTTTTGAATTTTTTATTTTATCTTTGACACCATTATAAGGAAATATGAGAAAGAAATTGTCGGGGGCACTCCACATACACACATTTTTTACAGTTTTGGGTATATGTGTTGTTACTGTATGTACTTAATCTGGATGTTTTTCATAACTGGGCCGAAAGCCAAGAGAGTCCTACGTGGCGGATATATATCTTTCCTCCAAAATGATTGCTTTTAATGATATTTTGAATTTTTTTTTTTTCTTTCTGGATCCACTTTTTGTGATTATCTCTTTCTTTTCTTTTTTTTTTCTTTTTTTTTTTAAAATTGAACCATCATCTTCTCCTTTTAGTCCATACTTGGCAACCAAACAATTTTATTCAAAAATTAGTTCAATCTCATGTTTAGTAGAGACTTGGATAAAAAATTTAGAAAGATAATTTAGTAAAGGTGGATGTATTAACAGAGAATAATTTGACCCCCTATTTAGACGGGTCAAAGCTGGACAGTCTCATTCAATTTTTTACGCTCGTTCTTTTATTACAGCCTTCGTTGCTCGCCTTCTCATCATGGCTTCCATCGATTTCACGTAGAAGTTGTTGTCGATCTCATCGTCTATCGCCGTCGATTTATTTCTTTCTCAGGTAAGCTTTCTCTCACATGGATCAAAGCTCGACTTGAAAAGCTTCCCCAACTAGACCGATGACGACTCTCTTCCTCTATTATGTAATATTATTCATGTGGATATGTAATTTTGATGTGGGTCTGTAATGTTGATGTGTGATTAAACAATCTATGTTTGAATTGATAAAAAAAAAAAAAGCAATCTGTATTATTAAACAACAATTTCATATTAACTAAATATTTGCTTCAAATTGTCAATCTTTAGTCTTACAGAAAAGGTAAAAAATATAAAATGGGTGCACGTCCAATATGGGCCTGACATGACACCTGATGTCTACTATACCCAAGTTTGTTCATGAGGTTTGGTCAACCCATGTCTCCCTAATATAGGCTTAACATGGGGCCTATTTTTTTTATATTATAATGTGATATAAAATTTAAATAAATTATTTATAATATTTTAATGAAATATTATATAATTAAACTAAAATATAAATTTTATAGTTGAAATCCAAAAAAAAATCATTTTTAAATATAAATTTAGCAAAAATATATAATTTATAAGACAAATATTAAAAAAAAATTATTAATTCAGTCTAACGTGCACTAAACAGGATAATAAATCCATACTTTTATCCGAAACTATACTACACATAGGGCAATATTAATTATTTTAGTTTTAATTTGGGCCAATTTAGTTCCAATTTAGGTTCAAAAATTTGGGTTCAAAAATTAGTCCAACGGAGCTTTAGTCTGCTCCTTCTCTCTCATAAACTTCATCTTTACTTACTACTGTATACCGTATCCATCCCTACTTGCTTCATCTCTCACACCCATCTGCTAAGGGAGCTTAAGCAGAACATAAAACATTATATATTCAAGATTGGCATTCACTTATTGTGAAAGGTCAAAAGAAATCAGTACTCAAAGACTTTGCTACCTTCTTAACAAGGAGATTACTACTGAGAAGATTTCGAATCAATTTTACATTGTTATTGTTATTATTATTATTATTTTGTTTATGTCGATTATATGAAATATATTTTGAATTCTTTGAATAAATAGTGATGTTGGCAAATAAGATGGAAGCTAATAAGTTAATTATATTTGATTAATGATGTGGTAAGTTTTTGATTGTGATTGAAAGGCAAGAAGGGACAAAAAGAGGCAAAAATAACTAGAGAATTCAGGTGCTTTTTTTTGTTTTTTAAACCATCAATACTAAATCTCAAATTAAATGCAACATTAATTTATTTTTATGGTAATAAACAAAACTGCAATATTCCCTCTCATCTAAATATTTCTCTTCTCATCTAGCACTAAAGTTAATGTCTATTCTCATACTTTTCCACTCCAAAGCAATAAAATTATACATACCATATGATATTTCTGAAACGCAAAGGATTTTAACCAATCAACCATATTCATAAATATATGAATAGTCCTGCCTTTCCAGTTCTTTCCTGAAGATAACAACCAATTTGTGGTTTATAACTATGTCAATTATTATTATTTTCTTCAAGCATTCACAAGCTTCATTACTCCCTCAAATGTAAGGGAAGTGCCATCACCAATAGCTGTAACAGATGACACACATCCATTCCATGTGTCAGTCCAGTTGAGTCCTCCATTCTTTAGTAAGTTATAGATAAAGTTCCAATAGTCTCGCGCATAGTGACCATCTTCCCGAATCTCAGTATACATCTGTTATTCAGTAATAGTTGGGATAAAAATCACTACGAGACACATTACAATTAAAATAAATAGCTTAAAAAATCACTTACGTACGTACCTTCTGGTCATCCCAGGAATTGTACCACGACAGCATCCATTCACACACAGTTCCATTGGCGTTCCTGCCGCGATACACGGTAGCTGCAATTGATCTAGCAGCAGCTTCAGAGTCATGGACGTGCAAAAACGCGACCCACTGGCCATTTTCAATCTTTTCAGGGTATGGTGATTCTCCAACCGTTTGCCCGAACCAATTTATGTTGCCGGCATTTTCCACAGTGCCTCCAGTAGCATTGTAAATCAGACAAAGTGTGGAGACGCCATTACCGTATCTTCCCTTCAGATTCTCCAGAAATGTTCGAGCATTGACCAACTTATTATCAGCTTTTATCAGTTTCAAAGCCACATGGGATCTTTTGGAGGCGGTTATTTCTTTGCCTATATACTCAGGCATTGTCTGTAAAGTTGAGTTGGTGATCGCCTTGCCAAACACATTAGGCCCCATGTTTCCGGACTAGTTAAACAACACATTATTTTCATGTCATTTGAAGTGTTTGCAGATAGTGATCAGTATTACGCGTATAGAATTAATGTATTATCTTTTAGAAAGGTAATTAATTATAAAAAAAACTAATATAATATTGACAAAGAACTACGGTGCTATTTGTAATGTAATTTAAGGATGAAAAACACTAAAAAAAATTAAAATTAAAATTCAAGGACCATAAATGTAAGTCGGTCTGTAGTTTATGATATAAAGGCCTATTAACCTTTAAAGTACCTTATCCATGTTTTGAGTTTGACTTGTGCAATGGCTGAGGATGTGAGTAAGAGATGTCTTACCTTTTTACTCTCTAAAATACATGATATTTTTGCAATGAAATCCTTTATGAACTTTGCTTCCACATCCCTTAGTTAAGAATTCAAACAAACAAAATTATTAGTGAGTATGTAAACATAGCACATGAATTTTCTTTCTCTATACAATTTGCTAAATTAAATATATATACTATAAGTATAAACAATTCATCGTGACATGTTGACGGATTTACGTTTTATGAAGTCATTAACTTTCTCTTTTTCTCTTTTTTGGCCTGTAATTAATCATACAATTAAGCCGCTTTTGGTTCTAGAAGAAAAAGCCAACCATATTTAAATCTTTTTATTTTATTTTATTTAAGGAACATAATAAGATTTTTCGAAACTAGCTTATTGATTATATAAAAACAATATATGTGTAATTTAATTTTCCTTTAGATAGAATTGACGATAAATTAAAGAAAACAATTTGTTGTCCGTATTTCCATTTCATGTCTTTTTGTGCAATTTGGTGTTTAAAAAATTCCCTATCTAAATACATATGTTTCTACTAGGTTGCTTATTAGAATGCTAGACGAATTTCATCAAATTTTACTTCTTCTATCCCGTGATTGACTAATTCTATTATATTAATAAATTAATATAGGTCCACAGACTACTTGGAAAAAATGAACGTGTGGGCTACAAATATTTAAAGTTATTTATTGTAGTGTTGGCCACGGCCACGTTATGGGTGTCAGGACATGTCAATAATGAGACTGAGAATAACATATTGACTACGAGAGACTTTCTTATCTTTTTAATCTCTAATCTAGTTGGTCCTTTTTGAACTTCATGTATACTTGATATGTCTCTAATGAAATTCTTTACGAACTTTGCTTGAACATCCCTTTGAATTAAGCATTCACAGAAAAAAATGAAATCCCTACTAAGTATGCAAACATATAAGCCCATAAACTTTAATTCAATATTATGATAATTCCCATTTTGTTCATTAATGTAACGTTTTGATGGAATTAGCTTTAGGAAAGTCAATTTCTATCTTTCAACTGTTTGGCTTGTAATTAATAATAAGAATACAATTTAAAAGGAAAATTGAAACTTGTGGCAAACTAAAAGGTAAGGGAAACATTTACTTACGATTTCTTTAGAGTCCATCCACTTAAATTGGCTACTGCTTTTAAGGCCTTCTTCCAGCTATCCATCTCCGTAGGGTTGAGCTCAGGATTACTTTCATGCTTCTCGAATGCTTTCCTATAACTTTCTCTCTGATTTCGTACATGAGATGGATCTACGAGGTAGAAAATTGGTAGGACAATCTGTCCCTTGTTCTCCATGCAATCAACAATCTTGGCGAGTTCAGTCAAACACCAGCTTGAAAACGCGTAGTTTTCCGAGAGAATGACGATGGAACTTCTCGAATCTTCGATGGCCTTCAGCAGCCCTTTGGAAATGGCATTGCCTCTCGGCAGATTCTCATCGTCAAAGAAGGTCTTGTACCCTTGCTGGATCAGAGCATCGTAGAGATAGCTCGTAAAACCACTGCGGGTATCTTCACCTTTAAAGCTCATGAACACATCGTACACAGTTTCTTTCGGGGGATTAGAATTAGAGCTAGAAGAGGCCATTGAAGGAGGACCCTTCAAAAAGGTTTAATCGTCATATATAGATCGATATCATTATGTGGCTAGGCCAATTCTATCCTTGAATGTTTATTGACTATGCACTATTCATTGACTATCAAATTACACGTGGGAATAGTACTCAGCTACAGATACTATCTTTATAATGGTAATGTGGATGAAGGCTCCAAAGTTAGAAGGACAAAAAAAATTAACTTTTAATTTAATCTTTGACACCGTCAAATGCAAATATGGGAACCAAATTGTGGGGCCCACTCCACATGCACTTAATCTAGAGTTTTTTCGTAACTTGGCTGGAAGCTAGAGAGTCCTACGTTGCTGAGGAGATTTCGAATCAATTTTACGTTGTTATTATTATTATTTTATTTTGTTTTAGCTTACGTGGATTATATAAAATATATTTTGAATTCTTTAAATAGTAATGTTGCCAAATGAGATGGAAACTAATAAGTTAATTATATTTAATGGTTGAGGTTAAAAATCACTACGAAACAGCACATTGCAATTCAAATATGTTGCTTGATCTTGCGCGGTCCACGATTTTAGATCCCATTCCTCGATCGCGCTAATAAATAGCAGTCGGATTATTTTATCAGCACCTGGCGAAGGATGAACATAGTTGATTAAAATAAATTGGCTAACATAATTGAATCGTATGGTCATTGTTATTAATGTCAGAGCTCAAATTTATCCGTGAGCTATCCATTCCTGCCACATTGCAGGACATGAGTGGTCCAGCTCAGTCGTGAATGTAGATGACATCACTAGAGAAAATAGTGTTGACGTCACCATTTAAATGGTTAGCCGTATGGATCTTCAATTAAATATTCCAAGTTGTTTTTTCTTTTTTTCTTTTTGGGGTTAAATTTTTAGAATGAATATGCCCAAACGCATTCTAAAAGGGCGATATTACCCTTGTTGAGCGAGTTGTTTGAAAGCTTTGAGCTTTGTGAATAAAGTAGAGTCAGATGGGTATTTGTACGTGTGACAGAGTATTAAAACTAAACCAACACTGCCGTGGTTTAGAATCCTTGTGGAATGGATTAGCCATGCACAGTCACACAGGAGATGATTGTATGCAAGCAAGGTGTATTGTTCTCCATGAAGTTCTTAGTTTCTGATCTCACTTTGTGTGGTCAGGATTACTCTCTAAATACTAAGATTTAAATAATACACAAAGTTTAGTCTTGTAGGGATGTATAATTCAATGTGCTCACTACATCAATAGCTATAATATATATTAACGTTTGATAACGTTTGTGTATAGTTTAAGTGGTAAAAATTATATTATTTATAAATGTATGTGTTTACATTAAAAGGGGCTTTTTTAATTTTTTTTTTGGAAAGTATTATCAATGGGACCTTATCCACTACTTATATGCATTTACATGATGTAGCATATATTTTCTATTGTAATTGTGTTATTTGGCTTTTAAAATATAGTGTAAAATATATCGTTCTTTTAGTAAAATGATTTTGTGTGCATTTTACATTTTACTATACAAATATATATATATATATATATACATATATTTGTAGCATATGAGAAAATTCATGCATGGAATATATATACGTGATGAAATGTCTGTCACTGTCGCTTACGACATGTGCTGACGTCACCAAGAGTTGCCAACTGGGCTATAATTTGAGTAAATTTACTCATAATATCCAAGTCGTTCGGCGCAGTGTCTCTTTCAGTAAAGACAAAACTCGTTTAGGAATTTCATGATAAACTACGATGATTTTTTAATTTTAGTGGGGGCAAAATGCAAAATGCAAAATGCATGATGACTAAGGAGTAAAATGTGATTCGACACTTTTTATTTTCTACTCATTGGGCTTGCGAGTGCTAATTAAAAAAATAAATAAAGAAATAAAATTTCCCTTGTTCTTACTCCAAATAATGATAATTTCTATTTTCCTTGGGGGAGGCAACGAAGGATACTTCACAGTCTAGCTAATTACTATATACATACATACATATATATATATATATATATATATAATATCGATGTTTAGTGCAGCGGGAAAATTGAGGAATGCAAATAACACCTCCATAGTTTAAAACCTATTATAGGAATGGTTGTCTTTTTTTAAAGAGAAGCAAATAAGTAATGAGAATGAGTGGTGGGACAGAGAGAGGATAGAGACAAAAGATACCGTTCGAAATTTGAATTAAACTTTGATTAAAGCTCTCGTATGAAAATGTCACATAATGGAAGACATATGAAAATGTCACATGCATTAGATAATAGATAATTAATTAAAGCGTGCTTTTAACTTACTGATGCACCAATTATTTTATTTAAATTTATTTCATTAATTGATAAAGTTAGACTGGCACGTTGATTTATACAAAAAAAAAAAAATCAACCAAAAAATGCTTGTTATTGTCATTTTCAAATTTTAGTACCGACACAGTATATATATTTTTCATATTATATAAGCGACATATTAGGAATTTCGAACTGCGTGGTTAACTAATTTTATCAAAATTTAACCAAGAAAAAAGACAAAAGGGGGAAAATTTTGAAATCATGTGTCATACTTCAAGGGTGAATTGAAACTTGGGGCATACTAAAAGGGGTATTATTCCAAACGGTAATCAACATCTCAACTGCCACAAACAGTAATCAATATCTTGTAATCTACTTTGTCTAGCTGCTGCATGGGCCGATTCTTTTCAAATATCAAGTAGACTTGAAATCTTTATAATGAAATCGTTTAAGGCTTGAAATCTTTCGTTGACTCAAGCACACTTGAAATGTCTGCAACGACATTCTCTATGATCTTTCCTTCATTATCCCTTGAGAATAATTCAAACATGAAAACTACAGTGAGTGAACAAGTAGAATGAACTTCATTTCTAAAATTATTGGTTAGTCATGTATTAAATATACAATTTAGGATCATGATATCCGTTTTTGTTGATGGTAAAATTTTTAAGGAATTAGTTTCCCACAGAAATTCATTTGCTCTGTCTACTGTTTGGCTGAATACACTTGGATGACTATTTTTATTTTCTCTAACTCAACCACGCTAGTTTAATAATTAAATTTTAACTCAGAATACTCGTCCTAAAAACTATCATAAATTCTTCACCGTGATAGATTTATAATCTATAGTAACAAAGCAATGTATAATCAACTACTCTAAAAGAACAGAACTAAAGATTAATGAAATTAAATAAGGTACAAGTAAAAAGAAAAACTTACGTTTCTTCTATAGTCCATCCAGAAATATTGGCGACAGTTTTTAACGTATTACTCCAGTTTTTCTCATTAAGATTGAGCCCTTGCCATTCTTCCAATACCTTGAAAGGGTAGCTTCCTATCAGCCTCCTTACTTGACCAGGACTTATATGATAGAAAATTAGTACAACAATGAGTCCGCATGTTTCCATGCATTCAACAATCTTGTAAAGATCTTCTGAACACTCAGCTGAAAATACATACTCTTCTGTGAGAATAATGACTGAACTTCGCGAACGTACCAAAGCTTTCGTTGATTCTCCTTCCATCATTAATTCTCCTTCCAACGCATGGAAGGTCCTGATTACTTTTCCGACTAAAGCTTTGAGGAGATGACATTCAAAATCAAAGATATTTTCATCGTGACAAAAACTCAAGAACACATCGTAATCTGCTGCCGCTGTCTAGGGATTTAACATTTAATTAATATTAGAACCATCATGTTAATAAGGAATATATTTAGCAATTAATTAATATAAATATATTAAGAGAGAGAGAGAGAGCTGAAGGAAGTGCATTTTCCTGACCTTTTTCCTCTCTAAGCTGCGATAAAAGTCAACTGGTTCATTTTCAAAATTGTGATGATGGCCCCTTTTTGCATTTTCCTCTTGTGCCTTCCTCACCAGGCTCCAAACAGCAGCTTCTTTAACACTGCATGCAAACACTACAGCTCGACCGATGTTTCGAATTTTGTCCAACAGAACATTTACGGCATCCACATTCAATTTGAACTTCTTGTAGATAGCAAATGCTTCTTCATACAGTTGTGCTTCCTGGGTTAATAATCCAAATGCAGGTCCATCAAAGTTGTCTAATCTATTGATATAATCCATAACTCTGGTTGGATCTTCCTTCATGGCATTCAGCATTAATAAACCATGAAGATCGGAATTCCCACTAATTGTAGAAGTTTGAAGAACAATATTTTCAAGAAGTTCAGTCAACTTTTGTGGAAGCAAACCATTATATATAACTTCATCCATTCTTTCCGCCACATATCTGAAGTAAATGCAACAAGAAAAATAGTATCAGGGATGATCAGCACCAACAAATTAGGGTATTAATTTTGAAGCACAATGAGAATACGTGAAACAAAATGTACAAATTAACCTGGCCTCCGGTTTGAGCAAGGAGTTTGTATTTGTAACATTTATAAGTTTCTCGTCACATTGCCCTCTACGGTAAGCAAGATCCGCAAGGGTAGGATCCTGCCGACTCTCACAATATTCACCCAAAACATGAGAATCATAATGTTGGTTGGTCGTGAGAAAATGCTCCGGATTGTTATTGCTATCAATCTTGATTTTACCTAGAGCATTGTGAAGATGTACATCTTGGCTTCCCTCGCGCACAAGCTGCTCCAAGAACTCAGTGAGTAGGCCAAGACGATTCCTGCAACCACATTCTATGTGAGAACAAGAAACGAAAGAGCTAGAGATGAAGAAAAACAAGACGAATCACAAACCATAATATGACCTCGTATCGCATTCTTTTACTAGTTGTTCAACCGGAAGCAGACATCGAATTGGTAAAATATAACCTTTAATAAACTCCTCAGGGCATTCACCATCTAGGAGCTTGCCTACAACGGAAGGAGCATTTGCTGGATTAACCTATTAAAGCAAAAGAAAAATATTATGATTATTAATGTATAGTCGAAAAGTGTGAATTTTACTAAAGTAAAATGTTATGATATTAAAAAGGTATAAATGTACTGAAATGCTAGTGATATATAACTAAGATCTCACCATTTTACTCACTAAATCATGATCAACATAAACCACATTTTGTAGTCTACTTCGCCTTGCTAGTTCTTGCGCCAATTCTTTTCTAATATCAAGTAGGCTTGAAATCTTTGCAGTGAAATCCATTATGATCGTTGCTTCAACATCCCTTAAGAATAATTCAAAACAACAGTGAGTGACAAATAGAATGAATTTTATTTTGTGAAATTATTGGTTAATGTATTAATTATATTATTTATAAACAAGATATCCCATTTTTGTTGATGGTAAAAATTTAATGGAATTAGTTTCCTAGAGAAATCATTTGCTCTTTCTACTGTTTGGCTTGTAATATGAATTAATACACTTGGATGACTCTACTTTTGTTTTTCTAATTCAACCCCACTAATTAAATTTGCCAAAAACCCCTCTATTTTTTGTCAGTGTGAATACTCATCCTAAAACTTATCCAAAATCATTTGCCATGATAGATTTATTTTATAATCTATGTTAGAAAAGTGTTGCAAAAGGGGTTTATTAAAACGACATAGTTTCAAGGCTTAATTATACTATGCGTTTTTTTTGAAAAAAGTCAAGCTAACTTATTCCTAAAAGGTTTCAGTTTTCTAAATCCTAATATAGGATCCAGTTTTAGTCCAAATTTATATATGTACTTACATTTAGAGAAGAAGCAGAGAGTTGAGAGTTGAGTGTTGCAATTGGTCCAGTTTTTGGCATTTTAATTGAAGCCATAGTATCTTCTTGTTGTCTACCATTTTTGGAGAAAAGTGTAAGAGGATCTTTTCTTGGTTGTATAATCTTAATGATTATACTGTGCGAAATAATTGAGTACGTAATGAAATATTAATTATAATACAACAGCTTTAATTGAAGCTAAAGTTGCAATTGGAGTTAAAGAAGATGCAGGCATAAATTTTGCCAAACTTCTATAAATTTTGTGTATGCTTTGTGTTTGGTCTTTCTTTTAGTTTTATTTTCAATTCCCAACAATCTATAGTAACAAAAAAAGGTATATTTTAACTATTCTAAAGGAACAGAATCAAAGATAAATGAAACTAAGGTACAAGTCAAAGAAACACTTACGTTTCTGCTATAGTCCATCCAGAAATATGGCCGACTCTTTTTAACGCATCCCTCCAGATTTCCATCTCAGAGTCGAGCTCATCATTTTTTTCATGTTTCCTGAAAGCGTCCTTATATCTTCCAGTCAGCTTCCTTACATGAGATGGATCTACATGATAGAAAATTGGTATAACCATGAGTCCAGAGGTATCCATGCATTCAACAATCTTGCAAAGTTCCCTCATACACCAACTGGAAAATGCATAGCGTTCTGAGAGAATGACAACCGAACTTCGTGAACCTTGTATTGCTTTCATTAACTCTGTGGATATGGCTTTGCCACTTACCAAGTTGCCATCGTCCATGAAGGTTCTGATTCCTTCTCTGACTAAAGCATGGTAGAGATGACTTGTAAAACCATTGCGTGTATCTTCGCCTCTAAAACTCAAGAAAACATCGTGTATCTTCAGGGGAAGCTTGTTAGAATTAGAAGAAGAAGAAGACGATGTCATAGTATATAGGATCAATGAAATTTTTCTACTGTCCTTGGGAGAGGCAAAGAAAGACACTTTACAGAACAAATTACCAGACAGATCATTTTGATGTGTAATGCAGATGGACTTGAGGAATGCAATTAACACCTACATAGTTTAAAACCAATCGTTGACTTTATTTTAAAGAGAAGCAAGTAAATAATGGGAAACGAGGGGTGGAAAACATAGAAGGAACAGAAGAAGGAGACAGTCGATGTTCCCATTATTTAATAATACAATAATATAATATTGCAAATATATAAGACCTACAAACTTTCAAACCTATTTTACAGTGAAGGAGATGGAAGATCCAGTTCCAAATTTAAAATTAAACTTTGATCAACGCCAATATCATATCTAAGCCAATATCATCGGCACCGTGTAAGCATAGCCAACGTCTAATCACAGCTATATTTGGTGTTATATATATATATATATATATATATATATATATGTATATGTATATAAACTATATATACACGTGAAAAACTCTCTCTCTCTCTCTTTCTCCATATATATATATATATATAATTGCTCAATTAAATTATGAATCCCCTATATACTGGGTTATAGATCACGAGCTATTATCCACTTTTTAAATTTTTTTATTCACTTAATACATGTACTTTCACTTAAAAGTTGACACCTGTAACCGATTATATATGGGCTATATAGTTCATGTATATAGTTATGTATTTTATTTAAAATTCATAAACATTTTGAATTTTTTTAGAAGAGTACTCTAATTGAAACAAAAGAGAAACTAATTACGTATCCTCCTATACGTTTTTTTTGCCATTCCACATTTAGCTGGCTATAAATGGTAGCTACTTTGCCATGAATAAATTTAGCAATTAGGCTTTGGTTTTAGATCTACAATTATTTTTATCATAGTAATTGAAAGTTACATTGACCTTGTATGTGAAAGCAACATTTAATCTGACTCATTCATCAAAAAAAACATTTAATCTGACTCCTCTATATTTTAAAATCTGTAGACTCTATATATTCGAGAAGAAAAAGGACATGAAGAGAACCCTTTTAAATACAAAAATAATAATAATAATAATAAAATAAAAAGGGAAAGAATAAAAAAAAAAAATGTTGACGTTACCATTTTGTATTTTTGAAACCTTCAAAAAGGAAAGAATAAAAAAAAATTATAACCGTTTCCAATGTAATAGAAAGTATTAAATATATTGGTAGATCAAAAATGAAAACCAAGATAGTTTTATATTTTCTCAATGGGCATGTTATTATATAGCTGCTTTTCTGGACTACGTTGGTACATGCTTTGTTTTATTAAATATATTATTAATTATCTAAGACCTAATCATATTCTTCAAATTTGTTGGGTAGTAATCAATCTAGAAACCAAGACGACTAAAAGTATTATAACATTAAATAATAATAATGTTAGCTATAGATAAACAAAAAGCCAAAAACTTCTTTAAAGAAACTTGTACATCTTGGTTGTGTTGCGTGGTTGGTTATATATATATATATATATATATATATATATATATATATATATAAGGTTGTTGTAATTTGAGTTTAAACGATGAAGTGCATGCGTTCACAAAGTTATGCATTACATAATGTGACAAGCCTCTTAGTTCACACTTATGACGTTAGTCAATCTTATTATAATATATAGTACTATACATATAAACGTAAGGTTATTGGTCTGAATTCATCAACCGACCCAAAGCCCTTTAAAATTAATTATGTATTTACCAATAAATATATATATATATATATATATATATATCCTGTAGAGTATTATTATTTTTTTTCATTTCTTCCTACTTCAGTACTTTCTTGGAACCACCTGATCAACGCTAGCGTTTCCTAATACGTACTCGCGCGCATATATATATATATTTGTACGTATATGTATATATATAATGCAGGGGAATAATCAATAAGTGCACGTGTACCTAGTAAAAGGGAGAGGAATAAAAACTCGTAAACAACATTTTTTTTTTTGGCCTCCATTTAATACTTTGTCACTTTTGCATTCTATATCATAATATTAGAAACATAATGCATATATACATATTAATTAGATAAAAGAGTTTTAGGAAAATATTCATCCCAACAAGAAAAAAGTAATCCACATTTAATTAACTGTAGTGTGCAAATTATTATTATTTCTTTAATAATAATAATAATAATAATTATTATTATTATTATTATTATTATTATTATTATTTTGTGGGGCACAGGGCGGTCAGCTTTTTCTGATCAAGGGTAGGGGCAAAAGGGCCTGATACTATTCAGGTGCAAAGAACATCGGAGGTGACTACAACGGGAAGAAATCACACTCACCAGCCGACAAGCAAACACTCTAACGTGAGAGCAAGGGAATAAAACAATAACTTTTTCATATATATATATATATTGCGCGCGTGCACACACACACACACATATATATATATATATATATATATATGATGGGTTCCATGCAAGTGTTCTCATTTAAGTGGTGGATTTAGTAATATATTTTTTTTTGGTGAATATGGATTCAGTAATTTGTGGTCATAATAAGATGCCAAGTTATTAGCAAGTCTCCTATGCACACACGATAGGTGGGAGTAAAAGATTTCTCTTAGATTAAATAAGAGATTTTATTACATGTGACAATATTTTTCATGAGCTTAACCCTTGCCCAATTTTTTATTTCACAAAGTAAGTAAATAGTCGTCGAGATCAGATTAGAATGTCGTAGTAGATGGATAAGATTGCTCTATAGTCATCAAGATCAGATTGCTCTATAAGTGTAACGACCAGGGAAAAGCCTAATGTATGGAAAAGGCGTATAAAAAGGCTTTTCCATATCTTGATTTAATGGTCTTAATTAATGACGAAAGAAAAGAAAAGAAAAGGAAATGCCTTATTACGTATAACCCAATCAACATTCCTGCCCCCTTGCAGAAGCCTCGCGCCTTTAGGAATATTGTGTTTTCTAATATAGTTAATAGTGTAGGGTGTGGTGCAATAGAAAATAAAGCTAATTGAATGTTTATGCTGGATTTTTACTCCACCATAAACCGTCGTGCACTTCATCGCTGACCTACAAAAGAAGATGAACATGAAGGCTTGGGGCACTGGTGTGGTACCGACTAAAGACACTCCAACGCTCAAGTCAATATGTGTTTAAGTATTCTTTGAGCTTTGAATGTAAAATCAGCTAAGAATGCATACCTTTACTGTGAAGTGATAGTAGAGTATTTATAGCATGACTTTGTCTTCTTCATCAAGGTAGGAATAGGAGACTCTAGGTAGAAATAGGAAAACCTAGCCGCCTTGATTTAAGGCAAGTCCTCAATCTGCTCATCCATATTAGGAAAGTATAATATGAGAGAGAATCTAGCATTAATTGCTGAGTGAACTTTCATATTTGAAATTTTCCTTAACTCTCAATGTATTCAGGCTAAGGAAGACCGTTCCAAGCCACTTGTGGCTGATCGTTACTCGATTCTTCTCATGTCCAAATTGAGTCTTCCGAATTAGATGCAAATATCTCTCCTAGAGGATTCCCTATTCATCCGAGTCGAGCCATAACCCGGCCCTCCACTCCAGTTGGTTTAGCTCTGACAGCCTATTCCAATGGATCAGATTGTTCTCTCACTTGGGGCCCCGTTGGCTTAGATCGATCCTTCACTTTGGGTTTACTCGGCCCAATCCAATGAGAATTTTGTCTATATATTAAATATTTATATTTATTTGTGAGAGTTGAAATTTGAATTTTGATAAATTCTATTTGTAGCTTAAATATACTTTGTATTAGTAAAATAACAGGTGAAGTGGAAGCTATTAGGGGAGTAGACTTACCATTTTAGATTCTGAAAATGTTGTAAAGTTGTAGTACCAAATGAACTCATTCATGAGCTATGATGATTACCTACATTGATGCTTTTTTATTAAAAATAATAATGGTGTTAATCATGCTTCTATCTGCTTAATCAGTAATTAAGAAGGAACATTTAATCAAGCAAAATGTAAATTAAGACGTGTATGGTAGATGGACACAGGAAAAAACTCAACTGACCAACTGGAAATACACATCAGTTGATGACGTAGTCTTGAAAGAACAACAAAAATGTTAACGACGTGTTCAGGTCGTGTCTATCTCCAAACTCTCTCTCTTCCCAAAAGGTTTTCTCTCACATTGTGTCTCTCTCTCCAAATTCTAAAGAACAACGAGTTCCATAGTCGAGGAGGCTTAATATGAACAAATAAGGAGAAGCAAGCGAAAAAATGGGTAATTTTTACCCATAAAGCCCCCAAATTTCCTCTTTTTTTTTTTAATTGTTGAAACTCTTGCTATTCTTTTGTTTTGCTTACGAAGACTTTAAAATCAATTACCCGTCTCTGGTTGCACGCAAGCCCCTCTTCAGCTATGGTTGCCGGAATGGTTAATCGGCTGATCCTCGGTTCGCCGATGGTGCAAGACCCATCGTCTCTGTGTCGTGCAAAGAAAAGTACACGATGAAAAAGATAACGTGCGCTAACGTTTTCTTTCAGCTTCGTGGTAGACAGATGACGTGGATTTATCATCCACGTGGTGTATAATAATTAATGGCACTAGTACCCAGTTGGTCACTAATATTGGAGTTTTTGTTTTCATAAAACAAGATTAAGATCTTGTTTCTAAAATCTCTGTCCCACAAATAAAATGATGCCACGTGATTTTTTTTTTTAACATGTCACTGACTCTGAATCCCATGTGTTTTCTTTTTGGTTTTATTAATTTTATGAACAATATATTAATTATTTTGTTTCTACTATTCTTTTCCTTAAAAAAAGGAATACAATATTTAAGAAGATTTTTTTTCAACTTTAGTAGATTTAATTAATATTTTGCTTTACAGTAGAAAAGGACCCCTCAGAGTAACTTATATTGAAGTTGAATATTGGAACGTCTGGACAAGAAGAAGTCCCAAACTTTGATTTTCGTTTTATTTATTTATTTTTAATATTCTGAGTTGTAAAATTTTAATTTTGGTCTACTGCATGAAAATCCTCTCTTTATTTTTAAATCTTAACCCTTCATTTAAACATACAATAAATAAAAATATGCACATCAATTTATCTTTAATTTAATTTTTTAAACATAAAGAAAATTTTAATTTTTTAATTTCTATTTGTAAATTAATGTGACATATTTCTATTTAATAAATATTGAAATAAAAGATTAAAATTAAAAATAAAATCCATATTCATACTCCTCTAAAAGCGGACAATTTTATTGATCAATAACTCAACCTATACGCTATTTCGGTGTCTCGAGCCATCACTATTCTGTTCTATCAAATTAGCAATTCCTTACTCGATGGGCGCCTAACCAAAATATCATTATTACATAGTGATGGCAAGTCACATGGAATACATTTATTAGAAATAGAGTTTTAATTAGTACAAAAACTTCAAATATTTTATAATTAATCTTAGGCCCAAATTTTTTCATATAGTTCTTTTTTTTTTTAATTTCTAATATGTCACTTGTTATATGTAATTTTGAATGCATTTCAGTTTTCAAAATTTAAAATCCTTAACATTTTATTTTGGCCATAATTCTCTAGTTTCTAACTTGTTATTCTATATCATTTTTTCTATCTAGTAGTCGCTTAGGCTTAACCAAAAGTGATATAGAATGTTTAACTCTTGTCTCAAACCAACTGAGGGTTTATTCTTCGAAGGGTGGAAGAGAGACGAAATTGTGGTTTTGTGGAACCTTGTTCTAAACTGTGTTATTAGCGGATTCAACTCGGCTGTGGAGGATTTCCTGGATATGGTTAGGATGAAATCTCAAGCTTCCACTGCCTCCGTGCCGGCTGGATCTCAAAGGTGGTGTCCACCTAAACAAGGCTTTATTAAAGTAAATATAGATGCTGCCTTTGTTGCTGGTCAAGCAGCTGCTGCGATGGTGATCAGGGATGATCAATGTCATCTTCTCTATCTTGCGTCGAAGTTGTTCTCGTGTGTTTCCCCTTTTGTGGCTGAAGCAGAAGCTTTATGTTGGGTGGCTGAGTATGCGGAGCAATGTAAATGGAGAAGGGTGGAATGGGAGACCGACGCCAAAGAGGTGGAGAAAGCTGTATGTTCAACGGAAGAACCCACTTGTTGGTACGCGTATCACTCCATATGTAGCATCCGAAGCTGTTTTGCGGGTCAGGACTAGTCTTTGTGTTGGAAGAGTAGGAAAATGAATGCTGCAGCCGATGCAGTTGCAAAGTTGTCTTTGTTAGTCAATGGTGCTTTGGTTTTTGATGAATTTTCTCTTCACCTTGTTCCTCGTTGTATTTTGGACATTTTACTGGCTGAACAGGCTGATGCTGCTTTGTAATCCTTTTCTTTGAATTTCCTTTTGTGCTTATGCAGTTTTCTTTTACCAAAAAAATAGTGATATAGAAAGTACTCATATACCATACTAAAACGTAGTCTGTGAACCATGAGAAATTCAACACTATGTTCGGTATTCAGTATACAATTTGGTCTGATTTATTTCATTATGCATTAATTATTATCACTGCAGTCTTTAATTTATTTTCTTATATATGTGATATTGTAATTATTTTATTAAAATGAATCGATGATGCATGCCTCTCATGGATTTAGTTTTTGACTTCATTAAAGTTTGAGTTCTAAAATTATGGAAGCTGTGGTGATTTTGAATATAAATGTTCAAAGATCTTAAAAGACAATAAAGACTCATTATGCTTTAGATCCCCGTTGCTTTTGGAATATATGGTTATTACAGTCTATTTGTATGTATTTTTAATTTTTTTTTAAAAGTGCTTTTTCTCCAAAAGGTGTTATTTTGCTTAAGTGCTTCTCGCAGTAAATGATTATTTTGAAATATTCAAAATAACCCCGTTTGTTTCTCACTCTAAAACTCTTTTTCTGATTATAACATATATATATATATATATATATAGATATATATATATATTATTGTAGCTTTATTTTAGAGTACTAATCAGTACAAAAGAACTGGGATTTAGTGCCAAATACATTTTGTCACCAACTGTCGTTTTTGTAACTATTTCCCATTCAGTTAAGAAATTAAGTTTGTCAGTGAATAGCATCGTGACAAACCTTAGATTTGTCTACATACTCCTGCATCAACCCACACATCATATCCCCATCATCAAACCCGGAAGACAACATCATGATGGGACTGAGAAATTACGACGTCGGATCAGGTGGCATGAAATAATCGGAAATCGACAATAATTGATCATTATGGTCCATATCACAAGTTTTCTTCAGCCTAGATTCACTTTTCATTGATGGCGAGGATGACACGCAGGAAAGCTCATGTTTGTCTGTGAGTTTATTGGTAGTCTCGAAGCTGATAAATGTGGAAGCTGGTTCACCAGGACTAGTACAATCCATATTCAGTTTAGGAGGTGCTAGGAAATTCGTGCATGTATGATGCCCAATATACGTGGTTTGGTATAAACAAGGATCTTCTTGAATTCTCTGAACTTGTTTGATGGCTTTGCAATTTTGATCATAGATGTGAGTGCACCTATAGTAGCTTCTGCATTCAGTTTTTGTTCAATTAATTTAAATACAAAAAGATGATAAAGAAATAACAGTAGCAGGTAAATATGGTTTTAGAGATTTTGAATGTAGAACTTCTGAGGACAATATTTTTTCCAATTAAATTAAAAATATTATTATTTTTCTAATAAAAATCTTAAGCTAATTAGTTACTTCGAGCATCATTATATACAAGCCCGAAAGGAAAATAAAATCATCCAGCTAAGAAACAATATATACCTGGGATATTTGGCTTTCATAATATTTTTTTCACCATATTTCCTCCATGCATGACCATCAGCAATCGGAAATGGAGTTTTCCTTATCTGTGTATGTGAGGTTTTTCTGCAACAAAGATTATAATTGTATGTAAAGAAAGTTATAAACATATGCACATGCAAAATAAATAATTCTTTTACTCTGCACGTGTAAAAATATTTATAGTGAAACTGGTAAATAAAAGACATTGAGATAAGAGATCTGAATTTTATGCATTTCGTTTGTAAATTTCTTTCTATTAATTTGGTGGAGAGTTGGGTATATGCTTGTCATTCAAGTGCATGGATAACATAATGCAATATATATCAATATTTTAGCATGCAAGTGAGCTACAACAATTATAGGTTGCTACATAAGTTTGTCTAGCTAATCGATCCTTCGTTGAACTTAAAATTTACCGACAATCATCCTAAGAGAAAGCTATTCATTATCAAGGAAAAGAAATATCGAAGATGGTGAAGATAAAAATTTAATTATATATACCTTTTCTTGTTGCAATCCCCGTCGATAAAACTTTCTTGAGATTTTCGAGCATCCAAACATGGTGAATCCGCAAGGCCGAGGCCCAACTCAGCTTGGATTTGAGAGATCGGATGCTCATAATTGAAATCATTCACATTCAGTATGGAAAGTATGTTTGAGAACGATTTCGATATCTTCATCACTAAATCAACCGCAGGCGAGCCTGACCCAAAAAGAACACCCCGTAGCTGGTTTGCGAGTTCTCGGCCTTCCTTCATCTCCTCAATCACCCTTTCTCTACTTGCAGTAGTTGCAAGATTACCAAAGCCAACAATCCGCCATTGAAGTGTTTGTAGGTATGTCTCAGTGAGTTAATTATTTAGACAAGTTCAGTTTCGGACCGTACTCACTGCCCACCACTGCTAGCTAGTCCTATTTTGTACAATTTGCACATGCGCGGACTATTATAAGTTTATAACAATTTGCACGCGTAAATCGCGCGCTTAAAACCAACCATCCGATTAGTTTATCTCCACGTTGCAAGGGATGAACATATTTGATTTTTCTTTTTTGGAAAATGGATGGACATATTTGATGAAAGTAAGTAAGCCGACAAAATTGATTCGTATTACTCACGGTTATTATTGTCGGTGCTCCAATTGATCGGTGAGCTGACATCCTGCCACATTGCAAGACATGAGTGGTCCAGCTCATTCGTGCATGGTTTTTTATGCATCTTTTAACAACGCAGATGACGTCACTGTGCTTAATAGTGTTGTCGTCCCCATTTCGTCAGCCATGTGGCCTCTTCAATTAAATATTCCAAATTGTTTTATTTTTATTTTTCATAATATATATATATATATATATTTTTTTTGGGATAAAATTCATAGTATTTTCCAGAGCAAGTTGTTTGAAAGTTTTGAGGCTTATGAATAAGGTAGTGTCAGAGGGGTGTTTCTGTCAGGGAGTGTTAACACTAAAACCACAATGTAGTTCAACAATAACACAGGAGATGATTACATGCAGGTAAGGTGTATTGTTCTCCATGAAGTGTTCTGTTTGTGATCTCACTTTATGTGGTCAGGATTAATCTCTAACTACTAAGATCTAAATACATAAACTTTGTAGCTACAAAATATATATTATACAATCTCAATGAGATAGGACCAATTTGATATATATTAAATGTTTGTGTTTTTACATATATATGTTTGAGATAGGACCAATTGAAAAGCATATTTTATTTATATATGTTGGCGCTTTCATTGTCAAAGGGGCCTTATCCACTACTTATATGCATATACATGATGTAGCATATATTTTCTATTGTGATTGTGTTATTGGGCTGTTAAGTACAGGGAGAAATATACCGTTCTTTTAGCAAAAGAAATTCTGTTTATATATATTGATAGAGGAAGTTTTTATTATTATTTAGTTGATTAAAAATATAGTAATAAAATTTAAAACAAAATTGGAGAATAAGTTTGTCCTGGAAATAAAATAAATTAACAGATAGACAAAAAGGATTATTCATTTTTATTTGTCTCCAATTATAAGTTTTAGTAAAATGACCATGTACACATGTTGATGTTTACAAAAATAATATTGCAGTTAATTAAGAACTTCGTTATTGTATATCCTAAATTATTACAATATTTAGATGAAATTTAATAATTTAATTTTATAAATGAAACCATTTTTATTTAATATATTTTTCTTAACGTGTGGAGTCTGCACTCACTCTTAACTTAATTATTTTTCATCAGTTTCGATTGTAGGAAAGAGAACCTTTGAGGAAAGCTAGGAGAGGTTCAGTGTGAAAGCTCTTTGTAATCACATGTGTTGTCGATCCAAAACCTGAGAAAATTCAAGCATGCATGTGTATATTTTCTTCTGATTCCCATTTCCTGTATAATTATATGTATGTATGCATGTGTATATGCATGTCAGGATCTTGCCCATCTAAGTTTTCCAGGTGCAAAAGTTTTATTTGGAAGCCACCGACTTTTGTCTTCTTTTGGCATATCCGATCGATCTATTTCTAACCAAAACGCACATGGTTCTTTTATTAAATTAAATGTGCTATTAATTAGCTTAAGACCTAATCATATTCCTTTTTAATTTGTTGAGTAGTAATCAATCTAGTAATCAAGCCGACTAAAAGCATCAACATTTAAATGGTAATAATGTTATATATAGTTTGGTCTCGAAAAATATTGTCTAATTAATGGCACCTACATAGAGGAATGTAGTGCAGCTGGACTTGAGGAATGCAATTAACACCTACATAGTTTTAAACAGGATGATGAATTTAAAACAATAAAGATGGGGTTAGTCGGGCTGGTAAATTAATACGAAATTTGAAGAATATGACATCCACAGTAAGCCTCCGTTCACACCTACGACCCACCCAATTTTATAACAACAATGCTAGTAGGGAAAAAATTAATAATAAATCTTTCTTGATTATCTTTGAGGGAGAAACTTTCAAATTTTTAAAAACAATTTTTATGAAAAACTTTATGGTGGCACGAGGATAAAGACGTATAATTTTACAATCTCTCATTCGTCATTTACAATTTCTTATTGTTGAGGGCGTTCTCAATGAAATATTTAATTACTTTTTTAATCTTTATATTTTAATGCTAATTTGAATATTTTTTAACCATTGGCGTGCAATTTTATAATTTTAATCAACAAAGTCTTATTCTTTTCTTCTTCTTTTTGATAAATAATAAAGTCTTATTCTAACAGAAAATTTTATTGAAGTCATATAGAAACCTTTCACATATAGAAATCTTTGGAAACTAATATATTAAATTTAAATAATGTCACAGTCGATTGCTTAAAAAGATTGCCACATAAGCAAAATAGATAGTCTTAAACGACAAGGACTCTGTCAAGCTTATGTGGCAAGAATAATATTGACGCTAAGAATAGCTCTATCAAAATATTAATTTTATTACGTTTCCCATGGAACAAATAATTTGATTTATTTATTTAAATTAGAAAATAAAAATAGACGTAGACAGCAAGTATGGGCTGTAGATCGAACCATTGTAGACCTGTTATTGGTTTGACAATCTATTTATTAGACAGCTATGCCATGTGGACAGAACCCTTTCAAAATTGCATGCCACCTGGATTATTTTCACCTCATCAAGGTCCAGCTCAAGATTATTTTCATGTTTCTTGAATGCGTCCCTGTAGGTTCAGGTCTGCTTCCGTACCTGACATGGATTCATATGGTAAAAATTGGTAAAACTCTCAGTCCCTTGGTCTCCATGCGTTCAACAATCTTGGCAAGCTCAGTCAAACACCAACAGGCATAGTTCTCCGAGAGAACGACGACTGAACTGCGTGAGCAGTCGATCGATTTCATCAATCCTTTGGAAATGACTTTTCCTCTCTGCAGGTGCTCATCATCAAAGACGGTCTTATACCATCTTTGGATTAAAGCGGCATAGAGATGCCTAGTGAAACCGCCTCGCGTATCTTTACCTCTAAAACTCAAGAACACATCGTAATTAGAATTAGAATTCGGCGAGAACATTGAAGAAATGAGACTTCAGAGGCCTATAATTTCATTACCAAAGGACTTGAGGAATGCCAAATGCACATACTAAGCTTTTATACATGTATATATAATATAGCATATATATCAATTATTTTAGCGATCAATATTTCATTGACTTTGCAAATCAACTAGCCGACCTTCTTGTAGAAGTGATTGATTTTATTTTAAAGAGAATGATATAAAAGCAACGTACCTAAAATCTTGGGTCAAACTTCGATAACAGTTCTAATTTGTCTTACCCGAATGGAATCTTTCATAAGGTCAAAAAGGAAATTTAAGAAAACGTTTTTTTCAAGAAGTGCTTTTTTAAAAAACTCATATATATTATAAGTAAATTGGTGTGTAAATTTTCCTTGCCGATTTATTTAGTCAGTCAAAAAAATTTATAACAAAATATATGAAAATGACAATATGATTTTTCTTATTAAAAAAAGTACTAAATAATCCATTATATATTAATATATTATAGGTACCTTCTTGGTAGAAGAAACAAAGCGTGTTATTAGTATTATTAAACCCATTTATTAGCACCGACTAGTAATATTTTGTGAGTGGGGGAGAAAAACCTATTATTATTATTTTATTTATTTGTATAGTCCATAGTCTTATTATTATTATTTTAGTCTAACTCATGAAATTCAAATGGACGAGGGATTCCAAGAAAAATAAGACTTAGGTTAGTGTTAGTTACGCATCTCAATTATGAAGCCAAAATAAAAACAGAAACATATTAAAAACAATTTAAATGATTTTCAATTGAGAATGCTATATGGCATTACTGGTGATCAGCACTCAACCCACTATTTGCTAGTGGTAAATGATTGGCTAATTATAAGATGTTTATACTCATCCCCTATATGGAGAAATTGAACTTTAAAATAATGCCCATAAATCTTTATCATGGTAGTATTCTGTACATTGGTGTTTATCACCTGTTATACCGAACATCATCATTCTTTTTCTATTTATTCTTTTTATTTTTCTATTTTCCACATGGTTATAATCAACACTAATTAACCAATTATATGGAAATCAATTAAACATGAAAATTAAAAAATGACTGCCTCGCAGCCTTTTTATTGTTATTTTAAAGTGCAAAATTTAGCCACATACATTAATTCAAGCGTCTACAAGCTTCATTACTGCTTTAAATATTGGAGAAGTTCCGTCTTCAATAATCAAAGAGGACACACATTCATTCCATGTAATACTGTGGTTGGGTCCTTGTTCCTCTAGTATGTTACTGATAGGCTTCCAATGCACTTGAGCGAAATGACCTTTTCTCGAATCTCAGTATACACCTGTATATATATATATATATGTATATTAAATTAATTAATTCTTTTTGTTTTATAAAAATTAACTTTCTCTCTCTCTCTCTATATATATATATATATATATATATATGAGACATGGAAATAAATAAAAGTAGCTCAAAAACGCTTACGTACCCTGTTTCTGTCCCACCATTTGCCCCATGGATTGTACCACGACAGCATCCATTCACACACAGTTCCGTTGGCGTTTTTACCGCGATACACGGTAGCTGCAATCGATCCGGTGGCAGCTCCGGTGTCATGGACGTGCAAAACGCACCCCACTGACCGTTTTCGATCTTATAAGGGCACAGTGCGTCCCCAATGTGTCCGAACCAATTCTTATCGCAAACATGCTTCAGAGTGCCTCCAGTAGCATTGTAAATCAAACAGAGTGTGGTGACGCCATTACCGTACGTCGACTTCAGATTCTTCACGAATGTTAGGGCATCAGCTTCCTTATTATGAGCTTCTATCATTTTCATGGCCACACGGGATCTATCGGTGGCCGTTATTTCTTTGCCTGTATACTCGGCCATTTCTTGTGAGGTTAAGTCAATGATCGGCTTGCCAAACACGTTGATCGGCATGTCTTTGGGCTACAAAAGCAAAATTTCAAGTGTTACTATCTGATAACATGCATGCCAAAGGAAACTCATATAGACACAGTAATTTCTATAGCTTCGTTTTCAAAGCCATAAAAATGTATGAAAAACTAAACAATTCATTCAGCTATTGATCTGGCATTTGATTGCACTTATCACAACATTTATAGCCAAAAAAGAAAAAAAAAACGCTTTATTAGTAATGCTAATATTAACAGTATATAAATTAATAATCTTTTCTCATCTATTTTTTCTAGGTGAAATAAATATTGAAAAAAGAAAAGAAAAGAAAAGAAGAGCATTAAAACTAATGGTTCGGACTTAAGAGCTGTATGTAATGAAAAGAATAATTTAAAAAATGAAAAGTAAGAAAGAAAAGCGAAAAATGAAAAAGAAAATGAAGTAATTACAAAAAAAATAAAAAATAGAAAAGTGTAAAAACGAGAGTAAACTTCCCTGCTGATAATAGAAGTGTGCGGTCGACGTTTTCAGAGTGGCTAAGAAAATTTAACAAAATTCAACAGACTACTTGGGAAAAAATGAACGTGTGGGTCCACAAATATTTAAAATGATAAATGACTGAGACTGAGAGTGAGACATATCAACTTAGAGAGAGACTTTCTTACCTTTTTACTCTCGAAACTACTTGGTCTTTTTTGAACTTCAAGTATATTCGATATGTGTTCAATGAATTTCTTTACGAACTTTGCTTCAACATCCCTTTGAATTAAGCATTCACACAAAAAAAAACATAAATGAAATCACTAGTAAGTATACAAACATATAGCCCATAAACTTTAATTCAATATTATCATAATTCCCATTTTGTTCATTAATGTAACGTTTTGATGTGAAATTAGCTTTTAGGAAGTCATTTTCTATCTTCCTACTGTTTGGCTTGTAATAATAAGAATACGATTTGAAAGGAAAATTGAAACTTGTGGCAAAGTTATTGAAGAGGGAAGCTTACCAATTATTGTTTAAAAAAAAAAAAGAGATAAACGAAACATTTACTTACGATTCAGTTAGAGGAAATCCAGATAGATTGGCTACTTCTTTTAAGGCCTTCCTCCATCTATCCACCTCCATAGGGCTGAGTTCAGAGTTACTTTCATGCTTCTCGAATGCTTTCCTATAACTTTCTCTCTGATTCCGAACATGAGATGGATCTACATGGTAGAAAATTGGTAGAACAATCTGTCCCTTGTACTCCTTGCAATCAATAATCTTGGCGAGTTCAGTCAAACACCAACTTGAAAACGCGTAGTTTTCTGAGAGAATGACGATCGAACATCGCGAATTTTTTATGGCCTTCAGCAGCCCTTTGGAAATGGCTTTGCCTCTCGCCAGGTTCTCATCGTCAAAGAAGGTTTTGTACCCTTGCTGGATCAGAGCATCGTAGAGATAGCTTGTAAAACCCTCACCTCTAAAGCTCATGAACACATCGTACACAGTTTCTTTCGGGGGATTAGAATTAGAGCTAGAAGAGGCCATTGAAGGAGGTACACTTCAAAAAGGTTTAATTGTCAAATATAGATCGATATCATTATGTAGCTATTTAAGCCAATTCTAACCTTGAATGTTCATTGACTATGCACTATTCATTGACTATCAAATTTTTTTATTTTTTTTTGGTAAATATTCATTGACTATCAAATTGTATGTGTGAAAAGTCAACTACCGACACTATCATTATACAACAGGCCTATTAATGTGGAAGAAGGATCCAAAGTTAGAGAAAAAAAAAACAATTTTTTCAATTTTTAATTTTATCTTTGACACCTTCATATGAGAGAGAAACTGTTGGGGGCACTCTACATACAAATTTTTTTTACACTTTTGGGTATATGTGTTTTTTTTTTTGTTCAACTTTTGGGAACATGTTTTTTTTGATGAATTTTGGGTGCATGCGTTTTTTTTGGGTGCATGTGTTGTTACCGTCCAAGAGATGCACTTAAATCTGGATGTTTTTCATAACTGGGCCGGAAGCTAGAGGGGTCCTACGTGGAGGATATATATCTTTCCTCCAAAATGATTGTTTTTAATGATATTTTGAACTTTCTTTTTTTTTTTCCTTTCTGGATCCTTACTACTGTATACTGTATCCATCTCTACTTGCTTCATCTCTCACACCCATTCACACCCCTCTGCTAAGGGAGCTTAAGCAGAACATAAAACATTCATATATGCAAAGATTGGCACTCACTTATTGTAGAAATCAGTACTCAAAGACTTTGCTACCTTCTTAACAAGGAGATCGCTACTGAGAAGATTTCGAATCAATTTTACATTATTATCATTATTATTACTTTTATTTTAGCTTACGTGGATTATATGAAATATATTTCGAATTCTTTAAATTGTAATGTTGGCAAATGAGATGGAAAATTAATAAGTTAATTATATTTAATAGTTAGGTTGAAAATCACTACGAGACACATTGCAATTCAAATTTGTAGCTTGATTTTGTGCGGTCCCCGATTTTACATCCCATCCCTTGATCGCACCAATAAATAGCCGTCAGATTATTTTATCACCACGTGGCGAAAGATGAACATAGTTGATTAAAATAAATTGGCAGACATAATTGAATCGTATGGTCATTGTTATTAATGCTAGAGCTTGATCCGTGAGCTGTCCATTCCGGCCACATTGCAGGACATGAGTGGTCCACTTAATTCTTTTTTCCACTTAATTAATATTAGCATGCTCTTCAGCCCTATTTGGATAAATACATTTAAATTAAATTAAGATTAAATTTGTTTTAATTTTGATTTTTTTAGATAATGTTTTATCTGATAAGATTTAGTTTAAATTTAATTGATCAGTTAAGATTTAGTTTAAATTAAATTTATTTTAATTTATTTATCTTAACTGAATTAATCAGATAAGATATATTTTACTCTAAAAAATAAGATATATTTTATAATTTAAAACTATGTGTTTTAATTATAAAATGTATCGTTGATTTTATTCTAGTTTTCCAGTTTACAATTTTTCTGCAGGTAAAAAACAAAACACATTTTTCTCAGAAAATTTTAATGTGTTTTAGAAAAACGTAGGAAAAGAAAATGTTCTTTTTTGTAATATTTATACGTTTTTAATACGTTTCATCATTACAACCGAATTATTTCAAAATCACCTTCAGGGATGTGGAAGATGGATGGTATGATCAAATTCGAAACATTGATTTTATTGGAAATTGAAACAAAGTAATTACGTATCCTCCTATACGTTTTTAGCTATTCCACATTTAACTGGCTATAAATGGTAGCTACTTTGCCATGAATAAATTTAGCAATCTTTAGTTTTAGATCTACAATTATTTTCATCATAATAAGTGAAAGTTGCATTGACCTTGTATGTGAAAGCAACATTTAATCTACCTCCTCTATATTTTAAAATCCGTAGACTCTATATATTCGAGAAGAAAAGAACATGAAGAGAACCCTTTTAAATACAAACAAAAAAGTGTTGACGTTCCCATTATGTATTTTAAAAATGATAACCGTTTCTAATGTAATAAAAGTGTTAAATATATTCGTATGGATCAAAATAAAACCGAGTAAGTTTTTTTATTCAATGTGCATGTTATTAAAACTTATAAAAACATGCTTTTGGACGATGTTGTTACATGCTACGTTTTATTAAATGTGTCATTAATTATCTAAGACCTAATTATATTCTTTTAATTTTGTTGAGTAGTAATCAATCTAGAAACCTAGTTGACTAAAAGCATTATAACATTAAATAACAATAATGTTAGGTATAGATAAACAAAAAGCAAAAAACTTCTTCAACGAAACTTGTACATCTTGGTTGTGTTGCGTGATTGGTTATTTTGTGTGTGTGTGTGTGTGTGAGGTTGTAATTTGACTTTAAACGATGAAGTGCATGCGTTCACAAAGTTATGCATTACACAATGTGACAAGCCTTTTAGTTCACACTTAAGACGTTAGTCAATCTTATCATAATATATAGTACTATACAAATTAACTTAAGGTTTGAATTCATCAACCCAACCTGAGCCCTTTAAAATTAATTATGTATTTACCAATATATATATATATATATATATTTTTTTTTTTTTCAATTCTTCTAACTTGAGTACTATCTTGGAACCAGCTGATCAACGCTACCGTTTTCTTATATGTAGTGGCGCATATATGTATATGTGTATATATATATAGAGAGAAAAATTGATAAAAATATTCACTTTCATAATTAAAATTGAAAAAATATCCACCTCCTTTAACTTTTGTAAAAACTAACCCCCTCTTGTCTAAGTGGACCCTATTTTTGTCCAAATTTTAGAATCTACAAAATTACAGATCGGACATGTCATTTTATAAGTCCTAAATCCATATATGTATATGTGATTATTTATTACTATGTGGATTTAAAACCTGCAAAATAAAATAATAAAGTCAACAACATTTCTTAAAAGCCTTGTAACCATTTGTACAAATTTTAGAATTTGTAATTTTACAAGTCCTAAATCCATATTTGTATATATAGTTATTTATTATTATGTGGATTTAGGATCTGCAGTTTTGCAAGTTCTAAAAATAAAAAACTCATCAATATTCCATAAAAGTCTTAAAACTATTTGTCCAGATTTTAAGAATTGGCACTTGAGGGTGTGGCCTAGTAGAAAGGAAGATTTGTTATCACAAGGTTGTAGTTGAGTCTTGCAAGCCGTTATTGTCTCGGTGTACTTAGCCTTGTTAATGTGGTGGAGGATCAGGGTATGGTAGAATTGCTCTGACTTTATCAGATTGCAAAACTTGAGTAACAAGAAGACTCTATCCTCTAACGGAATTCTGGACCGATGAGATCCACATCAAAGCCCTTTTTAATTCATCAGTCCAGAATTCTATTACCCATAGGGCAGTCAACTTTTTCTGATAAAGGGTAGGGGCAAAAGGATTCTGACACTGTTCAATGCAAAGAACCTGGGCTGACGAGCAAACACTCTAACGTGAGAGCAAGGCAATAAAACAACTTATATATATATATATATATATATATATATATATATATATAACGTGAGAACATGTCACATGCATTACATACTAAACAATTAATTAAAGTGTGTTTCTAATGGTATTGATACACCAATTATTTTATTTAAATTTATTTGATTAATTGATAAAGTTCAAGTTGGACACTAATCTATAAAAGATCTCTCACAGAAAATACTGAGATAGCATTATAATAATCAAATTTTAGCAGTGATATGTCATCTCCAATGTAATAATAAATTATTAGTGTCAAAATTTAACATATATACTTTAATGGGTAATGTCAAAACAATAATGTTACTAAAATCAAATTTATTTTTGAAATAAAGAATGTACTCATCGCATTTTATACATTTTTTAAAGAATACTAGTGTCATTTTTATGCCATATTTAAACACAAAAAATAACATAATACTGTTGCTTGAATTGTCAAGCGATAAAGCAAAACTTTGTTCTGGATATATCAAAAAACAATTTGATGCTGAATTGTGAAACAGTGAGCTACTTGGAATTTATTTTAGTTATTTTTAATAATTTAATTTACTTGCAAACGCTCTTCTTTTCTACATTTTTTTTCTTTTGATCAAAACTCTTCTTTTCTACATTTGAATTGGAGAAACTGCAACTAATATTAAGGAATTGACAAAATTTTAGTTCTTCAGTATTGGGTGAAATTTTTTGCTAAATCTAAGATTAAAAAGAAATGTTGATTTTACTTTGGATTTATTATTATTATTGCCAGCTCAGTCGTGAATTGTTTATTCATCTTTTAACGAGGTTGATTAATTGGTTAGCTACATGGATCTTTTTTTTTTTTTTTTGGGGGTTAAATTTATAGAATGAATATGCCCGAACGCATAGTAAAAGGACGGTATTACCCTTGTCGAGCGAGTTCTTTGAATGCTTTGAGCTTTGTGAATAAAGTAGAGTCAAAGGGGGTGTTTGTGTGACGGAGTATTAACACTAAAACAACACCATCGTGGTTTAGAACCACCTCCTGTGGGATGGATTAGCCATGCACAGTCACATAGGAGATGGTTGTATGCCAGCAAGGTGTATTGCTAAATTTATCATCTCAGTTTTGTTTATAATAGTTGGGCCCTCTGGCCTCTGGTTTGGTTGATGCTGCCACATTTCTTTGCCTAGCAAGCTGTTGTTCTTGTAGCTAAAACGTCTAAATCTAGTTGAATTTATTTTAACAATCAAAACCATGTCTCCAAAGTCAAAACTGCTTGATTTATTTTTTCACTCCTTTTGCGGTTGATTCTTTATTTATGTGTTATTTTAAACAATATATATAATCATATATATATATATATATATATATATATTTCTTTTTATCATGTTGCAAGGTTTTTTATATATAAATTTTTTTTTCCATGTATCTAGAAAGCTACATAGGCAGAAAACTAGAGCAAGAAGACTATTATTTATTTATCATTTGAGAAGTCAATGAAACTAATAGCATTAATTTTATGGTTGTTGCTAATTAAATATGGGGATACTTATTTGCATTCCTTAAAAAGCTCCATTGACACCATTTTCATTTTAATTCCATCACATTGACTAATTTACCATCACTTATAGATAGGAGATTATATTTATGATATCTTAATTACTTTGTGACACTTAGAAATTATTTAATTTCTCATTATTAATTAAAAATGAAATTTTACTTTAATTACGAGGTTATTACTAATAAATATATTTTAATTACGTAATTTTATCAATTTTATAGTATAAATCCATTGGGGAAATGGATGTCATGAATGAGGATAATTTATGATAATTAATAAATTACCTTGTCCGATTGAAATCTGAGCACCTTGATTCCTTTAACTTTTAATTTCATAAAATTTCAAGGGCAACTTTTAATAACGCGACGGGAAACCTTAAATGCAGCCCAGTAATGCATTGTCACCTATAGTGCCACATTAGTTGAGAATTGTTTGTTTTTTTTTTTTATAAATTTTTTTTATCAATTGCTTTAAATTATAGAATGTACAGTTTTAGTAAAGTTTTCCATTTCTCAAGGCTCAATGGAGGGCATAAGCTTGTTTTTCTCTTCTCTTGAATTGTTCTTCATAGTATTTATATCTTCCTATAAATGATATTTCTTGTTCTCAATTACTTATTTAATATCTTTCTTATTCATCTCTAAGTCCATTGCCTTCAACCTAATAGAAATATAATTTATTAGCCACAATGGTAGAAAGAATTGATATTTTTTAAAATTAATAAAATTGTTGAATTATAATGTATAATTAAAATTGTTGGGTTTTGAATATTCCTCCTGATCTGTTAATAATGAAATTAAGTATTGTATATAAATATAGTTGTCATTTTTAAGTTAGGTAAATTAGTCAACTGCAAAAATTAAAATTATAGTGTGGTGTGTAAAGTTTTTGGCTTCATCATATTTATATATAAATTTATATTATCATTGATTACCAATAAAATAATGAATTTAAATCAAGAAAGATGGGGTTAGTAGGGCTGGTAAATTCATAAAAGATTATCATTGAGGGGAGAAAATTTCAAATTTTTAAAAAACAATTTCTATGAAGAACTTTTTGGTGGGCACGAGGTAATGGCTCAAATCTAGCAAAGTTTAAACCATATCCAAATAATAATGGAGATTAAAAAGAAAAGAATAGGATTTTTTTAAAAACTTTTTTATGCGTAATTCCTTAGCAGGTGAATCTATTAATTCAGTGATTACATACATATATATGTATACGCACACACACCATAATAGTAATGATAATAATTTTAAAAAAACTAATAGATATTTTAACCTATAATGATTTGAAACTGTAAATTTGCTAGGCATGTACAAAATGGAAATATATGACCAGTATTATTATATTTACAGTAAATAAAATATAATGAAGGAAATTACGTATCATTTGGTTTTACAAATTATTAAATATTAGTATTCTTTAACTCTTGAAATTTAAATCCAACTTCCTTTAATACTAAGGCACACATGCAAGTGAATAGAAAACTATTTCCAGGACTTGTTTTTAGAAAACTTAAAAGCACCTAGACATCAAGCTTTTTTTAAATACATTACACTTAAGTATAAATCAAGCTTTTAAATTCCAAGCCCTATGATCCCCATATAAGCCTCAAGCGTTCTTTCAGGTAATCCCCACTCCTGATTGGAGGAAATCTGCAAGCATATGCATATATACATACATACACATACATTATTATAATAAAATACTATCTCCAATGTGTCAATTACAAAAATTTATAACTAGCTAACAGAAGCATGAAACATTTAAGCGTTTTGAGACATGATAATTAAGCAAGCAAGCAAGTGAAGGTATTTAAGACTAGCTAGTGTGTGTTTAAGAGCAGTTCGCAGTTTTCTTGATACCTTGGGGGAGATGACTCATTGCAACAGCTCTCTATGCATTCCACAACACAATCTTCGTTAGGATCCAAGAAGAAAGCCAACTGCAATTAATACATCAAGGTCACTGTTTGACACATAAGATTTCGCTTTGCCACAAGGTTTGGACTTTTCCCAATAGATTAAAAGTTCAAAATTCAACTACATCTACTTTATAATTTTCAGAATTGTCTATTTCTTACTTCAACATGAAATAAATTCCTAAAAAGAGATTTAATTAAAAAAGACAAGTTTTAAAAAGATTACGGATTATTAAGATCATAATGGAAAATGGTGGACAGAAATATGTGAAGGTAAATAGTCAAACGATTACGGAGTAGCGTTCTTGTCCACATGGAATCACTCTGTGCAGTGTTGACCTACGATAAAAAAGGCAAGAAGAGTTAGAAAAATGGGGGAAAATACTCCCCAAACAAAAGTCTGCTCAATATCTGGGTTATTCTGCTCAATACCGGAACAAACAATTAGTCCACCTCTCCATCATGTCCCCGATATTAACAATGAATGCCCTGCAGATTCAAATTTAAACATCTGAGACACAGTAATAGTTCACTCTTTCGTGGAAGCATTTACAAAAACCGGTAAAACGATCATTTATAAGACAAAAGAGAAATTCTTTTCATAGGAAGGATCACAGACAACAAAGCCACAACATGCATGCTTATATTCACATTGATTTATTTTGCGTACTGTAGATTGTTATGGAATGTAGGCTGTCAAAATGAGTTACAATATTAGTTTTTACCTAGAAGATAATCAAATGGTATGGACTTCTCATTCTTATACAATCATATGGTCTGGACTTCTCATTCTTATACAATCATACTGCCATTTAAATAAAAGTTTACAATTGTGAACTCACCCATTAATATGAGGAACATCTTCCCAGACCAATGGTTGTTTAGATTTTTCCCTACAGATCTAATAAACAAGACATCCGAGCTAAGATAACTCAAAACTGTAAGATAATAAAGAAAACACAGCTGGGGTATTGACAAGAAGCATGCCTGAAGTCCGCGAACACCATTGGATACAAGGAGAGTGACCATTCCATAATCTGAATGAGCAGAAGCACCAAGTATTTCTTCATCAGAAGATCCAAATTCACCTGAAACTAATGTCCAGAGAACATAAACAGCCATATATACTGATTCTTTACAGTGATACAACATTTCATGGGAATTTTTTCTTTCTAAGGAAATACATGATAATGTATCTCACACATGTACTGATTGATTGCAGTGATCATCAGTATAATTGGACAATTAATGGTTATGAAATTATGTAATCTTCCAACTGAGCTCTCTTAAGTGACAAAAGTGAAACTATTCAAACTCATCCAGAATATTCTAGCAAAATCTACTAGACCTAACTTGAGGCAAAGATCAATTGATGGTTGTTATAGGTGAAAATATGAGTTAAAACATAGATTAGGTATCATTCTACTTTAGTGTGAAAACTTAGGTGTTAACTCATCGCACTAACTGAAATTGTTCCTTGAATCAAAATTTTGTACAAATGCTTTTTCTCATTTTCTTGCTATGAACATATGGCTAAACATTTGTGGTCTATCCACAGTATAGCATTGTTAAAAGGAAAAGGTGGGTCAAATGATGCACTGCTTTTTATATGGAAAATGAATACAACCATGAAAAAAAAAACAATCTGAGATTCTAAAGTAAGCAACACATATTATGGTAGGCAAGTTTTGGAAGCAAACCTGCAGGATAATGCAAAGGCCGAAGGACTGCTGTTGGCCGATCCAATGCTCCAGTTGTTTCAAAAAAGTCTTCATTCAGGTTTAAAGCCAGGGCAACCAAGGAGAGCAATCTTTTTCCAGCAGAACTGAGACATCCAATCATTTTGATTCAGTCTCATATTTCTCATATATCAAAAGGCCAGAACGTCAATCAACAATCATGCTCAACAGAAAGACATTGAAACTTACAGAATTTTGCTATAAAAGGATTCCATTGTAGCTCTCCAGCATGGCAGAATTTCTGTACTACTCTTACAAGGAATGTGAAAAACCTCACACACACACACACACAACCATGAACAACAACAAAAGTGCTCTCTCACACACATTAACAAATAACACAAAAGCCTAATAGCGATCTGGGATTCACAGTCAAATTTCACATTGTTCCATACACTGCCCAGAAACATGTACTTAACAACTACTACATTACCATACCCCATGTTATTATTTTTAATGAATGCTAACTGCCAAACAAAAAAACATGCCTTTTTTTCTTGTCAACATTAGGCTGTGTCTTAAATTATGTTCCATTGCAATTTATGTGTAAGCAGAAATGTACAACACTATAAAAGCTTGCGTTGACCAAATTACCTTGAGATGGCCATTGATTCATTTTTTCCAGAGGACCAATAGAATAACTCTCTTTGGAGTCACCTAGAAATATGTTAATGGGGATAGTTATAATAATTTTAAAAAAGAAAAAAAAGAATAGAATTGGGGAAGAACGAACATCAAAAACGAAGAGAGTAATTACAATCTATACAACCTTTGGAGGTGGATTGGGGATCGGATTTTTCGGCAAAAAGAGGAGTATAGCCTCTATACCCTTTGCGAAGCAATTTCATCTTCTCCTCCGATGGAAGCGAGAAAAACTTACTGCTCTCATCCAGCACTTGCTCAATCAGCTCCTCCTCCACCCCATGATTCACGACGTAGAAGAACCCGTACTCTATACAAGCCTATATATATATATATATATATATATATATTATAAGTGCAAATTCTACCAAAAAAAAGTAACAAAAAGGGGTTTTTATGTTTTCGCGGCAAATTATTAGCAACGAACCTGACGTAGGCAATTGGCGATAGAAGAGCGGTCCGGTGAGGACAAGTCTAAGATAGGCAGTTTCAGAACCTGCTCCATCTCCGTCCGATTTCTTGTCTCTCTTTTTCACGGATGTTATTATGGGGTCGGACGATGACCGTTGACTCTCCTTCTTTGCTGAGTGTCTGATTTCTTTCGATATTTATATTTCTAAACTTTCTCCAGGCCATTACAGGATGCATTTGAGACCTTTCATATGCGGGTCCCGCTCAAGAGAAAAATAGACGGCTAGGGAGCATAATTTAATTAATTTAATTCAATAAGAAATAAATAAAGTAGGGCAGTCTTGGGGGCTATGTTCTAGCGTAAGGTTTCATTCTTATATGCTGTTAAAAAGAAAAGAATAGGATTTTCTTTTAATTTCCCTTATGCATAATTCTTTGGCAGATGAATCTACTAATTCTGTGGTTGCATAAATATATATCGTAGTAATTATATGATAGTTTTTAAAAACTAATAAATATTTTAAATATAATGAGATGAAACTGTAAATTTGATAGACAGAGAGAGATGCGAAGGAGTACTTGAAAGAGCTCTGAATTCTCTTTGTTGGTTTCACATATCATTGAGGGGAGAAACTTTCAAATGTAACCAAGTTCAATAATGCTATTGATCAAAAAATCAAAAAACCCAAGTTCAAATATGTGACTTTCCTTCTTTGTTTTATATGTTCTTATCCGAATTAATGATCACTTTGGTCCTCTTTAGATTAATCCTTAAGATGAATGAAATTAACTATTACGTGTCAAATATTCAATAGAAATGACATATATTGTCGTGGTACATGTTGCATAAGATATCTTATTGTTCAGGGGCGTTCTCAATGAAATATTTAATTACTTTTTTTCAATCTTTATATTTTAATGCTAATAATTTGAGTATTTTTATCCATTGGGCGTGCAATTTTATAATATTAATTAACAAAGTCTTATTTTAATAGAAAATTTTATTGAAGTCATATAGAAACCTGTCACATGCATAATGAATTATTACATAGTAATGGTACTAAATAATCCTTGATCTCTCGGAACTAATATATTAAATTTAAATAACGTCACTGTCAATTGCTTAGAAAAGATTGCCACATAAGCGAAATAGAAAATCCTCTCCAACGACAAGGACTCTGTCAAGCTTATGTGGAAATAATAATATTGACGCTAAGAATAGCTCTATCAAAAATATTAATTTTTATTACGTTTCCCATGGAACAAATAATTTTATTTATTTAAATTAGAAAATAAAAATAGACGTAGACAGCAAGTATGGGCTGTAGATCGAACCATTGTAGACCTATTTTGGTTTGACAATCTATTTATTGGACAGCTATGCCATGTGGACAGAACCCTTTCAAAATTGCATGCCACCTGGATAACAGTCCACCTAGATAGCCAAGCGTTTTAACTTTCCTGAAGCTGAAGATTAGAACAATGCATTTTGGATTTTATATGTTAGTTGTTTATTTTGTTAATTTATTTATTCGTTAATTGTTTTCTTGTCTTTACATTCTGTAGAATATTATATAGAGGCTAGCTATATATATAATATGTTGTGATAGTAATGTTCCACCAACGAATATGTTTTGATTAATTAATCCATTACAAGTTGATGAAATAAATCCAACAAGAAATAGATGTCTAAAAAATAAAATAATAATAATAACATAACCTATCACCTAATTATCAATTTGTCCCCCAACACTTCCACCATATTACACCCTATAAAGTTTACATCCGAGACATAAAATTTACACCCTATCTTTTGACTTTTTTTCCTGGAAATGAAACCAAGAATAATTAACACATAATTAATTACATACGAAAATAATAATAATTATTATTTTATATTCTTTTGTTGACCGTTTCATTGAGAAAAGGGACACCAATATACTAGAACTTTCATCAAAGTTTCATTCGAAATTATATATAAATAGGCTCCCTTAATTTCCTTCCTTCTCCTAAAAACAAAGTCAATGAATATGATTGGCTAACTCGTTTTCACATAAAATGCAAGGTCAATGAATATTTATAATACAAATTTCCACTCCCTAATATGATCTATGTCTGGTAATTAGGTCTCCGAAGTGTCCTTAATTTGTTCGCCTCACCATAGAAAATAGACGAATTTATTCAACCCAATGTCATCCTCTTCCTATTATTCGAAATCTAACTCCAATCCCCAGAAAGCAGAAGCATTGCACGATGTGTTCTTGAGTTTCAGAGGTGAAGATACACGCCCCGGCTTTACTAGTTATCTGTACCAGGCTTTAGATAAACAAGGAATCAAGACCTTCATTGATAGAGACAAGTTGGAGAGAGGCAAAGCAATACGCCCTGGATTAATGAAAGCCATCCATGATTCACGAAGTTCAGTCGTCGTTCTATCAGAAAACTATGCATTTTCAAGTTGGTGTTTGACTGAATTGACTGAGATTGTTAAATGCATGGATACCATGGAACTCATTGTTCTACCAATTTTCTACCATGTAGATCCGTCTCATGTAAGGGATCTGGGTGGAAGCTATGGGGAGGCTTTCAAGAAACATCAAAAAAATTGTAAGCTAGATTCTGAAGAGGTTGAAACCTGGAAGGCTGCTTTAAAACGAGTCGGAAATCTAGCAGGATGGCATCTTCATGAAACGTACGTGATTTATTTCATAAAAAAAAAAAAAAAAAAATTCTGATTCATTTCGGAGCATCTGATTCTATTTAATTTTTTTTTAAAAAAAAAAATAGAAGAAGAAGAAATAAACAGATTATATATAAATCTATCAATGGCCAATTTTTAGCAGGAGTATTGAGTAGAGCTGCTGATCGTAGAATATATCATTACAGTACGTGGGTGGAATGCTTATGTAGGGAGCTTTTTCTTTTTTGAAAAGAAAAATTAAACTTAGGGTAAATATAGGAGGAAAAATATTACCACAAAAAAATGGGGTTTTGTGAAATTTAATTGTTAATTAAGGGTTCTACTATTATTATTATTTGATAATGGGTATTAGTGGATTTGAGCTTGTATTATTGCCGAGGAAAAGGTGGCTTTTTATCACTGAGCTGCCACTATGAGACTAAATTAACCCGATTAAGTGAGGCAAATGTAGTAAAAAAATTGAAGTCCTACAATATAAAAGAAATGATGTGCGGTGACAAAATCAAATTTTATCACAGTTAAAAAGCACTTTATTGCGACAGTTATTTTTTGTCACCTGAACTAAAATATTTTGTGATAAATAATTTTGAACAAAAAAAATTTAAGATTTGCGGTTATGAAGCTTTTGTAGAAGGTTTAACGAAAATTCTGTCACAAATAATTTTGTGGTTACTTATTTGTGTCAAATTTGTGGTTTATCATTAATTTTTTGTGCAAATATTAAATTATTACAAATGAGTATCCACAAAATTATTTGTGGCTGTATTTTGGGTACATCTTCGACACAAAAGCTTCCTAGATACAAACTATTTGTGACTAAAACTGATTTTAGTAACAAAAGTTCTAAGCTTAATTAGTGCTTTTGGGACAAAATTTGATGTTGTCACTATACTTAGTACTTACAGTAAGTGCCAGTGGGTGGCTAATTTCAAAATGTGATTACATGTTTCTATATAGTATTCTTAATAAAGAAATTATGGAAATAAAATCTGTGCTGTGTGTGTTCACTCACTATGTAAATTTATTCTCTGTGTTCACTCATTACTATAGTTTAAATGCTTATATTTTGTAGGCAAACTGAAGCTGCTTTCGTAGAGGGTTTCGTTGCAGAAGTACCACGTATACTTAATACTGTTAAACGGTAGCTATTCACAACTAAGGTTCCATTATGTGACTAAATTAACGAGGTTAAATGAGGCGAACGAAAGTAGAAAAATTGAATGATTTCCTACACTACAAAAGAAATGTAGTGATAGAATCAAGTTTTGTCATAAAAGCACTTTATTGTGATTTTTTTTTTGTCACTGCTATAGTTTAAATGCTTGAATTTTGTAGGACAACTGAAGCTGGCTTCATAAATAAATTCATTGCAGCAATATCAAGTATACTTAATATTATTCCGAAAATATCTCACTTCATTGAGCCAGCAACGCGAAGTAGTTCGAGGAATGTGGTTGATGATTTTAATCGAATAAGTTTAGAGAATACAATGGTACGTATGTAATCAAGGACTCTCTTGTATCACTTTCGTCATGATGAGATTTAAGACTTTTTATATTTCCATTTAATTATGGGTTACAAATTGATCTATAATTAGAATACCAATTGCCTATTTTTTCCCTAGTTGGAGGGTGATTCGTCAATTCAGCAGAGTGATGAGGGCAATTTATCGAACGAAGACAGCTTCAACTTTCTAGAAACTTGTGTTCATAATCTCACAATACGCGGAGGTTTTGATCGCCACAATATTTGGAATGAAGAGTTATTAGAAGTACTACAAGGACATTTTCAGGTGTTGCTCTGATCTACATAATCTCTCTCAGATCACTCTCTCTCTCTCTCCCTTTCTCTCTCTATATATATATATTACAAAGATGGTGATGATGATGATTATTAAATATTACAGGATCCTGGTCCAACCAAAAGTTGTAGCATTGTTGCTAAAAGAATGTCCCTTCTTCTTTTAAGGCGTCATCAGCGATTATATTGGGAGCCATCATCAATAAGTAGTGTAGAAGTAAATTGTAGCGCCAGAAATTTGATTGGCTTTGCTTTGTCGCTGAACTTCAGGGCAAAACTCCCACTCACTATTCACTGTGATATCAAGTGCAACAATATTAAGTTGGGATCTTATTTTATGAAATGTCGCAAGAACACAATCGGAGAGTCTGGTGACAATATTTGGCTACTCTATTTGCCTCTTTGTTGTGTTTTGTCTGAACAAGAGCTGCATAGTAGCGGTAGGGATTTTGAGATTTCATTTCGTGCTGAACCACCCCAAGACTTCTCCTACGAAGAGCATGGTGTTCGGTTGGTATTCAATCGCAACAATGAGATTGAACTTTCCGATGACATACCATATACGGCCGGGTAAGATATATTATTGAATATATATATATATATATAATATAAATTATGCAAAAAATATATATAGCCCAATTAGTTAGTAGGGTTGTGTAATATTATTAGTTGAGGAAATTATTATTACATTATCTCAATCAAAAGTTGATTTTGTTCAGTACAATTATAGGTACAGATCTAATCGCGTGCCTTTACCAGCATAAGCCTGATCATGGTGCGAGTTCCATTTCCAACAAATTAAAATTTTATGATCAAAAGCGTCCGAGTCCTTCATATTTGAAGCAGGGGTAAGGAATTGTTGTACGTATAGTATTTCCAATATATATATATATATATATATATGTATATAAAGAGAGAGAAAGTTTAATAATATTACAAAATTGTAGTGTTGCGCATGTACTGACAAAGGTTATTTGAGCATATTTTATAGCTTGTAGTTAATATTCTGCTATATATATATATATATATATGTTGATCTAACAGTACGTATAAACATATCAAACAGTACAGGTTTAAAACTATCATATATCACATGCTAAAACCAGGAAATTAACTAGATGAATTCTATTTATCAAAGCAATTTAATATACAGAATTGAGACTAAAAATAGAAATACACAACCTGTTAAATTTCGGTTGATGCTTCTTGACAGAGATTGATTTTTGTTCGAGGCTTATGTGCACCACAGTATCCTTAAGACAATTCGGCTCCTCTCATGGTGTTGTGAACTCAAAAGCAGTTGTCTCCCAGGATACAACGAACCTTTGTGAATTGAGATGACGCACCTCCCGAATTCACTTTCCACGAACTCGAGGAACACCTTCACACTATCACCACAAAAAACCAAATGCCCCACACTAACGCATACGTTTCTTCCTATATGTTTTTCCAAAACCCTTTGTATGCACAAAACTGAAGCAAAACCACTAACTCGTATATTGACTCTGACAAAAACAGTTACAAGAAAACATTTTTTCTTATTAAAGCAATTCATTCACATTTATTCATTTTAAACGTTATAAAACGTTACAAAATCTAACAATATATATATATATATATATACATATATATATATATACATATATATATATCTGAAACTAATTTAATTAGCAGCTCTCAATCTATACGACTTATATATGAATTGGAGTGGCATATATTTACTATTCTGATGATACAGTTTTGAAACTTTTTTATTTTTATTTTTTTCTCTGCACCTTTGTTTTATTTTATTTTTTTAGCTTTTTTTTTTTTTTTTTTTTTGTTATTTTTGTCGCTGCCATATTCAATCAACCTATTAAGTATTTATGTTCAGCAAGCACAACTTATCTTGATCATTTATTGATTTTGGACTCTTTTGAATTATCAAACTTTCTTCTCACGGAGAACTCACAATCATTGATCTCAAATTAATATGAAAAATAATTTCCATTTTAAAAAATAAGAACTATAGATCATATTTGGATTTGTCGATCATATCTGCATTTGTCTAGGCTGTATAAGATTTCTAAGATCAACCATATTTTTGCAGCCTATGTTTTTCAACTCAAAATTAAACTTTGAAACCTTGAAACAAGTAAAACGTCTTTCTCCTTTCAAATCATACAAAAATAAACATGAGAAGCTAACTTAAATAGGAAATAATTTTAAATCAGTTTAAACCAAATTCAGATAAAACCTTATTAGTTATTAAAAGCGTTAATCATTTTAATGTCTTATTTCTCATCCGCTCCTTGATCAATGATCTTCTCCCAAATTGCGATTTTCATAGCTAACTCCTAAACTTTATCCAACCCAAACTCTAGACTTAAATACGTAAAGTAAAAATTAACCTTAATACCCGATCCCAAAACTCTTGACTTAAATATTAAGTATTGTACAAACTTTAATACCCAATCAGGCAATTTGCTATTACATTATAAATATGCTTAATTAACATAGACCGTTCAAAGTAATAACTCTTTGGACTACGTATACAAGGATTTGTATGCTGCAATAAATTAATATCAACACTTAACACCTAACGATATCTACAATGAAAATGTGAAAACATGGAGATTTGCAAGTTATATATATATATATATATATATATATATATAAAAGGCTGAGAGGTTAGAAGATGACATTGCCTCCAACAACTTTGACTTGACTTTAATATAACCGTGTTCATAATTTTCTTGCTGTTTACATCTACCTCGCCATCTTGGAGATTTGCAAGTTGTGCATAAAACCAATTTTTTTGGTAAATAGTTCTGCATTAAGTACAAAAAAACCAGAAAACTGGCTTACAAAGCAAAACAACCATCCACAACATCTTTAAGGATTTGTTGTTCAAAACAAAGGGGAATAGCAACCCTATCGCCAGCTACCAAATCAAAAGCAATAGAATTTAACAAGGTAAACTTTAATATTAGATCAGCTAGCATGTTGCAGCTTCTGCAGATCCAAGACAAAGCCCACTGCCTACATACAAAGACAGACCTAATACTTTAAACGTCATTGTAAACAAACCAAGAAGAAGGCTCACTGCTGTCCTTGATCTCATTCACAACAGTTTGAGAGTCACAAAACCAAAAGGCTTTCAGAATATTCTTCTGTTCAATTAACTTTGTCGCCCCAGCTAAAGCCTTAGCCTCCGCCTGGTAAGGAGTCATCACCTGCATGAGCTTTGAAGCTAGATAAACCAAGTTGCCTCTGTAATCACGGACTACCACTGCCAAGGCTGTTCCTTCCTTTCCAATCGCTGCGTCAGTATAAATGATAGCAGCATCAATAGAAAAATTCAAAGGAGTCAGAGATAACTCGATCCTACCCTCAGTGAACTTGTCCAAATCAGCAACCTTCTCAAATTCATTGACCGTATTTTCAAAAAGGAAAATGGCACTTTTAATATCCTTTGCTTCCTTAAAAATTGCATCATTTCTAAGGAATTGGATTGGCTAATGGATGAGATGACATAATTAAAGGAAAAAAAAAGAAGGTGAGATACGCATATTTTTACAAAAGAAGGCACACACGAGGCGCTTGAAAGTGCAATATTAGTGTACGCTTTTATTCACATGGCAATCGTGGAAACGCTGAATAGGAGTCACGCGTCATACGTTTTAAGTCATATACTTCTTGGTTCAAATCATCAATGCTTCATCCTGGGCCGTGCCCAGATGAGCTGCGCCCCAGATACTCTTTCGTGTACTGAACGTCCAATATGTTTTACACTTCCTGGGCATCAACGCAAAGCCACCGGGGAATCTCGGTCTTCCATTAGCCGTCAAAAACTCTTCCCACGTTTCCTCAGAACTATTAAACAAAAACCATTCTCACAAATGGAAAAACAAAAAAGAAAAAAAAATATATATATATATATATATCACACAAAATTCGTTCAACATCTGTTACCTTGGAGGGGCACGTACACAAAATTCGTTCAACATCTGTCACACAATGCCAGTTTTTGTCCACTGATGATGTCTTGCTACGAAATGAAAACTCAACGTCCCCTGTGCAATTTTCCCAATCTACATTGAAGCTTCCGCTGTTTGTAGGATAGCCAAAGGTGATTGGAGCTTCCGCTGTTTGTAGGACAATCTACCGTCGCAATTTCTAGGTTGCCATCACCCATGTCAAGTTTGACATCGCAACAAAAATCATCTGGGGAGTCGGCCCAAAAGCACACTGCCAAAGCGAAACCCTTCCACTTGCTGCTACACCAACTTTTGCCTAATTTTAAACTTATTGTTGGCCTTGAATATGGTTTGGTGAACCACTCTGGGATTTTACTTCCCACTAGAACAATGCCAAATTTTCTTTTTAGATTATAGGGATCCTGCGTAACATTAATTTAAAAACCTTGTGAATTTTCTAAAATATGTCAAAATACAGGAAGCTAATTTAAAATTTAACCTATAAATAATTATTTCTAAGTTAGGTTGGGACACATAATTCGTGTAGTCCAATGGAAGCGCACTTTTTTTCTTTTTCTTTTTTTATAAGCGACCGTACGACTGTAAATCTGGACGCGAACGTTCAACGAACGGCCCGATTGGATGATAATCGCCACGTGGTGCGGAATGAAGATACTTGATGAAATCTCGTCACTCATTTACGACATGTGCTGATGTCATGGTTTATGTTATCTATGACGACATCACCTCGAGTTGCCTACTGGCCTCTTCATTTTAATATTCCACCTTTTACTTTTATATATATCAATATATAATTTTTTGAGTATATTTCTCTGTCTAGCAAGCTGTAGTTCTTGTAGCCAAAATGTCTAAATCTAGTTGAATTTGTTTTAACAATCAAAGCCATGTCTCCAAAGTCAAAACTGCTTGGTTTATTTTTCATTTCTTTTACGGTTGAGTCTTTATTTATATGTTATTTTAAACAATATAATTATATATATATATATATTATCATGTTTCTAGCTTTTTTTCATATATAATTTTTTTTCATGTATCTAGAAAGCTACATAAGCAGAAAACAAGAGCAAGAATACTATTATTTATTTATCATTTGAGAAGCCAACAAAACTAATGAAGGGGGAAAATGGCATTAGTTTTATGGTTGTTGCTAATTAAACATACATGTAATCATTAATTTAGCTTCATCGTATGTATATATAAACTTATATTATCGTTAATTACCAACGGGATGATGAATTTGAATCAAGAAATTAAGATGGGGTTAGTCGGGCTGGTAAATTAATACGAAATTTGAAGAGTATGACATCCACAGCTGTAAGCCTCCGTTCACACCTATGACCCACCCAATTTTATAACAATAATGCTAGTGAAAAAAATAAAAAGAAGAAAGAAATTTTTCTTAATTATTAGCCGTGGCAACGGGGCAGGGCCAGGGTGCCCTTTCCGCTACTCTGCTCTGTTGGAGATTTTTTCACCCCGTCCCTATTATAATCTCTGATTATGAGGAGGCAGAACTAGATAGAAATTCTCTATTTGTGTTTTTTTTTATCACATTATTAAAATATATAAAAAAAAATCTACCAAATTATTTTTTTATTATTATTTTATTTTGCCATATTATCTTGAAATAATAATAAAAAAAATAAAATATAAAAAATAATATTATAATATATAAATTATATTATTTAAAAATATAAATGGCCCCATCCTCTGACATACATATATTTCCCCGACTCTACCCTGCCAATCCGGTTAGGCGGGAATCCCCACCCTTTTCAAACTGAGATCCGACGGGCCGGGGTCTAGTGAAGCCCAATTACCAGCCGTATTGATTATCATTGAGGGGAGAAACTTTGAAATTTTAAAAAAACAATTTCTACGAAAAGCTTTTTGGTGGGCACGAGGATACAGACGTATACAAATTTGTATAATATTTAATTACTTTTTGCACAATATTTCTCTTCCAAATTGAGTTCGTCAAAATTCTCTTTGTTGCCTTCACATATCGAGGGGAGAAACTTTCAAATGTAACCAGTTCGATTATGTTATTGATGAAGGAAAAAAGGAAAAAAAAAACCAAGTTCAATTATGTGACTTTCATTCTTTTTCTGATATGTTCTTATCGGCATGAATGATCACTTTCATTCTCTTTGAATGAAATTAATTAACTATTACGTATTAAATATTCAATAAAAATGACATATACTGACGTGGTATACATATCTTATTGTTGAGGGGGCGTTCTCAATAAAATATTTAATTACTTTTTTTCAACCTTTATATTTTTAATGCTAATCTGAATATTTTTTAACCGTTTGGGGTGGTTTTGGTTAGATACATAAAATAATGCATACAACTTTGTTTTTGTTGTTTTCTTCTGATTCACTAACCGATGCGATGTTTCCTTCAATTCTGGCATAATTTCAGATTACTCCTTCTATTAAGTTATTTTCTTCCAAAAAAAAAATGTCGAAATTGGTCACAAAACATTTCAATAAAGAAACTTATGTGCGTGTTTATCTTATGGATTTTTCTATCAAATAAGACAACAAAAAAAGGGAAAGAAAACTTCAAAAGCAATATTGCACTTATTATGACTTGAAATTATTATGTCATGCACTAATTGTTCATTAATAATGTTAAAAAGAACCAAAATTACAAGGGATTGAGAGTCGTCGAGAATACAATTTGTCAATACAATCAACAAGTTCTATTTGACCAAAAAAAATTAACACGTTATCTTGGGACGTCCAATTTGATTTTTTTATTTAAGAAAACAATGCATGAAAAAAGTAATTACTAATATTAATAATGACAACGACAATAATAATCATAATGATAACGATGACAATAATAATAACAATGACAATATTATTAGTCCCATTAATATATAATCTTCAATAGATTTGAACTGTTGATCTACCTCACTGCTAATAATATAATAATGAATATTTATAACAAATAATAAATTAATTAAACCCGTAAGTATTTTTCATATAATATTTTGGTTTATACATCTTATAAAAATATTTTGACTTAGTACGTGAAGAACCATGGCAATCAACCTATGTAAGGTTTCTCAAAGAATACACCCAGCATTTATCTTGAGTTGGAATCCCTCGAGTATGCTTCCTTAATTCCAATTTCCAGTATTTATTTATAATATATTTCTACATATAACATATATAATAATTCACTTTTTTTTTATGAATGTAGCATGTTGTCTCACTTAACCACCTTAATTTAATTTCCATATATATATATATATATATATATATATATGCTTATATAATTTTGTAGCACCTCTCCAAGTGATTATGTTACACATTTACATCCGCAGCAGCATGATATGTCTTGATTCCAAACAGCATTTTTATTAGAGCCGCATCTATTATCCTTCTAGATGCGGCTGCGTAAAGCTATTAAATTGGCTAATGGACGACACGATAGCTTATATTAACAAAGGAAAAAACAGAGGTGAGGTTTGTATATTTTTACAGAAGAAGGCGTAGGGGCGCTTGAAGGTGCAATATTAGTGTATCCACGTCACAATCGTGGAAAAGTGGAATAGAAGTCAAGCATCACCCGTCCTACGTTTTGTTTTTTTCTTAATTAATAGTCCATTTCCAATTTAGGTGTCTGATTCAGCTCCACCATCAAGATACAAATATAGTTAATAAGAGAATCTACAACCTAAAGTATGGATATCTCTTTACTGTCACTTGAGTCACCTCGACTCGGGTGTTTTAAGTCATATATTTAGACGTGGTAACATATCTAGTTGAAATAAATTCATATCATGTCTTGTTCATATTAAATTTTTAACATTTAAACATAACCCGTTAAGGTAACAAGTGAAAGAATTCAAATTTATTCATGAAATTAATGGGTTATTAGTTAACAACCCATTAATAAATTCATTTATAAAATTAACGGGTTATTAGCTAACAACTCATTAATATAAAAAAAATTTAAATTCAAATTTACTGACTTTATTTTTTTTATAAAAAATTACTAAAGAATAAAAAGCAAATATTTAAATATAAATGCCACAAAAATAAACAATTTTAAAAGAAAAAAACATATACAAATATTTTTTATGAACCATAAATACCCAATAAAATGTTTTAATAATTCAACAACAATAATAAAATATTACATAAATATTCTTTTAATTCGAACTCTTTCAATTCATAAAATTCACTTATAAAAAATATAAAAAAATAGCTATATATTTTATATTGATGTATGAGATATTTTTGTGTATAAATTAAAATTATCTCTAAATTGTAATCATTAATAGAAATGGTATTAGAATATTCTCATAATTTATTTTCATCAATACTCAATTTGAAAATATCTCGATATATTTCATCCAAATAGAACTTCAACAACATATTTAAAAGATAAATACTATAATATTCAGTTAAATGGGTGATAACTAATTTCATCCATTTCAATGTATTAATATAAAGGATAGAACCATTATAGGTCCGATCCGTATTAAATAAAATATAATACTGTTTTAATTTTACAAACCCGTATTGTATTAACGGGTTATGTAAAACTTTATCGGGTCCACTCATACTCCTTGATAGAAATCAACAATGCTTCATCTTGGGCCGTGCCCAGATTAGCTGCACCCCAAATGCTCTTTTGTTTACTGAAACTCCAATTTGTTTTACACTTCTTGGGCATCAACGCACCGGCACCGGGTAATATTGGTCTTCTAGCAGCCGTCAAAATCTCTTCCCACGTTTCCTCAAAACTACTAAAAAAAATATTCTCAAAAATGGAAAAAATATATATAATATATATATATATATATATAAAATATATATATATATATATATATAATATATATATATATATATAATATATATATATATATATATATCACACAAAATTCGTTCAACATATGTTACCTTGGAGTGGGGCGTACGTCCTCATTCTTGGTGGTAATTTTGGTGAGCATCTTGACGTCTTTCTTGTATACCAAGCGAACACTCCACGGTCCACAATGCCAGCTTTTGTCTACTGATGATGCCTTGCTACGAAATGAAAACTCAATGTCCCCTGTGCAATTTTCCCAATCTACATTGAATTGTTCACGATGCACATACGATAGCCAAAGGTGATTCGAGCTTCCGCTGTTTGTAGGACAATCCACCGTTGCAATTTCCAGATTACCATCACCCATGTCAAGTTTGACATCGCAACAAAAATCATCTGGGGAATCGGCCCAAAAGCACACTGCCAAAGCGAAACGCTTCCACTTGCTGCCACACCAACTTTTGCCTAATTTTAAACTTATTGTTGGCCTTGAACATGGTTTGGTGAACCACGCTGGGATTTTACTTCCCACAAGAACAATGCCAAATTTTCTTCTTAGATTACAGGGATCCTGCGTCACATTAATTTAAAAAACTTATGAATTTTCTAAAATATGTCAAAATAGAGGAAGCTAATTTAAAATTTAACCTATATATAATTATTTCTAAGTTAAGTTGGGACACATAATTGCGTGGCAAGTGCTATGGGTTGCTACTTTCTATTTAATATTATTAATTATAAACTTCAAAATAAATTATTAAACCTAGTACTAGTCATGAAAATATTTCTAATCATAATATAATTAAAGAGAGAGAGTTGTAGCTAGAAATACCTGGAGGTGTCTTTGCAGGGATGTAAATGCTGTCAATATGCCGTCTTGTATTTTTACCAACTCAAAACAGTCCACACAAACTGCTGAACACCTCAAGTTGGATGGCTTTAATGGATCCAAGAAAGACTTCAGTGAAGAACAGTAGTTGACATTTACTTCTTCTAGGCTAGATGGAAGCTCTTGCCCCAACGTTGTTAGACATTTACAGTACTCCAGACCAAGAAATTTAAGCCTGGATAGTCCACTGATACTTGGTGGTAGGACCGTAAAAGGGTTCTTGCTGAGAACCAAATTTTCTAACGAAACTAGCCTGCCAAAGTATTCGGGAAATCCTCCGTCCGAAATACTACCATTACTTAGATCCAAAGAAGTTAATAAGTGTTTGGACCAAAAAAATGTAATTAACGTGGGCAGAGAACCAGCCGGCGAGGGCAAACTTGAATCACCAAGCACTGCGGGTGCGTTTGGAGGTGGTTTGGAAGATAGTGGGTCATACAGAGAAGATGGCTAGTATCTTATACCACTTCCTTTCACATCAAGCTTTCTCAAATTGTTTAAAAGCCCAATGTCCAATGTAATTTCCGAACCTTCGAACAACCATTAAGGTTAAGGATTTTTATAGAACTCAGCCCATTTAAGCTCGGCGGGAATTTTTTTAGGCTTCCGCAATTTTTCAGGTTCAATTCAGTAAGCTTCCCGAGTATTGTGATGGAGCGCTCTTGATCAGTCTCTGAATGAATCTCCGATAATTGTAAGCAATCCGAAAGAATCAACCTCTCCAGATTTGGAACAGCACTAAAGTATCCGAATGTCTTCAAACTTTCCGAATCAGTTAGGTCAATGATTTTCAAACTTGGTAACTGTCATATTACAAATGAGAAAAGAGCCGTTCCAGATTGCTCTTAGTCAACCTCAATTTAACAAGTTTTTCTGGTCGGAAAGTTGGTGGAAGCTCTTTGAATGGAAATCTATTCCACTCAAGCAACCGTAAGTTATTAGAAAGATAATCAAGTCTTGGTGTAGAACTACCAATCTTTGGTAAGTCAAAACAACCTAGAATCATGAGTAATCTTAGTTTCTTCATATTCTATAAGGCTTCAAAACTACTCAAAGTATTTGTGCTGCCTTCTTCAAAGGTAACAACTATTGCTTCGACATTTTCCGTTCCCTAACGCGCAAGATAAAAAGATACATACAAGAACAAGTAAAAATATATTTTCCAAGTAAATTCTTACCATAAGAAAAAAAGGGTCCATATGTATAAATTAATTAAATAATTGAATTTACAGATGCGTTTATTTACAGATGCACCTATGATTTACATGACATTTAGAAAATTTACAGATGCACCTATGTTTAGTAATTAAAATATGGAACTCCTTACCATATTTTCCTGTAGAATATTGTCAAGCTCATCCTTGTTCCATAGCCTAGTTGGTCTTTGATCTGCCTCGTTGCCGCGACCAATTTGCTGGCCCATCTCCTTTAGTTTATCATGCATCCACAGTTTTCTATCATCTTCAGTAATTCTCAAGAGAGACATGCAAATAAGATTAGGTATCCCACAATTTGGCTCGAAACCACAGCAGTCCAAAATTGGTTTAACTTTACTTTCTTCAAGTCCTTTGAAGAAGCATGCAATATCCAGAAAAATATTTTGCTCCATTTCATCGAGTTCATCGAAACTTATTTTTAGCTTTTTAATAATCTGCTCTGGTGGGAACTTTTTTAATTTACGCAGTGTACTATTCCATTCATTTTTTCCCCTTTTCTGACCAAATTGAGAACCGAATACTGTCAGAGCTAAAGGAAGATTATTGGCATGTTCTACTACTTGTTCAGATAGCTCCCTGTATTCCTCTGGAGGTTCAGTACTTTCAAAGGCTTTCCAAGAAAATAGTTGAAGAGCTTCATCATCATCTAATTGCCCGGCTCCAAATATTTTGTATCTTTTTCTTAGCAAACTTTCATTTCTTGTTGTCACAATGATTACACTTCCTGAACCGAACCATATATCTAGGTAGTATTCATTATCTGGTTCTATTTTTTTTTCTATGTGAATCAGCTAATGCATTTAGCTGTTCCAAATCATTCAGATCATCAAGAACGATTAAAACCATTTTAGAATGAAGCCCACTTCTTATCTTATCTCTTCCATCGCCAACATGCCCTACCGACAAATCTTCTCCTAGAATGTCTGAGAGAAGTTGTTTTTGCAATTCCACAAGACCATTTTCCCTTTTACTAACTTCTCTAACTTTAGAAAGGAAGCTGCAACCTTCAAACTTATGGGACATTATCTTATAATAAGCTTCGGCAAGAGTGGACTTGCCAATACTACCCATACCATGAATTCCAATAAAGCAAACAATGTTAGTACCAAAAGATTCAAGAACATACGCATCTAATTTCTTTAGACGTGAAGTCATTCCAAATAAGCCCTCTATCATTCTTATCGACGCACCAAGTTCTCTTGATAAGTTTTTGATGAAGTTATCTATGAAAATTGCTTCATCCCTTAAGAGTTCATATAACAAACACAATATTAATGAAACTGAGCACATAAAACTCATAACATGTATAAGTCTTCTTAAAATACTTTAATTATTAAACTAATTAATTTGGATACAAAATAAAGATGGATGTTTTGAAATTCTTTAAATTAATTAACAATAAAGTAAGGGATAAAAAGAAGCTCTATAACTTTATTTCCTAATTGATGTGACATTACACATAACAATGTGTTACTGGCTTTCATTCAGAGTTCACATATCCCTTATTAGGCTTTACTTATTTGCCAACCACCATTAATGTAATATCATATCAGTTGAAATATAAAGTTGTTCTTTGTACCTGTAGCATTACTCTAGGCTTTGTTTGGTATGAGGAATAGAGAGGGGAAGGATAGAGTAGTAAGAGGAGAAGAGTTGGTGAAATGATGGAGTGGATTATATAAATTTATTATGTTATTTGGTATAATGAGAAGAAAGGAGAGCACAAAGGATTAAAATGTAAATAAAAGTTTATCAGTTAGTTATAAAAGGTCTTCTTCCTTTAATCCAATTAATATTAAAGGGAGTGTTTTTGATAGATTATGATAGATTTGTCATCCATTCTCAAATTTATTCCCTCTATCAATCCCATCTAACAAACAACCCTCACACCTCAAATCCTTCCATAATTTCCTCTTACCGAACAAAGGTTAAAGTTATGTATGCTTTAAATTGCAATGAGAAAAACTTTTCTACAACTATGGTGCCAACTCTGATTTTTTACATGGTACCACTTTATGTCAGGTCTATTTAACTAAAAAGTTTTTTTTTTTTTTAATCTTTTAGTGATTATACAATATATCATATGATACTTTCACTTTTCAGGGAAATTAACATTGATACTTACCATATTATTACCCAATTAACATGAAGTTCCTTAAATCAAATTATTATTTTTTCCTTCAAAAGTATTCAAATTAATTAATACTAAGAAATTAATTACTGTTTCTCTTTTTTTAAAGAGTAATGAGTTATACAGGACCGAGTGGTTACAAAATGAAGTCAAAGTTCTATTATGTTTTAAAAAGGGCAGCAACTAGAAGTGTATTGGATATACTGGTATAGCACTTGACGGGTACCATAGTGAGTGCTAGCTGTCAACTTAACCATAGTGAGTTGGCTGCTATATTTGATATATATCTTATACTATATATATATATATATACATATTTATATATATATATATACATGAGAAAATGGGTTTCATTTTGTAATCAAAATAGCAGCTTTTGTACTCAAGTGAGATTTTTGAGAGGGTGAGGGGTTTTCACAGAGAAACATAAGTGCTTGTGAGATTTTTTATGTGTGTGAAATCTAATAAGGCCTTTTGAGTGTGTACTTGAGGTAATTAATAAGAAGATTGATCAGACTTTCACGTAGGTGTGCTTCTATGGCATGTTAAACCACTATAAAATATTGTGTCTGGTTTGGTTTATCTATGTTGTTGTTGTTAGTGCTTTTATTTCCATATGTTCTCACAAAAGTTTACAACATGAACCAATCAATTAAGAGCTAACTTCATTCCAAATGATAAATATCCACCACGCAGATAACTATATCAACTAAGCACGTACAAGTTCTTAGAATGGATGCAAAAATAAAAGAAGATATTGATTACGTACTTTTCATTCTTTTTTATAGGCTTTCCAGATTTATTTGCGACCTTTCTTAGTGCATTCCTCCAATTTTGTACATCTACAGAGCTGTGCTTAGGATCTTTTTCATGTTTCGCCATGCTTCCCCAAAACTTCCTTTCTGGTTCCGTACATCAGATGGATCCACGTGGTAGAAAATTGTCCGAATCCGACCCGAGTCTCCCATGCAGTCCACAATCTTAGCAAGCTCTTTCAAGCACCAATGCGAATCAGCATAGTTTTCTGAAAGAATCACGACGGCGTAGTGTGAATCCTCGATGGCATTCAGCAATTCGGGTCCAATTTCTTTGCCTTTTGTCGAGTGCATAATCATCCTTGAAGATGTTAAATAGTCCGATCTTGCGTAAGGCAAGAGAGAGGTGACCTGTGAAATTGTTGCGGGTATCTTCACCTCTAAAGCTCAAGAAGATGTCATACTTTTTGATCGGCGGCGAAGAAGAAGAAGAAGAACAGGGGTCACAGCGCTTTTTTTCCATTTGCATTGCTGGGAGAGGCACTTCAAAGTCCAAAGCTTGATGGTTGATGGCTGTGTAACTAATTCATGAGAGAGAGATTGACGGATGTGAGGCTAGCTATCGCTACATTTGTAGATTAATACAAATATATATACACCAATTAATCCATAATCATATACGTTTTCATCCAAATCGTTGACTTTGTTTGTGAATGCAATTAAGTCGTCCATGTACTAGTTAATAATTATATATTTTGTGGTGAGGAAATTAATCAAGTGGGTCTTTTAAAATTGATGTTTGAATTAAAAATTTCCAAGTGACAACCTGTAAATAATTTAGTCATTGATTATTATATATTATATATATTTATTTATCACATGAAAAGATGGAAATGAAATTTCAAGCCAAACACAAAGTTCTCGTGCAGTGTTCCCATATGGTGTCTTTTCAAATTAGCTATCGTTTTATGTGATAAATCTATATATTTAATTGACTATTTATAGCATAGGACCACCAACTAATTAATCTTATTTGATTTCATCGCTAATTAATTGATGAAATAGTGTGTCAAATGCATGAGCAGGCGGTCAAGCGTTCATAACTGGTCTATGTAATTATTTTTAATATATTTTTCTTTATTTTAAATGTATATTATCTTCCCCCACCCCATATGTTTATAATTATTTTTTAATATTAATAAATTTTGTATTTATGTATTCTTTATTAAACTATAAATATTATACTATATTTTATAGTCTATTATCTATATTTTTTTAAATAGTAAATAATGTATACTACATATTAAAATAAAGATTTAAAAATATATTTATTAATTTTTTTATAATAGCGAAACTAGGTAACCCGCCCTTGGCTGGCCCTGCCCCATGCTGGGGGTAATTCGTATATGTTTTCTTTTAAAATGCAAAGGGTATTTTAGCAAAATACCCACACTATGGGGAAGAGGCTTATGGTAATTGTAATTTTATTATCCATCTTCATCCCTTAAAGAACATTTTTAAGGGTTCTATCTTATTTAAGGAGCATATTTTCAATAATAAAAATAATCTTTATTTATTTTTAAAATAAAAATAAAATTTTTATTTTAAATCTAATAATCTTTTTATATTTATGTTTTTTTCTCATAAGTATTAATAATTTTCATTTTTTTTATTTTAATTTATAAAATAAAAAAAATAATTAACAAAGACATTGATAGAAATTTATATTGTATTAAATGAGATAGTCATAAAATTATAATAGAGATTAACATTGAATCAGTATAATTGTAATCATACTTCTTCTTCTTCTTTTTTATGGAGGAACAGAATTTCCACCCCACTATCCCAAGTTATCAGATTTAAATTGCCACCGACCCCAAAATTTCACCCTCCTGAAAATTATTCAAACAATGAGAAAGTTAGTGGCAAACGGGATCTTAATAATTAATATTTAAAAGAAAAAAGATACATATTATGCACGTGCCTTATTTTATTATCTATGCGGCGTGCATCTTCGTCTTGATTTTTGGTGAGCCCCTGTATAACTCTCTTGTATATCAAATGAACACTGCACGGCCCACAATGCCAGTTTTTGTCCACCAAATTCTTCCTATGTAATGAAAACTCAATACTCATTGGATAATTGCATTAGAGGTGTGACCCAGTAGAAATGAAGACGATCATTCTATCGTATTTATTTTTTAGAATTATAATTCAAATTTTAATAAATTATATTATTATCTTAAATATACTTAATTTTGCTTAATATGTCACATGGAAGAGCAACTATTAGGGAGACTTATGGTTTGAATTTTAGTAAGCTCCGCTATTGCCTAAAATATACTCAATTTTGCTCAATGTGTCAAATGAAGGAGAAACTATTAAGGGTGTGAGTTAATTACTTTCGACTCTTATCGGGTTGCAAAACTAAAATAGTAAGAAGGTCCAAGCCAATTACTTTAGACTCTTATCGGATTATAAAATTGAAGTAGTAAAAAAATCCGATTTTTTTTTAAAATTCTAAACTGATGAGATCTATATCAAGGTCTTTTCTCATTCACCAAAAAAAAAAAAAAATACTCCTTGGGTAATTTTTCAAATCTATGTCCAAGTTTTTAAAAGGCACATAGGATAGCAAGAGGTAATTCGAGCTTCCGTTGTGTGTAGGACAATCCACCGTTGCAATTTTATGATTACCATCAGCCATTTGAAATTTTACATCACAGCAAAGATGATCTGGGGAGTCAGCACCAAAGCACACAGCCAAAACGAAACCCATCGTGAACTTGGTGCAGCCCCAAGAAATTAAACTTGGCCCCCCAATAATGTTTTACGAACCACGCTAGGATTTTACTTACGGGAAGAACAATGCCAAATTTTCTTTCGAGATTACGGTAAACCTGTGTAACAAAAATTTAGACAACAATTACATTCATACGTGTGTGTGCATATATACATATATATGTGTAAATATAATAAATCATCACCCTATCCTAAAAAAATTATATTATAGTCCCCTCCTATTCATTTTTGTTTCAACTTAACAAATTTACTATAAAAGTGACCAACTGTTGTTGAAATTTGACTAATTACTTACCTTTATTTAATAAAATGCGTATTAATTAACAAATAAGTTCCAGCTTAATTAAAAAGTGTAGGTTTGAAAAATGTTAATTGGTAAAGGAAAAAAAGAAGAAGAAAAAAAACAGAAATAAAAAAAGAATTTAAAGTCTAATATGTAAACACATAAAGAGATCAAAAGTGTGATTTTCTAAAAAGTGTATCGGTTGATTAACATTTGAAAGTATTATAAACATGCCTAATCTAACATAAGGATAGGGAGTTGTAGAAAGAAATACGAGTACTATTATTTAAACACAATTTGAATTTTTTTACATTATACATGATGTGCCGTATTTTTATTGATTATATATAATAATTTCGTCAACTTTTTCAGTTACACAATAAAACCCCTTAATTAATGAACATATAACACATTATTAGTATTCCAAGTTCTAATAAAAGACTACGATCTGTATCATTCCAGTCCATGCTGCCAATACGCTGTCTTGTCTCTTTACCAACTTAAAACAGTCCACACAAACTGCTGAACATCGCAAGTTGGATGGCTTTGATGGGTCCAAGAATGACTCAAGTGAAGAACGATAATTAACATTCATTTCTTCTAGGCTAGACGTTTACAGTACTTCAAGTCAACAAATTTAAGCTTGGATAGTCCTCTAATACAAGGAGGTAGGACCGTAAAAGTGTTCTCGCCAATAACCAAATTTTGTAAAGAAGCTAACCTGCCAAAATATTCGGAAAATGTTCCGTCCGAGATATTGGAATTACTTAGATCCAATGTGGTTAATAAATGTTTTGTAGTGTTTTCTATAAGACACTACTATTACAAGCAATTTTTAATTAAAAATATAAAATGCAGCATCATACTCCATACTTGCCAACTCCAACAATTCCAGAGATTAATTGCACAAATTAATTATGATGTTTAATTAATATCAAGGCAGCACACACGTGCATACGAGTAAACTGATCGTTAATTAACCATATCTTATAGAAGAGGTTAAGACAGTTTAATTACAAATATGCAAACCTGATGACATATAATTACATGAATTTACTATGGGTCCTATATATCTTGTAAATGAGTCTCTGTAAAATAAGCAAGTAAAGAAGTATTTTCTTCGTACCTGATCTGTTTTTTTTTACCAGTAATACTGCTTTATAACTTAGAAGGAAGCCTTATCAAATGCCAATTGTGAGATGGAAGGACAAGTTTTCGGCATAAACCTTCGACGAAGTACAGTATAAAGTCCGATTCAACGTCCCTTAAAAATTCAAACAATAAAACTACATTTAGTGAAATTTATATAATTACATTATTCAAATAATGAAAATTAACATTATATATATCCCTTCAGTTTAATATGACTATTTCTTATAAAAGATGAATAGATAAGTGTAAATCTGCCTGCAGAAGAAATATATCCAAACATTCAAGTAAAACGTCACATTACAACAAACTTTTTCAATTTTGTTTTTTGAATCACCCCAAACTTTGCCGTCTAAGAACGCTTACTCCTATTAAAAATTATCCACCCTATTATTCAAAATAGTTGAACCATTAGTATTTCATCAGTTTGGAAGCCTGTGCCGAGAAAATGCAAAAGTTTTGGTCGGCAAAAAAAATTTAAAAGCAGAAACACAAATTTACTTTTTTTAAATAAAAACAGGTAGTACCCACTCTCTCTAAACAGTTTGCCATTGGCTTGGAAATAATATAAAAAGGAAAGTTATTAGAAGATGGAATAAAAAAGAAAAAATTTAAAATTTTTCTGTTACTTATTACCCTGCATGTGCCCGGCACATGGTTCTAAACCATTTGGACCGGACCATAATTGCAAAAATTTAAAGTTCAGGCCCTTATGATGTCAAAAAAAAAAAAACATAGTTTCGAGGGAAAAACCAGGGAGACACATTCAAAAATAAATCCCAAAAAATATGAAAAGAAAATAGTAGCTAGGGAGAAACATTTACATGTCTCGTAGAATCCATTCATCTATATTGCTGACTAACTTTAACGCAGCTTTCCAGGTCTACACCTCCCCAGAGCCGAGCTCACGATCATTTTCATGATTCCTGAAAGCGTCCCTGAAACTCCCACCCAGATTCCTTACGTCAGATGGATTTACGTGATAGAAAATTGGCACCACAACGAGCCCGGATGTAGGCCTGCATTCTTCATCTTGCACAGTTCCCTTAAACACCATCTCAAAGATGCATAGTTTTCTAAGAGAACGACGACCGAAATTCGTGAACGTTGTATATCATCCATTATTGCTTGGGGTATAACATCAAAGGTATATATTCCTTTACGACTTAAAGCGCTGCGGAGATGATCCATAAAAGCATGGCTCTTATCTCTACAACTCGAGAACACGTCATAATCTTTTATTTTGGAGAGTGCAGGGTCCATACCACTTTCTCTCACATCAAGCTCTTTCAAATTCCGTAAATCCCCAATGCCCTCCGGTATTTGACAAGGCTTCCGACAACCATAAAGGTTAAGACATTCCAGAGAATTCAAGCCCTTCATGCTCGGTGGTAACTTTTCTAGACTTGTGCAATTTTTCAGGTTCAATATAGTAAGCATTCCAAGATGTGTGATGGAGGGGTCAATCTCCAAGAATCAACCTCTCTAAATTTGGAACAACACTGAAGTCTTTGAATGTGCCAAAATATTTTGAATCTCTCAGGTCGATGACTTTCAAATTGGGTAACTGTTTTATAAGAAAACAAAGAAAAGTGAAATTCATGAAAATAAATTCATGTACATGCACATATATAACTATATACACATAACATATATTCAAGAGTTCTCAGTGAGGAATAACCCGCAAATTAAGAACGCTCCTATAGGAGTCTAATATATTATAAATGCCAAAGGATTTACATAATAGGGTTCAACAGGTACCTCAATATAGTTGCTCCAAAGTCGTTGGAGATTGCTCTCAATCAACTTTAATTCAACAAGTCCATATGGTTCAAAACACGCTGGAAATTCTTTGAAAGAAATCTATTCCACTCAAGAAATTTTAAGTCATTAGAAAGAGAATCAAGCGTTGATGCTGAACTACCAGTTTCAGCTTGGAAGGCAAAAGATCCAAGAATCTTGAATAGTCTTAGGTCGTCCATATTCGACAAGGCTACAAATCTCGACATCCTGCTTTCTTTTTCAAAGTTCACAACTATTGCTTCAACTTTTTCCAATCCCTAACGGATAAGATGAAAACTAAATCAAAATGTGTATAATCAGTAATTTGATTGTTAGTATACGAAAAAATATACATATAAATTAAGTTAAAAGTGGACTCATTATGCTTGTCACATACGGACAGTCTAGTGGGAAAAAAGCCTAGGCAAGAGTCCTTCGCATTCCTACATTTATAATATCCAAAAATAAAAAATTTAGAAAAATAGAAGTAAAAACTCTATTATGCCATCGGGGTCTAATGAAAAGTATTTTAAATCAGGAAAATGGCAAACTGCAGGGGTAAAAGTTTAATTTTATCTATTAACTTGACAACTTTTCTTTCTTTTTTATTTTATCTTTTAAATTTTTTTTTTAAAGGTGACAAAGTAGATAATTGTAGTATAATACAAACAAAATAATGTTCTGCAGTATTCTCTCCGTTCAAATTGATTATAATGCATATATACGAGATGTTACCAAATTAAGAAACTTTACAAGTGAAAAATAAAATATAATGAATCAATAAATTAAAAATATATATAAAAAAAAACAAATTATAATGCCAACAAAATGATATCTTTAATTAATTCCCATATAAAGTTGAAATATACACCAGACATCACCTACGTTCATTTCAAATGATAACTTTTTTTTTTTTTGTAATTAAAATTTTTTGTTTGTAATTAAATTCCCTTATGAAAATAATAGACAAACTACTGGAATATACAGTGGGTTACTCGAACTCGAAACCTCTCATAAAAGAGCAGTGGATAATATTATTGGGTTATCTCCTAAGGGATCAAATAATGGTTATTCACAAATAAATAGCACGTTAAGATAAATGGGAAAATTAAAGCAGATTGAAGTCAAAGAAGAAACAATTTTACGTACGTATCATTCTTTACAAGTTGATCGTATTGAAATGCGACTGTTACTAGTGCATTCTTCCAGCTGCTTATTAAATATTCAGAGTGGCTGGGATTTATTATTACACAAAGCGTGTTTTAAGGTAGTCATAGAAAAATTATTAAGCATTTTATTAATCATGATAGCTGACAAGAAATCGATCAATTGTTTATTAAGTATTGATAGTGTAGTTCCACCAAATAATCTAATTTATTTAATAAATAATTAATTTAATAAAGTTCGACATGGATCTCCACTAGCCCCATTGATAATTTAAAATTAACAATTCAGAAATCGTCCAAAATTATGCAGCGGTTGTGGCATGGCGTATTAAATTACCACTGATCCCAAAAGCTTAAGCTATTAGGAGGTGGGTTTGATATGTATATCATGCTTTAAGAGAGAGGAGAGAGAGAGAATATTGTCAACATTCCCCCGCACTTGTAGGCCATTTTTGGTCCTTACAAGTGTTAATTCATTTTAATGGGTGGTAATGTGACGGTAATGAGACTTGAACCTAGGTGACTAGGATTTGTAGCTCTGATACCATATTAAATTACCACTGATCCCAAAAGCTTAAGCTATTAGGAGGTGGGTTTGATATGTATATCATGCTTTAAGAGAGAGGAGAGAGAGAGAATATTGTCAACATGGCGACCATATGTTCTGTGTGGTCTTAGGCAAACAGAAAAATGAGGGCTTTCAGTTTTATATTATTTTCAAATAAATAGTAACGACTTTAATTTATGTCAACATTTTTTAGCGTTTTCATTTCAAAACCTCTGTTTGTTTAGTTTGTTTTGATAAAATTAAACTTAACTTAATATTAGTCTTAAAGAACTTCTCTACGTTGTAGGATAAATAATTTTATTTTATCACTATTATTATTATTTTCTGTAGGAGATTTTTTTTTTATCAGGAGTATAATATTCTATTTTATCATTATTATTTTTTTTAGGAGATTTGTTTTTATCAGAAACATAATATTACCAATCTCACTTGTCATAGGAGAGAGCTTTGAAGAAAATAACGACAACAAAAAATAGTGGGATAATCTAAGGGGTTTCTTATTTTCTGAAAAGTGTTTTCACACATTATGAGGGTGATTACTGCAATTTCATTCCTTATCTCCATCTCTGATCTTTTTTACGTGGAATGTACAAGGGTATTTAAAATAATTTAAACAATGCAACTATGCAAAAGTCGGGTATTAATGTAATTTTCATTAATAAAATTGAGAGTACATTTTTACGGCTTCTTGGATTGACATGCTGAAAATGTCATTTTGAATGTAACCGTAAATTAATTAATTCTCATGCATATATAACTCAGATAGAAGCAAGTTACGTGCAGTTTAATAATCGATCTATACGACACTTCTATTACAAGCAGTTTTAAATTAAAAATATAGAATGCAACATCATACTCCATGCCATATGAGTAAACTGATCGTTAATTAACCATATCTTATAGAGGTTAAGACAGTTCAATTACAAATATGCAAACCTGATGGCATATAATTACATGACTTCACTTTTGTTCAGACAAATTAATACCAAGATGGAGTCAATAATATTACTGAGTACTATGTCCATATTGGCTGAAGTACATCTGATTTCTGTAATGATATACAAATCATGACAGCCGGTTTCCTCATGGATTAGAAATTGAGGAGCTAATTCATTAACTTCAGAAGCTTTAACTTAAATTGCCCTCTGACGGAAACTTGGGTGCTCTTCGAAATGACCACCGTCTGGGGAATCCCTGATAGCATAATAAAGACAATTAATAAATAAAGATAGTTTTTCTCCTCATGAGCTCCTCTTGTTTGTGTGTGTGCGCGCTTGAATGAAAAAATTAATGTTACCTCTTCAGAACTGGGTGCGCACCACCCTCTTGATGAGATAAATCATTCTTCACTTCAAATGATTCTATTTCACATGGACGGATAAGTTTTTGGCTTAAATTTTCGACGATGTCCAGTATAAAGTTCGATTCAACGTCCCTTAAGAATTCAAGCAATAAAACCACATTGAGTAAAATTTATATAATTACATTATTCAAATAATGAAGATTAACATAATATATATCCCTTTAGTTTAATATGACCATTTCTTATAAAAAGATTAATAGATAAGTGTAACACTACCTACAATAGGAAATATATCCAATCATTCAAGTAAAAAGTCAAATTTTTTTTAATCACCACAAACTTTGCCGTCTAAGAACGCTTACACCTATTAAAAGTTATCGACATTGATAGTCTGAGAGGTTTGTAATTTTTTTATTTAATTATTAATTAACAAGGTACTATAATCAGCTACTAAAAAAAGGGCGCTACAATAAGCTACTCTAAAACAAACATTAAATAAAGTTTTTGCACTGATATCCTGAATTTTTCTCAATATTGCATTTTGTTTTATAATTTTTTTTCTTCTTTTTTTTTATCATCAAAAACCCCTATTCTTCAAAATAACAATATTGCATTTTGTTTTATAATTTTTTTCTTCTTTTTTTTTTATCATCAAAAACCCCAATTCTTCAAAATAGTTGAACCTGTAATCCAAATTTTTTACACCATTAGTATCTATCAGTTTGGAAGGATGTTCCGAGAAAATGCAAAAGTTTTGGTCGGCAAAAAAAATTCAAAAGCAGAAACACAAATTTACTTCTTTTTTTTTAAATGAAAGAGATGGGACCCACTCTCTATAAACAGTTTGCCATTGGCTTGGAAATAATATAAAAAGGAAAGTTCTGAAAAGATGAAAACAAAAAAAAAAAACTTAAAATTTTTCTGTACTTATTACCCTGCATGTGCCCGGCACATGGTTCTACACCAATGGACCGGACCATAATTGTAAATATTTAAAGTTCAGGCCCTTATGATGTCAAAGAAAAGAAAAAAAAAAAAAAAAAGGAAATAGTTTCGAGGGAAAAGTGATATATCAAGGAAAAGCCAAGGAGTATAAATTCAAAAATAAAACCCAAACAAAATGAAAAGAAAAAAGTAGGGAGAAACATTTACATGTCTTGTAGAGTCCATCCAGGTAGATTGCCGACACTCGTTAACGCATATTTCCAGGTCTCCACCTCCTCAAAGCCGAGCTCAGGATTATTTTTACGATTCTCGAAAGCGTCCCTGAAACTTCCATCCAGTTTCCTTACGTCAGATGGATTTACATGATAGAAAATTGGTACCACAACGAGCCCGGATGTATCCATGCATTCAACAATCTTGCAAAGTTCCCTCAAACACCTTCTCGAACATGCGTAGTTTTCTGAGAGAACGACGATCGAAATTTGTGAACGTTGTATAGCATCCATTATCACTTGGGATATGTCTACGCCTCTCGCTGACTCGTACCCATCAAAGGTATACAATATTCCTTTACGATGTAAAGCGCTGCGGAGATGATCCGTAAAAGCATTGCGCATAGAACTCAAGAACACGTCATAATATTTTATTTTGGAGAGTGCGGGGTCCACACCACTTTTTCTCACATCAAGCTCTTTCAAATTCTGAAAATCCCCAATGTCCTCCGGCATTTGACAAAGCTTCCGACAACCATTAAGGTTAAGACTTTTGAGAGAATTCAAACCCTTCATGCTCCGTGGTAACTTTGTTAGACTTGTGCAATTTTTCAGGTTCAATATAGTAAGCCTTCCAAGAAGTGTGATGGAGGGGTCAATCTCCAATAATTCTATACAACCTTCAAGAATCAACCTCTCTAAATTTGGAACAGCATTGAAGTCTTTGAATATGCGAAAATATTTTGAATCTCTCAGGTCGATGACTTTCAAATTTGGTAACTGTTTTATAAGAAAACAAAGAAAAGTGAAATTCATGTACATGCACATATATAACCATATACACATACATATATTCAAGAGTTCTCAGTGAGGAATACCCCGCAAAATAAGAACGCTCTTGTAGGAGTCTAATATATTATGAATGCCAAAGGATTTACATGATAGGGTTCAAAAGGTACCTCAATATAGTTGTTCCAAAGTTGCTGGAGATTGCTCTCAATCAACTTCAATTCAACAAGTCCATATGGTTCAAAAGACGCTGGAAATTCTGTGAAAGGAAATCCATTCCACTCAAGAAATTTTAAGTCATTAGAAAGAGAATCAAGCGTTGGTGTTGAACCACCAGTTACAGCTTGGAAGGCACAAGATCCATGAATCTTGAGAAGTCTTAGGTCCTCCATATTCGATAAGGCTACAAATCTCGACATCCTGCTTTCTTTTTCAAAGTTTACAACTATGGCTTCAACTTTTTCCAATCCCTAAAGGATAAGATAAAAGTAAATCAAAATGTGTATTATGAGGAACTTGATTGTTATTATACAAAAAATATACATATAAATTAAGTTAAAGTGGATTCATTAATGCAACCAATAACAAATTGCTACCATATTCCATAGATAAGATATGCAAACTAAGAATATTAACACATAATCCACATACCGTTTTCTTTCCTAACATACGTATGAATTCATTCACATCCCATATCCTACTTGGTCTTCCTCCTGGCTTGCTAGATTCTCTTCGAACAATGTCACGGCCCATCTGTTGTAGTAAATCACGCATCCATAGTATTTTACCATATCGAATTTCTATGAGAGACCTGCCAACAAGATAATCTATTCCATCTTTTGAATTGAAACCACAACTGTCCAAAATTGGTATAATATCATCTCTATCATGTCCCTTGAAGAAGCACGCAATATCTAAGAAAATACGTTGACCTGTTGCATCAAGGTCATCATAACTTATCTTTAGCCTTTCAACAATCTCCGTTGTTGGGTAATTTTCTAGTCTCGTCAATGCCCCTTTCCATTCATTTACATTCTTTTTGCTACGTAAAAGAGAAGCAAATACATTCAGAGCTAATGGAAGATACTCAGCACAATGTACCGCTTGTTCAGATAACTCCTTATATTCGTCTGGAGGTTCATTACGTCCAAAGGATTTTAAAGAAAATAGTTCAAGAGCTTCACTAAAATTTAGAGGCTCCACTTCATATTTTTCATATTTTTCACTTAGCAAATCTTTATCTTTATATCTAGTTGTCACAATAATGACACTTCCTGGACCAAACCATTTATCTACCTCATCAGGATTTAATCCATTCTTTTTTTCATGTGAGCCAGCAATTGCATCTAACTGCTCCCGTTTGCTCACATCGTCAAGAACAACGAGAACTTTTATATTCCAAAGCCTACTTTTTATCATGTTTTTTCCACTGTCAACATGTCCAATTTCAGAAAAAGAACCTCCCTTATCACCTAAAATGTCTGAAAGCAGTTGCTTTTGCAAACCCACAAGGCCATTTTCTTTCCTTTCACATGTTTCTTTAACATTTGAAAGAAAGCTTCTACCCTCAAAATCTGCACGCACTTCATTAAAATAAGCTGTGGCAAGAGTTGACTTGCCAATTCCTCCCACACCATGAATTGCAATAAAGCAAGTATCAGTCGAACATCTAGGTAAACGTGACTCTAGTTGCCCTATACGGGAGCGAATCCCAACGAGGCCCTCTAATGTTTTTGTGGATGCACCAACTTCTTTTGATAGCTCTGCAATGAAGTCCTCTATAAACTTTTCTTCATTCCTTAAGAAGATAAACGAACAATAGAACTGAGAGTTAGTACCTTAAACACTACATGAATTTATATATTTTGCTTTCATTTTAATTCATGAAAATGTCTCCTTATGTACACTAATGGTTAATCGTAGGTCTAACAAAAAGTATTTTAAATTTGAGAGGTTGTAATTAAGCGAATTTTATCAAAATATAACAGTAAATCAGGAAAATGGTAAACTACAAGGGTAAAAGTGTAATTTTCTCTATTAACTTGACAACTTCTCTTTCTTTTTTATTTTCTTTCCTTTTTTTTTTTTAAAAAAAAATTGTTATTAAAGGTGACAGTATATAATTATAGTATAATGCAAACCAAATAATGTTCTGCAATATTCTCTCCGTTCAAATTGATTATAATGCATATATACGAGATGGTACCTATAATAAATGAGGAGAAGATCCAAAATAAGAAACTATACAAGTGAATAGTAAAATTATAAATATGTATAAAAAACAAATTATAATGCCAACAAAATGATATCTTTAATTAATTCCGATATCAAGTTGAAACATAAACCAGACATCACCTACGTTCATTTCAAATGATAGTTATTCATAAATAAATATATAAGGTAAATATAAAGCACGCCAAGATAAATGGAAAGCAGATTGAAGTCAAAGAAGAAACAATTTTACATACGTATGATTCTTTACAAGTTGATCGTATTGAAATGCGACTGTTACTAGTGCATTCTTCCAGCTGCTTATTAAATCTTCAGAGTTGCTTGGATTTTCGGCATGTTTCTTCAAGTCTTGCCAAAAGCGACTTTTCTGCTGTTTCTCTACCTCAGCTGATGTCAAGTCCCGTGCATGATCTGAATCGAGGTGATAGAAAATTGTCCGAATCCGTCCAGAGTCTCCCATGCACTCCACAATCTTGGCGACTTCTTTCAAACACCAAATAGAAGTCGCATAGTTCTCTGAGAGAACAATGATCGCGTAGTCTGAATTTTCAATGGCATTCATCAACTGAGATTCTGTGTTTTTGCCCTTCTTGAGTTCTTCAACATCCATGTAGGTGTTAGAAATTCCTTTCCGGCGTAGAGCACCATAGAGGTGACTTGTAAAAGTGAGACCGGTATCTTCACCACGATAGCTCAAGAACACATCGTACTTCTTTCGCCGCGGTGGTGAAGAAGAAGAGGAAGGAAGAGAAGAGGAGGGATTTGAATTGGTAATTTCCTCCATTAATTGGTGTAATTGGTAGAGGTAAAGGACTTCAATGAAGGGCCCAATAATTACTCGAGGATTGATTCAAAATATATATACGCTAATCGAGCAAGACATGTTTTAATCTGAATCGCTACTCTGTATATGAAAGCAACGAATGCGTCGACCTCACTGCGAGGCCTTATAATATAGCATCTATTTTGTGACTTGTGTGACAAAGAATAAAATAATAATAACTTCGTTATCTAAATTTGATTAAATGCTAATTTATTTTCTTTCTTTTTGTCTTTTTTCTTTTTTAGGAGGTGAAATTATGAAATTATTGAATTACAGGTTCAAAACAAAACAAGCATCATCAGAGTGGACGGTAGAGAGTAACCAGACAGGTCCCTCTTCCATCTAATCATGGGAGAAAACTATTAAATGCAATTACAGTGGACGGGAGAGAGTAACCAGACAGGTCCCTCTTCCATCTAATCATGGGAGAAAACTATTAAATGCAATTACAGAAAGAAATTGTGTTATTTACTATATGCAATTTCAGGGTATCACGTGATTCCCTGCCGGTTTTGTCCACCATATGGATTTGCATGCATGAAAAGTTGATGAAAGAATCCAAAGCCATTTGGTGGTGTTGGTCGTGCCCATGTGGGAGAAGTTTTACCGACGTAGGACACCAACATATAAAATGAGAACCAAAAAAAAAAAAAGGGCCGTATGCGTAACATCCGAAAAGACCGGAGAGACATCCAGTTTTGATCAAGTGTTCAGATCGATAAGTATTCGTGGTCCGATGGAGCTGAAATTTTGCAGGCGAGTTCATTACTCAAGGATACAATGTCTCGACGGTGGAGATTAGATTTGAACATTCTGTTTCTTAGATGAGTTTTTATTGAGAGAAAGGGAGGCTGATGAGGTTGGAGAGACATTCTATATATTAAATAATTTGTTTATACCATATATTAAATAATGAGCATGTGTAAAATTGTAGTTTTTTTTTATGTATAAAAAAAAATTTTAACAAGATAATCATAAATTTAAAATTTTGTTAAGAGATAAAATTTTATTGCTACTTTATTTTTACAATCTTAATAAGAGTTTATCAAGACTTAAACAGTAACTCTTACAAATAAGTGTAAGAGCTCAATCGATTTTTTTATTGTATGTCATATCTCAGATGCTGTGTAAAAGTATAATTTTTTTTTGATGAATTGTGTAAAAGTATAATTAGTGGGATATAAAATAGAATATGGAAGAGCATAGGTGATCTCGATTAAAAAGTAATATTTTAATAGGAATTTAAGTACAAAATCACATTAATTATATATGATCATATTTATATATATATATGGGTTCGTACGTCCCATTTCTTTAAATAAAATATATATATATAAAATAAACCATAAATTAGCGTCTAAACTGAAATGATTTGGAATTGAGAGCGTAAATAATGCATGTAGTTGGACTACATCAATCTAGCTAACCTTTCCATTAATAAACAGTAGTAAAATAACACCTGGGGGTGTGGCCTGACGGAAAAAAAATCGACCGTTTCGTTTCATCATACTCGCTTACGAGAGTTATAGTAGGTTATTTTTTCATTCATAAAAAAAAAACAGTAGTAAAATAAGATTCCCGCTAAGAGTACATAACACTTGATAGGGATAAGCTACGTCATTAAATTATTATGAGGAATTGAGGGATAACGATAATGACTGAAATGTTTACACACTGTTATTCCCAGCTAGTGACGACAAAATAGTCTCCTATATATAAAATCATAGTTTTCTACCTAGATTTCAATCGGGTCCATTGTTTTTGTTTTGTTTGTGCAAATGGGATTGGGAATAATGTCTTTTGCTTCACTAATATTTTATTATGATTACTAATGTATAGTAACTAGAGACGTTAGTGTTATTAGTTCATAACCTATATTTTTTTATGAATAAAATTCTTGCATTAAAGCACAAAAACACCCCATCTTACAACTCTAGGAGGGAAGAGCATACACACTAAATCTGTATATAGTCTTTTGACAGCAATTCAAAAACAAAAGAAGTTTACCAAAAAAAAAAATTCAAAAACAAAAGAAGAACATTACTAACAGAAGTATTATTATACAGCAAACTACTATTAATATTCAAATTAGACTTTATTGCTAACAGAAGTACCATTATACAACAAACTACTATCAATATTCAAAACAGACTTTGCCACTGTAATGTACATCTGGTTTTCCAAATCAGCTGTCATTGCTTTGACACGGATCGCTCTTTAATTGAAAGCATACAGTAATAAGACTCCCAGTTGCAAGGCTTTTTCATTGACGTAGTTTTCTGAATCACATCCATAGCATCCGTATCAGCTTTTTTCAATAACAGTCCAAGAAAAATTAAATGCTAAGTTTCTTTTTTCTTTTTGCGGAAGTGAAAGTTATGAAATCATTGAATTACACGTCTAAAACAAAACAAGCATCAATCAGATTGGACGGTAGAGCGTAACCAGACAGGTCGCTCTTCCATCTAATCATGGGAAAAAACTATTAATTGCAATTACGGAAAGAATTTGTGTTATTTATTATACGCAATTACAGGGAATCACGTGACTCGCAGCCAATTTTGTACACCGTATGGATTTACATGCCAAAAAAAAAAAAAAAAAAAAAGTTTTTAATTTTATATAATTTAATAATATTAAAATTTATTAAATATTAATTAGATTAAAAATATATAATAAAAAATAAAAATAATTTCAATTAATATTTAATAAATTTCAATCAATTTCAAAATTAATTAAATTATATATATTTTTAAAAAAATTAAAAATAAAAACAGTTATCAAATTATATATAATTTAAAAAAATAAAAATAAAAAACAAATTATCAAATCCATCCATTTGATAGTGTAGGTCCCGCTCATATGGGAGAAGTTTAACCGACGTAGGACACCAACATATAAAAGGAGAAGAAAAAATGATAAAAAAAAAAAAAAAGGCCGTATGCGTAACATCCGAAAAGACCGGAGATAAAAGATTTTTGGGAGGCAAACCAGTTTTGATCAAGTGTTCAGATCGATAAGTATTCGTGGTCCGATCGAGCTGAAATTTTGGTGGCGACTTCATTACTCAAGGATACAATGTCTGGACGGTGGAGATCAGATTTGAGCATTCCGTTTCTTAGATAAGTTTTTATAGAGAGAGAGAGGTTGATGAGGTTGGAGAGAGAGGGGCATCAGAGAGAGTGAGAGGTTGGAGGTAACGGAAAAGAACACGTTAACGTTCTTCTGTTTGAACACACTGTAATTAATTTGACGTGGATTATTTTTCCACATGGCACTCAAATAGTTGAAGTAGTACCCAACTGTTGGGTACTAAAGGGTACTAGAGTTTTTTTCCTAACCACGACAACTAAGAAATTTTACATGAAATATTTGAAGGTCTAGCCTAGTAGAAAAAAAATTAATTGTTCTATTATATTAATTTATAAGAGTTATGGTTCGAACTTTAATAAGTTTTATTATTATTTCAGGTGTACTCAGTTTTATTTCAGTCGTCAGATAGAGTGGATGTTAGGGGTTGAGCCTTTCTGACTCTATAGAGTTGTAAAAGTTGAAGCAAAAAAACTCTATCCACTAATAAATTTCTAAACTGATAAGATACACCTGAACTGATAAAATACACATCGAAATCTTTTTTTATTTATAAAAAAAAATTACATTTAAAAAGTCTCTCCAAAATTTCATTATTATTGACGAAAAGAGAATGTTACTTTCTATAAAAATAATATATTTATAAAATCTATATTTTATTTAATATTTATTGAAATAATTTATTTAAAAATTAAAATATTTATATTTTAATATATTTTTATATAAAAATATGCTAGAAAATATATAAAAATTATTGTTTTAATCAAAAAATGGATTAGGCCTTACACTGCTCAAATGAAATGACTTAGAATGTTTAAGAACCTAAAAACAGAAAAGAATGTTAGGTAATCCTGGGGCATAAGTATATTACCGACCAATAATACTCCGACGCTCAAGTCAATAATAAAAAAATTTAAAGGGATTTGAATAGAAATTCAATAATACAAACAAACATAACTAAGGAGAGTTGCCCTTGGAGATTTTATAGAAGAATGATAGAGGCAGTTACTTACTTCTATTGTCGTGCTTCACACCTCATGTTTCCACTCGCATATAACCACCCGAGGTGTAGGAGTGCAAGGATGTGGGAGCAGTTACTTGCCCTTGTGGGTGTGTGAGAGCTACTTTCTCCGCAATGCCCTATATTCCAGCATAGTAGATGTAGGTTTTGCCTAGTAATCTGCAAATGGTTCTATTATGTTCTAAATATTTAGATCTAGAATACTTGGGTCCTAAGGGGATTATTTTTAGGATGATATATTGGTACTGAGCTTGATTAAAAATCCTATAACAACTATAATAGTAAATAAAAAAGGGAAAAAAATAAAAAATAAAAAATGGGATGATAATTAATTATTTTTTTTAAAAAAAAATAATAAATTTATAAAAATTATATTTAAAATAATTTAATTTAAAAATAAAAAATATTTGCAAGATAATATAATTTTATAGAAAAATATATGATAAAATAAATAAAAAATTTAAAAGTAAAAAAAAAATAAAAAAAGAAAGAAAGAAAGAAAGAAAGAAAATGAGGTATAAATTGGACAAAAGATATTCTGAATATTATAAATATTTAATAGGTATTTTTTAAAAAATTATAAAGAGTATTTTTATAATTTTAATTTACGGGGTGAGCCAAATTAGTCTATATATTTTGTGATATGTGTGACAGAGAAATGAATCTTTTAAGTTTAAAATCCAGTACTGTTCCCATAAAATAATAATAACTTTGGCTTTTTTGACTTTTTTTTTTTAGGTGAAATCGTGATATCATTGAATTAAAGGTTCAAAAGAAAACAAGCATCAGAGAGTGGACGGGAGGAAGTGACCAGACAGGTCCCTCTTCTATCTAATCATGACAACTAAGAAATTTAATATAAAAAAAAAAAGGGGCGTTCCAGTACAAACAAATTTTTAACGAGGATATATAAAAATATAACATGCATTAGAAATACTAATTAATTTGGGCTGAATAACATAATTTTTTTTAATTTTTTTTAATTATATATAATTTAATTAGTTGAGAGGTTAGTTAGAAGTTATTAAATATTAATTATATTACTTAATTAAGTAAAAATATAAAAATAAAAATATTTTAACAAATAAATATTTTTACTCAAGTAATTTAATTAATATTTAACAAATTCTAAACTAACTAAATTATATAAAATTTAAGAAAAAAAATATTACATTATCAATTTTTAAAAAGTATTTTTTTTTGATAAATAATTAATTAAAGAGTACTTAGTTACTGGCTAGACTACTGTATCTTGACAATTTTGTTCCACCAACCACTTCGGCTATAGGTCATTTTTGACAAAATTTCCAAACTACTTTGGCTATAGTCTATTATTTGATAAAGTTGTTCCATCAACTGCTTTATCTTAATTATTATTTATGCAAAATATTTTACAATCGAAATTGATATCTAGGTGTCTTATCAATCAATTAGCCTATAAAAAATAAAATGAACGTCAATAATTTTAAATTAGTGGAACATCACTGATTTATAAATTTTTTGATACTCAAGTCAATCTAGTACATTCTAAATAATATAGAATGAGATATATATGTTTTTTTACAATGTATTATATTTATAGGATTTAGAGATCAGGATTTAAAAAACTTGATCGTCTTAATTTATTTGATAACTCTTGAAATTTTTCAGTATATTTTTTATTCATAATTAATTATATTTTTATAATTAATTATGAATAATTAAATACTATCTAATATGTGATTTTTATCAACACAATTAGTTTCCAAATTTCTAAAGTGAATAATGATTTCGATTTAGAAATTAAGCAAATATTATGTGTAATTGCGTTGTTCGAGCTGTACTAACAATTTGATTACATGATCAATCACGTGTTAATGAATTGAATTTGACGTAATTGATTTGTTTATGTAGTCCGCTCAATGTATTTACTCCAACTAGCCAAGCATATTAGTAAGCCATCTAGTTCAAATTTTGAATTGGAAAAATGCAACTAAAAAGCCATAAATGCTATAATGGAGAGAGTCAATTCATTGCATAACTTGAAATACTCTGTCAATTAGGAAATCATCCGTTATGCGTCGGTCGTTCGAAATATTTGACTTTTGTACATTCATCCATATCCTAATTATAATCAAATCAAATTATCCAGATCAACACCAACCCTTATCAAACATAATTATAATTTCTTAAGGCTTATAAATATTGCCCAAATATATAGATAGACTTGTCACCTTTACTGATTGTGCGTATAGTGAAATTTTAAACAAAATCCTCCACAATTTGCTTGTGGGTACTCATCAAATGATTTGCAGATATTTTATTCTGCTTGTGGAGTTTGAGTATTGAGATCTGATAGAAAATCCAAAGGCTAATAATATATATGCTAACATCCATTAAAAAATTCAATATCTAATAATAAATATGCTATAATGTAGTAGAAAATACAATAGCTAATAATAAATATGCGTCTGAATCTAATGAAAATCTGATTGGAAAAATAATATGAAATACTCTCATTTAAATAGGAAAGTTTAACAGTTTTCAATGCGTTCATTGATGAAATTCAACTTACAGATAGCATATATAATACTTACGTCTATTGATAAAATTCAACTTGCAGATAATATGAACTATAAGTAAAAAAAATAAGAACATCCATTTAAAAACTCTAATTGCAACAGTAAATATATCCAAATTGATTAAAAAAATTTAATAATAAATTTTATGAGAGAAATCATTTAGTTGAATGTAAAAAAACTCTGTAAAAATCTTTCACAATAACTATGTGGAGATGAAATTCATCATTGCAACAATTAGTAGATTTGTTTGTAATTTATCCCCTAATTTTTAAAATTATCCATCACAAGCGTAGAAATCACAATGCTTGACCGGAAAAAAGAAAAAGAAAATTCCTCTTCTGTTTTTCTCGTCCAGCCTCTTTTCACTGCTTTACTTTTTGTTTTCCGTCGCCCACCTCGGTTTCACTGATTAATTTATAAAAAATAAAAAAACATCAACAGCTTTAAATTAATAGGACTCCACCAACCTAAACATTCTCTTATATTCATTCGAAATAAAATAGATTAGACTGTAAATAAAATATATGTATACCTTATTACCAAAAAAATATATGTACACCTTTATCGAATATTATATTTATAGGGTTACTGTACATTGACAATGTTGTTCCACCAACCACTTCGGCCATAGGCTACTGAAAGCTTTTCCATCGCTTACTTAAGCTATAGGCCATCATTGATTAGGTTTCCACCAACTACTTTGGCTATAGTCTATTATTGATAAAGGCAAGTTGTTCCATCAACTAATTCGTCTTAATTATTTCATTAATTAACACTAAGTTAAGGACGCATGCATGGTCTACAAATAACAACCGACAGATAAGTTTTAGAAGCTTACTCTACAGTACGCACTAGTATCCTTTCATATAACCAGGGGCATATACTTCAACTTTTTTTATTTCCCAACACATAAGATAAAAAGACATATTGATGAACAAATCGAAATATGAACAAGCAACGTATTAATTAAATTAATTGAGTGTTGCATGCAAAATATTCTAAAATTGTTGTGCATGAAAGGTAAGCGCACATAAGTACTCATGAAATCAAATATCAAGGGTCCAAAAGAGGTTACTAGCAAAATATATATACATTCTATAATATGAAATTAATTTATCATATATAGTTTCTTACCGTTTTATCTAGTAAAATACGATTAAACACCTCTTCATTCCATAGCCTACTTGGTCCTTCTGCCTCATAGGCTCGACTAATTTGCTGGCCCATCTCTTGTCGTTCATCGTGCATCCATAGTTTTCTATCCTCTTGAATGCTCAACATCGACTTGGCAACAAGATTACCTATCTCAAACTCTGGTTCAAAACCACAGCTGTCCAAAATTGATTTAACATTATTTTCTTATTGTCCTTTGAAGAAGCACGCAATATCGAGGAAAATTAGTCGATCAATTTCCTCAAGTTCATCAAAACTTAATTTCAGTTTTCAATAATCTCCTTTGCCGGGCACTCTCTTAGTCTACGTAATGCACTCATCCATTCCCTCGTCGTTTTGCCACGTAAAAGTGAGCCAAATACTATAAGAGCTAATGGAAGATGATTGGCATATTCTACCACTTGTTTAGATAACTCCATATACTTCTCTGGAGGTTCAGTATTATCAAAGACTTTCCAAGAAAATAGTTCAGGTGCTTCAGTTGAATCTAGATCCTCTGCTTTATAAATTGTATATCTTCCTTTGAGAAAACTTTCTTCTCTGGATGTCATAGTGATTATGCTTCCTTTGGCAAACCATTTTTGTCGCCGGCTAATGCATTTGGCTGCTCCAACTTGTTCACATCATCGAGAACGCTAAGAACTTTTTTAGCAGCGAGCCTACTTCTTGTAAAGTTGATTCCATTTCCAACATGCCCTATTGGAAAATAGCTTATTAAAATGTCTGCAAGAAGTTGCTTTTGCAATTCCACTAGACCATTCTCCTTTTTCTTACTTCCCTAGCTTTTGGAAGAAAGCTGCTGCCTTCAAAGTTATGTGAAATCCTATTATAATAAGCTTCAGCAAGAGTAGACTTGTTAGTTCCACCCATACCATAAATTCCAATAAAGCAACCACTATCATCCCCAGATTTATAAATATACGAATCTAGTTTCTTCGGACAGGAAGTCATTCCTAATAGGTCATCATGGTTTTTATAGATGCACCAGAGTTCTCTTGATATCGTTTCAACAAATTTCTCTATGAATATCGCTTCATCCTTAAGAATTTACAGAAAAGGCCACATAATTAAACTATCAGAATCACAGTATCATAACACATGACATGAATTAGTATTTTAAAGATGAGTGTGGCACAAACTAGAGGGTTAACACTATTTTTTAAAAATAAAATCTTTACTTAGTTCCAAAACCAGACAATTAATTGAGAGCCAATTAGTTTCATTTCCAAATGATAGATAGTCACTATGTATATAAACATATCAACTAAGAAAACAAAAGGAGAAGACAAATATCAACTATGTAACATTTACTTAATTTTCGTCTTTTCTCACAGGCTCTCCAGATTGATTGGCGACTTTTGTTAGTGCATTCCTCCAGCTTTCCAATTCATCAGAGCTGAACCTTTGATCATTTTCATGTTTCGCAATTGCCTCTCCAAAACTTCCCTTCTGGTTGCGTACATCAGACGGCTCGACGTGGTAGAAAATTGTCCGAATCAGACCCGAGTCTCCCATGCATTCCACAATCTTAGCCAATGCGAATCAGCATATTTCTCTGAGAGAACCAATACTGCGAAGTGAGAATCTTCTAAAGCATTTAGCAATTCCGGTCCAATTTCTTTGCCTTTGTCGGGTGCATATTCATCCTTGAAGATGTTAAATAGTCCTATCTTACGTCAGGCAAGTGAGAGGTGACCCGTGAAATTGTTGCGGGTATCTTCACCTCTGAAGCTCAAGAACACGTCGTACTTTTCGTCCGTGGCGAAGAAGAATAGGAGGAGAAGGAGGGACTTTTTTCCATTTGTGTTGTTGGGAGAGGCAAAAGTAAGGAAAACCAACATTTGAAAGATGAAGGGAAGCAATTAGTTAAGTCGTACATTCACCAGAAAGATTGATAGATAAATTATAATCCAATCATACAAGTTTTGATCTTCCATTGTGGACTTTATAGGTAAAAGCAATTAAGTCGACTCTTGGATTTTTAATTAGTAAATATATATTTTTGTGATGAGGATATTAAACAAGTGGGTACCTTAAAACATTGATTTCAATCAAATTTTTTCTTGCTGATGCGCTGTAGAAGGTGTTGGGATTTGCCTTTTATTAATATTATTATTTCCAGTGTGGTTGTTTTGCTATTTTCTCACCCACCAAATGAATATATCACTTCAAAACACTATGAGGCATAAATTACATTCATGTGTTTACTTTTATTTAATTTTATTTTTCAAAACTGTGATATAGTTTTTAACCAATTAAAAACTGTTACATTGCTTATGTTATAATATAAATTTTGATAAAAAGCTGTATTAATCATTAAGATTAGTAAAAATTTACTTGACATTTAATACTAGTAAAATTACTCCATTTCACTGCGAGGGCCATTGGACTTTTGAAATTGATTTTTGAATCAAATTTTTCCTTTGATGCTGAGTGTGGGCTGATGAGTTCTATAGGTGTTGGGATCTGCGTTTAATTATATTATTATTTACAATTTGCTTGTCCTCTTTTGAAATAGTAAGTTTTTTGAATTAATAATATTTATTATTATTGTTAATTATACTAGTCTATAGTCTATGGTCCAAAAGAAAATTTAGATAAATACACGTGTCGCATGCACTAAATATTAAATAATCGTTTAAGTGTGAAACCTTCTTGGAAGATTCTACAAAGCGTGTGTAGTTAGTCATATAAAAATTACTAAGCGTGTTTTTAGGTGGTCATGGGAAAATTATTTTATTATAATAATAATAATTACTAAGCGTTAAATTCATTTTAAAACCTTTGTTTGTTTTGTTTGTTGTGATAAAATTAAACTTAACTTAGTGGAAGTCTTAATGAACTTCTCTAAGTTGTAGGATAAATAATTTTATTTTATTATAATAATAATAATTATTATTTTCAGTAGGAGTATAATATTCTTTTTTTTTTTTTAAAAAAAAAGAGGGCATAATTTTAACCCACAATCTCAAAAAATATATATATATATATATATATATAAATGTGAGAGGTTGCCACTAAGCTAGCATCACTTGTTCGTAGGAGAGGACTTCAAAGAAAATGACCACAATAACAAAAGTGGGATAATCTAAGGGGTTTTTTATTTTCTGAAAAAAGTTTTCAAAATGTGGAAGGTTATTTGGTAAAATACCCACATTATGAGGGTGATTACCGTAATTTCATTCCTTATCTCCATCTCTGAACTTGCTAACGTGGAATGTGCGAGGCTATTTATATAATTTAAACAAGGCAACTATGCGAAAGTCGGGTATTAATGTAATTTTCATTAATAAAGTTGAGAGTACACTTTTTACGGGCTCTTGGATTGACATGCTGAAAATCATCTCATTTTGGTTGTAACAGTAAATTAATTCTCATGCACATGTAACTCTTAGATAGAAGCAAGTTACGTGCAGTTTAATAATCGACCTATTCGACACTACTATTACAAGCAATTTTAAATTAAAAATATGGAATGCAGCATCATACTCCATACTTGCCAACTCCAACAATTCCAGAGATTAATTGTACAAATTAATTATGAAGTTTAACTAATATTAAGGCAGGACACTCGTGCATATGAGTAAACTGATCGTTAATTAACCATAACTTATAGAAGAGTTTAAGACGGTTTAATTACAAATATTCAAACCTGATGACAAATAATTACATGGCTTTACTTTCGTTCAGACAAATTAATACCAAGATGGAGTCAATAATATTACTGAATAAAAAAAAAATTCATAAAAAAAAAAAGAGTACTATGTCCAAATTCGCTGAAGTACCTCTGATTTCTATAATGACAGAGACAATCATGACAGCCAGTTTCCTAGTGGAATAGAAATTGAGCTAATTAATTAACTTCACAAACTCTAATTTAAAATGACCTCCGACGGAATCTCAGATGCTCTTTGAAATGATCACCGTTTGTGGAATCTCTAATAGCATAATGAAAAATTTTAATAAATAAATTTAGTTTTTCTCTAACTTGTGTGTGTGTGCTTGCGCTTGAATGAAAAAATTAATATGTTACCTCTTCGAAACTGGGGGAGGAGCACCCTCTTGATGAGACAAATCACTTAAGGAGGAAGCCTTGTCAAATGCCAATTGTGGGATGGAAGGACAAGTTTTCGGCATAAACCTTCGACGAAGTCCAGTATAAAGTTCGATTCAACGTCCCTTAAGAATTCAAACAATAAAACCACACCGAGTGACATTTATATAATTACATTATTCATATAATGAAAATTAACATTATATATACATCCCTTTAGTTTAACATGACCATTTCTTATAAAAGATTAATATATAAGTGTAACTCTTCCTACAAAAGAAAATATATCCAACCATTCAAGTAAAAAGTCACATTACAACAAACTTTTTACTGATTTTTTTTATTTTTTTTTAGTCACCAAAACATTGCCGTCTAAGAACGCTTACTCCTATTAAAACTTATCCACATTGCTAATCTGAGAGGTTTATAATTTTTTATTTAATTATTAACTAATAAGGTAATCTAATCAGCTAATAAAAAAAGGGTGCTATAATAAGCTACTGGAAAATAAACATTAAATAAAGTTTTTGAATTTTTCTCAATATTGATTTTTTTTTTTTACCATCATAAACCCCTATTCTTCAAAATAGTTGAACCTCTAATCCAAACTTTTTACACCATTAGTATCTATCAGTTTGGAAGCATGTGCCGAGAAAATGCAAAAGTTTTGGTCGGCAAAAAAAAATTTAGAAGCAGAAACGCAAAATTATTTTTTTCAAAATAAAAACAGGTGGGACCCACTCTCTCCAAACAGTTTGCCATTGGCTTGGAAATAATATAAAATGGAAAGTTATGAAAAGATGGAAGAGAAAGAAAAAAAGTTCAAATTTTTCTGTGCTTATTACCCTGCATGTGCCCGGCACATGGTTCTAAACCATTCGGACCAGACCATAATTGCAAAAATTTAAAGTTCAGGCCCTTATGATGTCAAAAACAAAAAAAACAAAAAAATAGCTTCGAGGGAAAATTGATATATCAAGGAAAAATCAGGGAGTATAAATTCAAAAATAAAACCCAAAAAATATGAAAAGAAAAAAGTAGGGAGAAACATTTACATGTCTTGTAGAGTCCATCCAGGCAGATTGCCGGCTCTCTTTAACGCATCTTTCCAGGTCTCCACCTCCTCAAAGTCGTGCTGACGATAATGTTCATGATAAATGAAAGCGTCCCTGAAACTTCCATCCAGTTTCCTTACGTCAGATGGATTTACATGATAGAAAATTGGTACAACAACGAGCCCGGATGTATCCATGCATTCAGCAATCTTGCAAAGTTCCCTCAGACACCATCTCGAAGATGCATAGTTTTCTGAGAGAACGACGACCGAAATTTGTGAACGTTGTATAGCAACCATTAGCCCTTGGAATATGTCTACGCCTCTCTCTAACTCGCACTCTTCATTAAAGGCATAGAATATTCCTTTACGACTTAAAGCTCTGCGGAGATGAGCCGTAAAAGCATGGCTCTTATCTCTAAAACTCAAGAACACGTGATAATATTTTGTTTTGGAGAGTGCGGGATCCATACCACTGTCTCTCACATCAAGCTCTTTCAGATTCTGTAAATCCCCAATGTCCTCCGGTATTTGAAAAAGCTTCCGACAACCATTAAGGTTAAGACTTGTGAGAGAATTTAAACCCTTTATGCTCGGTGGTAACTTTTCTAGACTTGTGCAATTTTTCAGGTTCAATATAGTAAGCCTTCCAAGAAGTGTGATGGAGGGGTCAATCTCCAATAATTTTATACAACCTTCAAGAATCAACCTCTCTAAATTTGGAACAACACTGAAGTCTTTGAATGTGCGAAAATATTTTGAATCTCTCAGATCAATGACTTTCAAATTTGGTAACTGTTTTATAAGAAAACAAATAACCGTGAAATTCATGAAAATAAATTCATGTACATGCACATATATAACTATATACACAAACATATATTCAAGAGTTCTCAGTAAGGAATACCCCGAAAAATAAGAACGCTCTTGAAGGAGCCTAATGTATTATAAATGCCAAAGGATTTACATAATAGGATTCAAAAGGTACCTCAATATAGTTGTTCCAAAGTTGTTGTAGATTGCTCTCAATCAACTTCAATTCAACAAGTCCATATGGTTCAAAACACGCAGGAAATTCTTTGAAAGGAAATCCATTCCACTCAAGAAATTTTAAGTCATTAGAAAGAGAATCAAGCGTTGGTGATGAACCACCAGTTTCAGCTTGAAAGGAAAAAGATCCAAGAATCTTGAGTAGTCTTAGGTCCTCCATATTCGACAAGGCTACAAATCTCGATATCCTGCTTTCTTTTTCAAAGTTTACAACGATAGCTTCAACTTTTTCCAATCCCTAACGGATAAGATAAAAGTAAATCAAAATGTGTATTATGAGTAACTTGATTGTTATCATACTAAAAATATACATATAAATTAAGTTAAAGTGGATTCATTGATGCAACCAATAACAAATTGTAAACTAAGAATATTAACACATACCGTTTTCTTTCCTAAAATACGCATGAATTCATTCACATCCCATATCCTACTTGGTCTTCCTCCTGGCTTGCTAGATTCTCTTCGAACAATGTCACGGCCCATCTGTTGTAGCAAATCACGCATCCATAGTATTTTACCATGTCGAATTTCTAAGAGAGACCTGCCAACAAGATAATCTATTCCATCTTTTGAATTGAAACCACAGCCGTTCAAAATTGGTATAATATCATCTCTATCATGTCCCTTGAAGAAGCACGCAATATCTAAGAAAATACGTTGACCTGTTGCATCAAGGGCATCGTAACTTATCTTTAGCTTTTCAACAATCTCCTTTGCCGGGTAATTTTCTAGTCTCGTCAATGCTCCTTTCCATTCATTTAGATTCTTTTTGTTACGTAAAAGAGAAGCAAATACATTCAGAGCTAATGGAAGATACTCAGCACAATGCACCGCTCGTTCAGATAACTCCTTGTATTCGTCTGGAGGTTCATTACTTCCAAAGGATTTTAAAGAAAATAGTTCAAGAGCTTCACTAAAATTTAGACGCTCCACTTCATATTTTTCATATTTTTCACTTAGCAAATCTTTATATCTAGTTGTCACAATGATCCTACTTCCTGGACCAAACCATTTATCTAACTCATCATGATCTAATCCATTCTTTTTTTCATGTGAACCAGCAATTGCATCTAGCTGCTCCAGTTTGCTCACATCGTCAAGAACAATGAGAACTTTTATGTTGCATAGCCTACTTTTTATCATGTTTTTTCCACCGTCAACATGTCCAATTTCAGAAAAAGAACCTCCATTTTCACCTAAAATATCTGAAAGCAGCTGCTTTTGCAAACCCACGATGCCATTTTCTTTCCTTTCACACGCTTCTTTCACATTTGAAAGAAAGCTTCTACCATCAAAATCTGCACGCACTTCATGAAAATAAGCTGTGGCAAGAGTTGACTTGACAATTCCTCCCATACCATGAATTCCAATAAAGCAAATATCAGTCGAAGATCTAAGCACACGTGACTCTATTTGGCTTATACGGGAAGGAATCCCAAAGAGGCCCTCTAATGTTTCCAACTTTTTGATAGCTCTGCAATGAAGTCCTCTATAAACTTTTCTTCATTCCTTAAGATAAACAAACATTAAAACTAAGAGTTAGTACCTTAAAGACTACTTGAATTTATATATTTTGCTTAATTTTAATTGATGAAAATGTCATAGAACAAAAATATATATATATATATATATATATAATTAAATTGCGGTAGTTGGAATAATTGTTTTAACTAATTTAAACATCTCCTTATGCACACTAATGATTAATCATGGCTCTAAATAAAAGTATTTTAAATTTGAGAGGTTGTAATTAAGCGAATTTTATGAAAATATAACAGTAAATCAGGAAAATATTAATTGCAGGTAAAAGTGTAATTTTCTCTATTAACTTGACAACTTCTCTTTCTTTCCTTTGTTATTAAAGGTGAAAAAGTAGATAATTATAGTATAATACAAACAAAATAATGTTCTGCAATATTCTCTCCGTTCAAATTGATTATAATGCATATATATATACGAGATGGTACCTATAATAAATGTAGAGAAGATCCAAATTAAGAAACTTTACAAGTGAATAATAAAATTATAATCAATAAATTATAAATATATATATAAAAACAAATTATAATGCCAACAAAATGATATCTTTAATTAATTCACACATAAAGTCTGCAACATAAACCAGACATCACCTACGTTAATTTCAAATAATAGTTATTCATAAATAAATATATAAGGTAAATGTCAAGCACGCTAAGATAAATGGGAAAATTAAAGCAGATTGATGACAAAGAAGAAACAATTTTACGTACGTATGCTTCTTCTCTACAAGTAGATCATATTGAAATGCGACTGTTACTAGTGCATTCTTCCAGCTGCTTATCAAATCTTCAGAGTGGCTTGGATCTTGGGCATGTTTCTTCAAGTCTTGCCAAAAGCAACTATTCTGCTGTTTCTCTACCTCAGCTGATGTCAAGTCCCGTGCATGATCTGAATTGAGGTGATAGAAAATTGTCCGAATCCGTCCAGAGCCTCCCATGCAGTCCACAATCTGGGCGACTTCTTTCAAACACCAAGTAGAATTTGCATAGTTCTCTGAGAGAACAATGATCGCGTAGTCTGAATTTTCAATGGCATTCATCAACTGAGATTCTGTGTTTTTGCCGTCCTCGAGTTCTTTATGATCGATGTAGGTGTAAGAAATTCCTTTCCGGCGTAGAGCACCATAGAGGTGACTTGTAAAAGTGAGACCGGTATCTCTCCAACAATAGCTCAAGAACACATCGTACTTCTTTCGCCGCGGTGGTGATTTGAATTGGTCATTTCCTTCATTAATTGGTGTAATTGGGAGAGGTAAAGGACCTCAATGAAGGGCCCAATAATTACTCGAGGTTGGATTCAAAATACATACACACACTAATGGAGCAAAACATGTTTTAATCTGAATCGCTACTCTGTATATGAAAGCAACGAATACGTCGAATGATATAGTATATATTTTGTGATATTTTAAATATAAAATCCAGTGTTCCCATAAAATAATAATAACATCGTTTTCTAAATTAGATTAAATGCTAATTTTCTTTTCTTTTCTTTTTCTTTTTTTCGTTTTTTGGACGTGAAATTTTGATATCATTGCATTAAAGGTTCAAAACAAAACAAGCATCAGAGTGGACGGTAGGAAGTGACCAGACAGGTCTGGGCCGGCTTCAACGTTTCTGTGGCCTTAGGCAAAAACAAAAATGGTGCCTTTTGTTTTCTTCATACAAATAGTATTAATTAATTTAAAGTAATAAACAAAAATTTTTATTTTTTTTTTGGGTGAAAAGTAATAAACAAAACTTGATTTATTTCAGATTAGAAGTGTTAAATAATTTCTGTACAGTTGTAGGAGACAATTGTTCTATTGTTTGTTTGTTTTGAGAGTGCTTTGATGGAGATCGCAGGAACAATAAAAATGAGAAAAAAAACTAACCCTTTGATAATATTTTTATTTTATTTTTTTTTCTTAAATTATGTATAATTTATTTGATTCATATGCTAGTTAAAATTTATTTGTTAATCTCCTCATTTTATTATATATGTGAAGAAAAAATACGAACATCAAATTAAAAACACTTTAACTAACTGATGAATTACTGCTTATCATAAAATAGAACTTAGCAAGTGTGGGTACATTCAATGTTTCTAGTTTGGCAGGCTTGTTGTTTCCTCACCCGCCAATTGAAAAATGAAATCTGGCGATCATTCAATGTATCACGTCAATACACTATCGATCATCTCATATATATAATCCCCAGATTTTAATATTCTGGCGATCGTACGCTAACACGTGTTCCACCATCTGCTTTATTTTAATATTTTCATTAATTGACAATTTCACTCATGAATTAAGGATGCTTGCATGGTCTTACAAATAAGGTTGAAGATCATTTCATATAACCAGGGGTATATCCTTGGTCATTTTCAAAAATTTTAATTAGTGAAAAATGATGAATTTATAAATAATTTTATCAAAGGGGAAATTTTTTGTAAATAATTTTTTTTATAGAACTTTTTTTATAGAATTTTTTTTAATATTTTATGAAAGGTTAAAATTTCGAATGAAAAATTTCCTGATCTATATTCTCTGAGTATCAGTACTGAAGCACCAACGTAAAGTACAACCACAGTTGTCTAGGAATATTCCTCGTCGAAAATAAAATCAGAATTTCCTATAATATATATAACATGTAGAAAAAATACAAATTATTTACTAAGTAATGTGGCAATTTACACGTCTTATTTGATTAGTTTTTTAAGATTTAACTTATTTTATTTTAACTCTTTCTTTTCATTATTTTAAAGTATAGTAATGGTTAAGTAATTAACCTGTGACATTCAATTGCCACATCACTTAATAAATATAATATAATGGAAAAATTTCTTTTGTGCTGGAAACACTATTTATGTCATATATATATATATATATATATATTTTAAGAAGTAGAAATTTCAAAATTAAGAAAAGTTTTATGCACCTTGTTAAATGAGAGGGAGGAATCAAATAGAACATTTTGTAAAAATAATATTATAGTTTTCAAACATATGTAAAAATAAGCATATACTTTCAAAGTTCAAAATTATAATATAAAGTATAAAACAATTTTCCGCATCCATATAATACGAACAAATATTATTTAATTCTTAGGATATTTAAATATATTACGAGTACGTGTTACGTTTTGTCACGGGTACTTTAATTTGTAGAATTATATTCTTATTATAACATTATATATACATATATATATATATATATTCTATTTTTTACCTTTATTTTCAATAAAAATGATAAACCTTATATATAATAAATAAAATTTTGCCGAAATATACACCTACGTATAATATCCGTATTATAAACAACCGTATTTTATGTAAGAGGTCCTCATCATTTATGGGGAGCGGGTCTCTCTTGTACATCAGAGAAGTATTCCACTGTTTAAAATGCCAGTTTTTACCCGCCAATGTCTTGTCACGAAATGCAAACTCTACATGTCTTGAGAAATTTTCCAAATCTGAAATGGAGAATTCAAGAGGCACATAGGTTAGCCAAGTGATCCGAGCTTCCACTGTTGGTAGGCCAAAAACCAATCTGGAGAGTCAGCACCGAAGCACACAGCCAAAATCAAACATATCATCCTGATGGAGCCCAAAGTGGGGTCGCGTAGAAAAGTTACTCTTCTTGTTGACTCCCAATATGATTGTTGGAACCTCGCTGGGAGTTTACTTCCGGGAAGAACAATTTCAAATTTTCTTTCTCTACTTCTGTAATCCTATATATGTAACATTAATTTTAAAACCATTATATAACTAATACATACATAAATGTATATAGTATATTAGTTGTAACACTAGCTATTCGATACACAGCTCATATAAATATCTAAGAGAAATATTCAATAGCGCCCTCTATTTTGACATTTGCATGTAATGATCATTCTAGTTTAAGAAGGTGCACTATAGCCTTTCCACATTTCATTTTCTTACTCCAGTTTAATCGATTTCACAAGAAAGGGACTAACGTTTGTAAGTTATGATTGACTAATTGCCTTTACTTAATAAAATGCATATTAATTAAAAAGTATGTAAGTTGACTAACAGAGATGGTTAAATTAAAACAAAAATGAAGTACGAGGAGACTATAATGCAAATTTCTAAATAGGCTGGGTAAACTAATTATAGAAAAACGTTGAAATAGAAGGGATTATTTTGAAACTTACTATATATATAAATCTCTGACAAGTTAATATAATAAGTGGCAAGTGCTAAGATAGTTAGAAATACCTCGAAGTGTCTATCCAGGGCTGTTGATGCTGTAAATACGCTGTCTTGTCTCTTTACCAACTCAAAGCAGTCTACACAAACTGCTGAGCAATTGAACGCGGATGCCTTTAATGGATCCAAGAAAGACTTCAGTGAATAACAGTAATTAACATTTACTAATTCTAGGACTGATGAAAGCTCCGGCCCCAAACTTGTTAGTCGTTTACAGTACTCCAAGTGAAGAAATTTAAGATGGGATACTCCACCAATACTTGGAGGTAGCACCGCAAAAGGGTTCTTGCTGAGAACCAAATTTTCAAATTAAACTAACCTGCCAAAGTATTCGGGAAATGCTCCGTCAGAAATATTGCAATTACTTAGATCCAATGTAGTATTCGGGAAATGCTCCGTCGGAAATATTGTAATTACTTAGATCCAATGTAGTTAACAAGTGCTTTGACCAAAAAAATGTAATTAATGGGGTAGATAACCAGCCGGGGATGACAAACTTGAATCGCCAAGTACTGTGGGTACTAACGGAGGTGGTTTGGAAGAGGGTAGGTTTCTTACTATTTCAATGCTTTGGATACCATACAGAGAAGATGGCAAGTGTGTTATTCCACTTCTTTTCACATCAAGCTTTCTCAAACTGTTTAAATCTCCAATGTCAATGGTAATCTACGAAGCTTTGAACAACCATTAAGGTTAAGAATTATGAGAGAACTCAAGTCATTTATGCTCGGCAGCAATTTCCTTAGACTATCGCAATTTTTCAAGTTCAATTCAGTAAGCTTCTCAAGTACTGTGATGGAACGCTCTTGATCAATCTCCGAATGAATCTCCGCTAATTGCAAACAATCTGAAAGAATGAACTGCACTAAAGTATCCAATTGTCTTAAAACTTTCAGATTGAGTTAAGTCAATGGCTTTCAAATTTGGCAACTGTTATTACAAAATCAGAAAAGTTAATTGATATCAAAATAAATACATATTACACATATAGGATTATGCTATAGAAAATGCGTTTGTAGAAAGACTGTGCTAATCGTTAGAGCAATTACGTGTAATGAAATTTATGTTTAATGAAAAGTGTGCAAATCTGTACGAATTGACTTATATGTACCTTGATATGCTTGTTGCAAAAAAGCCGTTGAAGGTTGCTCTTAGTCAACTTCAATTTGACAAGTTTATCAGGTCGAAAAGTTGGTGGAAACTCTTTGAAGGGAAATCTATTCCACTCGAGCAGCCGTAAATTATTAGAAAGATAATCAAGCTTAGGTGTTGAACTAGTACCACACTTTGTTATGCCAAAACAACCAAGAATCATTAACAGTCTTAGTCTCTTCATATTCGCCAAGGTTTCGAAATTCAAAGTTGTAATTTCATTTCGAAAGGTTACAACTATAGCTTCAACTTTTTCGATGACACGAAACGTAAAAAATGAATAAATCAAAATATGTAATATAAGAAACTTTTTTTTTTGATAAATAAAAAAGAGTTTTAATATAGATCACATCGACTCAAGATTCTATTATCAGATAAAATTTTTTATTATTCCAGTTTTATAACTCGATAATAGCTTAGAGTAGTTAGACTCACATCCATAACAGACCACTTTCAACCTGACATATTAAATAAGGTTGAGTACACTGAGGTAATAGCGAATTTATCAAATTCGAATCACAACTCTCGCAAGTGGATGTGATGGATCAGTACTTGAAAAGCAATTCAACAGAGTATGAATTCAAAAACTAAAGAATCTAGGTTCAAGTCATGCTATAACACCCATTAAAAAGAATGTGTATACGGATAAGGACGGGGAGTGTTGAAATCAAATATTTTATAGAAATTGAACGTACCTCCCATGAACTTAAGATAAAATATTAAATAGAATTTGAATCCATGACCTAGCTAAAATCTACGTACTCATGAAATTTACAAACTAATTGAACCCATAATTCACCAAAACCTAGCTACCTTACGTACTAATGAAATTTACAACTACTGCTTCAACTTTTTTTTTTTATTTCCTAACGCGTAAGATAAGAAGACATACTGATGAACAAATCGAAATATGAACAAGCAACGTATTAATTGAATTAATTGAGTGTTGCATGCAAAATATTCTAAAATTGTTGTGTATGAAAGGTAAGCGTACATAAGTACTCAAGAAATCAATTCTTAAGGGTCCTAGAGAGGTTACTAACAAAATATATACACATTATATAATATGAAATTAATTTATCATATGTAGTTTCTTACCGTTTTATCTAGTAAAATACGATTAAACCCCTCCTCATTCCATAGCTTACTTGGTCCTTCTGCCTCATTGCCTCGACTAATTTGCTGGCCCATCTCTTGCAGTTTATCGTGCATCCATAGTTTTCTATCCTCTTGACTGCTCAACATAGACTTCGCAACAAGATTATTAATCCCAAACTCTGGTTCAAAACCACAGCTGTCCAAAATTGATTTAACATTATTTTCTTCTTGTTCTTTGAAGAAGCACACAATATCGAGGGAAATAAGTCCATCAATTTCCCCAAGGTCATCAAAACTTAATTTCAGTTTTTCAATAATCTCCTTTGCCGGGTACTCTCTTAGTCTACGTAATGCACTAATCCATTCCCTCGTCGTTTTGCCATGTAAAAGGGAGCCAAATACTATAATAGCTAATGGAAGATGATTGGCATATTCTACCACTTGTTTAGATAACTCCATGTACTCGTCTGGAGGTTCAGTATTATCAAAGACTTTCCGAGAAAAAAGTTCAAGGCTTCAGTAGAATCTAGATCCTCTGCTTTATGAATTGTATATCTTCCTTTGAGCAAACTTTCTTCTCTGGTTGTCACAAGGATTATGTTTCCTTTGGCAAACCATTTTTCGTCGCCGGCTAATGCATTTAGCTGCTCCAACTTGTTCACATCATCGAGAGCGATAAGAACTTTTTTGGCAGCGAGCCTACTTCTTATATAGTTGATTCCATTGCCAACATACCCTATTGCAAAATAGCTTACTAAAATGTCTGGAAGAAGTTGCTTTTGCAATTCCACAAGACCATTCTCCTTTTACTTCCCTAACTTTTGGAAGAAAACTGCTGCCATCAAAGTTACGTGAAATCCTATTGTAATAAGCTTCAACAAGAGCAGACTTGCCAGTTCCACCCATACCATGAATTCCAATAAAGCAAACATTATCGTCCCCAGATTCACAAACATAGGAATCTAATTTCTTCAGACGTGAAGTCATTCCAAATAGGCCAACTATGGTTTTTATAGATGCACCCAGTTCTCTTGATATCGTTCCAACAAATTTCTCCATGAATATTGCTTCATCCCTTAAGAATTTTTTTTATTTATCATAACACATAACAGAATTAGTATTTTAAAAATCAGACTATTAACACTAGTATTACATAAATAAAATAGCATGAATTAGTATTTTAAAGGTTAATTTGGCCCAGACTAGAGGGTTAACACTAAGAAATTGATTACGGTTATTTTTAAATAAAATCTTTAGTTAGTTCCAACTTCCCACATCACAGCATGAACCAGACAATTAATTGAGAGCCAATTAGTTTCATTTCCAAATGATAGATAGTCACTATGCATATAAACATATCAACTACAAAAATAAAAGGAGAAGACAAATATCAACTATGTAACATTTACTTACTTTTCGTCTTTTCTCACAGGCTCTCCAGATTGATTGGCGACTTTTGTTAGTGCTTTCCTCCAGCTTTCCACTTCGTCAGAGCTAAACCTTTGATCATTTTCTTGTTTCGCCATTGCCTCTCCAAATCTTCCCTTCTGGTTGCGTACATCAGATGGATCGACATGGTAGAAAATTGTCCGAATCCGACCCCAATCTTCCATGCATTCCACAATCTTACCAAGTTCTTCAAACACCAATGCGAATCAGCATAATTCTCTGAGAGAACCACGACTGCAAAGTGCAAATCTTCGATGGCATTCAGCGATTCCGGTCCAATATCTTTGCCTTTGTCGAGTGCATAATCATCCTTGAAGATGTTAAATAGTCCTATCTTACATAAGGCAAGTGAGAGGTGACCCGTTAAATTGTTGCGTGTATCTTCACCTCTGGAGCTCAAGAACACGTCGTACTTTCTCGTAAGAAAAATAGGTGGAGAAGGAGGGCTTTTTTTCCAATTGTGTTGTTGGGAGAGGCAAAAGTACGGAGAAACAACACCTAAAAGATGAAGGGAAGCAATTAGTTAAGTTTAATGTTCAAGCCTAATTCACCAGAAAGATTGATAGATAAATTATAATCCAATCATCCAGGTTTTGATCTTCCATTGTTGACTTTATAGCTAAAAGCAATTAAGTCTACTCTTGGATTTTTAATTAGTAAATATATATTTTTGTGATAAGGATATTAAACAAGTGGGTACCTTGAAAAATTGATTTCAATCAAATTTTTCTTGTTGATGCGTTGTACAAGGTGTTGGGATTTTCGTTTTGTTAATATTATTATTTTCTGTTTGGTTGTTTTGTTATTTTCTCATCAACCAAATGAATATATCATTTCAAAACACCATCAGGCATACATAATATTAAATTCATGTGTTTAGTTTTATTTAATTTTTTTTTATCATTATCATAATAAAATATAAGTGATGTGATAATTGCTAAATCACAACTAATGCAGTTTTTTTTTTCAATTCAAAGCTGTCGTATTATTTATGTTATAATATAAGTTGTTATAAAAAACTTTGTTAATATTTAAAATTAGTAAAAAATTACTCATTGTGACATTTAATACCAGTAAAATTACTCCATGTCACCGGGAGAGCCATTGGTCCTTTTAAATTGATTTTTGAATCAAAATTTTCCTTTGATGCTGAGCGTGGGCTGATGAGTTGTACATGGTGTTGCGATATGCGTTTTATTATTACTAGTTTATTTATTATTATTATTATTATTCTTGATTTAAAATGATAATTTTTTTTATTTTAAATTTTGTTGTTTTGTTATTTTCTCTTCTCTTTTTTTTATGAATTGTTTTCTTATTTTCTCAACCATGAAATAATGAATACAAAGTCCTTTCTAGTGTTCCAATGTGAAATCTTTATCTAATTATTTTTTTAATTCAAATTTTAATTATTTTTTTTTAATTTCCTTTTATGTAGGTGGTCAATGTCAGTAAAGAAAAACAATAATTCCAAGTCTTCGTCCAAAGGAAAATTTAAAGAAATAAACTTGTCGGACACTAAATATTAAACAATCGATTTATGTGGAAGAAGAGAGAAGAAACGTAGCGTGTTTTGGCCGATGCAATATTTGATTATGATAATTAATCTATATAGTTAATTGACTATTGATAGCGTAGTACCACCAACTAATTAATCTTTTTTTTTTCTTCAATAATTAATTGAGGAAATAAAATAATTTGTCAAAATTAACAACTCGGAAACCTTCCAGGAAGGAATAATTTGTCACATGAACCAATTATACAAAGCTGAGGCATGACCGCCTCAACGTTCTGTGGCCTTTAGGCAAAAACAGAAAATGGGGCCGTTTTTTGTTTCATAGTATTAATTAAATTTATTCTAATAATTTTAATTAGAGAAATTGGAGAGTGCAAACGAGTACTTTGATCATTTAAAGTAGCAAACAAAACTTAAAGTATTAAAGAATTCCTGTAAATCTGAAGGAAACATACTTTTAGGGGAGACTGTTAAAATTCATGACAAATAACCCTTCGGAGGGACACCCGCAGAGATACTAGGCATGGAGCAGGTCAAGGATCTTTGTTAATCAGAACTCAATAAATCACCTACAAGTAAATCAAAGAGCGAATCAGAGAAATTTATGTATAGCTAAAACTATATAACCTAATTTTACCGGACAGATTGATGTCTGTGTGCATGCATGCATGCATACATACATACATACATACATACATACATACATAGCTGCCTAGCTAGGCGCTGCATTTGTGGATTAATGTAAATATATATACTCTAATCCATCATCATATTCATATTTGTTTGAAAAATGCTAATTGCCGTCAATTAAACACTATTGAACACCATGTGTTGAATTTAATTAATTTAGCATTTTAGGGTTCATTTTTCCATATTAACTTTTAAAATAAAAAAAAAATTATTAATAACTAATCACCAATTATCATATAATCAAATTAGGTATTGATCGGCAGTGGTGTCATATAGTTTTTACTCTATTTATTTTGATAGAAACATTGACTTAATCTATGTGTGAAAACGATCAAATCGATTCTATTCGAATTATTGGTTATAAATACAATGTGAGAAGAAAATTAAACAGTGGGTACATTTGGAACTAATTTGTGAATAACATTTTCCATTGATGCTGAACAAAGTGATGGCTAATGAGTGGTACAAGGTTTTGGGAATTTAATTTTTTTTCCTTTTTTAACATTATTATTAGTGTTTCTAGTTTGGTTGGATTATTGTCTCTCATCCACCAATTGGAAAGTAAAATATGATGATCATTTAATGTATCACGTCAACACACAATCATCTCCTGTATTTGATCCCTATATTACATACATATATAAGAATTAATATTCTTCTATATATCCATGTCATAATGCTTCAATCTTATTGGCTGTATCTCTTATCTCATAAAATAATAATAATAATAATATTGTATCACAATTTGTGTTTTAATATATGTGATATGACATGTTCTATTTAGTTGATGGATTATATTTAATAATTAATGAAATTGACTAATCCATTGTGATATGACTTTATAGCTATATGGTTAGGTAATCATGATTAATAACGTTAATCATGATCATGTCATAATTAATAACGTTAATACAAGAGATTAATACATGTAACATGTTAATATGACTTACTGATTTTTTTTTCCCTTTTAGAAGATGACTTGTTTAATTAAAATTTTTAATTGACTTGAAATATAAAAGGAAATTTAAACTAATTTAGAAAAAAAAAAAGAAATAATATTTTATGATATTAAACCTTCCATATGGGGGGAACACTGATTGAGGACTTTGATTAAAGTTTGACGATTTAAAATTTTAAAGATTTATCTCATATCCTCCTCTATTATAAATCAATTATGTAGTATAATATATTTCAAAAAATTGTAATTGGAATGGGATTAATTGCTCTCAAATTCAAAGTCAATGCCTGTTTTAAAAAATACTAAATAAGAATGCCAATAATTTATATTAGTGAAGGACTTAATAACGAATAAAACTTTTTATTACAGTTTTTATTGAAACACAAATATATAATATGATAATTTTTAATTTATTATTAATTTACTTTTATTATTGTTTTGTTATTTTCTCAACCACCATAATGAAATAAGGACTAATATCACAAATACTCTTTCAGATTCGAGGTAATTATACTTACACACTATTAATTTTAAATTTTATAAAAACCTTACCATCCGTCTACTGAATGTCATTAATTTTAACAGTCAAAAGGCTAATAATGTCTTTTTATACACATAATTTTGCATGATCAACTTGATCAATGTTTAATTTTTTGAACCTTTTAATACTATTTGATAAGTTTATGATAGTTTTAAAAAATCATAATAATGAAGCATAATTATGCTAAACCTCGTGAGTTTTGAGTGGATTTTTCCCATGAAATAATGAATACAAAAGTCCTATTCTTGTGCGGTGTTCCAATATAAAATCTTTAACTATTTATTATTTTTTCCAAATTAGTTTTGAATTTTTATTTACGTAGCTGATCTATGCCAGTGAAGAAAATTTAATTACAAGTCTTCATCCAAAAGAAAATTTAAAGAAATAAACTCGTGGGGCACTAAATACATATATAATTGACAACTGACTACATAAATAAATACCCTAACAAGTACAAAAATCAATAAGAAATAAAAAGAATGAAGAATTGACTTTTCTCTGTACATTTCACGTGCTCAACTTTGTGATAAAAGATTAATTCTTGGATAAAAACAATTAAAATTTCCCTAATGAATGTACGTTTACACTCTTTTATTGGGCTAATATTGATATACTTGCTTCTTCAAGAGCAATGCTCAATCCTCTTGTTCGAGATTTTCTCTCTGTTTCTCGTATGCCAAACGGACACCACACGGTCCACAACATCCACAACACGATTCCATACCACGATTGGACGCATTAACAGTATAAAATGAAAACTGAATGACGCCATTGCTATTCTGCAGCCACTTTGTAGGGAAGTAACTAGGTGTCAAATACAACAGCCAAATATTTTCCTTGCTCCCACTTTTTGTAATAATTTCACTAGAAACTTTTAAAGTATCATTTTGGAAAATTATATCACAACAAATATAATATGGCGGCTCAGCATTAAAGCACACAAACAAATTGAAACCCGTCCACTCACTATTGCACCAATTTGGATGTAATCTTGTACTTGTTGATGGCCCGGAAGATTGCTTGGAGAACATTGCTGGAATTTCATTTCCAGGAAGAACAATGTCGTAACCTACACTTTGATCAGGCTGATCCTGTAACATTTATGAACCAACATGTTTAGTAATATTCAACTTTCATTAATACAAATATATATATATATAGAGAGAGAGAGAGAGATGTGGAGAGACCTGACGGTATTTCTTCAATGATTTAAGTGTTGCATTTTCTTTTTCTTGGCTGTGAAGACAAAAAAAAAAGGGTAATTTTTATTAAGATTTAAGTTTTCTAAAGAAATCAAAATGTTCAAAATAAATGCTTCATATCAAAAAGATTGCGCGTGTTAAACTTGGATAAAATTTCAGATGTAAAAATAAAATTTCGATAAGGACAAACTAAGGAAAATGAAACTGCATATTAACGATATATCAAGGTATTAAACCCTATTAATATTAGAACAAGTAAAAAAAATTAACCAAGGAAAGGAAAAAAAAAAAAAAAGGAGAATTGAGGACTTCTCATAGATGATTCGGTCAAATTGAAAGAGCAAGTTGGTCCTACCGAAAGAGAGAGAAAAAAAATTATTTAAATTTTTTGAGTGTGTCATATGCATCCAACATGTCTAATTACCTTTCTACCAAAAAAAAAAACATGTATAATTACCTCGTGGAAGCTGATAAAAAAATTTGATTGAGATCCTCAATGTCTTTCTTGTAAACCAAAAAGACACCACACCCTACAGGGAGGCTGCTGATGAAATCCCCCATAGGTGATGTCTTGCTGTGAAATGAAAAACTAAGTTCCTCGCAGCCTAATAAATTTTCCCACTCTATTTTCAGGAAATCACGAGGCACATAGCATAGCCAAACAACCGATGAGCTTCCACTGACTGTAGAACATCCCACGGTTGCAGATTCGCAGTTATCACCCGAGACAAAATTCACATCGCAACAAAAATCATATGCATACCTAGAGTCAAAGCGCACAGCCCAAGCGAAACCCATCCACTCATCGTTGCACCATTCTGGATCTAGATCTGTAAAACTTACTGATGAACTCCCCGTAAATCGTACAAACCAGGGAGATGTTAAGACTAATCCATGAAGAACAACGTCAAAAGTACTACTTCTTCTAGGATTAGGGGGATCCTGTAACATTAATTTATTAAGTTAAAACCAATATTTATTCATTTATATAAGTTATTTTTGTAATATCTGCCATTATTAATTACGTACATATATATATATATATATATATATATATGGAGAGAGAGAGAGAGAGAGCAAGCTGAGAAACCTGGAGGTATCTTTTAAGTGATGCGAATGCAGTTGTTTGGCCGCCTTGCTTGCTTACCAACTCAAAACAATCCACACAAAATGCGGAGCACCTCAGGTGGGATGCCTTAGATGGATCCAAGAATGACCAAAGTGAAGTACAATGATTAGCTTTCACTACTTGTAGGCTCGAAGGAAGCTCTGGTCCCAAACATCTTAGGTCTTTACAGTTGTCTAATTCAAGGCATTTGAGCTTGGATAGTCCACTGATACTTGGAGGTAGGACCGTAAAAGGGTTATTGCTGAGAATCAAATTTTCTAAAGAAACTAAGCTATCAAAGCAGTCAGGAAATGCTCCATCTGAAAGATTGCGATCACTTAGATCCAATGTTGTTAAAGAATGAAGAACACCCGAGAAACCAAATTTCTTAACTGCTGATTTATCCTTGCTAATTGTGGGATTGATCACATCTTTCTCTTTCGACGTATAATATTGTGATCTACTTTGTCTTGCTGGTTCATGCGCCGATTCTTTTTTAATATCAAGTTGACTTGAAAGGTCTGCAATGAACTCCTTCATGAACTTTGCTTCAACATCCCTTAAGAATAATTCAAACAATAAAACTACTGTGAGTGAACAAGTAGAATCAACTTTATTTCTAAAATTATTGGTTAATTTATTGAATATACTATTTATACATAAACATGATATTCTGTAAGCAAGAATATATACTAGTCGTCCTAAAAATTATCCATTAAGTCTTTGCCATGATAGATTTATAATCTATAGTAACAAACAACCTTATCAAAAACAACAAAAAAAAAAGCTTGAGGTACTAAAAGTAACATAATTAAAGATAAAGAGACTAAATTAGAAGTCAAAAGAAACACTTACGTTTCTTTTAGAGCCCATCCAGCTAGATTGCCGACACTTTTTAACGCGCTTCTCCAGGTTTCCACCTCCTCAATGTCGAGCTTAGGATTATTTTCATGTTTCTCGAAAGCCTCCTTATAGCTTCCAAGCTGCTTCCTTACGTGAGATGGATTTACATGGTAGAAAATTGGCAGAACAATGAGGCCGGAGGTATCCATGCATTCAACAATCTTGCAAAGTTCAGTCAAACACCAACTTGAAGTTGCATAGTTTTCTGAGAGAACGACGACTGAACTTCGTGAACTTTGTATGGCTTTCGTTAGTTCTGGGGATATGGCTTTGCCTCTTACCAAGTTGTCATTATCAAAGAAGGTCCTGATTCCTTCTCTGACCAAAGCATCGTGGAGATAACTTGTAAAACCACTTCTCGTATCTTCGCCTCTAAAACTCAAGAACACATCGAAGTCTGCTACCACTTCATGAAGATTATTGTTAGAATTAGGAGAAGAAGAAGAAGAAAAAGAGGAAGAAGACGATGACATAGTATAGAATCAACGATTTTTTTCTATTTTTCTTGGGTGTGGCAAAGAAAGACACTTCACAGAACAAATTATCAGATCTATATCATATTGGTGTGTAGTACAGCTGGGCAATTGAAGAATGCAATTAACACCTACATAGCTGATGATATTATATACCTATGCAGTTTAATTATATGTTCCATCACCATGTTTTGAATTTTGGATTAATTGTTGACATTATGTGCAAAAAACAATTACTTCAACCGTGTTAATTATTAAGCCAATTAAAAATTATTAATTAAACAAGTCTTCTTCAAAAATTAAGAAAAGAAATTAATGGAAGCCATATGAACATGTCACATGCATTACATACTAAATAATTAATTAAAGCGAATCTTTAATTACACGAACTATTGTATTTAAATTTATTTCGTTAATTTATAAAGTTCAGCTGGCACACAGAGATCTATAAGAGCATCTTAATAAATAGTAAAATAGCATTATCATTATCAAATTTTGTAATGTCAAACACAATAAAATTGCTATGTCTAAATTTGACATTTATACTTTAATAGATAATTTTATTGATAATATTAAACAATAACAATACATTTATATTTTTGATCTTTTTAAAAAAGGTGGGGTTGTCACGTATCTATCTATACGTAGTCAATTTACCAAAAAGATCTATACGTAGTCAAAGTACGCACACACCACTGTTCAAAAACAAAAAAAAAGAAAAGAAAAGAAAAGTACGCATATACCAAATTTTGTAGTAAATTATACCTGCCTTTTTTTTTTTTTTCTTTTTATCAATTTAATTTTTTTCTTGTACATTACTTTTAATTTAACACTTTTTTTATTTTTCATTTTTCGTTTTAGTTTTCGTTCTTTATTTACTCAGAGCTCCTAAATGAGATTCTTTCCTTATAAACAGCTATTTTTATAAGAATTAGCTTAGTTTTTCTCCTACATTTTTTTTTTCTTTTCTTTATCAGCTTTTTTCTTACTCTTATAATTTTGTTTCTTGTTGATGACAGCTATAGAAATCATTTTTATGCTCGATGTATTTCATACGTAGTTAATTTTTTATTATTATTTGTATTTATGAATTTGGCTATTAAAAAAAAAAAAAACTTATGGTGTACATGGGCTGATTTGATAGGTGTGTCCTGCACTAATTTCAAAAATGGTTTTACAAAAAAAAACTTTTATTGTTTCAGCCCCACAATTTTACAATTAGCAATTTACAATTATGTCATTTTAAAAACACACGAAAAATAATTTAGGTTTATTTATTAAAAGTACATTAATTACAAATTGTTGCTAAACGAATATATATTTTAATATTCGGCCTTTCTTTTTCTTCAACTCCATATAAAATTCTGTTCACAAAAAAGAAAAAAAAATAGTTTTGGGGAAAAAAAACGAAAATACCTAATAATATAACAGAAGGCTTTTCCAAATTTGTCTTTTGAATTTTATAAAGAAAACCGTTTATTAAATTAAATCCAACCCAAAAGTTAATTCAGCTTAAAAATGGAAATGAAAAAGACATTTGCTCAAAAACTGTCCTATAGATTTTAGGCATTTAGTAGCACAAAAATCATAATGCGGAGTGCTTGGCCGATGGGAAGGCGCGGTCCGAGTCTTTGTGGTGCACGTAGTGCCATGTGCGAAATAAACCAAACCGAACCCGCGCCCATCTTCCCTTCCTTCTCAGCCACTCCCCACCACCAAGCAGTACGGGGCTTGCTTCTTCAGAGCTGTGAATTTGGTTCGAAATGCTGTCGTTTTTCCCCTCCCCTGCCATTTTCGTACCTCACTCTTCTCTCTCCAGAGCTTCCTTTCCTTCCCGGCCCGCCTCGCTTTTTCAGAATCGGTTAGCTCTCTCCCTCTCTCTCTTACACACAACCTCCTATTTCCAATTTTTATAAATATCTTGGAAAAATTATTGAACTTGAAATAAAAGTCAGTACTTTGGCAGATTATTAGAAGTGGGTATCACTGACAATAACGAATTGAGGTTGTTTGATGGTCAAGAGATAACAGAAATAAGAACAATTTTTGGGTTGTTTGGCCTTTACATTTTTAAGTCGTATGTAAAAATTGAAATCCAGGAACGGCAAGGATTGACAATGCCACCATCTGCTTGTAGCAAAATTCAATTAACTTTATTTTTCTGGCAATCAATTTACTGTGTGCTTGCTCTTGCTCCAATTTAAGTATATATGAATTTTTTTAGAGTATATTGTCCTTACTCTACGTGATAGAGGAATTTTTGAAAGAATTATAAATAATTTATTTGAAAAAAATTAAATCTTTAAGGCTTACAGGAGATTCTTACACTATGTATAAAGGAAGCAGCTTCTTCCCTGTGTTTTTCTGTATTTTGTTATTATTATTTAATTATTTTCGGTGGGTGGGGGTGGGTCTGTGGGGATATATAGACTTACTTTTGTTGAAATTTCATGTTTCCATGATTTAGTGACAATATCTCATTTTTGTGTTATCCTGTGATTTAATAGTGAAGCTGAACAAACCTGTTTTACATTGTAGCTTCGGTAGGTTTGGTGTCAGGTGCAATTATGCAGAAACAAGACTGGAAGAAGACTCCAACTCTGGTACAATAGATGTTGTGGCTGATGTTAAGAGTGAAAGGGTAGGCACAACTTTTTCTGCTATTTTATCTTGTTAGAAATCATTGATAAATGAGTGCATTTTTGGGCGTTTTACTACTTTGTGGTAAATTTTCATGTCTCACTTGTAGGTTGTAGTCTTAGGCGGCAGTGGTTTTGTTGGTTCTTCTATATGCAAGGCTGCAGTATCCAAGGGCATCGAAGTCATTAGTGTAAGCAGGTGCTAGAAAATTCTAACTTAAATTCCGTGGTTTTGTATTTATCTTGAGTGTTTTATGATATTATGTTGACTGTTGCTATTTTGCTGCCTTTGCATAATTACTGTAAGGTACTGATTGAGACATATGTTGACATTCTATTGTCTTTTCATAATGCTACTTTTGATATTATAAACTTTCCCGAATTTTTCAGGTCAGGCCGTCCTAGTTACCCTGGTTCATGGGTAGATCAGGTTACTTGGATGCCAGGCATGTTAGCTTCTTTATTCTCCATTGAATAGATTGTCAGTTTTATTATTTTTCAGTTTGTGATGTTATATGCTATCTAATATAGCAAGTTTTTATTGAGAAATTTAGTCAGTGCTAGGTTATTAACCAAGTGGTTGATAAAGTTAAACAATGTCTGTGCCTTTGTTTTTTGAATTTTAGGAGACAATAATGATGTTTAGTCGATAGAAAATAATGTAGCAACAAGTTGAAAGGTTTTTATTATGGTTTTCATTAAACTTTGTCCTTTTATAAATGAATTGGCTTACAAGTAAGGTATTGATTATTTGGTTATCTTGGAAATATACCATTTTATTTGATAAAGAAAAGGAAATATTTCTATTTGAATCTTGTTCGTTTCAATTCTTGTCCATAATAAAAATAATTGGTGCTAAAATGGGATTTTAACTGGTTGATGTGGTTTGTGGATCTAGAAGAAAGTGCTTGTATATGTAAATCCTGATTCAGTCGTATAACCTTTATGACCTGCCATTTAGTTTTTGGAATTTTTTTAGTCAGTGATGGTTTTAGAAACATATTTCAGTCTAATAACTAAGATAAAAATGGTTGATACTCATTGTCTTGCAGACATACTTTTTCCCAACATAAAAGAGGGGTAAATTTTAATTACAAGCTTAATGTAGATTGATTTCATTCTCAAAGTTAAGGTTGCTAAGAGATGTGTCTATATGTAGAAAGGTTAGAGCGTAGTTTGAACTTTCTCAATGTGAAAAATTTGTAATTTCACTAGGTTAAAATCTGTAGGATATTAGACTCCTTCCCAAGGATATAGATAGTTTATTGGATGCTTGCTGAAAGATTTAAATTGGAAAATATGATGAATTTACGGAGGTAAACCTTCGCATATAGCTTGCAAACATGTTTCTATGCTTGCAATGGATATGATTTGGCCTCAGCTTGAGCATGGTTTTACTTTTGTTCTTTTTAACCAGCTGGCTCACTTTAAGAGCCTACAGATTCCCTTTTGCTTTTGTTCCAAATTTGTCACATTCGTATTTTACCCTAATGTGAAGCCATGTTATCACATTATTGGCATGTGCTTGTGTCAGATAAGCAAATGCTTCCTAATGATTGCTGATTTTTAAATGACCTTCGTAATGCAGGGGATGTTTTCTATCTAAATTGGGATGAAGTACTTGTTGGTGCTACTGCAGTGGTTTCAACCATTGGTGGTTTTGGCAGTGAGGAACAGATGCTAAGGGTTAATGGTGAAGCAAATGTTGTCGCTGTTAACGCTGCAAAGGATTTTGGCAAGTAGCTATCAAGTATAAGATTACAGTAAATAATAACATGAACATCAAACATTAATCAATATGATTAATTTTCCTGTTTTTAATCGTTTTGTTTCTTTGTTCATCTTTTAATATGTCATTTCTCTCCCTTTTGGTAGCTACTATAGTTTCATATGGAAACTCTCTTGTAGTCTATCAGTCACAATACCTTGGCAGCAGGCCCTACTAGAATAACCTATTTATGGATGTAATCATCATCGTGAAATTTGATTTCATAGCCTCCAAAGGATTGATCTTTACCTCAGCCTTTCGAGCCTTTTGCTGAAGGTTTTAAAGGGCCTTTTGCTGAAGATTAGAAGGGGAGTTCATTATTTCAATCCAAATTTAGAGAGATTATATTACTAGAGTTCAACGATAATTTAGCTTATTTCAATATATGATCATCTGTATCATATCTTCAATACATTTTATGATCTTGTCTCTCTTTTTTCAATTATGTTCAAAGGGTGTCTGGGTACTGCTAATTTGATGTTTATACAATACTAACTCTCTTTTTTCTTCTTTGTTTTCCTTTTGTCTTTTTTGGTCTTTTCTGGCAGGGGTTCCCAAGTTTATCTTGATATCAGTGCACGACTACAATCTACCATCATTTTTGCTTTCATCTGGATATTTCACAGGAAAGAGGAAAGCAGAATCAGAGGTTCTCTCCAAATATCCCAACTCTGGTAATATATAAAACATCTTTCTGTTCTTTTTTTTCCCCATAAATTTATAAATGCCATCATGTGGAACTCCTCATAAATGGCTCAGTAAGTTGCAGAATGAGAAGAAAGACTCGTACTTATAGGCATAAACTGATAAACATCTTTACAACTTCTGAAAGTTATAGGATGACAAGGAAAACACAAAAAAGAAAAAAAAAAAACGATGAATTTGCGAGCTCAGCTTGTAGTGTTTAGTTGTTAGATACTGTTAGTTATCGGACTTTCTTATACACAATCTTAAGTCAATTAAAAATTGTTATTTATGGTATTTATTAAAACCAACTGGATCAAACACCTTTTGCTTTGACAAGTAGAATTTGTTTTTTGGTGAGAGAATATTTGCATTCAAAATCTTCATCTTTATTTGTTTCTCTTTTTAAACTCGAACTTCCTCAGGTGTTGTGTTAAGACCAGGCTTCATATATGGGAAAAGGAAGGTTGATGGATTTGAGATTCCACTGGATTTGATAGGACAGCCATTGGAGAGAATTCTACGTGCTACGGAAAACTTCACGAAACCACTAAGTTCTCTTCCAGCTTCTGATCTGCTTCTAGCCCCACCAGTTAGTGTTGATGATGTTGCACTTGCAGTGATCAATGCAATCACAGACGATGATTTCTTTGGCATTTTTACTATTGAACAAATCAAGGAAGCTGCGGAAAAAGTGAGGGTGTGAATATAATTTTGTATAATATAACAGAGATAAGTTATATACGTGTATAATATAACAGAGATAAGTTATACATGTGTCTGTAATCTCTAGGGCTTATAATCCTATAACAGTGCAAACCCTTTGGTTGGGAAAATACGTAGAGCTATTGTAGAAGATTTCTTGAGGCACCATAAATATATATATATATATATATATATTATAAAAAACATAAAAACATGATGTTTAATTTCAAATATATCATTACTTTTTATTTATTTTCACTGTTTAAAATTGGACATAGTATCAATGCAGGTGAACAGTAGCCTTATCAACAGTATTTTCTGTGTGAATAATTATTTATATGAACAGTAATGTGTAAAAAATCTAAGAAAATTTTAGAAAAATTATACTCGCTAGATAATAAATTTTCAATCAGTTACAAGGAAACAAAAAAATTAAAAAAGAAAAAAGAGGAGGCCTGTTTGTTTTTCTCAATAATAAATTTTTAATTAACAGACTTCGAAGTTCAAAAATAAATTTTCAATTAACAAACTTCGTTTGCATTTTAATGTGTAAAAAAAAGTTAACTGATTTAGCAGCTTAAAAAAAATTGATTGAAGCTTCTTCTTTAACAAGTCTTTTTTTTTTCCATAATTGATTGAAAATTTATTCTTCAACGTGTATATTTTTTACACAATACTATTCATATAAATAACTGTTTACACAGAGAATACTATTAACAAGGTTATTATTCACAAGTGGGGGCACTGTTTTCGAATATTGTATCTGAAGTTTTTAAACGGTGAAAATAAACGAGACAAGCGGGGTCATTGTTCTCAAATACTGTGTTCGAAATGTTTAAACAGTAAAAAAATGGGGCAATTAAAATAACTCACACGTGTTTTATAACTACTGCTACATCGCATTTTTTAGTCGGGCTGTGTATTATAAAATGGTTGTAATTAGATTTATTGTATTTTAAGAACTAAAAATTACCTTTAAAAAATAAAACTATTTTATTTAAACAGAACGAGTATTAGCGTTATAATAAAATATGTATACATAAATTCAAGTGAACAATAACATGCCCTGAACAACATGACTAAACGATTTTCTAATTAAATGGAAATATGGAGTATCAATCACCAAACCGTGGGGATATATTACATAACCCTAAGAAGATAAGCAACATGGAGTATCAATCACTAAACAGTGAATCGTGAACCAATTTTAAATAAAGAATAACTATTTCAAAAAATCTAATAGATATTTACTTCAATTATTATACTGTCTTTAAATACATAATTAAAATAAAAATTAATTACTAATATTAATAGAGAAAGATGACGGAGAGTCCAGATAAATGTAAAAAAATAATATGATTTATAAAGAAACAAAGCAGAAAAAAACCAAACCACCAAAGACATGTAACCAAAAGAGATTATAAATTATAATAATATAAGTAATTAATAGAAAGCTTTGTATTGTCTATTACAAACAATTTTGTTACAACATAATATGCTTGCTTCTGCTTCATGCAGTGGGGAAAAAACGCTTAGCTCTGCCGTTGTTTTGCAAGAGACTGCTCCACAAGGTACCTACATCAAGTAGTTGGGTCACTAAACACAGATTCAATCATAATAATAATTTTCCATCGATTTTAATGTTAAATGGCCTCAAAAAAACATTACTCTGGAAGCTTTAATGATTCAATGAAAATAAAGTTTCAAACTAATGATCTGTTTCAATGAAATACATTTAAGCCATATGCATATGCTTTCAAGGTTTCATATCAAACACTTTGTTTTTTTTTACATGCATAAAGAATAGATTTGTCACTTCAGTTTAATACTTACTTTCCAGTAAAGAAGCCAGCAGAATACCATGCATTTAAGAGAACAGTAAGGTCAGTCTCTGAGCTGGTACTTTTGTCCATTGCCCCTTCTTTCTTCTGTTTCTCTCCCTCTTTATTTTCTGTAAGAAAATAGAAGATGCAATAAGAAACTGCATTATGTGCATCACAATTTGAGTACATATAAATGGCATGGCATATAATCAGGTGGGGTAGGATTCATGGTTAATATCATAATCAAACAAATTTGACAGTAAAGAGTTTGTGCCCGAAAGACAGAAAAAAAAAAAAAACAAACATTGTATTGGTTAAATCACCGCATAGACAGATGAAGAAATCAGGTTTCCCATAAAGGTTCATGTCTATTTCCTGTGTACTTAGGCTTTGCCCCTTAATTCATTACGTGAAAAGGAAAAATATCTTACTGTACTTACCTACCAAAGAAATATTCAAAGTTACGGAAAGATAAAAAGAAAAAAATGGAAAATAGGCCAATCAAAATCAACTACGGTTTTTGAGCGCATCTTAACAGGTTGAAATATAGGCACAAAAATTTTGATGACAACTTTTAACTACTACATGAAAGCCATTTCAAGGTGGCTTTATTTGATATATTATCTTCATAAAGATCTCTATCTCTACTTTAGAACTAGTGTGTACCTAAATCCGCATCGGAATCACCTGAAGTTTTCAGCACCATGGAAGATATAGCTCTTTCTGCAGCTCCCATTGCTGTTTTGACAATGTCAGTGTTCTCAAGAGGGAAGGAATTCCCAAGATCTGTTGGTATGGATGCTACAGTACAAGAGTTGCAAGCATATGATCCGCCCAAGCAACAAGATGAAGCTGAAGTGCATGAAGCCACTGAACAATGACAAGCATATGGACAGCATGAACATATAACATTTGCATTAGAAGATTGGTTTGCCGGCAAGGAATGCCCCTGAAAAGTAGAACCATAACCAGAACCTTCACCGGAACATTGGTAATTCCAGCTACCATATTGATGAAGCTGCTCTAAAATCTTTTGTCTCTTCTCCTCAATCTCATAATACTGGTTGAGTAACTGGTTATAATCTTCTGCACCTTGTGAATAAGAATTGCCATTAGGCACATCTTGAGCACCTTGTGGGAAGGACTCATATACGTGTGAATCTACACAATGATTTTCTTTGACAGGAGTAAGATTACTGCTCTGCTCCACTTCTGTCGCAACATTTGATGCATAATTACTTTCCTTATTAGCATGCCCTTGGCTTCATAAAGCACAACAGACAGAGAGAACTTAGAGTGGAATATAAATCTTAAACGATATCAACTATACTACTAACAACTACCTCTCGGGCTTTAAAACACATTTGAAGATGAATTAGAGATGGTTCCAAAAGAATTAAAAAAATTAAAAGAATCTAACCAAAACAAAAAAAACGCACCATACTTTTGCAGGCTAAATCAATTTTAGACTTACTTCACTCTCCTCAAATTAGAGTTCTCTTTCTAAACTCGCCATGCTGTTTTACTATCCCTCTACTTTCCACATTTCTCCAATATTTTTTTCTCTCTAAGCCTCCACATAAGAAAATTTATCATGGCTTCTTCTATCTTTCTCCATAAACATAAGAAAAAAAAGCAACAAAAAAAAAAATGTAATATATATCATCGTGTTTTCCTGTAAATTAACTCCCTTTTTCTATGAGTTGTTTCTGGAATAGTACAGCAAATTTTCATTAGGATTTGGGGACTTTTGTTGATTCCAATCAGCTTAATAACCAACATGGTAAATAAGACAAGTAATTGCTTATTACTCTCTACTAGCTTTAACCATTTGTTCCCTGGGTTCAACAACTCAACCTTCAGAAACAAAATTGCCCTTCTATAAATCTTATGGAAATCAACAAAGAATGTCAAGCCCACAAAACATGAAACATAATCACAAAAAAGTTCGCCACTGATGACTTTTTACTGCTTTACTGAAATTCCCAATTCTATAAAAGATAAATTTAAAAAAAAGAAAGAAAAAAAAGAAGAAGAAGAAGAAGAAAGAAAGTAATAATAATAGTAAAGAGAAGGTTTTGGCCAAGTCATATGCTGACCTTCTTGCCTCCACAATGCCACCTACACCATCAAGGACTTGATCTCCATCACTGCTTATACCTTCTCCTTTATAAGCTGAACCATCATTCGTTTTTTTTCCATGCATTTTCTAGTAAAAAAAAAAAAAAAAGCTAAACTTTAGACGGAAAAGAAAAAACCAACTTATAAAATAGACGAAATATATATATGAAGCTTTGTTGCATGATTTTTCAATACATATACATATAAACATATGCATATATATTACGACTGTAACGGGTTGGGGTAGAGAGAGAGAGAAAGAGAAAAGGGCACCTTATAGGAAGAAACAGCCTGGTCGAAGGCATTGATTAGAGCCGAATCATCCCACAAATCGCCTTGCTTCCCCATTGTTGTTCTCTTCCCTTCCTCTGTCTGATTCACAGAAATCGCCGGAGCCGACCCACTAAACCCTCTTTCCCTCTCTTATAAACTAAAACAATAAATATTTTGTGTGTAAATAATTATATATTTTATTTCTAATTATAAAGTTTTTATGTATTACATATCTTATTCTTATAAAAAAAATTTATCCATAAAATATTGTATAGATAATTCTCTAGAGATAAAATTAATATATATATATATACCTGTAGGGAATTTATGGCAAAGATTTCTTCATCTTCAAAATTTTTGCCAAAAAAATTTATATTTTCAAAAAAAAAAAATTTTTTCTTTAAAAAATGGTTAATTCAAATGGATATTATCTAATTACATATTTATCAGGTAATAGAATACTATCTAACTAATTTTTCCTAATATTATGTTTTGGATAAGTATTTAACAATATACTTTTTTTTAAAAAAAAAAAACTTTTACAATTTTTGTTATTCTATTTGAAATTATTATTTTACCCTTTATAATAAAGACATTTTCAGTTTAGTATTGGGCATGCAACGACGTCGTCTTCTGCCACCTCATTCTTGGCTTACCTTTCAGTGCCTCTTTTTGTCGTCGTCAACACAGACCTCTGTAATCGCGAAAATCGTATAGACGCCTTCTCGTTAATTTCTAATTTTCTCGCAAATCCCAAAGGTATTACCTTCGATATTTGATCCACTTTTGTTATGATTCTATATTTTCCTTCTGTTTTTTTGTTCAATTACTTATTTATTTTTTAAATTAGCGTTTGTAATTTGGAATCTGTATCTGCTTTTCATCTTTGTGATCCCGATTCGTTTTTCTTTACCGTTTCAGAGGTTCAATATCATGTTATTGAAAATAGAAATGTCTAATTTTTGAAATAAATTGGACAAAAGGTGTACTTTCTGCAAATCAAAAGCCCTAATTAGCTTTTGACGATTATTTAGGTATTTATAAGTTTGAAGTTGCATTTATATTTGTTCGTATATGTATTTATTTATTTGACTTGTTTTGGTAGCATGAGAGCTGGTTGAGAACTGTGGGTGCAAAGAAAATTTGGCCTCTGGCGATTCACATCACTATGTTGGGAAATATGGGGACTTGTACAAATTGGTCATTAAATTCATTTTCGGGTATTGTTTTGATAACTTGTGCCTTTTACTTTCTTTATTTTTTTCTTCTTTCTTGTGTTCGTTTAGTTATTGATTAAGGTGTGTTGTCTTGCACCTATTTTTGTCAGCAAGATGCTACTTTTTCTGTAGGTCATTTTATTTTTCCCAGAATAAAGAGCATTTTTTTATATATGTTTAACAAATTTTTCAATTTGCAATTTGGTTCTTGTATCTTTGATTGTGTAATTTATGAGTCACTCAACCTGAATATACATCTTAAACTGAGGAAATTATTTTTTACTGTTTATGATTCTAAGTTAAATATTAGCTATTTGCATAATTTTGTTGGATTTCATTTGATTGTAAAGTTATTTTAATATATATATTTTTGGCTCATTATTTTCAATTGACTTGTATTACTTATGAATTATGATTCTGGCTCAGAAGTTCTTGGTTGCAAAGGATGTCTGCATCTTTTTTGCCACAATTTTGGTGCAGTTTCGTGTAATTTTCAAAAGATATTTGTGGATGAGTGTGGGCAGATTACATTTATAAAGATGATAAACACTTTTTCTTCTTTTCCCTTTTTCTTTCTACTTCTTCTCTTTCCACAGTTTGCACATATTTCTCCATGGCATGGTTTCTCAAGACCCAGAATCCAAGAGAAGAATTGTACATATCTTTTAGTAGACCTTTAGGATTTAGTTTGTGAATAATAATCCTTTTAGATGGAAGCAACAGGGGCAAAAGTATTGGATGATGGCCAAAAAGTTGTTGTTAATATGAAAAGAAAAAGGTCAGATAAATGTGCAGCGGAAATAGTTGGAGTTGACCGCAAAGTGTTGTCTCAACAGTACATCTTGAACTCATCTTTTGACAAGCCTGACAAGTGTCCAGATGGTTGCAAGAACAAGTATAATTCAATCTCTAGAAGATCTCTGCTTAAGAACTATACAAATTTTCAAAAAGTGGGCTTCCTCTACGAGTTTTGTATTATGAATCTGGGGAATGGATAGATTATCCCGTAGAAATCCTTGATTTAGCAAGGACACACTTTCAGTCAAAAAATGCAGCACTAGAGGTAAATTTTAATGGCCATTGGATTTTACTCGATATTTTGCATATGCTCCAGATCGAGTTGAAAACGGGTCTAATAAAGGACATTGCTTGGATTGATGAAGCAGGTCACTGCTTCTTTCCAGAAGTTCTGGTTGGTGATAGTGAAATGCACAAGTGCTGCAACTGTGAGTTCGAAGATGATGGGGCTAATCTGGAGCCTACGGGGACCTGTGAGATTACATTGCAGCTTGAGATTGGAATTACTGGAACAAATAGCTTTGGGTTAGAGGAATGCGTTGAAGAGTCTAACCATCATGCTAAGAGAACTAAGGGTAATCAAAATCCAGTCAATAACATTGAGAATCTGGAAGTCGATGATAATTTCAATAAAATATCAGGTGCTATAATGAAGGTGGCCTGTGAGCAATTTCAGTCTGATAAAATAATAAGCAGTGAACTATGTGGAAAACTGGACTATGGTATGGTCAAAAACATGTTTGTTATGGGAATGAATTCGGTCACAGGTCTGGATGTAATTGAGATTAGGCGCTGTTCTGATAGTTTAATGCAAACTCAAATGGAGCTCTTCCAAAAGCAGGTTGGAATAACCAAGAAGAATAGAGGGAATCCAAATATTCAGTATGGTTGGCTGCCTTCTGATAGAGATGCTCTATTGAGTATCATGCGACATGGGCCTGGTTATGGACTTCATGGTGCACCCAAGATTATGTCTTCTTATGGAAGTGGAGTTCACCTGGCATCTATGACCTGTGCCCATATTAGGTCTGCATTTACATTTTTTTTTTTCAATTTATTAATTTATCATTGAAGAACTGAATTAGAATACAGATACAAACTTTGACTTCTACTTGAGTTTTGGTAGCCTGATAAGCCCTAAACTATTTCTATCAGAGAATTGTTTGATATATTAGCTCTAAAGGGCAAGATATGCCAGATGGTGCTTAGTCCTCACATCTCTCTTTCTCTCTCTCTTCTCCTCTCTCTCCAATGGCTTGTACTCCAAGAGCTGGATTCTTGTTATGCTTTGGATTAACATTCGTTTGCCTTTCAGTGCAAAATACTGTGATGATGACGAAAATGGGGTAAGACACATTGTTCTCTGTCGTGTCATATTGGGGAATGTTGAAGTCGTGAATCCTGGATCTGGACAGTATTGTCCCAGTTCTGGGAACTTTGATTGTGGAGTTGATGACCTTCAGAACCCTCACTATTATATAATTTGGAATATGAATATCAACACCCGAATTCTTCCAGAATATGTTGTCAGTTTCAAGGCATCCTCCATTGATAAAGGTCTTACAATTCTCCTCATATGCTGTTTTTCCTTTTGATTTCGATGCTTACCAATCTATTTACTCGTATACAATGTTTCTCGTAAGAGTATTTGGTAGTTTATTAGTTATTTATATTTTAACTAATAAAACACCACCCAAAAGGACATAAGCCAGCTGTAGTTTTTTTGAGTTCATGCCATGATAGATCCAGAGTTTTCTTTGATTGATTTTATTTGTTTTTAAATATGTCAAAAAATGTCTTTGAGCTAGGAACCATTTGAACTTTTTAATGTTATTGACAGGGGTTAAGGTCACAGGTAGCAAAATTGATGAATGGGCATTTGCTAATAATGATAGGCCTACTGGAAAACTGCAACGAGTTGAATCAGTAAGCCTTTTTAATACTCAAATATTTTTATCCATCATGGACACTGTGTTCTTGAAATTCAAATACTTTCCAGCAATCATCATAATTGTACTTTTCTCTCTCTCTCTCTCTCTCTCTACCTTCTTTGTTTTTGACATTGTACAATGTTTTTGTTTTCTTTTCCACTTGTATGATGCCTACCGAGCGGTGAACATGGGGAAGTTAATTTGATAAATTGGTGCTTGAAGACATGCTAAGTTACTTTCAAATTCAACAAAGTGAAGCTTTAATTTTACTCAAAAAAAACAAAGTGAAGTTTTAATCCCAATATGTGAGGCAGGTTGCTTGAAATAGTTTTCATCTTTATGTTGTTTTTGATGCCCAAGTTTGCCTTCTAAAACCGAATTCTTCTTTTGTGAACTAATTTCATTTTCTTGGTGTTTAGCTATTATCAACTTATCATCCTTTGCCTACTTATTTATAAATCTTGTAGTCGTTTTATGGCATAGTCTTACTCTACCAGTTGTAGTCTTGCTAGTTGGGTTAAATGAGGTTAAATGATTTTAAAGTTTTTGAGCCAAGCACTGGGCTATTGGTGGAATGTTCCCTCTATATTTGGTTTGTATGTTGAGTGATGAATGAATCAGTTGTACTTGCATGTTGCCTTGGTTGATATCTCACTGTCATATTTTATGTCTGTTTAACATTTACTTGCTCGATGGGAGCTTATCTGTTCTGTGAGATTAAACATTTTTTGCTGTAAAAATTGAAATCTATTCCCCATTCTTAAGCATAGCTTCCATTTCTTCTTGCCGCAGGGTGGACAGTGTGCACCAGTTTCAGATTTTGAGAAGGGACGCCAAGCTGTTGGCCTTTGCTCAAACCCTCCTAAATCCCCTTGGATGCCTTTTGCCAAGTTATTTGAAAGTATTTCTAAAGATATAGCTCCTGACGATATGAAATTGGTGACTGGTCATTATGAACTATTCAGGGTAAGTAATGCTGTGGCTGTACTTTAGGTTTTGATGTTTAAAACGATTCCTCTATACATTATTCCGTTTGTTTGTATCTATCTAGAGAAAGGAGATCAGCCGGGATGATTTTATAAAGAGGTTGAGGTCAATAACTGGAGATAAGTTGTTAAGGTCTACCATATTGAGTGTTCAGCGCAAGGTATCATTCTTACTGTTGTTTTTTCTGCTTTGTTAACCTGTCTTATAATTAGTTTCATTCCTAGTGGAAATCAGGCTTTATTAATATTCAATTTTTCGTAGCATAATTCCTAGCTATGCTGACGTATAATTTGCTGTTTATGGTCCATATTTTTAATTGGATTAGTCAGTTATAAGTAACTGTCTATGCCAACATGTTTCATGTCTGAATCGTTATATATGATGCCAGATATCATATTGTTTGGAGCTCCATTGCCATTTCCTTGTCAAACATATTTCATGTCTGAATAATATTATGTTAATATTTCATGGCGTTTAGATGATGCGTCGCTTTGAACAATGATTTGGTTTTGTGTTGGAGTTGCTTTCACAATTGTTGGTGGTGATATTTGCAGCCATGCACCAAATCTACGAGTACTTCCAAAGAGCCGAAGCAGTAACAACTACTTTTGACCTTGTTTGATGAAGTTTATGGTGGATAGATCTCCGACTTTTCACTGGGTTCATTATACATCCGTCGACATGCTCTGCTACTGTTTCCTTAGAATGTTATGTTATGAACAATACTTTATCAAGAGTTGTAAAGAATTTGCTGTTTTTCTTAGTCTATTTTATTTAATTTTTCTGTTAAAATGTTCTCTCTGCAAGTCCTAAAAGAAGACCGGGAAATTAGAATTTGAGGCTCAAGTCGTTTAGGAAATTATCATAGGATTTTAAAATTATATTATATACCACCATTTGACCATACAGATATTAAACTATTTGAGATTTGACTTTTAACATCCTTAACCATATAAATAAATAAATAATTCAGGGCACAAATAAATAATTCTGTACATTAGACAACCTTAGAGGCTGGAGGCAGGAGATAATTGAGCACGGCAAATCAATGTAACTTCTTAATGAAAGTTCATGTAATGTTTGTAATATTTAGGAGCATAAAATGCTAACTTTGAAATCTTATTGTCGTACCCTCAAATTATTTTCGTCCACTCATTTGAGCATCTTATTCCAGCAGTGGGCTCCATTTCTCATTTCTTTTCAGAATGGTCAGAATTCACAAACCGCGTGGTTTGAAAGCTGTTGATCTAGTTTCTGTACGTGCCTTTCTTCTACTCTCACTTGCGAGCGAGAGAGAGAGAGAGAGAGAGCTACTGATCTGCTTTGAGAGCTGTGTATCTACAAGGAATTAGCTTTCATTAATTTTCTGTGGATTAGTTTGCTTGATTTTCATGGCTTCTTCAGCAGTCCCCCATGAAGAGAAAATGTATGATGTGTTTCTTAGCTTCAGAGGTGAGGACACCCGCAATCAATTTGCTAACTATCTCTACGATGCTTTGCACGAGAAGCAAATTCTAACTTTTATGGATCACAGACTTGAGAGAGGCGACGAGATTTCACCCACACTTCGGAAAGCAATCGATGAGTCCTTGATTTCGGTAGTCATTTTCTCGGAAAACTATGCTACTTCCACTTGGTGTTTGGATGAACTTGTGCAAATACTTGAATGCAAGAAAAGAAATGGACAAATTGTTATGCCCATTTTTTACGGCATAGATCCGACCAGTATACGGAAACAGAATGGGAGTTATGAAGTTGCATTTGATCAACTTGAAGAACGTTTCAAGAATAGAATGGATAAGGTGCTCCAATGGAGGGCTGCTTTGACAGAAGCAGCTAATCTATGTGGGTTGGATTCAAAAGACATCAGGTATAATTAACTTCCTAATTTAATAATTAACGTTAATCTATCTAGATGAAAATTAATATGTGAGGTATGCATATTGCAAAGCTCTAACCATCTAATTTTTTTTTTTTTTTTATCTATTCTTTAATAATTTTCATTTTAATAGGACAATACTTTTGTTTGTCTGATAATGGATTTGATCTTATTTTGTTAAAAAAAAATATTTTTATTTGTTTGATGGCTACAAACGTGATCACCAAAATTCCTTTTTTATCGTTTTCTGGACTCTTAATTTTAAGATCTTTATTGTAAATTGGTAAGAAAAATAGTTAATACTGTAAAAATTTGAACAGAGTAAACCAATAACTAGAGTAAGAAATAAAAGTGGTCCAATTTTAGTCTCTAACTATTCTTTTGTATACTTAAATTTATATCGAGGGCCTACTTTCCTAACAACGTACTGTATATTTTTTCACTCATGCTAGGCCTGAGAACAAGTTAATTCAAAAAATTGTTAAAGATATTTTGTTGAAATTGCCTAAATATTCATCATGGAATATGGATCAATGCAAGGGGCGGTTGTTTGGAATTCAAGAACATATCAAGCAAATTGAAGAACTATTATGTTTTGGCTCAACTGATGTTCGCATTGTAGGTATTTGGGGCATGGGAGGCATTGGTAAGACCACCCTTGCCAGTGCTGTGTTTCAAAGATTCTCGTATTCTCATTTTGAAGGTCGCACCTACCTTTGGAATGTTAGGCAAGAATATGAATGTTTTGGACCAAATTATCTGAGAAAGAAACTTCTGACTGACTTATTAAAGGATGAAGGTAATATGGTAAACATGGACACCCCATTTGTAGCATCACCTTTCATTTTGGACAGACTCCGTCGTAAAAAGGTGTTGATCGTTTTAGATGATGTGGATAGCTCAATCCAATTAGATGCTTTAGTTGAAGGGTATCATCAACTTGCCCCTGGAAGTAGAATTATTGTTACAACTAGAAATAAGCAAGTGCTTGCGAAAGTAGCTAATGGAATTCACAAGGTTGAGGGGTTGAATTACATCGAATCGCTTAAGCTGTTCCATGTGCATGCTTTTGGAAAAAATTCTCTTGCAGTTGATTATCAAACGCTATCAACAAGGGTGGCAAGTTATGCAGATGGAAATCCACTAGCTCTTAGGGTCTTGGGTTCTTTCCTTCACTCTAGAAGCAAAGAAGAATGGGAAAGTGCATTGGAAAAGCTGAAAAGAGTTCCGAACAAAGACATTCTAAAGGTGCTGAGAATAAGTTACGAGGGACTAGACGATAAAGCCATCTGTGACATATTTCTTGACATTGCTTGTTTCTTTGATTACCCTTTTACCAGAGAATATGCTGAAAGCATAATAGATGGTGGTGATTCCTCTGCAAAAATTGGAATAAGTGTTCTCATTGATAAGTGTTTAATTGAAATTTGTCGCAATGATGAAACAAAGCTCTGCATGCATGATTTGATACGGCAAATGGGTTGGTCAATTATTTCAAATGAACACAAAGAGCCTGGAAATCGTAGTAGGTTGTGTGATGCTAACGATGTCTGCCAAGTACTAGAAAAAAATACAGTTAAGTTTAGATATATATTTATTTTCTTTAAATAATGAAATGAAGAAATATCGGAACAGAAAATCATTCCAACTATATATATAACACTAAGATGCTTTATTGTGTCATTAAATTTGATTGCAGGGAACCTCAATGATAGAAGGCATAGTATTGGACATGTCTGAAATTAAAAGAGATGTAATGGTGAAGCCAACCGCTTTCTCAAAGATGTGCAATCTAAGGTTTCTCAAAATTCATTGTCGCGATCATATTGGCCGCAATAAGAGCAAGCTATACTTTCCTCAAGGTCTTGATTCTTTTGTTTCTAAGGAGCTAAGATATTTTCAGTGGGACTTCTATCCTTTCAAATCTTTGCCATCAGATTTTACTTTTGAGAATCTTGTTGAACTTATACTACGCCACAGCCATGTTAAGCAACTTGGGAATCATTTAGTCCAGGTGAATATACATGTTTTCTTATTTTAGTTTTCTTTTGCATTACTACTTGTTCTTGCAAGTGTTTTAAGTAATTATAACCCTTTATGTTCCTTTTCTAACAGTTTCTTCCAAAGTTAAGAAAGATGGATCTCAGTAACTCCAAGCTCCTTTCTCAGATACCGGATCTGTCTCAGGCTCCGAATCTAGAAAGTTTAAATCTTGAAGGTTGTACAAATTTGTTTCGGATACTTTCATCTATTCAAGATCTTCATAAGCTTACTCATCTAACTTTGAATGGTTGCACCAACCTTAGAGATCTTGAGGACATGTCAAGGAGTGAAAGGTACTTGGATCTTGTGAAGCGTGGAGAGATCAAGAATGTTCTAAGCAATATTTATCAGCTGAATTTCACATCTCTCAGCACATCTATTGCAAGTTTTATAACCAATTTCCCTCACTTCTCATCTCAAACCAACATTGCTCCGAAGTTTCCAATGAATTTAACAGTTTTAGATTTGGGTGGGAATGCGATAGAAGCAGTACCATCATCAATTCAGTTTCTTCCAAGTCTCGCTCGTTTGGATTTGAGTCTCTGTACAAATCTTAAAAGACTTCCAACCAGCATTTGTAAGTTAAAATCTCTTGAATGGTTGAGTCTGTATGGATGCTCGAACCTAGAAGAGTTTCCAGAAATCTTAGACCCTATGAACCGCTTGGATTCCCTTGAATTAAGTAGAGCAGGAATTAAAATGTTACCAGAGTCGATCGAAAATCTTATTGGACTCAAATTATTGCGTATAAAAGGTTGTAATGACTTGGAGTTCCTTCCCAACAACCTGTGTAATTTAAGTAGTCTTGATTCCATGTTCATGGATAATTGTCCGAAACTTCAAACACTGCCTCCTTGTCCGCTTGGTTTGCAGGTCTTGTCTTTGACAAATTGTGAGAGCTTGAAATCAATAGCAGAGCTTCCATCATGCATAGATTATTTGGATGCACGCGACTGCACGTCACTGGAGACTATATCAAGTTGGACTTCTCCTCCTATGTACAAGACCAGCAAATCTGATTGGCCTGGTAGAGATACCTTGAACTTGTCGAATTGTTCAATGTCACATGAAACATCCTTGATGATTAACAATGGAGCAACTTTAAGGATATTTCGCGCAATGTTACAGAAACAAACGGGTTCTGAGAATGTAAGTCCATATACATATCATTCCCAATTTCATGTTTCTTAATTAAAAAATATGTCTATAATTTTTCAGTGAGGTAATTAGTATTTTTCTTCCATGTTCCAGGAATTAGATGATCAAATTCTTCATAGTTGTTATCCAGGAAATGAAATTCCAAATCTGTTTACGTATCAAAGTCGTGGGAATTCTTCGATAAATATGAAGCTTCCTTTATATTGGAATAGCAACGACGACATATTGGGTGTTGCTTTCTGTGTTATTATTGATCGAAGTAAGATTGAGCCTTATACATTTGTTGATATTCATTATCAAATTGATGATGGACAAGCTCACAAATTATTTGATTGCTATGTCAACCTTGGTGAGATAGATACCAATTCAGATCACGTTTTAATGTGGTATAATTTAAAATATGTCAATGGACGAAATTGGATTTCTAGCTGCAAAGATGTTGATGTCGCCGAGGTCTGTTTCCATGTGTGTCCTTCATTCTATGATCGTAGACTCCGGAGGTACGTCGACTTGGGAAGTGATGATGAGCGTTGCAAGATAAAGAAGTGTGGGACTCGGTTAGTTTATAAGAAAGATTTGGAGCAACTTGCACACTCTCATGGAGAAGACTGCGATGTTGATGATGAATCACATCCTACAAGTAATTCAAAGAAAATCCTTTTAGTTTTTAGTTACTGCTTCCAAGATTAAAAAAGGCCATTCAATATATCTATGTTGTTTTCTTAATATGTGTTTTTATAAATTTCAAGGTCTTCTAAGTAAGAGACGCTTTGATGATTGGAAGCAAGAAGATGACGATGATGATGATCAATCGCAACCTATGATTGATTCAAAGAAAATCAAGCTCGTTTAGTGACTGCATGCTTCCAAGTTAATAGGTAAATTCCATAAACCTAGTGTTCTAAATATTTTATGCTTGAAATTAGATTCCACACACACTCACATATACATAGGTATGTATGTGTGCATATATATTATGCATGTATAGATGTATATTTTCCTATAAGCTTCCTAAGGTTGTTAAGCTTGCTTAAGAAAAAAATGATAATTAAGAAAAGAAATTAGAAACTTCATATTCCATATTGTAAGCTCGTCGATAAAATATCACTGATGAAAAGTTTGCTAATTATAACTATATACAATTCTCAAACTAATAAACTATTCTTTGATACACAAATCTTTCATCAAATAACATCATTGTTTTAGCGAAACCCTTTTCCTTGCTAATTAGATTCATCGTCTTATCTAATTAGTAACCTTATTCTATAAACCTTCTTATTATTATTATTATTATTATTATTATTATTATTATTATTATTATTATTATTATTATTATTATTATTATTATTATTATTGTTATTATATATATTGCCAAATCAAAGAACTCCCATATATATATATATATATATATGTATGTATGTAGATAGAAAGAAAGAACGCCCATGTTGAAGGCAGCATCTTTTTCATTTTCTTTTTACTTATAATCATCTACCTACCTAACAAACAAACAATTTATATCAATCCTAGTCTTTTTCTTCACATGAGAAAAAAAAATTGACATTCACATATTGTGTTTAGTTGTCGTCTAAAGTCTATATTCAATCATTTTCTTCAGTAATACTAATTATAAAAACCATAAATTTCTATTTTTGTATAAATAAGATTATAATAATCAATTGTACGTTCATCGTGTAATTTATTAGTCCACAAATTGGGATTAAAAATGTTACAACGACTACCTATTTACACTTTTGTCTACATATGTGTAGTATAGTTTTGAAATTGATTAAAGAAATTGAGAAAGTGAGTGACGACCACAAACATAATCATGAGGGCCTCTATAAAATGTGTATATATATATATATATATACATACATACATACATATAGAGAAATGCTATAAACTCTAACAGGTGGGGATGTCAATTTAGTTTTTTTCTATTTTTTTTATTTTTATTTGGCATTTAATATAGTTTTAAATTTATTATAGAAATAAAAATAACAAATAAAGCATGAAAGTTAATGTAGTTTTTGTCAACTTAAGAATTAAAAGCTAAATTAATGTGTAAACTGCCATTTTAACTTTTTAAAATTTCAAATGAATAAAATTTTAATATTAAAATAATTTTTATATATTTAAAAATATATTAGATGCAAATAAAAAAGTAAAAAAAATTAAAAAATTAAAAATTAAATTAAAAAATCTTATAAATAGGCTCCATGACATCTCCACCTATCAGGATTTATAGTATATCTCCGTAAGTGTGGGGTTTATAACATCCCATCCGTTGGCCGGTCTATTAAAAAATGTACATTTAAACTTTAAAAATTTGTGCTGGAATTTAAAGATTTGGGCTTCCACACCGAAAAGGCCCAAACATCTCAATGCTATTGTTAATACCCAAGTTTATAAAGCTAGCCCACGCACAGTTGAATTGTTTATTTCACATTATGAGTTTTTCGATGCCTAAGTCTTTTGAATTTTTCTGTTTAATTTTTGATAAAATTAAAATTTTAGTTAGTTTTTAAAAAAAAATTAAAATACCCCAGGAGTATTACTATTTCGTGCATTTTGCTTTTTCTTCACGCGTGAACTCCAATCCATTTATCTTCTTGTAATTTGACCCTTCTTTTTCTTTCTTTTATTTTTTTTTTCTATTTTTTTTTTCCTTATTTTAAGCCTTCAAGAAAAGATTAAAAAGATGACTTGATGCGAGATTCTCCCTCTTTTATTTCATCAATTTTGGAGGCTTCCACACGCTGCAGTGGGCTCCACTTATTAATCACAATTGACAAACCGCGTTGGGTGGGTACTTCATAATTCATTGGCGACTTATTTTTTCTCTGGGTTTAGAAAGAAACTACTTCAATACAAGCAAAAGCTTAATTACTTCCTTAGGAGCTTTCTCAAAAGCTGATTTTCACCTGTTATAATTGATTTTCATCATTTCATGGCTTATCTTCATTTTCTTCTTCAGCCAATCAATTTCCTTTTAGTTCAATTGTTTCATTGTTAATACACTGAGCAAGGATGAGAGGAAACTGCAGCAATTTTATTGTCATGATCAGGGTGGATAAGTATATGCACCACTGATATTACTCAAAACTTCATTGTTATGATATATTTATATATATATAAATGATACTATATTGTTTATATATGATGAGCAATAAAAAGGTATAATTAATTAATTTACATAGAATCCAATGAAAAGTGAATATAAAAATTAATAAATAGTATGAATTTATTTTTTTGTTTATTCTTAATAAAGTATCACGTATATATTGCTAATCATATATAAGCAATTTACTGCATTAGTGTATGCATACGTACAATATGAGGACTGCTTGTGTTAACGTGTTTAACTTTACCATAACAATTACAGGTATTATGTTCACCGAGTAAACATTTTGACTTGTGTTAATGGGGTCTGCTTATAAAGTTCTGAACTTGTGGAGCTAAGTTAATGGGTCATAAAAATTTTTTGTTTATTTATTTTGGCCTTATGACTTGGTCTAATCAAATTTATTTAGACTATAGACATTTTGAATTAATCAATCTGCCGGTGTTTCTTGGAAATTTCAAAACAATTTCCCACACACTTTAGTTTTACCTATCTATTTTTCTTCTTATTTGGAGAGCCAGAGAGTTCATTTTGGTAAACATGGCTCCTTCTTCTTCTTCTTCCTCCTCTTCTTCAGAAAAACATGACGTGTTTATCAGTTTCAGAGGTGTGGACACCCGCGATGGTCTCACTAGCTTTCTTTATGAAGCTTTACGTAATAAGGCTATCCAAGCCTACATGGATGTTCGGGAATTTGAGACAGGAGATGAAATTTCACCAGCGCTTATGAATGCCATAAAGTCGTCCAAGATTTCTGTAGTCATTTTCTCAGAAAACTATGCATCATCTACGTGGTGTTTGAATGAGCTTGTGCAAATACTCGAATGCAAGAAAACAACTAGGCAGATTGTTGTACCCGTTTTTTACCAGATAGATGCATTTATGGTACGGGATCAGACAGGGAGTTATGCGGTTGCATTTGAAAAACATGAAGAGCGTTTTAAGAATGACATTGAGAAGGTGAACCAGTGGAGGAAAGCTCTCAAAGATGCGACTTATCTACATGGGCTCGATTCGAAGGAATACAGGTAACTTAACATTTGTTTGTAGCAAATATGCTAATTTTAATCTTATGTGATAATTAATTCTAAGTAGTATAATGCTTCTGTAATTCTATTACACAAAATTTAAATAGTCAACCAGTAATAATTAATTCCTTTTTAAAGCAATAAAAGAAAAAGGAAGAAGAAAAAGAGAATAATGAATTAATAACACAATTTCATTATTAACAACATCTATATATATATCCACAGACATATATATTATGTATCTATGCATGTATGTTTAGCTATATACACCGTTGCTAATGGCGTTTCCTTATGGCTTCTCACATTTCATTTTTGTTTCAATTTAAAGCCCTTTTCGCATAACAATGACTAATGGTGTTAATATTTAACTGATTTACCCCTATTTAGTAAAATGCAAATTAAGTTTAAAGATAAAAGCAATTCAACATAAAAATTGTATTTGACAATGTTATTTGTTTATAGAAAAATCTTTGAATAAAAATAATTTTAAATATTTTAAGTAAAAACGAGAGAGTTAAAAGTTTCATTTAAAAAAAATATATATTTAATTTGACTATCATTTGATTAACAAATATGGTTAAATTGAAAGAAAAATGAAATTTGAGGGGTTATAGTGAAACAAAATTGAAATGTGAGGAGCTGTAATATAATTTTCCAAATAGGGGGTTATTATATTTAAAATCAAAATACAGGGGCTAAAATGAAATTGACGAAAACATCTCTTCTCGCTCTAGATTTTTTTTTTTTTTTCAGCTCACCAATGACTTTGCCTCTAATAAACATATAAATACCTTTACTTATTTTGTTATTAAGATTTCCTTTTCCATTGTCTTATTATTTTGCAATAATAATTGTAATTGAATTTTCAATTAAAGAAACCTATATCTGTATTTAAGTTTGTAAGCTAAAATTTTTTCTTTTTATTTTGTGATAGTTATAAATTTTATTAAATTATTTTCTATTTTTTGTTTAACTAAAAATTGCAGCTATCACATCCTATTAGAGCCCCCTTAAGAACATTTTCCGGTTCCGCCTATATTGATGTTGGGGGGTGAGGTAATTAATTTAAACTCTGATTATACACACCTATAAACATATATTGAATAAATAAAAATTTAATATATATATCTATATATATAGTTGAGCATAAAAATGTTCCATTATTTTTCTCTTCGAACATATACCTAAGTTTATATCAGGCGTAAATGCTTCTTGTTTCCTAACAATTTAATGTATTTTGGTCATTTGTTCTAGGAGTGGGCCCATGTTGGTTCGAAAAATTGTTAATGATATTTGGTTGCAATTGCGAAAAAAACAAACATCAAATCATCATTACAAGGAGCTGTTTGGATTTGAACAACGTATGAACAAAATTCAACGTTTATTAAGCATTGGCTCCACAGATGCTCGGATTATAGGAATATGTGGCATGGGAGGTATTGGTAAGACCACTCTTGCCAGTGCCATATATCAAAAAAATTATCCTTTTTTTGAAGGTCATTGCTTTCTTGAGAATGTAAGGGAGGTATCTGCAGGACATTCGAGATACAAACTTCTCACTGAGTTATTCAATGATAGAGCTATTCAAAGCTTGGACACTCCATTTGTAGTGTCACCTTTCATTGGTGACAGATTTCGCCGCAAAAAGGTCCTCATTGTGTTAGATGATGTGGATTCCTCAACCAACTTAGAAGCTATAATTAAAGGGTATGAGGAGGTTGACTCTGGAAGTAGAATTATTGTTACATCAAGGGATGCACATGTGCTGAAGAATGTGACTAAACATATTTACGAGGTTCGGGTGTTGGATGCCTATGAATCCCTTGACCTCTTCCGTTTGCATGCATTTAAGAAGGAACGTCCTGCAGAAGATTTTGAAAGGCAGTCAGAAAGGGTGGTACATTATGCATATGGAAATCCATTAGCACTTAAAGTGTTGGGTTGTTTCCTATACTCTAGACCCATAGAAGAGTGGAAGAATGCATTGAAAAAGCTGGAAATGGTTCCCCACAATGACATCCAAAAGGTTTTGAGAATAAGTTATGAGGGACTGGATGATATGCAGAAAGATATGTTTCTTGACATCGCATGTTTCTTTGCATGTCCCTATTCTGTCATGTTTAGTAGAAATGCAGTAGAAAGCATACATGGTTCCTCCACTGCAAAAATAGACATTAGTGTTCTCGAGGAGAAGTCTTTAATAACCATTCGTGGAGATTATCAAGAAATTAGTATGCATAATTTGTTACAAAAAATGGGTTTGACGATGGTATGTGAAGAACATAAAGAGCCTGGAAATCGAAGTAGGCTGTGGATTCCCGAAGATATTTCCCACGTACTGGAAACAGCTTCAGTAAGTGAAATTGCTTTTTATTTATTAATATTTTTTCAAAGTAAGATATTGATCTTCTTTTAACAAATGAAACACTACGTACAAATAGGTGTCGAGCTATACGTTTTTATTTTTTTTATTTTTGCTACATCTATTCACATGATATATGATGTTATAATTACACATTTCCATTTTCTTGTTTTTAATTAGTGTTTATCTGATTGTCAGGGAACGGATAAAATTAAAAGCATTACTTTGCATTTGTGTGGCCTTCAAAAAGATGTAAAATTGAGCCCTGCAGCCTTCTCAAAGATGTCCAATCTACAATATTTTCAAATTATCAGTCATAAAAATGCCAAGTTTAGACTACTTCTTCCTGACAATAGACATGGACTTGAGTTTCATCCTTCCAACAAGCTAAGATATTTTTGCTGGACGTTTTACCCTTACAAATACTTTCCATTAGGGATTATTCCAGAGAATCTGGTTCAAATGGAATTGACATCCAGCCAACTTGTGGAATTTTGGAATGAAGACCAGGTATATATTATCTTGTTTTTAATTACTTTTCTTGGATTAGATTATATAAATGGAAAGCTAAGTAAACTTCATAATTCTTTTCTCATTTGTCACAGCAGGCGCGGGCCCTTGAGAAGTTAAAATTTTTAGAACTTCATGATTCTAAGAACCTGACTCAAATACCCAACTTATCTCGGGCAATAAATATTGAAAGGATATGTCTGGCCCGATGCAGAAGTTTGGTTCAAGTTCCTCCATATTTTAAGAATCTCCACAAGCTTCAGATACTTAATTTGTGGGATTGCTCCAATCTTGTATATGTTGAAGACCTATCGATGAACTTAAGTCATCTACATTTGGGTGGGACAGCAATAGAAGCAGTGCCCTCATCGGTAGGGTGTCTTGCGGGTCTTGTTGAATTAAAATTACATGATTGCAGAAGACTTAAAATTCTTCCAACCAACATTTGTAAGTTGAAATCTCTTCAATCACTTGATCTGTCTGGTTGCCTAAACCTGGAAACGTTTCCAGAAATTTTGGAGCCTATGAAATGCTTAAAGCATATTAGTTTAAGTGGAACAATGATTAAAAAGTTACCACAGTCGTCAATTGAGAATCTGAATGCGCTGTCTCAGTTGGATCTAAGTTGTTGCAAAAACATTGAGTTTCTCCTTAGCGACCTGTGTTGTTCAAGGAATATTGATAAATTGGTTCGATTGAGTGTAAGTTATTGTGAGAACTTGCACTCAATTCCAGAGCTCCCCCCATGTTTAAAATATTTGGATGCAAGACACTGTGAGAACTTGAAATCAATTCAAAAGCTTCCATCATCTTTGAGATTTTTGGATGCAGGGGACTGCAACACACTAGAGACAATATCAAGCTGGGGGAGGACTCCGCTCATAGAAGAACACAGCTGTTTCTTTCTCATGAGTTGTTCTTATAGATTTGATAATTGTCAAAGGCTGGAACAGAATTTAACAAGAAATATAATTCCTCATGCAGCCTCGCTTGAAATCTTGCGTGCTGCAAGATCACCACGAAAATTGGAATCCAACTGTTTTCATGTATTTTTCTTATTACTCACTCATTTTAGAACTTATAATTAATACTGTATATAGAACTTGTTGATAAGTTTTTCCTCTGACTTAATTAATTTCTCATGCTTTGTACAGAGACTATCAATACTGTTTTGTTATCCAGGAGACGCCATTCCAAACTACTTTATTAGCCATATTGATCCGGGAACTTCAATCGATGTTGAGCTTCCTTCAAATTGGTGTGATGCCAACTTCTTGGGTTTTGCTTTCTGCTTTGTGCTTAATTTAAGTGAAGTTTCCCGTGAAAAATTATTTGATCACATTAAGATTGAATGTGCGGTCAGCTTCATGACTGATGATGGTGATGTTGAGTATCGTTACAAGGTTCCCGTAAAATGGGACTTTCATTGTTCAACTCTCAATTCAGATCACGTGTTGATACTGTATGACCATGATTTGTGTTACAAGAATATACAAGAGAATTTTGGAGCAAATTGGCCCTCTATTAGTACTTTCACCAAGGCATCTTTTTCTTTCCGGCTTTCATTGCATTATGTTGATGGTTCCAAGGATTCAGATTTCCAGGAAATTGATGGTTGGGTACCATATTTAGCTTGTAGTCGATGTCGCAAGATGATTAATAAGTGCGGGGTTTGGTTGATATATGATCAGGAAGATGGATGGAAATTAATGAATATGGATCAGAATTCTCAAGTCAGTGGAGGAAGTACTCATGAATTTCCACCACCTAGAAAATTGAAGTTGGTAGCTAAAATATAAGAAACTAATCGCTTTGCGGAAGAAGACGAATTAAATTCCAAGATCATTTCAAAACAAACCAAGCTTCTCTGAGTGGTACGCATTTACTACATATTCCTCTTTCACTGTATATATGCATTTAAATTTTCAAGGTATTTTAAAATTTCATTTCAAAACTAAAGAACTCTGAAGTCACATAAGTCTCTGTGTAGTGTTTGGAATCTACAGAGATATTTATTAAGGAATTTTCAAAAACAAAAATTCATCACATGTTCTGGTTTTTATGTTAACTATTATATTTATTCCCATTTCTATTAATAAAAGAACTGAAACTAAAATATTAGTCTATAACTTTTGTTAGCCCATATACTTATTGCTCGGTTTCAATTCTCTCATTGTTTTCATTAAATTTATGGTATTTACTATAACTATATATGTATATATATATATATATAACTATATATGTATATATATAACTATATATATATATTTAATTGAGTGGCTTTCTCTGTAGCTTGACATTGGATTTTGATTATTCACTTCTTGTTGATTTAATTTTAAGATCTAATTGTTAGAAATATGACTGCAATTGTTGCGAGGAGTAGGAACGATAATTCAGTTACAATGTGAGAAAAAAATATATTTCATTATTTCAGTAATAAAAGAAAGGGAAGTTATATTAAGTACACAAAATGCCTCTTGTGACATTCATACATCAAGTTCAAAATTATCAGTATATGATGCATATAGTTACATAGTGTTTTATTATATTCATATTACATATTTTTCTCTGTGTCCTTGATCTTTTCGTTTTAAGTTTATTATGTGTTAATATATGAATATTGAGGGGGTGGACTCACTATTTCTAGAAACTAGGTATAATTTTGTTTCAATTGATATAATTTTCTTCTACCGCGTGCTGAGATTTGCTAAAAGAAATTTTCTGCAAGCCCTCTTAGTATTGATTCCTGATTATGTCCCTGATTGTATGTTAATATTATTTGATGTTTTTCACATGTATATATAGAAAATAACGTGTAACGCATGCATGCACATCTAAATATGACAGTTTCTATATATTTATATATATATATATATGCTTCCAAAAAATGTAATATAATCTAAAATAACTAATTATCAATTTAATTTCCTTATAGAATTCTATAGTAAAATTCAGAAAGAAACTATATATAGACCCCTATAGAATTACATATATCTTCTATTTATCATACATTAATTTTATAATTTATTTATATATATAATACCCATGGGTCAGCTTTTTTGCTAAATAATTTATAGGTCTGCATTTTTGCTGGATTTATGTTTTTGTACTTCTCCAATTATTTGTGGTGTTTAAATTTTATGCAAACAATCAACTATATGATCGTGGTCATTTTGAAATTAATTAATGTGTGCTTATTCTCTACAGGGTCTTATCAACATGGTCAGCAAAATGTATATGCAGCTAGTTAGCTTTAAAGTTCGTTTGTCTCTGTGTCTCTGTGTATCCATCACCTCTTATAAGGCTGGTTTTTATGTTTTACTTTAAGAGCTATTATCCATTAGCTCTTAAAGTTCGTTTGTCTTTGTGCATATAATTTACTTTTATAATGCATATGCCCCATAATTAAAGAGGCGCCATTTATGTTTCTGATTCCCTATCCCGTTTGCCTTCAACCCCTTTCCTTGCCATATATTTTTTTTTTCAAAATTAAGTTTACTGTCCAAAAATCTTCTAGATATATATTTTTCACCCTCTGATAGGAAAAAGTTTCAGTACTATTAGAGTTCTACTTTAATTAATTTTATGCCATGTGTAGTAAATTTTCATATCATATTAGTAAAAAACAGACGTTCCTTTTCTGTTTTCACATCAAATCAGCCCCTTTCTCTCTTACTCTCTCCTTAATCTTCATCCACGTTTTCTTTCTTTCTGTTTTAGATGAAAATAGGGCAATCAAAAATTTTAAATTATAATTTGATTATGTTACTTGTTTTAAGTACTTATTACGGAAACTTTGAAGAAAAAAAAAGTAGAGATGTGCAATTATTAGTACATAAAATGTTCAAATGTAAAATCTTATAATTTTCAGTTTCCAGGTACTTTTTAAAAGAAAATAATACAGTTAAAATTTCAAAATGTTTTTGAAAACAAACACTTATGGTAGCTTTGGTGGGAGTTTTTTCAGAACTGCATGGCTAGAAAGAGAGAAAAAGAAAGTGGTGAGAGATTGAAAAGAGAGAGGCTGAATGAACATGAAAACTTAAAAAGTTAAAACTCATAAAACTTCTGAAACAGTAGTGCGCAAGTTGTGTTTTCTTAATATTTGGAAGATAACACCAATGCTGCGGTGGGAGTTTTTTTGGAATAGAGTAAGAGAGCGTGGAAAAAGACCAAGGAGAGAGAGCAAAAAGAGAATGGGGCTTATTTGACGTGAAAACGAGAAAAAAAAAGAAAAAGAAAAGGTTCATTTCTTACTAATCTGATGTAGAAATTTATTACGCATGGTATAAAGTTAGTAAAAGTAATACCTATTAACACTAACCCGTACTCTAGAAGTATTAGAATTTTTTCCCTTTGACCAGGAAGTTTTTCTTACAACAATATTCAAAACAAATATCTATGTACGCGTGCGTATATATAGGGCAATTACTCTATATGTTCACAAATTTCTTCGTAACGAGTTTTTATAATTATTTTGTACATTTTGCCTTTTCTTGTCATTGGACCCTTTTTTCTTCCCCTATTTTTAAGGCTTCAAGGAAAGATTAAAAGAAGGCTTCGAGCGAGGGTCGCTTGCTCTTTTATTTCATCAACTTTAGAGGCTTCCACAGGCTGCAGGGCTCCACTTATTTATCATAATTGACAAACTGCGTTGGGTAGTTACTTCATAATTAATTCATTGGCGAGTGGCAAAGGAGAGTGACTTATTTTCTTTTTGAGTTCAAATTTATTAGTAATAAATATGTGTTGAAATAGCTACATATCAGGAAATTTCTCTTACAACAATAATCAAAACAAATATCTATATTACTTGTGTACATAAATGCTCTCCTAGGATATGTAGTTCATATATATTAAGTTATAATCACATATCATTTTATTAGATATAGATAAAAAAGTAAATGTATAATATTAATTATTTTTTATTTTTATTTTTCATTAACCCGTGTGAATTGTACTATTCTGCCCCTATATATTATACATAGCTCATAATATGAGTTACGTAACTCATGAGAATAGCTCTTTATGTGTGTTTAGGGAAATTACTATGTTCATAAATTTCTTCATTATGAGACATCTTTACGCGTGACCTCTACTTCAGTAATCTTCTTGTAATTTGACCTTTTTTTTATTTTTGATTTTTTTATTTCTCTGCGCGTGTTTTGGGAAATTAATATGCTCACACATTTTTTATCTTGACGCGTGAACTCCACTCCATTAATCTTCTTATAATTTGACATTTTTCTTATTTATTTATTTTTTATTTCTTTTAAGACTTTAAGGAAAGATTAAAAGAAGATTTTTTTATTTTTTTTATGCATGTGTAGTATTGGAGTACTAGTTTAATTAATTTTATGCCAGATGTAGTAAATTTTCATATCATATTAGTAAAAAACAGACATACCTTTTCCGGTTTCACATCAAACCAGCCCTCTTCTCTCTTCTTTCTCTCTCCTTGGTCTTCCTCTACGTTCTTTTTCTTTCTGTCACAGATAAAAACAGAGCAATCAAAATTTTTAAATATATATATTTTTTAAATTATAATTTGATTTTGTTACTTGTTCTAAGTACTTACTACGGAAATTTTGTAGAAAAGAATAGAGATGTGCAATTATAAGTACATAAAAAGTTCAAATCTAAAAGCTTATAATTTATAATTTTCAAATGGTTTTTAAAAGAAAATAGCGGTCACAATTAAAAAGTTTAAACCTGTCGAACTTTGAAGAAGAAGAGGAAGAAGAAATATGTGAAACGTGGAAAAAGTTGTGTTTTCTTAATTTTTTGTTAGAAAAAAATTTATAGTAGCTTAGGTGGGAGTTTTTTCAGAACTGCATAGCTAGAAAGAGAGAAAAAAAGAGGTGGTGAGAGACTAAAGAGAGAGGGCACGATTGAACATGAAAACTTAAAAAGTTCAAACCCATAAAACTTCTGAAGAAGAAGAAATGTGCAAGTTGTGTGTTTTTTTAATATTTGAATGATAATACCAGTGCTGCGATGGGAGTTTTTTTGGGTATAGAGTAAGATAACGTGGAGAAAAATCAAGGAGAGAGAAGAGCGAGAGCAGAAAGCGAAGGGGCTGATTTGACATGAAAACAAGGGAAAAAAAAAAGGGGATCATTTCTTATTAATTTGAGATAGAAATTTATTACATATGGTATAAAATTAATGAAAGTGGTATCTACTTAGTACTTCAAAATTATTAGAGTTTTTTTTCCTTTAATCAAGAAATTTTCTATATAGTAATATTCAAAACAAATAGTTTAATATAATGATAAAATTAAATAAATATAGACTCGATTAGATGTATGATATTTTAAATAAATCAAAACTCCTTATAAATATATATATATATATATATATGTTCAAAAAAAATTTCTATGTACGTGTGTGTATACAGGGCAATTACTCTGTGTTCACATATTTCTTCATAACGAGTTTTTATAATTATTTTGGGCATTTTGCCTTTACGTGTCATTGAACCCTTTTTCCCTTCCCTATTTTTAAGGCTTCAAGGAAAGATTAAAACGAAGACTTGATGCCAGGTTCTCTTTCTCTTTTATTTGATCAACTTTAGAGGCTTCCAGACCCTGCAGGGCTCCACTTATTTATCACAATTTACAAACTGCATTGGGTAGTTACTTTAAGCCCGTTTAATAATACGGTTGTTTTTTTATTTTTAAATTTTTACTCTTAAGTTATATGTAATTTGGTTACTTTAAAAATTTATTAAAGTTTGTTAAATTTTAATTTGACTAAAACTATGAAAAAAAATAAAAAAATACAAATATAAAATAAAAACACTTTGAAAATATTTTCATTTTTTGTTTGTATTTTTTATTTTTTTCATATTTTTATTCAATTAAGTAGAAATTGTTTTCATTTTTTGTTTGTGTTTTTAATTTTTTTTCCACATGTTTTCTTAATTAAGTAGACTAATTAACATTTAACAAACACCAACTAACTTTTAAACTAATCAAATTACACATAATTTAAAAAGAAAAAATTAAAAATAAAAAACAACTATATTATCAAATAAGCCCTTCATAATTTATTGGTGGGTGGCAAAAGAGATTGACTTATTTTCTCTTTGAGTTCAAATTTATTAGTAATAAATATGTGTTGAAATAGCTACATATTAGGAAATTTCTCTTAAAACAAATATCTATATTACGTGTGTATATAAATGTCCTCTTAGGACATGTAGTTCATATATATTGAATTTTAACTACATATCATTTTATTAGATATCCATAAAAAAGTTAATAATATTAATTACTTTTTTATTTTTAATTTTCACTAACCTGTGTGAATTTGATGATTCTGCACCTATTATAGCTTATGATATATGAGTTACGTAACCCATAAAAGCAGCTCTTTTCTTTACATGTGCTTAGGAAAATTACTATGTTAACAAATTTCTTCATAATGAGCCATCTGTACGCGTGAACTCTACTCCATTGATCTCCTTGTAATTTGACCTTTTCTCTTCTTTTTTTTTTTTTTTTTTTATTTCTCTACGTATGTTTTGGGAAATTAGTATGTCCACAAATTTCTTATCTTGACGCGTGAACTCTACTCCATTAATCTTTTAATAATTTGACATTTTTCGTTTAAGACTTTAAGGAAAGATTGAAAGAAGACATTTTCTGTTTTTTGTTTTTCAAGATTACAAATTAAACTTTTTATACTTTATGACAAGATTATAAATACAATCTCAAATATGTGAATGTAAATGGTATATCACTAATAATTTTTGTCCATTAAAAAGAAGTCTTAGAGCATCAAAGGCTTTTTAAATTATTCATACTCTTTATTTAAAAAGCGAATTATTAAAAAGAAGCTCTAACATACTTTTTAAATTATATATCTAAAATAAATAGTAGAGTTTGACTTTTTAAATGGAGAGAGCTAAACCATTTTCTACTTCGTAGTACCGACTAAAAAACTCTCTTGAAGAATTAAAAGTTCACTAAATAGTTACCGTATCTCTCTTGATTAGGTAAATTATTCATTTAATATACATTCTCCTTTCACCGTATGCATTTTAATTTTCAAATTATTTTAAAAAATTCATTTCATAACTAAACTCTGAATGAACATTCATAACTCTATGTTTATGTCTTGTTATAATAGTTTTGCATGATTACACAAGGCTTAAAATTCTTCCAACCCCAGCATTTATAAGTTGAAATCACTTTAAGCACTGAATCTATCTATCTGGCTGCCTTTTCAAAAAATTTAAAGCTTATAAAATGCTTAAAGCGTACTAATTTAGGGGGAATAATAATTAAAGAGTTATCATAGTCATCGATTGAAAATTTAAATGCGCTCTCTGAGTTGGATCTAAGGTGTTGCAAAAACATTGAGTTTCTCCTAAGCAACTTGTGTTGTTTAGGGAATATTGATAAATTGGTCTAATTGAATTCAAGATATCGTGAGAACTTGGAATCAATTCAAGAGCTAGCTTCCACCCTTTTTAGCATGTTTGGATGCAAGATTTTTTGAGAACTTGAGATCAATTAATTCAAAAGCTTCCACCATCTTTGGCAACTTTAGATACAGGCGACTGCAAGTCACTAGAGAAAATTTATAACCCTGATAAAAAAAAATTTGTTATATGACTATAATTTTCACACTACTTGTTTTTTGAATAAACAAAATCTTTCATAAAATAATATCATACTTTAGATAAACTCTTTTCCTTATTAAGATTCACCATCTCATCTCCCTAATTAAGGACCTTATTCTATACCTCATTTTTTATTTTATTTTATTTTATTTTTCTCTACCAGTGGAAAGAACACCCATGTAGAAATCACTAATTATCACTTTTTGCTTTATACTTATCATCAACCTACCTACCTAACAAATAATTTATAATTTAATAACTTAGTCTTTTCTTCACATGATTTGATTTCTAGCCTAAGGCTTTAGATTCAGTCATTTTCTTCAAAAATATTAAGTATACAATCCACAGGTTCTACTAAAAAAGATAAACATGTAAACTATCATTAGGTCAATATTATTCTTCTAAATTTAGATTATTATTTTTGTATAAATAAGATTAGAATAAAAATTCTGTACTCATTATTATGCAACTTATTAGTCCATAAAATGGGATTAAAAATGTTACAAACAAACTACAATCCTTTTACACTTTTAACTATATAATATATAATTTTGAAATTGAATTAATTTTAATATAAGGCCGGTCATTTCATTTTGTTTTTACTTTGTTTGGTATATTATTGGGCCACGGCTCACGTGGCCCAGCATTGACATGGACTTCACAAAACGAAGCTTTCCTCCCTTACCTATTTGGGCCCTAGCCCACTAGTCCCTTCTGGTAATTTTCGTGCTTTCTTTCAATATCCTACTAAATTTTTAGATGAAAATCTAAAATAGCCCATGTACTTTACACATTTGAATGTTAACCATTTTCTTGTCGCTTCAATTTAGACCCAGCAACAGACAAAAGCTAATAAATACAGTGTAAAATTTTGACCAAGTTACCCCATTCCATTTTCACCGAAAAAAAAGTTACCCTATTCCATCAAGTGGTTTATTTAATAAAATATTAAATTAATGGAAATTTTTTCTTATCTGAAAACAATTTGAGAAAATTTACTCTTAATAGTGAAAATTTTGATAAATTTATACTTATGGCAAATTGATTTTTTTAAGTCTGATGCGTAAATTTTGAAAAACAAAACTATAGTTTGGCTATAGGCTAAATTGAAAAATCAATATTGGCCCCCTCATGTTTCATTTTCCTTTCAATATATTAATTTTCAAAATAAAATAAAATACAAGGGTTACTTGAAAGCTATAATAGCCTATTTTAGCATAAAATTCAAAAACACTGTTCTAAATAATGAAAGATATCTTGTATAATTTTCAAATCACATTAAGAGCCGTTTAAAAGTACTTATATAAATAGTACTTTTTTTAAAAGTACTTTTTATTTAAGCATTTTAGTTAAAATATACTTTAATGATAAAACAGTTTGTGTTTGGTAGAAAGTTATAAAAAAGTATTTTTAAAATATTTATCGGTGTGTGAAAAAATATTTTTTTGAAAAATCACCTATCAGGTTCTTCGTAGAGCCCGTTTGTAACTGCTTTTTAATAAAAAAATATTTTTTAAAAAAAAAAAACAGTTTGAAACATATTTGACAAAAAAAATTTAAAGCACTTTTTTTTATAAAAAAAGCACTTTAAGTGTTTTTTTTAAGAAGCACCTGTTAGGTGCTTCTCCAAAAAAATATTTTTTCATACACTGTTAAATATTTTTAAAGCACATTTTTATAGTTTTCCAAGCACAAACTGCTTTATTATTAAAGTGCTTTTTAATTAAAGTGTTTAAATAAAATTTACTTTTAAAAAAAATATTATTTATATAAATACTTCCAAATGGACTCTTAAAAAAATATTTAAAATATTTTTTATAAAAAAAATATACTTTATAATTTTTTTAATATGTTTCCAACTGTTTTTTTTAATAGAAAAAACTTTTTTTTAATTAAAAAAAGCAGTTCGGGCTCTAAATTGGGTGTAACTGTGAAAGTCAACATTGACAATAATGAATATTACCCCATCAAAATAATTTTATTCTATCTATCTCTTTTTTCTTATATTAAATTCAGTGTGTGAAAACTTCCAGGAAAGATTAATAAAGACATGAAGAGCGCACGTGATTCACGCTACATTATAAAATCCTGTTAGAATTTTTAATTCAATTTTTAGAATATTTTTTAAATTTTTTTGTTAAATTTCTGTTCAAATTATGACAGGATTTTTAAGATCAAAATTCGTCTATCACTACCCTTGCAAATCTTTTTGCTCTCTCTCTCTCTCTCTCTCTCTCTCTCTCTCTCTTCTTCTTCGTAGTTTCATGATTTTTTTTTTCTGATTCTACTATTATTTTTTTTTTCTAATAGTGATTTTGAATAAACTAAGAACAAAACTAAGCAAGAGGTTAATCTAAAGAGGTGGGCCATACCTCAATAAGTTTGATGAGGTTCAATAATTGTTAGATGCCCGCATATATCCACAATTTCTGGTGGGCCTCAAATGTCGGCCAATTTGTATTTTAGGCATTCCAACAAATGCTTCTTTGCGAACAGACATCATCAACTCCACTTTTCACTTTAATCACATAATGAAAACACGGTGTGAACGGATAGAGTGTCAATCTGCCTGTATTAATTTTTTAGAAACTAAAAGGCACAAGTTAAAACAAATAATAATTTATTCATTGCAATATATTATTATTAAAATTTATGGAGGACTGCTTTTCCTACAGCGTTTCAGTTGAACAAACTGCGTTCGACGAGTGAACATGTGGATGTTGATGGGGTCATCTTATAAAAATTCATTTTTGCTTATAATATTCATCGAACATAAACCAATTTCCTCACTCGCTTTATACCGACCTTTCACGCGTCACATAGAAAAAGAGGAATGATAGATGAAATGACACTATTACCCTCCAATTGAGTTGCTGATCTACCAATTGGGAATTGGTTTTTATTTTTATTTTTATTATTTTAATTTTACATGAAACCTAGCTAACAGTCACATCGCTAGCATATTATTATCAAAAAAATAAAAATAAAAATAAAAATGTTATTACCATTTGTGCGAAGTAGGAAGTTTTTTTTTTTTTTTTTTTGTTGAAAAAAATATAATCTACCTACCCCTTTGACAAAAATGCATTTATTTACCTCATCATTCACTTCCCAAAATTCGAAGCATAAGCAAACCTTGTTTTAAAGAAAAAGGTGATTGATTTTTTAATTAAATTGAAATATCATAAAGTCAGTTTTACCCTTGTCTATGAAAATAAACTAGTTGAAAATAAAATAAGTTAAGATCATTAATCGTTGGTATTTATCTGGTTTGGATTATTGGCTACGTACGAAAAGTGGGACCTAGTGCAATATAAAAGGTAACTCAAAATTGATCAATATTACTCACAATCACAAAATATTTTAAGACATACTGATGCTTCCATGAAAGATTAAGGAGATTACGAGAGATTCACGCCGGAGTAGGCTCCACTTAATGATCATATGCAGTATGCGTTCATGAACTTCCTGGTGGCTGGATTAGTTGCTTTTATTAATTAATTCTGTCAGCTTTTGAAGTCCTGCCATATAATTGTTGTGCTATTTAACCTACCAGCTGGAACAATAATTTTTTTTTATATTTTTTAACCAATTAAAAATTATCAATCATAATTTATAAATGAATAAGCATCATCATCATTATCATTATTATTGTTATTATTTATATTTATCTCCTAGTCCCGTCCATTCAAAATTTGGCGTTATATTCCAATCCAACAAATGCTTCTGTACGAACAGTCATCTAAACTCCACTTTTCATTTTAATAATAAGGAAAACAGTGTGAGCAGATAGAGTGTCATTCTGCCTATAATAATTTCTTAGAATCTACAAGGGACAAGCTAAAACAATTTCCTACTCACTTTATATGTACAGCTTTACCAACCTATTTTTCTTTACTGTGGAGAGCGAGAGACTTGTTTCCGGTCAACATGGCTTCTTCTTTTTCTTCCTCTTCTTCCTCTTCTTCTTCTCATTCTTCTTCTTCTTCTTCTTCTCGAGACAAACATGACGTGTTTATCAGTTTCAGAGGTGAGGATACCCGCGATGGTTTTACTAGCTTTCTTTATGAAGCTTTACGTAGTAAGGCAATCAAAGCCTATATGGATGTTCGCGAATTTGAGACAGGAGATGGAATTTCACCCACGCTTATGAATGCCATAAAGGAGTCAAAGATTTCTGTAATCATTTTCTCAAAAAACTATGCATCTTCTACGTGGTGTTTGAATGAGCTTGTGCAAATACTCAAATGCAAGGAGAGAAATAGGCAGATTGTTCTACCAATTTTTTATCAGATAGATGCATTTATCGTACGGGATCAGACAGAGAGTTATGCGGATGCATTTGAAAAACATGAGAAGCGTTTTAAGGATGACATTGAGAAGGTCAACCAGTGGAGGAAAGCTCTCAAAGATGCGACTTATCTACATGGGCTCGATTCGAAGGAATATAGGTAACTTAACATTTGGTTTTAGCAAATATGCTAATTTTAATCTAATTTTAATGTTATGTGATAATTAATTATAGCTTGTAAAATGCTTGCATGTAATTCTACTACACAATTTTAAAAGTCAACCAGTAATAAAAGGAAAAAAAAAAATGAGAACAATGAATTTATAACACAATTTCATTATTAGAAACAGCTATCTATATCCACACACACATATATATTATCTATGTATGCATGTATATTGAGCTATATACACCGTGGATCCACAATAAGAGGCATGTGACCCCACTCAAATTTTTCTTTTTTTAATTTTTTTAATGATTTTAATTAAATAGAAATGTGCTAGAAATTATTTGTGTGCCCATCACCAATTTATCAAATGAGGATAATACCTTTGTGCCCATCACCAATTTATCAAAACAAAGGAAATGATCAATTTCAAAATAATGCTATGTGTTTTGACATTTTTGCATAATTACCCCTCTATTTTGAAAATTTTCCGTATGGCTCCTCACGTTTCATTTTTGCTTCAATTTAACCCCTTTCATATAGAAATGACTAAAGGTGTTAAAATTTAACTAATTTACCCCTCTTTAATAAAATGTAAATTAAGTTTTAAAATAAAAACAATTCAACCAAAAATGCCGTTTGACAATGTTATTTGATTATAGAAAAATCTTTGAATAAAAGTAATTTAAAAATTTTTTAAGTAAAAATGAGAGAGCTATAAGTGTCATTTTTTTTAAAAAAATTAAGTTGACTATCATTTGATTAACAAATATGGTTAAATTGAAAGAAAAATGAAATTTGAGGGTCTATAGAGAAACAATATTGAAATGTGAGGAGTTGTAATGTAATTTTCCAAATAAGGGGTTAATATTTAAAGTCAAAATACAGGGGGCTAAAAATAAATTGATCCTAAAGAAAACTTCACTTCTCTCTCTTTTTTTTTCTTCAACCCACCAATCTCTTCGCCTCTACTAATCATTTAAATACCCTTAATTATTTTTTTTATTAAGATTTCCTTTCCCATTGTTTTATTGTTTTCAGAAAAAAAAAATTAACTGATTTTTCATTTAAAGAAACCTATATCTCTATTTAAGTTTATAAGCTAAAATTTTCTTTTTGTTTTGTGATACTTAGAAATTTCATTAAATATTATTAAATTATTTTCTATTTTTAGTTTAACTAAAGTTTGTAGCTATCAAATCCTAATAGCATCAAATCTTATCGTTGGCCCTTAAGAACATTTTCTGATTCCGCCAATATTGGCATTGGGGAGAGATAATTTAAACTCTGATTCTTGTGTACAGTGATTTTTTGTCATCAGATTGTACATATGGGACACACCTAAAACAATATATTGTAAATAAAAATTTAATAATGTTGATATATAACTATATAGAGTTGAGCATAAAAATGTTCCATTATTTTTCTAAGTTTATGTCATGTAAATGCTCCTAGTGTTCTAACAATTCAATGCATTTTGCTCCTAGTTTTCTAACAATTCAATGCATTTTGGTCATTTGTCCTAGGAGTGAGCCCATGTTTGTTCGAAAAATTGTTGATGATATTTGGTCGCAATTGCGAAAAAAACAAACATCAAATCATCACAAGGATCTGTTCGGTATTGAAGAACGTATGAACAAAATTCAACGTTTATTAAGCATTGGCTCCACAGATGCTCGGATTATAGGAATATGTGGCATGGGAGGTATTGGTAAGACCACCCTTGCCAGTGCCGTATATCAAAATTTATATCCACTTTTTGAAGGTCATTGCTTTCTTGAGAATGTGAGGGAGGTATCTGCAGGACATTCGAGATACAAACTTCTCACTGAGCTATTCAATGATAGAGCTATTCAAAGCTTGGACACTCCATTTGTAGTGTCACCTTTCATTGGTGGCAGATTTCGCGGTAAAAAGGTCCTCATTGTGTTAGATGACGTGGATTCCTCAACCAACTTAGAAGCTATAATTAAAGGGTATGAGGAGGTCGCCCCTGGAAGTAGAATTATTGTTACATCAAGGGATGCACATGTGCTGAGGAATGTGACTAAACAAATTTACGAGGTTCGGGAGTTGGATGGCAATGAATCCCTTGACCTCTTCTGTTTCCATGCATTTAAGAAGGAACGTCCTGCAGAAGATTTTAGAAGGCAGTCAGTAAGGGTGGTACGTTATGCATATGGAAATCCATTAGCACTTAAAGTGTTGGGTTGTTTCCTTTACTCTAGACCCATAGAAGAATGGAAGAGTGCATTGGAAAAGCTGAAAATGGTTCCCCACAATGACATCCAAAAAGTTTTGAGAATAAGTTATGAGGGACTCGATGATATGCAGAAAGATATGTTTTTTGACATCGCATGTTTCTTTGCACGTCCCTATTTTACCATGTTTAGGAGAAATGCAGTAGAAAGCATACAAGGTTCCTCCTCTGCGAAAATAGACATTAGTGTTCTTGAGGAGAAGTCTTTAATAACCATTCGTGGAAATGATCAAGAAATTACTATGCATAATTTGTTGCAACAAATGGGCTTGATGATGGTAAGTGAAGAACATAAAGAGCCTGGAAATCGAAGTAGGTTGTGGATTCCAGAAGATGTTTCCCACGTACTGGAAACAGCCTCAGTAAGCGAAATTGGTTTTTATTTATTAATATTTTTTCAAAGTAAGATATTGATTTTCTTTTAACAAATGAAACACTTCGTACAAATACGTGTGGGGCTAAACACTTTTTTTATTTTTGCTACATCTTTTCAGATGATATATGACGTTATATTAACACATTTCCTCATTTTAGTTAGTGTTTATTTGATTGTCAGGGAACGGATAAAATTAAAGGCATAACTTTGCATTTGTGTGACCTTCAAAAAGATGTAAAAGTGAGCCCTGCAGCCTTCCCAAAGATGTCCAATCTACAATATTTCCAAATTATCTGTCACAAAAATGCAAAGTTTAGACTACTTCTTCCTGATAATGGACATGGACTTGAGTTTCCTACTTCCAGCAAGCTAAGATATTTTTGCTGGACGTTTTACCCATACAGATCCTTTCCATCCGGCCTCATTTCAGAAAATCTGGTTCAACTTGATTTGGCAGTCAGCCAACTTGTGGAATTTTGGAATGCAGACCAGGTATCTATGCTCTTGTTTTTAATTACTTTTCTTGGATTACATTACATAAATGGAAAGCTAAGGCTCTGTTTGGTAACAACTGTTTTTTTTTTTTCCTCTTATATTAAGTAAAAATGTAAAAATAAAAACAGAAAATGATAACATTTTAAAATTATTTTCATTTTCAGTTTTATATATTTTTATATTTTTAATCCAATTAATATTTAACAAATTCTAATAACTTTTAAACTAACTAAATTATACAACTCAAGAATAAAAATTTAAAAATAAAAATAAAAATAAAAAATAATTATATTATCAAACAAGCTCCGAGTGAACTTCATAATCCTTTTTTCATTTGTCACAGCTGGCACCGGCCCTTGAGAAGTTAAAATTTTTAGATCTTCAAGATTCTAAGAACCTGACTCAAATACCCAACTTGTCTCGGGCAATAAATATTGAACGGATACGTCTGGCCCGATGCAGAAGTTTGGTTCGAGTTCCTTCATATTTTAAGAATCTCCACAAGCTTCAGTCTCTAGATTTGAGTGGTTGCTCCAATCTTGTCGATGTTGAAGGGTTGTCGAAGAATTTAAGCCATCTATGTTTGGGTGGGACAGCAATAGAAGCAGTGCCCTCATCGATAGGGCGTGCTGCGGGTCTTGTTCAATTACATTTACATAATTGCGAAAGGCTTAAAATTCTTCCAACCAACATTTGTAAGTTGAAATCTCTTCAATCACTGGATCTTTCTGGTTGCCTAAACCTGGAAACGTTTCCAGAAATTTCGGAGCCTATGGAATGCTTAAAGCATATTAGTTTAGGGGGAACAGTGATTAAAGGGTTACCACAGTCGTCAATTGAGAATCTGAATGCGCTGTCTGAGTTGGATCTAAGTCGTTGCAAAAACATTGAGTTTCTCCTAAGCGACCTGTGTTGTTTAAGGAATATTGACAAATTGGTTCGATTGAATGTAAGTTATTGTGAGAACTTGGAGTCAATTCCAGAGCTTCCACCATGTTTAAAATATTTGGAAGTAAGACTCTGTAGGAACTTGAAATCAATTCAAAAGCTTCCGTCATCTTTAAGAATTTTGGATGCAACGGACTGCGACACACTAGAGACAATATCAAGCTGGGGGAGGACTCCACTCTTAGAAGAACAGAGCTGTTTCTTACTCATGAGTTGCTCTTATAGATTTGATAATTGTCAAAGGCTGGATCAGAATTTAACAAGCAACATAATTCCTCATGCGGCCTCGCTTGAAATCTTGTGTGCTGCAAGATCACCGCGAAAATTGGAAACCGACTGTGATCATGTATTCTTCTTATTACTCACTCATTTAAGAACTTATAATTAATACTGTATATAGAACTTGTTGATAAAGTTTTTCCTCTGACTTAATTAATTTCTCATGCTTTGTACAGAGACTATCAATACTGTTTTGTTATCCTGGAGACACCATTCCATACTACTTTATCAGCCATATTGATCCGGTAACTTCAAAAAATTTTGAGCTTCCTTCAAATTGGTGTGTTGCCAACTTCTTGGGTTTCGCTTTCTGCTTTGTACTTAATTTTAGTGAAGTTACCCGTGAAAAATTATTTGATCGCATTAAGTTTCAATGTGTGGTCTGCTTCATGACTAATGATGGTGATGTTGAGAATAGTTACAAGGTTCCCGTAAAATCGGACTTTCAATGTTCAACTCTCAATTCAGATCATGTGTTGATACTGTATAACCACGATTTGTGTTACAAGAATTTACAAGAGAATTTTGGAGCAAATTGGTCCTCTATTAGTACTTTCACCAAGGCTTATTTTAAGTACCAGCTTTCATTTGTTGGTTCCCAGGGTTCAGATTTCCAGAAAATTGATGGTTGTTTACGACATTTAGCTATTCCCAAGATGATTACTAAGCGTGGGGTTTGGTTGATATATGATCAGGAAGATGGAGCGAAATTAATGGATATTGATCAGAATTATCGAGTCAGCGGAGGAAATACTCATGAATTTCCACCTACAAAGTCGAAGTTGGTAGCTAAACTATAAGAAACTAAACGCTTTGCTGAAGAAGACGAATCAAATTCCAACATCATTTCAAAACAAACCAAGCTTCTCTGAATGGTTTCACTGTACGCGTTTACTACATATACCTCTTTCACTGTATATACGTATTTCAATTTGTAAAGTATTTTAAATATTCATTTCAAAACTAATGAACTCTGAAGTCACTTAAATCTATGTTAAGTATTTAAAATCTACATACATTTATTAAGGAATTCTCAAAAACAAAAATTCATCACATGTTCTGTTTTTATGTCATTATATTTATTTCCATTTCTATCAATAAAACAACTGAGACTAAAATATTAGTATATAATTTTTTTTAGCCCATAGATTTATTGCTCGATGTCAGTTTGTCGTTGTTTTCATTAAATTTATGGCATTTGCTATAACTATATATATATATATATATATGTATATTTAATTGAGTAGCTTCCTCTGTCGCTTGACATTGGATTTTGATTATTCACTTCTTGTTGATTTAATTTTAAGAGCTAATTGTTAAAAATATGACTGCAATTATTGCTGTATTTTGACAGTAAAATTGCAGGGAGTAGGAAAGATAACTCAGTTGCTAATTTCAATTATCAATAATTGTTGAATTTTAAAAATTGGTTAGTGGAAAGTAATGATTGAAATTTATGATAATTTTAAATCGTACAATTCTTTAACAAATGCTTTGAGCATATTTTTTTTGGTTATGTTTACATAATTTTAATTATTATTTTTGTAAAAAATTCCACGTCACAAAGTCTTCTACCCGTCTATCCTCTCGCTCAGTCGCTCTAGCCTCTTCCACAAATCGATTGTGCAAGTTTGTCCCGGCGTCGTTAAAGAGAACCACGTAGACGACAATGGTGGAGATCGAGTTGACGTCGACCAGTCCGTCCGGAGCCGTCATGGCATCGACGTCGACTATGAATCCTCACTCCGGCTGTCTTGATTGTTATAGTCTTTGGGTACCTTCAGATCTAATGAAAAAAAAAAAAAACTGGGTTATTTTTACTGTAAGTTTATATAACAAAATAAACAATAAAAAACTGAGATAAAATATATATATATATATACACACACACACAGGGAGAGAAGCTTTCTCAGCCATGGATATGATGGTTGCAGGGTTTATGGGTTTCTTTGATGTAATGGCAGAGTGAAAAGTTCTTTTTTTTTTTTTCTTTATTATTGATTTTAGTTTTTTTTTTCTTTGTTTAAATATGTGTTTGCTTGAAGAGATGAAGGGGTGAGGATGTTTTTTGTTTTTTGTAATAGACATTGTTTTTGCTAATTCGAACTGAAGGGTGATATAAAATGGGCTATTTCCTGCACCAAATTCATTGTTACAACAGTTTTTGTATGGAATTTTTTTTTTTTTTTCTTTTTCAGACAAGGTAGCCAGAGAGAGACCGACGACAGACAGAAAGAAAACTGACGGAAAGAAAACGTCCGTATTGTCATTAATGCGATATGGAATATTTTTCCACGTGTCATTTAAGCAAAGGAAATAGTACCGACTGAGTGGGTTCTCCGGAAGTACTAGAATCCACAAATGTAATCATGCAAAATATATATATATATATATATATTATAAAAATTGGCCGGTCAAATATACATTTAAATTTTATTCCGAGGGCCGGATTTTAAAGATTTGGGCCTTGCACACCAAAGTGGCCCAAAGAACTCAATGCTATTGTTAAGACCCAAGTTTATAAAGCAAGCCCACACACAATTAAATTGTTTGATTCATTGTTATTTTTCTATTGGGGGTTACAGAGGGATAAAGGTTTTCATTATAAGCTGGGTGATTTCAACGTCCAAATGACATGTACATGTTACAAAGCAGAAAGATCTACTATACATGACCAATAAAAATATATTATGTGGATAATAAAATCACATATTTTATGTTGAATAAAAGCATTCGTTGCAAAGAGGCCTCAGCCTAGAACATACTCATTTTCATGTCGAAAAAGAGTTCACTATTGCACAACTTCTTAGTTCCTTCAACGTTGCCACTCGCAACTCTTCTTATGGTTCATGTTTTGTTCGTTAATTTTTCTGATTATGTGCCATTTACTCTTACCTCTTTCTGCCTCTGTAATCTGTATGTGTTTCCTTTCTGATTATGTATGTGTCTTTGCTTTGGTGATGAGAGAGCTAATACCAGCACTACCAAAGAAGTAGTGGAAGAAGAAAAAGAAGAAGAATCATATCCCAATACATCAACGCCAAGCTAATTCTCTGAATGGGTCTCCGTATCTCACTTGATATAATGAAGAGGTAATTCATCAAATTACTATTCTATCCTTTCATATCACAATACATGCATTTCATTTTTTAATTTTCAATGTTGAAAATTCATTGGATGGAGTAGGTGGTAACGTATATGACATCAACGTACAACCAATAAATTAAAACACATGACTTGGTCAATAGCTGAACCTTCCAAAGTCAAAGCCAATGGTTTAATAACCGAGGGTACATATTAAAAAATCAAAATTCTACTGCTGTTTTCATCTTTCAATACGCGTCATCCTAATTCGGCGAGGTATATGATGTTTATGATCTCCTTTTTTTTTTTTTTTTTGTGAACTGATGTTTATAATATTTGTCCATGTTGACGTACGTATTAAATTGTGATACGTACATTATTGGAAACCACAATTCTGGCTACATATAAATATTTATGATAATATTTGATTAGTTTTGCTGTGCCAACGGAGCTTAACGCCGTCAAATATCTTGACGAAGAAGATGTTAGGTTCTTGTGTTTCGTAGAGATTTGGGATTGCACATATAACGACACTCCTGGGCAAAACGAACACATACACAAACAACCAGGTTGCGCCACCCTTCCTCTCCTATTCGGCTGTACCCAAAACCAACTCACTTTCCTTAGTTGGTCTATAAATATGTCTGGGAAAAGAAAGGAGACAATTATAATTTAATAATAATAATAATAATAATAATAATAATAATAATAATAATAATGATAATAAATTCAAACTAAAATCAACTTTTTCTTTTTTTTTAATCTTAGATTCATCAAAAGTTTCATCTAAAGTCTCTAAAAAAAATAGGAAAAAAAAAAGGAAAAAAAGGTTACAGAAGACTATTTTTTCTTTATTTCATAAATTCTCTAACATTTAAAGAAGAAGGGAAAAAAAAAAAACTTCAAATTGATAATACATTAATTAACCATAAAACTATGTGGTCTTTTTATTCAACACAAAATTAATTTCCAACTGATGGGGAAAAAAATCCTAAAAATAAATTCCAGAAAAGCTCATCTGTTTTAAAATTCATCATCAAAATTTTTTGATATATCCACAACGAAGTCTTCGCATGACAATTCAAGCAACAATATTATATAAGGCTTTCAACTTGGTTCTTTGGGAGGCAGGTGTACACACAAAGAGAGACCTTCAAAACCTAGTTAATTAATTAGCAAGCTAAATTCGTATAGTAATAGACTCGAGTATAGTAAATAGATAAATCCAAAAGCTTGATTTTATAAAAAAGAAATTAATGAATATTCTGAAGCTTTTAGAATATATATTGATATAAAATTGATGAAAAACAATAAGCAAGATCAAAGCAAACAAACAAAAATAAGAACACACAGAATTTTCATGGAAATCAAAAATGAAAAAAACCACGAGTAGAGGCAGAAGAGAATCCACTATGATCGAAAATTAGTATAATTGGTGAGAGACTAGAAACTCAAGCATATAAGTATGTTTGCTCCACCACAATCTCCAATTTCCCCTCAAAATAAAAGTTTCACCAAATTTATCACATTACAAAACTTTCGAATCAGATCAACTAGAATTCGGGTCATTAACTTTACATGTATAATGATTTTGACCAAAGTGTGAGGAAATGGCAGCAACTTTATGTTAATGGGGTCCGCTTATAAAATTCTGAACTTGTGGAGGTAAGTTAATGGGGTCTGATTATAATAATAATAAATTTTTGTTTATTTATTTTGGCCTTATGACTAGGTCTAATCAAATTTGTTTAGAATATAGACATTTTCAATTAATAAATCTGCCGGTGTTTCTTGGAAATTTTAAAACAATATCCTACGCCAGAGGGTTCATTCTGGTAAACATGGCTTCTTCTTCCTCCTCTTCTTCAGAAAAACATGACGTGTTTATCAGTTTCAGAGGTGTGGACACCCGCGATGGTCTTACTAGCTTTCTTTATGAAGCTTTACGTAATAAGGCTATCCAAGCCTACATGGATGTTCGCGAATTTGAGACAGGAGATGAAATTTCACCAGCGCTTATGAATGCCATAAAGTCGTCCAAGATTTCTGTAGTCATTTTCTCGGAAAACTATGCATCATCTACGTGGTGTTTGAATGAGCTTGTGCAAATACTCGAATGCCAGAAAACAAATAGGCAGATTGTTGTACCCGTTTTTTACAAGATAGATGCATTTATGGTAAGAGAGCAGACAGAGAGTTATGCGGTTGCATTTGAAAAACATGAAGAACGTTTTAAGGATGACATTGAGAAGGTCAACCAGTGGAGGAAAGCTCTCAAAGATGCGACTTATCTACATGGGCTCGATTCCAAGGAATACAGGTAACTTAAGTCTTAACATTTGTTTGTATCAAATATGCTAATTTTAATCTAATGTGATGATTAATTCTAAGTAGTAAAATGCTTGTGCGTAATTCTATTACACAAAATTTTAATAACACAATTACTTTTAAAGTAACAAAAGGAAAAGAAAATTGAAAAAAATGAATTAATAACACAATTTCATTATTAACAGCATCTATATATATCCACACACACATATATATTATGTATCTATATATGCATGTATATGTTGAGCGATATACACCGTGGATCAAATTTTTCTTTCTTTTTTTTAAAAAAAAAAAAAAAATTCTTTTTAATGATTTTAATCAAATAGAAATATATTAGAAATTATTCGTGTGCCCTATGTCAAATGAAGATAATATTTTTGTGTCCATCTCCAATTTATCTATATAAAGGAAATGGTCAATTTCAAAATAATGCTATCTGTTTTGACATTTTTGCATGATTACCCCTCTATATTGAATGTTTCCTACGGCTTCTCACATTTCATTTTTGTTTCAATTTAAGCTCTTTCAAATAAAATAAAGAGTTTCTTGGAGAAACAATGATCCTTGAGTAGAAGAAATAATGATTTTTTGCCATCAGATTGTACATATGGGACACCTATAAAAATATATTGAATAAATAAAAATTTAATAATGTTAATATACAACTACGTATATAGTTGAGCATAAAAATGTTCCATTATTTTTCTCTTCGTACTTATAACTAAGTTTATGTCAGGTGTAAATGCTCCTTGTTTTCTAACAATTTAATGTATTTTTGGTCATTTGATCTAGGAGTGGGCCCATGTTGGTTCAAAAAATTGTTGATGATATTTGGCTGCAATTGCCAAAAAAACAAATATCAAACTATCATTACAAGGGCCTGTTTGGAATTGAAGAACGTGTCAACAAAATTCAACGTTTATTAAGCATTGGCTCCACAGATTCTCGGATTATAGGAATCTGTGGCATGGGAGGTATTGGTAAGACCACTCTTGCCAGTGCCATATATCAAAAGTTATATCATCTTTTTGATGGTCATTGCTTTCTTGAGAATGTAAGGGAGGTATCTGCAGGACATTCGAGATACAAACTTCTCACTGAGTTATTCAATGATAGAGCTATTCAATGCTTGGACACTCCATCTGTAGGGTCAACTTTCATTGGTGACAGATTTCGCCGTAAAAAGGTCCTCATTGTGTTAGATGACGTGGATTCCTCAACCAACTTCGAAGCTATAATTAAAGGGTATGAGGAGGTCGCCCCTGGAAGTAGAATTATTGTTACATCAAGGGATGCACATGTGCTGAGGAATGTGACTAAACAAATTTACGAGGTTCGGGAGTTGGATGGCTATGAATCTCTTCACCTCTTCGATTTGCATGCATTTAAGAAGGAACGTCCTGCAGAAGATTTTGAAATGCTGTCAGCAAGGGTGCATATGGAAATCCATTAGCTCTTAAAGTATTGGGTTGTTTCCTTCACTCTAGACCCGTAGATGAATGGGAAAGTGCGTTGAGAAAGCTGGAAATGGTTCCCCACAATGACATCCAAAAAGTTTTGAGAATAAGTTATGAGGGACTCGATGATATGCAGAAAGATATGTTTCTTGACATCGCATGTTTCTTTGCATGTCCCTATTTTATCATGTTTGAGAGAAATGCAGTAGAAAGCATACATGGTTCCTCCTCTGCAAAAATAGACATTAGTGTTCTCGAGGAGAAGTCTTTAATAACCATTCGTGGAGATTATAGACAAATTAGTATGCATAATTATTTCAATAACTAAAAAAAGGGGTTATATAAAGTAAACAAAATGCCTCATGTGACATACCGACATCCATACACCAAGTTCAAAATTATCAGTATATGAAGCATTGCATATCGGTAAATAATGTTTTATTATTCATATTACATATATTTTCTTTTTGTCCTTCTTTATCATTTCGTTTTAAGTTTATTATGTGTTAATATATGAGGTGGACTCGCTATTTCTCCAAACTAGGCATAATTTTGTTTTTCAATTGATAAAATTTTCTTGTGCTGCTGAGATTAGCTAAAAAAAATATTCTGAAAGGCCCCGTATTGATTATGTTCCTGATTATTTGTTAATATTATTTGATGTTTTTCATCTGTATATATAGTAAATAACGTGTAACGGATATATAAGTTTGATGCAAGCATGCACATCTAAATTATAACAGTTTCTACATATATATATATATATTTATGCTTCCAAAATATGTGATATAATCTAAAATAATAAATTATCAGTTAAATTTCCTTATAGAATTCTATAGCAAAGTTCAGAAAGAAACACTATATAGACCCCTATAGAATTAGATATATCTTCAACTTATCATACGTTATTATATACCCATGGGTCAGCTTTTTTGCTAAATAATTCCTAGGTCAGCATTTTTCTGGATTTAAATTTTTTTTCTCCTCCAATTATTTGTGGTTTTCAAATTTTATGCAAACAATCAACTAAATATGTGTAGTCAATTTGAAATTAATTAATGTGTACCTATTTTCTACAGGTCTTATCGACATTATCGTTCTACTGTACATACTGTTGTAATACTACACATGGTCAGCAACATATACATGCAGCTAGTTAGCCTTAAAGTTCAGTTGTCTTTGTGTATGTAATTCGCTTTCAACTATTTGTTGTAAATGTTCCAGCTTATTCACTTTTGATCTTCGGATACTTTGGATTTAGATTAGATTGTTTCTTGAAGCCTTTGTGAGCATTATATTTTTCTTTCTTTGAAAATGTGTTGTTAATTATTATGAGAAATTTTTAGTAATATTTTCTCACAATCTTACCATCGTCACACTGATTTAAGTTTTAATTTATTTAATTAATCGATGAGTCCAAGTTAATAGGCTTCGATAAATATGAAGCTTCCTTTATATTGGAATAGAAACGACGACATATATTGGGTGTTGCTTTCTGTGTTATTATTGATCGAAGTAAGATTGAGCCTTATACATTTGTTGATATGCATTATCAAATTGATGATGGACAGGCTCACAAATTATTTGATCGTTATGTGAACCTTGGTGAGCTAGAGACCAATTCAGATCACATTTTAATGTGGTATAATTTAAAATATGTCAATGGACGAAATTGGATTTCTAGCTGCAAAGATGTTGATGTCGCCGAGGTCTGTTTCCATGTGTGTCCTTCATTCTATGATCGTAGACTCCGGAGGTGCGTCGACTTGGGATGTGATGATGGGCGTTGCATGATAAAGAAGTGTGGGATTCGGTTAGTTTATAAGAAAGATTTGGAACAACTTGCACACTCTTATGAAAAAGGCTGCGATGTTGATGATGAATCACATCCTACAAGTAATTCAAAGAAAACCCTTTTAGTTTTTAGTTACTGCTTCCAAGATTAAAAAGGCCATTCAATATATCTATGTTGTTTTTTTGATATGTGTTTTATTAATTTCAAGGTATCCTAAGTAAGAGACGCTTTGATGATTGGAAAGCAAGAAGATGACGATGATGATGATCAATTGCAACCTACGATTGATTCAAAGAAAATCAAGCTCGTATAGTGATTGCATGCTTTCAAGTTAATAGGTAAATTCCATAGTGTGACAACCTAAGTGGGTAGGTGCAAGAGATATCGGCAGCTACCTGGTACCCAATCCCACATTGTCTGAGTGGTGGAGGAAAGATTTAATAGGAAAGAGGGTTCTTTAATAACAACCGAGGCCTTTTCAGAGCGTTTGACTAAGGGGTTCGTAAGAACTCCAAAGTTAAGCGTGCTCCAGTGGGAGTAATCTCAAGATGGGTGACCTTCTGGAAGTCTGACATAACCCCATACTGTTGGCTGTATGGTGGTTAAATTGGGGACAATATCAGTTGGAAAGAAACCAGAACCAGGGGATCAGAGCCTCACCCATCTTGGAAGTCTGACAAAACCCCATACCGTTAACTGTACGGTGGTTAAATTGGGGACAATATCGGTTGGAAAGGAACCGGAACCAGGGGATCAGAGCCTCACCTATCCTGGAAGTTTGACAAAACCTCAAACCGTTGGCTCTACGGTGGTTAAATTGAGGACAATATCGATTGGAAATGAACCAGAACCAGGGGATCAGAGTCTGCCCCTAAGGGGGGTGGATTTAATAGGAAAATGAGTTCCTTAATAACAACCGAGGCCTTTCTAGAGTATTTGACTAAGGGGTTCGTAAGAACTCTAAAGTTAAGCGTACTTCAGTAGGAAATGAACCAGGGGAGCCCAATGAAGGGCATTAGACCTGACCCGGAAGTGTGTTGACGAAGGCGTTGGGCCCCTAAGGGGGGTGGATTTAATAGGAAAGAGGGTTCCTTAATAACAATCGATGCCTTTTCAGAGCATTTGACTAAGGGGTTCATAGGAACTCCAAAGTTAAGCGTTTAGGGGCTGGATTTAATAGGAAAGAGAGTTTCTTAATAACAACCGAGGCCTTTTCAAAGCGTTTGACTAAGGGATTCGTAGGAACTCCAAAGTTAAGTGTGCTTCAGTAGGAAAGGAACCAGGGGAGCCCAGTGAAGGGCATTAGACTTGACCCAAAAGTGCGTCGACGAAGGCGTCGAACCTCTAAGGGGGGTGGATTTAATAGGAAAGAGGGTTCTTTAATAACAACCTAGGCCTTTTCAAAGCGTTTGACTAAGGGGTTTAATAGGAATTTCAAAGTTAAACATGATTCAGTGGGAACCAGAGGAGCCTAGTGTAGGGCATTAGACCTGACCGGGGGACCCTGACCAGTGGAGGGCATTAGACCTGACCGGGAGACCCCAATAGGGGGATGTTACAGGTGGTATTAGAGCCTGTACCTAGCCGAAAGTGTGCCGATGAGGGCATTGGACCTTTAAGGGGGGTGGAGTGTGACGACTTGAGTGGACAAGTATAAGAGACATCGGCAGCTACTTGATGTTCAATCCCACATCGCCTGGGTGGTGGAGGAAATGTTTAATAGGAAAGAGAGTTCCTTAATAACAACCAAGGCTTTTTTAGAGCGTTTGACTAAGGGGTTTGTAGGAACTCCAAAGTTAAACGTGCTTCAGTGGGAGTAATCTCAGGATGGATGACCCAGTTATGCTTGAAATTAGATTCCACACACTCACATATACATAGGTATGTGTGTATATATATATTATGTATGTATGGATGTATATTTTCCTATAACTTTCCTAAGGTAAAAAAAATTAAGAAAAGAAATTAGGAACTTCGTATTCCATATTGTAAGCTCGTCGATAATATATTACTGATGAAAAGTTTGCTAATTATGACTATATATAATTCTCAAACTAATAAACTATTCTTTGATACACAAATCTTTCATCAAATAGCATCATACTTTAGCAGAACTCTTTTCCGTGCTAATTAGATTCATCGTCTCATCTAATTAGTAACCTTATTCTATAAACCTTATTATTATTATTATTATTTGCCAAATCAAAGAACACCCCATATATATTTGTAGATAGAAAGAAAGAACACTCATGTAGAAGTCAGTATCTTTTTTTCTTTATACTTGTAATCATCTACCTGCCTAGCAAACAAACAATTTATATCAATCCTAGTCTTTTTCTTCACATGAGGAAAAAAAAAATTGACATTAACATATTGTGTTTAGTTGACGTCTAAAGTCTATATTTAATCATTTTCGTCGGTAATACTAATTATAAAATCCAAAAGTTCTACTAGAAAATAAGTAAGTCCCACTTAATAACTTTTGGGTTTTGATTTTTAGTTTTTTAATGTTAGAGTTGATTAGAGTTCTCATCTTATCATAAATAAGGAGAAAAATAAAAAATATATATATACAAATGCCAAATGAAAAACATTTTAAAAGTGATTTTTCTCTATATTTAATTACGTGTTTGTGAAACAATAATAAATTATAATTAATTTTAAACTAATAAAATTACATAGAACTCAAAAAATATCATAAGCCAAAATGATATCAAATGGGCTCTATAGGAGTTTAGTTTTTATATTTGTATAAATAGGTTTACAATAATCAATTTTACAGTCATCATGTAATTTATTAGTCCACAAATTGGGATTAAAAATGTTACAACTACTATGTATTTGCACTTTTGCCTACATAAATGTAGTATAGTTTTAAAATTGATTAAAGAAATTGAGAAACTGAGTCGTATAGTTTTAAAATTGATTAAAGAAATTGAGAAACTGAGTCACGACCACAAATATAATCATGATGGCCTCTATAAAAAAGAAAAAAGAAAATAAAGTCGGACGGTCTATTAAAAAAATATAGATTTAAATTTTAAAAATTTGGGAGGGCTATTTTAATATTTGGGCCTTGGACACCGAAGTGGCCCAAACAACTCAACGCTATTGTTAAGACCCATATAAATAAAGCTAGCCCACGCACAATTGAATTGTTTATTTCATTATTATATAAGCCGGGAGATTTCACGGTCCAAGTACATGTAATAATATGCCAAAAAAAAGTATATGTAACAATAAATAAAGCTGAAAATTTTATTACATGCATACGACCAATAAAAATATGCCACATGGATCATAAAATCACATGATTTGTATTGAATAGAAGTGCTCGGCCTTAGCCTAGAAAAAAAGGTTGAGTAAAATGCCTAACTTGTTAGGTCCTTCAACGTTGTCACCCACAACGCTTCTTATGGTTCATGTTTTGTTGGTTAATCTTTGTGATTATGTGCCATTTACTTTGGCTCTTCCTACCTCATGTAATATCTGTATGTGTTTCCTTTCTGACTATATATGTGGCTTTGCTTTGATGAGGATGAGAAAGGTAATACCAACACTACTAAAGAAGTAGTAGTAGAAGAAGAAGAAACATATCCCAATACATCAACTCCAAGCCATAGGTAATTCTCTCCTTTCATCACACTGTATATGCATTTCATTTTTCAATTTTCAATGTTAAAAACTTCATTGAAACACATGACTTGGTCAATAGTTGAACCATCCAAGGTCTAAGTCAATAGTTTAATAACCGAGGGTATATATGAAAAATTCAAAAGCCTACTACTGTTAATTTCTTCTTTCAATTAGCCGAGGTATGTGATCGATGTTTATAATCTTGTAGTCCATGTTGACGTACGTATTAAATTAATACCTACTATACATACAAACCACAATACTCACTACACATATAAGTATTTATGATATATTTGATTAATTTTGCTGTGCCAACGGAGCTTGACGGCGTCGAATATTTTGAAGAAGAAGACGTTAGGCCGAAAACCAACTCACTTTCCTGGACGTCGGTCTATAAATATGTCTGGAAAAAGAAGGGAAATAATAATAATAACAAGTTCAAACTAAAATCAACATTTTGTTTAATCTTAGATTTAACAAAAAGTTTCATCCAAATTCTCTTAAAAAAAGAGGAAAAAAAGAAAGAAAAAGGTTACAGAAGACTATTTTTCTTTATTTCATAAATTCTCTAACATTTAAATAAGAAAAAAATAATCTTCAGATTGATAATACATTAATTAACCATAAAAGTATGTAGTCTTTTTTTTCAACACAAAATTAATTATTCTAACTGATCGAAAAAATCCTAAAAATAAATTCCGAAAAAGCTCGTCTGTTTTACAATTCAGCATCAAATTTTTTTGATATATCCACAACGAAGTCTTCGTATGACAATTCAAGCAACAATATTATATAAGACTTTCAACTTGGTTCTTTGGTAGGCAGGTATACACACACACACACAGAGACTTCAAAAACTAGTCAATAAAAAATAACAAAAAAATTTTGTTTTAATTGTTTTGGCCTTCTGGTCTTGGCCTAATCAGTTTCTTTATTATTCAATTGTTTCATTGTTAATACACTGCGCGAAGATGAGAGGAAATTGCAGCAACTTTATTGTCATGATCATGGTGGTCAACTATATGCACCACTGATCTTGCTCAGAACTTCATTGTCATGATATATATATATTATGAGGACTGTTTTTGTTAACGTATTCAACTTTAAAGTTAAGAGAATATTGATATCAATTTTAAAATTTGAATGACAATTTACTATTTTATATAGTCAAGGGGATTTTGATACCAATAACCATAATAAAAAACTTAATCTAATAGGAAATAGGTTTAATATATGTATCAAATTATAATAGAAAGACAAAAAAAGTATCAGTATGCCCCTCACTTGTAAACCACTTTGATCTACAAGACCTTATCTATCTAATGAGATGAGATATTTTCAGTAAGAATTTTATCCTTTCGAAATCTTTACCCTCAGATTTTACACCTGAAAAACTTCTTGTATTTATACTGTGCCACTGCCATCTTAAGCAACTTGGGAATTATGTATTCCAGGAATGTTTATTTTAATTTTTTGTTATACGTTTTACTTACTACCTGTAATTATTAAAACTCATAATGTTTTAACAATTAAATTTGTCATTCAACCTAAATTCTTCCTACTAATTTATTGCTTTTATTATTTAGTATGTCTTATGCATTTTACAACGTGCCCCCTACTTCTTCAGTAGATGTATATTTTCCACCCTCCGCTAGCTGCCTCTTTTGACCAAGAAATTTCTCTTACAACAATATTCAAAACAAATATCTATGTACGTGTATATAAAAACTTTTTTTTTTTTTTTAAACTAAGTAGTCCAGAAAAAATAGTTCTCTACATGTATATATGTATATATTCAGGGAAATTACTATGTCAATAAATTTCAAATTTCTTCCTAATGAGTTTATATTATTATTTCGTGCATTTTGCTTTTTCTTTACGCCTGAACTAAACTCCATTTATCTTCTTGTAAATTTACCCTTCTTTTTCTTTCTTTTTTTTAAATTCTTTTTTCCCCTATTTTTAAGCCTTCAAGGAAAGATTAAAAAGAAGACTTGATGCTAGATTCTCTCTTTTATTTCATCAATTTTGGAGGCTTGCATACGGTGCAGTGGGCTCCACTTACTAATCACAATTGACAAACCGCGTTGGGTAGGTACTTCGTAATTCATTGGCGAGTGGCAAAAGAGAGAGAGACTTATTTTTTCTTTGGGTTTAGAAAGAAACTTCAGTACAAGCAAAAGCTTAATTAAGCTTTCTCAAAAGCTGATTTTCACCTGTTATAATTGATTTTTATCATTTCATGGCTTCATCTTCATTTTCTTCTCCAGCTAATCAATTTCCTTTCAGTTCAAATGTTTCATTGTTAATAAACTGAGCAAAGATAAGAGGAAATTGCAGCAAGTTTATTGTCATGATCAGCGTGCATAAGTGTATGCACCACTGATATTGTTCAGAACTTCATTGTCATATCATATATATATATATATATATAGAAATACTATAATGTACTATATTGTTTATATTGTGAGCGATTAAAAAAGTATAATTAATCAATTCATACGGATCCAAAAATAAATATAAAAATTAATAAATAAAATAAATTTTTATTTTTATGTGTCTTTAATAAGCTGTTATATATATATTACTCACTGTATATAAGCAATGTATTATATAAGAGCATATATACATACATTATGAGGACTACTTTTGTTAAAGTGTTTAACTTTACCATCACAATTACAAGTATTATCTTCACCGGGTGAACATGTTGACTTGTGTTAATGGTGTCTGCTTATAAAATTCTAAACGTGTGTACCTAAGTTAATGGGGTCTGATTATAATAATAATAAATTTTTGTTTATTAATTTTGGCCTTATGACTTGGTCTAATCAAATTTGTTTACAGTCCATTTGGATTCATTGTTAATACACCGACTCAATATGGAGACAAGATTGTCATGATTAGAGTGGATAAGTATAAACTATAGACATACTTCTTGGAAAATTTAGAACAATTTCCTACGCATTTTATGTGTATAATTTTACCTATCTATTTTTCTTCTCTTTGGAGAGCCAGAGAGCTCATTATGGTAAACATGGCTTCTTCTTCTTCTCGAGACAAACATGACGTGTTTATCAGTTTCAGAGGTGAGGACACCCGCGATGGTTTTACTAGCTTTCTTTATGAAGAGTTACGTAGAAAGGCAATCAAAGCCTATATGGATGTTCGCGAATTTGAGACAGGAGATGAAATTTCACCAGCGCTTGAGAAAGCCATAAAGGAGTCAAAGATTTCTGTAATCATTTTCTCGAAAAACTATGCATCTTCTACGTGGTGTTTGAATGAGCTTGTGCAAATACTCAAATGCAAGGAAATAAATAAGCAGATTGTTCTACCAGTTTTTTACCAGACAGATGCATTTATCGTACGGGATCAGACAGAGAGTTATGCGGTTGCATTTGAAAAACATGAGAAGCGTTTTAAGGATGACAATGAGAAGGTGAACCAGTGGAGGAAAGCTCTCAAAGATGCGACTTATCTACATGGTCTCGATTCCAAAGAATATAGGTAACTTAACATTTGTTTGTAGCAAATATGCTAATTTTAATCTTATGTGATAATTAATTCTAACTAGTAAAATGCTTGTATGTAATTCAATGACACAATTTTAAAAGTCAACCAGTAATAATTAATTCATTTTTAAAGTAATAAAAGAAAAAAAATGAGAATAATGAATTAATAACACAATTTCATTATTAACAACAGCTATCTATATCCACACATACATATATATTATGTATGTATGCATGCATATTGAGCTATATACACCGTGGATCCACAATAAGAGACATGTGAACCCACTCAAATTTTTCTTTTTTTTTTAATTTTTTTTAATTAAATAGAAATATATTAGAGATTATTGTGCCCTATGTCAAATGAAGATAATACTTTTGTGCACATCACCAATTTATCTAAACAAAGGAATTGATCAATTTCAAATCAACTCTATGTGTTTTGACATTTTTGCATAATTACCCCTCTAATTTGGAAAATTTCCCTATGCCTCCTCACATTTCATTTTTGTTTCAATTTAACCCCTTTCACATAACAATGACTAATGGTGTTAAAATTTAACTAATTTACCCCCCTTCAATAAAATGCAAATTAAGTTTGAAAATAAAAACAATTCAACCTAAAAATACTGTTTGACAATGTTATTTGATTATAGAAAAATCTTTGAATAAAAATTATTTTAAAAATTTTTAAGTAAAAATGAGATAGTTATAAGTGTCATTTAGAAAAAAAAAATTAAGTTGACTATCATTTGATTAACAAATATGGTTAAATTGAAAGAAAAATGAAAATTGAGAGTCTATAGTGAAACAAAATTGAAATGTGAAATTGACCCTAAAGAAAACTTCTCTTCTCTCTCTCCCTAGTTTATTTTTTTTTTCAGCCCACCAATCACTTTGCCTCTACTAAACATTTAAATACTTTTAATTATTTTTTTTATTAAGATTTCCTTTTCCATTGTCTTATTATTTTGAAAAAAAAAAAATTGTAACCGATTTTTCAATTAAAGAAACCTATATCTATATGTAAGTTTATAAGCTAAAAATTTTCTTTTTATTTTGTGATAGTTAGAAATTTTATTAAATATTATTAAATTATTTTCTATTTTCTATTTTTAGTTTAACTAAAAATTGCAGCTATCAAATCCTATTAGTGCCTCCTTAAGAACATTTTCCGGTTCCACCTTATATTGATGTTGGGGGTGAGGTAATTAATTTAAACTCTGATTGCTGTGTAGAAGAAACAATGATTTTTGCCATCAGATTGTACACATGGGACACACCTATAAAAGTCTTTTGCATAAATAGAAATATAATAATGGTAATATATAACTATATATATAGTTGAGACAAAAATGTTCCATTAATTTTCTCTTTGTACATATACCGAAGTTTATATCAGGCGTAAATGCTCCTTGTTTCCTAACAATTTAATGTATTTTGGTCATTTGTTCTAGGAGTGGGCCCATGTTGGTTCGAAAAATTGTTGATGATATTTGGTTGCAATTGCGAAAAAAACAAACATCAAATCATCATTACAAGGGGCTGTTTGGAATTGAAGAACGTATCAACCAAGTTCAACGTTTGTTAAGCATTGGCTCCACAGATGCTCGGATTATAGGAATATATGGCATGGGAGGTATTGGTAAGACCACTCTTGCCAGTGCCATATATCAAAAATTAAATCCTCTTTTTGAAGGTCATTGCTTTCTTGAGAATGTAAGGGAGGTATCTGTAGGACATTCGAGATACAAACTTCTCACTGGGTTATTCAATGATAGAGCTATTCAAAGCTTGGACACTCCATTTGTAGTGTCTTCTTTCATTGGTGACAGATTTCGCCGTAAAAAGGTCCTCATTGTGTTAGATGATGTGGATTCCTCAACGAACTTAGAAGCTTTAATTAAAGGGTATGAGGAGGTTGACTCTGGAAGTAGAATTATTGTTACATCAAGGGATGCACATGTGCTGAAGAATGTGACTAAACATATTTACGAGGTTCGGGAGTTGGATGTCTATGAATCCCTTGACCTCTTCCGTTTGCATGCATTTAAGAAAGAACGTCCTGGAAAAGATTTTAAAAGGCAGTCAGAAAGGGTGGTACGTTATGCATATGGAAATCCATTAGCTCTTAAAGTATTGGGTTGTTTCCTTCACGCTAGACCTATAGAAGAATGGAAGAGTGCATTGAAAAAGCTGGAAATGGTTCCCCACAATGAGATCCAAAAAGTTTTGAGAATAAGTTATGAGGGACTCGATGATATGCAGAAAGATATGTTTCTTGACATCGCATGTTTCTTTGCACATCCTTGCTCTGCCATGTTTTCGAGAAATGTAGTAGAAAGCATACAAGGTTCCTCCTCTGCGAAAATAGACATTAGTGTTCTCGAGGAAAAGTCTTTAATAACCATTGATGGAGTTTATCAAAAAATTAGTATGCATAATTTGTTACAACAAATGGGATTGATGATGGTATGTGAAGAACATAAAGAGCCTGGAAATCGAAGTAGGCTGTGGAGACCCAAAGATATTTCCCACGTACTGGAAACAGCTTCAGTAAGTGAAATTGCTTTTGACTTATTAATATTTTTTCAAAGTAAGATATTGATTTTCTTTTAAAAAATGAAACACTGCGTACAAATAGGTGTCGAGCTATACACTTTTTTGTTTTTTTTTTTCCTAAATCTTTTCACATCATACATGATGTTATATTAACACATTTCCTCATTTTCTTGTTTTTAATTAGTGTTTATTTTATTGTCAGGGAACTGATAAAATTAAAAGCATAACATTGCATTTGTGTGAGCTTCAAAAAGATGTAAAAGTGAGCCCTGCAGCCTTCTCAAAGATGTCCAATCTACATTATTTTCAAATTATCAGTCATAAAAATGCCAAGTTTAGACTACTTCCTGATAATGGGCATGGTTTTGAGTTTCATCCTTTCAACAAACTAAGATATTTTTGCTGGATATTATACCCTTACAAATCCTTTCCATCAGGGCTTATTCCAGAGAATCTGGTCCGGCTTGATTTGACAAACAGCCAACTTGTGGAATTTTGGAATGAAGACCAGGTATATATGCTCTTGTTTTTAATTACTTTTCTTGGATTAGCTTACGTAAATGGAAAGCTAAGTAGAGTTTATAATTCTTTTCTCATTTGTCACAGCCGGCACCGGCCCTTGAGAAGTTAAAATTTTTAGACATTCATGATTCTGAGAATCTGACTCAAATACCCAACTTGTCTCGGGCAATAAGTATTGAAGAGATATGTCTGGCCCGATGCAGAAGTTTGGTTCAAGTTCCTCCATATTTTAAGAATCTCCACAAGCTTCAGACTCTTAATTTGTCGGATTGCTCCAATCTTGTACATGTTGAAGGCCTATCAAAGAACTTAAGTCGTCTATGTTTGGGTGGGACAGCAATAGAAGCAGTGCCCTCATCGGTAGGGTGTCTTGCGGGTCTTGTTGTATTAAAATTAGATGATTGCAGAAGGCTTAAAATTCTTCCAACCAACATTTGTAAGTTGAAATCTCTTCAATCACTTGGTCTGTCTGGTTGCCTAAACCTGGAAACGTTTCCTGAAATTTTGGAGCCTATCGAATGCTTAAAGCATATTAGTTTAAGGGGAACAATGATTAAAGAGTTACCACAGTTATCAATTGACAATCTGATTGCGCTGTCTGAGTTGGATCTAGGTTGTTGCAAAAACATTGAGTTTCTCCTAAGTGACCTGTGTTGTTCAAGGAATATTGATAAATTGGTTCGATTGAATGTAAGTTATTGTGAGAACTTGGAGTCAATTCCAGAGCTTCCCCCATGTTTAAAATATTTGGATGTAAGATTCTGTGAGAACTTGAAATCAATTCATAAGCTTCCATCATCTTTGACAAATTTGGATGCAAGGGACTGCATCGCACTAGAGACAATATCAAGCTGGGGAAGGACTCCACTCATAGAAGAACAGAGCTGTTTCTTAGATATGAGTTGTTCTTATAGATTTGATAATTGTCAAAGGCTGGATCAGAATTTAACAAGCAACATAATTCCTCATGCGGCCTCGCTTGAAATCTTGTGTGCTGCAAGATCACCACGAAAATTGGAAACTGATTGTGATCATGTATTCTTCTTATTACTCACTCATTTAAGAACTTATAATTAATACTGTATATAGAACTTGTTGATAAATTTTTCCTCTGACTTAATTAATTTCTCATGCTTTGTGCAGAGACTATCAATACTGTTTTGTTATCCAGGAGATGCCATTCCAAACTACTTTGTCAGCCATATTGATCCTGGAACTTCAATCAATATTGAGCTTCCTTCAAATTGGTGGGATGCCAACTTCTTGGGTTTTGCTTTCTGCTTTGTGCTTAATTTAAGTGAAATTTCCTGTGAAAAATCATTCGATCACATTAAGATTGAATGTGCATTCAGCTTCATGACTGATGATGGTGATGTTGAGTATAGTTACAAGGTTCCCGTAAAATGGGACTTTCAATGTTCAACTCTCAATTCAGATCATGTGTTGATACTGTATGACAATGATTTGTCTTACAAGAATTTACAAGAGAATTTTGGATCAAATTTGTCCTCTATTAGTACTTTCACCAAGGCATCTTTTTCTTTCCGGCTTTCATTGCATTATGTTGATGTCTCCCAGTATTCACATTTCAAGGAAATTGATAGTAGTCAATGTCGCAAGATGATAAAGAAGTGTGGGGTTTGGTTGATATATGATCAGGAAGATGGAGGTAAATTAATGGATATTGATCAGAATTATCAAGTCAGTGGAGGAAATACTCATGAATTTCCACCTACAAAGTCGAAGTTGGTAGCTAAACTATAAGAAACTAAACGCTTTGCTGAAGAAGACGAATCAAATTCCAACATCATTTCAGAACACACCAAGTTTCTCTGAATGGTTTCACGGTATGCATTTACTTCATATTCCTCTTCATTGTATATATGTATTTCAATTTTCAAGGTATTTTAAAAATTCATTTCAAAACTAAAGAACTCTGAAGTCACTTAGATCTATGTCTAGTATTAGGAATCTACAAAGACATTTATCAAGGAATTTTCAAAAACAAAAAGTCAACACATGCTCTAATTTTTATGTTATTATATTTATTCCCATTTATATTAATAAAACAATTGAAACTAAAATATGAGTATATAAATTTTTTTAGCCCATATATTCATTCCTCGGTGTCAATTTTGTCGTTGTTTTCATTAAATTTATGGTATTTACTATAAATATATATATATATATATTTAACTGAGTGGCTTCTTCTGTAGCTTGACATTGGATTTTGATTATTCACTTGTTGATTTAATTTCAAGAGCTAATTGTTAGAAATATGACTGCAATTATTGCTGTATTTTGGCAGTACAATTGCGAGGGGTAGGAAGGATAATTCAGTGGCTAATTTCAATTATCTATTATTGTTAAATTTTAAAAATTGGTGAGCGGAAAGTGATGAGTTTATGCATGCATACGAATTAGCAGCTGACATGAAGGATAGAAGGGCCATTTATGCAACTTGTAGAAGAAGGGAAGAAGGAAATTTATACTATTTTTCATTTTATAATTTATATTAATTTCATTGCAGAAAATGAGGTAGACTGACATATACACAAATTCTTTTGATTCAATTAAAAAATAAAAGTTAAGCATTTGTTAATGTTAACTACTAATTATTTGTATGTTAATATTATTTGGCCTTTTCAAAGGGAAAACAAAAGATTGTGGGAGTGTAGATCATAAGCTCTTTTTTTATTTTTTTTTCTTCTTTTTTTTTTTTGAAAAAAATTAAAATTAATTGCATATTAAAATAGTGATTAATTGGAGTTGACATCATTAGTGTAATTAAAAATTGAGAGATTATTTAAATGATATTAGTGGCTAATTTAGATGATTTAGTTAGAGTTTATTATTATAATAAAGATAAAATTGATGGTTGATTTGGGTGTTATATATTATTATTGATTTTTTTGTCTATCTTATCTATTTTGTTATGCTTGCGGTTTATTACTATAATAAATTAAGAAAATTAATTTAATTTGACTGTTTTATACTACTAAATATTTATTGTAGGATATATTTCATTTTATGGATATTTTAGTAATAATAATTATGTTTTGTAGTAGACAACAAACTTTTATGGCATGATTTATAAAAATATATGATAATTTTAAATGTTATAATTCTTTAACAAATGCTTTGAGCTTATTTTTTGTTATGTTTATATAATAATTTTTAATTATTATTTTTATAAATTACAATGTGAGAAAGAAATATATTTTTAATTATTTCAATAATAAAAAAGGATTAAATTAAGTAAACAAAATGCCTCGTGTGACATTCATACACTAAGTTCAAAATTATCAGGATATGAAGCATCGCATACACTAAGTTAAATAGTGTTTTATTATATTCATATTACATATATTTTCTTTTTGTCCTTCTTTATCTTTTTGTTTTTCAATTGATAAAATTTTCTTGTACTGCTGAGATTGTTAAAAAAAAATTTCTGCAAGCCCCCTTATTGTTGATTCCTGATTATGTCCAGATTATATGTTATAGTAAATAACGTGTAACGGATATATATTTAAATATATATCTGTTACACGTTATTTGATGCATGTATGCACATTTAATTATGACAGTTTCTGTATATATATATATATATATTTATTTATGCTTACAAAAAATGTAATATAATCTCAAATTACTAATTATCAATTTAAGTTCCTTTTAGAATTCAATAGTAAAATCCAGAAAGAGACTATATAATAGACCCCTATACAATTACGTATCTTTAATTTATCATACATTATTCTATAATTTATTTATATATAATACCCATGAGTCAGCTTTTGGCTGAATAATTTCTAGGTCAGCATTTTTGCTGGATTCATGTTTTTTTTTAACTTACTTCTCCAATTATTCATGGTGTTTAAATTTTATGCAAATAATCAACTATATATGCGTGGTCATTTTGAAATTAATTACTGTGTACCTATTCTCCTCAGGGTCTTATCTGTTGGAATTTTTTTTACGTGGACTTGAATAATCAATATATTTATTATTATAAATTAATATTATATAGTTTATATTTTGTACCATTAATGAGAATGAATTTATATTTATTTTTATTAATGGATTCATCCTAAAGTTTCAAGCCCCTCATTTAATTTTGGTTAGCCCATTGAGCCAAAAACTTTTTTTCTTTTTCTTTTTTTTTATGTAGCCTAGCTAAGATGCCCATTTTTATAATTATTAATTTTATTAAATATTTATCTATATTATTATTATTTTTATATATAAAATACTATTGAAATAGTTTTTTTGAGCATCTATATCTGTTAATTAAAAGGCGGTGTACAGATATATATGATATACGGTATGGGCAAAACGGGTGGGTGGACTGATTTAAAAACAGAAGGGTTGAGGGACTTAGAAACTTTTGTTTTCCATTGTTTTCGTCCCTTTTCCATAACATGATTATTGCAAACTTGATGGTTTTGGAGGTTAGTGTTTACTAAATTTATATGTTGTTTTATACACGGATTTGATTGCAAATTTTCTTACGTTATCAACATTATCGTTCTACTGTTCATATTGTTGAAATATTAAACATGCTCAGCAACATATATATGCACCAACATAGTTAGTTAGCCTTAAAGTTCGTTTGTCTTTGTGTATATAATTTGCAACTATTTGTTGTAATTGATCTTCGCATACTTTGGATTTGAATTAAATTGTTTCTAAGCCTTTGAGAGCATTACATTTTTCTTCTCTTTGCAAATGTGTTGTTAATTATTATGGAAAATTTCTAGTAATATTTTCTCATAATATTACTGTGATCACGCTGGTTTAATATTTAATTTATTCAACATTAATCACTCTTTTTTCTTTCTTTTTTTTTTTTTCTCTTACTATAAATATGAGAAATGTTTTCTAATTTTTTTCCCTTTAAATTTATATTTAATATATTATGCAATTAGTTTTAAACTAAATAAATTGCACATAAAAAAATTTAATAAAACTTTATCAAACATGTTCTAAACTATGGTTAGATCACTATTATTATTTTTGTTTATAAAATTATTAATCAATTTTACACTCACAATGTAACTTATCAGTTGACAAAGATTGATTAAATAAATTGAGAACTTGCAGTCACAACCTCATTATCATTTGAATAATAATTATATTAAATAATCATGAGGACCTCCATAAAAAATATATAATAATAATAATAAAATTGATAAGGGTTTTATAAAAAAAATAAAATAAAATAGGCTGGTCCATTAGAAAAATATAGATTTGACCTGAATTTTGTTATGACGGCCGGATTTTGTAGCTTCGCCCCCTCCATTTCAAAGCGGCCCAAAGAACTCAAAGCTATTGTTAAGACACAAGTTTATAAAGCTAGCCCACACACAATTGAATTGTTTGTTTTTTTATTATTTATTTTTCTACTAGGGGTTACGACGGATAAAGTACTCAGATGCTTCTTAATTAATTAAGATGGACTAGTGGTATCGAAAGCCATACAGAAACTAATAAATTTGTAGAAATATATCTCCCCAATTTACCATGCATTGTTTTCCAAATTATTAAAAAATTAATAATAAAAATAAAAACTCAAAATATTAAAAAAAGGATCAGCTTATGATGATGGAGTTGTTTCCTTCTTCTACTTACTAATTCTTCAGCGTCTGTACTGGTATTGTCGTTGAAGATATAACGTTATACACATTCAATACAGGATTTCTAATCCCTATATATATATTTAGTGCATTAAAACATGTACAGGGACATGACTGCATTTTCATATAATCACATGCTAAATTACCACTACAGTAAAAAAAAACTTAAACTACTAAAACAGTAGGTTTAATATGTACATATAAAATTATAAAAGAGAGAGACATAGAAAGTATAAACACACTTCTCATTTGTAGGCCACTTTGATCTACAAGACCTTATCTATCTATTTTATCTAAAAAAGACCTTTTATGTCTAATGAGCTAAGATATTTTTAGTGTGATTTCTATCCTTTAAAATATTTTCCTTCATATTTTACACCTGAAAAACTTGTTGTACTTATACTGCGCCACAGCATCTTAAGCAACTTGGGAATCATGTAGTCCAGGTATGTTTATTTTAATTTTTTATTATTCGTTTTAAGACCTGTAATTGTTGAAACTCCTACTGTTTTGACAATTTAACTAATTTGTTCATTCAAACTAAAGTCTTCCTACTAATTTATTACTATTATTATTTAGTATGTCTTGTGCATTTTACATTGTGGTCCCTACGTCTCCAATTTGGCTTTGGCCTCCAAAAATCTTCGATAGCTATACATTTCACCCTCTGATAGGAAAAAGTTTTAGTAGTCTTGGAGTACTACTTTAATTAATTTTATGCCATGTGTTGTAAATTTTCATGTCATGTAAGTAAAAAACAGATGTACCTTTTCCGTTGTCACATCAAACCAGCCTTCTTCTCTCTTGCTCTCTCTTTGGTCTTCCTCCTCATTCTTTTTCTTTCTGTTCCATATGAAAACAGAGCAATCAAAATTTTTAAATATACATATTTTTTAAATTATAATTTGATTTTGTTACTTGTTTTAAGTACTTATTACGGCAATTTTGAAGAAAATAATAGAGATGTGCAATTATAAATACCTAAAAAGCTCAAATCTAAAAGCTTATAATTTGTAGTTTTCAAATGCTTTTTAAAAGAAAATAACAATCACAGTTAAAATGTTCAAACTTTGAAGAAGAAGAAGAAGAAATATGTGGAATTAATGTGTAAAAAGTTGTGTTTTCTTAATGTTTTGGAAGAAAAACACTAATGGTAGCCTTAATTTGGTGGAAGTTTTTTTAGAACTGCACAGCTAGAAAAAGAGAAAAAGAAGGTGGTGAGGACTAAAGAAAAAGGGGATGATTGAACATGAAAACTTAAAAAGTTCAAACTCATAAAAGTTTTGAAGAAGAAAAAGAAATGTGCAAGTTGTGTGTTTTCTTAATAGTTGGAAGTTAATATCGGACCTGCGATGGGAGTTTTTTTGGGTAGAGAGTAAGATAATTTGGAGAAAAACCAAGGAGAGAGGAGAGAGAGAGCAAAAAGAGAAGACGCTTATTTGACATGAAAACAAAAAAAAGAAAAAAAGTTCATTACTCCACGAGTGAGTTTTTTTTCCCTTTGACCGGAAATTTTTCAAAACAAATATCTATGTGCGTGTGTGTATATACAGGGCAATTACTCTATATGTTCACAAATTTCTTCATAATGAGTTTTTATAATTATGCTGTGCATTTTGCCTTTTCTTGTCATTGGACCCTTTTTTCTTCCCCTATTTTTAAGGCTTCAAGGAAAGATAGAAAAGAAGACTTGGTGCGAGGTTCTCTTTCTCTTTTATTTCATCAAGTTCAGAGGCGTCCACACGCTGCAGGGCTCCACTTATTTATCACAATTGACAAACCGCGTTGGGTAGTTACTTCATAATTCATTGGCGAGTGGCAAAAGAGAGAGACTTATTTTCTCTTTGAGTTCAAATTTATTAGTAATAAATATATGTTGAAATAGCTACATAGCAGGAAATTTCTCTTGCAACAATATTCAAAACAAATATCTATATTACGTGTGTACATAAATGCTCTTCTAGGATATGTAGTTCATATGTATTGAAATATAATCACATATTATTTTATTATATATAAATAGAAAAGTAAATACATAATATTAATTAATTTTTATTTTTATTTTTTATTAATCTGTGTGAATTGGGCAATTGTGCTCTTATTATAGCTCATCATATATGAATTATGTAACTCATAAGAGTAGCTCTTTATGTGTGTTTAGGCAAATTATTATGTTCATAAATTTCTTCATAATGAGTCATCTTTATGCGTGAACTCTACTCCATTAATCTTCTTATAACTTGACATTTTTTCTTATTTTTGATTTTTTATTTCTCTGCGTGTGTTTTGAGAAATTAATATGTTCACAAATTTCTCATCTTCACGCGTGAACTCCACTCCATTAATCTTCTTATAATTTAACATTTTTTTTATTTCTTTCTTTTAAGATTTAAGGAAAGATTAAAAGAATGACTTTTATTTTTTAAAAAGATTACAAATTAGACTTTTTATTTCTTTTGACGAGATTATAAATACAATCTCAAGTATGTGAATGTAAATGGCATACCACTGAACAACCTTTGTCCATTAAAAAGAAGACTTATGAGAGATTTTCTTTCTCCTTTATTTCATCAATTTTGGAGGCTTCCACACCGTGCAGTGGGCTCCACTTAATAATAACAATTGGCAAACCGCGTTGGGTAGTTACTTCATAATTCATTGGCGACTAGCAAAAGGGAGAGAGAGACTTATTTTCTCTTTGGGTTCAAATTTATTAATAATTAATATGTGTTGAAATAGATATATATCAAGTGTAAAGATGAAAGGAGATAACAAAAACAGAGCCAGATCGGCTTATACATGTTTCCAAGTACTTATTACAGGAGTCTCATGCATGCTTACATAGGTCTTCTAAACCATGCACGTCAAATTAAGAAACGTATGCGACAAATAGTGATATTGAATTAACACAAGAAAGATCCATATTCCATGGACTCTGTAGCCCAACTCCTTATTGTAATCTGATACAGCCGCATGGAGGGACCTTAATTACCCAGAGCCATTGAAGACAACCTTAAGCCTTTTAACCTCAGAAGCCTCGAGCAAAGTAGAAGCAGTTATTAATTCAGTAGGAAAGTTGTTGCCAAACAAAGCGTTGCTAACAAACTGGACGCCTGGGCTTTCACTACTAAAGCTAACAAATACAAGGGCTTGAGAGCTACCTGTATTCACAGCGAAATGTAATAGCCCTTGTGGTAAAACAATAATATCACCCTTGTTAAGAGTTTTAATATACACATGGTTTGCCGCGGAGATGAACCCGGCAGTGACTGTACCTTCCGCAGCAAGTAAGATTTCTGAAGCGCCAGGGTGAGTGTGTAATGGGATAACACCGCCTGGGGCTAAATCTGCACGAGCCATTGACACTCCAAGACCATTCAAGCCAGGAAAGTCATCTACAAAAGCGGTGGCTACAGCAGACTTGAAAATACTACCAGAGGCATTACCAGCAACGCCTAGGCCTGAGTATGCAAAATCATCTACTGTAACTTTTGCAGGATTTTTACACGAATAGCCCGCAGGACCTTCGGGAGCTGAGAAATCTGCCACGCAGAAGTCTTTCACGGCTGACAGAGAAAAGGAGAAGAGCAAACAAAAGATGGCGAAAACTGCTGGGAAAGTCATGATGATCTTCATCTGTTTTTTTTCTAAGTACGTACTAGGATATTTCTTTGCAATATATTGTGGTAATGGATGTGTTTTTTTTAAGTAATCATATGTTAGCAGTTATATTTATATATATACAGGAACGACATAGTTTGACCATTTCAACTCGGAAACAAATGACATATCTTTCATTCAGTCTTCTACCTTTCAATGAAATTGCAATTGCAATATATATTGGTAATGGAGGTGTTTTTTTTGAAGGAATCATATGTTAGCAGTTATGTTTATATATATACAGGAACGACATAGTTTGACCATTTCAACTCGGAAACAAATCACATATCTTTCAGTCTTTCAGTTTTCTACCTTTTAATGAAATTGCAAGTGAACTAAACTAATTATGGCAATTGCCGAAAAGCATGCTCATCTCAGATACAACGAATTCATATGAGGCTATTAATATATGGTTGAGTTAACTTTGTCATGAAATTTTTGGCACGCCAATTAATATATGGTTGAGTTAGCATTGTCATAAAGTTCATCAGCTCTCATTCACAACTATGAAAGTGATATTTATAAATTGACTGCAATACATTAAATATATAAAAAATATATATATCATTAAAAAAAATTAACACTTCTTGAATTCCCTTAGTTTTATCTATTATAAATATATTTTATGTTTTCCACATGTATAAATACTAAACAACTGTTAGGGATATATATGTTTGATGCATGTATACACATCTAAATATGATGCTATTTTTATTACCAAATATATATATATATATATATATGATGCTATTTTGGACTAGATAGCTCATATATTATATTCTAGCCAACAGTGGATTAGAATTTGATAATTCACACGAAATTTAATTAAAAGAAAAAAAATAATTAGTGTTATGCATTTACATTTTTATTTATATTTCATAAAATAACATTGGTTGTGATTCAATATATATGAGCTATATAGTCAGAATAACGTTTCATTATACACATGTGTGTATGTGTATATATATATAATTTATGCTTCCAAAAGATGTAAATAACTAAATATCAATTCAATGTCCTTGAATTCTATAGTAAAATCCAGAAAAAGACTATATAGAGACCCATATACAGTTACATTTATCTTCAATTTATTATACATTATTCTATTATTATTATTATTATTATTATTATTATTATTATTATTATTCTTTTTGGTCAGTTTGAAATTAATTATTATTTACCTATTCTCTGCTGGTCTTACCAACGTTATCATTTGCGCATACTGTTGAAATATTAAAACGTAGTAGCTGGGTGAATATAATCTTCTTGCTTTGAACTATTTATTGCAATCGTTCCAACTTATTCACGTTTGAGCTTCGGATACTTAGGATTCAGATTACTTTGTTTCTTGAAGCCTTTGTGAGCATTACGTTTTGCTTCTCTTTGCAAATGTGTTGCTAATGATTGTGTGAAGTTCTTAGTAATATTAATTTTCAGAATGTTACCATGGTCAAACTGGTTTAAGATTTAATTTATTTAGTATTAATCACTCTATTTATTTTCTCCCACTATAAATATGATAAACACTTTCTAAGTTTTCTTTTCCCCTTAGATTTATATTTAATCTAGTGTCTAATACATTGTAGCTAACTTTAATCCAAATAAGAGCCTGTTTGAAAGTGCTTATGTAAATAGTACTTTTTTTAAAAGTGTTTTTTATTTAAGCACTTTAATTAAAAAGCACTTTAATGATAAAGCAGTTTGTGTTTGGTGGAAAACTATAAAAAAGTGCTTTAAAAATATTTAACAGTGTGTGAAAAAACACTTTTTTGGAGAAGCACTGTGCTTCTGGAAAAAAGTGCTTTTAGTGCTTTTTTTATAAAACAAAAAAATATTTAAAATTTTTTAGCCAAACATGTTTCAAACTGCTTTTTTTTAGAAAAAGTTTTTTCATTAAAAAAAAAACAGTTCCAAACGGGCTCTAAATTTCACACAACTCATAAGAAAATTTAAGAAAACTTTATTAAAGGGGCTCTAAATTATGATTAGGTCACTATTATTCTTCTAAACCTAATTTTTATTTTCATATATATAAAATTATAATAATCAATTCTACACTCATCATGTAAGTTATTAGTCCATAAATTGGGATAAAAGTGTTACTACTACTATCTATCTATTTACACTTTTGCCTACATATATATAATATAATTTTGTAATTTGATTAAATAAATTGAGAACCTGCAGTCACAGACTCACAACCTCGTGATTATTTAAACAACGATTATGTCAAATAGTCATGAGGGCCTCCATAAAAAATAATAATAAATTTCATGAGCGGCGGCTTTATAAAAACAAGCCGGTCCATTATACATTTTAAAATATTTTATTATGAGGACCCCATTTAGGGTTTTTAATGTCATAGTCTATGGTGGGGTCTTTAAATTTTATTTAGTCATATTTTATAAGAATAAAAATTTTAGTCTATTTTATAAATATTTTTATCTAACTACCCCTCCTATATTCTTCTTCCCAATTAATACGCACAAAATGCTTTATAAACAACACTCCTCATATGACCCTTGTAAGTAGTATGCTGTGAAAACATTTTTAGAAGTAAATGACATGTTATAGATGTGTATTTTTCTTATAGTGAGTATATTTTTCCACTTTAATCTAAAATAATTAATGCGGTACTAATATATATGTGTATATATATATATATATTGTTTTTTTCTTTTACTTGCTTGATGATTTGAAATAATAAATGTAATAACTAAGTTAATTTTTTGAAACTGTTGATTTCCGTATGCGTTTTCTGTTTTATTGTAGTTTCGCCTTTTTCACCGAAACGAGCAGTTTTTATTTCCCCAGGCATTTTGTAAGGGCCGAGAGTACCTTGTGAGGAGTCGAGGAACTTTTTCTACTCATTTTGCTCTTGGTCAAAGCTTGACCAATTTGACTTTTACTATTTATAATTTTAATATTTTAGTAAAATATTTTTTTTACTTTATTAAATTAATATTTTATTATGCCAATTGGGTTTATTTAACCTTGTTAACCGACTCTTCTCCATCTTCTTCAATTGGGTTTGTTTCCATTTTCGTTCTACAAAGAGAAACACCAGATTTCAGAGAGAGAAAGTGAAAAATTCAAAAAAATTTCAAGTGAAATTAAAAGGTTAGGGGCCGGCCATCAAGGGGAATTATTTGGTAAAACTTGTGTTGATTTTGAAAGCTTGGGAGTGTTGAAAACTTTCTTGGAAGAGAGATAAACAACTATTTCTCTTTGATTTCTCATGTAAACTATGTGTTTTTACTTGATTAATTGATGAATTCATGCTTGGAATGAATGAATTGATGGTTGTATGCTTAATTTTATGTGTATTGAGCATATGACAAAACCCCCAATTGTGAGGGTTTAGGGTTTATGAAATCAATGAGTTTTCATGTGAAATTTGTGGATTATAGCATGATTTCATGGAATTGATTGATGGAATTGATGTTTGACTTGCTTAATTTGATGTATTGGTGAAGAGATCAATGTGTTTATGCGTGTATATGGGGTCAGCCATGTATAGGGAAGTTTTGTCAAATTTTACATGTGAGGGGCATTTTGGTCTTTTCACATGTAAATGGTATTTTAGGTATTTTTAAAAATTTCAAGGGTAATTTGATAAATTTGCATATAACAGACATAAATGGGAGTTTTGAAAATATTTAAGAGCATTTTGGTTTTTTGTATGTAAGGGATATAAGTGGAATTTTTAAAAAGGTCAAGGGCATTTGGTCATTTGACAAGTAGAGACATAAATGGCATTTTCAAATTTATTGAGGGTATTTTCGTTATTTTTCATATAAGGAATAAAGTTGAAAATATTTGAAATTGAAGGTGTATTATGGTCTTTACTAAATTCCAATTTATTTTGTTATATATATATATATATATATTAAATCATTTATTTGATTATTAATTTATATATATATATATATATTCAAATATCTTATTTATAATTTATTTATACATGTGTTTGTATAGATATAAATATAGTTATATAACACAAAATATATATAACACAAAATATAACACAAAATATATATATTTTATGTGTGTATTTCTTAACTATACATAAGTATATTTTATTAAGATATATAACACAAAATATATATATTTTATGTGTGTATTTCTTAACTATACATAAGTATATTTTATTAAGATATATATGTATAAATAATTACTTACGTATTAAAATGAGATTTAATTTATTATACACTAACATATATTTTTATGCTTAGGTGTATGTGTATGTAATCATGTACGTGTATAAGTTATATTTGTGTGCATGTATATGTATACATAATACGTGTATACATATATGAGTGTGTATATATGTGTTTATGTATATGGATATGTGTGCATGAATGTGTATTTACATATGTGTATTTTTATATATGTATTTATTTATATGTGTGTATTTTTTATATATGTATTATATTTTATACATATGGTATATGTATATATAGGTTTATGTATACTATATATATATATATATTATATAATATATGTTTTGTACAGGAATAGTTGTATGTATATATCGGGTTGGAATTTATTATTCATGTTATTTTACTGAATATAGGATGGTAATTAACTATATACCTATTGAAGGGTATTTTGATAACTTTCCGTGTACTCGAGGGATATCTTGGTAATTTCTAAGATGACCAATGACATTTTGGTAATTACATCAGTGCGGTTGGTAATGTGAAATTGTCGATTTGAGCAGGAGCATTTCGGTAATTACTGCTGTTGGAATAGGACAGTTTGGTAATTATGTATTTTATTGCGTGGCTTGTTATTTCTTATATATTATGGTATGAGTATTCATTTGCATAGAATAATTCTGATGATTTATTATTTTATGTGGAATGAAGGATTTTTCCTAGGGGTTTGTATTTTCAAAATGATTTGCACAGCGAGGTGCATGGTTTCAAACCTTGGTTTGTAGTTGATCTGTGAATCACTGATCACACATAGCAGTGGGTTGGCCAGAACGATAGTTCCTCTGCATACTATAGAGGTGTGGTGTTTTGTGCACGAAAGGCGGAAAAAGAGTAGGCTATTCGGTTTAAAATAAATAGGAAAAGCTGATGATTTTTGGTGTATAGTGTTACACTTCATGATATGGTATTGACATATACATATGGTTGTCTACTGAGTATCTTTCACTCACAGTTGTTTGCCCTGTGTGGCAAGTAAGTCCAAATCTTTTTAGTGAGACTTGGCGAGGTACGGACTGGAGGGCGCATCGTGGTATCATATTCTTCTGCATTTTGAATTATTATTTTGGACAATGATATTATGTATTTTTAAATATTATTTTCTTTTACGATGTGGGTGTGTATACTTTGGATTTATTTTAAAGAAATATTGTTTATGATATGGTTTGCCAAAAGATCTCAAAGAGTAATAGAATGTTTTGGTTTTGTTGTGATTTTGTCTAAAAATACTTTTAGCAAATTTAAAAAAAAAAAAAAATTTCACGGTTAACATACCTTATTCAGAAATCTAAAATTGGATAACAGGGTGTTACAATAATAATGCAAAAATATCTGACAAGAAAGCAAGAATTCATTAGTAAAAAAAAAATCTTGCAAAAGAATTCTAAAGGTAGCATCCTATGCAAAAAATAAAAAGAAAACAAAAAGAGAGAAAACCAAAGCATATCTATGTGAATGCACGGACCAAAATAGAAGAAAAAGTACACCACTTTTCCATGTTTGGTGTCGGCAATTCCAAATAAATAGACTCTACTTAAATAGTCCAGTTAATTGAACAGTCCACTTTTACGATGATGATGATGATGAATCACAACCTAAGACTAATACAAAGAAAATCAAGCTCGCTTAGTCACTGCATGCTCACGAGTACTCACAGGTACTTCAATCAAGTTTGTTTTCTCATTAATAATTTTTGTTTATTGGATATGTGTACTGGTGGTAAAGAAAGCACTCCCACAAAACTACACTATTTACCGACCTTTCACGTGCCACATATAAAACGAGGAACGATAAATAAAATTACACTATTACCCTGGAAATGAGTTGCTCATTTACTCATTAAAAAAAAAAAAAATGAGTTGGACAAGTAATGAGTTGCTCAGTACTTTTTTGTACTGGTGTGAAAAAAAAATGCATTTACTGCTTAGTTTGACTAATCATTATTTACTTCCCAAAATTGGACAAAAAACAATAATCATCTATTTCGGTTGTGTTTGACAAAAATGTTCATAATCATAGCATATTTTAGAAGGTATGATTTAATTAAATTTTGATGATGATGACCTCAATAAAAATGCTTTGATGAATTTTAGAGCATTTTGTCTTAAGGCCAGCCCTGACTATGGGTGGATCACCTAAGGCTCCACTTATAACGAGGGCCTTCAGAAAAATATAATTATATATATCTATATATCTATATATATATTTATTAAATATAATTATAAATAATAAAATAAAAATCTAAAAAAGTTGTTTTTTTTTTTTAAATTTTATTGTTATGTTTGTTTCCATTTTTTAGTTTTATTTTCCCTTTTATTGTTACTTCTTTTTTCTGTGCATATTTTTTTTTCAGGTTTCATTTATTATAAAAAATTTATGGTTATGATTTTTATTTATTTGACTAAAATAATATATTCTCATATATATTATATTTTTATTTTTGTTTCCTCTAAAAACCATGTCATGCTATTTTAGTAATTTTAAATTAATAATAAAATTATAGTTTTATGATGAAAAAATTCAATAGGAAAAAAAACTCAAAATAGATTTATAAATTTGCTCTACTGAAAAATAAATCTTAAAATATATAGATTATAATAATATATATTTTAAAATATTTACATTTTTAAGTGTAAACATCAAATGATAATCAATTCTACACTCATCGGGTGACTTATTAGTCCAAAAATTAGGATTAAAAATGTTACAACTATTATATATTTACACTTTAAAATATAAAATATAGTTTTGAAATTGATTATATAAATTGAGAACCTGCAGTCACGACCACAATTATAATAAATAATCATGAAGGCCTTCTATTAAAAAAATAATAATGATAATAACAATAATAACCGGTCTATTAGAAAAATATACACCCTCAATTTCGTGTGGAAGAAGAGTTGAGTATTTGAGTAACTTCCTAGGTCGTTCCACGTTGCCCTCGCGCTCACAACTCTTTCTTATATATAGTTGTTTTTTCTTTGATCATGAGAAAATTAACACCAGCAGTACTAAAAAAGAAGAATCATATCCCAATATATCAACTCCAACTTAATTCTCCGAATGGTTTCTGTATCTCACTTGATATAATGAATAGTAGTTCATCAGTGTACCCTGGGCATTCTATTAGCATTTCTATACATTTTAACTTTGATTCATTTAAAAATCAATTTTATTTTTATTTTTAATTTATTGGGTGATGATCTATATCGGTTACCACCTACTCCATCCAAAGCCAATAGTTTTGGGCAAATACTTCAACAAAAATAATAATAATAATAATAATAATAATAATAATAATAATAATAATAAAAATATTGGTTTATTTGTTTAGACCTTACGACTTGTTCTAATCAATTTCTTTATAGTTCAATTGCTTCATTGGTAATCCACTGAGCGAAGGCGGAGAGGAAATTGCATCAACTTTATTGTCATGATCCGGGTGGATAAGTATATGCACCACTGATGTCGCTCAGAACATCATTGTCATCACCCAGGTATATATATATATATATATATATATATATATATATATATATATACTATGACTACTTTTCTTGACGTGTTTAACTTTACCATAACAATTACAAGTATTATATATGTTCACGGAGTGAGCATGTTGACTTATGTTAATGGGGTCTGCTTATAAAATTCTTAACATGTGGACCTGACTCAATGGGGTCTGATCATAATAATAATAAAAAAAATTCTTTATTTATTTTGGCCTTATGACTTGGTCTAATCAAATTTGTTTGCAGTTCATTTGATTCATTGTTAATACACTGAGCCAATATGGAGCCAAGATTGTCATGATCAGAGTGGATAAGTATAGACTATAGACATTTTAAATTAATCAATCTGCCAATGTTTCTTGGAAAATTTAAAACAATTTCCTTCGCACTATATGCGTGTAGTTTTACCTATCTATTTTTCTTCTCTTTGGAGAGCCAGAGAGTTCATTCTGATAAACATGGCTTCTTCTTCTTCTTTCCGAAACAAACATGACGTGTTTGTCAGTTTCAGAGGTGAGGACAAACATAACTTTGATTCATTTAAAAATCAATTTCATTATTATTTTTTTAATTTAATGGGTGGTGATCTACAGATTTTACCACCCACTCCATCCAAAGTCAATAGTTTTGGGAAGGTATTTCAATGAAAAAAAATTTGTTTTAATTGTTTTGGCCTTATGATCTTGGTCTAATCAAATTCTTTATAATTCAATTGTTTCATTGTTAATACACTGAACGAAGATGAGAGGAAATTGCAGCAACTTTATTGTCATGATCGGGGTGGTTAAGTTTATGTACCATTGATATTGCTTAGAACTTCACTAATGTCGTGACTAATATATATATATATATATATATATTAGTCAATGAATATATATATATTAGTCACGACATTGATGAAGTTCTGAGCAATGTGGGGAATGCTTTTCTTAACGTACATGTTTAGCTTTACCATAACAATTACAAGTATTATTTTCACCGAGTGAGTGTGTTAACTTAAGTTAATGGCCGGGGTCTGCTTATATAATTCTGAAACCTAAGTTAAAGGGTTTTTTGATGTTATATTCATATAAATACACTTTTGAATTTTTTTTATCTAACTTTTATTAGAATTAAAATTTTAGCTAGTTTTTGGGGTAAAAAATACTTCTGGCTTTACAGGTTTATTTTTGTTCAACTTCTTCTCATTCGTTCTCTGCTCATTCACTATCATCTCTTTTTTCTTTATCTTTTTTCTCATTTGATCAATAACATAATATATATTGAGTTAAAAACCTTCCTAACTATTAAAAAATCAACATACGAAGATTATCACAGGTTAAGTTTTGAATGATATATGATTTTTATAAGTTCTAAAAACTAAGCTAGTTATCTAATAACTAGGCTAACTATCTAATAGCTAAATTCGTTATCTAATAGCTATTAGACTAGCTAGTGGTTAGACTCACTATCTAATAGCTAGACTCAAAAAAATAATTTTAGTTTAGATTCAATTATTTCATCAGCAATGAATTATTTCCTAAATGAATTCGTCAAATTTTTAGGAAAGATAAAAAATAAATTAGTATCATTCTTATTTTATTTATCATATTATATTATATAAATAAATCATTATTTTAAAATTAGTAGGGCATCTAACGAATTATTCAAAATAAAAGATAAATCTTATATTGCATTAATATTTATCTTCTTATTACATTATATAGATAATTTTTTATTTTAAAATTATTTTTGAAAATATAATTTGTATTTGGTATAGAAAAAAATAAATAAATAATTATTTATCAGCCTCTGATGAAGTGATTCACTATCAATCAAATGATGACAAATTGATTCGGCATTTTATATTGTTTTTGGACAAAAAAACTTATTATCCTTGAGGGGCATTTTTTTTTAATTTGGAATAAAATATTTATTATATGTAAAATGAGCCAAAAAACAATTGAAAGGATATTAATTCCGGACATGGGACCAAAAAACCCCTAAGTTAATGTGGTCTGATTATAATAATAAAAAAACTTTGTGTATTTATTTTGGCCTTATGATTTGGTCTAATCAATTTGTTTATTGTCCATTTGATTCATTGTTAATACACTGAGCCAGCCAAGATGGAGAAAAGATTGTCATGGTCAGAGTGGGCACGTATAGATAATAGACTACAGACATTTTGAATTAATCAAATCTCCATATATTTCTTGGACAATTTAAAACGATTTCCTACTCACTTTATATGTATAGTTCTACCTTTCTATTTTTCTTCACGGTGAAGAGCCAGAGAGTTCATTCTGGTGAACATGTCTTCTTCTTCTTCTTCTTCTCGAGACAAACATGATGTGTTTATCAGTTTCAGAGGTAAGGACACCCGCGATGGTTTTACTAGCTTTCTTTATGAAGAGTTACGTAGTAAGGCAATCAAAGCCTATATGGATGTTCGGGAATTTGAGACAGGAGATGAAATTTCACCAGGGCTTGAGAAAGCCATAAAGGAGTCAAAGATTTCTGTAATCATTTTCTCAAAAAACTATGCATCTTCTACGTGGTGTTTGAATGAGCTTGTGCAAATACTCGAATGCAAGGAAAGAAATAGGCAGATCGTTCTACCCATTTTTTACCAGATAGATGCATTTATCGTGAGGGATCAGACAGAGAGTTATGCGGTTGCATTTGAAAAACATGAAGAGCGTTTTAAGGATGACATTAAGAAGGTGAACCAGTGGAGGAAAGCTCTCAAAGATGCGACTTATCTACATGGGCTCGATTCGAAGGAATATAGGTAACTTAACATTTATTTGTAGCAAATATGCTAATTTTAATCTAATTTTTATCTTATATCATGATTAATTTAACTAGTACAAAGATCGTATATAATTCTATCCCACAAAATTTTAAAAGTCAACCACTAATAATTATTTCCTTTTTAAAGTAATAAAAAGAAAAAAAATTATAATAATGAATTAATAACACAATTTCATTATTAACCACAGCTATATATATCCACACATATTTATTATGTATGTATGCTTGTTTATTGGGCTATGTACATCGTGGATCCACAATAACAGGCATTTGACCCCCCACAAATTTTTCCTTCTTTATTTTTTGATTTTAATAAAATAGAAATATATTGGAAATTATTCGTTTGCCCTATGTCAAATGAACATAATACTTTTGTAACCATCACCAATTTATCTAAATAAAGGAAATGATCAATTTCAACATAATGGTATGTGTTTTGACATTTTTGCATAATTACCCATCTATTTTGGAAAATTGTCCTATGGCCCCTGACATTTCATTTTTGTTTCAATTTAACCCCTTTCACATTATAATGACTAATGGTGTTAAAATTTAACTGATTTACCCCTCTTTAATCAAATGCAAATTAAGTTTAAAAATAAAAATAGTTCGACTTAAAAATTGTGTTTGACAATGTTATTTGATTATAGAAAAATCTTTGAATTAAAATAATTAAAAAAATTTTAAAGTAAGAATTAGAGAGTTAAAAGTGTCATTTAAAAAGAAAAAAAATATTTAAGTTGACTATCATTTGTTTAACAAATATGGTTAAATTGAAAGAAAAATGAAATTTGAGGGGCTATAGTGAAACAGATTGAAAAATATGAGTTATATTGAAAAATAGGGGTTATTATCTTCCTTCTTCTTCTTCCTTTTTTTTTTTTTCTCTCCAACCCACCAATCACTTCGCCTCTATTAAACAATTAAATACCTTTAATTATTATTATTGTTTTTAATTAAGATTTCCTTTCCCATTGTTTTATTATTTTGAAAAAAAAAATTTGTAACTGATTTTTCAAGAGAAACCTATATATCTATTTAAGTTTATAAGCTAAAATCTTTCTTTTTATTTTGTGATAGTTTGTAATTTTATTAAATATTATCAAATTATTTTCTATTTTTAAATTTTCGTTTAACTAAAAATTGTAGCTATCAAACCCTATCGGTGCCCCCTTAAGAACATTTTCTGGTTCCGCCTATATTGATATTGGGGGTGAGGTAATTTAAACTCCGATCCTTGTGTAGAAGAAACAGTGATTTTTTGCCGTCAGATTGTACATATGGGACACACCTATAAAAATATATTGAATAAATAAAAATTTAATAATGTTGCTATATAACTATGCATATAGTTAATAATGTTAACGTATAAATATGTAAATGCTCCTTGTTTTCTAACAATTTAATGTATTTTGGTCATTTGTCCTAGGAGTGGGCCCATGTTGGTTCGAAAAATTGTTGATGATATTTGGTCGCAATTGCGAAAAAAGCAAACATCAAATCATCATAACAAGGAGCTGTTCGGAATTGAAGAACGCATCAACAAAATTGAACGTTTGTTAAGCATTGGCTCCACAGATGCTCGGATTATAGGAATATGTGGCATGGGAGGTATTGGTAAGACCACTCTTGCCAGTATCATATTTCGTAAATTAAATCATCTTTTTGAAGGTCGTTGCTTTCTTAAAAATGTAAGGGAGGCATCAGGACATAGGCTAGATGAATTGCGAAACGAACTTCTCACTGAGTTATTCAATGATAGAGCTATTCAAACCTTGGACACTCCATTTGTAGTGTCACCTTTCATTGGTGACAGATTTCGCCGTAAAAAGGTCCTCATTGTGTTAGATGACGTGGATTCCACAACCAACTTAGAAGCTTTAATTAAAGGGTATGAGGAGGTTGACTCTGGAAGTAGAATTATTGTTACATCAAGGGATGCACATGTGCTGAAGAATGTGACTGAACATATTTACGAGGTTCGGGAGTTGGATGTCTATGAATCCCTTGACCTCTTCCTCTTGCATGCATTTAAAAAGGAACGTCCTGCGAAAGATTATCAAGTGCTGTCAGAAAGGGTGACATGTTATGCATATGGAAATCCATTAGCACTTAAAGTGTTGGGTCGTTCCCTCCACACTAGACCCATAGAAGAATGGGAAAGTGCATTGAGAAAGCTGAAAATGGTTCCAGACAAAGACATCCAAAAAGTTTTGAGAATAAGTTATGAGGGACTCGATGATATGCAGAAAGATATGTTTCTTGACATCGCATGTTTCTTTTTATGTCCCTATTTTACCATGTTTAGGAGAAATGCAGTAGAAAGCATACAAGGTTCCTCCTCTGCAAAAATAGACATTAGTGTTCTCGAGGAGAAGTCTTTAATAACCATTCGTGGAGATGATCAAGAAATTAGTATACATAATTTGTTACAACAAATGGGTTTGACGATCGTATGTGAAAAACATAAAGAGCCTGGAAATCGAAGTAGGCTGTGGATTCCCGAAGATATTTCCCACGTACTGGAAACAGCTTCAGTAAGTGAAATTGCTTTTTATTTATTAATATTTTTTCAAAGCAACATATTGATTTTTTATTTAACAAATGAAACACTACGTACAAATAGGTGTCGAGCTGTACATTTTTTTTTTTGTTACATCTATTCACATGATATATGATGTTATATTAACACATTTCCTCATTTTAATTAGTGTTTATTTGATTTTCAGGGAACGGATAAAATTAAAAGCATAACTTTGCATTTGTGTGACCTTCAAAATGATGTAAAAGTGAGCCCTGCAGCCTTCTCAAAGATGTCCAATCTACATTATTTTCAAATTATCAGTCATAAAAATGCCAAGTTTAGACTACTTCTTCCTGATAATGGACATGGACTTGAGTTTCATCCTTCCATCAAACTAAGATATTTTTGCTGGACATTTTACCCTTACAAATCTTTTCCATCAGGGCTTATTCCAGAGAATCTGGTTCGGCTTGATTTGACAAACAGCCAACTTGTGGAATTTTGGAATGAAGACCAGGTATATATGCTCTTGTTTTTAATTACTTTTCTTGGATTAGATTTCATAAATGGAAAGCTAAGTAGAGTTTATAATTCTTTTCCCATTTGTCACAGCCGGCACCGGCCCTTGAGAAGTTAAAATTTTTAGAACTTCATGATTCTAAGAACCTGACTCAAATACCCAACTTGTCTCGGGCAATAAATATTGAAAGCATATGTCTAGCCCGATGCAGAAGCTTAGTTCAAGTTCCTTCATATTTTAAGAATCTCGACAAGCTGCGGCTTCTAAATTTAAGCGATTGCTCCAATCTTGTAGATGTGGAAGAGTTATCGAAGAATTTAAGGCAGCTACATCTGGGTGGGACAGCAATAGAAGCAGTGCCCTCATCGGTAGGATGTCTTGCGGGTCTTGTTGAATTAAAATTACGTGATTGCAGAAGACTTAAAATTCTTCCAACCAACATTTGTAAGTTGAAATCTCTTCAATCACTGGATCTGTCTGGTTGCCTAAACCTGGAAACGTTTCCAGAAATTTTGCAGCCTATGGAATGCTTAGAGCATATTAGTTTAAGGGGAACAATGATTAAAGAGTTACCACAGTCATCAATTGAGAATCTGAATGCGCTGTCTCAGCTGGATCTAAGTTGTTGCGAAAACATTGAGTTTCTTCTAAGAGACCTGAGTTGTTTAAGGAATATTGACAAATTGGTTCGATTGAATGTAAGTTATTGTGAGAACTTGGAGTCAATTCCAGAGCTTCCCCCATGTTTAAAATATTTGGATGTAAGACTCTGTGTGAACTTGAAATCAATTCAAAAGCTTCCATCCTCTTTGAGAAATTTGGATGCAAGGGACTGCAACACACTAGAGACAATATCAAGCTGGGGGAGGACTCCACTCATAGAAGAACAGAGCTGTTTCTTACTCATGAGTTGCTCTTATAGATTCGATAATTGTCAAAGGCTGGATCAGAATTTAACAAGCAACATAATTCCTCATGCGGCCTGTCTTGAAATCTTGTGTGCTGCAAGATCACCGCGAAAATTGGAGACCGGCTGTGATCGTGTATTCTTCTTATTACTGACACATTTAAGGACTTATAATTAATACTGTATATAGAACTTGTTGATAAGTTTTACCTGACTTAATTAATTTCTCATGCTTTGTACAGAGATTATCAATACTGTTTTGTTATCCGGGAGATGCCATTCCAAACTACTTTATCAGCCATATTGATCCGGGAAATTCGATCGATATTGAGCTTCCTTCAAATTGGTGTGATGCCAACTTCTTGGGTTTTGCTTTCTGCTTTGTGCTTAATTTAAGTGAAGCTGCCTGTGAAAAATTATTTGATCACATTAAGATTCAATGTGCGTTCTGCTTCATGACTGATGATGGCGATGTTGAGTATCGTTACAAGGTTCCCGTAAAATGGGACTTTCAATGTTCAACTCTCAATTCAGATCATGTGTTGATACTGTATGACCATGATTTGTGTTACAAGAATTTACAAGAGAATTTTGGAGCAAATTGGTCATCTATTAGTACTTTGACCAAGGCTTCTTTTTATTTCCGGCTTTCATTGCATTATGTTGATGGTTCCCAGGATTCAGATTTCCAGGAAATTGATGGTTGGGTACCATATTTAGCTTGTAGTCGATGTCGCAAGATAATTAATAAGTGTGGGGTTTGGTTGATATATGATCAGGAAGATGGAGGGAAATTAATGGATATTGATCAGAATTCTCAAGTCAGTGGAGGAAGCACTCATGAATTTCCACCTACAAAATTGAAGTTGGTAGCTAAACTATAAGAAACTAAACGCTTTGTTCAAGACGAATCAAATTCCAAGCTTCTCTGAGTGGTACGCATTTACTACTACATATCCTCTCTCACTGTATATATGTATTTCAATTTTCAAGGTATTTTAAAAACTCATTTCAAAACTAAGGAATTTTGAAGTCACTTAAATCTATGTTCAGTGTTTGAAATCTACATAGACATTTATTAAGGAATTTTTAAAAACAAAAATTCAACACACGTTCTGGTTTTTATGTTATTATATTTATTCCCATTTCTGTTAATAAAACAATTGAAACCAAAATTTTAGTATATAAATTGTTTTTGCCCATATATTCATTGCTCGGTGTCAATTTTGTCGTTGATTTTATTAAATTTATGGTAGTTGCTATAACTATATATATATATATATATGTATATATATATATATATATTTGTTTTCACCAAAATATATATATATATACATATGTATATTTAATTGAGTGGTTTCTTCTGTAGGTTGACATTGGATTTTGATTATTCACTTGTTGTTGATTTAATTTTAAGAGCTAATTGTTAGAAATATGACTGCAATTATTGCTGTATTTTGACAGTACAATTGCGAGGAATAGGAAGGATAATTCAGTTGCTAATTTCAATTATGAATTGTTTTTGAATTTTAAAAATTGGTTAGCGGAAAGTGATGAGTCTATGCATGCAAACGAATTAGCAGCAGACATGAAGGATAGAAGGGTTATTTATGCAACTTATAGAAGAAGGGAAGAAGGAAATTTATACTATTTTTCATTTTATAATTTATACGAATTTCATGGGAGGAAATGAGGTAGACAGACAAATACACAAATTCTTTTGATTCAATTAAAAAATAAAGGTTAAGCCTTTGTTAATGTTAACTACTGATTATTTGTATGTTAATATTATTTGGCTTTTTCAAAGGGAAAACAAAAGATTGAGGGACTGTAGATCATAAGCTTTTGTCTTCTTTTTTTTCTTTTTTTTTTAAAAAAAATTAAAATTAATTGCCTATTAAAATAGTGATTAATTGGCGTTGACAACATTAGTGCAATTAAAAATTGAGATATTATTTAAATGATACTAGTTGCTAATTTAGATGATATAGTTAGAGTTTATTATTATAATAAATATAAAATTGATGCTTGATTTGGGTGTCATATATTATTATTGATTGTTTTGTCTATCTTATCTACTTTGTTATGCTTAGGGTTTATTACTATTATAAATTGAGAAAATTAATTTAATTTGACTGTTTTATACTACTAAATATTTATTGTAGGATATATTTTATTTTATGGATATTTTAGTAATAACAATTGTGTTTTGTAGTAGACAACAAACTTTTATGGCATGATTTATAGAAATATATGATAATTTTAAATCTTACAATTCTTTAACAAATGCTTTGAGCATATATTTTTATTATGTTTATATAATAATTTTTAATTATTATTTTTATAAGTTACAATGTCAGAAAGAAATATATTTCATTATTTCAATAATAAAAAAGGGGTTAAATTGAGTAAAAAAAAGCCTCATGTGACATTCATACACTAAGTTCAAAATTATCAGTATATATATGAAGCATTCCATATTGTTAAATAGTGTTTTATTATATTCATATATATTACATATATTTTCTTTTTGTCCTTCTTGTTTTTCAATTGATAAAATTTTCTTGTACTGCTGAGATTCGCTGAAAAAAATTTCTGCAAGCCCCCTTAGTATTGATTCCTGATTATATGTTAATATTATTTAATATTTTTCACATGTATATATAGTAAATAACGTGTAACGGATATATATGTTTGATGCATGCATGCACATCTAATTATGACAGTTTTTATATAAATATATATATGTATTTATGCTTCCAAAAAATGTAATATAATCTCAAATAACTAATTATCAATTTAAGTTCTTTCTTTTTTTTTTCCGTTCTCCAATTATTTGTGGTGTTTAAATTTTATGCAAACAATCAACTGTATATGCGTGGTCATTTTGAAATTAATTAATGTGTACCTATTCTCCACAGGGTCTTATCAACGTTATCGTTCTACTGTGCAGACTATTGAAATATTAAACATGGTCAGCAACATGTATATGCAGCAACATAGCTAGTTAGCCTTAAAGTTCGTTTGTCTTTTTGCATACAATTTGCAACTATTTGTTGTAATTGATCTACGGATACTTTGGATTTGAATTACATTGTTTCTTGAAGCCTTTGTGAGCATTACTTTTTTCTTCTCTTTGCAAATGTGTTGTTAATTATTATGGGAAATTTTTAGTAAATTTTCTCAGAATATTGCCATTATCACACTGGTTTAAGATTTAATTTATTCAACATTAATCACTCTTTTTGTTTTTTCTCTTACTATAAATATGAAAAACATTTTTAAATGTTTTTTTCCTTAAAAATTAATATTTAATATAGTATCCAATTGGTTTTAAACTAAATAAATTGCACAAAATTCGTAAAAAAATTTGATAAAATTTTATCAAACAAGCTTTAAACTATGATTAGATCATTATTATTCTTCTAAATTTAGTTTTTATTTTTGTATATAAGATTATAATAATCAATTATACGCTAACAATATAACTTATCATTGACAAAGATTAATTAAATAAATTGAGAACCTGCAATCACAACCTCATTATTATTTAAGCAACGATTATATTAAATAATCATGAGGACCTCCATAGAAAAATATAATAATAATAATAATAATAATAATAAATTTGACAAGGGGCCTCATAATAATATTATGACGACCGGATATTATAGTTCTGGGCCATCCATACCAAAGAGGCCCAAAGAACTCAAAGCCATCGTTAAGACACAAGTTTATAAAGCCAACCCACACACAATTGAATTATTTATTAATTAATTAACAAATTAATACTCATATGCTTCTTAATTAATTAAGATGGACTAGACGTATTGAAAGCCATAAAGAAACTAACAAATTTATAGAAATATATCTCCCCAATTTATTATGCATTATTAATTGTCGATATTATTTTAAAAAAATTAATAAAATTAAAACTCAAAATATTAAAAAAAAAATGGATCAGCTTATGATAATGGAGTTGTTTCCCACTTCTACTTACTAATTCTTTAGTGTCTGTACTGGTATTGTTGTTGGAGATATAACGTTATACGGATTCAGTAGAGGATTCTAATCCCTATATATATATATAGTGCATTAATACATGGACCCCTACATGACTGCATTTTCAAATAATCACATGCTAAATTACCACTATAATAATTAAAAAAAGACTTAAACTACGTGTATCAAATTTTAAAAGAGAGGCATAGAGAGTATAAGCACATGCCTCATTTGTAGGTCACTTTAATCTACAAGACCTTATCTATCTATTTTATCAAAAAAAGATATTATATATTTAATGAGTCAAGATATTTTTAGCGTGATTTCTATCCTTCAAAATATTTGCCTTCATATTTTACACCTCAAAAACTTCTTGTACTTATACTGCGCTACAGCATCTTAATCAACTTGCGAATCATTTAGTCCAAGTACGTTTATTTTAATTTTTTATTATACGTTTTAATACTTGTAATTGTTAAAAGCCCTAATGTTTTCACAATTTAACTAATTAGTCTTCCTACTAATTTATTACTATTATTATTTAGTATGTCTTGTGCATTTTACATTGTGGTCCCTACCTCTCAAATTTGGCTTTGGCCTCCAAAAATCTTCGATAGCGGATTATATAAAAAAGTAAAATATGTGTAAGTGTTTCTATTTTGTTTCTTCATAGTCTTCCCTAAAGCATTGTACTGTATATAAACATGTTGTGGCCTAATATAATCATATATATATATACACACACACACACACACACATGCGCTCCAACCGGTGGCTATTGATTTACCAAAAAAAAAAAGAAACCTGTGGCTGATGCTTAGTATTTCATGAGTAAACTATCAATCACCGATCATATATATATATATATATATATATATATATATATATATATGTACGTATGTAACACATAGGCATGACAAAACTTTTGACACCTAGCTCTAACACGTATATACGATTGAAAATTAACCGCTGTATATATTAACTGAAATTGATAAAACGATACCAACCCCGGTACCACTATATTAATGTTTTATTAGGAAGACCAACAAACTCCGTAAAATATTAACTAATGGACCGACCAATGGACCCCTATAGTAATATCTATTCAGGGAAAATGGAAAACCACCTACCGCTATATGTATATATTGATTGACCAACTACAAAATTAAAATGTGATAAATTATATATGCCCCGTAATCAAGGCTTGTTTTTCTAAAATATGTACTATTTGCTTCTCTTGTCTTAGGCCTCAGAACCAGTTAATTCAAAAAATTGTTGAAGATGTTTTGTTTAAATTGCCTAAATATTCATCACGGAATATTGATTATTGCAAGGGCCGTTTGTTTGGAATTCAAGATCATATCAACCAAATTGAAAAACTATTACGCTTTGGCTCAGCAGATGTTCGCACTATAGGAATTTGGGGCATGGGAGGAATCCGTAAGACCACCCTTGCTAGTGTTGTATTTCAAGAATTCTGATATTCTCATTTTGAAGCTCGATCCTATCTTTGGACCAAATTATTTGAGAAAACAACTTCTCATGGACTTAAAGGATAAAGCTATTGTAAGCATGTCGCCATTTAGATATATTTCTTGACATTGCTTTCTCCTTTGATCAGCCTTTTAATAGACGAGAAGTAGTACACATACTGTATGGTGGTGATTCCTATGCAAAAATTGGAATTAGTGTCCTCATTGATAAGTCTTTAATTGAAGTTTCCCATAGTGACAAATCATTGTTTTTCATGCATGATTTGATACGGCAAATGGGTTGGTCGATTGTTTCTGAAAAACACAAGCAGCCTGGAAACCGTAGTAGGCTGCGGGGCTTTGACGATGTCTGCCAAGTACTGGAAAGAAATACAGTAAGTTATGTATGTTTATTTTCATTAAAAAATGGCATTCTATAGAAAAAATAAAAAATAAAAATCAATTCCAACTATATATTTGTAACATTTAATTATTTAATAAACTTGTTAATATTGTGTTGTTATATCTAATTCATTAAATTTGATTGTCAGGGAACTGGAACAGTTGAAAAGAGATATAAAAGTGAGCTCTACTCCTTTCTCAGAGATGTGCAATCTTCGAATTCTGAAAATTAATGTTGACAATATTGGCCGTAACAGATGTAAACTGCACCTACCTAAAGGTCTCGACTCTTATCTGTCTAGTGAGCTAAGATATTTTCAGTGGGATTTCTATCCTTTGAAATCTTTGCCTTCAGATTTTACACCTGAAAAACTTGTTGAACTTACCCTGCGCCGCAGCAATCTTAAGCAACTTGGGAACTATGTAGTCCAGGTATGTTTATTTTAATTTTTTATTATATTTTTTAGTAGTACTTAATTATTGTTTTTAGTTAACTACAACCCTTTCAATTGCTTTTGCACCAGTTTCTTCCGAAGTTGCGAAGGATTGATCTTAATTATTCCAAGCTTCTTAATAAAATACCAGATCTGTCTCGGTCACCAAATATTGAATGGATAAAGCTTGAAGGCTGTACAAGTTTGTTAGAAATCCTTTCATCCATTCAGAATCTTCAACATCTTACTATTTTAAATTTGAAGGGATGCACCAATGTTAGGGATCTTGAAGGCATAATCCTTTTGAATCATGGAGACACCAAGAATATGCTAAACAACATAAGTCACCTGAGTTTTACATCTTTCAAAAGATATATCAGCACTACTTTAATGGTCCCTCGGGCTCACATTTCTCTAAAGTTTCCAATGAATATAAAATTTTTACGTTTGGCTGGGACAGATATAGAAGTGGTTTCGTCATCAATCGATTGTCTCTCGAAGTTCTATCTATTAGATTTACGCGGTTGTAAGAAGCTTAAAAGTGTTCCAACCAGCATTTGTAAGTTGAAATGTCTCCGAGTAATGGATCTGGCTGAATGCTCAAAACTGAAAGAGTTTCCAGAAATCTCGGAGCCTATGGAAAGTTTGGAAATCCTCGAGTTAAGTGGAGCAGGGATTAAGAAGTTGCCAGAGTCGATTGGAAAGCGAATTGCACTCATAAAGATTACGTCTAATTGGTTGTAAAGATCTTGAGTCTCTTCCAGATACCCTGTGTAATTTACCCAAGATTATTTTGTTGTTCCTCGACAGATGTTCGAAACTTGAAAAATTTCCTGATCTCTTTCCCTCTAGTCTGCAGCTCATTACTTATAGTAATTGTGAGAGATTGAAATCAGCGACTTACCGTCCATCAAACATAGGTAATTTGAATTTCAGAGCAGGCGACTTGTTGTTATGAATAGAGGCGATTACAAGGTGGATTTATCCTCTCACCTTCAGAAGAGATAAGTTTGATTGGATAGGTGCACGGGGCTTGAATTTAGCCGTGGATTCTTCAAGCTTGGATCTAAACACACATGACTATGTTGCTAATCATCCGGCACTTTTATGTTGCATTGTGCCGTGCAATTCGTACTGCAAACGTCGACTAATTCTTTTGATCGGATAGTATGTCCCTATATATCTCTCCCCCTTTCCTTTGCTGCATTTTGTTAAAAGATGTTTATAATTTTTCAGCGAGCTAATTAATTTTCCTGCCATGTTACAGACTCTTGATGGTGAAAATGTTGAGAGTTGTTATCAAGGAGATGAAGTTCCAAAGCAGTTTAGCTATCAAAGTTTGGGGTCTTCAATAAGTGTCACGCTTCCTCCAAATTGGACTAACAATAGTTTACTGGGTGTTGCTTTCTGCGTTGTTTTCTGCGTTGCTTTCTGAGTGGACCAATACACTTGTTTGGATTTGTTATAGTATTTTTGATCGGATGGTACGTCCCCATATATATCTCTCACTTTCCTTTGCTGCGTTTTGTTAAAATGATATTCATAATTTTTGAGTCAGCTAATTAATTTTCTTGCCATGTTACAGACTCTTGACGTTGACTTTGTTGAGAGTTGTTGTCAAGGGGATGAAGTTCCAAAGCAGTTTAGCTATCAAAGTTTGGGGTCTTCAATAAGTGTCACGCTTCCTCCAAATTGGACTAATAATCGTTTACTGGGTGTTGGATTTTGCATTGTTTTTCATCGGAGTGTGATTGACCCTAATACACTTGTTTGGATTTGTTATAGTATTGATCATGGACAGCCTAATCCCATATCTGAGGCGCGCTATGTAGACCTTGCTATGGCCGCAGTAGAGAACTATCCAGATACCGTGCTCACCGGGTATGGTTCAAAAATTGAAAATGGAAAAAATTGGTTCTGTAAGCCTGTCGATGCTGTCACCAATGTCACTTACCGTGCGTGGCCGATGTTCATTGATCGTAGAGATTGGTTACGTAAGGATTTGGGCAGTGAGTACTGTGAGATAAAAAAGTGTGGTATTCGGTTGGCTTATATGGATTTTTTGGAGGAATATGCAAACTTTTATGCATATTTAGAAGCAAGTGGAAATGCAGACGAATCACTTGCTACAGGTAATTCAAAGAAAATTCTTTTACATTTTTAGTTACAGATTTCAAGAATATTTTCTATTTACAATATGCATTTCAAGGTATTCGAAGCAAGAGACACTTTGCTGGTGGGCAAGAAGATGATAATGATTTACCAACAAAAAAATAAGAGATGATCATGATGCAACTGGTTAGAAGCTCTCTCTAGTGACTGGTTACAAGTTAGGAGGTAAACCAATGAAACCTGGTTTTCTTAATATTCTCTATGTTCATTTCAATGTATTATATTAAGTTAAACTAATTTAAAACAATTATAAGGCAATTTTTCTAAAGGAAAGATGATCTTTTTTGTTTGAAATTAATGATTGCATAAAACGAAAATAGACTTATTTTCTACTAAACTATTTTGATGAATTTTTGTTTTATTTGTGAATTTAATACAAGTAGCAACACGACCTATGCCATCTTCCTTCTTCCAATTTCTCTATGATATGAAAAAGAAAAAACAGAAACAGCAAATTGATTGAAAATCAATTCAAATTGTTTTTAATTAACACTTGATCGAAGTAATTAAATTACACAACCTAAAAATAAATAAATACATAAAACAAAAACAAAAACAAAAATGTTATCAAACGGTCTAATTTGTGGGATATAGTGCTTCTGGGAAAGATGGAATTGAAGATTGGACCAGTTTATCTGATATGGTACTCATATATGAAAGAATTGATTACTTCTTCAGCCATTAGATGCTCTTCTAGAAAGCACTGATAGGCTTCTTAGATTAATTTATCATTAAGATGGACTTGTGGTATTGAAAGCCATAAGGAAACTAATTGAGAATACTATAGAAACAAAATCTCCAATTTACCATGCATTATTATCAATAGTTTCTTTTCTTTTTTAAATATATATAAAATTGTGGATATGCTTTTGATGGAGTTGTCTCTTCTTCTACTTGCTAATTCTTGAATGTATGTAGTGGTGTTTTCGTTGAAGAATATTATTCAACACATAAATGATCATGTTTTACCTATTCTTTTACAGGATCTCTAATCGCAAAACTGGAGCATTCTATTGAGTTAATGCATGGACAGCAACATGGATGCAGCTATTAATTAATATGTGTAATCTTATTATTCCAACTTAATATTGATTTCTCTTGGCATTTTATTTGATTCAAGTACATCAAGCTCTTCTGGCAGACCTTTGTAAAATAGACACATATGAATTTGAGATGATACTGGACGGGTCCATTTCCAGCTGAAACGGAGCCCAGAGTCTATTACTGTACAGTCTGATTAACATTTGCTCTGTTGCTAGTGGGGTATATAAAGGAGACGATGAAATGGGAGAGACAGAGAGACAGTGAGAGAGAGTCACATGGTGGGGTAATTGGAAGGAGATTATTAGAGGAAGGAAAAGAAAAAAAAAAAGGCAGGTGTGAATGCATAAAGGAAGTGATCGGCTCCTACACACCAACTACTATTACTGTACAACAGTGCGCCATTTTCATTGAAGACAATGTGACCGCATTAAGCAAACCACCACACTCTGATCCTGTCCCTTTCTTTTTTTTCTCTTCTTTTTATCCCTACCGGAAATTCCTTTGTCCTTTCTGCTTTCCTTCTCTCTCTCTTTATATAATTTTTACTTTCATGATGTCGCTTTCTCAACGACTTTTATTAAAAAGGATTTAGCGTGATTAGGTGCTCTGTAACGTCTTTGATCTCAGATTGTTATTGTCGTCTAAAATTAGATTGATCAAGATTTGGGACCCATTTATCCGCGTATAATCTGTCATTCTCACGATCACGTCTAAAGCGCATTTGGAATTACGAATTTGCCATCATCAGGTGTACACATGATAATTCTCGGAGTTTATTAGGAATGCCACATTTTTCTTTTCTTTTCTTTTTTAATGATATGATATTTTTCATTAACAGAATATATATATATACACGCATAAGGAACGTATATATTATTATTCATATTTAATTAGACTTTTGAAGAAAAACTTTATTGAAAGATTTAATAAAATAATTTATTAAGCAATGCCCAGGAAGAAAAGACAAGAAAAAAAAAGTGAAATATTTGGGAAAACAGGGCTCTCTACAAGCGAAGAAAAAGTGGAAATGTGGGACCCCATGAAAATTTCACACGGAATGGTGGGGGCCAAGGGGTGGCAACCGACGTCAAAAAGGTTAAAAAAAAACAAAAATTGTGTTTTTATGCGCATACATAAGAGTAGACGAAGATTACTCGTATTCATTTGTCTCGTCTTTTATTCTCCGTTTTATCAGTTAAATAATAATAAATTATTTTTAAAAAATATTATAATTATAATAATTAATAATTAATATGTATTTTTTAAAAAATAATGTGCTATTATTTAATTAATGGAATAAAGAATTAGATAAATAAATAAAAATAAATAATATTCATCTTATTAAAATAAATAAGAGTTTTTGGTTAAAAGAAAAAAAAAGTGAAAGTTTATTCCAGCACGGGTTACCTAATTGCTCATCATCCAGCACGTCACATTGAGGTTCTAATGGAAATTTTAGAGGCTCAAAATTGTTCAACTGCAGTTGATAATACCTATTCCGAATTCAACCGCGGTTAATATAGAGTATTCCGAGTTCGACAACCGTCGAAATTGCATACCGTAAGTTACACCGTAATAGAATCTAAATTTGTCTCTACATAAAGCCGCAACTAAAACAAGTGGCACAATTTCAATGTTCCCCATACTCAGAAATGTCAACACAAGATGAGCCAACAGATATAAAAGTTGAAAAAAAAGCTTTATAAACAACACTCCTCATACATATGACCCTTGTACATAGTACGTTGTGAAAACATTTTTACAGGTAAATGACATGTTATAGATGTGTATTTTTCTTATAGTGAGTACATTTTTCCACTTTAATCTAAAATAATTAATGCGGTACTAATATATATATATATATATATATTTTCTTTTATTTACTTGATGATTTGAAATAATAGAAATGTAAAAAATCTGGCAAGAAAGCAAGAATTCATTAGTAAAAAATATCTTGCAAGAGAATTCAAAAGGTAGCGTTCAATGCAAAAATAATAATAATAATAATAATAATAATAATAAATAATAAATAGAAAAAGGGAAAAAAAGAAAAAGAAAAAGAAGGAGAGATTGAGACAACCAAAGCATATCGATATGAATGCATGGAAATGGAAGAAAAAGTAAACCACTTATGTAACAAATCCCTAAGTCACAACGTAATCGTATTATTTAATTAAATTTTAATCATGGTGACGACCTCAATTAAAATACTTAATTTAATGAATTTTAGTACACTTAGTCCTCCATATATATTATTCTCCCCATGTACATTACACACCTTGAAGCATCTTCCGTTTCAATTTGTAAGGCATCCAATAAAGGCTACGGAACACATTAAGAGCGTACCTGATTCACGCTCCACTAAATAAGATACTCATCCACACACGGCAATGAAGTTGCTACATTAATTTGTCCTATATTTTGTCTCCATCTGGGTTTTTGGTATTCACAATGAATTAATTGAACTATAAAACAAATTGCTCCATTTGACCAATTCATATGGCCAAAGCAAATAGACCATTTGTTATTATTTATTATTTATTTTCTTGAAGCATCCGCAAAAATTATTCACTTTGGATGGACCAGATGATAACATAACATCATAGCTCAATAAAATAAAAATAAAAACAAAAATAAAATTGATTATTATTATTTGGGTTGTTGGCACCAATGCCGCTTGCATTTTCACCATAGTTTATTTTGCTCCCTGAATTTTTTATTTTGTCATCATAACCCTTTAAATTTAAAATCAGTACAGCAATGATGCTTCCTCCAAATTTTATTATAATGCCAGAATAAAATATTCAGGGGCAAAATAAAACTATAATAAAAGTATAAGGGGCACTAGTGTCAAAAACCCTTATTATTTTAGTCCAAGTTATAATGTCTAGAGTTGCTAATTGAATTTCCAGTGGAATGTCCTATCATTTCTTTTTGTTTTCATGGCATGCTTTCCTTGTTCTTCAGCTATACTGTCTCCTGAAGAAAAAAGGTACGATGTGTTTCTCAGCTTCAGAGGCGAGGATGTCCGCAATACGTTTGCTAGTTATCTTTATGCAGCTTTGTATGATAAGCAAATCCTAACTTTCATGGATCACAAACTCGAGAGAGGCGACGAAGTATCATCGACACTTTGGGAAGCAATCAAGGAATCTATGATTCAGTTGTTATTTTCTCGGAAAACTATGCCACTTCAACATGGTGTTTGAACGAACTTGTTCATATACTTGAATGTAAGGAAACAAATGGGCAGATTGTTATACCTGTTTTTTACAACATAGATCCATCGATTGTATGAAAACAGAATGGGAGTTATGAAGCTGCACTTGCTCGACTTGAAGAACGTTTCAAGGACAGAATAGAGATGGTGCACCAGTGGAGGGCTGCTTTAACAGAAGCAGCGAGTCTATCTGGGTTTGCTTCAAGGGAATTCAGGTAACTTAATATCTAATCTTTGTTATTAACGATGAATTAAGATTAAGCTTATTACACTAATACTAATATCTAGGAAAGCCCTGAAAAAAATATTCCAATTGTTCATCATTAATTTTGTAAATCATCATTTCTCCACTAAGCTTCCACGTTGTTATATCCAAACTCATCCCTTCGGATGACTTTGAAACGTTTAGGTAGATGATATGAATTATATATAAGTTGAAATCAGGCACTTGTTTCCAAACACACACATCAAATACTATTACAAGAGTCTCTATAAATATCTAGAAAGCAATTAAAAGGAACATCTAAACCACCTACTTTAGGATCTGAGCCTTCCTATTTTTCAGATATCTTAGGTACTGTTTGTTTATATTTCCTCAGGAGGGATCTGACCAATAGCTCTTAATAATATTGTAACAAATAACTCGTGCAAAATAAGCCCCATCATAATGATAAGGCCCTGTAATGTTGTATTTGTAACTTTTTAAGATATTAAAAAAATAATATTCCTTCAATTATATTACCAAATGAAAAAACTAACAATGAACTTCCGTTTAATTTTCACTTATATATACATATACATGTGACAACTAAATTAAATTTGAATATTTTACCAAAAAAAAAACTAAATTAAATTTGAATAATATAAATCTATTACTGCCGTACTCTGATTGGTACGTAAGAAAAAGTACTCTATATTTTCTTTATGTTTCTTATGTGTACCTGAATTTATATCAAATGCATGCCCAAAGTTCATTTTTTTTCTAACTGTATTTCTTCACTTATATTAGGCCTGAGATCAATTTAATTCGAAAAATTGTGGAAGACATTTTATTGAAATTGCCTAGATATTCATCATGGAATATTAAACATTGCAATGAGCGCTTGTTTGCAATTGAAGAACGCATGGAGGAAATTGAAAAGTTACTAGACATTTGCTCAAGGGATGTCCGCATTGTGGGTATTTGGGGCATGGGGGGCATTGGCAAGACCACCCTTGCTAGTGCTGTATTTCAAAGATTCTCATGTTCTCATTTTGAAGGTCGCACCTATCTTTGGAATGTTAGACAAGAATATGAAAGTTTTGGACCAAATTATTTGAGAAAGAAACTTCTTACTGACTTATTAAAGGACGAAGCTAATATTGTAAGCATGGACACACCATTTGTAGCATCACCTATTATCTTGGACAGACTCCGTCGGAAAAAGGTGTTGATCATTTTAGATGATGTTGATAGTTCAATCCAATTGGAAACTTTAATTGAAGGGTATCATCAACTTGCCCCTGGAAGTAGAATTATTGTTACAAGTAGAAATAAGCAAGTGCTTGTGAAAGTAGCCGGCAAAATTCACAAGGTGGAAGGGTTAAACGACATTGAATCCCTTAAGCTCTTCCATTTGCATGCTTTTGGAAAAAATTCTCTTGCAGCAGACTATGAAATTTTGTCAAAAAATGTGGCAAGTTATGCAAATGGAAATCCATTAGCTATCAAAGTTTTGGGTTGTTTCCTTCACTCCAAAAGCAAAGACGAATGGGAAAGTGCACTGGAAAAGCTAAAAAGAATTCCAAACAAGGACATTTTAAAGGTGCTGAGAATAAGCTATGAGGGACTGGATGATGAAACGATAAGAAATTTATTTCTTGACATTGCATGTTTCTTTGATCACCCTTTTACTAGAGAATACGCAGAAAGCACACTAGGTGGTGGTGATTCCTTTGCAAAAATAGGAATAAGTACTCTCATTGATAATTCTTTAATTGAAATTTATCGTGAAGAAGAAACAATGCTCTGTATGCATGATTTGATACGGCAAATGGGTTGGTCAATTGTTTCAGATGAACACAAAGAGCCTGGAAATCGTAGTAGGTTGTTTGATGCTAAAGATGTCTGCCAAATACTGGAAAAAAATACGGTAAGTTCATATATATTGATTTTTTTTTCCAAAATGGCAAGAAGAAATACCAAAAGCTAAAATCAATTTCCAACTAATGAAACAAGACCCATTTCCCCATACTCATATAACACGACAATAATGAATTTCCCTTTAATATTTTACTATATATATAATATTGTTTATTAAATTTCATTGTCAGGGAACTGAAGCAATAGAAGGCATAGTATTTAACATGTCTCAAATAAAAAGAGAAGTAAGGTTGAGCCGTACAACCTTCTCAAGGATGCACAATCTACGAATTCTCAAAATTGTTTGTGACAATATTGACGGCAATAAGTGCAAACTGTACCTTCCTCAAGGTCTTGAGTCTCTCGTTTCTCATGAGCTTAGATGTTTTCAGTGGGATATCTATCCTTTGAAATCTTTGCCTTCAGATTTTACTCCAGACAACCTTGTTGAACTTATACTACGCCACAGCCATCTTAAGCAACTCGGGAATCATATAGTTCAGGTATGTTTAACTTTTGTTAATGTTCTGCTGTATTATTATTACTACTAGTAATGTTTTAATACTTGTGTATTAAGTAACTATAAACTATTATTACTACCAGTAAGTGTTTTAATGCTTGTGTATTACGTAACTATAACCGTTTTAATTTTTTTTTTCACAGTCACTTCCAAAGTTAAAAATTATGGATCTTAGTAATTCCAAGCTCCTCACTGAAATAGCAGATCTGTCTCGAGCTCCAAATCTCGAAAGTTTAAATCTTGAAGGATGTACAAGTATGTTTCATATTCTTTCATCTATTCAAAACCTTCACAAGCTCACCTATCTAAATTTGAACGGCTGCACCAATCTTAGAGATCTTCATGAGATATCAGGGTTGAGGGGGTACTTGGATCTTGTTAAGCGAGGAGATATTAAGAATCTTCTAAACAAAGTTTGCCAGCTGAATTTCACATTTCTTAACAGTTCCATCACAAGTTCTATGACCAATCTTTCACTCTGTTCACCTTCGTCCAGCATTACGCAGAAGTTTCCAATGAATTTAACATCTTTACGTTTGGGTGGGACAACGATAGAAGCAGTGCCATCATCGATTTGGTGTCTACCAAGTCTTGTTCTTTTGGACTTGCATGACTGCACGAAGCTTAAAAGTGTTCCAACCAGCATTTGTAAATTGAAATCTCTCGAAACAATTTTTCTCGATGGATGCTCAAACCTAGAAGAGTTTCCAGAAATCTTGGAGACTATGGAGTTCTTGAATTTCATTGATATGACTGGAACAGCAATTAAAAAGTTACCAGAGTCGATTGAAAATCTAATTGGGCTCAGAGAATTACATCTAAATAATTGTAAAGACATTGAGTTTCTCCCGAGCACCTTGTGTAATTTAAGCTGTCTTTTTTCCATGCTCCTCGATAATTGTTCGAAACTCCAAACATTGCCTCCCTGTCCACTTGATTTGCAGGGTTTGTCTCTAAAAAATTGTGGGAGCTTGAAACTAATATCAGAGCTTCCTTCATCCTTAGATGAGTTGGATGCAAGCTACTGTACATCATTGGAAAGCATATCCAGTTGGACTTCTCCTCTCTTATACAAAATGGATAATTTTGACAGCTTTGGTGGGGGACGCTTGAAGTTAACGAATTGTTCAAAATTGGATTCTAGTACTCGCAACAACTTTCTTGAGAATGGTGCAGCATTTTTTATGATGCTTCGCGAAATGTTATCGAAGCATACGGTTATTGAAACAGAGACAGTATGTAATCATACATCTCTCCGTTCAATTTGATTGCTCTTAATTAAAGAAGATTTTTATTCTATATATATATATATATATATATATAGTTAATCAATTTTCCTTTTCCATGCCACAGGATGATGATGTTGAATTCGTTTATGGTTGTTATCCAGGAGATGAAATTCCAGAGCAATTTAGCTTTCAAAGTTGTGGGCCTTTATTAGATGTCAAGCTTCCTCCATATTGGAATAGTGACGACTTATTGGGTGTTATTTTCTGCGTTGTTATTGATCCGATAAAGATTGACCCTGATATGTCATGTATGATTTGTTATCAAATTAATGATGGAGACGATCACATGTGTAATCGTTCTGTGCAATTTGGTGAGCTAGAGATCAATTCGGATCATGTGTTTACGTGGTTTAATACAAAACAAGTGAATGGACGAAATTGGATTTCTACTTACAGCAATGTTACTGATTTCTATTTCGATGTGTGGAGTTTCTCCTATCATGGCCAATCGAGATATGCCTCCATTGGAAGTGAGTATTGCAAGGTAAAGAAGTGTGGGATTCGGTTTGTATATATGAATGATTTGGAGCAATTTGCACCTGGAAAAGGAGTTGTTGGCTTTCATGATGATTATGGTGAACCACATTCTCCAAGTACGTCATTTGAAGAAAATGTTTTACTTTTTTTTTTTGGTAAATAAGAAAATGTTTTACTTTGGTTATCGCTTCAAGATTAAAAAGACAAATGATCAAAATATATCTAATTGGTTTTCATCTCTTAATATGCATTTCAAGGTATTTTATGTAAGCGACGCTTTGATGATGGGAAGCAAGAAGATGATGATGATGATGATGAATCACAACCTAAGACTAATACAAAGAAAATCAAGCTTGCTTAGTCACTGCATGCTCACGAGTACTCGCAGGTACTTCAATCAAGTTTGTTATCTTATTAATATTTTTTGTTTATTGGATATGTGTACTGGGGGTAAAGAAAGCACTACCACGAAACTACACTATTTACCGACCTTTCACGTGCCACATATAAAACGAGGAACGATATAAAATTACACTATTACCCTCGAAATGAGTTGCTCATTGCTAATTTACCCAAAATTCGAAGAAAAAAAAATCATCACTCAGTTAATTGAATCGACTTAAATATTTAGTTGCTAAATACTTGTTTTAGAAAAGTCAGCAAACCTTGGTTTCAAGAAAAAAAGTGATTAAATTTTAGGTAAATTGAATTATCAAAAAGTCAGTTTTACCCTCATTTTTGAAAATACCTGTTATGGATTATTTGTTCATATATGATATATTTACACACATGTAATTTAGGACCTAATACAATGTATATGGTTTTTCAGGTAGATTGAATTTCAATAGGAATATTATTCATTTAATATATATTCTCCTTTCACCGTATGCTTTTCAATTTTCAAGTTATTTTTAAAAATTCATTTCACAACTAAACTCTAAAGTCATATTCATAACTTTATGTTTATTTTTATGTCTTGTTATATTAGCTTTGCAGGATTACACAAGGTTTAAAAGCATTTGTAAGTTGAAATCACTTTAAGCACTGAATCTTTCTGGTTGCCTTTTCAGAAATTTTGAAGCTTAGAAAATGCTTAAAGTGTACTAGTTTAGGGGGAACAATGATTAAAGAGTTGTCACAGTCGTCAATTGAAAATTTAAATGCACTCTCTCGAGTTGGATTTAAGTTGTTGCAAAAACATTGAGTTTCTCCTAAGCGACCTGTGTTGTTTAAGGAATATTGACAAATTGGTCTAATTGAATTCAAGATATTGTGAGAACTTGGAATCAATTCAAGAGCTTCCACCCTTTTTAGCATGTTTGGATGTAAGATTTTGTGAGAACTTGAGATCAATTAATTCAAAAGCTTCCACCATCTTTGGCAACTTTGGATGCAGGCGACTGCAAGTCACTGGAGAAAATTTATAACCCAGATTAAAAAATTTGTTATATGACTATAATTTTCACACTAATTGTTCTTTAAATAAACAAAATTTTTCATAAAATAATATCATACTTTTGATAAACTCTTTTCCTTATTAAGATTCACCATCTCATCTCCCTAATTAAGGACCTTATTTTATACCTTCTTTTTTATTTTATTTCTCTCTCCCAGTTGAAAGAACACCAATGGAAAAATCACTAATTGTCACTTTTTACTTTATACTTATCATCAACTTGCCTACCTAACAAATAATTTATAATTTATTAACTTAGTCTTTTCTTCACATGATATGATTTCTAGTCTAAGGCTTTATATTCAGTCATTTTCTTCAAAAATATTAATTATATAATCCACAGGTTCTACTAAAAAGATAAATATGTAAACTATCATTAGGTCAATATTATTGTTCTAATTTAGATTATTATTTTTGTATAAATAAGATTAGAATAAAAATTCTGCAGTCATTATTATGCAACTTATTAGTCCACAAAATGGGATTAAAAATGTTACAAACAAACTACAATCCTTTTACACTTTTAACTATATGATATATTATTTTGAAATTGAATTAATTTTAATATAAAGCCGGTCATTTCATTTTGTTTTTACTTTGTTTGGTATATTATTGGGCCACCGCTCACTCGGCCGAGGATTGATATGGACTTCACAAAACGCAGCTTTCCTCCCCTACCTATTTGGGCCCTGGCCCACTTGTCCCTTCTGGTAAATTTCGTGCTTTCTTTGAATATCGGCTCCCACTAAATTTTTAGATGAAAATCTAAAATAGCCCATGTACTTTGCACATTTGAATGTTAACCATTTTCTTTGTCTCTTCAATTTAGACCCAGCAACAGACAAAGCTAATAAATACAGTATAAATATTTTCACCGTCGATACCAATATTTTAAACAATACTTTTAGCTTTGTTGGAAATTTAGTTGATTACCTGTCTAGTTTCTAATCATATTATACTAAAGCATATTAAATATATATATATTTATATATCCAGCCCTTCTTTTTTTTATAAATGCATGTGTTTATTTATTTATTTTTGGTAAAAATAAATGCATGTGTTTGTTGTTACTTGATTTTTTACATATATATAAAGAAAAAAAAAACGATCGAGGTAGTTATTGTTTCCATAGTCCTAGCTAGCTTTCAGTATGATTTGAAATAATAGAAATGCAAAAATATCTGCCAAGATAGCAAGAATTCATTAGTAGAAAATCTTGCAATAGAATTCAAAGATAGCATCCAATCCAAATAAGAGAACAGATAAGAATTTCGAAGAAACAACCAGAGTAAATTATTTATAGTACGTACATGGATAAAAATAGTGAAATGCATGGACTAAAATTAATGAATGCACGGTCTAAAAATAGCAGGAACAATAGGCCACTTTTTCATTTTAGACGGCAGCAATTCCGAAGAAGTAAACTTTGCTTGAATAGTCCGGGAAGTGTATACTTTATTGAGAAAGAGGTGAAGATGCAAAGAAATTTCTCAAAATATTATATATCGTTGTTTAAATTTTAATCAAAGGAATTAGTTATGATTTAAATTAATGTACTTTTGATTAGTAGAAATATATTTAGTTATATCAAAATATCTAATAGCAACAAAATCACAACTAAAAAAAATGCAAATAATCCCAAATTGAATAATTTGCCAATTCAGAATATAGTATAAAGATTTTCATCATAATTTGTATAATTTTACAATTGACATACTTTTATTGGTTGAGATTATATGTAATTAATAAAGTTTATAAGTTCATTATATGTAACCCAATAAAAATATACAACGTGAATTATATTGCAACACAAATTTTGTTCAATAATATTATTTGGTGTCACATGTAGAAGGAAAAACAACAGGTAAAATTACACTACTACCCTCCAATTGAGTTTCTAATTTGTCAATTAGTAATTGGTTTTTATTTATTTATTTATTCATTGTTTTACATGTTCCATGAAACCTAGCAGTCACATTATTAGCTTGTTGTTAATTACCACCCAAAAAAAATGCTTTTACTACCCATTAAATCCTAAGAAAAAAGCCCTCCTTCCACTGCTCTATTATTAATCTCTCCTAACAAATAGAGGTTAAGGGAGATTCACGCTGGAAGTGGCTCCACTTAATGATCAAAGTTGACAAATTGCGTCCATCAGCTACTTATTGAGCGTATAGTAATTTCTTGGAAACCACAAGGGACAACTTAAAACAATTTCCCACTCGCTATATATGTTTATAGCTTTACCTTTCTGTTTTTCTTCAGTGTGGAGAGAAAGAGAGTTAATTCTGGTAAACATGGCTTCTTCTTCTCCTTCTCGAGAAAAACATGACGTGTTTATCAGTTTCCGAGGTGAGGACACCCGCGATGGTTTTGCTAGCTTTCTCTATGAAGCTTTACGTGATAAGGCAATCCAAGCCTACATGGATGATCACCAACTTCAGAGAGGAGATGAAATTTTGACCAACCCTTCTGAATGCCTTATAGGAGTCCAAGATTTCGTTAATAGTTTTCTCTAGAAACTATGCTTCTTCCACATGGTGTTTAGATGAGCTTGTGCAAATAATGAAATGCAAGAAAAGAAATGGGCAGATTGTTATACCCGTTTTTTACGGGATACATCCATCGATTGTACGGAAACAGAAAGAGAGTTATGCAGATGCATTTGCAAAACATGAAGAGCGTCTTAAGGATAAAATGGAGAAGGTGAACCAGTGGAGGGGAGCTCTCAAAGAGGCTGCTAATCTAAGTGGGCTCCATTCTAATCAATTTAGGTAACATTCTATTATTACTATTTTTCATTACTAAAATAATATAAATGACTGCATCACATAATTGTAACGTAGGATCATTTTGTCAACTATATACTTTTTGGTTTCTTCTTTATTAGTCCTTGTCTTCTAATTTGATCACTTTATATGTTGAATTTAACAACATTATTTTCGTAAATGTTGATCTTAACACTTTTATGGTCAGTTATAATTTTAATGCTATACTACTTTTGATCTAATATTCGCTTTTAGTGAACTTGTTAGCTTAATTTTTGCTTGTAGTATATGTGATAATTCAAAGTAGCGAAATATGCACAGTGGTCATAATGCAGTAGTATCCCTCTCATACTTATATCCAGTCCGAATCACGCCAATTCTTTTCTAAATTAGAAATATGCCTAGTGTGGACATTAAGAGCGTTAAAAGTGTCATTTTATTTTATTTTTTAAAAAAATACTTTAAGTTGACTAACAAATGTAATTAAATTGAAATAAAAATTAAATTTGAGGGCTATGGTGAAACAAAATTGGAACGTAAGGGATTGTAATGCAATTTTCGAAATTGGGGGTTTCTATGCAAAAGCACAAAGTACAGGGGGCTAAAATAAAATTTAACCTAAAGAAAACTTCTGTAGTTAATTTCTGTGTCCTTTCTTCATTTAACCTTTTTTTTCTTTAAGTGTTGCTGTAGCTTATAAAGCCCACTTATCACATGGCCTCTATTAAAAATTGAAAACATTTAATTATTTTTTTTTATACAAAGCTTTCTTTTTCCTTTGTTTTATTATGTATTAATGCATGCCCGAACTAGGTATAATTTGGTTTTTCAATTAATAAAATTTTCTTATACCGGTAAGATTCGCTAAAAAAAAATGTCCTATAAGGCCCCATAGTATTGAAACTTGATTATGTCTCCGTTCATATGTAATATTATTTGATGTTTTTCATCATGTATATATAGTAAATAACTGTAAGTGATATCTGTTTGCATCGTGCATGCATGCACATTTAATATGACAGTTTCTATATTTATATTTGCATCCAAAAGATGTAATATATTCTTAAAAATATTAATTATCAATTTAATTTCCTTATCGAATTCTATAGTAAAATCCAGAAAGAGACTTTATATACGCCCTATAGAATTGCATATATCTTCAATTTATCATATATTATTATATATAAAACCGATCTTCGGCTCTTTTGCTGAATAAGTTCTTGGTCAGCATTTTTGCCGGATTTATCTTTATCTTTTACTTCAATTTTTTTGTGGTGTTTAATTTTTTTTTTTTTTCACTTCAATTCTTTGCGGTGTTTAACTTTTATTTTATTTTTTAATGTAAAGAATCTACTACATATGTTGGTCAGTTTGAAATTAATTATTGTTTACCTATTCTCTACAGGGTCTTATCAACGTTATCATTCTACTGCGCATACTGTTGAATTAAAACATGGTCAGCAACAAATATACGCATCTAGCCAGCCTAAAGCTCATTTGTCTTTGAATATAATTTTGCTTTGAACTATTTATTGTAATTGTTCCAACTTATTTGCGTTTGAGCTATACTTAGGGTTCAGATTACTTTGTTTCTTGAAGCCTCTGTGAGCATTACATTTTTCTTCTCTTTGAAAATGTGTTATTAATTATCTTGAGAAATTTCTCTAAATATTATCAAGTACGTTTTTTGTGGTAAAAATATTGTCAAGTACGCTGGTTTTCGGTCAAACAATTAATGTCTTCCATGATGGTTTAAGATTTAATTTATTCAATATTATTCACTCTTTATTTTATTCCCTATCATTTTAGTTTATATATATATTTTTTCTCTCTCTCTTGAGTCTGTAATATGCTTCATGCAAAAAAGTCAGTGAAGCTTTTGTTTTCTTATCTTACTATAAATATAAATAAAGAAAAAAAATCAAATGATAAATACTTTTAAAATATTTACATTTTTAAGTGTAAATATCAAATGATAATCAATTCTACGCTCATTGGGTGACTTATTAGTCCACAAATTGAGATTAAAAATGTTACAACTATTATATATTTACACTTTAAAATATAAAATATAGTTTTGAAATTGATTATATAAATTGAGAACATGCAGTCACGACCACAATTATAATAAATAATCATGAGGGTCTCTATTCAAAAAATAATAATGATAATAACAATAATAGCCGGTCTATTAGAAAAATATACACTTGTGTGGAATGGCAAAACACCCTCAATTTCGTGTGGAAGAAGAGTTGACTATTTGAGTAACTTCCTAGGGCGTTCCATGTTGTCGTCACGCTCACAACTCTTTCTTATGGTTCATGTTTGGTTTGTTTTTGTGATTATGTGTCATTGACTATGTAATCTATATGTGTTTCCTTTCTAGTTATATATAGTTGTCTTTTCTTTGATGATGAGAAAGTTAACACCAACAGTACCAAAAAAAGAAGAAAAAGAAGAATCATATCCCAATACATCAACTCCAACCTAATTCTCTGAATGGTTTCTGCATCTCACTTGATATAATGAATAGTAATTGTCATCAATTTACTATTCCTTCCTTTCACAGCATACGTTTCACAATTTTCAAGCTATTTTAAAAAATTCAATAACTGCAGTATACCCTGGAAATTCTATTAGCATTTCTATACATTTTAACTTTGATTCATTTAAAAATCAATTTTATTTTTATTTTTAATTTATTGGGTGATGATCTATATAAGTTACCACCTACTCCATCCAAAGCCAATAGTTTTGGGCAAATACTTCAACAAAAATAAGAATAATAAAAGTATTGGTTTATTTGTTTAGGCCTTACGACTTGTTCTAATCAATTTCTTTATAGTTCAATTGCTTCATTGGTAATCCACTGAGCGAAGATGGAGAGGAAATTGCAGCAACTTTATTGTCATGATCCGGGTGGATAAGTATATGCACCACTGATATGGCTTTCCGGGTTCTTTCTTTCAGACTTGCTGGGACTTTATTCATTCCGATGTGGTGGATGCGGTGAAATCTTTCTTTCTTTCGGGAGCTATTCATCCGGGCCTAAATTCAAATTTTATGGTGCTTCTTCTGAAAGTGCCAGGTGCGGACTTAGTGGATAAGTTCCGTCCAATCATGTTGGGAAACTTCCTTTTCAAGGTGGTTTCTAAGATTTTAGCTGATCGGCTAGCGGGGGTTGCCGCTAGAATTGTTTCTGACAATCAGTTTGGTTTCATCCGAGGCAGAAATGTGGAGGATCGCGTTATTGCTTGATCGTGTCAATCACCTTGATAAAGTTTTCGTAATGTGGCTTTGAAGATAGACATTAAGGCTTTTGACTCATGGTGGACTTTCTGGCAGTTTTAGACATGTTTGGTTTCTGCACCAAATTTTGCTCGTGGATCAGATCTATTCTCACCTCAGCAAAGATTTCGGTTTTTATTAATGGGGTTCCGGAGGGTTACTTTGGTTGTTCCCGAGGGGTTCGGCAAGGTGATCCACTTTCTCCCCTTTTATTCGGTATTGCCGAAGATTTTTTGAGCAGGTATTTATCTCGGATGGTCTCACAGGGCTCTCTCCTTCCGATTTCCTCCCCGAGGAATTCCTCTTCCCCGACTCACCTCCTTTATGCAGACGACGTGCTCATGTTTTGCAGAGGGACTTATCGGAATTTGACCGGTGTTTTTGATGCCTCTGCCTCTATTTCGTGTCAGTCAACTTGGACAAATCCCACACTTATTTTAGTTCCGGTGTCTCTAGTCAGCGTCGCGCCAAGATTTTGGCGGACTTCGGAATCAAGGCTGGGTCGCTTCCTTTTATCTATCTCGGGGTTCCCCTTTTTAAAGGAAGTCCTACTCAGGCTATTCTTCATCCCATCGCTGATCGGATTTTGGAGCAGTTAGCCTCTTGGAAAGGCCGTACCCTCTCAATGGCAGGTCGGTTGTGCTTGATTAACTCGGTGATTACCTCGAAGTTTGTCCACACGTTTATGGTCTACAAATGGCTGGTGGGATTGCTGAAGTCTCTTAACAGGGCTATTCGGAACTTCCTTTGGACTGGATCTTCTCTGGTTCGAAAATCAGTCTCGGTTGCTTGGTCCATCTGTTGTCGGCCCACTAATTAGGGGGGTTTGGGTCTGAAAAACCTGGTCACCTTTAATAAGGCTTTGCTGAGTAAGTTGGCTTGGAAGTTGATGAGCAAGGATTCATTCGTTTTTCGTTTCCTTCGGGCGCGCTTCTTAGGAAAGCTGAACCCTTTGTATTATGCTGCTTCCTCGATCCGGCTCCCGGAGACTCTATCTTACCATTTCGGGAGGCGATTTGGATCATCGGGTTCACCTGGGGTTCGTTTACGGGTTGACAACCGGGGGATGCCCATTATTGAGTTGTTACAAAACTTCGGAGATTTATGCGACCCGACACCTTGGTAGCGATCGGTTGATTCGATGGCAATTGGAACCTTCCGGAAGTTTCCGTATGCCTTTTCCGATGTGCTCGGGGAATGAGAAGGTGGCGATTTTGATGGATGGCCGGATGAGAGAGTTTGGCCTCATTCAGCCTCGCCATTCGCGCGATATCTATCTTCACCTTTCTACGGCGCGCCTCAGTAGGTTAGACACGTTTGGAAGTGTTTTATTCCTCGGCCGCTTCGTTTTTCGCTGGCGTCTTCTTCAGTATTCCAACCGCGATGTCTTGATTAGGAGGGTTTCTCCCGCCTCAAAATGCGGATTTGTGGTAAGGACTCAAAACAGTTTCTCATCTCTTCGACTTGCCCTACACGCCATTTGGGATTGTCTTGGGGTTGCCTTCGGGATCAGATTACTTCCAATTCGGTGGTTGCTATGTTTGAGAAGGCTATGGAGGCTTCATTAAGCACTCAGGTCTTCAATCTTTGGACGACAGCTATTGTTAGTGCTCTCTCTGCTATTTGGTATGTTAGGAATCAAAGGCATTTTAGTAATATCTTCATTCCTCTAGCGCGTTCTTTGGCTTTTATTTGGGCTTCGACTAGGGAAGCAAATGCTATTCAAAAGGGCACGATGCACAACTCCATTGGTGATCTTCTGATCCTCAGGAATTTAGGGGTTGCCGGTGCTGCGCCTCGGGCTCCTCAGTTTATTCCGGTGGTTTGGTCTCCCCCGCCTAGGGGATGGTTGAAGGTTAATACTGACGGTGCTGCTGATGGTTGTCCGGGCCCGGGTGGTTGCGGTGGATACTTCGTCACTAGTAGGGGCTTCATTAAAGGCAGTTTCGCAGTTCATCTGGACTCGTGTTATGCCTTTGAGAGTGAGCTTTTGGGTGCTATTATTGCTATTGAGCGTGCTAGAGATTTCGGTTGGGATCATCTTTGGTTGGAGTGTGACTCCACTTATGTCGTCAATTTGCTCTTTCGTCGAGAGGAGGTAGTCCCGTGGGTCTACAAATCAAGATGGGTCAACTGCATTAGTTATATTTCCAGCATCCGTTCCGGGTTTCTCACATCTTCAGGGAGGGAAATACTGTGGCGGATGCTCTTTCGAAGATTGCTGCTTCTTCACCTGGAGCGCAGTGGTGGTGGGGTCTTCCAGACTCTTGTACCCGAATGCATTATAGAAATGTCAATGGGTTTGCAAACTATAGATTTAGAAAGTAATTTAATCGTTGTATCTTGTTACCCCGGTACTCTTTTTCTGGATTGAGATTTTCCCCTTTTGGGGTTTTTCCTCTTTTCAGGTTTTAATGAGGCCGGCGACGGTCGTTGTTTTTCTTTCTTTTATTACTTCGGTAATATTTTCTTTTTGTACTCGTTTATTTCAGGTCTCTATACCTGTTGTAATTGTTGTAACGGTTGTAATCTTTTTATTTAATAAATTTTTGCTTGTTCGGTGTGGGTTTGGAGGGGTGCCAACCTAGTTGGGATGTCTCCGCCCGGGTTAAGAGGGATGCCAACCTAGTTTGGATGTCTCTTTCCGTCTATCCGGCAAGTAATCTCTTCTGACTATATGTGTTCACCGTTTACCAAAAAAAATTATATATGTTCACCGAGTGAACATGTTGGCTTATGTTAATGGGATCTGCTTATAAAATTCTTAGCAATTGGACCTGACTTAATGGGGTCTGATTATAATAATAAAAAAAGTTTGTTTGTTTATTTGGCCTTATGACTTGGTCTAATCAAATTTGTCTGTAGTCCATTTAATTCATTGTTAATACACTGAGCCAATATGGAGACAAGATTGTCATGATCAGAGTGGATAAGTATAGATCTGCCTATGTTTCTTGGAAAACTTAAAACAATTGCCTACGCACTATAAGTGTATAGTTTACCTATCTATTTTTCTTCTCTTTGGAGAGCCAAAGAGTTCATTCTGGTAAACATGACTTCTTCTTCATCTTTTCGAGACAAACATGACGTGTTTATCAGTTTCAGAGGTGAGGACAAACATAACTTTGATTCATTTAAAAATCAATTTTATTTTTAATTTTAATTTAATGGGTGATGATCTATTACCACCTACTCCATCCAAAGTCAATAGTTTTGGGGAAATATTTCAATAAAAAATTTTGTTTAAATTGTTTGGCCTTATGATCTTGGTCTAATCAATTTCTTAATAATTCAATTGTTTCATTGTTAATACACTGAGCGAAGATGAGAGGAAATTGCAGCAACTTTATTGTCATGATTAGGTTGGTTAAGTATATGCACCATTGATATTGTTCAGAACTTCATTAATGTCGTTGGCAATGAAGTTCTCAGCAATATAACGGCTGCTTTTCGTAACGTACATGTTTAACTTTACCATAATAATTACAATGTTCACCGAGTGAGCGTGTTACTTAAGGTAATGGGGTCTGCTTATATAATTCTGAACTTGTGGACTCATGCTAATGGTTTTTTTTATGCCATATCCATATAAGTACCCTTTGAATTTTTTTATCCAACTTTAAGTAAATTAAAATTTTAGTCAGTTTTTGTGGTAAAAAATGAAAAATATCCCTAACTTTAAAGGTTTACTTTTCTTTCGACTTCTTCTTCTTTATTCTCTGTTCCTTCATCCTCACCTTGTTCACTGTCATTCTTTTTCTTTTTCTTGTCTTTTTTTTCTTATTCGATTAATGATATGATATATATTAACTTAAAACCTACCCAAATATTAAAAAACTCAAACATACCTAAGTATTTGATTTTTTTTTCTTTTTCTCTTTTTTACATAAAACATACCAAGATTATCAAAAATTAAATTTTGAATGAGATATAATTTTTATAAGTTCAAATAGCTAAACTCAATATCTCATAGCTAAATTTGCTATCTAATACCTATTAACTATCTAATAGCTAGACTCAAAAAATATTTTTTTTTAGACCCAATTACTTTGTCAGCGACGAATTGCTTCGTGAATAAGTTTGTCAAATTTTAGGAAAGGTAAAAATAAAAATTTATTATCATCATTATTTTATTTATCTTATTATATTATATAAATAAATCTTCATTTTAAAATTAATTAGGTATCTAATGAATTATTCAACATAAAAAAATAAACCTTATCTTACATTAATATTTATTTTCTTATTACATTATATAGATAATTTTTTACTTTAAAATTATTTTTGAAAAGATAATTTGCATTTGGTATAGAAAAAAATAAATAAATAATTCATTATCAGCCTTTAACGAAGTGATTTGCTATCGACAAAGTGATTCAGCATTTTCTATCGTTTTCGAACAAAGAAAAAATTAGATAATTTAGAATAAAATATTTGTTACATGTGAAATGGATTAAAAAAATTCAAAAGGCATTGGAGATGACACCGAAAAACGCATAATAATAATAATAATAATAAAAATCTTTGTTTATTTGTTTTGGCCTTATGACTTGGTCTAATCAGTTTGTTTATAGTCCATTTGATTCATTGTTAATACACTGAGGCAGCCAAGATGGAGACAAGATTGTCATGATCCGAGCGGACAAGTATAGATAATAGACTATAGACATTTTGAATTTATCAAATCTGCCTATATTTCTTGGACAATTTAAAACGATTTCCTACTCACTTTATATGTATAGTTTTACCTATCTAGTTTTCTTCACGGTGGAGAGCCAGAGAGTTCAGCCTGGTAAACATGTCTTCTTCTTCTTCTTCGTCTGCTCCAGACAAACATGACGTGTTTATCAGTTTCAGAGGGGAGGACACCCGCGATGGTTTTACTAGCTTTCTTTATGAAGAGTTACGTAGAAAGGCAATCAAAGCCTATATGGATGTTCGCGAATTTGAGACAGGAGATGAAATTTCACCAGCCCTTGAGAAAGCCATAAAGGAGTCAAAGATTTCTGTAATCATTTTCTCGAAAAACTATGCATCTTCTACGTGGTGTTTGAATGAGCTTGTGCAAATACTCCAATGCAAGGAAAGAAATAGGCAGATCGTTCTACCCGTTTTTTACCAGATAGATGCATTTATCATTAGGGATCAGACAGAGAGTTACGCTGTTGCATTTGAAAAACATGAAGAGCGTTTTAAGGACGACATTAAGAAGGTGAAGCAGTGGAGGAAAGCTCTCAAAGATGCGACTTATCTACATGGGCTTGATTTGAAGGAATATAGGTAACTTTACATTTGTTTGTAGCAAATATGCTAATTTTAATCTAATTTTTATCTTATGTGATAATTAATTCTAGCTAGTAAAATGCTTGTGTGTAATTCTACTACAAAATTTTAAAAGTCAACCAGCCGCTCTCAAATATGCGGCTGGTCCAAGTGGGCTCGATTCAAAGCAATTTAGGTACTCACTTTGTCTTCCAAAATTGATCACTTTATATATTGAATTTAGCAACATTATTTTCATACGGTCAGAAATATTTTAATTAATGTTATACTATTTTTAATCTAATATAAGCTTTTAGTAAACTTGTTAACATTAATTTGTTTGTGATAATTCAAAGTAGCAAATATGCCCAGTGGTCGTGGGTTGCCCTGGTCCAGTAGTGATGTGTTTTGAGAGTTTATAAATTGCTACCTTGCCCACCAAAACACAGCAATTGTTTTTTGATGTATTTGTGGTGATGTGTTTGAGAGTAAATAACCTGCACCTTTTGCCAACCAAAACTCAGCAATTGTCTTTTGATTGACGTCTCTCCCACTTCCCTTGTGTGTGTTTCATACTTAGAATTAACCCAAAAAAAAAAAAACTAAAAAAAGGTAGTAAATTAAGTTGGTTATCGTAATATCCAATGGGATACTAACAATTTTTAAAAGTGTTTAAAGAGCTCGTAACTTGTATGTAATTCTATTACACAAAATTTTAATAGTCAACCAGTAATAATTCATTCCCTTTTAAAATAATAATTAAAAGGAAAAAAATGGGAATAGTGAATTAATTACACAATTTCATTATTAACAACTATATATATATATATATATACATATATATATGTACATATATTGTGTTATATACAGAACTGGTGGAGCCACAATAAGAGGCATGTAACCCCCCTCAAATTTTTCTTTTCATAATTTTTGTTAATTGATTTTAGTTAAATAGAAGTTTAATATATTAGAAAAGTTTTCATGTGCCCCGTCTCAAATGAAGATAATACATCTGTACCCCACCAATTTATCTAAATAAAGAAAATGATTAATTTCAACATAATCCCATGTGTTTGCATAATTACCCTTTATTTTGGAAAATTTCACTACAACCCCTAACATTTTATTTTTGTTTCAATTTAACCCCTTTTACATAACAATGACTAATGGTGTTAAAATTTAATTGATTTACCCCTCTTTAAGAAAAATGCAAATTAATTTTATACTTAAAATAAAATCAACCTAATTAAAAGTTGTGTCTGACGATGTTATTTGATTATAGAAAAATCAAATACTTTTAATTATTTTTTTGTAAGCTTTATTTTTTTTCTTTGTTAATTTTATTATGTTTAGGAAAAAATAATTTGAAATTGATCTGTCAATTAAAGAAGACTATATCTCTATTTAAGTTTATGAGGTAAAATCTTTCATTTTCTTTTGTGATAGTTTGAAATTTTATTAAATTATTGAATTATTTTTAATTTTCTAATTTTAGTTTAGATAAAAATTGTAGCTATCAAATCCTATTTGTGCCTCCTTGAATATATTTTCTAGTTCCCCTATATTGATATTAGGCGTGAGAAAATTTAAACTTGGATTATTTTCTTCAAGAAATATTGACTTTTTGCTACTAACTGTTTCTATGGGACACCCATAAAAATATATTGAATAAATAAAGAGTTAATAATGTTAATATATAACTAAATATATATATATAAATATTCTCCTAAACTACGTAACTCATATGATAAACTACAAGAATATATTATTGTATTAGGTATGAACAAATAAATAAATATACAAATTTAATTACTTTTTATTTTTATTTTTATTTTTCTCTAAACCTGTGTGAATTAACCAATTCTATCCATACTAGAGTTTAGGATATCTATGCTACCAAGGAGATTAGATCTCTATACATGTGTGCTACCCAGGAGATCAACTCTCTGTATATGTGTGTGTGTGTGTGTATATATATATATATATGTTTTGAGCATAAAAATGTTCCATTATTTTCTCTTCCTATATATACCTAATTTTATGTCAGGCTTTTTGTGGTCATGTTAATCTAATTTCTTTAACCAAAAAAAAAATGTTTATCTAACAATTTAATGTATTTTGGTCATTTGTCCTAGGAATGGGCCCATGTTGGTTCAAAAAATTGTCGATGATATTTGGTCGCAATTGCGTAAAAAACAGACCTCAAATCTTCATTACGAGGGGCTGTTTGGAATTAAAGAACGTATCGACAAAATTGCACGTTTATTACGCATTGGCTCCACAGATGCTCGGATTATAGGAATATGTGGCATGGGAGGTATTGGTAAGACCACTCTTGCCAGTGTCATATATCAAAACCTTAATCATCTTTTTGAAGGTCGTTGTTTTCTTGAGAAAGTAAGGGAGGCATGTGCAGGACATGGGCTACATCATTTGAGAAAGAGACTTCTCAGTGAGTTATTCAACGATAGAGCTATTCTCAACTTGGACACTCCGTTTGTAGTATCGCCTCCCATTGGTGACAGATTTCGCCGTAAAAAGGTTTTCATTGTGTTAGATGACGTGGATTCCTTAACCAACTTAAAAGCTATAATCAAAGGGTATGAGGAGCTTGACCCTCGAAGTATAATTATTGTTACAACAAGAGATGCCCAAGTGCTTAAGAATGTGACTAATAAAATTTTTGATGTTTACGGGTTGAATTACTATGAATCTCTTGACCTCTTCTATTTCCATGCATTTAAAAAGAAAATTCCTTCAACAGATTATGAAAGGCTGTCAAAAAGGGTGGCACATTATGCAAATGGAAATCCATTAGCTCTTGAAGTATTGGGTTCTTTCCTTCATTCTAGAACCATAGAAGAATGGAAGAGTGCATTGGAAAAGCTGAAAGTGGCTCCACACAATGACATTAAAGATGTTTTGAGAATAAGTTACGAGGGACTCGATGATATGCAGAAAGATATGTTTCTTGACATTGCATGTTTCTTTGCACTTCCCTATCATATCAAGCTTAAGAGAGATGTAGTAGAAAGCATACAAGGTTCCTCCTCTGCCAAAATAGAAATTAGTGTTCTCAAGGAGAAGTCTTTAATAACTATTCGTGGATATCATCAAGAAATTAGTATGCATAATTTGTTACAACAAATGGGTTTCGAGCTGGTATGTAAACAACATAAAGAGCCTGGAAATCGAAGTAGGCTGTGGAGTCCCAAAGATATTGCCCACGTACTGGAAACAGCTTCAGTATGTAAAAATACTTTTTATTTACTAATATTTTTTCAAAGTAATATATTGATTTTCTATTAACAAATGAAACAATACGTACAAATAGATGTCAAGCAACACATATACATTTTTTTTGGTACATCTATTCAGATGATATATGATTTATATTAACACATTCCTCATTTTCTTGTTTTTAATTATCGTTTATTTCATTCTCAGGGAACGGCGACAATTAAAAGCATAAGTTTGCATTTGTGTGATCTTGAAAAAGATGTGAAAGTCAGCCCTGCAGCCTTCTCCAACATGTCCAATCTACAATATTTCCAAATTATCGGTCATAAAAATCCCAAGCTTAGATTACTTCTTCCTGATGATGGACATGATGTTCCTGAGTTTTGTGCTTCCAACAAGGTAAGATATTTTTGTTGGGATTTTTATCCTCACAAATACTTTCCATCAGGGCTTATTCCAGAGAATCTGGTTCAACTTGATTTGACAAACAGCCAACTTGTGGAATTTTGGAATGAAGACCAGGTATATATGCTCGGTTTTAATTACTTTTCTTGGATTAGATTACATATATGGAAAGCTAAGTGGAGTATCTATTTCTTTTCTCATTTGTCACAGCCGGCACCGGCCCTTGAGAAGTTAAGGTCTTTAGAACTTCATGGTTCTGAAAACCTGACTCAAATACCCAATTTGTCTCGGGCAATAAATATTGAAAGGATATGTCTGGCCCGTTGCAAAAGTATTGTTCAACTTCCATCATATTTTAAGGATCTCCAAGAGCTTCAGTTTCTGAATTTGACGGACTGCTCCAATCTTATCGAAGCCAAAGGGTTATCAAAGAATTTAAGAGAACTATATTTTGGTGGGACAGCAATGAAGACGTTTCCAGAAATTTTGGAGCCTATGGAACACTTAAAGCGTATTAGTTTAAGGGGAACGATGATTAAAGAGTTACCTCAGTCGTCAATTAAGAATCTGAATGAGCTCTCTGAGTTGGATCTAAGTCGTTGCAAAAACATTGAGTTTCTCCTAAGCGATCTGTGTTGTTTAAGGAATATTGACAAATTGATCAAATTGAATGTAAGTTATTGTGACAACTTGGAATCAATTCCAGAGCTTCCACCATCTTTAAAATATTTGGAAGTAAGACTTTGTGAGAAATTGAAATCAATTCAAAAGCTTCCACCTTCTTTGAGAATTTTGGATGCAAGGGACTGCAAGTCACTAGAGACAATATCAAGCTGGGGGATGAGTCCACTCATAGAACAGAGCTGTTTCTTACTCATGAGTTGCTCTTATAGATTTGATAATTGCCAAAGGCTGGATCAGAATTTATTAAGCAACATAATTCCTCATGCGGCGTCGCTTGAAATCATGTGTGCTGCAAGATCACCACGAAAATTGAAAACCAAATGTGATCATGTATATTTCTTATCAGTCACTCATTTATGAGATTAATTATAATTAATACTGTATATAGAACTTATTGATCAGTTTTTCCAGTGACTTAATTAATTTCTCATGTTTTGTGCAGAGACTAGCAATAATGTTTTGTTATCCTGGAGATCACATTCCAAACAACTTTATCAGCCATATTGACCCGGGAATTTCAATCAATATTAAGCTTCCTTCAAATTGGTGTGATGCCAACTTCTTGGGTTTTGCTTTCTGCTTTGTACTTAATTTGAGGGAAGTTGCCCGCGTAAAATTATTTGATCACATTAAGATTGAATGTGTGTTCAGCTTCATGGCTGATGATGAATATTTGTTCAGCTCCAAGAATGGTGATGGTGATGTTGAGTGTCGTTACAAGGTTCCCGTAAAATGGGACTTTCAATGTTCAACTCTCAATTCAGATCACGTGATAATGCTGTATGACCATGATTTGTCTTCCAAGATGTTAGAAGAGAATTTTGGAGCAAATTGGTCCCCTATTAGTATTTTCACCAAGGCTTCCTTTTATTTCCGGCTTTCATTGCACTATGCTGATGGTTCCCAGTATTCAGAGTTCCAGGAAGGTGGTGGTTTGTTATCAGAGTTAGCTTGTAGTCGATGTTGCAAGATAATTAAAAAGTGTGGGGTTTGGTTGATACATGATGAGGAAAATGGAGGGAAATTAATGGATATTGATCAGAATTCTCAAGTCAGTCAAAGAAGCTGTACTCACCAATTTCCACCTACAAAATTGAAGTTCGTCGCTAAATTATAAGAAACTAAATGCTTTGCTGAAGCAGACGAACCAAGCTTCCCTCGATGGTCTACATATTCTCATCTCACCGTATGCATTTCAATTCTCAAGGTATTTTAAAAATTCATTTCACAACTAATAAACTCTGAAGTCACTTAACTCTCTATGCTTAGTTTGTGGAATCTACTAAGACATTTATTAAGGAATTTTAAAAACAAAAATTCATCATATGTTCTCTGTTCTAATATTCATCATATTATGTTCTCTGTTCTAATATTCATCATATTCTGTGTTCTAATATTCTAATGTTTTATTAACTAATTAGTGGATGCATGCAAACGAATTGGCGGCTGGCATGACGGACAAAAGAGTTATTTATGCAGCTTAAAGAAGAAGGTATGTAAACATTGACAATATTTTATCTCTTCTTTTCTCCAAAAGTATGGTATACATATTAAACTTATTTTTTAATAACTTAAACTTTTGAGATCAGTGATAATTTAACATGTTATCTTCAAATCTTATGGACTTAAGTTCATGTATACTATTTTGATGGAAGGTAATGAGGTAGACAGAGACATACAGAAAATTCTTTTGATTCAATTAAAAATAAAAGTTAAGCTTGTGCTAATATTAACTACCAACTATTTGCGTGTTAATATTATTTAGCTTTTTCAAAGGGAAAAGGGAAATATATATATATATATATATATAAGGAGTGTAGATCGTAAGCTTTTGTCTTTTTTTTATTATTTTTATTTTTTAAAAATTAAAATTAGTTGGAGTTGACATGCAATATAATTAGGGAAATAGGGAAATTAAAAATTGAGAGATTATTTAGATGATATTATTGGTTAATTTAGATAGTTTAGCTAGAGTTTATTACTATAATATAAAATTAATAGCTGATTTGGGTGTTATATATTATTATTGATTGTTTTGTCTATTAGTAAGTTATGTTTTGTAGCAGACAACAAATTTTTATATAGATTTATAGTAATATATGATAATTTTAAATCTTGCAATCATTTAACAATTGCTTTGAGCTTATTTTTTGTTATGTTTATATAATAAATTTTGTAAATTAATTACAATGTGAAAAAACAATTTATTTCATTACTTCAATAAAAAAAGAGGTCATATTAAGTAAGTAAAATGGCTCGACTGACATTCATACACCAAGTCCAAAATTACTATCATATCAAGCATTGCATATTGTTAAATGGTATTTGATTGTATTCATATTACATATATATATATATATATATATTTATTTATTTATTTATTTATTCTCCTTTTCATTTCTTTTTAAGTTTATTATGTGTCAATATATGCATTGAGAGGTAGACTCACTATTTCTCCAAACTGGATATAATTTTGTTTTTTAATTGATAAACTTTTCTTGTGCCGTTGAAATTCACTAAAAAAAATAAAATAAATTCTATTAGCCGCCCTTTGTATTGATTCCTAATTATATCCCTGATTATATGTTAATATTATTTTATGTTTTTCACATGTATATATACTAAACAACTGTAAGGGATATATATATGTTTGATGCATGCATGCACATCTAAATATGATAATTTCTATATATATATATATATATATATATATATAAATTTAATTATGCTTCCAAAAGATGTAATATAATCAAAATAACTAAATATCAATTTAATTTCCTTATTCAATTCTATAGTAAAAATCAGAAAGAGACTATATAGAGGCCGTTATACAATTACATTTATCTTCAATTTATCATACATTATTACATATATTTATTTATATTTTAAACCCATCCCTTTTTGATGAATATATAAGTTCTGGGTCAGCATTTTTGCCGGATTTATTTATTTTTTTAGTTTTTTAGTTCAATTCCTTGTGGTGTTTTATTTGTTATTATTTTTTTTTGTGTGTAAAGAATCATCTACATATGCATGGTCAATTTGAAATTAATTATTGTTTACCTATTCTCTACAGGGTCTTATAAACTGTATCATTCTACTGTGCATACTGTTGAATTAAAACATGGTCAGCAACAAATATATGCAGCTAGCCAGCCTAAAGTTCATTTGTCTTTGTAAATATAATTTTGCTTTGAACTATTTATTGTAATTGTTCCAACTTATTTACGTATGAGCTTCGGATACTTAGGATTCGGATTACTTTGTTTCTTGAAGCCTCTGTTGTTGGAAGCTTGCATAGCTTGATGCACAATGGAGATGATGATAGCAATACTAAAGGGTAAAGATATTAAACACAACACATATAAACTATGAGTGAGTTGGAGATGAATGGAGATACACACCCAAATGGGTGGCAGAGCTTCTAGAAAGCTTTCAAGACTTGCACAATAGAACTACTTCTTATAACACTTTAATATATTATTCTTCTAGAGTTAGATTCATATTACACTGCATAACTATTTATACTAAACTACCAGTACATAATAAATTCTCATTGGGAAACTATAAGACTTAACATATTTAAAATCCTAAATTCATGAACCATAGAAAAACTCAAAAGACACAAACTAATAAATCAAGTTTATAATTCTAACATCCCCCCTTAAACTTGATTTACTACAACTCCAAAATTCCCCCTTCAAACTAGACAATCACAACTAATACTAAAATAATATGCCAACACTAAATTAGCCATCATCATCAATTGGATCTTCATTAACAAACTCATTCACCACCATATCTTCAAGCTCTTCAATTCTTTGTCGTAAAAAAATATTCTCTTCATGAAGCTCATCATTCTCGGCTTCATATCCATTAACAATAAATAGATGAAGATCGAGCACAGTGATCATATTCAGATTCTTCATGTATAGTAACAAACTTTTAGCAGCGGAATTTTCTGCTTGCTTCAACGTCTTTTTCCACACACTTATGAAAATCTTATCGTGAGTAAACCCAAAATGTGTATCGTCTACTCTCAAATGACATTTGAAGCTTCTATCATGAGAAGGTCCATTGTAAACAATAGTAGACTCCGGCGACATCAAATTCAATTTCCTAAAAGCTTCAATCACCAAACTCTTAAATAAAATTTCAAGTTCCATAATATTGCATATACAAAATATAAAATTTGTGAGATATACTATATATTTCTTTTCTTTTCACTTCTCTCCTCCTTTCTTTTTTCTTCTCTATCTCTCCACCTTTTTATCTCTCTCTCTTCTACTTCTCTTCTTTTCTTTGCACTCTCTTCAAGTTCGCTCTTTTCTTCACGAAACTTGAATTTTCTCACTTTTCTTTTTCTAGTTTGCCAGTTTGCAAACCTTTACTCAAGCAAACCACCTTTCATAGTTGCGAGTCTAATCTGACTCAAGCAAACCACCTTTCATGGTTGCGAGTCTCACACTTTTTTCTAGAGTGCACAATTTTAATTTTTTATCAAACAAAAATTGGAGAGAAAATAAAAAAAAACATCTTAAAACATTTTAAATGCAGTATTCATCAAAACAATTTAGGAGAATGGGAAAACTTTTTCTTTTTTCTTCGTTACCAACACAGAAACATTTCAATTGTTGAATGAGCAAGCAAACTCTTAAATTGATGAGATTCAAAACATTTGACTCAAAAATATTTTTAGGGCAAAACTGACTCAGCTCTGATACCACTTTGTTGGAAGCGTGAATGGGCCTTGATGCACAATGGAGATGATGATGGCAATACTAAAGGGTAAATATATTAAACACAACACATATAAACTATAAGTGAGTTGGAGATTAATGGAGATGCACACCCAAATGGGTGGCAAAGCTCTTAGAAAGCTTTCAAGATTTGCACAATAGAAATACTTCTTATAACACTTCAATATATTATTCTTCTAGAGTTAGATTCATATTACACTACATAACCTATTTATACTAAACTTCAAGTACATAATAAATTCCCATTGAGAAATCATAAGACTTAGCATATTTAAAATCCTAAATTCATAAACCATAAAAAAACTCAAAAGACACAAACTAATAAATCAAGTTTATAATTCCAACATCAGTGTCATTACATTTTTCTTCTCTTTGCAAATGTGTTGTTAAATATTGTGGAAAGTTCATAGTAATATTAATTTTCTCATAATATTAACATAGTCACACTGGTTTAAGATACAATTTACTTAATATTAATCACTCTATTTTTTTTTCTCCCACTATAAATATGAAAAACACTTCCAAAATATTTTTTTCTTTAGATTTATATTTAATCTAGTGTCTAACAAATTGTAACTAATTTTACGCAAATCAAATTGCATACAACTCATAAGAAAATTTATTACCAAAAAAAAAAACTTATTAGAAAATTTGAAAAAACTTTATCAAACGGGCTCTAAATTATGGTTAGATCACTATTATTCTTCTAAATTTAGTTTTCATTTTTGTATAAATAAGATTCTAATAATCAATTTTATAATCATCATGAGTGCCTCCATAAAAAATAATAATAAATAAATTTCATGAGTGGCTTTATAAAAATAAAAATAGGCCGGTCCATTATACATTTGAATTTTTTTGTGAGGGCCGGATTTTATAGCTTTGGGCCTTCCATACGAAAGAGGCCTAAAGAACTCAAAGCTATTGTGTGACGACCCAAGTTTATACGAAAGAGGCCACACACAATTAAATTGTTTATTTCATTATTATTCTTCTACTGGGGTATTAAAGCACTCATATGCTTATTAATTAATTAAGATGGACTAGTGGCAGTGAAAGCCATACAGAAACTAATAAATTTATAGAAATATATCTCCCCAATTTATCATGCATTATTGTCCATACTATTATAAAATAATAAAAATAAAAACTCAAGATATTAAAAAAAAAATGGATCAGCTCATGGTGATGAAGTTGTTTCTCTTGTAATCCTCTCTCTCTCTATATATATATATATGGAGCATTTTTGTTAAGGTAATACATGGACGGCCACATGTCTACATTTTCCAACAACCTCATGCTTAATTATCACCGCAATAAAAAAAATTAATGTATTAGAAATTAGATTTAATATGAAAATCAAGTTTTGATGGAGAGGGACGGAGATAGCATCAATACTCCCCTCATTTGTTATCTGCCACTTTTAATCAGGAAATTTCTCTTACAGCAATATTCAAAACAAATTTCTATATCACGTGTATGCATAAATGCTTTTTGAATGTGTGTGTATAGACAAAAATAAATAAATAAATATATAATATTAATTATTTTTATTAAAGCACGCTTGTTGCATGTGTGTATTAGGCCTTGTTTGATACATCATATTATATTGAATTGTAAATTATATAGTCCTAATATGATGTTTGGTGTAGCACTTTGTACTGGTTTAGAATTATTTAAAATTTCTTTTAATACGATATTCATCGTATTATTCTGACCCACTCAAATATGCAAGTCAGAATAATATGATGTTCTTTCAATATTTAATTTGAATGTTATATGTTGAATTTTACTATAGCAATTTAAATTATTGATATAAATGACTATTAAAATTTAAATATCTTTTATTTATAAATATTATGTAATTTTGTAAAATAAAATATTAATATTTTATTTTAAAGATAAATATTAAAATTAAGTTTTTTATCTAATATAATATAAATTTTAAATAATATTATAATACTATATATATTAAATGATAAAAAAATAATCTAGCATGATGTGTATTAAATATAATATAATTATTTAAATTTTTAGTCCGAAACTGCATCAAATACAATATAATACTTATTTGTTCAATTCAAACTATTTCAATTCAAAAATTAATTAATAATATAATACGCTAAACGTCGCATTAGGAAAATTACTGTGTTTACAAATTTCCTGATAAGGAGTTATCGTTACTCGAGAGATTTTCTCTCTCTTTTATTTCTTCCATCTTGGAGGCTTCCACACACGGCAGTGGGCTCCACTTATTAATCGTAATTGACGGACCGCGTTTGGTAGGTACTTCATTATTCATTGGCCAGAGGCCATAGGGAGAGACAGAGAGGCTCTTATTGGCTCATTGGGTTCAGAAGAAACTAAATCCCACAAAAAGCAAAAGCTTAATTAACTTCCTTAGGACAGAGAGGCTCTGATTTTTCACAATTGATTTTCATGGCTGCATCATCTTCGTCCTCTTCTTCAGCTATATCCCCTGAAGAGAAAAGGTACGATGTGTTTCTAAGCTTCAGAGGCGATGACACCCGCAATCAATTTGCTAGCTACCTTTATTCAGCTCTGCATGAGAAGCAAATAATAACCTTCATGGATCACAAGCTTGAGAGAGGTGATGAAATTTCACCCACACTTCGGAAAGCGATTGAGGATTCCATGATTTCGGTGGTCATTTTGTCGGAAAACTATGCTACCTCCACATGGTGTTTGGATGAGCTCATTCATATAATTGATTGCAAGAAAAGAAAAGAGCAAATTATTATACCCATTTTTTACAACATAGATGCATCGGTTGTGCGTAAGCAGGAAAGGAGCTATGGAGTTGCATTTGCTCAGCTCGAAGAGCGCTTCAAGAGCTGAATGGAGAAATTGCTTCTGTGGAGGGCTGCTTTAAGAGAAGTAGCCGATCTATCTGGGTTGGCTTCAGGGAACTTCTGGTAATTATACTTCTAAATTAAATTGTTAACGCTATTTTGTGAGGTTGTGTTTGTTAAAATAAACATTAATTTATACATCTCATTAGTACGTTCTGAAATTATAATTAATAGGATTGTTAGATCGATGGATAAAAGTATGGTCATCGAAACTTTTAATTTTTTTTTTCTTTACTTTGCTTAGTTTTATGATCTTTATCATAAATTAATTGGTAATTGATGAGGAAAAAAATTGTTTAAATATAATGAATAACTACAGTAAAAAATGAAAGTGCTCCATTTTTTATTCTCATTTTCTAAACAGACTAAAATTACTCTATCAAGGCTTATTTTTCTAAAATATGTACTATTTGCTTCTCTTGTCTTAGGCCTGAGAACCAGTTAATTCAAAAAATTGTTGAAGATGTTTCGTTGAAATTGCCTAAATATTCACCATGGAATATTGATCATTGCACGGGCCGTTTGTTTGGAATTCAAGAACATATCAACCAAATTGAAAAATTATTACGCTTTGACTTGATAAAGGATGAAGCTATTGTAAGCATGGACACCCCATTTATAGCAACGCCATTTATTTTGGACAGGCTTCATCGTAAAAAGGTGTTGATCATTTTAGACGATGTGGATAGTTCAACCCAGTTAGAAAGTTTGATTGAAGGGTATCATCAACTTTCTCCTGGAAGTTGAATTATTGTTACAACCAGAAATAAGCAAGTTGAATTACATCTAATGGGTTGTAAAGATCTCGAGTCTCTTCCAGATAACCTGCGTAATTTACCCAAGCTTTTTTCGTTGTCCGTCGACAGATGTTCCAAACTTGAAAAATTTCCTGATCTCCTTCCATCTAGTCTGCGGCTCTTTAGTTTTACTAATTGTGAGAGATTGAAATCAGCGACGTATAGAGGCGAATTGTTATCACAAATAGAGGCGATTACAAGTAGGATTTATCCTCTCACCTTCAGAAGAGATAAGTTTGATTGGATAGGTGCACAAGGCTTGAATTTAGCCGTGGATTCTTCTAACTTGGATCTGAATACACATGACTGTTGCTAATCATCCAGCGCTTTTTATGTTGCATTGTGCAGTACAATTCGTACTACAAACATCGGCTAATATTTTTGATCGGATGGTACGTCCCCATATCTCTCTCTCTGACTTTCCTTTGCTGCGTTTTGTTAAAATGATACTCATAATTTTTGAGTCAGCTAATTAATTTTCTTGCCATGTTACAGACTCTTGACGGTGACTTTGTTTAGAGTTGTTATCAAGGAGATGAAGTTCCAAAGAAGTTTAGCTATCAAAGTTTGGGGTCTTCAACAAGTGTCACGCTTCCTCCAAATTGGACTAATAATCGTTTACTGGGTGTTGCTTTTTGCATTGCTTTTCATCGGAGTGTGATTGACCCTAACATACTTGTTTGGATTGGTTGTAGTATTGATCATGGACAGTCTAATCCAATATCTGAGGCGCGTTATGTTGACCTTACCATGACAGCGCTAGAGAACTATCCAGATACCGTTCTCACGTTGTATGGTTGAAAAATTGTAAATGGAAAAAATTTTGTTTTGTAATCCTGTCGATGTTGTCTCCAATGTCACTTACCGTGCATGGCCTGTGTTCGTTGATCGTAGAGATTGGTTACCTAAGGATTTGGGCAGAGAGTACTGTGAGATAAAAAAAGTGTGGTATTCGGTTGGTTTATATGGATGATTTGGACGAATATGCAAACTTTAATGCATACTTAGAAGCAAGTGGAAATGCAGACGAACACTTGGTTATTCAAAGGAAATTCTTTTACATTTTTATTACGGATTTCAAGAATATTTTCTATTTGCAATATGCATTTCAAGGTATTCGAAGTAAGAGACCCTTTGATGGTGGGAAAGAAGATGATCATTATTTACCCAAAAATAAAAGATGATCATGATGCAACTGGTTACAAGCTCTCTCTAGTGACTGATTACAATTGTTAAGAGGTAAACCAATAAAACCTGATTTTCTTAATATTCTCTATATTCATTTCAAGGTATTATATTAAATTAAACTAATTTTTTTTAAAAAAATTAGTTTAATTTAAATATATATATATATATATAAGGTAATTTTTCTAAAGGAATGACAATTTTTTCTGTTTGAAATTAATTATGGCATAAACGAAAATAAACTTATTCGCTACTTAACTGTTTTGGTGAATTTTTGTTTTATTTGTGAATTTAATAAAAGTAGTAAGGCTACCTTTTCCATCTTCCTCCTTCCAATTTCTCGATAATATGAAAAAGAAAAAACAGAAACAGCAAATTAATTAAATTAAAATTTTTTCAATTTGGTGATTTTTCTTTTCTTTTTCTTTTACATGTATAGTAATATAAGAAGCTAACTCTAACATTAACTAACAGTAGATCAAAGTAATTAATAAATTACACGCAACCTATAAATAAATAAATAAAACAAAAACAAAAACTTTATTAAACCTCTAATGTGTGGCATATAGTGCTTCTGGGAAAAGATGGCATTGAAGATTGGACCAATTTATCTGATCTGGTCCTCATATATGAAACTAAATTGTTTTGCCTATTCCTTTACAGGATCTCTAATCGTACAAATGGAGCATTCTATTGAGTTAATACATGGACAGCAACATGGATGTAAAAGCCTTGGAGGCATTGACTGGATTTCTTTTATATCTTAATACCACGAACACGTTTATGATGTGTGCTTCTTGGATGATTGTTCAATATATATACCACATTTGTTCCAACAGTCCATTTCAGATATGTAGTTGGATTAAATATTTTTATTTTGTAATATTCTTCGAAGTCTTGAAAGATCAATGCAATTTTTTTAATTTTGAGATTAGAATTTATCAAAACGGAATATGGTCTGCAATTTTTATACTGAAAACTATGCAAAATGGACTGTGCTCTGTAAATTAAACGCCATGAAAAAAAAACCACTATAGATAAGCTATTAATATTACATTTAAGTCCTTTTTCCTCGAAAACTTATAAATTTGCTCACCATCCACCACGTCACATTGGGGTTCTAATGGAAAATTCAGAGGACCAAAGTTGTGAGAAAGGAATGGAAAATCCTGTGTCCATTATTCACTACCTCATCTTCTATTCCCCCCAATCACAATACGCCACGCCAATTTAATAATTTTTAACTGTCAGCAAACTGTTAGTTTCTCCGTACGTCTTGTACACGTCAGCTAAACCGTCTACGTATAAACAACGAAGTAGCTATTGTTTCCGTCGTCAGTCCTAACTTGCTTTTACAGTCCTAACGAAGTAGGCCATATAAATATTTTTAAGTTTTTTTTTTTTTTTAAATGATATATTGGAAAATATTATTTACAGTCACTGTCATAGAGCTTGTTTATATGGAACTTGTAAAAAATGCAACAGTTGTTACAATTAATGTCCAATGGCCCTCGTAGAATCATATAATACGGGCTTGTAAAATCCAAAATCTGGCGTTGTAAACATGTTTAACAATAAAAGTTGTATGTTGTAAAAACTTAACAGTTGAATGAACAAGAACATGATGTTTAACACATCAAACAAAATCTTAATACAAAATTTCCCAATAAAAACATATTCCCAATAATATTTTTCACCAAAACTATTTAAAGAAACTTCATCAGCAACTTATCTATAATCTATTTGGTCATTTTAGAAAACAGAATTGTGATAACAACATTCGTAGAAAAACCAATCACACCATATACGAAAAATAACCAAAGAAAAAGAAAAACAAGCGGCGGAGCAAGGCGAAGAAGAACCCAGCAAAAATGAAATTCTAACTCGAGAAAAAAAATTAAGTTGAAAAAATTGAAGTTAAAATGAAAAATCACATACCTAATTATAAATGGGCACAGCGACGGAGTAAGACGAAGAAGAACATTCACGTCGGCACCAGATCTTGGCGTGGATGCGCCAGATCTCGAAAATGAGGGGTGGCCGCCGTGGGGAAGGTGCTGACCTGTGTGGGTAGAGGGTGGGCGGCTTGGGGGAGAGCGGATCGTAGTAGCAGCGGCTCGTGGAGGGGTGGGGCGACGTGGATAGGCTTAGAATTGGTGACGTTGGGAGTTGGTGAAGAAGAGAATAAGAAGAATATAGAATAAGAAGAAGAAAAGAAACGAGGCAAGAAGATTGGGGGTGGCGGCACAGGAAAGAAAAGAAGAAGACATGTTGATGCCCTAACTATCATTGTTTCTTTTTCTTTTTTTTTTTAAAACTTAACAATATTTTAATGATAGACGAAAGCACACCGTTTACTGAATATTTTAACAAAGAAATTCTACTACTGGTTGTCACTCTGGCAATTGCAATTTTTCTTGGTAAATAAGAACTTGTATTCCACAAAAGAAATACACAAAAAGCCTCACAAAAGGAGGACTACACCTGGGAAACCCCCTGGTCTAACAAGGCCTTTCCTACTATAGAGGAAGGCAAGTCCCAAAAAGAAACTTCATCAACAGAAATACAGCAACTCTGGCAATTGCAATTGGACGGCCAAGAAATAGTAAAAAGTAAATTTTTTGTTAATAAATAAAAAAAAAATTCAATGTGATAATCAAATAGCTTCTCCTCCATTTAAAATTTAATAAGATTGAGTATATTTAGGACCTCGATAAAAATTTATTAAGATTCGAATCATAAATTTTATAAATAAATATAAAAATTTAATCAGCTTATTTACTGCTAAACCACACCCCAAATGCAAGTAAACTGTTTTTTTTGGTAAATAATAAAAAGTAAACTTTAGTACATGCATGGTTAGTAATGATACATATAATATATAATATTGTTGGGATCAATCAAACATATGCATATATATATATATATCTCAGGTAGCTTTTGATGGAGTTGTTGTCCTCCTATTCACCAAAGACTTTTCTAATTTTGTGTACGGAGAAATATCGTAAATATAGGATATATCGGAAATCATTGTCTTCATGATTGATTATGTGTTAATTTATATGGTTTTGGTGCTATCTATCTATTTATATATCAGAACCGCCAAATTTTTTGATGTTTCATATATAAGAATTCAAAGATAGTATCTGTTGGCTTAAAAAGTGGATGAATATTGCATTAGGATTATATCGTCATTTTGTATATTGTCAAGAATGAAAGTCAAGCCAGCAATTATTATACTCCAGGAGACCACATCAACTTTCCCCTTCTCTACTGGGGCACAGAACAGGGAGCAGAGAAGGGGAGGTGATATGGATTGGTTGTTTTACCTTCGTTTTCTCCTTCAGGCTTTACAGCATCCAATCCAAAAGAAAAATAGAGAAGAGATAAGTATTTCGAAGAAACCACCAAAAGAAAAAGTAGACCACAAGCTTTTCTTTTTGGACGGTAGAAATTCCAAAGAAATAGACTTGATTTGAATATATAGTCTTGTTACTGTGGAAATGTGTGAAAATGATTGCTTTGATTGAGAAACAGTTGAAGATGCAGTGAAATTTCTTAAGTATGTAAGTCTTTGTTGACTTGACTTGAATGGTTTTGTTACTGTGGAAATGTATGAAAATGATTGCTTTGATTGAGAAATAGATGAAGATGCAGTGAAATTTCTCAAGTACGTATGTCCTTGTTGACTTGACTTGAATGGTTTTGTTACTGTGGAAATGTATGAAAATGATTGTGCAATTTCTCAAGTATGTAAGTCTTTGTTTAAAATAAAACACGGAAGTCTTTGTTTAAAATAAAACGCTGAATCAATTAGGATTAAATTAATGGACAAAAAAAAAATCATCATACATTTCCGCTGTGCTTGACAAAAAATGTTCATAATCATAAAATATTTTAAGAGGATGATTTAACTAAATTTTAATGAATTCTGGTGGCTGGTGCCCTTGGTCCTCCATATTATTCCCCCCAATAATATTCCACACTCGGAGCGTCTTTTATTATTATTATTATTTTATTTTTATTTTTTTTCAATTTGGATGGCCTCTTGAAAAGTTTAAGACATGAAGAGCGTACGCGGTTCAAGGTAGAGTGGGCTCCACTAAATAATCGCCGTTGACAAACTGCGTTCAGTATGTAGGCACTTACATGGAAGAAGAAGAAGAGGTAATCAACTTCATTAGTTCAAGTTGCAGCTTCTTGATGTAATTCACTGGTGAGTGGAGAGGGGAAGAGAGAGAATTAGTGACCATCTCTGCAAAATTTCGACGGGATAATTTGCTTAATTTTCATGGCTTCTTCTTCAATTTCTTCAGCTATGTCCTATGAGGAAAAAAGGTACGATGTGTTCTCAGCTTTAGAGGCGAAGACACTCGTGGCCAATTTGCTAGCTACCTTTATAGAGCTTTGCAAGAAAAGAATATAATAACTTTTATGGACGATCACAAACTTGAGAGAGGCGACAAAATTTCATCGACACTTGTGAAAGCAATTGACGATTCTATGATTGCAGTAGTCATTTTCTCAGAAAATTATGCTGGTTCCACTTGGTGTTTAGATGAACTTGTGCATATACTTGATTGCAAGGAAAGAAATGGGCAAACTGTTCTACCCATTTTTTACGGCATAGATCCATCCACTGTGCGGAAACAGGAGGGGGGTTATGGAGTTGCGTTTGCTCAATTTGAAGAACGTTTCAAGGCTAGAATGGAGAAGGTGGGCCAATGGAGGGCTGCTTTGACAGAAGCAGCCAACCTATCGGGGTTCGATTCAAGGGAATTCAGGTAAATATACTTCCTAATTTAATTGTTAATGGTAATTTAGCTGACAAATGATGTGTGAGTTGTGTTTGTATAATATCGAAAATTACAAAGCCGTGTATGACGTACGCAAAGCTCAAACCCTCTAGGAATTTTGTTTATTCTTTCGAAAATCTCCATCTAAGATAATTTTTCTCTTTCATTATTTCATTTTAGGAAGACAGTTATCTATTGTTTATAACACCAATAATACTCTGTTTTATTGTTTATAACACCAAAATTACTTTGTTTACTTTCTAGTTATGCATTAGCTTCTCAATTAAAGCAGATGCATATGGCACCAATTGTTGAATTGTAAGTTTAAACTGTCTGGTTAATTATTTATATTATACTGCCAACATTTATATATAAAAGCTATTCAACTATGCCGGTCACTGAAAGAGACATTTCATTTGATTTAATTTCAGTTCATTTCATTTCCTTTCACACAAGCATTTGTGTATCGGATCACTAAAACAAACAACAATCAACATATGTAACTTTCTGTATTTTTTTTTAAAAAAAATTAGTAATACAAAAATATAAATACTCCATCACAAAATTGTAAGTTTTTAACATAAAACTATTTTGGAAATATATTGTACTTTTTACATAATTATTTATCCGTCAATTCTCTTCACTTTATATGTTGCATATAACAACATTATTTTCATATATTCTTTTTTTATAAAAATTATTTTCATATATGCTGATCGTAATACTTATTTTCAGTACTAAATCTTACACTACGTACTTTTAATTTAATATTGGTTCTTAGTGAGGTTGTAATCGAAAAATTATTTTGTTGAATCCAAAGAAGCAAAATTAAGTTAGTTCTCTTTTAGTTCAGCCAAACAAAAAAACAAAAAGAAAAAATTGGTAGTCGTTTATAATTATGTAGGAGCCTTGACAATATGTGTCTTATTATCCTTGGACAGGATCCTCTCCATTTCCTTAGAAATGGTTGATTGCAAGTCTGTTTCACCTTGTGGTGACACATAGGCAAAAATAAAATGAATGGTAAGAATGTTGTCAAGTCAGCAAAATTACAAGATATAAGTATTAATATCCTTTATATATGCTTTGAACTGAAAATAATATAATATATAATTATTACTCAAAAAAGAAATCTGTATTGATTACTTTTAAAAATACAATAACTATAAATATATATATATATATATCAAATATATTTCAAAATGATCGTGATTTATAGAGTTGTTAAAACTTAAAAATGAACAAGTAGGCGCTGCATTGCTCCTTGTTTAATGACATTAATGTAATTTCCTCATTTGTTCTAGAACTGAGCCCGAGTTGGTACGAAAAATTGTCGAAGATATTTCCTCGCAATTGAGTAAAAACCCATCATTAAATGATAATGACATTTTCAAGGGGCTTATTGGAATTGAAGAACGTATCAAAAAACTTGAATCTTCGTTATGCATGTGGTCGGATGATGTTCGGATTGTAGGAATTTGGGGCATGGGAGGCATTGGTAAGACCACTCTTGTCAGTGCCATCTTTCACAAATTATATCATCGTTTTGAAGGCCGTTGCTCTCTTTGGAATGTAAGGGAAGAATCTGCAAGACATGGTCTTGATCGGTTGAGAAAGCAACTTCTCACGCAGTTATTCAATGATGGTGCTATTCAAAGCTTGGACACTCCATTTGTAGCAACAACTTACATTCGTAAAAGATTCCGCTGTAAAAGGGTGCTTATTGTGTTAGATGACGTGGATTCTTCAACCGACTTGGAAGCTTTAATTAAAGGGTATGAGGATCTTACCCCTGGAAGTAGAATTATTATTACAACAAGAGATGCCCAAGTGCTTAAGAATGTGACTAAAGAAATTTACGAGGTTGTGGGGTTGGATACCTCTGAATCTCTTGATCTCTTCCATTTGCATGCATTTCGAACAAAACGTCCTTCAAAAGAATATGAAATGCTGTCAAAAAGGGTGGCATATTATGCAAATGGAAATCCATTAGCTCTTAAAGTATTGGGTTGCTTCCTTCACTCCAGACCCATTGAAAAATGGAAGAGTGCATTGAAAAAGCTGGAAATGGTACCCTTAAATGACATTCAAAAAGTTTTGAGAATAAGTTATGAGGGACTCGATTATATTGAGAAAGATCTATTTCTTGACATCGCATGTTTCTTTGCATATTCCTCTAGGAAGTTTTCGAGGGAAGAAGTAGAAAGCATAGTAGACGAAGATTCCACTCCAGATCTAGGAATAACAGTTCTCAATGAGAGGTCTTTAGTTACTATAGTTGGTTGTACTCATAATAATGTAATTCGTATGCATAATTTGCTACAACAAATGGGTTGCGCGATAGTACGTGAAGAACATACACAGCCTGGAAATCGAAGTAGGTTGTGGATACCCAAAGATATTTCCCACATACTGGAAACAGCTTCAGTAAGTGAAAAATACTTCTGATCATTTTTTTTGTTGTTATTTTCATTTTTATTTTTTAAGTTCTTGTTACAACGAGTCATATATGTATATATATATATATATATATATTTATAAATAGTTATTGACATATTTTCTTAATTTATTGTATCCTTATCTAGAATGCTTATTTGATTGTCAGGGAACGGCGGCAATTAAAAGCATAAGTTTACATTTGTGTGACATTGAAAAAGATGTAAAAGTGAGCCCTACAGCCTTCTCAAACATGTCCAGTCTGCAATATTTTCAAATTATCTGTCATGATGAAGCCAAGTGTAGATTGCTTTTTCCCGATCATGGACACGAACTTGAGTCTTACCCTTCCAACAATCTAAGATTTTTTAGCTGGGATTTTTACCCTTTCAAATCCTTTCCATCAGCGTTTATTAATGAGAATCTGGTTCAACTTAAAATGACAAACAGCCAACTTGTGGAATTTTGGAATGGAGTCCAGGTATGCTCTTAATTTAATTAGTTTAATTTGCTGGATTAGATAGCTTGCTTGGTTACTAACGTTTATAGTTCTTGCTGATCATTTGTCAAAGCCGGCACCGGCCCTTGAGAAGTTAAAATTTATCGATCTTCATGATTCTAAGAACCTGACTCAAATGCCTAATTTGTCTCGGGCAATAAATATCGAATATATATGTCTTGCTGGCTGCACAAGTTTGGTTGAAGTTCCTTCGTATTTTAAGAATCTCGACAAGCTTCAGTGTCTAAATTTGTCGGATTGTTCCAATCTTATTATAGACGTTGAATGGATATCAGGGAAGAACTTAAGTCAATTATATTTGGGTGGGACAGCAATAGAAGCAGTGCCCACATCAATTGAGTGTCTCTCAGGTCTTCTTGAATTAGACTTGAGCGACTGCAAAAGGCTTAAAACAATTCCAGCCAACATTTGTAAGTTGAAATCACTTGCAACACTGAATCTGTCTGGTTGCCTAAACCTGGAAAAGTTTCCAGAAATTTTGGAGCCTATGGAATTAGGAAGTATAAATTTAAGAGGAACAAGGATTAAAGAGTTACCGGCGTCGTTAATTGGGAATCTAAATTGGCTCTTTCTGTTGGATCTAAGTTGTTGTGAAAACATTGAGTCTCTCCTAAAGAACCCGTGTTGTTTAAGGTATTTTGACAATTTGATCAAATTGGATGTAAGTAATTGTGACAATTTGGAATCACTTCCTGAGCTTCCTCCATTCTTACAATATTTGGATGTAAGATTTTGTAAGAAATTGAAATCTATCCGAGAGATTCCACCATATTTAACAATTTTGGAAGCAAACCACTGCAAGTCACTAGAGACTGTATCAAGTTGGAGCACTTCACTTGTAAATGAGAGCTGTTTCCTACACGGCTGTTCTTATAGATTTGATAATTGTCAAAAGCTGGATCAGAATACAAGAAACAGCATAATTCCTCATGCGGGCTCGCTCCAGATTTTGTCTGCTGCAAGATCGCCAGAGGAAAATTATGTATATTTCTTCTCACTCCCTTTTTTTTTAATTCTTTTTATAAGAATGGTTAAATGCATTTCAGTTGTAGTTTTAAAATCTCAACTTAGTAAGTTTAGTTTAAAATGTTTAAATTGATACCCTCAACTATAAATTATGACAATTATTTATAGTTTACAATGTTTCAATTGATGCCCTCAATTTACAAATTCTTGCAATTTAAAACCTAACTTTTAATATTTTGCTTATTTGCTTTAAAATTTATATATAACGGTCTTACTGGCTTTTTATTTTATTCTTAATCTTGATTTCTTAAAAAAATAAAAATTGTCAATTTACAAAAATTTGAGATATAAGTTTTCATTCAACCCTTTGCCAAATCTAACGGTTGGCTACTAAAGTGCAACAATTTGTAAATTGAGGGTGTGAATTGAAAGATTTTAAACTAGCTGGCTATAATAAATTGCAACAATTTGTAAAATTGAAAATATTTATTAAAACATTTTAAACTAGAGGTTCTAAGTTAAGAGTTTCTTTAAACTAGAGGTGCTTAATTGGTACGGCCTTGAGTTTGCTCTTAAGGTCCCTAATTTGAATTTTTCAAGACTAAACTGCAAGAGATTTATTTCTTGTAAATCCTAACCCAAACATGAATAGTTTGTCTTTTACCAAACTGTAGAGAGGGTTAATCGCGAGGTGCACACAAGCTGGCCTGACACCTACCAAAGCAAAAATAAAAAATTCAGTCAATCCAACATATAATATATATGTGTGTTAATAAGTTTTCCCTGTGACTTAATTAATTTCTCATCCTTTTTACAGGGACTATCAATAATGTTTTGTTATCCAGGAGATGACGTGCCAAACTACTTCATCAGCCATGATCACACTGATTCCAAAGTAACTTCAATTAAAATTGACCATCCTCCAAATTGGTGTGATGCCAACTTCTTGGGTTTTGCTTTCTGCTTTGTTATTGATTTGAGTGAAGTTGCCTGTGAAAAATTATTTGATCGCGCTGTGGTTTTTTGTACGTTCAACTTCAATGATGATGGTGGAGTTGAGTACCGTTGCAAGGTTCCTGTAAAATGGTACTTTCAATGTTCAAAACTCAATTCAGATCATGTGTTGATATTGTTTAACCATGATTTGTCTTATAAGATGTTACAAGAGAATTTTGGAGCAAACTGGTCCTCTATTAGCAGTATTGTCACCAAGGCATCTTTCGATTTCCAGCTTGGACTGGAGTATGTTGAGGGTTCCAAGTACTCAGGTTTCCGGCAAAGTGATGTTCGGCCAAAACATTTAGCTTGTCATCGTTGTCGTAAGATAATTAAAAAGAGTGGGGTATGGTTGGTATACGATCAGAAAGAAGAAGAAGAAACTACAGGCTTTGCTGATGAGAAAGTTAATTCCAACACTGAAGAAGACGAATCGTATCCCAACATCATTTCAAAACGAACCAAGCTTCTCTGAATGGTTTCACGGTATGTATGCATTTGAATTTTCATGGTTTTTGAAAAATTCATTTCAAAACTAATAAGCTCTGAAGTCACTAAACTTTATGTTTAGTGTTTGGAATCTAGAGAAATTTATTAAGGAATTTTCAAAAACAGAAATTCATCACGTGTTGTGGTTTTTATGTTTTATATATCTGTACCTATCTATTATATATATATATATATATATGTATATATAGATAATTATCTATCCCATATATATATATATGATTATCTATCCCATTTCTGTTAATACAACAATTAAAAGTAAATAATTAGCATATAATTTTTTTAGCCCATATATTTATTGATCAGTTTCAATTTTATCATTGTTTTCATTAAATTCATACTCTTTACAATAAATATAAATTTTTGATAATATTACAATAAATATAAATTAGTTATGTGTAATTTATCATTGTTTTCTTTTTAGTTGTATCGGTTCCTACTAATTTTTTTGATAAAGTCTAAAGTAGCCCATTTACTTACACTTAGAGGTGTAAAATGGGTCGTGCCGTGCTACTCCGGCCCATTTAAAAGTTGAATTGTTCGTGCCCATGCCATGCTAAGGTCAGCCCATCTTTTCTTCATGTTGTGCCTATATTTTAAAATATAGGGCCCGGCACGGCCTATAGGCCCAAGCACAGATGTGCTTGTGCCGTGCTCGTGCTTGTGTTGTGCTTGTACTGAGCATGTGTCGTGTCGTTCTCGAGCTGAGCACGTGTTATGCTCGTGCTTAACATACTTCATAATCTTTTAAAATAATAAAATGTAAATTATAAAAATATAAAATATAATATAATTGAAATGTGACTTTGAGTGCTATTACATCCAGATTAATTCTCACACATAATAGAACTTCAATCATCAACTTTCATGTACTTAATATTCACATGCACTAAACACATTCCATTATATTTCATAAAAAAATACAAAATTCTAAATTTCACTAATATGCATAGCCGAAACTTCTTTGGCAATGAAAACTTTTTTAGATACCCAATGGTTAAAACCCAACAATCAAAATCTTAAATTTTTATTTTTTCTAATGCATCAAACACTACAACAGAAATGCTATAATACTAAAACAAAAACTTTTATACATTTTCTTCCAAGTCACTATTTAAATTTGAACTTGGAAAATAATCAACCAAGCCATCCTTCCAATTTTGGGCCCGAAGTCTTCCATCTTCCTAATTTTTCATACACATAAGGCAATCCAAAATGTTTGGTGTTAATCTTGTCCTTTCTCGTCCAATACCTGCACTAAAAGCATATTCCAATGCTACAGTAGACACCAGAGGTGTTAATAGATCATGCGACATGATGGAAAGTACATAAAATGTTCTTTTGTGTGTTTTCCACCAAGCTAATATATCAAGAATTTCCAACTCTTCTTATAAAATCTGTAAAATCTGTTTCCAAATATTTGTACAACTCATTTCGCAAAGAATTTATATTAGAACTTTGTATTCCTTTGTTTGCAAGAATAGACCAAGAATATTCATTAGACTTTAAAGAAACTGATGAAACAGTATTTTTAGTATAACTACCAAATTTTGATTCATAAGCATTATATAAGGTAATTAACAAAACATTTATATCATTTTTATCAATAACAAAATCTAATTTCAAATTTAAAGCAATTTCATTTAGTAACACTTCAACTCCAACTAGTTTAATTAGAGGATCCATTATTGCAACTAAACTGAAAATAGGTGGAGTGCGTTCCCAACATTTCTTAAACTTTTCTTCCATTTTACTACAAATTTCTAAAAAAGTAAAATCATCTCTATATTTAGCAAAAGTAGCACTAATATTACATAAATGATTAAGAACAATATAAGAAGTTGGATAATAAATACATGAACAAGCCATTGTTGCATTGTAGAAGACTTTCAAAAATTCCATAAACATAAAAACAACTTCCCAATTTGTTTCACACAAAGTACTACTATCATGCTTGCTATTGTAATAATCATTAATAACAGTGTAATGGTTTTGACAAGATTTTAACATAAGAAAAGTGAAATTCCAACGTACTTTCATATCAGTTCTAAATTTTATACATTTCAAATCATATATTTTACATAAGTTGAAAAAATCTTATTGTCTAGAAGGAGATGAAGAAATATATAGAATAACATTTCTTATTGAGTCAATATGATTATTGATCAATTTAAGACCATCTTGAACAATTAAATTAATAATATGACATACACATTGCATATGAAAAAATTGACCACCATAAGGTGGCCGTAAATTTTTTTAAAAATATCAATAGTAACATTATTAGAAGAAGTATTATCAAAACAAATACTATAAACTTTATCAACTATTCTAAATTCTCTAAATATATCCATGATTTTTTGAAAAATTGCACTAGCATTATGAGGATATTCAAGTAAACGAAAAATAATATTATTTTTTTTATGTAAAATCCAACTAGAATCAATGTAATATGCAACCACATAAATATAATCTTGTCTGTTGGCACCAGTCTATCAATCAGAAATAAAAGAGAAAACACCATTAAATTTTAAAAAATCATATATAAATTTCTTTTTCATATTATTGAAAACTTTCAAATAATCGGATCTAATAGTATTTCTTGATACACTAACATATGCAGGTTGCAAAAAAAATTTAACAAAATTTTCAAACCTAACACCTTTAGCAAAACGTTGTTCAGCTGCAGCTATATACTTAGTCAAACCATCTTTCATTTTTGATTGAGTATATATAAAGGTACCACTGTTACTTAAACTTTGAGTGAGCCGTGTTTATTTAGGATCTTTGGGATCATTTTTTTCAATATATTTTTTCCAATGTTTATCTAAGTGGCCAGTGCCACCTGTGCTTTTACAACTTAAAGTTTTTTTGCAATAATTACATACTATCATTGGCTCCAAATTACATTTATAATCATTTTTTTTAGCTATAATAAAGTGATTCCATACATGTGATGTGAGACACCTTTTCTTCTTCTTTGATTCAGACTTGTTTATTTTATCTTTCAATGAATTACTTGATGTTAAACCTTGTATAGTCACTTGTTCTTCAGTTGATGATTTGAAATTGGACTCTTGAGTTATGCCAAAATCAAGCTCACCAAATTCGAACTTTTCAACATCAACAATATATAGTTCCATTTTTTAAAATAATTTCAGAGGAGAGAAAATAAGATAATTGATGAAATTGAAGTAAATTTTTTGAGACAATTTCAAAGGAGAGGAAAAAAGATAATTTGTGAAGTTGAAGTTGAAAAGTTAGCTATTTATAGAGAAATTTAGAGATAAAAATACAAAAAATAATAATAATAAATATTTATTTATTATGAAATAAAGACTAAGTATATAAGAAAATAATGACCAAAATATACGTAAAGACTAAATTTTAATGCAAAGGTTGTAAAAATTAACGTTCAAAATATGATATTTCCCCATAATATTTATAAACGGTAAAAGCAATTAATAAGGAGGATATTAAAATTATTCATATTGGTAACATTAACAAATGGTAAAACAATTAATAAGGAGGATATTAAAATTATCCATATTGGTAACATTAATAAACGGTAAAAACAGTTAATAAGGAGGATATTAAAATTATCTACGTTAGTAATACATCTAATCAAATCTTTATCTTTTACCAAATCTAACCCAAAATTATCAATTTTAAATCAAATCAAAAGCTTCAAAACAACCGATATATATATATATATATAATTACCAATTATATGCATAATTTAAGCATTGATGCAAAAAAATTTAAAATTAATTACTTCAAATAATAAAAGCATATAATACTAAATTTGACAAAGTCACCTTTATTCCATCAAGTGGCTTATTTAATAAAATGTTAAATTAGTGGAAATTTTTTCTTATCTGAAAACAATTTGAGAAAATTTACTTTTAACTGTGAGAGTTTTGATAAATTTATACTTGTGACAAATTGATTATTTTAAGTCTAAATGCGTAAATTTATTTAAAAATAATAGTAATTATAGTTTGACTACAGGCTAAATTGAAAAATTAATATTGGCCCTCATGTTTCATTTTCTTTTCAATATATTAATTTTCAAAATAAGGTGGTTAATATAAAAAATAAAATAAAATACAAGGGCTACTTTTTCTTCTTTTTTTTTTTTTGATAAAGAAATACAAGGGCCACTTGAAAGTTACAATAGACTATTTTAGCGTAAAATCCGAAAACACCACCCCGAATAATGAAAGAAATCTGGTATTATTTTTAAATCACAATAAATTGGGTGAAACCGTGAAAGTCAACCTTGACAATGTTGGATATTACCCAATCAAAATAGCGGTGAGATAGGAAGAAATATCCCTTGCAGGTGACAATACGTACGATTGTCGTTTGGAGTCCACAGTGGGCGGGCCCCACTCACTCGATAGCACCCCCATACGTTAGAAGTACGTGGACAATTTATCCACGTCAGATTAAAAACAAATCGATTTTTTTTTATTATTAAAATGATAATAATAATAATAATTTATCTTCTTCACCAACTCTAACTTTACAAAGCTGGTCTAGCCGTAATCTGAGTACTCATATTTATTTATATGAGATTCAATTTAAAAGCAATTACGATGAGTAACCCATTGCAATTTCTTTCTCGTTCTTTTCCGAGTTAAAGTTATAATTTTTATTTTAATTTTAATTATTTTGGTTTTAGGATTTGAAGGACATGAAGTTTTTGGGGATTCAAATGGATGGTCTAAGGATTTCTGGTTCCATGTGAGAGAAGCGATGGTGGGGCATTCTATGGCGTACCATAGTTCGATGTGAGGTTGTCATGAACAGACCAAAATCTTTATAACTGTACGCAATGGCTTTTATAAAGAAAACAATCAGTTAAGAAGTTCAAACCCGTAAAACTTTAAACAAAAAGAAGAAGCAGCTTTGGAACACTAATGCACAGTTGGAATGGAAGACAAGCAATCATGGAGAGGGCTAGAAAGAGAGAAGGAGGCGGTGGATGGACATGAAAACGGAAATCCAGCATTCTTTTGTTATTATTCTGACGTGGATAAATTATCCATGTGGCTTTTAATTTATATAGGTAGTACCGAAGTGAGTGGATACTCCAGGAGTGTTATATAGTTTATTCCCTTGGAGCAGTTACGTGGAAATACATGAATACCATTCGATTGATTGAGAAAGAGTGAAGATGCAATTAAATTTCCCAAAATATTTTATATTATTGTTTAAATTTTAATCACGAAATAAGTTAGGATTAAAATGTACTTTTTCATTTACTAAAAATGTATTTGCTTATATCAAAATATCTAATCACAACGAAATCACATCTAAAAATGTAACTAATCCCCAAGTCACCAAAAAAAAAAAAAAAAAAAAGTTCCCAAGTCACAGAACCATATCTTTATTTATTCTCTTCTTTTTTTTTTAATTTACTGTATAAGTTCCCAATATTATTCATACTTCAGTGATCTCAAATTTGCTATATATGTTCACAAAAATGTGTGATTTAATTAAATTTGGGTGATGGTGACGACCTCAATAAAAAGGCCTCTAATGAATTTTAGTGGACTTTGTCCTCCAAAATATTCTTCCCATAAATATTCTGCGTGTCGATCTTCCTCTAATTTTATTCGATCCTTTCTTCTTCTTCTTCTTCTTTTAATTCAATTTGTGAAAACTTCCAGGAAAGATTAATGAAGACGTGAAGAGCGCACGTGATTCACGCTACATTGCAAAATCCTGTTAGCATTTTAACTCAATTTTTAGAATCTTTTTTTAAATTTTATAATTTCTGTTCGAATTGTGACACAATTTTAACTCAATTTTTACAATTTTTTTTAAAATTTTATAATTTTTGTTCGAATTGTGACACAATTTTTTTTCTACTCCTTCTTATTCTTTTTCTTTTTAATGTATTAAAATTTATAATATATTAACTAATATATGAGTAGAGTAAAATTTAATTTTTCAAATATAAACATCCAAGCTGAATTTTTAAAAAATAAAAATAAAAAATCTGAATTTATATTTTATTTTTAAAAAATAAAAAAATCTAAACTTTATATTTTATATAATAATTTTTTAAAATAAAAATTGTGTGATACATAAAGAGCCACTCGGAAAAATGCTATAATTCTTCCATATGGGCATATATTCACAATTTCTGGTGGGCCTCAAATGTTGGCCACTTCATGGCTTTGGCCAATTTGTTTTTTAGGCATTCCAACAGATGCTTCTTTACGAACGGCCATCATAAACTCCACTTTTCACTTTAATAATAATGAAAAAACAGTGTGAACGGATAGAGTATCAATCTGCCTATAATAATTTCTTAGAAACTACACGGGACAATTTAAAACAATTTCCTACTCACTTTATAAGTACAGCCTTACCAATCTATTTTTCTTCACTGTGGAGAGCGAGAGAGTTGTTCCCGGTAAGCATGGCTTCCTTTTGTTCTTTTGTTTCTTCTTCTCATTCTTCTTCTACTTCTCGAGACAAACATGACGTGTTTATCAGCTTCAGAGGTGAGGATACCCGTGATGGTTTTACTAGCTTTCTTTATGAAGCTTTAAATAATAAGGCAATCCAAGCCTACATGGATGATCACCAACTTGAGAAAGGAGACGAAATTTCACCAACACTTATGAATGCCATAGAGGAGTCCAAGATTTCTTTAATCATTTTCTCGGAGAACTACGCTTCTTCTACATGGTGTTTGAATGAGCTTGCAAAGATCATCGAATGCCAGAAAAGAAATGGGCAGATTGTTATACCCGTTTTTTACCGGATAGATCCATCTATTGTACGGAAACAGGAAGAGGTTTATGCAGCTGCATTTGAAAAGCTTGAAGAACGTTTTAGGGATGATCTGGAGAAGGTGAACCAGTGGAGGAAAGCTCTCAAACATGCGGCTGATCTATGTGGGCTCGATTCAAATAAATTTAGGTACGTAACATTCTATTTTTTTTTCTTTAATTAATTAGTAAAATAATATGAATGATTCCATCAAACAATTGTAACAGGACCATTTTGGCAGTTGCACGTACCTTTTTACTTTCTTCTTTTTTCAGTCGCTTTGTCTTATAAATTGTTTACTTTATATGTTTGAACATAACAACATTATTTTCATATATATATATATATATATAGATCTTAATATTTTTATGGTCAGTAATAATTTAAAAGTTATACTCCTTTTAATGTAATATTAGCTTTTAGTGAACTTGTTAACTTAACATTTGTTCGTAGTATATGTGATAATTCAAAGTAGCAAGTAGTCTATGTGATGATGTGTTTGAGAGTATATAAATTGCTGCCTTGTCCACCAAAGGTCAGTAATTCACTTTTGGTTGAGCTTGTTCGCCTTTAGCTCATCGCTACTGCTCTCACCCCCTTCCCTTGTATGCTCGTGTTGGGTGTGTTTCATAAGAATTGACAAAAAATAAAAAGAAAATGAAAATTGATAAAAGCAAATTAAGTTGATTTTTGTCATATTCAATGGGATATTAACATTTTTTAAAAATGTTTAATGAGCTGGTAATATTGTGTGTAATTCTATTACGTCCATACACAAAATATGAAAAGTCAACCAATAATCTATTATGTAAATGAACTAAAAATAATAATTAATAATTAACTCCCTTTTAAAGTAATAAGAAAAATGAGAATAGTGAGTTAAAAACACAATTTCATGATAATATATATATATATATATATATATATATATAGTGCTGTATAGACTTTTGCATCAGAATAAGACTTGGGGAACGACCCACCCTCAAATGAACATAATAACATTTGTGCCCACGCCAACTTAACTTATTGAAGAATAAAATTCAAAATAACCCCCCGTGTTTTAACATTTTTGCAAAATCACCATTCCATGCATTTTGGAAATTGCACTATATTCTCTCAAATTTTATTTATGTTTCAATTTGACCTCTTTTATAAACAATAACTAAATGTGTTAAAATTTTGATTGATTTACCTCTCTTTACTAAAATGCAAATTAATTTTATATATAAGAAAAAATATTCAACCTAAAAATTGTGTTTGAATATGCTGTTTGATTATACGGATATCTTCAAAATAAAATAATTTTTTTAAAAAAATAAAGCAAAACTAAGAGGGTTAGAAGTGTCATTCTATAAAAAAATGTTTGGTAAGTTGATTAATAAATATGGTTAAATTGATAGATATCAGGTCAATAAATATTAAAAAAATTAAAAAACTTAACAATTCAGTATAATTAAATAGTATTTGAATTTTTATATTCAAATTTTAATTATAAACTTGAACCTAGAGAGGGGTCCACCGATGATGTAATAAATATTATTGTTATTATTATTATTTGTCTTTTTAATTAGACTAGGTTGCAAAATAACTGTATATCTTATTTTTTTTATTTGCTGACATGTCACTCATCAATTTGGCATCCTTTTGGCATTGCACGTACATTTACGCACGTGAGTTTACATTAAGGCGCAGTATTTCTCTTTGTTTTCTTACACTTATATGTGTGTTCCTCATTTGGTCAAGGCCTGAATCGAAGTTGGTTCAAGAAATTGTTGAAGATATTTCGTGGCAATTGTGTAAATACCAATCATCAACTGATGTTTTTGAGAAGCTGTTTGGAATTGAAGAACGTATCAGAAAACTTGAATCTTCATTACGAATGTGCTCGGATGATGTTCAGATTATCGGAATTTGGGGCATGGGAGGCATTGGTAAGACCACCCTTGCCAGTGCCATCTTTCAGAAACTACGTCATCGTTTCGAAGGTTGTTGCTCTCTTTGGAATGTAAGGGAGGAATCTGCAACACATGGTCCTGATCAATTTAGAAAGAAACTTCTCACTGAGTTATTCAATGACCGATCTATTCAAAGCTTGGACACTCCATCTATAGTACCAACTTACATTCGTAAAAGATTTCGCCGTAAAAAGGTTCTAATTGTGTTAGATGACGTGGATTCTTCAATCGACTTGGAAGCTTTAATTAATGGGTATGAGGATCTTGCCCCTGGAAGTAGAATTATTGTTACAACGAAAGATGCCCATGTGCTTAAGAATGTGACTAAAGAAATTTACGAGGTTTTGGGGTTGGATCCCTCTGAATCTCTTGACCTCTTCCATTTGCATGCATTTCGAATGAAACGTCCTGCAAAAGAATATGAAATGCTGTCAGAAAAGGTGGCAAATTATGCAAATGGAAATCCATTAGCTCTTAAAGTATTGGGTTCTTTCCTTCACTCTCGACCCCTAGACGAATGGGAGAGTGCATTGAGAAAGCTGGAAATGGTTCCCAACAAAGACATCCAAAAAGTTTTGAGAATAAGTTATGAGGGACTCGATGATATGGAGAGAGAACTTTTTCTTGATATTGCATGTTTCTTTGCATGTTCATCCGGGAAGTTTACAAGACAACAAGTAGAAAGCATAGTAGACGAAGATTCCACTCCAAAACTAGGAATAAGTGTTCTCAATGAAAGGGCTTTAGTTACTATAGTTGGTTGTAAGCATGATAATACAATACGTATGCATAACTTGGTACAACAAATGGGTTCCGCGATGGTATTTGACGAACATAGAGAGCCTGGAAAACGAAGTAGATTATGTATGCCCAAAGATATTTCCCGCGTACTCGAAACATCTTCAGTAAGTAAAAATACTTTTGATCTCTCCATTTTTTTTTCGAACTATGATACTGATTTTCTTTTGAAAATGAAATGGACCTTTTAACAATTGAAACACCAAGTATAAAATTGTTTTTAACAATAATAAGTAAAATAAAAAATAAAATAAAAGGCGTCGAGCTATAATATATGTATTTTTTATTTCTTGCTACAAACTATTCACATATATATATAATTGTGATTAACACATTTCCTTATTTTATATGTATCCTTATCTAGAATCTTTGTTTGATGGTCAGGGAACGGCGGCAATTAAAAGCATAAGTTTGCATGTGTGTGACCTTGAAAAAGACGTAAAAATGAGTCCTAAAGCCTTCTCAAAGATGTCCAATCTACAATATTTTCAAATTATCCGTCATGAGGATGCCAAGTTTAGACTACTTCTTCCTGATGAGAGACATGGCCTTGAGTTTTATCCTTCCAACAATCTAAGATATTTTTGCTGGGATTTTTATCCTTACAAATCCTTTCCACCAGGGCTTATTCCAGAGAATCTGGTTCGACTTACTTTGAAATACAGCCAACTTGTGGAATTTTGGAATGAAGACAAGGTATGTATGCTCTTATTTTTAATTAGTTACTTTTGGATTATATTACATGCGTGGAATGCAAACTAATGTTTCTAATTCTTTTCTCATTTGTCACAGCCGCCACCGGCGCTCGAGAAATTGAAACATGTCGATCTTCATGGTTCTGAGAACCTGACTAAAATGCCCAATTTGTCTAGGGCAATAAATATTGAATATATATGTCTTGCCGGCTGCGCAAGTTTGGTTCAAGTTCCTTCATATTTTAAGAATCTCGACAAGCTTCGGTTTCTAGATTTGAAGGATTGCTCCAATCTTATTATAGATGTTGAAGGGATATCAGGGAAGAATTTAACACAATTACGTTTGGGTGGGACAAAAATAGAAGCAATGCCCTCATCGATTGGGTGTCTCTCAAATCTTCTTGAATTAGACTTGCATGACTGCGAAAGGCTTAAAATTCTTCCAACCAGCATTTGTAAGTTGAAATCTCTTATGAATCTGGATCTGTCTGGTTGCGTAAACCTGGAAAAGTTTCCTGAGATTTTGGAGCCTATGGAATTAGGAAGTATTAATTTAAGGGGAACAAGGATTAAAGAGTTACCAGAGTCGTCAATTGCGAACCTAAATTCGCTCTTGCTGTTGGATCTAAGATGCTGTGAGAACATTGAGTTTCTCCTAAACAACAAGTGTTTTTTAAGGCATTTTGACAAATTGGTCAAATTGGATTTAAGTAATTGTGAAAATCTTGAATCACTTCGAGAGCTTCCTCCATTCTTACAATATTTGAATGTAAGATTTTGTGAGAAATTGAAATCTATTCAAGAGATTCCACCATATTTAACAATTTTGGAAGCAAACCACTGCAAGTCACTAGAGACTGTATCAAGCTGGAGCACTCCACTTGTAAACGAGAGCGATTTTTTACGTGGTTGTTCTTATAGATTTGATAATTGTCAAAAGCTGGATCAGAATACAAGAAACAACATAATTCCTCATGTGGGCTCGCTTCAAATTTTGTCTGCCGCAAGATCGACGAAAGAAGATTATGTATATTTCTTCTCTCTACTCCCTTAATTTAATTCTCTCGTTAACCTCTCAAGAACATTTAATTTAAAATGTTTAAATTGATACACTCAATTTACAAATTCTTGCAATTAAAAACCTACAACTTTTAATATTTTGCTCATTAGTTTTAAAAATTTATAAAACGGTGGTAATGGTTTTCTTATTTTATTTGTTTTCGAAAAAAAAAGTTTTAAAATTTTCAATTTACAAAAATTTGATATATAGGTTGTCATTCAACAGAAATTTCTAAATTGAGGATATCAATTGAAAAATTTTAAACTGGCTAGGTTTACTAAAATGCTACAATTTGTAAATTGAAAATAGTTATTGAAACATTGTAAACTAGAGGTTCTATAAAAGTTGAGATTTTTAAAAACTTGGTCCAATTGGTCTGGTCTTGGATTTGCTCCCGGATCACTAGTTTGAGCTTTTCAGAGTTAGAATGTAAGAAATTTATCTATTATAAATTTTATTTCTGGATAGCTTGATTTTGGCTTAATAAGAGAGGGGGTTTAATTGAGGTGTACGCAAATTGATCTGGACATCCTGACCGCTAAAAAAAAAAAAAAAAATTCATTTAACCCAACATATGAAAAATATGATATATGCTAATAAGTTTTTCCTGTGAATTAATTTCTCATCCTTTGTACAGGGACTATCAATGATATTTTGTTATCCAGGAGATGATGTTCCAAAGTACTTTATCGGCCATGATCACGCTGATTCCGAAGTAAATTCAATCAAAATTGGCCTTCCTCCAAATTGGTGTGATGCCAACTTCTTGGGTTTTGCTTTCTGCTTTGTTATTGATTTGAGTGAAGTTGCCTATGAAAAATTATTTGATCACACTGAGATTGAATGTATGTTGAACTTCAATGATGATGGTGGTGCTGAGTATCGTTGCAAGGTTCCTGTAAAATGGTACTTTCAATGTTCAAAACTCAATTCAGATCATGTGTTGATATTGTATGACCATGATTTGTCTTACAAGATGTTACAAGAGAATTTTTCTCTTGGAGCAAATTGGTGCTCTATAACCAAGGCTTCTTTTGATTTCCGGCTTGGAATGGAGTATGTTGAGGGTTCCAAGTATTCAAGCTTTCGGCAAAGTGATGTTTGGTCAGAACATTTAGCTTGTCATGGACATCGCAAGATAATTAAAAAGTGTGGGGTTTGGTTGATATATGATCAGAAAGAAGAAGAAGAAACTACACGCTTTGCTGATGAGAAAGTTCATACCAACACTGAAGGGGACGAATCGTATCTCAACATCATTTCAAAACCAACCAAGCCTCTCTGAATGGTTTCAGGGTACGTATGCATTTCAATTTTCATGGTTTTTGAAAAATTCATTTCACAACTAATAAGCTCTGAAGTCACTTAACTATATGTTTAGTGTTTGGAATCTAGAGAAATTTGGTAAGGAATTTTCAAAAACAGAAATTCTTGTGGTATTTATGTTTTATATATCTATATCTTTCGATATATATATATATATATATATATAATATTTCCCGTTTCTGTTAATGCAACAATTAAAAGTAAATAATTATCATATAATTTTTTTAGCCCATATATTTATTGATCGGTTTCAATTTTATCATTGTTTTCCTTAAATTTATAGTCTTTACAATAAATATAAAATTTTGATAATATTACAATAAGTCTAAATTAGTTATTTGTAATTTATCATTGTTTTTAGCCCATGTACTTTTGAATGTTAGCCATTTTATTGCCTCTTCAATTTAGACCCAGCAACAAACAAAAGCTAATAAATATAATATAAAATTTTGACCAAGTTACCCTCATTCCATCAAGCGCTTTATTTAATAAACTATTAAATTAATGGAAATTTTTTTTTATCTGAAAACAATTTGAGAAAATTTATTCGTGGAAATTTTGATAAATCTATACTTGTGACAAATTGATTATTTTAAGTCTAAATGAGTAAATTTTGAAAGAAAAAAAAAATTATAGTTTGACTACAGGTTAAAATGAAAAATTAATATTGGCCCCTCATGTTTCATTTTCTTTTCAATATATTAATTTTCAAAATAAGGTGGTTAATATGCAAAATAAAATAAAATACAAGGGCTACTTGAAAGTTATAATAGACTATTTTAGTGTAAAATCTGAAAACACTATCCTGAATAATGAAAGATATGTCGTATTATTTTTAAATCAAATTAAGTTGGGTGTAACCGTGAAAGTCAACCTTGACAATGATGCATATTACCCAATCAAAATAGCGGTGAGGTAGAAAATATCCCCTGCAGGTGACAATACGAACATTAGAGGAAGACCCATCGATCGTCCTCTAATTTTGTTCGATCTCTCTCTTCTTTTTATCTTTTTTTTTAATTAAATTCAATTTGTGAAAACTTCCAGGAAAGATTAATGAAGACATGAAGAGCGCGCGTGATTCACGCTACGTTGCAAAATCTGTTAGAATTTTTAATTCAATTTTTAGAATATTTTTCAAAATTTTTAAATTTCTTTTCGAATTATCGCAGAATTTTGAGATCAAAATTCGTCTATCTTGCAAATCTTTTTGTTTCGTTTTTTTTTTTTCTTCTTATTTGTAGTTTCATGATTTTTTTCTCATTCTACTATTATTTTTTTCTAATATTGGTTTCAAATAAACTAAGAACAAAACTAAGCAAGAGCTTAATCTCCCTTGCTGTCAATTGTGGGGTCATACCTCAATAAGTTTGATGAGGTTCAATAATTGTTACATACCCGCATATATCCACAATTTCTGATGGGCCTCAAATGTTGGGCACTTCATGGCTCTGGGCAATTTGCTTTTTAGGCATTCCAACAAGTGCTTTACTTTTACCAAAAAAAAAAAACAAGTGCTTCTTTATGAACAGTCATCATAAACTCCACTTTTCACTTTAATCATAACAGTGTGAACGGATGGAGTATCAATCTTCCTACAATAATTTCTTAGAAACTACAGGGGACAAGTTAAAACAAATAATAATTTATTTATGGCAATATATTATTATTATGATTATCATTATTAAAATTTATGGAGGACTGCTTTTTTCAGTTGACTAAACTGCGTTCAACGAGTGAACATGGGGAAGTTGATGGGGGTCTGCTTATAAAATTCATTTTTGCTTTAGGGGTCTGCTTATGATATTCATCGAACATACAGCAATTTCCTCACTCACTTCATACCGAACTTTCACGCGTCACATATAAAAAGAGGAATGATAGACAAAACGATACAATTACCCTCCAATTGAGTTGCTAATCTACCAATTGGGAATTGGTTTTTATTTTTTAATTTACCCGTGTTTGAAAAAAATGCATTATTTAGCTCATTATTTACTTTCCAAAACTCGAAAAGGTCATCACTCACCACTCTTGGAGGAGCAAAGTCAGCAAAACCTTGTTTTAAAGAAAAAAAAAAGTAATTAATTTTTAATTAAATTGAAATATCATAAAGTCAGTTTTACCCTTATCTATGAAAATAAAATAAATTAAGATCATTAATCGTTGGTATTTATCTGGTTTGGATTATTTGTTATATATATATGTACGAAAAGTAGGATACAGTGGTTTACCAAAAAAAAAAAGAAAAGTAGGATACAGTGCAATATAAAATAACAATCACAAAACATTTTAAGGGATATTGATGCGTGGAGCATCTTCCAATTTGGAGGCTTCCATGAAAGATTAAGGAGATTGAGAGAGATTCACGCTGGAGTAGGCTCCACTTAATTATCACATTTGACAAAATGCGTTCATTGGGTAGTACATGGAAGCATCCTAGTGGCTGGATTAGTTGCTTTTATTAATTAATTCTCTATCTGTTTTTTTAAGTCCTACTATATAAATGTTGTGCTATTTAACGTACCACATGCAAACAATTTTTTTTTTTTATATTTTTAACCAATTAAAAATTAACAATTTCTTTTGAAAATTCATAATTTATAAATGAATAAGCATCATGTCGTTATTATTATTATCTATCTACTAGTCTCGTCCATTCAAAATTTGGCGTTATATTCCATTCCAACAAATGCTTCTGCACTATTACCAAAAAAAAAAAAACAAATGCTTCTGCACTAACAGTCATCATAAACTTCACCTTTTACTTTAATAATAATGAAGACAGTGTGAACGGAAAGAGTGTCAGTCTGCCTACAATAATTTCTTGGAAACTACAAGGGACAAGTTAAAACAGTTCTTACTCACTTTATATGTACAGCTTTACCAATCTAATTTTCTGCACTGTGGAGAGCGAGAGAGTTGTTTCCGGTAAACATGGCTTCTTCTTTTTCTTCCTCTTCTGCTTCTTCTTCTCTTTCTTCTTCTTCTTTCCGAGATAAACATGACGTATTTATCAGTTTCAGAGGTATGGACACCCGTGACGGTGTTACTAGTTTTCTTTATGAAGCTTTACGTAATAAGGCTATCCAAGCCTACATGGATGTTCGAGAATTTGAGACAGGAGATGAAATTTCACCGGCGCTTATGAATGCCATAAAGTCGTCCAAGATTTCTGTAGCCATTTTCTCGGAAAACTATGCATCTTCTACGTGGTGTTTGAATGAGCTTGTGCAGATACTCGAATGCAAGGAAAGCAATGGGCAGATTGTTCTACCAGTTTTTTACCAGATAGATGCATTTATTGTAAGGGATCAGACGGAGAGTTATGCGGTTGCATTTGAAGAACATAAAAGGAGTTTTAATGACACACAGTTGAACAAATGGAGGAAAGCTCTCAAAGATGCGACTTATCTACATGGGATCGATTCCAAGGAATACAGGTAACTTAATATTTGTTTGTAGAAAATTAATATGCTAATTTTAATCTTATGTGATAATTAATTCCAAGTAGTAAAATGCTTGTATGTAGTTCTATTATACAAAATTTTAAAAGTCAACCAGTAATAATTAATTCCTTTTTAAAGTAATAAAACGAAAAAAATAAGAATAATGAATTAATAACAAAAAAAAATAAGAATAATGAATTAATAACACAATTTCATTATTAAACACAGCTATCTATATCCACACACATATGTATTATGTATGTATGCATGTATATTGGGCTCCGTGGATCCACAATAAGAGGCATGTGACCCCCCACAAAATTTTCCTTTTTTATTTTTTGATATTAATTAAATAGAAATATATTAGAAATTATTCGTTTGCCCTATGTCAAACGAAGATAGTACTTTTGTGCCCATCACCAATTTATCTAAATAAAGGAAATGATCAATTTCAAAATAATGCTATGTGTTTTGACATTTTTGCATAATTACCCCTCTATTTTGGAAAATTGTCCTATGGCCCCTCACATTTCATTTTTGTTTCAATTTAACCCCTTTCACATAACAATGAGTCAATGACTAGTGGCGTTAAAATTTAACTGATTTACCCCTCTTTTATAAAATGCAACTTAAGTTTAAAAATAAAAACAGTTCAACCTAAAAATTGTGTTCGACAATGTTATTTGATTATAGAAAAATCTTTGAATAAAAATAATTTTAGTTTTTTTTAAGTAAAAATGAGAGAGTTAAAAGTGTCATTTAAAAAGAAAAAAAATATTTAAGTTGACTATCATTTGATTAACAAATATGCTTAAATTGAAAGAAAATGAAATTTGAGGGGCTATAATGAAACAAATTGACATGTGAAATTTTATTAAATTATTTTATTATTTTTAATTTTTAATATTGAGCATAGAAGTGTTCCATTATTTAATTACTTATAGATTTAGTAATGTTAATATATAACATTTATAACATATACCTAAGTCTATACGTTTTGGTCATTTGTGCTAGGCCTGAGCCCATCTTGATTCGAAAAATTGTTGATGATATTGGGTCCCATTTGCGTAAATACCAATCATCAAATGATATTTACAAGGGGCTGTATGGAATTCAAGAACGTATCAGAGAAATTGAAAGTTTATTACGCATTGGCTCCACAGATGTTGGAATTATAGGAATATGTGGCATGGGAGGTATTGGTAAGACCACCCTTGCCAGTGCCATCTTTCATAAAATATATCATCTGTTTGAAGGTGGTTGCTTTCTTTTTAATATAAAGGATGAATCTGCAAGACACGGAGTAGATCATTTGAGAAAGAAACTTCTCAATGAGTTATTCAGTGATGGAGCTATTCTAAGCTTGGACACTCCGTTTGTAGTACCACCTTCCATCCATAACAAATTTCGCCGTAAAAGGGTTCTTATTGTTTTAGATGACATGGATTGTTCAAGCGACTTAGAAGCTTTAATTAAAGGGTATGAGGAGCTAGCCCCCGGAAGTAGAATTATTGTTACAACGAGGGATGAGCAAGTGCTCAAGAATGTGACTTATGAAATTTACAAGGTTCGGGTGTTGAATTACTCTCATTCTATTGAGCTCTTCCAGTTGCATGCATTTCAAAATAAACTTCCTCCAACAGACTATAAAAAGCTGTCAGTTAGTGTGGCAAATTATGCAGATGGGAACCCATTAGCTCTTATACTATTGGGTAAGATGCTTCACTCTAGAAGCATGGACGAATGGGAGAGTGCCTTGGAAATGCTGAAAAGGAATCCCGAGAAAGGCATTCAGAATGTTCTGAGAAGTTATGAGGGACTCAATAACATGCAGAAAGAACTATTCCTTGACATTGCATGTTTCTTTTCATGTTCCTATTATAACCGGTTTAAAAGAGATGAAGTAGAAAGCATAGAAGGTTCCTCCTCTGCAAAGATAGGAATTAGTGTTCTCAATGAGAAGTCATTAGTGACTATTAGTTGTTGTAGTCAAGTAGTTAGTGTGCATAATTTGGTACAACAAGTGGCTTTCGCAATGGTATGTGAAGAACATAAAGAGCCTGGAAATCGAAGTAGGTTGTGGATTGCCAAAGATATTTCCCACGTACTGGAAACAGCTTCAGTAAGTGAAAATACATTTTATTTATTAAACACATTTCCTTTTCTTTCTTTTTTTGTTCTTAATATATTAATGTGTATTTGATTGTCAGGGAACGGCGACAATCAAAAGCATAAGTTTGCATTTGTGTGACCTTGAAACAGATGTAAAAGTGAGCCCTGCAGCCTTCTCAAATATGTCCAATCTACAATATTTTCAAATTACCAGTCATGAAAATGCCAAGTTTAGACTACTTTTTCCTGATGATGGACATGGTCTTGAGTTTCGTCCTTCCAACAAGCTAAGATATTTTTGCTGGGAGTTTTACCCTTACAAATCCCTTCCATCAGGGCTTATTCTAGAGAATTTGGTTCAACTTAATTTGACGGATAGCCAACTTGTTGAATTATGGAATGAAGACCAGGTATAGACATGTTGTTATTTTTAATTAGTTCCTTTTCGGATTAGATTACATACTAAGTAAAGTTTCTAATTCATATCTCATTTGTCACAGCCGGCACCGGCCCTTGACAAGTTAAAATCTATAGAACTTCATGGTTCTAAGAACCTGACTCAAATACCCAATTTAACTCGGGCAATAAATATTGAAAAAATTTGTCTGGCCCGCTGCACAAGTTTGGTTCGAGTTCCTTTATATTTTAAGGATCTCCACAAGCTTCAGTTTCTAAATTTGACGGATTGCTCCAATCTTGTAGATGTTGAAGGGATATCAACAGGGAAGAATTTAAGACAACTGTATTTGGGTGGGACAGCAATAGAGGCAATGCCCTCATCGATTGGTTGTCTCGCAGGTCTTGATCAATTAGATTTACATGATTGCAGCAGGCTTAAATTTGTTCCAACCAGCATTTGTAAGTTGAAATCTCTTCAATCACTGGATCTGTCTGGCTGCCTAAACCTGGAAAAGTTTTCAGAAATTTTGGAGCCTATGGAATGCTTAAGGCGTATTAGCTTAAGGGGAACAATGATTAAAGAGTTGCCACAGTCATCAATTGAGAATTTGATTGCGCTCTCTGAGTTGGATCTAAGTTGTTGCCAAAACATTGAGTTTCTCCTGAACAACCTGTGTTATTTAAGGCATATTTACAAATTGGACCTTCAGGGATGTTCAGAACTTCAAAAATTGCCTCCCCTTCCCCATAGTTTGGTCATATTGGATGTAAGATCTTGTGAGAACTTGGAATCAATTCAAGAGCTTCCTCCATTGTTAACAACTTTGGACGCAAGGTACTGCACGTCACTAGAGACAATATCAAGCTGGAGGACTCCTCGCATACACAACCAGAGCTGTTCCTTACGTAGTTGCTCTTATAGATTTGATAATTGTCAAAAGCTGGATCAAAATTTAACAAACAACAGAATTCCTCATGCGGCGTCGCTTGAAATTTTGTGCGCTGCAAGATCTCCGCGAAAATTGGAATCCAAATTTGATCATGTACATTTCCTATCACTCACTTTAATTCGTTCTTTTATAAAATATATGATGTTCATGTTGATATTTTTTCCTATGACTTAATTAATTTCTCATCCTTTGTACAGAGGCTATCAGTGGTGTTTTGTTATCCAGGAGTTGACATTCCAAAGTACTTTATCAGTCGTGATCACACTGATTCCAAAGTAACTTCAATTAAAATTGACCTTCCTCCAAATTGGTGTGATGCCAACTTCTTGGGTTTTGCTTTCTGCTTTGTTCTTGATTTGAGTGACGTTGCCAGTGAAAGATTGTTTGATCACACTAGCATTGAATGTGTGTACAACTTCAATGATGATGGTGGTGCTGAGTATCATTGCAGGGTTCCTGTAAAATGGTACTTTCAATGTTCAAAACTCAATTCAGATCACACATTGATAATGTATGACAATGAATTGTCTTACAAGAAATTGCAAGATAATTTTGGAGCAAACTGGGCCTCTATGTCTAGCAGTAATATTGTCACAAAGGCTTCATTTTATTTCCGGCTTTCATTGCATTATGTTGATGGTTCCAAGAATTCAGGCTTCCGGGAAAGTGCTGGCTGGTCACTTGTAGCTTGTGATCAATGTGATAAGATTATAATTAAAAGGTGTGGGGTTTGGTTGATAGATGATCAGGAAGATGGAGGGACATTAATGGATAGTCAACGCTTTGCTCGACTTTCTCAAGTTAGTGGAGGAAGTACTCATGAAGTTGTTTGCCATGGTGGTGAGAAAGTTAATGCCAACACAGCAGCAGCAGAAGAAGAAGAAATCAGACGCTTAGCCCAACTTTCTCTAGTCAGTGGAGCAAGCACTACTGGTCATGAAGTTGTTTGCATTGAAGATGAGAAAGTTAATACCAACACTGAAAAAGCCAAATCATATCCCAATACCTCAGCTCAAGAAGAACCAAGCTTCATTGATTGGGTACCGTATACCCTTTGAATTATGAATAGGTAAATCATCCATTTAATACACATTCTGCTTTCACTGTATGCATTTCTATTTTCAAGCTATTTTAAAAATTTATTTCACAAATGAACTCTGATATTTATTCCTATTTTAGTTAATAAATTAAGTGAAACTAAAATATTAGTATGCAATTTATTTTTTTCAAGTCTATATATTGAAAGGTGTTTTAGATTACTCCCACATCAAAACAATCTTTTATGGTGAAACCCTAATTCTACCTTGGTGATGGGCCCTTACACATTCCCCGTCCCCATATTGTAATTTGTTGTTTTGTCCGGTCATTTTTCAGAAAACCTGCCAATTGCGTTTAGATTTATGGGCTTTTTTATTCTTTCTTTCTTTCATTTTTTTTATTTTCCTTTTTTGTGTGTGGGTTTTTTTTAACACTTTGATACGGTGTGTACAGGTGTCTTCTAAGATATATTCTTGGTTTTTTTTATTTGTAGCTTTTGGGTTTTGGTAGATTTCAATGTGGCTCAAATTTGTTCTTTTATGTGTATTGCAGATTCTAAATTCTCCTAGCAAGAGCTTGCTGCTGCAAGCCAAACTTAACGCCAGCTTGGGTATGGACTATATTGCATGTCATTGGATTTATTATTATTATTATTATTATTATTATTATTATTATTATTATTATTATTATTATTCAGTTGTGGGGATTTATTTTTTCAGGGCAACACTCTGTTTTTCTGTTGGCATCATGCCAGACCCTTTTCTTGTTTCAATTCTTTTTTGTTTTAATGTTATTTCTCTATTTATGAGTAGCCCCTGTTATATCTCCTTGTCTGAAAGAGAATGTGAGTGTAATGCACGGGGTTTCCCAATTTCCCCTTTTGTATCTTGTGGACTTGGTTGTCTAATTGGATCTTGGGTCATATATTTTTCATATGTTTTTACTATTCTCTTTATTTAGGCTCAACAGACTTGACATGCCACGTGTATTTTTTTAAAAAAATTTTTTGATCATGTTACAATAATTTTAATAATAAATAAATAAATAAATGTGATTCCAATTTATAATTTTAAAATTATAGGTGTCAAGGGTATGCTATTGGGCTTGCATCACTTATCTCTTAGGAAGTCTTAAACAATGAATAAAATTTAAGTCGATTTAATGAATTTGCTAATCTTTCTCATTTGTATTTTTTTTTTCTTTATAAAAAAAGTTCACTGCTAGTCTTGATAAAACTTAGAATATGGATGATATTTCAGAGAAACATTTTTTAAATCTCTAAAATATATTTTTTAGATACAGAAACTATGTATAAATTGAGACTGAAGTCAATTATTATTTGGGTTATCGTACTGAATTTTCCCTTTTTAATTTAAAACCTTACTAAAGTTACACACAATATATATATATATATATATATATTTTAGATACAGAAACTATGTATAAATTGAGACTGAAGTCAATTATTATTTGGGTTATCGTACTGAATTTTCCCTTCTTAATTTAAAACCTTACTAAAGTTACACACAATATATATATATATATATATATATATATATATATATATATATATAACATGAGAAAGTCTCTCTGACAGCGAGAATGTGGCATTAACAATACACATTTAAGGCTAAAGTTCAATCTTATCGGCCATAGTTATAGTTTAAACGTTCATCATTGTGATAATGGTTGTATAAATTGTAAAGTTCAATATGCTCGTTTAATAAATTTTAATGGTGGATAGCCCTCGCTAGGGCATGGGGCCTATCCTGGCCTTGTACTAGGCGGGTTAGTCTCTGTCATTTTTAGGAATTTAACTTCGGTGAAAATAAGACAGAGTTAAATCAAGATTAAACATATTCCTCAATTCCTTCGAAGAAAATGCAAGCTCATATAAGAGTACCTGAATGTGTCAAACAACAAAAAATGTGTCAAACAATGAATTAAAGTGATATATTCTAACCGTGGAGTATATTTTATATTTGAAAATTTTTCCATTAAGTGAAATTGATTACAGGATTAAAAGGTAAAATCATCAGTTTAAAGCCGGTTTTCTAATAATTTTGCTTTCCAAATTAATTTTTTGAATCCTTGTATTGTAAGTAGTTTAATAAAATCAAGTTCAAAGCTAATTTTAGATCTTTACATGATCTAGTTGAGCATTAATCTTAACTTATTGGTTATGTGAAAAGGAATGTGTTTGCACATGTGAGTTATTTGTACGTTTTGAATAGTTTGCCAATGATTACTTTATGGCCTTAACCTTGTGATACTTTTGGTTTCATGAGGGATGTAGTTTGTAATACTATTACATCATGCATGAATGTATTTTGAATTGTCTCCATTAGTACGAGCTAGCAATTAGTATATTTTTTTTAAAGAATTAATAAATTACTCCTTTTTTTTTTTTAATTGGATACACTTTCTTGAGGATTTGGAATAATAGAAATGCAAAAATATCGAAAGCAACAGAAAGTGAAAGCACACTCATGAGTAAAATCTTGCAAGAGAATTCAAGGATTTATATACAGCCAGCATAGCAAAAAAGAGAAGAGTACATAAAGCACTAATTATTGAGAGCACATGATATGAATGCAGTATTAATGGTTACATAAAAAGAAATTTAAATGACTTGGGTAATTATACAGAATTTTATCTTTCTTTCTTTTTTTTAAGAGGAAAAAATGAATTTAATAATTTATTCTGTTCAAAAAAAGAAAATTCCTCATACGAATACATACTATAATTTATTTCTGACAATATATTATTATTATTATTAAAATTTATCGAGAACTGCTTTTCTTAACACGTTTCACGAGTGAACATGTGGATGTTAATTGGGTCTGCTTATAAAAATTCATTTTTGCTTTAGGGGTCTGCTTATAATATTCATCCAGCATAAAGCAATTTCCAAACTCACTTTATACCGACCTTTCACGCGTCGCATATAAAAAGAGGAATGATAGATAAAATGACACTATTACCCTCCAATTGAGTTGCTAATCCACCAATTGGGAATTGGTTTTTATTTATTTAATTTTTTTTTTTAAACTTTACATGAAGCCTAACAGTCACATTACTAGCATATTATTACAAAAAAATAAAAAATAAATATAAAATGTTATTACCACTTGTGACAAGTAGGAATTTTTTTTTTTTTGACAAAAATGCATTTATTTAGCTCATCATTTATTTCCCAAAATTCGAAAAGCTCATCACTCGAGTCGCCACTATTGAAGCAAAGTCAGCAAACCTTGTTTTAAATAAAAAGGTGATTAATTTTTAATTACATTGAAAAATCATAAAGTCAGTTTTACTCTCATTTATGAAAATAAACTAGTTGGAAATAAAATAAATTAAGATCATTAATCATTGGTATTTATCTGGTTTGGATTATTTGTTATATATATATATATATATATGTACGAAACGTAGGATCCAGTGCAATATAAATGGCAACTCAAAATTGATCAATATTGCTCACAATCACAAAATATTTTAAGTGATATGGTTTAATTAAATTTAATTTGAAATTTTAAATATAAATTTTGAGAGATATTGAAGCATGTGGCATCTTCAAATTTGGAGGCTTCCATTAAAGATGAAGGAAGATTCACGCTGGTCGGCTCCACTTAATCAGTACGGAAAGTCCATCCCTCCCTGCCCTTGCAAGGCCATTCAAAGGGGCTGATCAAATTTCTACTGAGTTTATAAAAACTAGAGGAAGAAGAAACCCTAAAAATCCCAGTGAGCAAAAAAATAAAGATTCAAAACAACTTTTTTTTTTTCTTTTCTTTTTTCTAAATTTTTTTTCTTCGTGTCTAGGCTTTGTCGTGTTTGTGCCCGCGGCTGGGTTTCGTGGGTGATGGGTCTATATTTTATGGGGATGAATTATATATAAAAAAAAAATTAAAGAAAATAGTATTTTATGGAGAAAAAAATAGAATGAAAAGAAAGTCGGTGGGAAAAGCCGAAAGTGAGACAATAATAATAATAAAGATTGGAATTGTTTATTTTTTTTTATTGGAGAGAGAGAAACATTGAAAGGACGTGAAGTATGCATTATTAAATCTGACTGGACAAATTTTTCAAATGACGTTTAATGGTGTCTGTTTACGAAGTACCTAGCCTATGGACCTAATTTAATGGGGTCGGATTATAAAATACCTAACATGTGGACCTAATTTAATGGGGTCGGATTATAACAATTCATTGAAAGAGATAATTTTGTTTAATTAAATTTTAATGAAGATTGGGGATCTCAATAACAATATTATAGTTTAATGAAATTTAGTCCACCAAAGTATTCCACCAACTCCAATTTTCACTTTAATAATTACAACAGCGTGAACTTGTTGACGACAGACATTTCTTGGACATGTTAAACAAATTTCCTACTCACTTTGTATGAATAGCTTTACCTATTTATTTTTCTTCACCGTGGAGAGCGAGATCAACCCTGGCAAACATGGCTTCTTCTTCTTCTCCTCCTCCTGTAGACAAACATGACGTGTTTATCAGTTTCAGCGATGAGGACACCCGCTTCAGTTTTGCTAGCTTTCTTTACGAAGAGTTACGTAGCAAGGCAATCCAAGCCTACATGGATGTTCGCGATTTTAAGACAGGAGATGAAATTTCACCAGCGCTTATGAACGCCATAAAGTCGTCCAAGGTTTCTGTAGTCATTTTCTCAGAAAACTATGCATCTTCTACGTGGTGTTTGAATGAGCTTGTGCAAATACTCGAATGCAAGGAAAGCAATGGGCAGATTGTTTTACCCGTGTTTTACGAGATAGATGCATTTATCGTACGAGATCAGACAGAGAGTTATGCGGTTGCATTTGAAAAACATGAAGAACGTTTTAAGGATGACATTGAGAAGGTGAACCAATGGAGGAAAGCTCTCAAAGATGCGACTTATCTACATGGGCTCGATTCCAAAGAATATAGGTAACTTAACATTTGTTTGTGGAAATATGCTAATTTTAAAGTCAAAATACAGGAGGCTAAAATGAAATTTACCCTAAAGAAAATTTCTCCTCTTTCTTTCTCTTTTTTTTTTCTTCTTTTTCTTTTTTTTCCAATCCGCCAATCACTGTGCCTCTATTAAAGACTTAAATACCTTTAATTATATTTTTATTAAGATTTCTTTTTCCATTGTTTTATTATTTTGAAAAGAAAAATTAACTGATTTTTCGATCCAAGAAACCTATGTCTTAGTTTAAGTTTATAAGATAAAATCTTTCTTTTTCTTTTGTGATAGTTTGACATTTTATTAAATCTTATTAAATTATTTTCTACTTTCTATTTTAGTTTAACTAAAATTGTAGCGATCAAAACCTATTAATATCCACTTAAGAACATTTTTTGGTTCCGCTTATTTTGATGTTGTGTGTGAGGTAATTTAAGAAGAAACAGTGATTTTTTGCCATCAGATTGTACATATGAGACACACCTATAAAAATTTATTGAATAAATAAAAATTTAATAATGTTAATAAATAACTATGTATATAGTTGAGCATAAAAATGTTCCATTATTTTTCTCTTCGTGCATATACCTAAGTTTTATATATCAGGTGTCAATGCTCCTTGTTTTCTAACAATTTAATGTATTTTGGTGATTCGTCCTAGGGGTGGGCCCCAGTTAATTCAAAAGATTGTTGATGATATTTGGTCACAATTGCATAAATACCAAACATCAAATCACCTTTACAAGGGCCTGTTTGGAATTGAAGAGCGTATCAAAGAAATTGAAAGTTTATTAAGCATTGACTCCCCAGATGCTCGGATTATAGGAATATGTGGCATGGGAGGTATTGGCAAGACCACTCTTGCCAGCATCATATTTCAAAAACATTATTCTCTTTTTGAAGGTCGTTGCTTTCTTAAGAATGTAAGGGAGGCTTCTGCAGGACATAGGCTGGATGAATTGAGAACCAAACTTCTCACTGAGTTATTCCAGGACAGAGCTATCCTAAGCTTGGACACTCCATCTGTAGTGCCACCTTTCATTGCTAGCAGGTTTCGCCGTAAAAAGGTGCTCATTGTGTTAGATGACGTGGATTCTTCAACCGAATTAGACACTTTGATTGAAGGGTATGGGGAGGTTGCCCCAGGAAGTAGAATCATTGTTACAACAAGGAATGCACAACTGCTTAAGAATGTGACTAGTCAAATTTTCGTGGTCGATGTGTTGAATGACATCGACGCTCTTGAACTCTTCCAATTGCATGCATTTAAAAATATACTTCCACCAACAGATTACACAGCGCTGTCGCAAAGGGTGGCACATTATGCACATGGCAATCCGCATGATCTTAAAGTACTGGGTAATTTCCTTCACAGTATAAGGATAGAAGAATGGGAGAGTGCCGTGAAAATGCTGGAAATGAATCAGGGCAAAGAGAGTATCCAAAATAGTATTAGCAATCTCACTAATATGGAGAAAGATAATGAGTAGGTAAATCATTCATTTAATACACGTTCTCCTTTTATTTTTTAAAACTTAGTTGCTAATTGTTGAAATTAATGTGTTAGAAGGAAGAGTAATAGTTCCAAGCTTTTAAGTTCGTAATGATCGTGAGTTTATGCATGCAGATCAACTGGCCGGCAGCTGACGAGGGGAACATGGATGATGGATGCATGAAAGGTAATTTATAACACTTTTCTACTATTTTGATGGAAGGAAAAACGGTAGACAGTCTTTTGATTCAATATTTGCTATGAAAGTTAGGCCTTTGTTATGCTAAGTATCAATTATTATAAATATTTGGTCAAGGTTGTACATGTGAATATTGGACCTGGTTGATTTGGTACTAGCGTGTTATATGTAGATACATATATATATATATATATATATATATGTGTGTGTGTGTGTGTGTGTGTGTGTATGTAGATACTAGCGTGTCATAAGGGTACCAAATCAAACTGGTCCAATATTCACATATACATCTGTTATAAAAGCAAATATAAATATAGAAGCCGATTAAGCTAGTGGTATGCCCCATCCCTTCTAGATTAGGAATTATTACTTGACAAAAGCGGCTCCAGACTCTGTCTTAAGGAGGTCTCGAGATCACTTTGGTCGGCACTTCCTCAAATCAGCGGCTCCAGCTGCAGGGGAAGACTGTTCAAAGCGTTGTCCGAGCCATACAGCGGTGGTGAGCAGGAGGAGAGGAAGCCCTCGCTCTGGTGTTTCTGTTGTTTATGTTGCTGTTCAGGGAGTTGTATAAGAACGTCAATAGAGAGCTAAGGTTGTTATAAGCTACTATAGCAACTGTAAGTAGATAATAGAGCAATAACAATTTTGAAGCTCCTAGATTAGAGCACCTTTTCAGGATGGGTCTAATGTCGGGCGATTAACTTCCGAGATGACCTCTCAAGCTTTGAAATGCATATGGCGAATCTACAGGAAACAGAGGTTTCAGAAGACGAGACGGCTTGGGTCGCTCTATTTCTCTTGAGTACTGCTGACTGCTGGAGACCATGCTACACCTCTGTTTTATAATATATGTAGTTTAGATATATATACTTACTACTTTGGCCTTCCCTAAAATTATAGCAAACATAAAGTAATCAATCTATCAAATAATAAATTATAAATTTAATTTCCATTTGGAGATTTATTATCTTGATCTAATCTAAAAATCTAAGCCAAAGAAATTAATTATATAATTAAAATAATAAATTATCAATTTAATTTCCTTATTGAATTTATATAGTAATATTTACAGTAGAATCTGGTAGACTTTAATGTTTTAGGTTTAACAATTAGACTGCTAGAACTTACTATATAACTTATCATACGTAAGTATACAAATAAAAATAGAACAATACCAAAGTTGGAGATAAGTTTTTTTGGTGGATTTATGTTTTTTCACTTCTCCTCTATTCCTTCTTTGTGATGTTTAGTTTCCTTGTAAAGAAGCAACTACATAAGCTTAATTATTGATTACCTATTCTCTGCAGGTCTTATATATCAACAATATTATCATTCTACTGCGCACAGCGTTAAGTTAGAACATGGACAGCTACAGCTAGCTAGCTGAAAGTTCATTTGTATTTGTGAATTTACTTGGTATCTAATATTGTGGTTTGAATTGCTTTCAAATATTTATTATAATTGTTTCAACTTATTTATATTTGAGCTTCGGATACACTTTGGACTTGGATTACTTTCTTTTTTAGTGTCTTGAGAGCATTACATTTTTCTTCTCTTTGCAAATGTAGTGAATGATTAGTTGCTCAGAATATTATCAAACTACTTTGGGTTTAGGTCAAATAACTAATGTCAATTACCAAGTTAAACTGATTGAATCACTTTGAAGAATAGGAGAGTTGCATTGAAATGCTGAAAATAAATCCCAATAAAGACGTTCAAAATGTTTTGAGAATAAGCAATGAGGCACTCAATTAGCATAAAGTCTGATAAAGAATAGATTTTATCCTTTTATTATATATCATTGCAATATTTGTTGGCAATACAAGATATATGGCATATTTTAATTGATTAAGATATGACATATCACTTCATATAATCAATAAAAATTCGACAAATTATTTGTGTTGGCAATACAAGACACGTGGCATATTTTTATTGATTGAGATATTATGACACATAATTACATAAAATAATTAATTGTTCCAATACAAGTTATAACCCTGAAAGAAAATTTGATATATGACTGTAATTCTCACACTAATTATTGATTGAGATATTATGACACATAATTACATAAAATAATTAATTGTTCCAATACAAGTTATAACCCTGAAAGAAAATTTGATATATGACTGTAATTCTCACACTAATTGTTCTTTAAACAAACAAATCTTTCATAAAATAATCATTCTTTAGATAAACTCTTTTCCTTACTAGGATTCACTATATCTCATCTCCCTAATCATTTATGAAATCACTAATTATCATTTTTTGCTTTATACTTTATCATCTACCTTCCATTTACCAAAAAACAATCATCTACCGACCTAACAAATAATTAATAATTTACTTAGTATTTTCTTCACATGCTATGATAGTCCAAGGCTATACAATCATTTTCTTCAAAAATATTAATTAGACAATCCACAAGTTCTCTTAAAACAAATAAATATGTAAACTATCATTGGGTCACTATTATTCTTCTAAACTTAGATTATTATTTTTGTATAATTAAGATTAGAATAACATGTCTATACTCATCATGCAACTTATTAGTCCACAAAATGGGACTAAAAATGTTACAAACAAACTATCATCCTGTTTGCACTTTTACCTACAGTATAATTTTTAACTTTAATTAATTAATTTTAATACAAGGTCGGTCATTTCGTTTTGTCTTTGCTTGTTTGGTACATTATTGGGCCACCGCGCACGATGTCCAGGATCGACATGGACTTCACAAAACGCAGCTTCCCTTCCTTGCCTATTTGGGCCCCACTTCATTTCGTAACTATTGTCGGGGAACGTATCGGTGGGTTTTTTTATGTCATTTTTTTTTTTTTGAGTGTTTTGAAATTTTTTTATCCAATTTAAGTTAATAAATTATCACTGCGTATTAATTTGATCTAAAAATACCAAATACGACCCAAAACATTTCACAGGAACTAATACCCCACTTCTTTACTTGTTTGATACATTATTAAGCTCAACAGACCTAACATACCACGTATATTTTTTTTTCTTTTTCTTTTTTTTAACATTATTAAGCTCAACGGGCTTGTTTAGAATCCAAATTTGATTCTAAACTCACTTTAATTCGCACCTTTAGAACTTATATTTAATATGATATACAAGTTGATATTTTTTCCTATGACTTAATTAATTTCTCATCCTTCGTACAAAGACTACCGGTGGTATTTTGTTATCAATAGTTGTCATTCCAAAGTACTTTATCATTCATGATCACGGCGATTCCAAAGTAACTTCAATTAAAATTAATCTTCCTCCAAATTGGTGTGATGCCAACTTCTTGGGTTTCGCTTTCTGCTTTGTGTTTCCAACATAAATGGCATATTGATAATGTTTGACAATGAATTGTCTTCACTGCAAGATAATTTTGGGGCAAATAGGGCCTCAACATAGGCTTCTTTTTATTTCTGGCTTTCATTGCATTATGTTGACGGTTTCTAGATCTCAGGCTTCCCGGAAAGTGATGGCTGGCCACTTGTAGCTTGTGATCAATGTGTGCCTCCGTCTTCCTGATCATATATCAACCAAACCCTACACTTTTTAATTATAGGTTTCTTTAATTGAAATATTAGTTTTTTTTAAACAATAAAACAATGGAAAAGGAAATCTTAATAAAAAATAATAATTAAAGGTATTTAAATGTTTAGTAGAGGCAAAGTGATTGGTGGGTCGGAAAAAAAAAAAAGGAGAGAGAAGTGAAGTTTTCTATAGTGTCATTTTCATTTTAGCCTCCTGTACTTTGACTGTAAACATAATAACATCTATTTGGAAAATTACATTACAACTCCTCACATTTCAATTTTGTTTCACGATAGACCCTCAAGTTTCATTTTCTTTCAATTGAACCATATTTGTTAATCAAATGATAGTCAACTTATTTTATTTTACTTTTATAAATGACACCTATAACTCTCTCATTTTTACTTAAAAACTTTAAAATTATTTTTATTCAAAGATTTTTCTATAATCAAATAACATTGTCGAACAGTACTTTTAGGTTGAATTGTTTTTATTTTTAAACTTAATTTACATTTTTTTAAAGAGGGGTAAATTAGTTAAATTTTAACACCATTATTGTTATGTGAAAGGGGTTAAATTGAACAAAAATGAAATGTGAGGAGCCCTAGGGAAATTTTCCAAAATAGTGGGGTAATTATGCAAAATGTCAAAACACATAGCATTATTTTGAAATTGATCATTTCCTTCTTTTTTAGATAAATTCGTGATGGGCACAAAAGTATTATCTGATCATTCGACAAAGGGCGCACACTAATCCCAACACATCAGCTCAAGAAGAACCAAGCTTCATTGATTGGGTACCGTATACCTTTTGAATAATGAATAGGTAAAAATCATCCATTTAATGCACATTCTCCTTTCACTGCATCCATTTTAATTTTCAAGATATTTTAAAAATTCATTTCACAGCTAAACTCTGATATTTATTTCTATTTTTCTTAATAAAACAATTGAAATTAAAAATTAGTATACAATTTATTTTTAACACTTTGATGCAGTGTGTTACGGTGTGCTCTGAGATATATTCTTGGTTATTTATTATTGAGTTTTGGTAGATTTCATTGTGTCTCAAATTTGTTCTTTTATCTGTATTGCAGACTCTAAATTCTCACAGCAAGAGCTTGCTACTGCAAGCCAAACTTTAACACCAGCTTGGGTATGGACTATTTTGCATGTCATTGGAATTTTTTTTATTGTTATTATTATTTTTCAGTTGTAGAGATTATTTTTCCAGGGCCACTCTCTGTTTTTCTGTTGGCATCTTGCCAAACCCTCTTTTTTGTTTCAATTTTTTTTTTCTGTAAATGTTATTTCTCCTTTACCGCCAGGCCCTGTGATATCCCAGTAGTAATAGCGACGAACATTATTATTCCTCACAATTCAAAATTCTGTCATAATTCTAACAGTTGGTCATTTCAATCAATTTACCAAAAAAAAAAGTTTGGTCATTTCAATCAAAAGCCATCTAGCTAGTGAGGATAGGTCAGCATGTGATCACTCCCGAGGCTAATAATAGTGGCAAGCATCATTGTTCATCAAAATTGTATCGTAATTCTAACAGATGGTCATCTCAATCAAAAGCCATCACAACTAGTGAGGATGGAGTACCTTTTTTGATGAATAGTGACGATAGAGTACCTTAGCATGGGACCACTCCCACTAGTAATGGCGACAAAATCATTATCCATCAAAATTAACAATGACATGTTTAACTTTCTATTGTTTAATTAAATTTTAATGAATTAATATGAGGATCTCAATAACAAAATTGTAGTTTAATGAAGTTTTTAGCCCACCGAAATATTCCACATTCTCCAATTTTCACTTTCACAGTAATTAATTACAACAGTGTGAACTTGTTGACTAGACATTTCGAATTAATCAAACTGCCTTTACATTTCTTGGACATGTTAAACATATTTACTTTACTCACCGAAATATTTTATCTTTTTTTTTTTTTCCTTTTTTTTTTTTTTTCTTGGAGGAAAATATGAATTTAACGAGTGAACAAGTTCAGGTTCATGGGGTCACCGAGTGATCGTGTGGAAGTTAATGGAGTGTGCTCATAAAAATTCATTTTTGCTTTAGGGGTCTGCTTATGACATTCAATGAACGTAAAGCAAAAAATATGGAAATACAAAAAAAAAAGTTTTCGAATGGCAGTGATAAACGAAATGTAACAGTTGGTCATCTCAATCAAAAGCCTTCACAGCTGGTGAGGATAGAGTACTCAGCATGGGACAATACCCACTAATAATTATTCATCACAATTAAAATAAGATGGTGAACATTTTTTTTTTTTTTTTATGAATGAAAAAGGACTTCGATGTGAATTTTATGGGTCCATTTTATTAGGAGATAGAGCCTTCTTGCTACTCCAGTTTTGCAACCCGATAGGAGTCTAGAGCAGCTGGCTCACATCCCTAATAGATCCCCCTCCACCTGGCGTATTAAGTAAGGCTGAGTATACCTGAAATAATAACGGGGCTTGCCAAGACTCGAACCACAACTCTCACAAGCGAATGTGATGGAACTATCGGCTTCCTTTCCGCTAGACCACACCCCAGGTGTATAAGATGGTAAACATCATACATCAGTATTACTGTTTATATATATATATATATATAACACTCGCAAAACCCAACAAAATATTGAACTTATCAAAATTCATCACGACGAAGATGCCGCAATTTGCATGTATTAACAATGAATTATTTAAACTAAAAAAAACTGATCATATGGCCAATCCAAATAAACCTTTTTTTTTTTTTTGGGAATTATTCAACCAAACTATGCGCTTTTAATGGAGTAGATGGTAACAAAACATCAACACCCAATAAAATAAAAGACAAAAAACAAAATTGATTTTTAATATTTTAATCAAAGTTAAAATGTTTAGCTGTCATCTCATTTTTAAAGTTGTTAGTTTTGCTTTAAAAAAAAGGAGAAAAAATGATTAAGAAAAGAAAACAAAGGAACTTGGTATTCCATATTGTAAATCCATCATTATATCACTCATAAAAAGTTCACTGATTACGATCCTATTATTCTCACACTAATTAACTATTCTTTGACATACAAACTTTTCATCAAATAATATCATAGAGAAACTTTGTTCCATCTTGCTAATTACATTTACCATGTCATCTAATTAATAACCTTTTCATCAAATAATATCATAGAGAAACTTTGTTCCATCTTGCTAATTACATTTACCATGTCATCTAATTAATAACCTTATTCTATAAGCTTTTTTTTTTTTCGCCAAATCAGAACACCCATGTTGAAAGAAAGAAAGAAAGAACACCCATGTGGAAGTCACCGTCGTTTTTTCCTTAAAATCTACCTACCTACCTAATAAACAAATTATAAGGTACTGTCATTAATTTGTTTATTTGTTTTGGCCTTGTAAGACTTGGTCCAATCAATTTTTTTGTAGTTCATCTAATTCATTGTTAATACAATGGGCCAAGATGGTGACAAAAATTGCAGCGATTTCATTGTCATGGTCGGTGTGGGTTAGTGTGTCCACATGATATGTTCGTAACTTTTCATTGTCATGACTAATATTTTTATTTTTTCAGGACGGCTTTTCTTACAATTACAAATACTGCGATCACCAAATAAATATGTTGAATAAAGTTAATTGGAAAAAACTCTAAAAAACCTCTAGTACTCCTAGGGTATATGTTTGATAGGTGGGATGGAAAAAGAAATAATAAAATGGTAAGGAAGAGATTAGATAAAAAGATGGATTGAATTAAAAAAATATATTTTATTTGATAAGATGAAAAAGGAGAGGAGAATAAATGATTAAAATAAAAATAAAAATTTATTAGTTATTTATAAAAATTTTCATTCTTCAAACTTTTTATGGATCAAAATGAATTTGTTATTTATCTTTTAAAGATAATTTGTTATTTATCTTCGAATCTGATTTCTTTATCATGAGTACCGAGAGTCTCCATCCCTCCCTTCCCTTGCAAGGCCATTCAGAGGGGCCGATCAGGTTACTACTGAGTTTACAAAAAATAGAGGAAGAAGAAACCCTAAAATCCCAGTGAGCAAAAAATAAAGATTCAAAACAACTTTTTTTTCTTTTAAATTTTTTCTCTTCTGTCTTGGCTTTGTCGTGTTTTTGCCTGTGGCTGGGTTTCGTGGGTGATGATGGGTCTATATTTTCTGGGGATGAATTATATATATATATAAAAAATTTAAAGAAAATAGCATTTTCTTGAGAACAAATAGAATGAAAAGACAGTGGGCGGGAAAAAGCCGAAAGTGAGACAATAATAAAAATAAAGATCTGGATTTTTTTTTTTTTTGGTTGGAGAGAGAGAAAATGTCAAAACATTGAAGAGACGTGAAGATTACGTTTCTAATGCATTATTAATCTGACTGGACAAATTTTTCAAATGACATTTGGTGTGTGGCGGTAGCAATGAATGACTGATTACTTCAGAAGTACTAGATTATTTTCCAAAGTTAATCGGGTCTGCTTATAAATTACCTAACCTATGGACCTAAGTTAATGGGGTCTGATTATAACAATTCATTTAAAGAGAGTTTTGTTTAATCAAATTTTAATGATGATTGGGGATCGCAATAACAATATTATAGTTTAATGAAGTTTAGTCTACCGAAAGATTCCACCTACTCCAATTTTCACTTTAACAATAATTACAACAGCGTGAACAACTTGGTGAGTACAGACATTTTGAATTAATCAAACTGCCTATACATTTCTTGAACATGTTAAACAAATTTCCTACTCCCTTTATATGAATAGCTTTACCTATCTGTTATTCACCAACAAAAAAAAAGCTTTACCTATCTACTTTTCTTCACTGTGGAGACCGAGAGTCAACTCTGGTAAACATGGCTTCTTCTTCTTCTTCTTCTCCTCCTCCTCTAGACAAACATGACGTGTTTATCAGCTTCAGCGGTAAGGACACCCGCTTCGGTTTTACTAGCTTTCTTTATGAAGAGTTACGTAGCAAGGCAATCCAAGCCTACATGGATGTTCGCGAGTTTGAGACCGGAGATGAAATTTCACCAGCGCTTATGAATGCCATAAAATCGTCCAAGATTTCTGTAGTCATTTTCTCGGAAAACTATGCATCTTCAACATGGTGTTTGAATGAGCTTGTGCAAATACTTGAATGCAAGGAAAGAAATGGGCAGATTGTTCTACCCGTGTTTTACCAGATAGATGCATTTATCGTACGGGATCAGACAAAGACTTATGCGGTTGCATTTAAAAATCACAAAGAGCGTTTTAAGGATGACATTGAGAAGGTGAACCAGTGGAGAAAAGCTCTGAAAGATGCAACTTATCTACATGGGCTCGATTCCAAGGGATATAGGTATCTTAACATTTGTTTGTAGCAAATATGCTAATTTTAAAGTCAAAATACATAAGGCTAAAATGAAATTGACCCTACAGAAAACTTCTCCTCTTTCTTTCTTTCTTTCTTTTTTCACTTTGTCTCTATTAAACACTTAAATACCTTTAATTTTTTTTTATTAAGATTTCCTTTTCCATTGTTTTATTATTTTGAAAAAGAAAAAGAAATTGTAACTGATTTTTCAAGTAAAGAAACCTGTATCTCAGTTTAAGTTTATAAGCTGAAATCTATCTTTTTCTTTTGTGATAGTTTGAAATTTTACTAAATCTTATTAAATTATTTTCTATTTTTAGTTTGACTAAAATTGTAGCTATCAAATCCTAATGGCATCAAATCTTATTAATGTCCCCTTAAGAACATTTTTCTGGTTCCGCCTATATTGATATTGCGGCTGAGGTAATTTAAGAAGAAACAGTGATTTTTTGCCATCAGATTGTACATATAGGACACACCTATAAAAATATATTGAATAAATAAAAATTCAATAATGTTGATATATAATTATATATATAGTTGAGCATAAAAATGTTCCATTATTTTTCTCTTCGTGCATATACCAAAGTTTTATGTCAGGTGTAAATGCTCCTTGTTTTTTAACAATTTAATGTATTTTGGTGATGTGTCCTAGGGGTGCGCCCCAGTTAATTCAGAAGATTGTTGATGATATTTGGTCGCAATTGCATAAATACCAAACATCAAATCACCTTTACAAGGGCCTGTTTGGAATTGAAGAGCGTATCAAACAGATTGAAAGTTTATTAAGCATTGACTCCCCAGATGCTCGGATTATAGGAATATGTGGCATGGGGGGAATTGGCAAGACCACTCTTGCCAGTATCATATTTCAAAAACATTATTCTCTTTTTGAAGGTCGTTGCTTTCTTAAGAATGTAAAGGAGGCATCTGCAGGACATAGGCTAGATGAATTGAGAACCAAACTTCTCACTGAGTTATTCCAGGACAGAGCTATCATAAGCTTGGACACTCCATCTGTAGTGCCACCTTTCATTGCTAGCAGGTTTCGCCGTAAAAAGGTGCTCATTGTGTTAGATGACGTGGATTCTTCAACCGAATTAGACACTTTGATTGAAGGGTATGGGGAGGTTGCCCCAGGAAGTAGAATCATTGTTACAACAAGGAATGCACAACTGCTTAAGAATGTGACTAATCAAATTTGCGTGCTTGATGTGTTGAATGTCGTTGACTCTCTTGAACTCTTCCAATTGCATGCATTTAAAAATATGCTTCCACCAACAGATTACACAGCGCTGTCGGAAAGGATGGCATATCATGCACATGGCAATCCATATGCTCTTAAAGTATTGGGTAATTTCCTTCACACTATAAGGATAGAAGAATGGGAGAGTGCCGTGAAAATGCTGGAAATGAATCTCGGCAAAGAGGATATTCAAAGTAGTATTAGCAATCTCACTAATATGGAGAAAGAGATGTTTCTTGACATTGCATGTTTTTTTGCATATCCCTATTATTACAAGTTTAAGAGAGATGAAATAGAAAGCACACTAGATGACAAAGGTTGCTTCTCTGCGAAAATGGGAATACGTGTTCTCAATGATAAGTCTTTGATAAATATTGATGCATCTAGTCAAGTGATTAGTATGCATAATTTGTTACAACAAATGGCTTTCACGATGGTATGTGAAGAACATAAAGAGCCTGGAAATCGAAGTAGGCTGTGGATTGCCAAAGATATTTCCCGCGTGCTGGAAACAGATTCAGTAAGTGAAAATACTTTTTGTTTATCAACACATTTCCTTATTTTCTTGTTTTTAATTACTGTTTACTTGATTGTCAGGGAACGGAGACAATTAAAAGCATAAGTTTGCATTTGTGTGAGCTTGAAGGAGATTTAAACGTGAGCCCTGCAGCCTTTTCAAAGATGTCCAATCTACAATATTTTCAAATTACCACTCATGAAGGAGCCAAGTTTAGACTACTTCCTGACAATGAACGTGCTCTTCAGTTTCATCCTACCAACAAGCTAAGATATTTTGGATGGGAGTTTTACCCTCATGAATCTTTTCCATCAGGGCTTAGTCTAGAGAATCTGGTTCAACTTAATTTGACAGACAGCCAAATTGTGGAATTTTGGAACGAAGACCAGGTGACGTTTTTTCTCTTATTTTTAATTAGTTTTTTTGGAAACCTAAGTGACGTTTCTAACTCTTTTCTCATTTGTCACAGCAGGCACCAGCCCTTGAGAAGTTAAAATTTTTAGAACTTCATGGTTCTAAGAAGCTGACTCAAATACCCAATTTGTCTCGGGCAATAAATATTGAAAGGATATGTCTGGCCCGCTGCGCAAGCTTGGTTCGAGTTCCTTCATATTTTAAGGATCTCCACAAGCTTCAGTTTCTAGATTTGACGGATTGCTCCAATCTTGTAAATGTTGAAGGGATACCATCAGGGGAAAATCTCAAGTACCTTCGTTTGGGTGGGACAGCAATAGAAGCAGTGCCGTCATCGATTGGGTGTCTCTCGGGTCTTCTTGTATTAAATTTACATGATTGCACAAAGCTTGAAAATCTTCCAACCAGCATTTGTAAGTTGAAATCTCTTCAAGTGCTGGATCTGTCTGGTTGCCTAGGCCTGGAAAACTTTCCAGAAATTTTGGAGCCTATGGAAAGCTTAATGCATATTAGTTTAAGGGGAACAATGATAAAAGAGTTACCACAGTCCTCAATTGAAAATCTAAAGGCTCACTTTGATTTGGATTTGAGTCATTGCGAAAACATTCAGTTTCTCCTAAGTGACCTATGTCGTTCAAGGAATATTGACAAATTGGTCAAATTGAATGTAAGTTATTGTGAGAACTTGAAATCAATTCCACAGTTTCCACCATCTTTAACAAATCTGGATGCAAGCGACTGCAAGTCACTAGAGACAATTTCTAGCTGGAGGACTCCACTCATACAAGAAAAGAGAAGTTTCTTATGCATGTGTTGTTCTTACAGATTTGATAATTGTCAAAAGCTGGATCAGAATACAAGAAACAACGTAATCCCTCGTGGGGCCTCGCTTGAAATTTTGTCTCTCGCAAGATCAGCACATAAATTGGAATCTAAATGCGGTCATGTATATTTCTTATCACTAACTTTAATTCGCTCTTTAATTAATACAATATATATTTTTTCCTGTGACTTAATTAATTTCTCATCATTTGTACAGGGACTGTCAGTGGCGTTTTGTTATCCAGGAGGTGACATTCCAAACTACTTTATTAGCCGTGAATCAGGAACTACAATCAATATTGACCTTCGTCCAAATTGGTGTGATGCCAACTTCTTGGGTTTTGCTTTCTGCTTTGTTCTTGATTTGGTTGAAGTTGGCTGTGAAAAATTATTTGATCACACTAGGATTACTGAATGTCAGTTTAGATTCATGAATGATGATGGCAGTGTTGAGTATCCTTGCAAGGTTCCAGTAAAATTGCACTTGCAATCTTCAAAACTAAATTCAGATCACGTATTGATACTTTATGACCATGATTTGTCTCACAAGAAATTACAAGAGACTTTTGGGGCAAATTGGTCCTCTATTAGCAGAATTGTCACCAAGGCTTCTTTTGATTTCCGACTTTCGTTGCATTATGTTGATGGTTCCGTATCCAAGCCTCCAGTCTTCCGGGGTGGTGATGCTTGGTCAAACTATATAGGTTGTAATCGATGTTGCAAGATAATTAAAAAGTGTGGGATTTGGTTGATATATGATCAGGAAGATGGAGGAAAATTAATGGATATTGACCAGAAACCAAAAGAGGAAGAAACTAAACGCTTTGCTCAACCTTCTCAAGTCGGTGGAGGAAGTACTCTTGAAGATGTTTGCCTTGGTGATGACAAAGTTAATGCCAACACAGCAGCAGTGGCAGCAGCAGAAGAAGAAACTCAATGCGTTGCTAAACTTTATCAAGTCAGTGGAGAAAGTACTAGTACTCATGAAGTTGTTCGCTTCGTTGATGAGAATGTTGATACCAACACTGTTGTAGAAGAAGAAGAAACTAGACGCTTAGCGCAACTTTCTCTAGTCAGTGGAGCAAGTACTAGTCATGAAGTTGTTTGTATTGAAGATGAGAAATCTCAAGAAATCGAATCATATCCCAATATATGAGCTCAAGAAGAATCAAGCTTCAATGAATGGTTATCACTTCTCTATTGAATAATGAATAGGTAAATCATTCATTTAATACACATTCTCCTTTCACCGTATGCATTTCAATTTTCAAGCTCTTTAAAAATTCATTTCACAACTAAACTCTGAAGTCACGTACATAAATAAAATTTTATTTTACTTTTTTAAACTTAGTTGCTAATTTCAATTATCAATTAATTGTTGAAATTAATGAGTTAGATGGAAGAATAATTATTCCAACCTTTTAAGTACGTACTGATTGTGAGTTTATGCATGCAAATGAACTGGCAGGCAGCTGACGAGGGGAACATGGATAATGGATGCGTGAAAGGTAATTCATAAAACTTGTAGAAGAAGGTTATTAGTATAATTAACCAAGTATATTATTTTCAATTTATACTATTTTGATGGAAGGAAATAAGGTAGATAGTACAGTCTTTTGATTCAATATTAGAAAATGAAAGTTAAGCCTTTGTTTTGCTAACTAGTAATTATTATAAATATTTGGTTAAAGTTGGATACAATAATTCCTAATCTATAAGTGATGGAGCATGACTCAAACTCACAAATTCAAAGGTGTGAGTGCAAAGGACATACCTCTAGCTTAATCATCTTCTATATTTATATTTGCTTTTCCAGAAGATGTATATGTGAATATTGGACCAGTTTATATTGGTACCCTTATGATAGGCTAGTTGCTACATATATATATATATATATATAAGTCGATTCATTGTGTTAAGATATGGGAGGGCCTTGCTACACCTCTGTTTTATAATTTTTTTTTCTTTTTTTGGTCGAATTCTGTTTTATAATATATGCAATTTAGATAGATATACTTACTACTTTGGACTTCCCTAAGATTACTGCAAACATAAAGTAATCAATCTATCAAATAATAAATTACAAATTTAATTTCCGTTTGGAGCTTTAATATCTTGATCTAATCTAAAAAAAAAATTAAGCCAAAGAATTTAATTATATAATTAAAATAATAAATTAGCAATTTAATTTCCTTATTGAATTATATAGTAATATTTACAGTAGAATCTGATAGACTTTAATGTTTTAGCTTTAACAATTAGACTGCTAGAACTTAGTATATAATTCATCAAAAGTATATAAAATAAAAATAAAACAATACCAAACTTGAGGATTAGCTTTTTTGGTGAATTTATGATTTTTTACTTCTTCTGTATTCCTTCGTTGTCATGTTTAATTTCTTTGTAAAAAAAGAAACTACATATGCATGGTCATTTTGAAATTAATTATTGCTTACCTATTCTCTACAGGTTTTATATATCAACAATATTATCATTCTACTGCTCCCAGTGTTGAGTTAGAACACGGACAGCAACAGCTAGCTAGCTGAAAGTTCATTTGTATTTGTGAATTTACTTGGTACCTAATAATGTGGTTTGAATTGCTTTCAAATGTTTATTGTAATTGTTCCAAACTTACTCATATTTGAGCTTCGGATATACTTTGAACTTGGATTATCAAACTGCTTTGGTTTTGGGTCAAATAACTAATGTCAATTACCAGTCAAATTGATTGAATCACTTTGAAGAATGGGAGAGTGCATCGAAAATGCTGAAAATAAATCCCAACAAAAACATTCAAAATGTTTTGAGAATAAGAAATGAGGGACACCCTTAGCATGAGGTGTGATAAATAATATATGATAGCAATTTTTGTTGGCAATACAAGACATATTTTAATTGATTAAGATATGATATATTATTACATATAATCAATAAAAACATGACACATTATTTATATTGGCAATACAAGACATGTGGTATATTTATGTTTTTTTGGTAAAATAGGATGCATTAGCACAAAAACCCATAGAAACAGGTTACAGAGCAGCAGCCTGCTCAGCTACGATAATGTTCAAAATACAAGGGGGAATACTGTGGGACTCTCGAATATGTGTTAGGGTTTCAAACCCTAATTGGTATTAATTTCGCCATTAAATGGTCTTTAATACTTTGATTTATTACTAAATAAATTCTCTGCAAATATGGTATGCAATGAATTTGATTTATGGTATTTATGACAGTTGACTATGATTTTTTTTAGGAAAGTGTTATTTATGTGTATTTATTTTATTAATTCCGTAATTAATGATAAAACCCTAAAAACTGTCTATTTAAAGGCAGCATATAAGCTTAAGACAGGTTCTTTTTCCCTGTCTACGTTCTGTTTCTCTGTAACCTTTTCGATTATCAATTCTTCTTCATCTCATTTTTTCTATTCAAAAAGACGTTTTGGTTCATTTTGATTTCCTGACGAGGAACTTTTCGGATCTGTTAAGGAGCTCAAGAGTTTAAGGTAGGTTTTTCCTAAACCATCTTTTTGTTTAATGATTTTCTGGATGATTTTTATATATATATATATATATATTATTTATGTTTATTTCTATTTTTATTATTAAGAAGAGATTATGATTTATACACTATCTGATGAGTTTGATGGATTTTCGAAATACCAATATATGTTTAATATTTTTGTATATATTTTTCGTCATTAGATCTATCCTCTACGAATATTCTCCTTTTCGTTTCGCCTCAATCGGATTTTTGTAGAAATAGTTATAATTTTTCGAAGCTCATACTGTCAATCTGGAAAATTATGACCAATGAGTGTTTTCTGTATAATTTCGTGGGGCATATGGATTTATTTACCTTTGAAACTTTTACAGTTGGGACTTAAGATATTTATGAACATTATCAAATTGAAATTTCTATTTTTCGATCTGCAATGAGTAAGTTATGGATTTTTTGAAGTTTAAGACATTGATGCTGGAATGCTGAGATTGTTATGGTTTTCTGATAAGCGTGTCTGGTTTCTTTGCTTGGATTGGAATGAAAGAATTTATATAGCTACCTTTACTTGTTATGGTTTCATTGCCACTGGTTTTGGTAGGAAAATATTTTTGTGGAATTTATTAAAAATATTTGATCGTCTCTGATTCACTGCAGAATTTGTGTGACAGTTCATATTAAAAAGTAGATATTAAATATTTACTTGTTTTTTAAAATTATGAGAAAATTATGGCTCATCCGAGACATATAAGAGATCCTAGTGCTTTTGGAATCATGTGATTTGGATGAGTATTGAATTTATTATGAATTTTACAATACAGCTGTTGTGCAATTTTCATATGTGTTTATTGGATAACATATCTTGGAAATTTTGAGGTTATTGTTATAGCATGAATTTGATGAGTATGATATGTATATGTGATCTATGCATGTTGATTTGAATAAGAATTAATGCATACATGCATGTGCACAAAAATGTACGACGGACTATGAACGGTACATTACTTTTGGTTGGTATTTTGAAAGCGCGCTATATAAGTTTTGGGGTTTGATCATGACAAACCATGTAAGCTATAAGTAAGACTGAAATGCTTACGGTGTTATGCTATAAGTGAGATTGAGATGCATACACCCTTTGAGAATTTGTTTAGAAATCCAACCATTATGTGATAAGCTCATTAATCATGCATGCATTACAAGTTTTCTTTTTGATTATGTTATAAGTTTATGATGAGCTATGAAAGGTTTGAATCTTCAAGTATGTAAGACATTTATGATTAGTTTGTTATTGTGATCTTTATTGGCATGCGAAGTTATATGTATACTTTTGACGTTTTGTATGAATTTTGGGAAAGCCTACTGAGTTTAGTAAACTCATGTTTTTTCTTATTTTCTTTCCCAGGTAAGCACGCCTAGACTGTTTACTTACTCGAACTTGTAGAGATGGTAGACACGTGGTAGCTCGAGAGGAGGTTCCTTGAGGGTATTTAAATAAAGTAATAAAGTTGTCTACCTAATGGTGATATTGCTTTTATTTCATTTTCAACTGAGAACTATTTTCCTATTAAATTGAAGTGTTTTAATGTGGTTGGACGTGTGTTGAAGTATAGTTATAATCCTTTGAATTAACTTATTAATATTTTTATAATTATGTTGGGAGTTATGTATTTAATCAGTTACTATAATATTTTGTGATAATTATCTAAGCATTTAATAGCAGTCTAAGTATGAGTTTGACTGTCTATGCAAAAATGATTGAATAAGTTTTAAATTTTTCCGCAATTTCCGCAAGTTAAGTTTTGGTAGCCACTCTAACCTTGTTCGACCTAAGGGACTTAGTTAGGGTGTGTTACAAATACAGTCTACTGTAAATTCATCAAATTGAAAATCAATTTTAGCATGAAGAGAGAGCTTTGCTACTGCATCTACTGCCACGTTGCTACTTCTCCGTTTCCACTTCGCCTTCCAGCCGTGACTGACAAAACACTTCTGGATGTTGCAGATGGAGTAATAAGCGTACCAGCAGGTGGGATCGCTATCAGCGTTAACATCTTCTTCTACTTCTTAACAGCTTCTTCTACTTCTTTGGCATCCGTCTCCCATTCCACCCATCTCCATCCACACTGCTCGACATACTCCACAGCCCACCATAAGGCTTCCACTTCAGCCACAAACGAAGACACAAGTTGATTAACTTGGATGCCATAAAAAGCAGTTTTCCTTGATCGTTTCTAACCACCATGCCAAATGTTGCTTGAGCACCAACAAAGGCAGCGTCTACGTTTGCCTTAATACAGGTTTGTTGAGGAGGGATATTTATGTTGATTGAGATATTTATGTTGTTTGGAAATCATATACATTTCTTATCACTCACTTTAATTTTTTTTTTTTTTTGGTAATTTTATCACTCACTTTAATTTGCTCCTTTAGAACTTATATTTAATATGATATACATGGCGATATTTTTTCCTATGACTTAATTAATTTCTCATCCTTTGTACAGAGACTATCAGTGGTGTTTTGTTATCCAGGAAGTACTTTATCAGTCATGATCACGGTGATTCCAAAGTAACTTCAATTAAAATTGACCTTCCTCCAAATTGGTGTGATGCCAACTTCTTGGGTTTCGCTTTGTGCTTTGTTCTTGATTTGAGTGAGGCTGCCAGTGAAAGATTGGAGCAAATTGGCCCTCTATTTTCAGCGGTAATATTGTCACAAAGGCTTTTTATTTTCGGCTTTCAGTGAATTATATAGTACTTGAAAAGCCAGAACGAGACTATATATAGACGAATAGAACTACATGACCTTCAATTTATATCATACATAAATATATAAGTAAAGAAAAAAAAAATAATACCGAACTATATAACTTCGGGGTTTTGTTGGTGATCGTATGGGTTAATTTTTGTGAGACGTCCCCCAAATGTACTTTGGTGATGGACCCTTATACGTTTCCATTGTTATAATTTGTTATTTGTCTAGTTATTTTTCATGACTATATTTTATCTTTTTGAACAATTTATTGCAAACCAATTGCATGACTACCAAAATGCACTTAGATTTATGGGCTGTTTTTTTTTTCTTTATCTTTTTCATTTTCTTTTTGGTGGTTTTTTAACACTTTGTTATAGTGTGTTCCGGGATTTTCTTGGTCTTATATTGCTACCTCTCGAGTTTTGGCAGATTTCAATGTGATTCAAATTTGTTCTTTTATCCGTGTTGCATATTCTAAGTTCTCACAGCAAGAGCTTGCTGCTCCAAGCCAGTTTTAACACCGGCATGGGCATGGGCTACAAAATTATAAATCAAACCACCCAAAAAGCAACTTTTGAAAACCAGAGGGTCTGAATTGCAATTTTGTGTAAACTACTGAAATTCATTTTCCCCATCAATTTACTAGTCTTATTTTACGGTATTGTCTACAGGATCTCAGCAACAATATCCACCTATGGAGCATCCCAACTGAAATTCATTAATTTGTCTGATAATACATGAAGCGTTTCAATTGCTTATTTCAATTATATTGGGAAACAAAAAAATAGTGAAGGTATTGGGTTAGTGAGAGTATACTTTTCTTCTGAAATGTTACCAAATGTTCATTGAATTAATTGTGAAAATGAGATTTGAGTTATGGACTCTGAAAAGCTGATGAGCAGCAATCGATGGTTGTGGCGTTGTCAAGAAAATTTGGAATTTTTGGACACATAATATTCCAAATACGCCTCTACGAAACGTGAAATTAAGAAGGCATGTCCGTATTAGAATAATCAAGTATATGATTGTTATTTGTCTTTGTCCCTTTGAAAGCTGAGTAAGGCATGAAGAACATTTACCCATATTTGTTTCCCAACTGACGTGGCATTACATTATTGGTTAGTAAAATAATATATATAATCTATTAAAAGATGGATGAACTCCTGAATGGAAGCCAAATGTTACAGCAGTTGGAAAATTTTGCTTTGTTATTGTTTGAGCTACTCAGCTCATTCTTTTCAATATTTTCTGGTCTCAATTTTAAATAAAATTATAAAATTTTTATTTTCTACTTTGTACCTAAAACTAAATTTCAGTTTCATGGACAAATATTTCCATTGTTATGTCTAAAAAAGAATTTAATAAGATTTTTTTTTTCTTTTTTTTTAAAGAAAAACAAGGTAGACGCAACATCTTGGCTTAAATGTTTAGGAAAGGAAATCACTAGAAATAATTTTGTGATAGCTGCAACAAGAATTTTGGGGCTCTAAGTGCAATCACAAAAGTAGCCTCCACATTAGCATAATCGACTAAATGTTAAATTTCCTGCTTTATGTCCTAAATTGTATTTTGACTTTCAAGAACATCTATTTTCCGTGTTAAATCCAAAAAGTTTGGGCAATACTACACTTACAAGTTTTATTAAAATTATTTATCAACTGTTGTGGTAGTGATTATATGACAATACAGTATTGATTAACAGTTGAACATAAGACAATAATAGATAAATAAATCTTAAATGGAAATCAATAATATAATGTCATATCAATTGGTAAACGTACTTAATAATAGTTTATTGTTAAGCATGGATTAGATTTATTGAAAAAGCTTATAGGAAATGAAGTAAACACATGCAACATCCTTCGCTTCAATGATAGAGTAGACAATTTATCTTATTCTAAATATATTTTTTGGATTTTCTTTTTTCTTTTTTTAACTTAAGGGTGAGGGATTCAAAAATATATATTATTGTTACATAACTTCATTTTTTCTTCTCTATAAACCTTGTAATAATCAATTTTTTATTTCTTTTTCTTTGATATTTTAGGCAGTAAATCTAGGTGTTGACCGGTAATCTTCTCTAAAGTCTCCTGCCTTCTTTGTCCATCTTGCTCACCTTCTACACCTAAAAGACATGCAAAAAGGTTCTAACAGAGACACCTGAGGGGAATCGGATAAGTTCTTTTTTATGCTTAAGTTAGCATGTGTGTGTTCGGATAGATAGAAAAAGCTGGGTAAGAGTCACTTACCTCCCCCTCTCATTGTCTGAAAAAAGAATGCGAGTGCAGTAAAATTTAACTCAATTTAAAGAATTTGTCATTTTTCTTAGTAGTGTTTTATTTGTTTTACAAAGTTCACTATTAGAAAATATTGGGTGTAAACAAATTCCTTGTCGTCCTTTAGCCCTGTTGAAACTAAACAAATTCCATGTCTTCTTTTAGCCTTCAAACTTTAGTTGACCTATCTAATTTCTATCCATATTTGCACCCTCAACTTTAGTTGATAAATTTATACTCATGACAAATTGATTATTTTTAAGTCTAAAAGCGTAAAATTTGAAAAAAAAAAAATCCAATCATAGTTTGACTACATGCTAAATTGGTAAATTACAGTTTGTACAGAGACTTTAAGTTGTGTTTTGCTATCCAGGAGATGATGTACCAAAGAGTCTTGATCACAGTGATTCCAAAGTAGCTTCAATTAAAATTGAGCTTCCTCCGAATTGGTGTGATGCCAACTTGAAGTTGGGGTTTGGGTTTCTGCTTTGTTCGTGAAGTTGGCATTGAATGTGTCTCCAGCTTCCCGTAAAATGCTACTTTCATTGTTGTTTTTCTGTAGACATACATGGTGGAAAAATCATAATTTTAAAATTTTCAGAATTTTCTTTTTGTTTCTTTTCCTTCTTCTTCCTCCGGCTGACTCTCTCTCTCTTCACCACCCGTCCCTCTCTTCTCCTTGCAGCCAAGCCACCACCCACCACCACCGGACGTTGCCGGCCACACCACACCTTCGCTGGCCACCCATAGGCCTCGCCGGCGCCGCCAGAGGCCAGAAAACCGCCATGGCCGACCCCCCCTCTCCTGCTTTCGTCGGATTCCGGCGACTTTCTAGCGAGAAGGTAGGTCATTTCCCACTCTATTCGACCTCCTGAACTCAATTTTGAACTCCGTTTGGCTTGAAACCTTTTATTTATGATGAATTTTGGAAACCCTTTGAAACCGCCACTTTACGGCAATATTCCAGCCACCTCTGGTAAATTCTTGCTTCTGGTCTCATGGGCTTAGTTTTTATATATGGTTTGCTAATTTAGGCTGAGTATTATAAAAAGCCCCAAATTTAGAGGGTTTAGGGTACTTTAGGAATAGTGTATTTTGTATTCCATAGTTGGTACCTATAATTAATTTTTGTTAATTTGAGGTTCTTGCACCATCGAAAATTGACTACATTATTTTCCTTGGCTAAATTTCTGGGCATGGTTTTGTTAGCTTGATGGGCTGCATCGAAGTGTTTTGTTTAGACTATAAAAGCATGGAGGCTAGATAGGTTTTGGATGGCAGTATCAAAGGTGGATGTTTTAGAAAGTTTTCTAGCTTTCTAGATTATGATACCATTTAAGAAAAGTGCTAAACTTCCTTTGCATGAAAATGATCATTAGCTTATGAAAACCCTTTGCATGAAAACAATTTTTGTTTGATTTGTTAGTCCTTGGTCAACTCAGAGCACTGGAAGTTAGTAGCTTGATGTTTTCCCATAATACTTTATTAAACCCTTATCGTGAAGGTTTATGGGTGTAGTTAACTTATTGGACTCAAAAGCATGGAGAGATCATGGTAAAAGCTTGGAGATGTCTCGTGACTAGATGTCTATCTTTGGCCATTAGGGAATATGTTTTTAGCTATGATATTTAGTATATTTATTTGTTCATGTATCCATATTGATGTTCCAACAACTATGAATTGGCTAGAAGAAGAAATGGGTCACTGACTTCCTTTAAGTAATATCAGCACAGAGTACTCATGGGGTTATATTCCTATGTGTATGCATGCATGCATGATGCTAGCAATGAAGCATCCTGTAACACAAAATTAGTCAAATTGTTCAATTAGATTTACATGATTGCAGAAGGATTAAAATTTTTCCAACCAGCGTTTGTTAGTTGAAATCCCTTCAATCACTAGATCTCTCTGGCTGCCTAAACCTGGAAAAGTTTCCAGAAATTTTAGAGCCTATGGAATGGTTAAGGCGTATTAGCTTAAGGGGAACAATGATTAAAGCGTTGCCAGAGTCATCAATTGAGAATCTGGTGCGCTCTCTGAGTTGGATCTAAGTTATTGCAAAAACATAGAGTTTCTCCTAAACGACCTGTGTTCTTTAAGGCATATTTACACATTGGACCTTCAGGGATGTTCAGAACTTCAAAAATTGCCTCCCCTTCCCCATAGTTTGGTCAAATTGGATGTAAGATCTTGTGAGAACCACCATTTTTAACAACTTTGGATGCAAGGTATTGCACGTCACTAGAGACAATATCAAGCTGGAGGACTCCTCGCTTACACAACCAGAGCTGTTCCTTACATGGTTGTTCTTATAGATTTGATAATTGTCAAAAGCTGGATCAGAATTTAACAAACAACGGAGTTCCTCATGCACCTTCGCTTGACATTTTGTGCGCTGCTAGATCACCATGAAAATTGGAATCCAAATTTGATCATGTACATTTTTTATCACTCACTATAATTCGCTATTTTAGAACTTATATTTAATATGATATACATGTTGATATTTTTTTCCCATGACGTAATTAATTTCTCATCCTTTATACAGAGACTATCAGTGGTGTTTTGTTATTCCGGAGCTGACATTCTGAAGTACTTTATCAGCCATGATCACATTGATTCCGGAGTATCTTCAATTAAGATTGACGTTCCTCCAAATTGGTGTGATGCCAACTTCTTGGGTTTCGCTTTCTGCTTTGTTCTTGATTTGAGTGATGTTGCCAGTGAAAGATTATTTGATCACACTAGCATTGAATGTGTGTACAACTTCAATGATGATGGTGGTGCTGAGTATCACTGCAAGGTTCCTGTAAAATGTTACTTTCAATGTTAAAAACTCAATTCAGATCACATATTGATAATGTATGAGAATGAATGGTCTTACAAGAAGTTACAAGATAATTTTGGGGAAAATTGGTCCTCTATTTCTAGCAGTAATATGTCGCCAAGGCTTCTTTTTTCTTCCGGCTTTCATTGCATTATGTTGATGGTTCCAAGAATTCAGGCTTCAGGGAAAGTGCTGGCTAGTCACTTGTAGCTTCCGATGAATGTGAGAAGATTATAATTAAAAAGTGTGGGGTTTGGTTGATATATGATAAGGAAGACGGAGGGGCATTAATGGATACTCGAAGCTTTACTCAACTTTTTCAAGTTAGTGGAGGAAGTACTCGTGAAGTTGTTTGCCATGGTGTTGAGAAAGTTAATGCCTACACAGCACCACCAGAAGAAGAAGAAGAAGAAACTAGACCCTTGGCTCAACTTTCTCTAGTCAGTGGAACAAGTAGTACTAGTCATGAAGTTGTTTGCATTGAGGATGAGAAAGTTAAAGAAGACAAATCATATCCCAATACATCAGCTCAAGAAGAACCAAGCTTCATTGATTGGGTACCGTATACCTTTTGAATAATGAGTAGGTAAAAATCATCCATTTAATACACATTCTCCTTTCACCGCATGCATTTCAATTCTCAAGACATTTTAAAAATTCATTTCACAACTAAACTCTGGTATTTATTCCTATTTTTCTTAATAAAACAATTGAAGCTAAAATATTAGTATACAATTTATTTTTAACACTTTGATAGTGTGTTCCGGTGTGCTTTGAGATATATTCTTGGTTTTTTACTAGAGTTCTGGTAGATTTCAATGTGTCTCAAATTTGTTCTTTTTTCTGTATTGCAGATTCCAAATTCTCATAGCGAGGGCTTGCTGCTGCAAGCCAAACTTAACACCAGCTTGGGTATGGACCATTTTGCATGTCATTGGATTTCTTATTATAACTATTACTTTTACTTCTACTATAACTATTACTTTCGCTTTTGCTTTTCAGTTGTGGAGATTATTTTTTCAGGGCCACTCCCTGTGTTTCATGCCAGACCCTTTTCTTGTTTCAATTCTTTTTTTTGTTTTAATGTTATTTCTCTATTTATGAGTAGCCCCTGTTATGTCTCCTTGTCTGAAAGAGAATGTGAGTGTAATGCACGGGGTTTTCCAATTTCCCCTGTTGTAACTAGACAACTAATCAACTAGGTTGTCTAGTTGGATCTTGGGTCTTATATTTTTCATACGTTTTTACTTTTCTCTTTATTTAGGCTCAACAGACTTTACATACCCCGTATACTTTTTTTTTCTTTTTTTTTTTTGGGTTCTTTGCTCATGTTATATAATAATTCTAATCTAAAGGAAAAGAGATATAACACGAACCTACGATTTTTAAGTTATAGGTGTGCAGGCCCGGCTATGAGGCTTTGGGGGCTTAGGCAAATTTTAATTAGGGGCCTTATAAGTATTTTTTTCAAAAATATATGTAAATTATAATAATAATAATAATAATAATAATAATAATAATAATTCAAAATTATAAAAAAAAAAAACATGATTCTACAACTTTCAAAAATATAAATTAAATCAAATTTTTTTTTTCATAAAAAGCAACCGTTATAAAATTATAATCTATGTACAAATTAAATTTAGTATTTATTTTTTTATAAAAAGCAATAATTATACTATTATAATCTATGTATTTTAAAATTTATTTTTTCATTAGAACAAATATATAAATTTATTTTCAGTTCATTTTTCTTTTCTATAGATTTTTTTCATCATAAAACTATAATTTTATATTAATTGAAAAACTCATTCAAAAAATAATAAAACTATTAAAATCAACGATCATTTTGAGAGAAATAAAAATAGAATAAATATGAGAACATATTATTTTAGTCAAATAAATAAAAATTATGACCATCACATATATATACAAACTGTGATGCAACATGATAATATATATTAAAATTTTTTATAACAAATTAAATACAAAAAACAAATATACATGGGAAAAGAAAATAATAAAAAAAAGAAAAGAAACAAACTTAACAATAAAACTAAAAAAATAAAAAATAAATAAAAAAGATAAATTATGTAGAAACGGAAAAAATAAATAATAATATGGCCTCACTTTTTATAAATAATTTATTTAATAGAAATTTAATTTTAAATTTTTATTTTATTATTTAATATATATATATATATATATATAATAAGTATTTTTTAAAGGCCCTTATAATAAGCAGGGTCTTAGATGATTCTCTGCTCCGCCTATAACAAAGGCCGGCCCTGTAGATGTGAAGAGCATAATTACTGGAACTGCTCACTTACCACACCATGTATAGTTGTATACCTTGAAAGTCTTAAACCACGTACAAAATTTAACTCGATTTAATGAATTTGCTAATTTTCCTCATTTGTATTTGTATTTCTAGCCCTGATAAAACCTAGAATATGGAATAGAGTGGTACGCTCGTCTTTTAGAAGACAAAACATTTTTTTACATCTCTAAGAAGAAGAAGAAGAAAAAGAGTTTTCGAATGTCAGTAATACACGAATTTTGATCTCAAAATTCTGTCATAATTCTGACAGTTGGTCATCTCGATCAAAAGCCGTAGTAGCTATAGTGAGGATGGGGTACTCAGCATGAGCATGGGACTAATAATGGCAACAAATATCGTTATTAATTAGAATTAATAATAAGATCGTAAACATCATACATCAGTAAAATCAGTATTGCTGTTTTTTTTTACAACACTCGCAAAACCCAACAAAATATAGCACTTATCCAAATTCATCACAGCGAAGATGCCGCAATTTGTCTCCATCTAGGCTCTATGTATTAACAATGAATTAACATAACATCAACACCCAATAAAACAAAAACAAAAACAAAATTGATTTTTAATATTTTAATCAAAATTAAAATGTTTAGTTTTCATTTCATTTTAAAAGTTGTTAGTTTTGCTTAAAAAAGAAAACAAAAAATTGATTAAGAAAAGAAAAGAAAGGAAGTTGGTATTCCACATTGTAAACCCATCATTATATCACTGATCAATAACTTTATTTTATAATTTTATTTTTTTTTGCCAAATCAGAACACCCATGTAGAAACAAAGAAAGAACACCCATGTAAGTCACCATATTTGTTTCTTTATAATCATCTACCTACCTAATAAACAAATTATAAGACTTGGTCTAATTTGTTGAACGCCCATGTCGTTAATTTGTTTATTTGTTTTGGCCTTATATGACTCGGTCTAATCAATTTTTTTATAGCTCATTTCATTCATTGTTAATACATTGAGCCAAGATGGTGACAAAATTGCAGCAATTTCATTGTCATGGTCAGTGCGGGTAAGTGTGTCGACACTGATACGTTCATAACTTCATTGTCACGACTATTTTTTTTTTTTTTGAGGACAGCTTTTCTTACAATTACAAATACTGAGTTCACCATGTGAACATGTTGACTTAAGTTAATAGGAAAAAAACCTAGTGCTCCTGGCTTATGTTTAACAGGAAGGATCGAAAAGGAGAATGTTAGAGTGGTGGGGGAGGGGTTAATGAAAAGGTGGAATTGATTATATAAATTTCTCTTTTTTTTTTCTTTTTTTTTGGTATAACAGAAAGAAAGGAGAATATAAATAATTAAATTGTGAATAAAAATTTATTAGCTATTTGTAAAAAGCTTTTGTCCTCTAATTTATTTAATATTAAAAGAAATATTTTTTTATGAATTATGATGAATTTATCATTTGTTTTTTAAATTTATTCCCTCCAATCTTTCGACACCTTCACCTTCAATCCCTTCGAAACTCTCTCTCTTCCCTCAAACCCTATACGAGTGAACATACGTGTGAACCTAAGTTAGCTAATTGGGTTTGCTTATAATAATTATTTTTTGCTTTTTAAAGGTCTACTTATAATAATTTATTGGCCATAAAGCAATTTCCAACTCACTTCATACCGACCTTTCAGGTGTCACATGTGAGAAGAGGAGCGATATACACAATATTAAACTCTTAACTTTTCTTTTCTTTTTTTCTTTTTTCTTTTTTTTTCCCCTTAAACTTGGGATTGAGGGGATTCAAAACAAACCAACATTTCTATTTTAAAATTTTAAATTTGATTCATATAAAAATCAATTTATTTTTAATTTTAATTTATTGGGTGATGATCGATACACGTTACTGCCTACTCCATCCAAAGTCAACAGTTTTGGGTAAATATTTCAACAAAAATAATAATAAAAAATTTTTGGTTTATTAGTTTTGGTCTCATGACTTGGTCTAATTAATTTTATTATAGTTCAATTGATTCATTGTTAATACATTGAGATTAGATGGAGACATCATTACAGCTACTTTATTAGTGATCAGGTAAAGTAAGATTTTTATTATAAAGTTAGAATAATTAAAGTAGTAAGAAGTTCTATTCACTATTAAAATTCTGAATTTATATCGAAATTTTTTTTATTATATTAAAAAAAAAGATATTGCTTATAACTTCATTGTCATGACATATAATATATATATATATATATATTATATTTTAGGATTGCTTTGCTTAACGCGTTTAACTTGTACCAAAACAATTACAAGTACTGTGTATTCACCGAAAGAACATGTTAAGTTAGTGGGGTCTGCTTATAAAATTCTTAAAAATGTGGACCTAAGTAAATGGGATCTGATAATAATAATTCACGGGAACAGATACTGTTTAATTAAATTTTAATGAGGATGAGGATGACAATAACAATATTATAGTTTAATAAAGATACTCCACCGAAATATTCCACCTTCTCCACTTTTCACTGTAATAATAATCACAAAAGTGTGAACGTATTAAAAATTTGAATTACTTTAAACAGAATGACCTCCTTTTGGAAAATTACATTACAACTTCTACTATATGTTATCTTCGTTTGAGAGAGTGCACATGAATAATTTTCTAATATATTAAACTTCTATATAGTTAAAATCATTAAAAAAAAAAAAAAGGGAAAACATTTGAGAGGGGTCACATGCCAGCCTCTTCTTGTCGATCCTGTATATAGCCCAACATATATACACACGTATATAGTTGTTGTTAATTCACTATTCTCTACTATTGGTTGACTTCTAATTTTTTTATTTTTTATTTTGGAAATAGGATTGCACACAAGAATTTTGAAAGGTGTTTGTATGCCATTAGATACTGCGACCACCAACTTAATTTGCTACCTCTTATTTTTTTATTATTATTATTTTTTTTATTTTTTTTTCTGTCGATTCTTATGTAACATACCCAACACAAGCACACAAGGGAAGGGGGAAAGAGCTCAATCAAAAGGCAATTTCTGAGTTTCGGTGGGCAAGATAGCAATTTATAATTCCACACACATCACCACATAAATGATTGAGATTTACAATATTTGCTAGGGGCTTGAAACTAAGACCTTAATGGTATGGTATGAGCTTGAGAGACGTACCATTGGGAATAACTCACAATCATTTGTTATATTTGCTAATTTGGATTAACACATATATTACAAACGGATTTTTTATTAATTTAATTTAATTTATTTTTGTTGGGATATACCTTCCCCAGGTGGATCCTATGGGTAACATACACATATAATTGGGAAGATAATGAGATAAGAAAAGAGGCTATCAAGGATAGATGGCAGAGATTAAAATATAAGCAAAGGTAAGAGGAGAGAGGCAACAAGAGGGGAGTATGGAGACAAGAAAGTTAGGTAGAAAAATTAGATGATTCTTCTCCATTCTTTTTCTCCACTCATTCCTCTAAAAACAATCATCTATAACTCTTAGGCTTTGTTTGGTATTAAAGAGGGGGAGGGGGGAAGAATGGAGTGGGGTGAGGAGAGGAAGAGGTAAAAAAAGTAAGTAAATTACATCAAGCCTTCGTATTGTTTAGTATGATATAAAAAAAAAATATAATGTATTAAAATATAATTAAAAATTTATTAATTTATTATAAAAACTCTCCCTTCTCCAATCCTTCTAATATTGAAGGGAGTGCTTTTGATGAATTTATCATCCATCCTCAAGCACACCCTCTTCATCAATCTCTCCTACCAAACAACCACCACCCTTCAAATTTCTTCACCATTCCCTCTCCCTCCCTCAATCCCTCCACTAATATCTCATACTAAGTAAGGGCTTAGAGTATTTTCATGAGAATTCAACCCATATCAGCAATATGAATTAGGCATCGGAGGTGTTCATGGTGAACCCTACCCCCAATGGTGAACCCTTCTAACCCGTGCTTTTTATATTTTGCAGGTGAGGAATTAGAGATGTTAGAGAGAAAGAAGAGACGTTTCCATTCAAGCTCTTACATCCCCATGCTGATTTTCCAAACTCAAGAGCTGGACTCCTAATGTTGTAGTAGTCGGAAAATCGACCAAACCAATTTTTATTTTTATTTTTTAATAAAATATTAATTAATCAAATGTTAACGAATTCACTAAAAGCTAATATTAGATTAAAAGCACTATAACACTAAAATTATTACTGACCCTAAAGGTGATCAACATATATAAAAATCATGTTGTTAAATTCAACATATAAAGTGATTAATTTAGAAGACAAAGTGACTGATAAAGAAAAATTTTAAAAGTAACGGTCCATGGTCTAAGTAACAATTATGTGATGAAGTCATTTATATTATATATTTTTCCTAATAAAAAAAATAGAGAACGGTACCCATAGTCCTTTGATCAGAGCCCATGTAGTAAAGTCGCATCTATGAGAGCTTCCCTCCACTGTGTCAACAATGTGTCATGAAAATTCATTTTATGTTTTTCCACTAATGCAGCCTCAAAATCTGTCCGATTCCGTACAGTAAGTGCACTTATGTAGTAAAAAACGGGTAGAACAATCTGCCCATTTGTTTTCTGGCATTTGAGTATTTGCACGAGCTCATCCAGACACCACTTAGAAGATACATAGTTTTCCGAGAAAATGATAACAGAAATCTTCGACTCCTTTATGGCTTTCTCAAGTGCTGGTGACATTTTATCTCCGGTCTCAAATTCACGAACATCCATGTAGGCTTTGATTTGATTACGACGTAACTCATCATAAAGAAAGCTAGTAAAACAATAGCGGGTATCGCCACCGCTGAAACTGATAAACACGTTATGTTTGTCTAGAGGAGGAGGAGGAGGAGGAGGATGAGAAGAAGAAGCAGCAGCCATGTACCAAAATTAAGTCTCCGGCTGTCCACAGTGAAGAAAAATAGATGGGTATATTATACATATAAAGTGAGTAGGAAATTTGTTCAACTTGTACAAGAAATATATGGGGGAGGGGGGAATTACAAAATTGGATTCGAAGGTAAGATGTATTCAACCTACGACCTCAAGGGTATGAGTGTGAGGGGCCAACCATCAGGCCATCACCTCACTTGACTTGTTTGAAGTAAAAAATACAGGGGATAAAATGAAAATTTACCCTAAAGAAAACTTCTCTTGTTAATTTTTGTGTCCTTGCTTTGTGTAACTCTTCTTTTTTTTCTTTTTTTTTTTTTAACATTTTCCTTAAATGTTGCTCTAGCTCATTCAACCTACCTATCACTTTGCTTCTATAAAACATTTAGATGCCTTAAATTATTTTTTATTAAGAATTACTTCTTTCTTGTTTTATTATTTTTAGAAAAAAAAATATTTGAAATTGATTTTCTATTAAAGAAACCTACATCTATATTTAAGTTTATAAGTTAAAGCCTTTCTTTTTCTTTTATGAGAGGTTGAAATTTTTTTATATTATTGGATTATTTTCTACTTTCTATCTTTAGTTTAACTAAAAATCATATATATCAAATCCTAATGGCATCAAATCCCATTAGTGTCCCCTTAAAAACATCTTCTAGTAACGCCTATATTGATCATATTGGGGTTGAGGAAAATTTAAATTCAGAATATTGTCTTACAGAAACAGTGACTTTTTGCCACTGAACTGTTACTACAGCACACACCTATAAAATATATATATATATATATATTGCATGAAAACATGAATTTAATAATGTTAATATATAACTATATATGTATTGAGCATAAAAATGTTCCATCATTATTATTATTATTATTATTATTATTATTATTATTATTTACATATACCTAAGTTTATATCAGGTATAAATGCTCCTTGTTGTTTTCTAACAATTTAATGTATCATATACCAACCAAACCCCACACTTTTTCATTATACTCCTGTGACATCCATAACCAGCCTTACTTAACCAGTGTTCACTTTTCCGGATCCTGGAATTCTTGGAAGCGGCAACATCATGCAATGAAAGCCGGAAATCAAAAGAAGCCTTGGTGGCATTAATGGATATTGATAAGAAACTAAGAGAGGAAGGGACTAAACGCTTTGCTCAACTTTCTCAAGTCGATGGAGGATGTACTCATGAAGTTGTTTGCCTTGGTGACGACAAACCTAATGCCAACATAGCAGGAGCAGAAGGAGAAACTAAAGGGGTTGCTCAGCTTTCTCGAGTCAGGGAAGCAAGTATTAGACATGAAAGCTTTGAAGATGAGAATGTTAATACCAACTCTGAAGAAGACGAATCACATCCCAAGACATCAGCTCAAAAAGAACCAAGCTTCGCCGATTGGATTCTGTATCTCTCTTGAATAAGGAAAAGGTAAAATCATTCATTTAATACATTTTTCATTCACTGCATGCATTTCAATTTTCACTGTAAAAAAAATAAAAATAAATAAAAAAATTGAGGTTTAGCAACAAGCCAACTGAATCTGGAAAAATAGAAGAAGCAATTCGGTGGCAGATGCTATAGCTAAGAAGACTCTGTCTAGTAATAGTGTTTTGATTTGTGATGAGTACTCTTTGGAAACTATTCCTGCTTGTATTTTGAACTTGATTTATGCTGAGTAGGCTAATGCTGCTGTGTAACCAGCTTTGTCTGATTTCTTTTTGGTGCTAATGCAATCCTTATTAAAAACCAAAAAAAAAAACTGAATGTCTTTTTTCGTAGCTATAACATATTAAGTGAAATTGTCACTTAATACTAATAGCTTCAATAAAATTTTGTTGTAAACTAGTGGCAAAATAATTTTGTAGGTAAGATCTATATTGATTATTAACATATAAATTATTTTTTTCTATATAAATTTTCATTCCTACAAAATTATACTATTAGTATTACATTATGTATCATCCAAACATAAAAAATATTAAATTTAAATGGAATTATTTTATTAATAATGAAAACATAAATTGTTATACAATGGTAATCATACATTATAAAAGCATTAAATAATATTCCTAAAATAATCTAACAACTATAGATTTGAAATTATATTCAAATATTATATTTACAATCTAACACCTTGTGGACTTTCAGCCAATGGCTTTCTTACTTGCATATATGTTCTAGGGCTTGATCTTATAGAGTTGATCCTTTACACCCTCATCCTCTACTTGCATATTTGTTATAGGCTTGATCTTATAGGAGTTAATCCTATACATGCTCATCCATTATTTGCACTTGTAAACCCACTTGCTTTAAAATTAATATAATCTACCATTTGAAAAAGCTGCAATCAAAGATGCAAGTAAATATATGAAAAAGCACACAAAAAACTTCCAAGAAGCTAAAAGACAGTTTTTTTTTATGTGTAGGGTAAATGTATAGTAATACATATATATATGTGTGTGTGTGTGTGTGTGTGTTATAAGCATACTGGAGGGAGAGGAAGAAAAATAAACTAGTATTGAGCATCTAACTATTATTCAATTCTTTGATTTCCTTAAAAAGCAATAATAGCATGCATAATTTCCATAATCTTTATTTAAAATAATTAAATTAAACCACCAATACGTTGAATCCACTCACTATCTTTGGTGTTGTATGGTTTATCCACAAAAGGTCTTGCACATTGAAAATGTGTTTGTACATCAGCTCTAATTGTTTCCAACATTGATTGCTCAATTGAATCTTGTCATGCCTTCAGCTCCGCTATCTATTTCATTAACTCCTCATTTCTTTCCTCTATAGCTTCATATCTATCTTCCACTTCTTTTTTTTATTGCTCAAGTAGAGCAAGACCTTGCACATAACCAGCTACACAACTCTGTCAAAAATTTAATTTAGTATATGTACAAAATCCAAGTTCAATCAGAACATGTACAAATTTGTATATGTACAAATTAAGTAGAAGCCTAATTCAATCAAGTCGTGAATGAAACTAGGAGGACAGCAAACTGAATCCATATAATGCATATTTATACAATGCAAAATATAGAAAACAAATGCATTATTTATTTAAAAGTGAATGGCTATAATCCAAAAGGATAAAACACGGCAGTTGCATCGTATATACAACTGTCATTTTTAGTAATAGTGAAACATCCATTTTTAAAAAATAGAAAAACTAAATAATTAAATAAATAAATAAAACCATAAAAGGAGTATCAGCTTTTGAATATAACAAATGAAATGAATACACACACACACACACATATATATATATATATATGTATATGTAGATACTAGCGTGTCATAAGGGTACTAAATCAGGCTGGTCCAATATTCACATATACATCTGTTGGAAAAGCAAATATAGATATAAAAGCCGATTAAGCTAGTGGTATGACCCATCCCTGTCTTAAGGAGGTCTCGAGATCACTTTGGTCGGCACTTCCTCAAAACAGCGGCTCCAGCTGCAGGGGAAGACTGTTCAAAGAGTTGTCCGAGCCTTACAGAGGTGGTGAGCAGGAGAAGAGGAAGCCCTCACTCTGGTGTTTCTGTTGTTTATGTTGCTGTTCAGGGAGCTATATAAGAACGTCAATAGAAAGCTAAGGTTTTTATAAGCTACTATAGCAACTGTAAGTAGATAATAGAGCTATAACAATTTTGCATCTCCTAGATTAGAACACTTTTTCAGGATGGGTCTAATGTCGGGCGATTAACTTCCGACGTGATCTCTCAAGCTTCGAAATGCATATGGCGAATCTACATGAAACAGAGGTTTCAGAAGACAAGACTGCTTGGGTCGCTCTATTTCTCATGAGTACTGCTGACTGCTGGAGACCATGCTACACCTGTGTTTTATAATATATGCAGTTTAGATATATATACTTACTACTTTGGCCTTCCCTATAATTATAGCAAACATAAAGTAATAATCTATCAAATAATAAATTATAAATTTAATTTCTGTTTGGAGAATTAGTATCTTGATCTAATCTAAAAGAATCTAAGCCAAAGAAATTAATTATATAATTAAAATGAATTTAATTTTCTTATCGAATTTATATAGTAATATTTACAGTAGAATTTGGAAGACTTTAGTGTTTTGGTTTAACAATTAGACTGCTAGAACTTAGTATATAATTTATCATACGTAAGTATACAAATAAAAATAAAACAATACCAAACTTGGGGATTAGCTGTTTTGGTGGATTTATGTTTTTTCACTTCTCCTCTATTCCTTCTTTGTGATGTTTTGTTTCTTTGTAAAGAAGCAACTACATAAACTTAATTATTGATTACCTATTCTCTGCAGGTCTTATATATCAACAATATTATCATGGACAGCAACAGCTAGCTAGCTGAAAGTTCATTTGTATTTGTGAATTTACTTGGTATCTAATAATGTGGTTTGAATTGTTTCCAAATATTTATTGTAATTGTTCCAACTTATTCATATTTGAGCTTCGGATATACTTTGGACTTGGATTACTTTGTTTTTTAGTGTCTTGAGAGCATTAAATTTTTCTTCTCTTTGCAAATGTTGTTAATGATTAGTTGCTCAGAATATTATCAAACTACTTTGGTTTTAGGCCAAATAACTAATAATGCCAATTACCAAGTTAAATTGATTGAATCACTTTGAAGAATAGGAGAGTGCATTGAAATGCTGAAAATAAATCCCAACAAAGACATTCAAAATGTTTTGAGAATAAGCAATGAGGCAGTCTATTAGCATAAAGTGTGATAGAGAATAGATTTTATCCTTTTATTATATATCATGGCAATATTTGTTGGCAATACAAGATATATGGTATATTTTAATTGATTAAGATATATGACATATTACTTCATATAATCAATAAAAATTCAACACATTATTTGTGTTGGCAATACAAGACACGTTGCATATCTTTATTGATTGAGATATTATGATACATTATTACATATAAAACATCAATTCTTCCAATTCAAGTTATAACCCTGATGGAAAACTTGATATATGACTAATTCTGACAATAATTGTTCTTTAAACAAACAAATCTTTCATAAAATAATATCATACTTTAGATAAACTCTTTTCCTTACTAGGATTCACTATATCTCATCTCCCTAATTTTTTATGAAACCACTAATTATCATTTTTTGCTTTATACTTCATCATCTACCTACCATTTACCAAAATAAATAAATAATAAAAAATAATAAAAACCATATACCGACCTAACAAATAATTTATAATTCACTTAGTATTTTCTTCACATGATATAAGAATTGACTTTCACATGCTACGATTTCTAGTACAAGACTATGTTCAATCATTTTCTTCAAAAATATTAATTACACAATCCACAAGTTCTCTTAAAATAAATAAATATGTAAATTATCTTCACATTGGGTCACTGCTATTCTTCTAAACTTAGATTATTATTTTTTGTATAAGTAAGATTAGAATAACATATCTATACTCATCATGCAACTTATTAGTCCACAAAATGGGATTAAAAATGTTACAAACAAAATTACAATCCTGTTTACACTTTTACCTACAGTATAATTTTGAACTTTAATTAATTAATTTTAATACAAGGCCGGTCATTTCATTTTGTCTTGCTTGTTTGGTACATAATTAGGCCACCACTCACGATGTCCAGGATCGACATGGACTTCACAAAACGCACCTTCCCTTCCTTGCCTATTTGGGCCCCACTTCATTTCGTAACTATTGTCCGGGAACATATCGGTGGGTATTTTGACGTCATGTTTTTTTTTTTTTGAGTGTTTTGAAATTTTTTATCCAATTTAAGCTCAATTGACACACCACGTGTATATTTTTATTTTTATTTTTAATATTATTAGGCTCAACAGATTTATTTGGAATCCAAATTTGATCATATATATTTCTTATCACCCACTTTAATTGGCACCTTTAGAACTTATATTTAATATGATATACATGTTGATATTTTTTCCAATGACTTAATTAATTTCTCATACTTTGTACAGAGACAACCAGTTGTATTTTGTTATCAGGAGTTGTCATTCCAAAGTACTTTATCATTCATGATCCCGGTGATTCCAAAGTAACTTCAATTAAAATTGACCTTCCTCCAAATTGGTGTGATCCCAACTTCTTGGGTTTCGCTTTCTGCTTTGTTCTTGATTTGAGTGACGCTGCCAGTGAAAGATTATTTGATCACACTAGCATTGAATGTGTGTACAACTTCAACGATGATGTTGGTGCTGAGTATCATTGCAATTAAAATGGTACTTTCAATGTTAAAAACTCAATTCAGATCACATATTGATAATATTGTCACAGATAGCGGTAATATTGTCACAAAGGCTAGCTTCTTTTTATTTTCGGCTTTCATTGCATTACATAGTACTTGAAAAGCCAGAACGAGACTATATATAGACCAATAGAACTACATGACCTTCAAGTTATCATACATAAATATATAAAAAAAGGGAAAAAAAAAAAAGGAAAGAAAGAAAGAAAAAAGAAAACAATACCGAACTATATGACTAGGGGGTTTTGCTGGTGATCCTATGGGTTGATTTTTTGTGATAGGAACCCGAAATGTACTTTGGTGATGGACCCTTATACGTTCCCTTTGTTATAATTTGTTATTTGTCTGGTTATTTTTCATGAATATATTTTAGCTTTTGGTACAATTTATTGCAAACCAATTGCATGACTACCAAATTGCACTTAGATTTATGGGATTCTTTTTTTTCTTCCATTAATTCTTTCTTTCTTTCTTTATCTTTTTCATTTTCTTTTTGGTGGTTTTTTAACACTTTGTTATAGTGTGTTCCGGGATTTTCTTGGTCCTTTATTTCTACCTTTCGAGTTTTGGCAGATTTCAATGTGTCTCATAGCAAGAGCTTGCTGCTCCAGGCCAATTTTAACACCGGCATGGGTATGGACTATATTGCATGTCATTGGATTTCTTTTTTAGTTTAATTTATTATATTATTTTGCAGTTGTAGAGAACGGAAATTATTTTGAAACCGGTAGTTGGACTACATTGCTACCCATTAATTTGCTAGTCTTATTTTACGGTATTGTCTGCAGGATCTCAGCAACAATATCCACCTATGGAGCATCCCGACTGAAATTCATTAATTTGTCTGGTAATACATGAAGCATATCAATTGCTTATTTCAATTATATTTGAAAACAAAAAAATAGTGAAGGTATTGGGTTAGTGAGAGTATAATTTTCTTCTGAAACGTTACCAAATGTTCATTGAATTAATTGTGAAAATGAGATTTGAGTTATGGACTCTGAAAACCTGTTGAGTAGCAATCGATGGTTCTGGTGTTGTCAAGAAAATTTGGAATTTTTGGACACATAATATTCCAAATACGCCTCTACAAAACGTGAAATTAAGAAGGCAAGTCCACATTAGAATAATCAAGTATATGATTGTTATTTGTCTTTGTCCATTTGAAAGCTGAGTAAGGCATGAAGCACATTTATCGATATTTGTTTCCTAATTGATGTGACATTACATTATTGGTTAGTAAAATAATATAACCATAATAAAAGATCGATAAACTCCTGACTGGAAGCCAAATGCCACAGCAGTTGGAAAATTTTCTTTGTTATTGTTTGAGCTACTCAGCCCATTCCTTTCAATATTTTCTGGTCTCAATTTTAAATAAAATTATATAATTGTTATTTTCCTACTTTGTTCCTAAAAATTTAGTTTCAGTTTCATGGACGAATATTTTCCATTCTCATGTCTAAAAACAAATTTAAATAAGAATTTTTTTTATTCTTTTTTTTCAAGAAAAACAAGATAGACGCAACATCCTTCGCTTAATTGTTTAGGAAAGGAAATCACTAGAAATAATTTTGTGATGGCTGCAATACGAATATTGGGCTCTAAATGCAATCACAAACGTAGCCTCCACATTAGCATAATCGACTAAATGTTAATTTCCTGCTTTATGTCCTAAATTGCAATTTGACTTTCAAGAACATCTATTTTTTGCATTAAATTCAAAATAAATAAATAAATAAATAACTTCAACTGAAAAAAGTTTGGGTAATACTACAATTTGAAGTTTTATTAAGATTATTTATCAACTGTTGTAATAGTGATTATATGGCTGTACTTGGTTGACAATTTAACATAACACAATAATAAATAAGTGAATCTTAAATGGAAACCAATAATATAATGTCACATTAATTACCACATCAATTGGTAAACATACTTAGTAAAAGTTGGTGTTAAGCATGGATTAGATTTTTTGAAAAAGCTTACAGGAAATGAAGTAAACACATGCAACATCCTTCGCTTCAATGATAGAGAAGACAATTTATCTTATTCTAAATATAATTTTAGGCTTTTTTCTTTTTTTTCAACTTAAGGGTGAGGGATTCAAAGAGATATATTATTGTTAGATAACTTCATTTTGCCTTCTTTATAAACCCTGTAATATTCAATTTTTTATTTCTTTTTCTTTAATATTTTAGACAGTAAATCTAGGTGTTGACCGGTAATCTTCTCTAAAGCCTCCTGCCTTCTTTGTCCATCTTGCTCACCTTCTACACCTAAAAGACATGCAAAAAGGTTCTAACAGAGACACCTGAGGGGAATCGGATAAGATCTTTTTTATGCTTAAGTCAGCATGTGTGTTCGGATAGATAGAAAAAGTTTGGTAAGAGTCACTTACCTCCTCCTCTCATTGTCTGGAAAAAGAATGCGAGTGCAGTAAAATTTAACTCAATTTAAAGAATTTGTCGTTTTTCTTAGTGGTGTTTTATTTGTTTTACAAAGTTCACTATTAGGCTTTATAAAACTTACAATGTGAAAAAGAGAATAGAACTCTGACAGTACTTGTAGAAAAATACGGTACAAATATATACAGCTTTCAACTTCTGCTGGCAGTAGAGACTACAACAAGATAGAATTGAGGATGCAAATATGGATAGAAATTAGATAGGTCAACTAAAGTTTGAAGGCTAAAAGAAGACATCGAATTTGTTTAGTTTCAACAGGGCTAAAAGAAGACAAGATATTTGTTCACACCCAATTGATAAAATGACACTATTACCCTCCAATTGAATTGCTAATCTACCAATTGGGAATTGGTTTTTATTTATTTAATATATATTTTTTTAACTTTACATGAAACCTAACAGTCACATTATTAGCATATTATTACCAAAAAAGTAAAAATAAAAATGTTTTTACCACTTGTGACAAGTAGGAATTTTTTCTTCTTTTTTTTTTGACAAAAATCCATTTATGTAGCTCATCATTTACTTCCCAAAATTAGAAAAGCTCATCACTCACCACTCTTGAAGCAAAGCCAGCAAACCTTGTTTTAAAGAAAAAAGTGATTAATTTTTAATTAAATTGAAACATCGTAAAGTCAGTTTTACTCTCATTTATGAAAACAAACTAGTTGAAAATAAAATAAATTAAGATCATTAACCGTTGGGAACTGCTCCGGTTGATGATCATTAAGCATTCATTTATAAAGTAAATTAATAAAACGGCTCCGAATGTTTTATACCAGCAAACGTTTTTTAACGTACGCAATGTCGCAGCCTTTGTGTATATATATATACACGCACGTAAAGTAGGACCTAATGCAATATAATGGTAACTAAAAATTGGTCAATGTTGCTCACAATCACAAACTACTTTAAGTGATATTGTTAACTTAAATTTAATTTAAAATTTTAATTGTAAATTTTAAGAGATTTTGAAGCATGTAGCATCTTCAAATTTGGAGGCTTCCATGAAAGATTAAGGGAGATTCACGCTGGTCGGCTTCATTTAATGAGTACGGTTCCATCCCTCCCTGCCCTTGCAGGGCCATTCAAAGGGGCTGATCAGATTTCTACTAAGTTTACAAAAAATAGAGGAAGAAGAAACCCTAAAAATCCCAGTGACCAAAAATATAAAGATTCAAAACAACTTTTTTCTTTTCTTTTCTTTTTTTTTTTTTTTTGTCGTGTCTAGGCTTTGTCGTGTTTGTGCCTGTGGCTGGGTTTCGTGGGTGATGGGTCTATATTTTCTGGGGATGAATTATATATAAAAAAAAATTTAAAGAAAATAGTATTTTCTAGAGGAAAAAAATAGAATGAAAAGAAAGTGGGTGGGAAAAGCCGAAAGTGAGACAATAATAATAATATCTCACCAAAAAAAAACAAAAAAGAGAGAGACAATGGGGTTTGCTTATGAAAAAATACCTAACATGTGGACCTAGTTCATCAAAAACATGTGGACCTAAGTTAATGTGTCTGATTAAAACAATTCATTGAAAGAGATAATGTTGTTTAATTAAATTTTAATGAAGATTGGGGATCTCAATAACAATATTGTAGTTTAATGAAGTTTAGTCTCCCGAAATATTACAACAGCGTGAACAACTTGTTCACTACAGACATTTTGAATTAATCAAACTGCCTATACATTTATTGGACATGTTAAACAAATTTCCTACTCACTTTATATGAATAGCTTCACCTATCCATTTTGCTTCACTGTGGGCATGATGTACGTGAATATTGGACCAGTATGGCATGCGGTATATATACAGAGCTAACTACAAGTCCTAGGAGGGCCATGCCTTTTCATAGATATTATACATGCAATTTTATCGTATTTATATATATATATATATATATATATATATACTTACTACTTTGGCCCTTCGTTCAGAGTTTTAAATCTTGATCTAGTCTAATAAAACAAAAAAAAAAGGAACAAATCTAAGCCGACGAACTTAATCATATAATCCAAAATAATTAATTATCAATTTAATCATCAAGAAAGAGACTACATATAAACCTATAGAACTACATTTATGTTAAATTTATGATACATTAATATATATATATATATATATATATATATGAAACGCCCATGAGTCAGCTTTTTTGGTGAATAACTTCTGGTTCAGCATTTTTGCCGTGTTTCACAAAAACGCATTTAGTTGGCCCCTTATTTACTTCCCGAAATTCAAAAAGATAATCACGCACCACTCTAGGAGCAAAATCAGCAAACCTTGGTTTAAAGAAAGAAGTGATTAATTTTTAATTATATTGAATTTTTAAAACGTTAGTTTTACCCTCATGTATGAAATTAAAATTAGTGAAAATAAAAAAAAATTAAAATCACTAATCATTTATATTTACCTGGTACGTTTTGGACCCAATGCAGTATATATTGTGGTCACTCAAATTGAGATAAGTCCTTGAAAAGGCTTCCAAATCATTTTCAAATTGAAGTTTGATCTATGAATAATGCTCATAATCACAACATATTTTGAGATATTGTTTAATTAAAATTTAATGAGGGTGAGTACTTCAAAAAGAATGTACAACATTAATAAAGTTTAGTGTACGTCTTTGTCCTCCAAATTATTCTATTTCTCCCCATGCGTATTTCCCTGGATCCACCTAACGATCACAATTGACAAACCGCGTTCATTAGGTACGTACGTAGAAGCTCGCTATTGGCAGAATTAATTGCCTTTTCATTAATTAATTCTCTATGTATATAATATAAATCAAGAACACCCATGTAGAAATCATAATCTTTTATATATATATATATATATACACATATATACTTTGTCATCTACCTATCTAACAAACAATATGTCTAGCTGCATATCAGCTTTATAGTTATTATTTCTATTTATCTCCTTGACCCGTCCACCCAAAATTTGGTATTGTATTTCAATCCACGTATGCTTAATTCAAAAGTTAATTAAAAAATTTATCAGATTTAACTCATCTTATTATTAGCATATATATATATATATATATATATAAAGAGAGAGAGAAAAATGCAAACATCAAATATCATTTTCTTTTCACATTTATATTAAGTGTCTAAATAACAATCTAACTTTTCTTTTTCTTTTTCTTTTTCTTTTAAACTTGGGATTGAGAGGATTTAAACCCTGAAGACAAACTCTCAACTAATTTTAAATTAAACAAACTAACATTTCTATATTTGCATTTTAATTTTGATTCATTTAAAAATCAATTTGATTTTTATTTTTAATTTATTGGGTGATGATCTATACACGTTGCTACCTACTCCATCCAAAGTGATCAATAGTTTTGGGCAAATATTTCAACAAAAAATAATAATAATAAATTTTTGTTTATTGGTTTTGGTCTCATGACTTGGTCTAATTAATTTTTTTATAGTTCAATTGATTCATTGTTAATACATTGGGGTTGGATGGAGACATCATTGGGCATGATCAGGGTGGATGAATATTTTCACACTGATATTGCTCATAATCATGACTAATATATATATATTAGGACTCCTTTTGTAAACGCGTTTAATTTGTACCAAAACAATTACAAGTATTATGTTCACCGAATGAACATGTTGACTTAAATTCATGAGGTCTGCTTATAAAATTCTTAACATGTGGATTTAAGATAATGGGGTATGATAATAACATTTTCATTGCAAGAGTCACTGCAAAAAAAGTGGGATTTAGCAACAAGCCAATTATGTAGCTGAATGTCTTTTTTCGTAACTATAACATAATAAGTTACAAAAAATGCTCGTGACAAGCTCGTGACTGAAGGACCGTAGTAGAATGTCAAAAGTGATGAAAAAAAAATTTCATGACTAAACAGTCACGTTTTGTTATGAGGGACCTGTCGTAGTTAATATTATGACATTCAGTTACGAAGTAATATGTAGCAAATTATGTTTTTTTTCATGACAAATTTAACATGTTCGTAGCTGATTCATATTAACTATTTTTCAGTTTAGTCACGGAACGTAATCATTTACAAACATATTTTGTAGCTAAAATTTAGCTACGAATGTAAATTTCATAGCTAAAATTTAACTACGAACATAAATTTCATAGCTAAACTTTTTAGTTATAAATTTTTGTTGTAGTTAAAATTCAGTTACGAATTATATTTTATTGCTGTCGGTTATCAGCTACGAATTAATTATTTGTCGTGCACTAGTGACAAAATAATTTTGTAGCTAAGACCTATATTGACAAAATTATTTTTTTTCTATATAAATTTTCATACCTACAAAATCATACTATTAGTATTACACTACATATCTTTCAAACATCATAAAATATTGAATTTAAATGAAATTATATTATTAATAATGAAAACTTAAATTGTTATATACAATGGTAACCTTACATAAAAGTACTAAATAATATTCCTAAAATAATCTAACAACGTATTTGTACATCAGCTCTAATTCTCTCCAACATTGATTGCTCAATACAATCTTGTCGTGCCATTAACTGCTCATTCCTTTCCTCTGCAGCTTTAGCTCTATCTTCCACTTCTTCTTTTTTGATGCTCAAGTAGTCTCTGCCTTTTTCCAATTGGCATAGATCCAAGACCAAGACCTTGCACATAACCAGCAGCACAAAATAAAAATTGACAATGGTTAGCAGTATGTAGTCATAACTGAAAATAAAAAGGTTATGTTATTCAAATATTATTCTCTTTGCTAAATGGGGATAAGAAAGTAAAGTAGCTGGTGGGTGACATTTTCTTAAGTAAGCTTTGTGGTAGAACCATGAAAGTTTTGCTCACCATGATGATACATAACGGCACACCAGTATAGCCCAACACATGTATACAAGGTGGGCCAACTCTACCATATTTCAAACTTTTATATTCCAATTGGGAATGGGCTTCAAGTTTCAATTCTACAAGCCCTTCATTTCTTATTGAGACAATATGATAAGACTGTTGATCATGTTAGGGTGTTCATGAGCATATTGAACTTCCAATTTCCCTTTTTCGTTTCCTTGAGAAGCTCTCAAGTACTTCACAAGTCTTCTTGAAAGTTCTTTACTAAAATCAACTTAATTATACAAACCATTTTCTATAAGAATTGGAGAAGATTAAAGCTTAAACAAAGCCTTATGATCTCAAGGAATGACCAAACTCAACATGTATTTATCACATATTATATACAAGGAAGTACAAATAACTTACCAACAGACACAGATCATGTACATCTTGCATATGTATAACATAAATTGTTTGTCAATGATTGGATTCCATCAGCTGTAAAATTGTTCTCATCCAAAGAACATAGTAGTGAGCTGGTCTACTTGTCCCCTGACGGTGAAGAAAGACATATTGTTAGTACTTTTGTATTCCTAAATTCCAAGACAATTTAGCAAAACTAGGAAAAAATATGTTGTACGAGCAATAACAACAGTAAAGTTTAACTATCAAGAGAAGTGATTCCAAATCATATAATTGCAAAATTTCAACTTTGCAGATAAGGCTTAGTGCAACCTATGTAAGCAACAAGGTAATTCAAATCGGATGTGGCAAGAAGAGATTACTTGATCAGAAAATCCATAAATTGCTTCACCATGCAAATGTGGAAAAACAGTAGAGGTATAGCCAACCTTTTTATTTCATGCCACATGTCTTCTATGATGCCTTGGGAATTACAGATATTAAGAAACAAGGACAGCGGTTTCCTCTGCTGCAATGGCAAAAGTAACGAGGGTGTCCTTTTACATTTCTGAAAAGATTATAGAATTTTGATGTAAAAAATTCATCTACCTAGTCGAGCATATTAGGATCTCTTAATGGAATACATAAAAGTGATAGACCAATTTCTTGATTTATAAATATTTTCATAAACATATACAATAATTACCAATCCTTTTACCATTGAATATTGTTAATTTCATATGAGAAAGATGCTAAATTCACATAAACACCCTAAAGTAAGAAATTGCGTACCTCAGAAAAAAACCAAAAACAAAATTAATAATATTTTCGCAAATGCAATCTACAGCCTCTTCTTATCCAGATTCAAATCATTTGTACCAATATTTCATTCCATAACAATTCAACAAAACAAACCAAACCTCCAAGTTGTCAATCTAAACCCTAACTAACCAAGAGAATAAAATATGAAATTTGAACATTAAAATCACATACTAGGCAGTTTGAACTTTGGGGTTCGTTGAGTACGTTTCACGATTTCACCGGTCAAGACCGAGCATGGAGTAGTCCTTCACCTGTTTCGCAATTTTTTCTTCATCGTTTGCATCTTGGATTTGAATTTTGTTTGATTTCAACGTTGTGTTTTCGCCGATGGCCGTCGTGTCTAGTTCACTATCACTCACCGTTGTTCGTCATGGGTCGCGGATCGCCGATCGTAAGCATTCATTCGTGGCTTGGTTTCGTCTTCTTTTGCTGTTTTTGCGGGAGGCCTTGGCGTCGATCGGTATGCATTTGTTTTCGTGGTAAGGAGGACGATCGAGCGGTACCGAGAGAGGAAGAAGGGGTAAACAATTTAGGGCATTGAACCTTTAAAAGCGGCGTAGTTTTATTAAAAGAAAATTAATATTTTATTCATAAAATTACTGTTAAAGAGTGTTCGTAGCTTAATATTATTTAATAATTTTTTTTATTTTATAGTAATTAGTAATAAAATTATTTTGTAGCTGTTTAAAATTAAAAATAATTTTTTTTATATCAATTAGTGATAAAATGGTTTTGTAACTGTTACAAAAATATGCCACGTCATCTACAATATTTTTTGTGGGAAATTTAAATTCAAAATCATTTGAAATAATTTTTTTTTTATCAAATATCATTTAATGATGAAATAGATTTGTAGCTGTTAAAAAAACTAGCTACGAAAGATAAGTCATAGCTAATTTGAGTAATTTCTTAGCTATCAGTAATGAAATTATACTTTGTAACAAAATACAACAACCTTTAAGTTACAAAAAAAAAATTCGAGGCAAGGATTTCGTAGTTAAATATCGTGGAAAAGGTTTATTTGGGGTTTTTGTTACGGAATTTGGCTACAACAGGTGACTTGTTACTAAATCTACTAAATTAGATATGAATTATAGGTTCGTCACAAAACATTAATATTATGCTACGAAAATATAATTTATAACAAAGATTTCGTGGCTGAAACCTCATTTTTTTGTAGTGAGTTATCTATAAGTGGCTGGTATAAATCCTTCAAAAGGCTCCTAAATTATTTCCAAAATCATGTTTGAACTTTGATCAAATCTCATGATCACAACATATTTAAGAGATATTGTTTAATTAAATTTCAATCAGGTTGAGGATCTCAATAACAATGTTATATATATATATATATATATATTTTAATGAATTTTAATATGCGTCTTTGTCCACCGACCTAATCCACCTGCTCCGCTTTTCACTTTAATAATAATTATAACAGTGTGAACGTATAGCTACAGACATTTGAATTGATCAATCTTGGAGACGTTAAAACAATTTCCTACTCACTTTACATTTTTAGCTTTAATTAGTTACGTATCTATTTTTCTTCACTGTGGAAGGCGAGAGAACTGGTTCTGGTAAACATGGGTTCTCCTTTTTCTTCTTCTTCTTCTTCATCTTCTTTTTCTTCTGCTGTTCGTGCTTCTTCTTCTTCTCCTCCTCTTCCTCCTTCCTCTTCATCTCCTCCTCCTCCTTCCTCTTCATCTCCTCCTCCTCGAGAAAAATACGATGTGTTTATCAGTTTTAGAGGTGAGAATACCCGCGAAGGTTTTACTAGCTTTCTTTATGAAGAGTTACGTCATAATCAAATCCAAGCCTACATGGATGATCACGAATTTGAGACAGGAGATGAAATTTCTCCAACACTTATGAATGCTATAGAGTCGTCCAAGATTTCTGTAGTAATTTTCTCGGAAGACTATGCATCTTCTACGTGGTGTTTGAAGGAGCTTGTGAAAATACTCGAATGCAAGAAAAGCAATCGGCAGATTGTTCTACCCGTTTTTTACAAGATAGATGCTTTTAATGTAAGGCAACAGACAGAGAGTTATGCGATTGCATTTGCAAAACATGAAAAGCATTTTAACCACAAAACGGTGAACCAGTGGAGGGAAGCTCTCGTAGATGCAACTCATCTAAATGGGCTCGATTCAAGGCACTTTAGGTAACATTTTATTTTCTTAATATAAATGACTCCGCATCACATAATTGTAACATAGGACCATGCTGACAATTATACTTTTTACATTCTGTCGCTTTGTCTTCTACATTGATCGCTTTATATGTTGATTGAGAGTATTATATTCATATGTGTTGATCACTTTTATGGTCAGTAATAATTTTAATCTTATACTGCTTCTAATCCAATCCAATATATTAGCTTTTACTGAACTCGTTAACTTTCATTTGTTTGAAGAAAATATGCTGAACTTAATCTAATTTTTATCTTATATGATAATTCAAACTAGTAAAATTCTTGTCCTTGTGTGGAACCTAATTCACAAAATGTTAAAACGGCGGATCCACAATACGAGGCATGTGACCCCACTCAAAATTTTCCTTTTTTAATTTCTTAATTGATTATAATTAAATAAAAGTTTAATAAAAATTAGAAAATTATTCATGTGCCCCCTCTCAATTGAGGATGGTACATTTGTGCACCGCCGGTTATCTAAATAAAGGAAATGATCAATTTCAAAATAATCCCCCTGTATTTTGATGTTTTTCCATAACTACCCCTTCACTTTAGGAAATTAAACTATGGCCTTCTAACATGTTCTTTTTTATTTCAATTTAACCCCTTTTACAAAAGAATTACTATGTTAAAATTTATTTGTTATACCCTCCTTAATAAAATGCAAATTAAATTTTTTAAAGAAAAATTAACAGTAAAAATTGTATTTGACAATTAATGTTATCTAATTATAGAAAAATCTTTAAATAAAATGATTTTAAAATTTTTTAAGTCAAAATAAGAGAGTTAAAAGCGTCATTTAAAAATATATATATATATATATATATATATATACACTATTTAAGTTGGTTATCATTTGATTAATAAATGTGGTAAAACTGAAATAAAATTGAAATCTAAAGGGCTCTAGTGAAACAAATTGAAGTGTGAGGAGTTATAGTGTAAATTTCCAAATAGGGTTATTTTGTTTAAAGTTAAAATACAGGGGGCTAAGACGAAGTTTACTCTAAATAAAACACCACTTGCTAATTTTGTGTCCTTTCTATGCTTAAATTCTTTTTCTTTGCTCATTTTATTAATCTTAAAAATGTGATAATAATTATATATTTAGAATAAAAGGTTCCTATGCGTTATTAATTCTTTTTCTCTTCGTATGTTCATTTTATTCTTTTTCTTCGTGTGCTTCTTGCTTTCTAATTAACAATTTAATGTGTTATGGTGATTAATTTGTCATAGGAGTGAGCCCATGTTGGTTCGAAAAATTGTTGATGATATTTGGTCGCAATTGCGTAAAAAACAAGCATAAAATCATCTTCACAAGGGGCTCTATGGAATTGAAGAACGTATCAACAAAATTGAACGTTTATTACGCAATGACTCCACAGATGTTGGAATTGTAGGAATATGTGGCATGGCAGGTATTGGTAAGACCGCTCTTGCCAGTGCCATATTTCAAAAATTATATCGTCATTTTGAAGGTAGTTGCTTTCTTGAGAATGTAAGACACGCATCTGAAGGACATAGGCTACGTGAATTGAGAAACAAACTTCTCACTGAGTTATACAAGGATAGACCTAATCTAAGCTTGGACACTCCATCTGTAGTACCACCTTTCATTAGTGACAGATTTCGCCGTAAAAGAGTCATAATTGTGTTGGATGATGTGGGTTGTTCAAGCGATGTAGATGCTTTAATTAAAGGGTATGAGGATTTTTCCCCTGACAGTAGAATTATTGTTACATCAAGGGATGCGCAAGTGCTTAAGAACGTGACTGATCAAATTTACATGGTTGATGTTTTGGATTACTCTGAATCTCTTTCCCTCTTCCAACTGCATGCATTTCAAAAAAAACATCCATCAACAGATTACACAGAGCTGTCACAGAGGGTGGCATATTACGCAGATGGCAATCCATTGGCTCTTACACTATTGGGTAAGATGCTTCACTCTAGAAGCATTGATGAATGGAAGAGTGCCTTGAAAATGCTGGAAATGAATCCCGACATTCAAAATGTTCTGAGAATAAGTTATAAGGGACTCACTAATATGCAGAAGGATATTTTTCTTGACATTGCATGTTTCTTTGCATATTCTTATTATAACAAGTTTAAGCGAGAAGTAGTCGAAAGCATACTAGATGACAAAGGTTCCTCCTCTGCAAAAATAGGAATAAGCGTTCTCAATGACAAGTCTTTAATAACTATTGGTGGAGATTACAAAGTAATTAGCATGCATAATTTGTTGCAACAAATGGGTTTGGAGCTGGTATGTGAAGAACATGAAGAGCCTGGAAATCGAAGTAGGCTGTGGATGCCCAAAGATATTTCCCACGTACTGGAAACAGCTTCAGTAAGTGAACCTTTTAACAAATGAAACACTACGTACAAATAGGTGTCGAGCTATACATGTACACATTTTTAATTTTTTAAATATGACTTCATTAACATATTTCCTCATTTTCTAGTTTTTAATTGATGTTTGTTTGATCGTCAGGGAACGGAGAAAATTAAAAGTATAACTTTGCATTTGTGTGACCTTGAAAAAGATGTAAAAGTGAGCCATGCAGCCTTCTCAAAGATGTCCAATCTTCAATATTTTCAAATTGTCAGTCATGAAAATTCCAAGTTTAGACTACTTCCTGATCATGAACATGGACTTGAGATTTTTCCTTCCAACAAGCTAAGATATTTTTGCTGGGAATTTTATCCTTACGAATGCTTTCCATCAGGGTTTATTCCAGAGAATCTAGTTCGGCTTACTTTGACAGACAGCCAACTTGTGAAATTTTGGAATGAAGACCAGGTATATATGCTCTTGCATTTAATTAGTTTTTTAGTTTTTATTTATTTTTCGGATTAGATTGCGAACATGGAATCGTCAGTAAAGTTTCTAATTCTTTTCTCATTTGTCACAGCCGGCTCCAGCCCTTGAGAAGTTAAAATTTTTAGAACTTCATGGTTCTAAGAAGCTGATTCTAATACCCAATTTGTCTCGGGCAATAAATATTGAAAGGATATGTCTGGCCCGCTGCATAAGTTTGGTTCAACTTCCTTCATATTTTAAGGATCTCCACAAGCTTCAATTTCTAAATTTGACGGGTTGCTCCAATCTTAAAGTTGAAGGGGTATTAGCAGGGGAGAAATTAAGAGAACTATATTTGGCTGGGACAGCAATAGTAGAAGTACCCTCATCGATTGGATGTCTCTCGGATCTTCTTGTATTAGATTTACATGATTGCACAAAGCTCAAAATCGTTCCAACCAGCATTTGTAAGTTCAAGTCTCTTGAATCACTGGATCTTTCTGGATGTTTAAAACTAGAAGACTTTCCAGAGATTTTGGAGCCTATGGAATGCTTACAGCATATTAGTTTAAGGGGAACAATGATTAAAGAGTTACCGCAGTCATCATTTGAGAATCTAAATGCACTCTCAGAGTTGGATCTAAGTTGGTGCAAAAACATTGAGTTTCTCCTAAGCAACCTGTGTTGTTTAAGGAATATTGAAAAATTGGTGAGATTGAATGTAAGTTCTTGTGAGAACTTGGAATCAATTCCAGAGCTTCCACCATCTTTAACACATTTGGATGCAAGACTTTGTAAGAACTTGAAATCAATCCAAAAGCTTCCCCCATCTTTGACAAGTTTGGATGCAAGCGACTGCATGTTACTAGAGAAAATATCAAGTTGGAGGACTCCAGTCATACAAGAACTGAGCTGTTTCCTATGCATGAGCTGTTCTTATAGATTTGATAATTGCCAAAAGCTGGACCAGAATACAAGAAACTACATAATTCCTCGTGGGGCCTCAGTTGAAATTTTGTCGGTTGCAAGATCAACACGAAAATGGGAATCCAAATGTGATCATGTATATTTCTTATCACTCACTTTAATTCGCTCTTTAAGAACTTATAATTAATACCATATATAGAACTTATTGATAGGTTTTTCCTGTGACTTAATTAATCTCATCATTTGTACAGGGACTATCGATGGTGTTTTGTTATCCGGGAGATGACATTCCAGACTACTTTAAAAGCCATGATTCAGGAACTACAATCAATATTGACCTTCGTCCAAATTGGTGTGATGCCAACTTCTTGGGTTTTGCTTTGTGCTTCGTTCTTGATTTGAGTGATCAAATTGGCTCTGAAATATTATTTGATCACATTAAGATTGAATGTGTGTTCAGCTTCATGAATGATGATGGTGACGTTGAGTATCCTTGCAAGGTTCCTGTCAAATGGTTCTTGAAGTGTTCAAAACTCAATTCAGATCACGTGTTAATGCTGTATGACAATAATTTGTCTTGCAAGATGTTACAAGAGAATTTTGGAGCAAATTGGTCCTCTATTCGTAGCAGTATTGTCACCAAGGCTTCTTTTAATTTCCGGTTATCATTGCATTCTGTTGATGGTACCAAGTCTTCAGGCTTCCTGAAAAGTGACGGTTGGTCAATTGTACTTTGTCATCATCGATGTCGCCGGATAATTAAAAAGTGTGGGGTGTGGTTTGTATATGAGGACAAGTTTGGAGAGAAATTAAAGGATGTTGAGCAACCAGAAGAAGAAACTAAACGCTTTGCTCAATTTTCTCTTGTCAGTGGAGCAAGTACTAGTCGTGAAGTTGTTTGCCCTGAAGATGAGAAAGTTAAGACCAACACTGAAGAAGACGAATCATATCCCAACACATCAGCTCAAGATGAACCAAGCTACACTGCATGGTTACCATATATCTGTTGAATAATGAATTTTAGGTAAATCATCCTTTTAATATACATTCTTCTTCCACCGTATGCATTTCACTTTTCAAGCTATATTTGAAATTAATTTAGCAAGTAAACTCTGAAGTCACATACATAATTAATTACTGAAATTAATGAGTTAGATGGAAGATTAATTGTTCCAAGCTTATAAGTAGGTACGTGCTGATCGTGAGTTTATATATATATATATATTTATCTCAATATAGCTACATATATTTTCACTTTTATCATATATAAATATATAACAAAAAAAATACCGAAGTATATAAACTTCTTTCTGTTGTTTAATATATTTGTAAAGAATCAACTACATATGCATGGTGATTTTAAAATTAATTATTGTTTATGTATTCTCTACAGGGTCTTATCAACATTATCATTCAACTGCGCACGGTGTTGAGTTAGAACATGGGCTACCGCAACATTTATATGGACCTAACTATAGCTGAAAGTTACTCTTTTAAGTTTGTGAATTTACTTGGCATTGAATAAGTGTGGTTTGAATTGCTTTCAAATATTTATTGTAATTGTTCCAATTTATTCATGTTTGAACTTAGGATATAACTTTGGACTTGGATTGCCCTGTTTCTCACTGCCTTGAGAGAATAACATTTTTCTTCTCTTTGTAAATGTTTTTAATGATTGGAAATTTGCTCAGAATATTGTTAACTACTTTGGTTTAATTTGGGTCAAATAACTAACGTTAATTACTTGAATCACTTTGGAGAATGGTAAAGTGTATTGAAAATGCTGGAAATGAATCCCAACAAAGACATTCAGAATATTAATGTTCTGAGAATAATTAAGTTATGGACTCTTTTGGTGTAAAAGTGTGATAAGGGATACATTTTATGCCTTAATACTTATAATAAAGGCTCTCTTCACAATTTGTATGTGTAATACAAATTACGTAATATACTTTAACTGATTAAAATATGATACATTTATTACATATAACCCATAAAACCTTACACTTCATTTAACTGTCATTCTCACGCTAATTGTTCGTTGAATAAACAAATCTTTCATAAAATAATATCATACTTTAAATAAACTCTTTTCCTTCTTAAGATTCACCATCTCATCTTCCTAATTAACAACCTTATTCTATACCCATGTAGAAATCACTAAGTATCACTTTTTGCTCTATAGACCAATGCAGAAATTATTAAATATCATCTCCCGACCTAACAAATAATTTATAATTTACTTAGTCTTTTCGTCACATGATGTGAAAATTGACTTTCACATGTTATGATTTCTAGCCCAAGGCTATATTCAACCATATTCCTGAAAAATATTAACTATACGATGCACAAGTTCTACTTTAAAAAAATAAATAAATATGTAAACATCATTAGGCCACTATTATTCTTCAAACTTAGAACATTATTATTATATATATATATATATATATTTTATATATATATATAAATGAGATTAGAATAACAATTCGAAACTCATCATGCAACTTACTAGTCCACAAAATGGAATTAAAAATGTTACAAACAAAGCTACTATCCTGTTTAGGCTTTTACCTACATATTACATATAATATAATTTTGAAATTGAAATAATTTTAATGTAGGGCAGGTCACTTCATTTTGTTTTTGCTTTGTTTGATATATTATTGGGCCACTACTCACGAGGTCCAGGATCGACATGGACTCCACAATACGCAGCTTCCCTTAGTTTCCTTTCTTTCTTTCTTTTTTTCTTTTTTTTTTTAATTAATTAAAAAATTTCAATATAAAAATTATGAGATGAATAGCCTATTTAGAAGTACTTATATAAATAATATTTTTTTTAAAAGTACTTTTTATTTAAATATTTTAATAATAAAGTAGTATGTGTTTAGTAAAAAGTTATAAAAAAATACTTTAAAAATATTTAAAAGTGCTTGAAAAAGTAATTTTTTGACTTGAAAAAAGCATTTAAAGTGCTTTTTTATATAAAAAAGAATTTTATAATTTTTTAACCAAATATATTTCAAACTGATTTCTTTATAAAAAAAAATATTTTTTCATTAAAAAAAGTAATTCTAAATGAGCTCAAAACGTAAGATGAGACTTTATTTCTTATATTAAATATTCAAATTGATAAGAAAAAGTATCAGGGGGTTTATATAATAGAACAATAAATAAAACATTAAATTAATGCAAATTTTTTCTTTTGTAAAAACAATTTGAGAAAATTTACTCTTAATTGTGAAAATTTTGATAAATTTATACTTATGACAAATTGATTATTATCAAATCTGAAAGCGTAAATTTTGAAAAAAGAAAAAAAGAATGCAATTATAGTTTGTACGGAGACTTGAAGTTGTGTTTTGTTATGCTGGAGATGCTGTGCCAAAGAGCTTCCGCCGAATTGGTGATGTAGTGAAGCCCAACAAAGCCCAAGACCAAGCCCAGCCCAAATACTTATCAGTTTATCAGTTTAATTATTTGCTTTAACCTTTATGTTTAGTTTTAAACAAATAATGACGTGTTGAGCTTAGTCAACTCAAGTCACGCTATTTTTTTTTCCGTAGAACAGTATTACTCCTCCTCCATGGTGTAGTCAGGGCAGAATTTTTGGATAATTTCCTTTGAGTTTTCTCTGGCTGCATTTTAATATCGTTGAAATCCGGGCAGAGTTCTTGATACAATCACGGTTTACATCATTTGGTATCAGAGCTATGGCAGGTTCCAAAGCTTCAGCAACCAGTGGCGCAGCAACCCAACCATCGCATGACGACGATCATGTTATGGCTCACCTGGAATCGCGATGCACCCATCTCGAAGAGAAGCTAGATATAAAATTTGAAGAACGATTTGCAGCTTTTACCAAGGAGATGCGAGATACGTTTGCAGACATTTGAGCTGGGCTGAATTTTCCACCACCACTTCAGCCTCAACGGAATCGTGACGGAGACCCAGCTCCCTCACGTCCGGTGGAGCAACGCCAAATTCAACACCGCATTCCACAGCAAATTCCACTCCAACCCCACATCCCAACCCACAACCTCCAACCCAAAATCACAATCAGATTCTCGTTGCCATTGAACACATACCAATTCCAATACAACCACCACTGGTTCATGCATGGCCTCACGAGGAAGACAGCTCCGATGAAGAAGCAACTGAGGTGTTTCGACAAGAGCGCAACCATGAAATTCACAACAACAATCGGCACTATAATCCAAGTGAGTATAAAATGAAAATAGATTTTGCAACCTTTGACGGATCTCTGCATATTGAAGAATTTTTGGATTGGATAAGAACTGTGGAGCAATTTTTCGATTATATGGAAATTCCTGAGGACAAGCAGGTTAAAATTGTTGCCTACAAGCTTCGAGGAGGAGCTTCTATATGGTGGGATCAAATTCAAGCCATAAGACGTAGAGAAGGCAAGCGGATTGTGCAAACTTGGAGCAGAATGAAGCAGTTGCTGAGACGAATGTACCTTCCACCAGATTATGAGCATATACTGTATCAACAGTATATGGACTGCAATCAAAGGTACAAAACTGAATATGTTAATGAATTTTATAGGCTTGGGGCACGATTAAACTTAGCTGAGAGTGAGATACAGAAAGTATCTCGGTTCCTAAGTGGATTGAAAGATTCAATTCGTGATGAATTGACTATGAGCAATATTTGGACCATGAGTGATGCTGTTAATTATGCCAAGAAGGCTGAAGCCAAACTTTCCAAATAATTTACCAAAACTAGTTTTCGGAAAAAAGCACAACCTGAACCACCTATGAGAAGAACACAGTATACTCTAAACACTCAGTTTAGTAACCAACCAAAAGCTAGAAATTCTCCCGAACCTCAAAGACAGGCCCAAACATCTCCAAACAATACCCAAAGCCCAAACAGAGTTCCTACCAAAACACCAAACCAGTTTAATAACCAAAACCAAAATCAAAACCCTTATGCCAAGCCAATGACAGGGAGGTGTTTCAAATGCAACCAACCAGGACATAGGTCCGGTGGATGCTTTGAGAAAAATGGCCAATGTAGCAGAAGGATTCAATGAAGAAGAGTATGAGGAATGCTATGATCCAGAGGAATTCGAAGGGGAAGAAGTAGTGGTCTTGGAGGATGAAGGTGAGCAAGTGAACTGTGTTGTGCAAAGGGTACTGTTATCACCAAGGGAGCCATTTAACTCACAGAGGCATAATATTTTTAGAACTAAATGCACAATCAAAGGGAAAGTGTGTGATGTGATCATTGATAGTGGAAGTTGTGAAAATATAGTGTCCAAAGCCTTAGTGAAAGCCCTGGAACTTACAACTGAAAAGCATTCAAACCCATACAAGATTGGTTGGATTAAGAAAGGGACTGAGATGATGGTTAATGAGATTTGTAAGGTCAACTTTTCTATTGGAAAACACTATCTCGATGAAGTAATCTGTGATGTTGTTGACATGAGTGCATGCTATTTACTTTTGGATAGACCATGGCAATTTGACAAGAATGCAGTGCACAAGGGAAGGGTTAACACTTATACATTCTGTTGGAAAGAGAAAAAAATCATATTGGTGCCAACCATTCAAAGGCCAATGCAATCCTTACCACCAGAAATTCAGAAAACGGCTTTGCTGACTGTGACAAAGAAGGAATTCGAACATCACTTAATGAAAGAAAGGGAAGTGGTTGTTCTCCTAACTAGACAAGCTAAAGAAGATAGTCATGCTGTCCCTTCTGAGTTACAATCATTGTTGGAAGAGTTTGCAGCCATTTGGCCTGAGGAACTACCAGACAAGTTGCCTCCAATGAGAGATATCCAGCACAAGATTGATCTGATTCCTGGTTCAACTATTCCACATTTGCCTTATTACAAAATGAGTCATAAAGAGCATGAGGTTTTGCAACAAATGGTGGATGATCTCTTAGAAAAAAATCTGATTAGGCCGAGCCTCAGTCCTTGTGCAGTACCTGCTTTGTTGGTTCCAAAGAAGGATGGAAGTTGGAGGATGTGTGTTGATAGCCGAGCAGTCAACAAGATCACCATAAAATACAGCTTTCCCATTCCTCGATTGGAGGACCTATTTGACAAATTACATGGGGCTAAAATTTTTAACAGATTGGATCTGAGAAGTGGATATCACCAAATCAGAATTCACCATGGGGATGAATGGAAAACAACCTTCAAAACAAGAGAAGGGCTGTATGAGTGGATGGTGATGCCTTTTGGCCTTTCCAATGCACTAAGCACCTTCATGAGATTAATGAATCAAATTCTAAAACCTCTTATAGGCAAGTCAGTGGTAGTTTATTTTGATGACATTCTTATTTATAGTAAGGAACCTGAGGAACATCTACAACATATCAAAGAAGTGTTCCAGATTTTACAAGACAATCAGCTATTTCTCAACATCAAAAAATGTGAGTTCCTAACTCCTCAACTACTGTTTCTGGGATTTATTATTAGTGAAGAAGGAATTAAAGTTGATGAAAAGAAAATCAAGGCTATTCGAGATTGGCCACCTCCAAGATCCATAACTGAAGTCAGAAGCTTCCATGGTTTAGCCACCTTCTATCGAAGGTTTATTCGAGATTTCAGTAGAGTTGCAGCTCCAATCACAGATTGTATGAAAAAAGGACAGTTCCATTGGGGAGAAGAGCAGCAACAAAGCTTTGACATCCTAAAAACAAAGCTAACCACAGCTCCTGTATTGGTTCTTCCTAATTTTGAAAATTTATTTGAGGTGGAGACTGAGGCATCTATGCTTGGAATAGGAGCTGTACTTATGCAAGAAGGTCGACCAGTAGAATATTTTAGTGAGAAGCTCAGTGAGGCAAGACAAAAGTGGTCTACCTATGAGCAGGAATTATATGCAATTTTTCGAACATTTCAACAATGGGAGCACTACCTTCAACACAACACTTTTGTTTTACGCAGTGACCACCAAGCATTACAGTATATGAAATCACAGAAAACACTACAACGAATGCATGCAAGATGGATTTTATTTGTGGATACCTTTAACTACACATTTGTGTTCAAGTCTGGAAGCAAAAATCAAGTAGCTAATGTATTGAGCAGACAAACGGAAATATTGATGACTTTGACAATTGAGTTGCAAGGATTTGACAACCTTAAGGAGCAGTACTCCACTGATATTGATTTTGCAGAAATTTGGGAGAAGTGTATCAAGCATGAACCTACAGGAGCATTCCATATTCAACAAGATTTTTTATTTCATGGAAATCAGTTATGCATTCCAAGGGGATCACTTCGAGAATTCTTAATTCAAGAGTTCCATTCAGGAGGCTTAGCTGCTCACACAGGAATGGACAAGACTTTGGCATTACTTGAAGAATGATTTTATTGGCCTCACCTCAACCGAGATGTCACCAAATTTGTGCAGCGGTGTTATGTTTGTCAAACTGCCAAAGGTCAAGCACAGAATACTGGCCTCTACACCCCTCTTCCTATTCCAGAACACATTTGGGAGGACCTTAGTATGGATTTCATCTTGGGGCTACCAAAAACCTCAAGACACTATGACTCTATCTTTGTTGTTGTTGACAGGTTCTCTAAGATGGCTCATTTCTTGGCATGTAAAAAGAATGCTGATGCAAGCTATGTTGCAACCTTGTTCTTCAAAGAAATAGTTCGGTTGCATGGAGTCCCTAAATCCATCACTTCAGACAGAGATGTGAAGTTCATTAGTCACTTTTGGAAGGTTCTGTGGAGGAAATTTAATACAACTTTAAATTACAGTAGTGCATACCACCCCCAGACAGATGGTCAGACAGAGGTAACTAACAGGACTTTGGGAACAATGCTGAGAAGTTTGGCTAGTGACACTCCAAAGCAATGGGATTTACTACTTGCACAAGCTGAGTTTGCTTTTAACTCAATGGTTAACAGATCAACAGGTAAAGCACCCTTTTCCATTGTTTATACAAAAATTCCAAATCACACCACGCACTATTACAATTCCCAAGCGAGGTTGAAAATTTGGGTGAAAGGATCAACAAAACCATTGAAGATGTACGGCGAAGCTCCACCAATCCAACAACCAATATAAAGCGGCAGATGTTCATAAACATATTAAGCTATTTAATGTTGGTGATCTGGTTATGATACATCTTCGAAAGGAACGACTTCCCACTGGTAACTACTCCAAATTGAAGCCAAAAAAATATGGACCATTCCGAGTTCTCTCTAAAATTAATGACAATATTTATGTCATTGAGCTCCCTCCAAATTGGCAAATTTCAAATACCTTTTAATATGTCAGATATGTTTAAATATTTTCCTGAAGCAGAAGGCAGCTGTTCTTCTTTCACATCCAGCTTGCGGGCAAGCTTTTCTGAAGACGAGGGGAACTGATGCAGTGAAGCCCAACAAAGCCCAAGACCAAGCCCAGCCCAAATACTTATCAGTTTATCAGTTTAATTATTTGCATCAACCTTTATGTTTAGTTTTAAAAAAATGATGACGTGTTGAGCTTAGTCAACTCAAGTCACGCCATTTTTTTTTCCGTAGAACAGTATTACTCCTCCTCCATGGTGTAGTCTGGGCAGAATTTTTGGATAATTTCCTTTGAGTTTTCTCTGTAAAAACTGGTCTATTTTAATATCGTTGAAATCTGGAGCTCGAGTTCTTCAGTACAATCCTGGGTTTACATCAATTGGTGTGATGCCAACTTGAAGTTGGCGTTTGGGTTTCTGCTTTATTCGTGAAGTTGGCATTGAATGTGTGCCCAGCTTCCCGTAAAATGCTACTTTCAATAACGTTCGTCTGTAGACATGCATTGTGGGAAAATCATAATTTTAAAATTTTCAGAATTTTCTTTCTCTTTCTTTTCCTTCTTCTTCATCCGGCTGACTCTCTCTCTCTTCACCACCCGTCCCTCTCTTCTCCTTGCAGCCAAGCCACCACCCACCACCACCGGACGATGCCGGCCACACCGCCAAGACCGCTGGCCAGCACCAAACCTTTGCTGGCCACCCATAGGCCTCGCCGGCGCCGGCAGTGGCCAGAAAACCACCATGGCCGACCCCTCCCTCTCCCGCTTTCGTCGGTCGGATTCCGGCGACTTTGAAGCGAGAAGGTAGGTCATTTCCCACTCTATTCGACCTCCTGAACTCAATTTTGAACTCCGTTTGGCTTGAAAACCTTTGATTTATGATGAATTTTCGAAACCCCTCTGAGACAGCCACTTTACGGCAATATTCCGGCCACCTCAGGTATTTCCTGACGAAATTGAAGGTAAATTCTTGCTTCTGGTCTCATGGGCTTAGTTTTTATATATGGTTTGCTAATTTAGGTTGAGTATTATAAAAAGCCCTAAATTTAGAGGGTTTAGGTTACTTTAGGAATAGTGTATTTTGTATTCCATAGTTGGTACCTATAATTAATTTTTGTTAATTTGAGGTTCTGGCATCATCGAAAATTGACTACATTATTTTCCTTGGCTAAATTTCTGGGCATGGTTTTGTTAGCTTGATGGGCTGCATCGAAGTGTTTTGTTTAGACTATAAAAGCATGGAGGCTAGATAGGTTTTGGATGGCAGTATCAAAGGTGGATGTTTTAAAAAGTTTTCTAGCTTTCTAGATTATGATACCATTTAAGAAAAGTGCTAAACTTCCTTTGCGTGAAAATGATCATTAGCTTATGAAAACCCTTTGCATGAAAACCATTTTGTTTGATTTGTTACTCCTTGGTCAACTCAGAGTACTGGAAGTTAGTAGCTTGATGTTTTCCCATAATACTTTATTAAACCCTTGTCGTGAAGGTTTATGGGTGTAGTTAACTTATTAGACTCAAAAGCATGGAGAGATCATGGTAAAAGCTTGGAGATGTCTCGTGACTAGATGTCTATTTTTGGCCATTAGGGAATATGTTTTTGGCTATGATATTTGGTATATTTATTTGTTCATGTATCCATATTGATGTTCCAACAGCTATGAATTGGCTAGAAGACAAAATGGGTCACTGACTTCCTTTACGTTATATATGTAATACTTATATCTTCAGCACAGAGTACTCATGGGGTTATATTCCTATGTGTATGCATGCATGCATGATGCTAGCAATGAAGCATCCTGTAACACAAAATTAGTCAAATTGTTCAATTAGATTTACATCATTGCAGAAGGATTAAAATTTTTCCAACCAGCATTTGTAAGTTGAAATGTCTTCAATCACTAGATTTCTCTGGCTGCCTAAACCTGGAAAAGTTTCCAGAAATTTTAGAGCCTATGGAATGGTTAAGGTGTATTAGCTTAAGGGTTCAATGATTAAAGCGTTGCCAGAGTCATCAATTGAGAATCTGATGTGCTCTCTGAGTTGGATCTAAGTTATTGCAAAAACGTAGAGTTTCTCCTAAACGACCTGTGTTCTTTAAGGCATATTTACACATTGGACCTTCAGGGATGTTCAGAACTTCAAAAATTGCCTCCCCGTCCCTGTAGTTTGGTCAAATTGGATGTAAGATCTTGTGAGAACCACCATTTTTAACAACTTTGGATGCAAGGTATTGCACGTCACTAGAGACAATATCAAGCTGGAGGACTCCGCCACACAACCAGAGCTGTTCCTTACATGGTTGTTCTTATAGATTTGATAATTGTCAAAAGCTGGATCAGAATTTAACAAACAACGGAGGTCCTCATGCACCTTCGCTTGACATTTTGTGCGCTGCAAGATCACCATGAAAATTGGAATCCAAATTTGATCATGTACATTTCTTCTCACTCACTTTAATTCGCTGTTTTAGAACTTATATTTAATATGATATACATGTTGATATTTTTTTCCCATGACTTAATTAATTTCTCATCCTTTATACAGAGACTATCAGTGTGTTTTGTTATTCCGGAGCTGACATTCCAAAGAACTTTATCAACCATGATCACAGTGATTCCAAAGTAACTTCAATTAAGATTGACGTTCCTCCAAATTGGTGTGATGCCAACTTCTTGGGTTTCGCTTTCTGCTTTGTTCTTGATTTGAGTGAAGTTGCCAGTGAAAGATTATTTGATCACACTAGCATTGAATGTGTGTACAACTTCAATGATGATGGTGGTGCTGAGTATCACTGCAAGGTTCCTGTAAAATGGTACTTTCAATGTTAAAAACTCAATTCAGATCACATATTGATAATGTATGACAATGAATTGTCTTACAAGAAAGTTACAAGATAATTTTGGGGAAAATTGGGCCTCTATTTCTAGCAGTAATATGTCGCCAAGGCTTCTTCCTTTTTTTTTTTTTTTTCGGCTTTCATTGCATTATGTTGATGGTTCCAAGAATTCAGGCTTCCAGGAAAGTGCTGGCTAGTCACTTGTAGCTTGCGATGAATGTGACAAGATTATAATTAAAAAGTGTGGGGTTTGGTTGATATATGATAAGGAAGACGGAGGGACATTAATGGATACTCGATGCTTTGCTCAACTTTCTCAAGGTAGTGGAGGAAGTACTCGTGAAGTTGTTTGCCATGGTGTTGAGAAAGTTAATGCCAACACAGCAGCACCAGAAGAAGAAGAAGAAGAAACTAGACCCTTAGCTCAACTTTCTCTAGTCAGTGGAACAAGTAGTACTAGTCATGAAGTTGTTTGCATTGAAGATGAGAAAGTTAAAGAAGATAAATCATATCCCAATACATCAGCTCAAGAAGAACCAAGCTTCATTGATTGGGTACCGTATACCTTTTGAATAATGAATAGGTAAAAATCATCCATTTAATACACATTCTCCTTTCACCGCATGCATTTCAATTTTCAAGACATTTTAAAAATTCATTTCACAACTAAACTCTGTTATTTATTCCTATTTTTCTTAATAAAACAATTGAAGCTAAAATATTAGTATACAATTTATTTTTAACACTTTGATACAGTGTGTTCCGGTGTGCTCTGAGATATATTCTTGGTTTTTTACTATTGAGTTTTGGTAGATTTCAATTTGTCTCAAATTTGTTCTTTTTTCTGTATTGCAGATTCCAAATTCTCATAGCGAGGGCTTGCAGCCAAACTTAACACCAGCTTGGGTATGGACCATTTTGCATGCCATTGGATTTTTTATTATAACTATTACTTTTGCTTTTGCTTTTACTTTTCAGTTTTGGAGATTATTTTTTCAGGGCCACTCTCTGTTTTTCATGCCAGACCCTTTTCTTGTTTCAATTCTTTTTTGTTTTAATGTTATTTTTCTGTTTATGAGTAGCCCCTGTTATATCTCCTTGTCTGAAAGAGAATGTTAGTGTAATGCACGGGGTTTTCCAATTTCCCCTGTTGTATCTTGTGAGTGTAATCGACTAGGTTGTCTAGTTGAGAAAAAAATAAAAGAGAAGAATCTGGAATTTTATTTCCCGACCTAGTTCAGATTCTTCTCAACTAGACAACCCCTCTTTTTTTTCCCGACCTTCACCCCCCCTCTTTCCCTCATTGCAGCCACGCCACGCCACCATCGCCGACGAATGCCGCCATCCCACGCGCACACCCGTCGGCTGTACCCAAGCCACACCGACGTTTACCCCTAAAAACCGTTCCCCTTCCCTTTTTTTTTTTTTTCTTTTTCTCTGAACCTCACACTGGATGATACCCATTTGATTTGCTCTTGGATTATGGCTCCCATTGCATTAGGTCCCGTGAGCTGGAGTTGGTTTGATGTGTTAACAACGTTATGAACTTGTAAAAAATTGATTTTGCATAGGTGAGATTTACTAGCAAAGGATGAACTTTGGCTTCTTTTTTTTCGAAAACCATTGCGTACCCATTCTTTGGGTTACTTTTACATTTTCCTCTTCATCTCATCGAGTCTTATAGGTCGTAAAACATGCCTCAGGAGCTTCTCAGGGAGGTGTTGCTCAAAATCAAGTCTTTGGAGTCCACATGGCTGTTCCAAAAGACCGTGGTGGCTTCCACTGGTGTTTCCCGCAGCTGGAGACTCATCACCAAGGAGATCGTCAAGACTCCTTAACTTTCTGGAAGTTTGACCTTCTGTATCTCCATCAAACAGGTATTTGTATTTCACACTACTCACTCTCTGCAACATTTCTCTGTTTTTTCGTTGATTATAGTTAGTTTTTTTTTCTTTTTTTTTCTTTTTTTTTTTCTTTACATGGGATTTAGTTATTTCTGGTGTGTGTTGGTTGGAAATCAATTTGTGAATACTTGTGGTGAGCCGGTGGACATGCGTGAGGGCTTGGGCACTGCCTTGCCCGAAGCTAGCCCACTGGAAGTTGTGCTCGCTCTACGCCTTCCTCTGCAGCTCTATGAATGCCTTTGAAGAATATTAGGCATAGCTACTTTCTTGTAATGTTATTAATATTGCTTAGTGAATGTTTATGTATGGTAATTAAGCTACTGCAAATAAAAAAAAAAAAAGGAAAAGAAAAAAAGGAGCATTTGCATTTCTGTGCTCTCTCTATTCTTAATTACACATAAACAACCAAAATATATATATTTGTACTGTTATATATTATAAATTGGTGTCACCTCATTTATAACTTTTCAATTCTTTAACATGTATTTGTTCTATCTATTATGTCACACTGTTATATTGGAAGGACAGGGAAAATGGGATAGGCAATGTCCATTCATCGTGGTATATGTGTATTGGGATGTTGTTTCCAAAACATGCATCAATATCAATATAAAGACGATTAATAAACAAGTTTTAAATCCTGAAATTTAATTACTCTCTTCTTCAAATTCTCCAGGTTGTTATACTTTTTTATTACTACTCATTAGTATTGTTGCTGCTGTTTGTTCTCTTTTTACAGCTTTCTTTATTGGCTCATAATGCCAGGTCATAAAATCCGAAGGTTGGGGAGGACTTTACAGCGTCCTCAGGCCTTCTCTGCTTGGATGACTAAGTGGATGACTCATGCAAAGTGGGTAATTAAGCTATACGTTTCTATAAGTGGATGACTCATTCTTAAGGCCAACTTTCAATCTTATGCTTTAATATCGAATGGAGTGAAACAAGACCCTGCAAGCTTCTTTTATCAGATACACACCATGGAGACACTCCAAGGTTAAATATTTTTCTTCTTTTAAGTATCAATTATTTATATATAAATATATATATATATATATATATTTCTTTTGTTTTTCTTAAATAGCAATGTAAGTCTATATAATAAGTATTGAACACAAACTGATATATATGTATATATATATAGTAATTCCAATTGATATTTATTTTTCACAAATATATTCAAGTTAGTAATTGTTTTATGGTTGTGTAAATTCTATAATTGTAGGAAAAGTCTTGAACTAACATGTTATAATTGCAAATAGATCTGGATTACTGTGACAATAGATAAAACTGCCTTGCTTTTGCAGGAAGATTTGTACTACCCACATCCTCTCGTGCAGGATATCCTTTGGGCATCTCTTCATAAGAGTGTTGAATCAATTTTAATGCGTTGGCCGGGAAAAAAGTTGAGAGAAAAGGCTCTTCGCACTGCAATGGAGCATATACATTATGAAGATAACACTCGTTATATTTGGATAGGACCAGTTAACAAGGTATCTGTTAATATATGATATCAATGTCGGCTATTTTGAGTTGCACTTCTATTGCACTAGAGATTGAGACTATTTGCTATGTCCTCTTGACTGTTGCTTGGTCGTTGACACTTGTGAAACATGTGAGCAAGGGTTTATTTGTCAGATTGGTGGGTCTTATTTGACATAATTTTCAGTAATTGGTTGCATGCAATATGAGTATGATAATGTTCGTATCATGGTTATCTTTGCTTGAATTGTTTTGCAATGAAAATTTTTTGTTTTTTTTTTTTTTTTGAGGATTTGAAGTATGTGTTCAAACTTTAGGCAGATTATTTATGTTCGATCTATTAATTAATTCAGTTTCAATATTGATTATGTACTAGGGGAGGAAACATCATGAATTATAATATGGCTTTCGGTTAGACAAAAGGCTACCTTGTAGACTAGGCTCATTGTGCCCTTAAATTGTTATTTTGCTTGTGCTACTGTGGTCATGCCGATGGTTCAAAAGATATAACATTAGGCTTCAGAAAAGTAAAACAATTTGTCTTTGATCTTCAAGAGTACTTGCTGGGTTGTTTATTTGGTGCATTAATAGGCGATGAGAGTCAGATTTTCTCGAAAACTTGGCTGCTAGGCAACAGATTTTGTTCTTCTCTTGCATTCATGTTTTAAATATCTAAGCCCCCTTATTTAGTACTTTAAAGTTGCTGCAAGTGTGTCAGGTATAGTTTTCCTACGTAGACTAATTAAATGTGGTCTATCTGAATTCCTGTAGTTTCCTTTATCAAGGACCAATACATGACAGATGTCAATGCGAGTGAGTACTTGTTCCATTGGTGACCTCTATTTCTTGCTTTGACAGGACGAAAATGACCAGAGAAAAGAAAGGAGAAAACAGTCTAATACCGACTCAGCAAAAAGATCAAGATTAGGTAGACAGGTAAAATATACATGCGGTGTTGTCTCTTTTCAATCATCTGCATTTATTTAACTGAAAAATAATGCCTTGTCTTTCTTCTAATCAGATATTTGTTTGTTGCTTTTCATACTAAATGGATTGTGGATTCTTACTGGCGTTTTAAGTTTTTCTGCCCATGTATATGTGTTTCTTTTAAATTATTTTCCTTTGGTTCTTTGCAGTGCTGCAATGTTGTGCCTCTATTCATATGTGCTGCTTTGTAGAGGAAACCCACACCCAAAGAAGTTGAAACCATCTCCAAGTGTTGCATGCATCTTGGTAGGAAGTATTTGGCGTAGTAACTTCTAACTGGCCTTTTGGTTACTGTTATAATTCACTTATAATTTTTATATTAATTATGTTTTTTACAAGTATTTGACTTACAGTAAGTATTTGAATTATTTATAATACAGATATATTGATTAATTGCTATGACAAATACAAAATAATAATAATAATAAAAATAAATAATTGTAACCACAAAAATATTTGTAATTATGTGGCATCGGTGACAAAAATTTGAAGGGTAGCTATATGATATATACTTAATTTTTGTAGCTATTTTTGTTAAAGTAACAAAACACAATTTTGTAGCTGAATTTTAGCTACAAAGTAAAAATTCATAGCTATAATTTAGCTATTAAATAAAAAAATTATAGCTATTAATTAGTAACGGAATTGTATTTGAAACTAATAAAGATTCGTGATTAAATGGATGAAAAATCAAAGGGTTTTGAATCCTATTAGCTACGAACTTATTGTTTGGACACGAAAAAAAATGTGTTTAGTTATAGGTATTTTTGAAGCTATATAATTAATTTAGCTATGACAGATCCCGCGTAACAAAAGGTTTTGATTTCAGTTATGAAGTTAGTTTTTTGTCGCTTTTGATCTTTTATTACGGTCATTCAATCACGATCTAGCAATGCACGATTTTTGTAATTAATTAGGATATAGTTACAAAAAAAAAAACACTCAACTATATAATTGACTTCTTGTTAAATGTCAACTTTTAAAAACTTAATTTTAAAATTTTATTTTATTATTTAAAATTATATTTAATATATATATATATATATAATAAACAGTTTTTAGAGGCCCTTATTATAGATGTGAAGGGCATAACTATTGGAACTACCTCGCTTGCCACACCATTTATAGTTGTATATCTTGAAAGTCTTATACAGCGTACAAAATTTAACTCGATTTAATGAATTTGCTAATTTTCCTCATTTGGATTTGCATTTGTATTTCTAGTCTTGATAAAACTTAGAATATGGAACAGAGTGGTACGCTCGTCTTTTCGGAGACATAACATATTTTTACATCTCTATGAAGAAGAAAAAGAGTTTTCGAATGTCAGTGATAGACGAATTTTGATCTCAAAATTCTGTCATAATTCTAACAGTTGGTCATCTCGATCAAAAGCCGTAGTGCCTAGTGAGGATAGAGTACTCAGCATGAGCATGGGACCACCTACTAATAATGGCGAGAAATATCATTATTAATCAGAATTAATATTAAGATCGTAAACATCATACATCAGTAAAATCAGTATTGCTGTTTTTTTTTTACAACACTCGCAAAACCCAACAAAATATAGCACTCATTAACAATGAATTTTTTGAACTATAAAAAACTGATTATTCACCAAACTATAGGCTTTTAATGAAGTAGATGGTAACATAACATCAACACCCAATAAAATAAAAACAAAAACAAAATAGATTTTTAATATTTTAATCAAAATTAAAATGTTTAGTTTTCATTTCATTTTAAAAGTTAGTTTTGCTTAAAAAAGAAAAAAAAATTATTAAGAAAAGAAAAGAAACGAAGCTGGTGTTCCATAGTGTAAACCCATCATTATATCACTGATAAAAAGTTTGTTGATTACGATCCTATAATTCTCACACTAATTAACTATTCTTTGATACACAAATCTTTCATAAAATAATATCATACTTTAGAGAAACTCTGTTCCTTGCAAATTACATTTACCATGTCATCTAATTAATAACTTTACTTTATAATTTTTTTTTTCGCCAAATCAGAGCACCCATGTAGAAAGAAAGAAAGAAAGAACACCCATGTAAGTCACCATCTTTGTTTCTTTATAATCATCTACCAACCTAATAAACAAATTATAAGACTTGGTCTAATTTGTTGAACACCCATGTCCTTAATTTGTTTATTTGTTTTGGCCTTATATGACTTGGTCTAATCAATTTTTATATAGCTCATTTCATTCATTGTTAATACATTGAGCCAAGATGGTGACAAAATTGCAGCAATTTCATTGTCATGGTCAGTGTGGGTAAGTGTGTCCACACTGATACGTTCATAACTTCATTGTCACGACAAATATTTTTTTTAATTTTTTTTGAGGATAGCTTTTCTTACAATTACAAGTACTGAGTTCACCATGTGAACATGTTGACTTAAGTTATTAGGAAAAAAACCTAGTACTCTTGGCTTATGTTAAATAGGAAGGATCAAAGAGGAGAATGTTGGAGTTGTGGGGAAGGGGTTAGATGAAAAGGCAGAGTTTATTATATAAATTTCTCATTTTATTTGGTATGATAGAAAGCAAAGAGAATATAAATAATTAAACTGAATAGAAATTTATTAGTTACTTGTGAAAGCTTCCCTCCTCTAATCCATATAATATCAGAGGAAGCATGTGTTTTTGGATTATGATGAATTTGTCATCTATCTTTAAATTTAATCCCTCCATTAATTTTTCCTACTAAACATTTTCATCTTGAATCACTTCGTAACTCTTTTTCTTTCCTCAAACCCTATACAAGTCCCTTCTACTAAATAAGAGCTAGAGTACTCACTCACTTAGTAATGCTACCGCCATACATTAAATGCCACATGGAAGATTTGCCCACGTCAGACAAATGAGAAACAAACATGGCTTTTTCCATTTTTCCATTCTACTGAGTTTACAAAAAATAGAGGAAGATGAAAAACCTAAAAATCCCATTGAGCAGAAAAATAAAGATTCAAAACAACTTTTTCTTTTTCATTTTCTTTTCTTAACTTTTTTTTTCTTCGTGTCTTGGCTTTGTTGTGTTTTTGCCTGCTTCCTGGCTCGGTTTCGTGGGTGATTTTTCTATATTTTCTGAGGGTGAATTATATATATATATATATATATAAAATAGTATTTTCTCGAGAAAAAATAGAATGAAAAGAAAATGGGTGGGAAAAGCCGAAAGTGAGAGAATAATAATAATAATAAAGATCTAGAAATTTCTTTTTTTTATTGGAGAGAGAGAAAATATCAAAACATTGAAGAGAGTGAAGATTAACGTTTCTTATGCATCTTCTACGTGGTGTTTGAATGAGCTTGTGCAGATACTTGAATGCATGCAAGAGAGTTTAAAACATTATTATATATATATTATATTATTTTACTATATTTTTTATGAGAATTGTATTATATTTTATGTATATATGTGTTGTTTAAAATTAAATTTTATTATGATTTATTTATTATGATTTGTAAAAGTAATATATATGAATTTAATATTAATTATGTGTTGTTATTTTAGAGGAAAATTAAATATTTTCAAATTATTTAAATGGATGAATTATGCCAAAAATGAGTCAATTCCATATAAATGGATCAATTATGTATACCTGGTTATATTGACCCAAATAATATGTTCATTAAACAGTTATACAAGTTACCTGTTTATTAAATAGATCATATTATAATTGAGAAATTCTAACACGATTAATATATGGGTTGTGTTAGAGTTGAGAGTTTATAACATGATTAATAAATAAGTTGACACGAACACGATCTATTAATATAAATAATTACCACCCCTAAATCAAGACAAGTTAAAAAAATTTCATTTACTCACCCAAATATTTATCTTCTTCATTCTTTTTTTTCTTTGTCTTTTTCTTAGAGGAAAAAATGAATTTAACAAGTGAACGCCAAAGTTAAGGGGTCAACGAGTGAATAAAAATTCGTTTTTGCTTTTGGGTCTGCTTATAATATTAATCCATTGAACATAAAGCAATTTCCAACTCATTTTATACCAACCTTTCACGCGTCACATATAAAAGGAGGAACGATAATATAATGACACTATTACCCTCCAATTGAGTTGCTAATTTACCAATTTGTAATTGGTTTTTATTTTTTATTTTTTTTTATATTTTACATGAAACCTAACAGTCACATTACAAGTATGTTACTACCACTTGTTATTACCAAAAAAATGAAAATAAAAATGTTATTACCACTTGTGACAAGAAAGAAATTTTTTTTTTCTTTCGGAAAAATATAATATATTTATAACCCGTGTTTGAAAAAAATGCATTTATTTGGCTCATCATTCACCTCCCAAAACTCGAAAAGATCATTACTCAGCACCCACGGAGAAAAGTCAGAAACCTTGGCTTAAAGAAAAAAATGATTAATTTTTAATTAAATTGGATTATTTGTTCAATATATACACACACACACACGAGAGTAGGACCTAATGCAATATAAATTGTAACTCAAAATTGGTCAATATTGCTCACGATATTTTTGCCGGATCTATGTTTTTTTACTTCTCCAATTCTTTGTGGTGTTTAATTTCTTTGTAAAGAATTAACTATATATGCATGGTGGTTTTGAAATTAATTATTATTTACCTATTCTCTACAAGGTCTTATGAACATTATCATTCTACTGCGCATACTGTTGAATTAAAACATGGTTAGCAACATATATATATATATATATATCTTAAAGTTCGTTTGTCTTTGAGTGAATATAATTTGCAATCGTTGGTATTTATTGTAATTGTTCCAACTTATTACTTTCGGATACTTTGAATTTGGATTACTTTGTTTCTTGAAATCTTTTTGAGTATTAGAGTTTTCTTCCCTTTTCAAATATTTTGTCAGTTTAGGAAATTTCTCAGAATGTTGTCAAGCACTTTGGTTTTGAGTCAAAAAAATTAATCATGCTTAGCATGGTCACACTGCTCTAAGATTTATTTTATTCAATATTAATTCTACTCGTTATTTTTTCTTTTATAAATATTGATCAACATCTGTTGCTTAATCTAAGAGGTTAGGTGAACCAAAAAAATAAAAAATTAAAGGTTAGATTTTTTTTCTTTTTTCAAAAAAAATAAGGTTAGAAATGTTAAAGGAATTAAAAGTGATCACCATTATGTTTGGCTAATCATACGGGATATTCCCTTCTTAATTTAAAACCTTACTAAAGTTACACATTATATATATAGTTCTTGCTTTTTAATCTTGAAGTTTAATAATAATTAAGGAATTAAACAACACAGTCTCTATGACAGCGAAAATGTGGCAATAGAAATACCCTTTTAAAGCTAAAGTTCAATATTATCAGCCATAATTGTAGTTCAGTTGTTCTTAATACTGTAAAATCGACACGTTCATTGAAGCTGAATCGTGGCGGGATTAATTGTTCTAATTAAAATTAGTTCTATAACCTTTTTGCTTTTTCTTTTTCTTTTTTTTCAGTCAACGAACACCCATGTAGAAATCATAATGTTTTCTCTGATGCACCTAAGTTTCACGTTACCACACTGCGTTTTCCGAGTGAACATATGTGTGAACCTAAGTTAGCTAATTGGGTCTGCTTATAATAATTATTTTTCGCTTTTTAAAGGTCTACTTGTAATAATTTATTGGACCTAAAGCAATTTCCAACTCACTTCATACGGACCTTTCAGGTGTCACATGTGTATTCACGGAAAGAACATGTTGCGTTAAATTAATGGGGTCTGCTTATAAAATTCTTAAAAAGTGGACCTAAGTAAATGGGATCTGATAATAATAATAATTCATGGGGACAGATACTGTTTATTTACATTTTGTTGAGGGTGCGGATGACAATAACAATATTATAGTCTAATAAAGGTATAGTCCACCGAAATATTCCACCTTCTCCACTTTTCATTGGAATAATAATCACAACAGCGTGAACATATTAAAAATTTGAATTAATCAAACTGCCTATATATTTCTTGGACAAGTTGAACAAATTTTCTACTCACTTTATATGTATAATATACCCATCAATTTTTCTTCACCGTGGAGAGCCGGAGACCTAATTTTGGTACATGGCTGCTTCTTCTTCTTCTCATCCTCCTCCTCCTCTAGACAAACACGACGTGTTTATCAGTTTCAGAGGTGGGGATACCCGCTATACTTTTACTAGCTTTCTTTATGAAGAGTTACGTCGTAATCAAATCAAAGCCTACATGGATGTTCGCGAATTTGAGACGGGGGATAAAATTTCACCAGCACTGGAGAAAGCCATAAAGGAGTCGAAGATTTCTGTAATCATTTTCTCGGAAAACTATGCATCCTCTACGTGGTGTTTGAATGAGCTTGTGCTAATACTCAAATGCATGGAAAAAAATGGGCAGACTGTTCTACCCGTTTTTTACCTGATAGATGCGTTTATTGTACGGGATCAGACAAAGAGTTATGCCGTTGCATTTGAAGAACATAAAAAGAGTTTTAACGACACTCAGTTGAACAAATGGAGGAAAGCTCTCAAAGATGCGACTTATCTACACGGGCTCAATTCAAAGGAATATAGGTACCCTTCTTTTCTTTCTTCTTCTTCTTCTTTTTTTTCTCTCTCTCTCTCTACATTAGGAAAATAAATAATATAAATGACTTCATCACATAATTGTAACGTAGGACCATGAACCATTACTTTTTAAATTCTTCTTTATCAGTCACTTTGTGTCTTCTAAATTGATCACTTTATGTGATGAATTTAACGACATTATTTTCATATATGTTGATCACTCTTAACATCTGATTAATTAGTATTTTATCCAAAATAAAAATAAAAATAAAAATTGTTTTGGTCGGTTTTCCGTCACTATGACAACATCAGGAGTCCAGCTCTTGAGTTTGGATAATCAACATGGGGATGTAAGAGCCTCAATGGAAACTTCTCTTCTTCCTCTATAACCTCTCTAATTCTTCACCGGCAAAATAAAAGCACGCGTTAGAAGGGTTCACCGGTGGGGGTTCTGGAGAACACCCTCCGATGCCTAAGTCATATTTCCGACATGGGTCGATTTCTCATAAAGATACTCTTAAGAGTTCCATATGAGTTGTTTTCAGAGAAGAGTGGGTTGATATCTCTCCCCTTATTTGTCTTTATCTTTTGATATCTGACACCTATCCCTTTCTAGCCCTTTTTTTATCTCATTACCTTCTCCAGGTGGATTCTACACTATGTTACCTATAGGATCTCCCCCAACAAAAAAAAAATAAAATAAATTAATAAAACATCTGTTTGTAGTGTATGTGTTAATTCAAATTAGCAAATATAACAAATGATTGTGGGTTGCTCCTAATGGTATGCGTCTCACACTCACACCATTAAGGTTTTGGTTTTGAGCCTCTAGCAAATATTGTAAACCTCAATCGTTTATGTGGTGACGTGTCTGGAATTATAAATTGCTACCTTGCCCACCGAAACTCAGCAATTGCCTTTTTGATTGAGCACTTTCCCCTTCCAGCCTTTTGTGCTTCTGTTGGGCATGTTTCATAAAAATGACAAAAAAAAAAAAAAAGTAGCAAAGTTGGTGGTCGCAGTATCCAACGGCACATAAACACTTTTAAAAATGTTTTAAAAGCTCGTAAAATTATGTCCAATTCTATTACAAAAAATTTTTAAAAGTCAACCAATCGTAGAAATAGTGAATTAACAGCTATGTGTATGTATATTGGGCTTCCCTTTATACACTGGCGGATCCACAATAAGAGGCTGGCATGTGACCCCCCTCAAATACTTCTCTTTCTTTTTTAATTTTTTTTTTAAAGATTTTAATTAAATAGAAGTTTAATATATTAGCAAATTATTCATGTGCCCTCTCTCAAACGAAGATAATATATAATAGAAGTTGTAATGTAATTATCCAAATAGGAGGTTATTCTGTTTAAAGTAAAAAATACAGGGGGATAAAATTAAAGTTTACCCTAAAGAAAAATTCTCTTGTTAATTTATGTGTCCTTGCTTTGTTTAACTTTTTCTTTTTTGCTTTTCCTTAAATGTCGCTCTAGCTTATTCAACCTACCTATCATTTTGCTTCTATATAACATTTAAATGCCTTGAATTTTTTTTTTATTAAGATTACATTTTCCTTGTTTTATTATTTTTAGAAAAAAGTATTTCAAATTGATTTTTCTGTTAAAGAAAACTACATCTATATTTAAGTTTATAAGGTAAAATATTTCTTTTTCTTTTATGACAGGTTGAAATTTTATTAGATTATTGTATTATTTTCCACTTTCTATTTTAACTAAAAATCATAGCTATCAAATCCTAATGGTACCACATATATTGATCATATATACTGTGAGTGAGGAAGATTTAAATTCAGATCATTGTCTCGAATAAAGAGTGACTTTTTTTTTGTGTGCATATATATATATATACACCTAAGTTTATGTTAGGTATAAATGCTCCTTGTTGTTTTCTAACAATTTAATGTATTTTGGTCTTTTCTCCTAGGAGTGGACCCTTGTTGGTTGCAAAAATTGTTGATGATGTTTGGTCACAATTGCGCAAAAGACAAACATCAAATGATCTTTACAAGGGGTTCTATGGAATTCCAGAACGTATCGGCGAAATTGAACGTTTATTAAGCATTAATGGCTCGACAGGTGCTCGGGTTATAGGAATTTGTGGTATGGGGGGTAGTGGTAAGACCACTCTTGCAAGTGCCATATTTCAAAAGCTGCATCGTGATTTTGAAGGTCATTGCTTTCTTAAGAATGTAAAAGACGCATCTGCAGGGCATAGGCTAGATGAATTGAGAAACAAACTTCTAATTGACTTATTCAAGGATAGAGCCATTCTAAGCGTCGACACTCCACATGTAGCATCACTTCCCATTGGTGACAGATTTCGCAGTATAAAGGTCCTCATCGTGTTAGATGACGTGGATTCTTCAAGCGACCTGCAATATTTAATTAAAGAGCCTTATGAGGAGTTTGGCCTTGGAAGTAGAATTATTGTTACAGCAAGGGACGCGCAAGTGCTTAAGAATGTGGCTGATCAAATTTACCAGGTTGAGCTGTTGAATGAAACTGAATCTCTTGACCTCTTCCATCTGCATGCATTTAAAAACGAACGTCCTGCAAAAGATTATGAAATGCTCTCAGGAAGGGTGGCATATTATGCAAACGGAAATCCCTTAGCTCTTACACTACTGGCTAAGATGCTTCACTCTAGACCCATAGAAGAATGGTGGAGTGCATTGAAAAAGATGGAAAAGGTTCCCAACAAAGACATTCAAAAAGTTTTGAGAACAAGTTACGAGGGACTTGATGATATGGAGAAAGATCTATTTCTTGACATTGCATGTTTCTTTTCACATCCGAATTATAATGAGTTTAAGAGACATGAAGTAGAAAGCATACTAGATGAAGAAAGCACAATAGGAATTAGTGTTCTCAACGACAAGTCTTTAATAACTATTGATGAATATGATAAAGTAATTAGTATGCATAATTTGTTACAACAAATGGCTTTCGCGATGGTTTGTGAAGAACATAAAGAGCCTGGAAATCGAAGTAGGCTGTGGATCGCCAAAGATATTTCCCGCGTACTGGAAACAGATTCAGTAAGTGAAAATACTTTTTCTTTATTAACACATTTCCTTATTTTTCTTGTTTTTAATTAATGTTTACTTGATTGTCAGGGAACGGAGACAATTAAAAGCATAAGATTGCATTTGTGTGAGCTTGAAGGAGATTTAAACGTGAGCCCTGCAGCCTTTTCAAAGATGTCCAATCTACAATATTTTCAAATTACCACTCATGAAAGAGCCAAGTTTAGACTCCTTCCACATAATGCATGTGCTCTTCAGTTGCATCCTACCAACAAGCTAAGATATTTTGGATGGGAGTTTTACCCTTACGAATCTTTTCCATCAGGGCTTAGTCTAGAGAATCTGGTTCAACTTAATTTGACAGACAGCCAAATTGTGGAATTTTGGAACGAAGACCAGGTATATATTCTCTTATTTTTAATTAGTTTTTTTGGAAAGCTAAGTGACGTTTCTAATTCTTTTCTCATTTGTCACAGCAGGCACCAGCCCTTGAGAAGTTAAAATTTTTAGAACTTCATGGTTCTAAGAAGCTGACTCAAATACCAAATTTGTCTCGGGCAATAAATATTGAAAGGATATGTCTGGCCCGCTGCGCAAGCTTGGTTCGAGTTCCTTCATATTTTAAGGATCTCCACAAGCTTCAGTTTCTAGATTTGACGGATTGCTCCAATCTTGTAAATGTTGAAGGGATACCATCAGGGGAAAATCTCAAGTACCTTCGTTTGGGTGGGACAGCAATAGAAGCAGTGCCGTCATCGATTGGGTGTCTCTCGGGTCTTCTTGTATTAAATTTACATGATTGCACAATGCTTGAAAATCTTCCAACCAGCATTTGTAAGTTGAAATCTCTTCAAGTACTGGATCTGTCTGGTTGCCTAGGCCTGGAAAACTTTCCAGAAATTTTGGAGCCTATGGAAAGCTTAATGCATATTAGTTTAAGGGGAACAATGATAAAAGAGTTACCACAGTCCTCAATTGAAAATCTAAAGGCTCACTTTGATTTGGATTTAAGTCATTGCGAAAACATTGAGTTTCTCCTAAGTGACCTATGTCGTTCAAGGAATATTGACAAATTGGTCAAATTGAATGTAAGTTATTGTGAGAACTTGAAATCAATTCCACAGTTTCCACCATCTTTAACAAATCTGGATGCAAGCGACTGCAAGTCACTAGAGACAATTTCTAGCTGGAGGACTCCACTCATACAAGAAATGAGAAGTTTCTTATGCATGTGTTGTTCTTACAGATTTGATAATTGTCAAAAGCTGGATCAGAATACAAGAAACAACGTAATCCCTCGTGGGGCCTCGCTTGAAATTTTGTCTCTCGCAAGATCAACAGATAAATTGGAATCTAAATGCGGTCATGTATATTTCTTATCACTCACTTTAGTTCGCTCTTTAAGAACTTATAATTAATACCATATATATTTTTCCCTGTGACTTAATTAATTTCTCATCATTTGTACAGGGACTGTCACTAGCGTTTTGTTATCCAGGAGGTGACATTCCAAACTACTTTATTAGCCGTGAATCAGGAACTACAATCAATATTGACCTTCGTCCAAATTGGTGTGATGCCAACTTCTTGGGTTTTGCTTTCTGCTTTGTTCTTGATTTGGTTGAAGTTGGCTGTGAAAAATTATTTGATCACACTAGGATTACTGAATGTCAGTTCAGATTCATGAATGATGATGGCAGTGTTGTGTATCCTTGCAAGGTTCCAGTAAAATTGCACTTACAATGTTCAAAACTAAATTCAGATCACGTACTGATACTTTATGACCATGATTTGTCTCGCAAGAAATTACAAGAGACTTTTGGAGCAAATTGGTCCTCTATTAGCACAATTGTCACCAAGGCTTCTTTCGATTTCCGACTTTCATTGCATTATGTTGATGGTTCCAAATCCAAGCTTCCAGTCTTCCGGGGTGGTGATGTTTGGTCAAACTATATAGGTTGTAATCGATGTTGCAAGATAATTAAAAAGTGTGGGATTTGGTTGATATATGATCAGGAAGATGGAGGACAATTAATGAATATTGATCAGAAACCAAAAGAGGAAGAAACTAAACGCTTTGCTGAACATTCTCAAGTCAGTGGAGGAAGTACTCTTGAAGACGTTTGCCTTGGTGATGACAAAGTTAATGCCAACACAGCAGCAGTGGCAGCAGAAGAAGAAGAAAGTCAATGCGTTGTTCAACTTTCTCAAGTCAGTGGAGAAAGTACCAGTACTAATGAAGTTGTTCGCTTTGCTGATGAGAAAGTTAATACCAACAATGAAGTAGAAGAAGAAGAAACTAGACGCTTAGCGCAACTTTCTATAGTCAGTGGAGCAAGTACTAGTCATGAAGTTGTTTGTATTGAAGATGAGAAAGTTAAAGAAGACGAATCATATCCCAATAAATCAAGCTCTTCAAAAATTCATTTCACAACTAAACTTTGAAGTCACGTACATAAATAAAAATTTATTTCATTTTTTTAAACTTAGTTGGTAATTTCAATTATCAATTAATTGTTGAAATTAATGAGTTAGATGGAATAGTAATTGTTCCAACCTTTTAAGCACGTACTGATCGTGAGTTTATGCATGTAAATGAACTTGCAGCTGACGAGGGGAACATGGATCATGGATGCATGAAAGGTAATTTATAAAACTTGTAGAAGAAGGTTATTAGTATAATTAACCAAGTATATTATTATCAATTTATTTACCAAAAGTATATTATTTTCGATTTATATTATTTTGATGGAAGGAAATAAGGTAGACAGTACGCAGTCTTTTGATTCAATATTAAAAAATGAAAGTTAAGCCTTTGTTATGCCAACTATTAATTATTATAAATATTTGGTCAAGGTTGGGTACAATAATTCCTAATCTAGAAAGGATGGGGCATGATTAGAACCCACAAGTTCGAAGGTGTAAGTGTGAAGGATATATCACTAACTTAATCGTCTTCACCCTGCTACGTTCAACGACTGAAGGTGTGGAGGCTAACGGGGTGTGCTTATAAAAATTCATGTTTGGCTTTTGGGTCTGCTTATAATATTCAATTAACATAAAGCAATTTCCTAACTCACTTTATACCGACCTTTCACGCGTCACATATAAAAGGACGGACGATAGGTAAAATGACACTATTACCCTCCAATCGAGTTGCTAATTTACCAATTGGTAATTGGTTTTTATTTTATTTTATTTTATACATTTTGCATGAAACCTAAAAGTCACATTACTAGTAATTATTACCAAAAATAAAGAATAAAAATAAAAATGTTATTACCACCATGACAAGTAGGAATTTTCATTTTTCTTTTTTAGTTATTTTGAAAAATATAATCTATTTATAACCCGTGTTTGACAAAAAAATGCATTTATTTAGCTCATCATTCACTTCCTTAGATTCAAAAAGAACATCACTCAGCGGCCTTGGAGAAAAGTCAGCAAACCTTGGTTTAAAGAAAAAAGTGATTCATTTTTAGTTAAATTGAAATATCATAAAGTCAGTTTTACACTCATTTATGAAAATAAAATAAATTAAGATCATTAATCGTTGGTATTTATCTGGTGTGGATTATTTGTTGAATATATATATATATATATATACACACACATATGTAAATTAGGACCTAATGCAATATATATGGTAACTCAAAATTGGTCAATATTACTCACAATCACAAGATATTTGAAGAGATATTATTTAATTAAATTTAATTTAAAATTTTTAATTATAAATTTTAAGAGATATTGATCCATGTAACATCTTCAAATTTGGAGGCTTCCATGAAAGATTAAGGCGATTAAGAAGAGATTCATGCCCATGAGTCAGCTTTTTTGGTGAATAACTTCTGGGTCACCCTTTTTTCCGGGTTTATGTTTTTTCACTTTTACAATTATTTGTGGTGTTTAATTTCTCTGTAAATAATTGACTATATATGCATTGTGATTTTGAAATTAATTATTGTTAACCTATTCTCTCAGGGTCTTATGAGACATTATCATTCTACTGCGCGAACTATTGAATTACAATTTGGTTAGCAACATGTATACATCTTAAAGTTCGTTTGTCTTTGAATGAATATAATTTGCTTTCAACAATTGATTGTAATTGTTCCAACTTATTCACGTTTCACCTTCGGATACTTTGGATTTGGATTACTTTGTTTCTTGAAAGCTTTGCGAGTATTAGAGTTTTTTTCCCTCTGCAAATTTTTTGTTAGTTTAGGAAATTTTTCAGAATGTTGTCAAGCACTTTGGTTTTGAGTCAAAAAAATTAATGTTTACCATGGTCACACTGCTCTAAAATTTATTTTATTCGATATTAATTGCTCATTATTTTTTCTTTTATAAATATTGACCAACATCTGCTGTTTAATCTAAAGTGAACGAAAAAATAAAATAAAATAAAAGGCTAGATTTTTTTATTTTTTTTTTACAAAAAAAAATAAGGTTAGAAATATTAAAGGAATTAAAAGTGATCACTAATATGTTTGGCTTATAAAACGGGATCTTCCCTTCTTAATTTAAAACCTTACCAAAGTTACATATTATATATACAGTTCTTGCTTTTTAATCTTAAGTTTAATTATAATTAAGGAATTAAACAACAGTCTCTATGACAACGAGAATGTGGCAATAATAATACCCTTTTAAAGCTAAAGTTCAATCTTATCGGCCATAATTATAGTTTAATTGTTCATTAATACTGTCACGATGATTGTAAACTTTGTAATGAGTAATATTCGGTTAGAAAATAATTGAATTATTTTAAAATTATTTATATATATATATATAATAAATAATACAGATTAATATAATCTAATTAATAAAATATAATACAAATTGAATACAATACAACATATAAGACGTTACGATGCGCCTAAGTCTCACATTACCATACCGCATTCTACGAGTATAACATTAATGAATTTTAGTGTACGTCTTTGTACTCCAAATTATTCTATTTCCCTCCGTGCCCGCATTCCCTTGTCCCCTGCATCCACCTAATGATCACAATTGACAAACCGCGTTCATTAGGTACGTACGTCGAAGGCGGCTCTATTGGTAGAATTAATTGCTTTCATTAATTAATTCTATATATATATTTTCCAAGTCAAGAACACCCATGTAGAAATCATAATCTTTTTTTTTTCATTTTTTTTTGTACTTTATCACCTACCGACCCAACAAAAAATACATATCGCTATATACCAAAATTTATTGTTATTATTTGTATTTATCTCCTTGACCTGTTCGCTCAAAATTTGGTGCTGTATTTCAATCTTCGAATACTTAATTCAAAAAGTAAGTTAAAAGATTTATTTGATTTAACTCATCTTATTATAAATTTAAAAGAAAAAAAGAAAAGAAAAACACAAATAATAAATATCATTTTTTTTTCAAATTTATGTTTAACTGATCGTCTAAACATCACTCTTTAACTTTTCTTTTTCTTTTTCTTTTTTTAAACTTGGGAGTGAGGGGATTTAAATCCTGAAGCATTGTCAGGGGCTGTCCTGTAGGGATAAACTCTAATTAATTTTAAACTAAACAGACCAATATTTTTATATTTACATTTTAAATTTGATTCATTTGAAAATCAAATTTATTTTTATTTTTATTTTATTGGGTGATGATCTATACGCGTTACTGCTACTCCATCCAAAGTAATAGTTTTGGGCAAATATTTCAACAAAATTAATAATAAAAAAAATTTGTTTTATCAGTTTTGGTCTCATGACTCGGCCTAATTAATTTTTTTATAGTTCAATTGATTCATAGTTAATACATTGAGATTAGATGGAGACATCATTGCAGCTATTTTACAGCTATGTAATGGGATCTGATTATAACAATTCATGCGAACAGATATTGTTTAATTAAATTTTAATGAGGGTGAGGATCACAATAAAAAATATTATAGTTTAATAAAGATTTAGTCCACCGAAATATTCCACCTTATCCCCCTTTCTGTAATAATAATTACACCAGTGTGAACGTATTAAAAATTCGAATTAATCAAACTGCCTATGTATTTCTTGGACAGGTTGAACAAATTTCCTTCTCACTTTAGATGTATAATATACCCATCTATTTTTCTTCACCGTGGAGAACCGGAGACCTAATTTTGGTACATGGCTGCTTCTTCTTCTTCTTCTCATCCTCCTCCTCCTCCCCTAGACAAACACGACGTGCTTATCAGTTTCAGAGGTGGGGATACCCGCTATTCTTTTACTAGCTTTCTTTATGAGGAGTTGCGTCGTAATCAAATCAAAGCCTACATGGATGTTCGCGAATTTGAGACAGGGGATAAAATTTCACCAGCACTAGAGAAGGCCATAAAGGAGTCAAAGATTTCTGTAATCATTTTCTCTGAAAACTATGCATCCTCTACGTGGTGTTTGAATGAGCTTGTGCTAATACTCGAATGCATGGAAAAAAATGGGCAGACTGTTCTACCCGTTTTTTACCAGGTAGATGCATTTATTGTACGGGATCAGACAGAGAGTTATGCCGTTGCATTTGAAGAACATAAAAAGAGTTTTAATGACACACAGTTGAACCAGTGGAGGAAAGCTCTCAACGAGGCGACTTATCTACATGGGCTTAATTCAAATGATTATAGGTACCATTCTTTTCTTTCTTTCTTTCCTTTTATTTTTAATAAAAAAAATTAGGAAAATATATAATAACTTCATCACTTAATTGTAACTTGGGACCATGAACCATTACTTTTTAAATTCTTCTTCATCAGTCACTATGTGTCTTCTAAATTGATCACTTTATATATGTTGAATTTAACAACATTATTTTCATATATGTTGACCACCTTTATGGTCATCAGTAATAATTTTAATGTTCTAGTGCTTTTATAGGGATGTAAGAGCTTTTTTTTTTTTTTGGATAAATGGGATGTAAGAGCTTGAATGGAAACTTCTCTTCTTCCTCTGTAACCTCTCTAATTCGTCATCTGCAAAATAAAAGCACGGATTATAAGGGTTCACTCGTGGGGGTTTGGGTGAACACCCTCCAATGCATGCCAAAGTCTTATTTCCAATATGGGTTGATTTCTCATAAAGATACTCTAAGAGTAATTGGTTGTTTTCAGAGAAAGAGTGGGTGGAGGGAAAGAATGGAGACGGATCATCTAATTTCCCCTTTTGTTCCCTCTCTCCCCTTATTTGTCTTTATATTTTGATATCTGTCACCTATCCCTTTCTAGCCCTTTTCTATCTCATTACCTTCCCCAGGTGGATTCTATAGTATGTTACCCATAGGATCCACTTAGGGAAGGTATATCCCCAACAAAAATTAAAAAAAATTAATTAATTAATAAAATATCTATTTGCAGTGTATGTGTTAATTCAAAGTAGCAAATATAACAAATGATTGTGGGTTGCTTCCAATGGTATGCCTCTCAAACTTACACCATTAAAGTCTTGATTTCGAGCCTCTAGCAAATATTGTAAATCTCAATCATTTATGTGGTGATGTGTCTGGAATTATAAATTGCTATCTTTCCCACCCAAACTCAGTAATTGTCTTTTTGATTGAGCTCTTTCCTCCTTCTCTTGTGTGCTTGTGTTGGGCATGTTTCATAAAAATGAAAAAAAAAGCAGCAAATTAAGTTGGTGGTCACAGTATCCAATGGCACATAAACACTTTTAAAAATGTTTAAAAAGCTTGTAAAATTCTTGTGTGCAATTCTATTACAAAAATTTTTTATAAGTCAACCAGTAGTAGAAATAGTGAATTAACAGCTATGTGTATGTATATTGGGCTTTATACACTGGTGAATCCACAATAAGAGGCTGGCATGTAACCACCTCAAATATTTTTCTTTTCTTTTTTAAAAAAAATAATTTTTTTTAAAGATTTTAATTAAATAGAAGTTTAATATATTAGCAAATTATTCATGTGCCCGCTCTCAAATGAAGATAATATATAATAGAAGTTGTAATGTAATTATCCATATAGGAGGTTATTCTGTTTAAAGTAAAAAATATAGGGGGAATAAAATGAAAGTTTACCCTAAAGAAAACTTCTCTTATTAATTTATGTCTCCTTGCTTTATTTAACTTGTTCTTTTTCGCTTTTCCTTAAATGTTGCTCTAGCTTATTCAACCTACCTATCACTTTGCTTCTACATAACATTTAAATGCCTTAAATTATTTTTTTTATTAAGATTTACATTTTCCTTGTTTTATTATTTTTAGAAAAAATTATTTCAAATTGATTTTTCTGTTAAAGAAACCTACATCAATATTTAAGTTTATAAGGTAAAATCTTTCTTTTTCTTTTATGGCAGGTTGAAATTTTATTAGATTATTTTATTATTTTCCACTTTTTATTTTTAGTTTAACTAAAAACCATAGCTATCAAATCCTAATGGCAACAAATCCTGTTTGTGTCCCCTTCAAAACATTTTTTGGTACCGCCTATATTGAGCAGAGCCCATTTGGAACTGCTTTTTTTTGAATGAAAAAGTGCTTTTTTCATAAAAAAAAAAAAAAACAGTTTAAAATATGTTTGGCAAAAAAATTATAAAGCACTTTTTTTATAAAAAAAAAAAAAAAAAAGCACTTTAAGTGCTTTTTTTGAGAAGCACCTGATAGGTGCTTTTCTAAAAAAGTGTTTTTTTAAAAACTGTGAAATATTTTTAAAGTACTTTTTTATAGTTTTCCACCAAACATAAACTGCTTTATTATTAAAGTGTTTTTTAACTAAAGTGCTTAAATAAAAAGCGCTTTTGAAAAAAAGCACTATTTACATAAGCAGTTTCAAACGGACTCATACTGTGAGTGAGGAAGATTTAAATTTAGATCAATGTCTCGAATAAAGAGTGATTTATTTATTTTTTTGTGCTTGTATATATATACACACACCTAAGTTTATATCAGGTATAAATGCTCCTTGTTTTTTTCTAACAATCTAATGTATTTTGGTCCTTTATCCTAGGAGTGGACCCTTGTTGGTTGGAAAAATTGTTGATGATGTTTGGTCGCAATTGCGCAAAAGACAAACATCAAATGATCTTTACAAGGGGTTCTATGGAATTCCAGAACGTATCGGCGAAATTGAACGCTTATTAAGCATTAATGGCTCCACAGGTGCTCGGGTTATAGGAATTTGTGGCATGGGGGGTAGTGGTAAGACCACTCTTGCAAGTGCCATATTTCAAAAGCTGCATCGTGATTTTGAAGGTCATTGCTTTCTTAAGAATGTAAAAGACGCATCTGCAGGGCATAGGCTAGATGAATTGAGAGAAAAACTTCTCCTTGACTTATCCAAGGATAGAGCTATTCTAAGAGTGGACACTCCATATGTAGCATCACCTCCGATTGGCGACAGATTGCGCAGTATAAAGGTCCTCACCGTGTTAGATGACGTGGATTCTTCAAGTGACCTGAAATATTTAATTAAGGAGCCCTATGAGAAGTTTGGCCCTGGAAGTAGAATTATTGTTACAGCAAGGGACGCGCAAGTACTTAAGAATGAGACTGATCAAATTTACACGGTTGAGCTGTTGAATTACACTGAATCTCTTGACCTCTTCCATCTGCATGCATTTAAAAACGAACGTCCTGCAAAAGATTATGAAGTGCTCTCAGGAAGGGTGGCATATTATGCAAACGGAAATCCATTAGCTCTTACACTACTGGCTAAGATGCTTCACTCTAGATCCATAGAAGAATGGGTGAGTGCATTGAAAAAGCTGGAAAAGGTTCCCAACAAAGACATTCAAAAAGTTTTGAGAACAAGTTACGAGGGACTTGATGATATGGAGAAAGATCTATTTCTTGACATTGCCTGTTTCTTTGCACATTATGAGGAGTTTAAGAGAGATGAAGTAGAAAGCATACTATATGAAGAAGAAAGCACAATTGAAATTAGTATTCTCAACGACAAGTCTTTAGTAACTATTGATGAAGATGATGACGTAATTAGTATGCATAATTTGTTACAACAAATGGGTTTTGCAATGGTATGTGAAGAAGATAAAGAGCCTGGAAAGCGAAGTAGGCTGTGGATTGCCAAAGATATTTCCAACGTACTGGAAAAAGCTTCAGTAAGTACAGAAATTACTTTTATTTATTATTATTTTTAACAGCAAGATATTCATTTTCAATATTTAAAAATGGCAGGAAGCTTTTAACAAATAAAACACTGCGAACTAATTAATTGGTGTCGAGCTGTGCATTTATACATTTTTTTTTCTTTTGCCATGCATATATGCAATTCACATGATATGTGATGTTATTAACACATTTCCTCATTTTTTTTCTTGTTTACTTAATTGTCAGGGAACGGAAAAAATTAAAAGCTTAAGTTTGCATTTGTGTGACCTTGAAAAAAATGTAAAAGTGAGCCCCAAAGCCTTCTCAAAGATGTCGAATCTGCAATATTTGAAAATCATCAGCCACAAAGATGCCCAGTTTAAACTAATTCATGATGATGGACCTGGACTTGAGTTTTATTCTTCCGACAAGCTAAGATACTTTTGCTGGGATTTTTACCCTTACAAATCCTTCCCATCAGGGCTTAATCCAGAAAATCTAGTTCGACTTAGTTTGACAGACAGCCAACTTGTGCAACTTTGGAATGAAGACGAGGTATATATGCTCTTATTTTTAATTAGTTTTATTTTGGAATAGATAACATACATGGAAAGCTATGTAAAGTTTTCTAATTATTTTCTCATTTGTCACAGCCGCCGCCGGCCCTTGAGAAGTTAAAATCTATAGATCTTCATCGTTCTAAGAACCTGACTCAATTACCCAATTTGTCTAGGGCAACAAATATTGAAAGCATATGTCTGCGCAGCTGCACAAGTTTGGTTCAAGTTGCGGGGATATCAGCAGCGAATAATTTAAGACGACTATTTTTGTGTGATTGCACGGAGCTTAAAATTCTTCCAACCAGCATTTGTAATTTGAAATCTCTTGAATTTCTGGATCTGTCTGGTTGCCTAAACCTAGAAAGTTTTCCACAAATTTTGGAGCCTATGGAGCGCTTAAGGCGTATTAGTTTAAAGGAAACAACGATTAAAGAGTTGCCACAATCATCAATTGAGAATTTAAAAGCACTCTCTAGGTTGGATCTTAGCCATTGCAAAACCATTGAGTTTCTCCTAAAAGACATGTGCCGTTTGAGGCATATTTACAAGTTGGAGTATTTGGATGTAAGTTCTTGTGAGAAATTGGAATCAATTCCAGAGCTTCCACCATCTTTAACATGTTTGGATGTAAAGTTTTGTGACAACTTGAAATCAATTCAAACGCTTCCACCATCTTTAACATGTTTGGATGCAAAGGACTGCAAGTCACTTGAGAAAATATCAAGCTGGAGGACTCCACTCGTACAAGAACAGAGATGTTTCTCGTACATACGTTTTGATTATACATTTGATAATTGTCAAAAGCTGGATCACAAGACGAGGAACTACATAATTCCTCTAGGGGCCTCGGCAGAAATTTTGTCTCTTGCAAGGTCAACACGAAAATGGAAATGCAAATGTGATCGTGTATGTTTCTTATCACTCACTTTAAATTGCTCTTTAAGAACATATAATTAACACCATATATAGGACTTATTTATAAGTTTTTCCTGGACATTATTAATTTCTCATCATTTGTACAGGCAGCATCAATAGTGATTTGTTATCCAGGAGATGACATTCCAGACTACTTTACCAGACATGATTCAGAAACTACAATCAATATTGACCTTCATCCAAATTGGTGCAATGCCAACTTCTTGGGTTTTGCTTTCAGCTTTATTCTTGATTTGAGTATTGCCAGCGAAGCATTTGATCACGCTAAGATTGAATGTGTGTTCAGCTTCATGAATGGTGGTGTTGGTGAGTATCCTTACGAGGTTCCCGTAAAATGGCACTTTCCATGTTCAAAACTCAATTCAGATCACGTGTTGATACTGTATGACCATGATTTATCGTGCAAGAACTTACAAAAGAAATTTGCGGCAAATTGGTCCTCTATTTGTAATGCCACCAAGGCTTCTTTTGATTTCCGGTTTTCATTGCATGATGTTGCCGGTTCCAAGAATTCAAGGATCCGGAAAAGTGAACACTGGTTAATTAAGGCTGGTGATGGATGTCACAAGAGTATAATTAAAAAGTGCGGGGTTTGGTTGATATATGATCAGGAAGATGGAGGGAAATTAATGGATATTGATAAGAAACTAAAAGAGGAAGAAACTAAACGCTCTGCTCAACTTTCTCAAGTCGATGGAGGAAGTACTCATGAATTTGTTTGCCTTGGTGACGACAAAGCTAATGCCAACACAGTAGCAGCAGAAAGAGAAACTAAACGCGTGAGACTTTCTCAAGTCGGTGGAGCAAGTACTAGTACTCATGAAGTTGTTCGCTTTGTTGATGACAAAGTTAATATTACCAACACTGACGACGACGAATCGCATCCCAATACATCAGCTTAAGAAGAACCAAGCTTCACTGATAGGTTTCCGTATCTCTTTTGAACAATGAAAAGGTAAATCATTCATTTAATTTACATTCGACTTTGACCGTAAACATTTCAATTTTCAAGCTATTTTATATAAACACAACTAAACTCTCAAGTCACATATATAACTCTATGTTTAGTGTATCGAATCTAAAGAAATTTATTAGGAAATTTAATTTTCAAAATAAATATTCATCACATGTTCTGGTTCTTTATTTATTTATTAATTTATATTTTTGGTAAAGGAAATATTGGGTTAAAACCACAGGGGAAAAAAAAAAACTCACTATCAGGGAGATTACAGTGAATCAGACCCAAAGGAGATATCAAAAAGCAAATTACAAAGATTAGAAAGTGTTTAGCTACTAAATCTATACCAGAGTACTAGCTTCCCTTGGAGTCCAAGTAAAAAATCCATCCATACTCCTTCGGTGCTTAATTGAGAGTAGATTGTCTCTTGATCCCCACCCTATCGGTTCTAGACCAGAATTCACATCCTCAACCACATTTTTTGCATCACAGCACCAAATAAACATTTCTACAGCCTTACTAGCCCATTCAAGAGCTTTGAGCTCTGCTAAAGCAGGTTCTAGCGGGGGCAGTGCTAGCGGGTCATTGCTAAATCATAGGCATGTTCTGGTTCTTTATGGTATATATGTTTTACTATTTATTCCTATTTCAGTTTTTTCTTTTTTTTTTTTTTGGTATATATTTATTCCTATTTCTGTTGATAAAACAATTGAAACTCAAATATTAGCTAGTATAACATTCTTTTGAGGCCTACATATGTTTTCATTAAATTTATGGTTTTTGCTTGCTGTATATATATATATATATATTAATTTGTTGTTGTTCAATTTCAATTGAGAAGCTTCTGTCTTTGATTGGATTTTGATTATTCTCTTGTTATTAATTTATTTTCAAGAGCTAACTGTTACAGAATATGACAGCAATTAATTATGGCTGTAATTGATACAATGGTGAGTAGAAAGTATTCAGTTGATAATTTTTTTTGTTTTTGTTTTTTTTTTAACTTAGTTGCTAAGAGCATCTCCAGCAGGCTGCTACATTGCTATTATGAAATTTGAGCTTTGATATATCATATATAATACTAAATTAAAATATCAATGCTAAACTATAGCACAACACTTCAGTAGGCTATGCTAAATGTATATTTATATTTTAATACCAATTTAATTTAATTTAGTAATTGATATAGATATATACAATGTAAGATTTAATTATTTAAGAACATTTTCATAAAAAGAATAAAACAATTGTAGAACATGAATTGTTGTAAATATTTCATTATATTTATGAATATATGTTGATCTACCATACATTTAATGTGTTTTTTTTTTTACTAATATTTTTATTTATTTTTATAAATATACAAAACTAAAGAAGATTTATAAAATACATGTGAAAAAAGAGAAAAAAATTTCTTTCGCACCTATATTATAGGACTTGGAAAAAATTAAGAAGATATTTAAAATATTATTTAATAGCTTCTTTCAGCATCGGACTTTGAATTCCATATAAAAAAAAAATTAGTTAAGAGAGTATTTTTGCTTGAATATGTTCTTCAAATTATTGGTAAAAAAAAAAGGATATACGTAAATTATTTTTTAATTTCATATGAATTTTTATTTAAGTAGACTTTGTAGTTTATCTACTATAAATTATATATATATATATATATATTGTTGTTAAAACACTTGATTAATTTGAACTTGGAAAAAAAGATTCTGTTGAATATAGATTTGAAATTATTTGTTGTAAAAAGAGAGTTAAATTAATAATTATTATTAATAGAATTTTATTTACATATAAAAAGTAATAGGTTAATTTATTATCTGATTGCCATTTAATTCACTAACACAAGATACTAGGAATGACATTGCCAAAATTTAGCATAATTTTGCCATTCCTTTGGAGTGCCAAAATTGTGTGGGGCTAATGTCAAAATTTAACATCGTCACTCACTTTTAGTATCTAATTGGAGATGCTGTAATTTCAATTATCAATTAATTGTTGAAATTAATGAGTTAGATGGAAGAGTAATTGCTGCAACCTTATTGGTACGTACTGATCGAGAGTTTATGCATGCAAATGAATTGGCAGCTGACAAGGGGAAAATGGATGATGGATGAAAGGATTTATTTATGGAACTTGCAAAAGAAGGTAAGTAAATATGTATTTGTATAAACAACCAAATATGTAATTTTCAATTTGTACTACTTTGATGGAAGGAAATAAGGTAGACAGTACAAATATCTGCAAATAGACCAATAGAACTACAAATATCTTCAATTTATCATACATAAATATATATATATATATATATATAAACAAAATACGAAATACCAAACTATATAATTTCTTTGTGGTGTTTAAGTAATTGCTTTGTGATTATAAATCAACTACATATGCATGGTGATTTGAAATTAATTATTGTTTACCTATTCTCTACAGGGTCTTATCAACATTATAATTCTACTACGCTTAGTGTTGAGTTAGAACATGAACTACAGCAACATATACATAAAGCTAGCTATCTGAAAGTTCATTTGTGATTAGTGAATTTACTTGGTATTTAGTAGTGTGGTTTGAATTGCTTTCAACTATTTATTGTAATTGTTCCAACTTATTCATGTTTGAGCTTCGGATCTGCTTTGGAATTGGATTGATTTGTTTCTTAATGCCTTGAGAGCATTACATTTCTCTTCTATTTGCAAATGTTGTTTAATGAATGGAAATTTGCACAGAATATTGTCAAACTGTACTTTGGTTTTGTGTCAAATAACTAATGTTAATTACCAGGTCAAATTGATTGAACCACTTTGAAGAATTTGTTATAATTCCCCTTCCGCTTGTTATAATTTGTTGTTTTGTCTGTTTATTTTTCAAAAATATATGTTTCAGGATTTCGTACAATTATTGCAAACCTGCCAATTGCATGACTACCAAAATGCACTTAGATTTATGGGCTTTTTTATTCTCTCTTTTCTTTCTTTTGTTTTTTTCCTATTTTGTGTGTATTTTTTTTAACACTTTAATACAGTGTGTTCTGGTGTCTTCTAGATATATTCTTGGTTTTTTATTAGCAGCTTTTGAGTTTTGGTAAATTTCAATGTGTCTCAAATTTGTTCTTTTATCTGTATTGTGTTAGAAAAATTAGGGTACTATCTAATTTTTCAAGATCTTAAAATTAATAAATTTAAAAGAATTTAAACAAATATAGAACAAAATAAATTGCAGAAAAATAAACGAATTGATATTTAATGTGGTTCGGCGATCAATGTGATCCCTACATCCACGAAGACCCCAACATATAAATCCACTATCAACTTAAAAGATTATTGTATAAATCTCTCACATATGAAAAATAACTCTATTTTTCTCTCTATTTGGCTCTCTTATCAAATACAACCAAAATTATATGGAAGTGCAAAAAAGGAGAAGAAGAATAAGAAAAAGAAAAAAAAAAAGGATAGATTTTCGAAGGCAGTGATAAGCATATTTTGATCTAGAAATTCTGTTGGTCATCTCAATCAAAAGCCCTCATAGTTAACAATGATAGAGTCCGTCAGCATAGAATTGAGAATCATTTTGACTCTCAACAAATTCACTCTCTATTTTAATTTTAAAATATAAAAGATTTATGAAATTTTAATTTTTTTTAATTTATAAGTTGGAGATGCTACAGAGATCTGAAATTTTATTTTATCTGGAGGCGGAGAAAATGTGAAAACATTGAGAAGAGACCTGATACGTTTCTTGTGTATTATTAATCCGACTGGACAAATTTTCCAAATGACATTTAATAATGAGTGGGTGAGTGCTTCAAAAGTAGTAGGCTCTTTTCTAAAATTAATGGGGTCTGCTTATAAAATGCCCAATCTGTGGACTTCATTGAAAGATAAAATTTTGTTTAATTAAATTTTAATGAATATCATCATAATATCGATGGCTGCTTTTCTTAACGCGGTTAACTTCACCATGCTGCGTTCAACGACTGAAGGTGTGGAAGCTAACGGGGTCTGCTTATAAAAATTTCATTTTTGCTTTTGGGTCTGCTTATAATATTCAATTAAGAACATAAAGCAATTTCCTAACTCACTTTAGACCGACCTTTCACGCGTCACGTATAAAAGGACGGAAGATAGGTAAAATGGCACTATTACCCTCCAATTGAGTTGCTAATTTACCAATTGGTAATTGGTTTTTATTTATTATTATTACTATTTTACATGAAACCTAACAGTCACATTACTAGCATATTATTACCAAAAAATAAAAATGTTATTACCACTTGTCACAGGTAGGAATATTTTTTTTTTTTGAAAAAATATAAATTTACCGACCTTTCACGGCTCACGTATAAAAGGTAAAATGGCACTATTATCCTCACATTGAGTTGCTAATTTACCAATTGGTAATTGGTTTTTTTTTAATTATTATTACTATTATTATTATTATTATTATTATTATTATTATTATTATTATTTTACATGAAGCCTAACAGTCACATTACTAGCATATTATTACCAAAAAATAAAAATAAAAATGTTATTACCACTTGTCACAAGTAGGAATATTTTTTTTTGAAAAAATATAAATTTACCCCATGTTTGACAAAAATCAATTCATTTAGCTCATCATTTACTTCCCAAAATTCGAAAAGATCATCACTCACCACTATTGGAGGACCAAAGTCAGCAAAACCTTGTTTTAAAGAAAAAAGTGATTAATTTTTAATTAAATTGAAATATCATAAAGTCAGTTTTACCCGCATTTATGAAAATAAACTAGTTGAAAATAAAATAAATTAAGATCATTAATCGCTGGTATTTATCTGGTTTGGATTATTTGTTAAATATATATATATATATATATGTACGAAAAGTAGGACCCAGTGCAATATAAATGGCAACTCAAAATTGATCAATATTGCTCACAATCACAAAATATTTTAAGTGATCACTACAAAAAATTTGATCCACTGTGACAAAATTTCTTATGTCAAGAATTATTTTGTCACAAAAAATATATATTGAGTGTCAAAAATCCATATTTGATATTGATTCTTAGTGGGGTAGATAAAATAGTGTCAAAATGATTTGTGTCATAACACTTTGTCACAAAAAGCATTATTATTTTGGAGGGAAATTTTACCATTTAAATTTGAAAATAATTTGTGATAAAATTTTATAGATTATCGCTAAAACACTTAACATTTTTGGTCAATTCTATACCGTGATATTTGTGAAAAATGTACTTTGACACATATTATGATTTTTAATATTTTTCATTAAAAAAAAATCCAATTAAACGACGTCGTTTTCTTCAATTGGGAATTCCAAAATTAACCAAAGTCCATCCTATTTTACCCAATTTTTTCTAAATATTTTGTTAAAGGTTGGAGCTATGGGCTGAGTACGGCTTCATTTTTTTCTCAAAAGATAGATGAAGCTTTTGAGATGAAGGTTGCTTTCAACACGAACAGGTATGTATGAGTTTTTAATTCCATTTCCCCATTCCTCTTCCTTGATTTTTTCTGATGTATAAGCGTAAGTGTAAGCCCTAAAATTGGGTGGGAAAAATTGGAAGCATTTCTGGCGTTGTTCTATATGTGATTTTTCATATTAAATTTTAATTTTTTCCCTCATTTGTTAGGGTTTAGATTGAAAATTTGGGATTTGATTTACATTTTGGGTTGTCTTTTGATCTCCAATTGTGTAAAGCTAAGGGCTTTTTTACTTGTTCGGTTGTGTGCTATGATGCAATCGAGTGGCTCTGATTCTACTAGTACGATAACTCATTGACTCCAATCCTTGTCAGCTGCTGAGGCGCGAGGGAAGTATAGGATACAAGCTGACCTCTAGCGGCTCCATCAAGAAGCCAACTTACAGGTGTGTGTTTTTTAAATATTTATTTGTTTTCAAAATTAGGTTTTCGGACTCTATTAATTCATAGAATCACTCTTTGTTTATTTTTTATGTGTTTAATTTTGACTGAGTTTTTGCCCTGTGACTGTGTTGAACGACAAAGTGTTATATTTAAAGGACTTGAATAGACTTAGCTAGCAATTGATACGTGTGGTTATTTCAGACTTTGGAGTTCCATAGGAAATATATTAATTTGAATTTAGTTAAAAGTTTGATTTTTGAAATTATTTGAAATATAAATTGTCTGGTGTGTTTGTCAAAACGAGTGCTGAGTTTTGGTTTGGATAACTTCATACATGTAAAGAGACATTACAGAATTAGTGCATTTGATTGGCTATGTTTACTTGATTGCAAACTTTTGATTTGTTATCTGGAATTGATGGTTTGATTACCTTGCTTTCAATAATCATAATTGAATTGTCTAGATTCTATGTTGAACTCATTAGGATATATTTTGCATCTTATTACTACAACCCACGTGGTCATTTTTTGGATTGCTATGCTAAGTGTTAGTGGGTTGTTCCATTAAACATCATTATTATACTTTTAAAAAATAAAATAATTTAAATGATTGTTTGGATGTTCTCTACCAACCACATGTTTTCAAAAGGAGTCTTTTTTTTTTTTGGCTCTTTACATGTTTACGCTTAATAATATTCTTGTTTGGTTTCCTGAAAATTTGCCTTGGTACATTTGCAACGTAGTTTAGTATACAAGGTATGGATACTTGATCTGATTTGCAATAAATAAATGACAGAGGAATAAGTAAAGGTGTAAATGTCCTACTGAAAGCTGATTTTACTGAGGTGAACTTCGTGGTCTGATCTCTTTGCAGGTTCTTTTTTTGTTTATTTTATTTTGTGTATCATGTGATATTTTTGGATTATTGGTACAGAAAAACAATTTAATTAAGAATATTACTTTTTTTTACTTGATGTGATTTACAACTTGAGAAAGTTGTATTTTAGATATGAAATGGGTCCATATGCCTTTTAAATTTTAGTGTAGTATTTGCATTGGACTTGGGATCCATCTTATTTAAAATGTTAGTAATTAAGACATGTATATTTCTCGTTCTCTTGCTCATCTCTTGTTAAAAAACTCATATTTTAGTGTTATTATATAGTCTAGTAAATTATTAATAGATTAGAACAGAGTCCATGTGTCCTTTTAACTTGACTCACCTTTTCTCTAAGTGGTAAAGAAAAAAAAGATTAGATTTTTGAAAGTGCCAGGGATTTCTGTGCCTTGGAGTTTGAGAATCCAACTATGGGCCTACTTACCATAAGGAAGGCTTTTGTAGAAAGAAACTAAAACTTCCTTTGATTATCTCAGAGGATAAGTCTAAGCTAAACAATGAACAAGTATAAGAAACAAATGGTAAAAGCATGGAATGAAACACAAATAAAGATGACGTTACATTCATAAACCAATATGACTGTAAAACCTGTTCAACGGGTTACTAGAATGCTGATAGAGTTTGATCCGATTCGAGGCACGTGCTACCATAGCTTCCTTAAGACAATTCGCTCCTCCTTTGCTTTCAAAGAACGATCGCCTCCCGGAATCTCAAAGAAATTTCAAATGCGGCACCAGAAATTTCTTTCAAATAACTAGAAAAATTGCCTTCCTTCTATCACCACCGACTAACCAACATACACCGACTTTTTAGTATCTATCCGTGTGTTCCACTTTCGGGAAAAACCATAACTATCTTTTCCTATTTTCAAAATACCAACCATCAAACAATCTCTCAAAACGTAAAAACTAAAGTCAAAACAATTAAAACCAATTTAATTGTAAAGTAGTAACGTTTATTCATTAAAACCCACAATTCATTCACATTAATTAAAACCGTTACAAAACCGTTACAAAACGTTTTGAACGTTTTAAAATCCAACAATCCCCCACATGAATGAATTGAACACAACCTACTAGACTTGACCCTGGTGATAAAGTTCTACGGTGGAACCCGTAGGATAGGTAGGTTTTATCCTTCCTTCCTGAGAATATATTTACTCTCGGTGAAGGTAGACACGATGTCCTTGAACCTTACTGTCGTTTATGTAAAGATGATATACTTCACACAGGATTCCTTCCTGGCATTCTTCAGTTCTCACTGTTATGTCCGTTTTGGCCATGGACATCTTCCCTGGTTCTGCAAGAGTTTCTAAAGAATTGTGCCCAACCAATTCTCCTTTGAAGCGGCCCTTCTTCTCTCTCACATAGGTGATTCTTTTACTAAGAGTATCCCATTATACTCCTCTCGGTTTTCCCGATGCATAAGAATCATTAAAAGTTTTAGCTTATCCTCATTTTCAACGGGTATCACTGTTTCATCATAGGAATGGACAGGAGGTGAAAACCCCCACAGTGATTTAAACCAGTCTTTACGATTTGGTTGTCCCTTTGAACCTAGATCTTGGGATCTCCAGTCAACTAGGTTGGGTTTCCATCGTATTGACTTTTTAATTTTATGGGCTTTAGTCCCATTCCTCTCGATGATTTCTCAACTAACTCTCGATTTAACCCTTTGGTTAGCGGATCCACAATGTTATCTTTTGACCTTACATAGTCAACAGAGATAATTCCAGTTGAGATTAGTTGTCTAACGGTATTATGTCTTCGACGTATATGTCTAGACTTACCATTATACATCACATTTTGTGCCCTTCTTATCGCTGACTGACTATCACAATGAATAGAAACAGCCGACACAGGCTTAGGCCACCTAGGAACATCCTCCAAGAAATGGCGTAGCCATTCAGCCTCTTCACCACACTTATCCAGAGTAATGAATTCTGATTCCATTGTGGATCGGGCTATAACCGTTTGTTTTGAGGATTTCCATGATACTGCTGCACCTGCTAGTGTGAATACATACCCACTAGTCGATTTTGAATTCTTTACATCAGATATCCAGTTGGCATCACTGTATCCTTCTAATACAGCTGGATATCAATTATAGTGCAGTCCGTAATCACGAGTATATCGTAAGTATCTTAATACTCTTATGATCCCTTTCCAATGTTCACCATTTGGATTACTCGTGTACCTACTTAGTTTACTCACCGCGTAGGCTATATCTGGTCTTGTACAACTCATTAAATATATTAGGCTCTCAATCACCCTAGAATACTCCAACTGAGAAACACCTTCTCCTTTGTTCTTTGACAAGTGAAGATTCACATCTAGAGGTGTTCTAGCCACACCAGAATCATCTTTACTGAACTTATTCAGTATTTTATCCACATAATGTGATTGACTCAGAACTAGTCCATCAGGGGTTCTCATGATTTTCACCCCTAAAATTACATCTGCAAGTCTCATATCCTTCATGTCGAACATCGCGCTCAACATTGTTTTGGTAGACTTGACTATCTCATTATCACTACCCACAATGAGCATGTCATCAACATACAGACATAAAATGACATAGCCATTTCCTGTATCCTTGACATATATACATTTGTCACACTCATTGATTTTAAATCCATTGGCCAGAACCACACTATCAAATTTTTGATGCCATTGTTTCGGTGCTTGTTTAAGACCATACAGGGACTTTACCAATTTCTGACTTTCTTTCTTGTCGGGTAAAACCCTCGTTGCTCCATGTAGATCTCTTCATCTAGATCTCCATTTAGAAGGCGTCTTTACATCCATTTGATGTACTTCAAGATTTCAATGTTTGAATGGCTAACACCATTCTTACGGAAGTTATTCTCGTCGAGGAGAATACGTGTCAAAATAATCAAGGCCTTCTTTTGTTTGTAACCTTTAATTACAAGTCTGCCTTGTATTTATCAATTGTTCCATTTGCTTTCATTTTCCTCTTGAAAATCCACTTATACCCTAGTGGTTTACTACCCGGAGGAAGATCCACTAGTTCCCATGTATGGTTTTGCAGAATGGAATCAATTTCACTTTTAATGGCATCTTTCCATAAAGAGCCTTCCGGAGAATTCACAGCCTCTTTATAACTTTGAGGTTCACTTTCCAACATATAAGTCGAAAATCCGGACCAAAGGATTTTTCGTCCTTATTCTTCTTTGCGTCGAGGCTCATCTTCAACCTCTTCTTCTTGTTTTGGTTTTGTTCTTGGTCCTGACTATCTTCATTCATAGTCTCATATGTTCGCTTAGACGAACTTGGTCCCTCTTCGGACTTACATGGAAAAACGTGTTCAAAAAACAACGCATTCCTTGATTCCATAATCGTATTCTTGTGTATATAGGGGATTTCAGATTTATATACAAGAAATCAATATGCACTACTATTTTGTGCATAACCAATGAAAATGCAATCAACGGTCTTAGGACCTATCTTCACCTTCTTCGGTGTTGGAACCACCACTTTGGCAAGACACCCCCACATTCGTAGGTATTTATAGGAAGGTTGCCTTCCTTTCCATAGCTCATACGGTGTCTTTTGTTCATTCTTTCGGGGCACCTTATTTAAAAGGTAATTCGCCGATAAAACGGCTTCCCCCCACATGTTCTGAGGTAACCCAGAACTTATTAGCATTGCATTTATCATTTCTTTTAAGGTGCAATTCTTACGTTCAGCCACACCATTTGACTGAGGTGAATATGGTGGAGTAACTTCATGTCTAATTCCATGTTGTTCACAGTAATCACCAAACGGTGTTACATACTCACCACCACGATCGCTTCTTATCAACTTAATCTTCTTATTGAGTTGATTTTCAACTTCAGCTTTATAGAGAATGAATTTCTCTAAAGCTTTATTCTTGCTTTTAAGCAAATACACATAACAAAATTTCGTGCTATCATCGACAAAAGTAATAAAATACTTATTGCCACCCCTTGTTGGTGCAAATTTTAGATCACATATATCACTATGGACCATATCCAGAGGTTCTGTATTTCTTTCAACTGTTTGAAAAGATAACCTTGTCAGTTTTGCCTCAACACAAGTCTCACACTTATGTTTGTTATCAATCTGGAAAGCAGGAATATGATTTAAGTTAATTAATCTCCTTAGAGAACCATAATTAACATGTCCTAGTCTACCATGCCATAAATTGGAAGACTCAAACAAATACGCAGAAGAAGCATTTGTTTTATTCATTGTCTTTGGCTTTATTATTACATTCAAAAAAAGCCCATTACGTACATATCCCTTTCCTACAAATATCCCGACTTAGACAAGACAACCTTGGACTCAAACACCATCCTCAATCCATGCTTGTGGTGAACCAAAACAAGATTCTCGGATTTCGTACATACAGATTCATTATTAGTCGGTCTTTCCAGAAGTCATCTTTAAGATCACTTTTCCTTGACCTCGGATCTCGGACGTCGCAGAATTCCCATGAACAACTTCTCCCACTATCAGCGGGTCGAAGAAGTGAGCAGATCTGTCCGAAAGGCATGGCGGGTTCGCTGATGTCGATCCACTATTCTTTTGGGTTTGACCCAACCAAGTTCACTTCAGAGACTACAGCACAGAGGTTCAGGTCATCAACCTCTTGAGTGATTTCCTCCATCACATTTGCCTCTTTGTTCTTCCTTTTCCTCTATAGTGGGCTTTGTGACCCATTTTGTCACGGTTGAGCACCTCTTGGAATTTCGTTTCTTAGAAATGCCTCCTTTAGGTCCAAGGTTGATTCCTTTACTAGGCTTCTTGGACTTAGAACTCATCCATGTTCAACCACATTGGCGCCTTCACTGGATGAATACCTCCAGCGTCTTTATGTTGCTTCATTCAAGTCTAACAATCTTCCCGACATTCATCTCCTTTCTCTTGCCGAGGTAGTTCTCAAGTCCTTCCACCGGGAGGCGCTTCTCAATAATTGCCGAGGAAGGCTTCACTCGAATCATCCCGTAATGAATTTCATGCGGGATCAAAAATTCTCGACCGACCGATCTTTGAGTCCACCATCTTATAATCCGGAATCGGTCCACAACAAATTTCTTGGTGCCCGCGATCCTCGGTCTTATACTTCGACTCTAGTGACTCACGTTCCTTATCTTCTTGACGACAGCATGCGATTATAAATTTGGCTATTCAACATATAGTTCCGTAGTAGTCGAGCTCTTCCACACGCCAAACGCCATGAGTGAATTTCTATCATCTTCATTCGCCTTGGTGGATCCTCGGTCAAGAACCTGCAGGTTCATGTGGTCAGTAGAACATCATCTTTTGTTGCTCTTGAAATTCATCCATAACTTCTCCTCTCTCCGCGTGGTTCACCGGAACCGTCACGGTGGTGTTGGCACTTGTGCCAGAGAGTAGGCACTGCGCTAGAAATAGCGATAGACATGCGGTTTTGATGATTCCCACATTAGCCATTTTTCCTTCAACCAAGAAAATATTAATTTATTGCTAAAAAATTGCAATAAAATAATTATTAAACATAGAGAAAAATATTAAATTTTTTTTTTAATATTTTCTCTCTCCTGATGACGTCATCCGCCACGTCATCAGCCAAGTTAGCACGCCACATCAGCGCCACCTCAGCTGGGCTGCCACGCGTGCACCTTATCAGCCATGCATGGCCCAAGCACAAGCCTAGCCCACATAAGAGCTTAGCCCATTCAAGAGCCCAGCACCCCAAATGTTCACAAGCCCAAGTGCATAGCCCAGTACTCATGCGGCCCAGCACTTGAATGTAGCCCAACCAGCTAGCGGGCCTAGCTCAGCAGACCTGACCCATGAGCACAGGTCTTGCGGCCCAGCTCAGAGAGCCCAGCCCGAGAACCAAGCCTCAATCCAGCTGTGCATTAGCCCATAAGCCAATGCCTTCAGTGAGCCCACATGCATGACTCCATATTTCACGTTGGTGCGCGCGCCCTCACCCGCGCTAAAACGCGCGTTTTTGGTCGTCTTCTTCCATCAATCAGATCCAAATGACCCGGTTCTCCCAGCTCACGACCCAATCATAACTCACACCTCCGATCTCCGATCTCAGGCGGATCGATGCCATTTCCTTCAGCTCAATCCGAGTAAAGGTTCCATATATTCAAAATTCTTAATTTACGTGTCAATGAACATGTCCAAAACGAAGAAAGTCTTGGTTTTGTTTTGTTTTTATTTTTATTATTATTATTATTTTTTTTTTTTCATTACAATCAAAATCCAAAATAAAACAAATATCTTAATTTAGTTAAGATACTGATTACCTGCAACAGATAATTAGTGAACAACAAAATTTATATTAATTATTTCTAATGAAACTAAAAGGCCAAATATTTCCTTTTCAAAATGGCAACCTGTGTCACGTTAACTGAGCAAAGGAAATCATTTAGAGCTTCTGTTCACCAGGTATATTAAACAAATGAGTTAAAATATATATATATATATATAAAAACCTGTTTCTCAAGCTAATTCAAAATTTAAGCACACCAAAAAGTCATAAGCTTATTAGATCCTACGTCAACAAAACAGGTATAAACTCGAAAAACGTATGCAAAATACAATATACAAAACAGTGTGGAAAAAACAAATTAAAAAACAGAAAGAAACCCAAATACAAACAAATAACCTGTTCCATTGTTAGAAAACAGAGGCCAGATTCATCTTAAGATTGTTATCTCTAAGCTAAACAATGAACAAGTATAAGAAACAAATGGTAAAAGCATGGAATGAAACACAAATAAAGATGACGTTACATTCATAAACCAATATGACTGTAAAACCTGTTCAACGGGTTACTAGAATGCTGATAGAGTTTGATCCGATTCGAGGCCTGTGTGCTACCATAGCTTCCTTAAGACGAATTCGCTCCTCACACGGTGCACTTTTAACGATCGCTCCAGATCAACGAATCTCAAAGAAATTTCAAACCGTGCACCACCGAAATTTCTTTCAGCTAACTAGAAAAATTGCCTTCCTTCTATCACCACTGACTAACCAACATACACTGACTTTTTTAGTATCTATCCGTGTGTTCCACTTTCAGGAAAAAACCATAACTATCTTTTCCTATTTTCAAAATACCAACCATCAAACAGTGCTCCTCAAAAACGTAAAAAACTAAAGTCAAAACAATTAAAACCAATTTAATTGTAAAGTAGTAACGTTTATTCATTAAAACCCACAATTCATTCACATTAATTAAAACCGTTACAAAACCGTTACAAAACGTTTTGAACGTTTTAAAATCCAACAATAAGTTGGGCTTCAAAGCTAATATAATAATCACTCTCTGGATATACTTTGTGTGTCAATACTATTAAGTTTGGTATAAGATCCATAATTCTCATAGGGTGGCAATAAAAGAGAAGGTTCTTTGTCTCAAGTCTTGCTTTTGTGTGTTTGTCATTTTTAATTATGGGATTGGTAGGATGCATGGCTTCTATATTTATGTGTCTAATGACGTGTTGAGAGCCTGCTGTCTAGGTGGCATGGCATTATTTGTTTGACTTGAATGGGAATAAGTTATAAAGCTGCTGCTAAGTGGTGTAGCATTTTGGACAATCACAACAATATATTTGACTAGAAATGAACTTTTCAGGGAAAGCAGCAGCAGTCTAATTTTTGTAAAACTCTTTTCTATATTAGTTTCATGAATTACTCCCTTCATCAATCTCATTTTCCTTTGTTTCTTACTATTTTTTAGAAGAGCTAGCTTTGTTACTTGAAATTATTTATGTAGCATTATCAAGTAATCTTGCAAGCCTCTTGAAAATCATTTAGACATTTTTTTTTCCCATGCCTTAATTATGGATCTGCATCATGAATAAATAATATTTTTGGTTCCATGAACATTTAAGAGTAGGTTTTCTTTTCTGTGGTATTGGAAGTTGTGGTACTGAAATAGCTTCAAATGACTTTATATAATTTCCTTACTAATCCCATTAATTTTAAGTAATTCAGTTACCTTTCTAACTTGGTGCAAGTGCCTTTGTTTTGCATTTCTTGTTAATCGTATGTGGTTTTTATAAGTAGTTACAACATTTTCAATTTTATTTGAAATGGTATCAAAATTAACTTTTTGATCATCATCCTGAGGATTTCTGAAATTGTTATTGTGTAGTGAAATCAAGGAGAGGATCAAGAAAACAAAGGATGAAAAGAAGGCAAAAAAAGCAGAAGTGATGGCAAAGACTTTGAAGACACAAGGGAAGGCCAACATTTCTAAGGAAGCTGTACCAAAGGGTCCAAAGCTTGGTGGTGGTTAGCTGTCTACTCATTGCATCATGGAGTTATAGATAGGACCGTGAAGATATACATATTCATTGTATTATTAACTTATGTATGAATATTATTTGTGTCAATACAAAATTTGACACTGATATTTTTTGTGATAATTTTACTTGTCGCTAACAAACAAATAACAATTATAATATCCTACAATGACGAAACAAACAGGGTCATTATATTATATTATGAATGGAAGTTATTTGTGTCAATCGAACTTGACACTAATATTTTCTATGACAATTTGCATTGTCATTAACAGTTGTTGTTACAAACATTAGTTATGTGACAGATACTTTCAGTGTCAATAACTATTCATCACTGTTATATATTATGACAGACATATAGAATGTCACAAATAATATCAGTGACACAATCATTTAGACACTATATCATTCCGTGTCAAAAGTAGAAGTTGTCACTGAAACCTATATTGTCACTAAAAGGCAAAGTTGACAGGATTTTAGGATGCAATTAGTGACAAATAGCATGGATTCAGTGACAAATTTTAAACCTTATTGTGATAAAAATTCTTGACACAAAAGACCTGAGATTCAGTGACTGTAATAAAATTGTCACAGAAAAATAGGCATCAAAGACTATACTGTTTGATTGTCACTAAAGAGAATTAGTGTCTGCTTTTTTGTGTCCACTAAGTGATGATTGATTTTTGTCACAGATACAAATACAGTGACAAAAAATAGGGTTTAGTGACAAACTTTTGTTCTCACAATAGATCATTTTTTTTTGTAGTGGATATTGTTTAGTTAAATTTTATTTGAATTTTAATTATAAATTTTGATAGATATTGGAGCATGTAGCATCTTCAAATTTGGAGGCTTCCATGAAAGATTAATGGGAGATTCACGCTGAAAAAAAGGAAAAGAAAATGGTATTTTCTCGAAGAAAAAATAGAATGAAAAGAAAGTGGGTGGGTGGAAAAGCCGAAAGTGAGACAATAATAATAATAAAGATATGGATTTTTTTTTTTAATTGGAGAGAGAGAAATACAAATTTTTCAAATGACGTTTAATGTGTGGTGGTGGTAATGAGTGAATACTCCTCCAGAAATATAATATTCTTTTTTTTTACTAAATATTAATATAATATTTTTTGTCCTAGGAACTGTTTTTTTTTAATAAAAAAGTACTTTTTCTTTATGAAAAAAACAGTTTAAAATATTTTTAATCAAAAAAATTTTAAAATATTTTTTTATTAAAAAACATTTTAAATGCTTCTTCCAGAAGCATCTTTTCAAAAAAATACTTAAATAATAAGCTCTTTTAAAAAAATATATTAGATAAATAGTTTCAAATGGGCCTTAATGAGGTCTGCTTATGAAATACCCAACCTATGGACATAATTTAATGGGGTCGGATTATAAAATGCCTAACATGTGGACCTAAGTTAATGTGTCTGATTATAATAACTCATTGAAAGAGATAATTTTGTTTAATTAAATTTTAATGAAGATTGGGGATCTCAATAACAATATTATAGTTTAATGAAGTTTAGTCTCCCGAAATATTCCACCAACTCCAATTTTCACTTTAATAATAATCAATAACAACAGTGTGAACTTGTTGACTAAAGACATTTTGAATTAATCAAACTGCCTATACATTTCTTGGACAAAGTTAAACAAATTTTGCTGCTCACTTTATATGAATAGCTTTACCTATCTATTTTTCTTCACCGTGGAGAGCGAGAGTTAACTGTGGTAAACATGGCTTCTTCTTCTCTTCCACCTCCTCATCTAGAAACATGACGTGTTTATCAGTTTCAGCGGTAAGGACACCCACTATGATTTTACTAGCTTTCTTTATGGAGAGTTACGTAGTAGGGCAATCCAAGCCCACATGGATGTTCGCGAATTTGAGACAGGAGATGAAATTTCACCGCGCTTATTAACGCCATAAAGTCGTCCAAGATTTCTGTAGTCATTTTCTCGGAAAACTATGCTTCTTCTACGTGGTGTTTGAATGAGCTTGTGCAAATATCTGAATGCAAGAGAGTTTTTAACATTATTATATATTTTCTATAAGAATTTTATTGTATTTTATACATGTGTTGTTTAAAATTAAATTGTATTGTGATTTAATTATTATGATTTATAAAAATAATATGTATGAATTTAATATAATGACCATTACCCTCCAATTGAGTTGCTAATTTACCAATTTGTAATTGGTTTTTATTTTTTACTTTTTATTTTTTATACATTTTACATGAAACCTAACAGTCACATTACTAGTATGTTACTACCACAAGTTATTACCAAAAAATGAAAATAAAAATGTTATTACCACTTGTCACAAGAAAGAATTATTTTGTTTTTGGGAAAAATATAATATATTTATAACCCATATTTGAAAAAAAAAATGCATTTATTTAGCTCATCATTCACCTCCCAAAATTCGAAAAGATCTTGGAGAAAAGTCAGAAACCTTGGTTTAAAGAAAAAAGTGATTAATTTTTTTTAATTAAATTGAAATATCATAAAGTCAGTTTTACCCTCATTTATGAAATTAAACTAGTTGAAAATAAAATAAATTAAGATCATTAATAATTGGTATTTATCTAGTGTGGATTATTTGTTCAATACACACACACGAGAGTAGGACCTAATGCAATATAAATTGTAACTCCAAATTGGTCAATATTGCTCACAATATTTTTGCCGGATCTATGTTTTTTTTACTTCTTCAATTCTTTGTGGTGTTTAATTTCTTTGTAAAGAATTAACTATATATGCATGGTGGTTTTGAAATTAATTATTATTTACCTATTCTCTACAAGGTCTTATGAACATTATTGTTCTACTGCGCATACTGTTGAATTAAAACATGGTTAGCAACATATATATATATATATATATATAACTTAAAGTTCGTTTGTCTTTGAGTGAATATAATTTGCAATCGTTGGTATTTATTGTAACTGTTTCAAGTTATTACTTTCGGATACTTTGAATTTGGATTACTTTGTTTCTTGAAACCTTTTTGAGTATTAGAGTTTTCTTCCCTTTGCAAATTTTTTGTTCGTTTAGAAAATTTCTCAGAATTTTGTCAAGCACTTTGGTTTTGAGTCAAAAATTAATCATGCTTAGCATGGTCAAACTGCTCTAAGATTTATTTTATTCGATATTAATTTTACTCATTGTTTTTTCTTTTATTAATATTGATCGGCATCTGTTGCTTGATCTAAGAGGTTAGGTGAACCAAAAAAAATAAAAATAAAATAAAAGGTTAGATTTTTTTAATTTTTCTTATTTTTATTTTTTACAAAAAAATAAGGTTAGAAATGTTAAAAGAATTAAAAGTGATCACCATTATATTTGGATTATCATAAGGGATATTCCTTTATTAATTTAAAACCTTACCAAAGTTACACATTATATATATAGTTCTTCCTTTTTAATCTTAAAGTTTAATAATAATTAAGGAATTAGACAACACAGTCTCTGTGAAAGCAAGAATGTGGCAATGACAATACCCTTCTAAAGCTAAAGCTCAATCTTATCAGCCATAATTATAGTTCAGTTGTTCTTAATACTCTGAAAATCGACACGTTCATTAGGTACCTACATGGAAGCTGGCTAGTGGCGGGATTAATTGTTCTAATTAAAATTAGTTCTATAACCTTCTTCTTCTTCTTTTTTTTAATTTTTTTTAGTCAACGAACACCCATGTAGAAATCATAATGTTTTCTCTGATGCACCTGAGTTTCACATTACCACACTGCGTTTTACGAGTGAACATATGTGTGAACCTAAGTTAGCTAATTGGGTCTGCTTATAATAATTATTTTTTGCTTTTTAAAGGTCTACTTATAATAATTTATTGGAAATAAAGCAATTTCCAACTCACTTCATACCGACCTTGCAGGTGTCACATGTGAAAAGAGGAGCGATATACACAATATTACACTCTTAACTCTATTTTTTCTTTTCCTCTCTTAAACCTGGGATTGAGGGGATTCGAAACAAACCGACATTTCTATATTTCAATTTTAAATCTGATTCATTTAAAAATCAATTTTATTTTTGTTTTTAATTTATTGGGTGATGATCTATACACGTTACTACCTACTCCATCCAAAGTCAAAAGTGTTGGGCAAATATTTCAACAAAAAATAATAGTAATAAATTTTTGGTTTATTAGTTTTGGTCTCATGACTTGGTCTAATTAATTTTATTATAGTTCAATTGATTCAATGTTATAGTTTAATAAATATATAGTCCACCGAAATATTCCACCTTCTCCACTTTTCACTGCAGTAATAATCACAACAGTGTGAACGTATTAAAAATTTGAATTAATCAAACTGCCTACACATTTCTTGGACAAGTTGAACAAATTTCCTACTCACTTTATATGTTTAATATACCCATCTACTTTTCTTCACCGTGGAGACCGGAGACCCAATTTGGTGCATGGCTACTTCTTCTTCTTCTCATCCTCCTCCTCTAGAGAAACACGACGTGTTTATCAGTTTCAGAGGTGGGGATACCCGCTATTCTTTTACTAGCTTTCTTTATGAAGAGTTACGTCGTAATCAAATCAAAGCCTACATGGATGTTCGCGAATTTGAGACGGGGGATAAAATTTCACCAGCACTGGAGAAAGCCATAAAGGAGTCAAAGATTTCTGTAATCATTTTCTCCGAAAACTATGCATCCTCCACGTGGTGTTTGAATGAACTTGTGCTAATACTCGAATGCATGGAAAAAAATGGGCAGACTGTTCTACCCGTTTTTTACCAGATAGATGCATTTATTGTACGGGATCAGACAGAGAGTTATGCGGTTGCATTTGCAGAACATCAAAAGAGTTTTAATGACTCACAGTTGAACCAGTGGAGAAAAGCTCTCAACGAGGCCACTTATCTACATGGGTTCGATTCAAAGGAATATAGGTACCATTCTTTCCTTTCTTTCTTCTTCTTCTTTTTTCCTCTCCTTCTCTCTCTACATTAGGAAAATAAATAATATAAATGACTTCATCACATAATTTAAACGTAGGACCATGGACCATTACTTTTTAAATTCTTCTTTATCAGGCACTTTGTGTCTTCTAAATTGATCACTTTGTGTGATGAATTTAACAACATTATTTTTCATATATGTTGATCACTTTTATGGTCAGTAATAATTTTAGTGTTCTAATGCTTTTAACCTAATATCGGCTCTTAGTGAATTTCTTAACATCTGATTAATTAGTATTTTATCAAAAAAAAATAAAAATAAAAATTGTTTTGGTCGATTTTCCGTCACTACGACAATATCAGGAGTCCAGCTCTTGAGTTTGGATAATCAACATGGGGATGTAAGAGCTTGAATGGAAACTTCTCTTCTTCCTCTAAAGAAAACTTCTCTTGTTAATTGATGTGTCCTTGCTTTGTTCAACTTTTTCTTTTTTGCTTTTCCTTAAATGTTGCTCTAGCTTATTCAACCTACCTATCACTTTGCTTCTATATAACATTTGAATGCCTAAAATTATTATTTTTTATTAAGATTTACATTTTCCTTGTTTTATTATTTTTAGAAAAAATTATTTCAAATTGATTTTTCTGTTAAAGAAACCTACATCTATATTTAAGTTTATAAGGTAAAATCTTTCTTTTTCTTTTATAACATGCTGAAATTTTATTAGATTATTTTATTATTTTCCACTTTCTACTTTTAGTTTAACTAAAAATCATAGCTATCAAATCCTAATGGCAACAAATCCTGTTAGTGTCCCCTTCAAAACATTTTCTGGTACCGCCTATATTGATCATATATACTGTGAGTGAGGAAGATTTAAATTCAGATCAATGTCTCGAATAAAGAGTGATTTATTTATTTTTTTTGTGCATGTATATATATATATATATATATACACACACACCTAAGTTTATATCAGGTATAAATGCTCCTTGTTGTTTTCTAACAATCTAATATATTTTTGTCCTCTGTCCTAGGAGTGGACCCTTGTTGGTTGGAAAAATTGTTGATGATGTTTGGTCGCAATTGCGCAAAAGACAAACATCAAATGATCTTTACAAGGGGTTCTATGGGATTCCAGAACGTATCGGCGAAATTGAACGTTTATTAAGCATTGGCTCCACAGGTGCTCGGGTTATAGGAATTTGTGGCATGGGGGGTAGTGGTAAGACCACTCTTGCAAGTGCCATATTTCAAAAACTGCATCGTGATTTTGAAGGTCATTGCTTTCTTAAGAATGTAAGAGACGCATCTGCAGGGCATGGGCTAGATGAATTGAGAAACAAACTTCTCATTGACTTATTCAAGGATAGAGCTATTCTAAGCGTGGACACTCCATACGTAGCATCACCTCCCATTGGTGACAGATTTCGCAGTATAAAGGTCCTCATCGTGTTAGATGACGTGGATTCTTCGAGCGACCTGCAATATTTAATTAAAGAGCCCTATATGGAGTTTGGCCCTGGAAGTAGAATTATTGTTACAGCAAGGGACGCGCAAGTGCTTAAGAATGTGGCTGATCAAATTTACCCGGTTGAGCTGTTGAATCACACTGAATCTCTTGACCTCTTCCATCTGCATGCATTTAAAAACGAACGTACAAAAGATTATGAAAGGCTCTCAGGAAGGGTGGCATATTATGCAAACGGAAATCCATTAGCTCTTACACTACTGGCTAAGATGCTTCACTCTAGACCCATAGAAGAATGGGAGAGTGCATTGAAAAAGCTGGAAAATGTTCCCAACACAGACATTCAAAAAGTTTTGAGAACAAGTTACGAGGGACTTGATGATATGGAGAAAGATCTATTTCTTGACATTGCATGTTTCTTTGCGCATTATGAGGAGTTTAAGAGAGATGAAGTAGAAAGCATACTATATAAAGAAGAAAGCAGAATTGAAATTAGTGTTCTCAACGACAAGTCTTTAGTAACTGTTGATGAAGATGATAAAGTAATTAGGATGCACAATTTGTTACAACAAATGGGTTTTGCGATGGTATGTGAAGAAGATAAAGAGCCTGGAAAGCGAAGTAGGCTGTGGATTGCCAAAGATATTTCCAACGTACTGGAAAAAGCTTCAGTAAGTACTGAAATTACTTTTATTTATTATTATTTTTAACAGCAAGATATTCATTTTCAATATTTAAAAATGGCAGGAAGCTTTTAACAAATAAAACACTGCGAACTAATTAATTGGTGTCGAGCTATGCATTTATACATTTTTTTCTTTTGCCATGTATATATACTATTCACATGATATGTGATGTTTAACAATTAACACATTTCCTCATCTTCTTGTTTACTTAATTGTCAGGGAACGGAAAAAATTAAAAGCATAAGTTTGCATTTGTGTGACCTTGAAAAAAATGTAAAAGTGAGCCCCAAAGCCTTCTCAAAGATGTCGAATCTACAATATTTGAAAATTATCAGCCACAAAAATGCCCAGTTTAAACTAATTCATGATGATGGACCTGGACTTGAGTTTTATTCTTCCGACAAGCTAAGATACTTTTGCTGGGATTTTTACCCTTACAAATCCTTCCCATCAGGGCTTAATCCAGAAAATCTAGTTCGACTTAGTTTGACAGACAGCCAACTTGTGGAACTTTGGAATGAAGACCAGGTATATATGCTCTTATTTTTAATTAGTTTTATTTTGGAATAGATAACATACATGGAAAGCTATGTAAAGTTTTCTAATTATTTTCTCATTTGTCACAGCAGGCACCGGCCCTTGAGAAGTTAAAATCTATCGATCTTCATCGTTCTAAGAACCTGACTCAATTACCCAATTTGTCTAGGGCAATAAATATTGAAAGCATATGTCTTCGCAGCTGCACAAGTTTGGTTCAAGTTGAGGGGATATCAGCAGCGAATAATTTAAGACGACTATTTTTGTGTGATTGCACGGAGCTTAAAATTCTTCCAACCAGCATTTGTAATTTGAAATCTCTTGAATTTCTGGATCTGTCTGGTTGCCTAAACCTAGAAAGTTTTCCAGAAATTTTGGAGCCAATGGAAGGCTTAAGTCGTATTAGTTTAAAGGGAACCACGATTAAGGAGTTGCCACAATCGTCAATTGAGAATCTAAAAGCACTCTCTAGGTTGGATCTTAGCCATTGCAAAACCATTGAGTTTCTCCTAAAAGACATGTGCCGTTTGAGGCATATTTACAAGTTGGAGTATTTGGATGTAAGTTCTTGTGAGAAATTGAAATCAATTCCAGAGCTTCCACCATCTTTAACATGTTTGGATGTAAAGTTTTGTGACAACTTGAAATCAATTCAGACGCTTCCACCATCTTTAACGTGTTTGGATGCAAAGGACTGCAAGTCACTTGAGAAAATATCAAGCTGGAGGACTCCACCCATACAAGGACAGAGATGTTCCTCGTACACACGTTCTGATTATTCATTTGATAATTGTCTAAAGCTGGATTACAATACAAGAAACTACATAATTGCTCGTGGGGCATCTGCTGAAATTTTGTCTGTTGCAAGGTCAATACGAAAATGGGAATGGAAATGCAAATGTGATCGTGTATGTTTCTAATCACTCACATTAAGTTGCTCTTTAAGAACTTATAATTAATACGAAATATAGAACTTATTTATAAGTTTTTCTTGGACTTTATTAATTTCTCATCATTTGTACAGGCATCAATAGTGATTTGTTATCCAGGAGATGGCATTCCAGATTACTTTACCCGATATGATTCAGAAACTACAAACAATATTGACCTTCATCCAAATTGGTGCAGTGACAACTTTTTGGGTTTTGCTTTCAGCTTTATTCTTGAGTTGAGTATTGCCAGTGAAGCATTTGATCACGCTAAGATTGAATGTGTGTTCAGATTCATGAATGGTGGTGTTGGTGAGTATCCTTATGAGGTTCCCGTAAAATGGCACTTTCCATGTTCAAAACTCAATTCAGATCACGTGTTGATACTGTATGACCATGATTTATCTTGCAAGAACTTACAAAAGAATTTTGCGCCAAGTTGGTCCTCTATTTGTAATTCCACCAAGGCTTCTTTTGATTTCCGGCTTTCATTGCATGATGTTGCCGGTTCCAAGAATTCCAGGATCCGGAAAAGTGAACACTGGTTAAATAAGGCTGGTTATGGATGTCACAGGAGTATAATGAAAAAGTGTGGGGTTTGGTTGATATATGATCAGGAAGATGGAGGGAAATTAATGGATATTGATAAGAAACTAAGAGAGGAAGGAACTAAACGCTTTGCTCAACTTTCTCAAGTCGATGGAGGAGGTACTCATGAAGTTGTTTGCCTTGGTGACGACAAAGCTAATGCCAACACAGCAGGAGCAGAAGGAGAAACTAAAGGGGTTGCTCTGCTTTCTCGAGTCAGGGAAGCAAGTATTAGACATGAAAGCTTTGAAGATGAGAATGTTAATACCAACTCTGAAGAAGACGAATCACATCCCAAGACATCAGCTCAAGAAGAACCACGCTTCGCCGATTGGATTCTGTATCTCTCTTGAATAAGGAAAAGGTAAAATCATTCATTTAATACATTTTTCATTCACTGCATGCATTTCAATTTTCACTGCAAAAATAATAATAATAATAAAAAAAAAATTGAGGTTTAGCAACAAGCCAACTGAATCTGGAAAAATAGAAGAAGCAATTCGGTGGCAGATGCTATAAGCTAAGAAGACTCTGTCTAGTATTAGTGTTTTGATTTGTGATGAGTACTCTTTAGAAACTATTCCTGCTTGTATTTTGAACTTGATTTATGCTGAGCAGGCTAATGCTGCTGTGTAACCGGCTTTGTCTGGTTTCTTTTTTGTGCTAATGCATTCCTTATTAAAAAAAAAAAAAAAACTGAATGTCTTTTTTTGTAGCTATAACATATTAAGTGAAATTGTCACTTAATACTAATAGCTTCAATAAAATTTTGTTGTAAACTAGTGGCAAAATAATTTTGTAGGTAAGATCTATATTGATTATTAACATATAAATTATTTTTTTCTATATGAATTTTCATTCCTACAAAATTATACTATTAGTATTACATTATGTATCATCCAAACATAAAAAAATATTGAATTTAAATGGAATTATTTTATTAATAATGAAAATATAAATTGTTATACAATGGTAATCATATATTATAAAAGCACTAAATAATATTTCTAAAATAATCTAACAACTATAGATTTGAAATGACATTCAAATATTATATTTACAATCTAACACCTTGTGACCTTTCAGCCAATGTCCTTTCTTACTTGCATATATGTTCTAGGGCTTGATCTTGTAGAGTTGATCCTTTACACCCTCATCCTCTACTTGCATATGTGTTATAGGCTTGATTTTATAGGAGTTAATCCTATACATGCTCATCCCTACTTGCACTTGTAAACTCACTTGACTTAAAATTAATATAATCTACCATTTGAAAAGGCTGCAATCAAAGATGCAAGTAAATATATGAAAAAGCACACAAAACTTCCAAGAAGCTAAAAGACAGTTTTTTTATGGGTAGGGTAAATGTATAGTAATACATATATATGTGTGTGTGTGATATAAGCATACTGGAGGGAGAGAAACAAAAATAAACTAGTATTGAGCATCTAACTATTATTCAATTCTTTGATTTCCTTAAAAACCAATAGTAGCATGCATAATTTCCATAATCTTTATTTAAAATAATTAAATTAAACCACCAATACGTTGAATCCACTCACTATCTTGAGTGTTGTATGGTTTATCCACAAAAGGTCTTGCACATTGAAAATGTGTTTGTACATCAGCTCTAATTCTCTCCAACATTGATTGCTCAATTGAATCTTGTCATGCCTTCACCTCCGCTATCTGTTTCATTAACTCCTCATTTCTTTCCTCTATAGCTTCATCTCTATCTTCCACTTCTTCTTTTTACTGCTCAAGTAGAGCAAGACCTTACACAACTCTGTCAAAAATTTAATTTAGTATATGTACAAAATCCAAGTTCAATCAGAACATGTACAAATTTGTATATGTACAAATTAAGTAGAAGCTTAATTCAATCAATTCGTGAATGAAACTAGGAGGACAGCAAACTGAATCCATATAATGCATATTAATACAATGGAAAATATAGAAAACAAATGCATTTTTTATTTAAAAGTAAATGGCTATAATCCAAAAGGATAAAACACGGCAGTTGCATCATATATACAACTGTCATTTTTAGTAATAGTGAAACATCCATTTAAAAAAAAAGAAAAATTAAATAATTAAATAAATAAATAAAACCATAAAAGGAGTATCAGCTTTTGAATATAACAAATGAAATGAATATATACATATATATATATATATATGAGGAATGTTAGTATGAGCGCCATCTCTCATTGTAAGGTGCGCGACGGACGGAAACCATTCCTTTTCTACGTTATTTTGCTTGTGATGATGTGGCATCTTTTTAATTTTAAAAAATCAGATGTGTTTTTCCCAGTTAGATGACGTGTCATTTTTTAATTTTAAAAATTAGATTTGTTTTTCCAGAAAGCCCTATCCTTCAGCCCCTTTCAGCCCTTTGTTTTTACGATCTGTCGCTCCCTTCAGCCCAATCTGGTTCTTCGACGCCCAATCTGGTTCTTCGACGCCCATATCCGCTTCTTTGACGCCCATTCGACCCTTTGACGCCCGTATCTGCTTTTTCAAAGCCCAAATCGATCACTTCTTGGACGCCCAATCAACACCCAAATCTGCTTCTTCTCCTCTTCCGTCAAATCTGGTTCTTCGGGTAAAAAAGCTTTTATTTTGATTTTTCTTTCCTTTTGATGTTGCTGAAGATTGGATTTTGAAATATAAATTGGAAATTTTGCTGGATATTAGTTAAATGGAATTTTCGTTCGCATTTTTTTAGGAATTTTTGTTGGATAAAATTTTGTTGTGATAAGGTTTTGCTAGATATGAGTTAATTGGGTTTTGGAATTTTTGTTGGAATTTTCCAATCCAGTGTAAAAAAGTTTGGGAGTAATGCATGTTTAGAAAAATGAGGAAATTTTTGCATGTTTGGGAGTTATGCATGTTTACGAATTTTTCTATCACTTCCTTTACCTACTGTACTGTTTGATGAACTAATTTTTTTTTTAGTAATGGAAAAACCTTACAATTAATAACCTTGATGAGATAAAGATCAGTGAATCAACTGCAGCCAATCAATAATTGTACAGAATATTAGTTTTCAATCAATTTGAAGATTCGTACAATGTTACCCTCCCATTAAGATCAATCAGGAACAATGGGTTAGACTAAATTAAAGAGAGAGGTGTCATGGCATATATAGCATCTAGCTAGCGACCTTTTTTAAGCTTCCCACATTTGTATTTAAAGCATGAGACAAAATAGGGTGGCTTTTAGTAAGTGTTGAAGGCGTCGTATGTATGAATGATTAAGGTTGGACAAATATGTGGTAGACATTATTTTTTATGTATAGAAGCTGGTTTAGATAATTTACCAAACAATTAAATACTTTATACAATGATTAAGGTTGGAAATGCAATAATATTAAGGTTTGTATACAATAATTCTAAATTTAATATTGAAAGTTTAATTTTGAATAAATGAATGATTATGTGGCTACTTTACAGGATGATGGTGTGTATTGTGGAGAGTTTATTTGGGATATCATATACAATATAGTTGCTCAACCCGGGATGAAATCAATGAACTTTGAGAGTTGAATTCCAAAGTGAATGGTATACTCACACTTTTAATTGAGAAGCAATAAGAAGATAAATAAAGAACTTTAATGGGAAAAAAAGAAAATTCTGTTTATGTGTATTTATTATAGTTTTAGGAGTTTTATATTTTACCAATACAAATTAGAATGTTGCATTTATTATTAGAAAGATATTTAAGTTTTATGCAAACAGTTACATCCTATAATCACTCAGTTGAGGCATTTCCTGACAACAAATTCAATCCACATTTATGTCTGCCCTTTTTTCTTTTCTAGCTCTAGCTGAAAATGCGCAATGGTCTTCTCCTAATAAATTAAATTAGCTTAATGGTATGATGGGTGAGTGGTTCCCGCTGAATATGTGATATTAACACCATCCGTGATACAAAGCAATTTAAAATTCCTTTTCTTTTCTTGATTTTTTTCCCATTATTTTCTCTTTTGAATCTGATTCAGTAAGGAGCTTGGAGACCTAGTCATGTACATACAGGTGTTTGTCACATTTTTTTTTTTTGTAAAATTTCTTTGAAATCATGCATTTACTCTTTGTTGTTTTGCTTTTTTTTGTTTGTTAGTTGGTCAAGCTTAAGTAATACAACGTTGGAGGTTTCCAAATTCAATGATCCGGCTTCCTCAAGTATTACAAAATATAAGTCATGGTGTTCTGTAGAAAATAGAAAACAAACGGAGCAAACATATAATTTACTGTGGCTTGAGTACTATACATGTGGCCCTTAATCAAACGGAAAAAGATGAAACATAAGCTGATAATCAACTGAATGATCATTAAAAAAATTAAATAAAAAAGAAGCCTCAAATTTACATCCACATGTCAATTCAGTTTTTCCAAGTCTACAAAAATAGAGAAGAAAGAACAAAAATATTGAATTTAACCTGAAGATCCATCACTTCATGTAACAATGAAAGTTTACATTAAAAATGGGACCCCATATCTGGTTGATCCTGTAAATAAAATCAATTATAATAACTAAACAAAAGTAATGTAAAACCCAATTAACTTATATCTAGCAAAACTTTATCACAACAAAATTTTATCAATAAAATAAAAATACGAACGAAAATTCCATTTAACTAATATCCAGCAAAAATTTCAATGTATATTTCAAAATCCAGTCTTCAGCAACACCAAAAGGAAAGCAAAATCAAAATAAAAGCATTTTTACCCGAAGAACCAGATTTGACAGAAGAGGAGAAGAAGCAGATTTGGGCGTTGATTGGGCGTCCAAGAAGCGATAGATTTGGGCGTCGAAGAAGCGAAGGGCTGAAGGGAGCGACAGATCGTAAAAACAAAGGGCTGAAAGGGGCTGAAGGGCTGAAGGGTAGGGCTTTCTGGAAAAACAAATTTAATTTTTAAAATTAAAAAATGACACGTCATTTAATTAGGAAAAACAAATCTGATTTTTTAAAATTAAAAAGATGCCACATCATCACAAGCAAAATAACGTAGAAAAGGAACGGTTTCCGTCTGTCGCGCACCGTACGATGAGCGATGGCGCTTAGTATATATATATATATATATATATATGTATATGTAGATACTAGCGTGTCATAAGGGTAACAAATCAGGCTGGTCCAATATTCACATATGCATCTGTTGGAAAAGCAAATATAAATATAAAAGCCGATTAAGCTAGTGGTATGCCCCATCCCTTCTAGATTAGGAATTATTGTATCCATACTTGACGAAACCGGCTCCATACTCTGTCTTAAGGAGGTCTCGAGATCACTTTGGTCGGCACTTCCTCAAAACAGCGGCTCCAGCTGCAGGGGAAGACTGTTCAAAGCATTGTCCGAGCCTTACAGAGGTGGTGAGCAGGAGGAGAGGAAGCCCCTCGCTCTGGTGTTTCTGTTGTTTATGTTGCTGTTCAAGGAGCTATATGAGAACGTCAATAGAGAGCTAAGGTTGTTATAAGCTACTACAGCAAATGTAAGTAGATAATAGAGCTATAACAATTTTGAAGCTCCTAGATTAGAGTACTTTTTCAGGATAGGTCTAATTATCGGGCGATTAACTTCCGACATGACCTCTCAAGCTTTCAAAATGCATATGCCGAATCTACAGGAAACAGAGGTTTCAGAAGACAAGACGGCTTGGGTTGCTCAATTTCTCATGAGTACTGCTGACTGCTGGTCTCTCTGTTTTATAATATATGCAATTTAGATATATATACTCTTACTACTTTTGGCCTTTCCTAAAATTATAGCAAACATAAAGTAATCAATCTATCAAATAATAAATTATAAATTTAATTTCCGTTTGGAGAATTATTAACTTAGTATATAATTTATGGTACGTAAGTATACAAATAAAAATAAAACAATCCCAAACTTGGGGATTAGCTGTTTTGGTGGATTTATGTTTTTTCACTTCTCCTCTATTCCTTCTTTGTGATGTTTAATTAGTTTCTTTGTAAAGAAGCAACTACATAAGCTTAATTATTGATTACCTATTCTCTGCAGGTCTTATATATCAGCAATATTATCATGGACAGCAACAGCTAGCTAGCTGATAGTTCATTTGTATTTGTGAATTTACTTGGTATCTAATAATGTGGTTTGAATTGTTTCCAAATATTTATTGTAATTGTTCCAACTTATTCATATTTGAGCTTCGGATATACTTTGGACATGAATTACTTTGTTTTTTAGTGTCTTGAGAGCATTAAATTTGTCTTCTCTTTGCAAATGTTGTTAATTATTAGTTGCTCAGAATATTATCAAACTACTTTGGTTTTAGGTCAAATAACTAATAATGTCAATTACCAAGTTAAATTGATTGAATCACTTTGAAGAATAGGAGAGTGCATTGAAATGCTGAAAATAAATCCCAACAAAGACATTCAAAATGTTTTGAGAATAAGCAATGAGGCACTCTATTAGCATAAAGTGTGATAGAGAATTGATTTTATCCTTTTATTATATATCATCGCAATATTTGTTGGCAATACAAGATATATGGTATATTTTAATTGATTAAGATATGACATATTACTTCATATAATCAATAAAAATTCGACACATTATTTGTGTTATTTGTGTTGGCAATCAAGACAAGTTGCATATCTTTATTGATTGAGATATTATGACACATTATTACATATAAAACATCAATTGTTCCAATACAAGTTATAACCCTGATGGAAAACTTGATATATGACTGTAATTCTGACACTAATTGTTCTTTAAACAAACAAATCTTTCATAAATTATATCATACTTTAGATAAACTATTTTCCTTACTAGGATTCACTATATCTCATCTCCCTAATCTTTTATGAAATTACTAATTATTATTTTTTTGCTTTATACTTTATCATCTGCCTACCATTTACCAAAAAAAAAAAAAAAAAAAAACCATCTACCGACCTAACAAATAATTTATAATTTACTTAGTATTTTCTTCACATGATATAAGAATTGACTTTCACATGCAATGATTTCTAGTACAAGACTATATTCAATCATTTTCTTCAAAAATATTAATTACACAATCCACAAGTTCTCTTAAAACAAATAAATATGTAAACTGTCTTCACGTTGGGTCACTATTATTCTTCTAAACTTAGATTATTATTTTTGTATAAGTATTAGAATAACATAACAATACTCATCATGCAACTTATTAGTCCACAAAATGGGATTAAAAATGTTACAAACAAATTACAATCCTGCTTACACTTTTACCTACAGTATAATTTTGAACTTCAATTAATTAATTTTAATACAAGGCTGGTCATTCCATTTTGTCTCTGCTTGTTTGGTACATTATTGGGCCACCACTCACGGTGTCCAGGATCGACATGGACTTCACAAAACGCAGCTTCCCTTCCTTGCCTATTTGGGCCCCATATCTTTACGTAATTATTGCGGGGAACATATCGGTGTTTTTGATGTCATGTTATTTTATTTTTGAGTGTTTTGAAATTTTTTATCCAATTTAAGTGTGGAATATACTAAATTATCACTGCGTATTAATTTTATCAAAAAAATACCAAATACGACCCAAAACATTTCACGGGAACTAATACCCCACTTCTTTGCTTGTTTGGTACATTATTAAGCTCAACAGACTTGACATTCCACGTGTACTTTTTTTTTTGGAACATTATTAGGCTCAACAGGCTTGTTTGTAATCCAAATTTGATCATGTACATTTCTTATCACTCACTTTAATTCGCTCCTTTAGAACTTATATTTAATATGATATACATGTTGATATTTTTTCCTATGACTTAATTTATTTCTCATCCTTTGTGCGGAGACTATCAGTGGTGTTTTGTTATCCAGGAGTAGACATTCCAAAGTACTTTATCAATCATGATCACGGAGATTCCAAAGTAACTTCAATTAAAATTGACCTTCCTCCAAATTGGTGCGATGCCAACTTCTTGGGTTTCGCTTTGTGCTTTGTACTTGATTTGAGGGACGCTGCCAGTGAAAGATTATTTGGTCACACTAGCATTGAATGTGTGTACAACTTCAATGATGATGGTGGTGCTAAGTATCATTGCAATTAAAATGGTACTTTCAATGTTAAAAACTCAATTCAGATCACATATTGTAAGTGTATGACAATGAATTATCTTGCGAAAAGTTACAAGATAATTTTGGAGCAAATTGGCCCTATTTCTAGCGGTAAAACTGTCACAAAGGCTTCTTTTTATTTTCGGCTTTCATTGCATTATATAGTACTTGAAAAGCCAGAACGAGACTATATATAGACCAATAGAACTACATGACCTTGAATTTATCATACATAAATATATAAATAAAGAAAAAAGAAAACAATACCGAACTATATAACTTGGGTGTTTTGCTGGTGATCCTATGGGTTTAGTTTTTGAGATGGACCCCCAAATGTACTTTGGTGATGGACCCTAATACGTTTCCTTTGTTATAATTTGTTATTTGTCTGGTTATTTTTCATGAGTATATTTTAGCTTTTTGTACAATTTATTGCAAACCAATTGCATGACTACCAAAATGCACTTAGATTTATGGGCTTTTTTTTTTTTTTCCTCTCTATCTTTCTTTATCTTTTTCATTTTCTTTTTGGTGGTTTTTTAACACTTTGTTATAGCGTGTTCCTTGATTTTCTTGGTCCTTTATTACTACCTTTCGAGTTTTGGCAGATTTCAATGTGTCTCAAATGTGTTCTTTTATCCGTGTTGCAGATTCTAAGTTCTCATAGCAAGAGCTTGCTGCTCCAAGCCAATTTTAACACCGGCATGGGCATGGGCTATATTGCATGTCATTGGATTTTTTTTATTTTTTTCTTTAGTTTAATTTATTATATTACTTTTCAGTTGTAGAGAACGGAAATTATTTTGAAACCGTTAGTTGGACTACATTGCTACAAAATTAGAAATCAAACCCCCAAAAAAGCAACTTTTGAAAAACAGAGGGTCTGAATTGCAACTTTGTCAAAACTACTGAAATGCATTTTCCCCATCAATTTACTAGTCTTATTTTACGGTATTGTCTACAGGATCTCAGCAACAATATCCACCTATGGACCATCCCAACTGAAATTCATTAATTTGTCTGACAATACATGAAGCGTTTCAATTGCTTATTTCAATTATATTGGAAAACAAAAAAATAGTGAAGGTATCCAGTTTAATTTTCTTCTGAAATGTTACCAAATGTTCAGTGAATTAATTGTGAAAATGGGATTTTAGTTATGGACTCATAAAAGCTGATGAGCAGTAATCGATGGTTGTGGTGTTGTCAAGAAATTTTGGAATTTTGGACACATAATATTCCAAGTACGCCTCTACGAAACGTGAAATTAAGAAGGCAAGTCCATATTAGAATAATCAAGTATATGATTGTTGTTTGTCTTTGTCCCTTTGAAAGCTGAGTAAAGCTTGAAGAACATTTACCCACATTTGTTTGCCAATTGATGTGGCATTACATTATTGGTTAGTAAAGTAATATAACCTATTAAAAGATGGATAAACTCCTGAATGGAAGTCAAATGCCACAGCAGTTGGAAAATTTTCTTTGCTATTGTTTGAGCTACTCAGCCCATTCTTTTCAATATTTTCTGGTCTCAATTTTAAATAAAATTATATAATTGTTATTTATCTGACTGTTATTCTGTATATCTTGAATTAGTTCAAATTGCTTAATTTTTAAAATATATTAGTTAGAATGCTACAGGATGAAACTATAATATTTTCGTCAAACTAAAAAATTGCTATCCTACAATATAAGTCCAAAAATGTTTCTTAAATAAGTACTGACAAGGCTATTTCTCATCATTATACTTTAGCAAAAAGTTAAAAATTAATCTATAAGTATACAATATGAGGAGCAGATTTACAACGGTCCATTTGCATTAATATGACTCCTAAAATATTGGAGAAATTGATCAAATAAACAAGGGAAAGAGAATTAATGATCTTTTGCTTACTAGCATTAGCAAAACAGAAAACTAATTAGAGCAATAGACAAACCTTAAGGCGATCTGCATAGTCTCTAAGCTCTTTAGCTTCTTTCAGGGTGTTAGAAGCAGTCAGGTCAGAGAAGTTTCTCAAAGGACTTGATGAACTGACATCTCTGGCTCCTTGTTGGTCGGATGAGAGATGTCCTAAACTGCGATTGACTCTACTCTTATTGCCTACACTCCCAGAATTCTCTACTATCTTTGGCACAACATTGCCAGAGACATCAACGGGAAGTGCACGTACAATGGCTGCTCTTTCAAGAACATCCATTTTCGGTGTTAAATCCAAAAAAAATAAATTAACTTAAGGAGAAAAAAATTCGGATAATACTACATTTACAAGTTTTATTAAGATTATTTATCAATTGTTGTGAAAGTGATTATGCGGCAATATGGTATTGATTACAATTTAACACAACACGGTAATAGATAAGTGAATTTTAAATGGAAACCAATAATATAATGTCAGCAATTATCACATCAATTGGGTAAACGTACTTGGTAAAAGTTTGTCGTTAAGCATGGATTAGATTTATTGAAAAAGCTTATAGGAACTGAAGTAAACACATGCAACATATCCTTCGCTTTAATAATAGAGAAGACAATTTATCTTATTCTAAATATAATTGTACGCATTTTTTACTACGGTAAATCTATAATTTTTATATAGACGGGTTAATTTTGTATAAACGGATTAATTTTATTTAACCGATTTTATTGATCCAAATAATATATTTATTAAATAGGTTATATAGATTACTGTTTATTAAAAAAGTTGGGCTAGAGTTGAAAAATTTTAACATAATTAAAAAATAAATCATATTAAGTTTGAGAATTTATGACATGATTAATTAAAGGATTTACACAAATATGATATGTCAATACGAATTACCACCCTTAAGTAAATTAATAAGACAAGGGTAAAAAATTATCAAGGGGTTTATTTAATAGAACAATAAATAAAACATAAAATTAATGCAAAATTTTTTTTTCTAAAAACAATTTGAGAAAATTTACTCTTAATTGTGAAAATTTTGATAAATTTAAACTTATGACAAATTGATTATTTTAAGTCTAAAAGCGTAAATTTTCAAAAAAAAAAAAAAAATCCAATTATAGTTTGACTGCATGCTGAATTGGAAAATTACAGTTTGTACAGAGACTTGAAGTTTGTGTTTTGTTATCCAGGAGATGATGTACCAAAGAACCTTTTCAGCCTTGATCACGGTGATTCCAAAGCAGCTTCAATTAAAGTTGACCTTCCTCCGAATTGGTGTGATGACGCTAGCATTGAATGTGTGTACAGCTTCCCGTAAAATGGTACTTTCAGTATTGTTCGTCTGTAGACATACATCGTGCAAAAATTATAATTTTTCGACACCTTCGCTGGCCACCCATAGGCCTCGCCGGCGCAGGCAGCGGCCAGAAAACCACCATGGCTGACCCCTCCCTTTCCTGCTTTCGTCGGCTTCCGGTGACTTTCCAGCGAGAAGGTAGGTCATTTCCCACTCTATTTGACCTCCTGAACTCAATTTTGAGCTCCGTTTGGCTTGAAAACCTTTTATTTATGATGAATTTTGGAAACCCCTTTGAAACGGCCACTTTACGGCAATATTCCGGCCACCTCAGGTATTCCTGACGAAATTAAAGGTAAATTCTTGCTTCTGGTCTCATGGGCTTACTTTTTATACGTGGTTTGCTAATTTAGGTTGAGTATTATAAAAAGCCCCAAATTTAGAGGGTTTAGGGTACTTTAGGAGTAGTGTATTTTGTATTCCATAGTTGGTACCTATAATTAATTTTTGTTAATTTGAGGTTCTTGCATGATCAAAAATTGATTACATTATTTTCCTTGGCTAAATTTCTGGGCATGGTTTTGTTAGCTTGATGGGCTGCATCGAAATGTTTCGTTTAGACTATAAAAGCATGGAGGCTAGATAGGTTTTGGATGGCAGTATCAAAGGTGGATGTTTTAGAAAGTTTTCTAGCTTCCTTGATTATGATACCATTCAAGAAACCAATACCCTTTGCATGAAAACCATTTTTGTTTGATTTGTTACTCCTTGGTCAACTCAGAGTACTGGAAGTTAGTAGCTTGATGCTTTCCCATAATACTTTATTAAACCCTTATCGTGAAGGTTTATGGGTGTAGTTAACTTATTGGACTCAAAAGCATGGAGAGATCATGGTAAAAGCTTGGAGATGTCTCGTGACTAGATGTCTATCTTTGGCCATTAGGGAATATGTTTTTAGCTATGATATTTAGTATATTTATTTGTTCATGTGTCCATATTGATGTTCCAACAGCTATGAATTGGCTAGAAGACAAAATGGGTTACTGACATCCTTTACGTTATATATGTAATACTTATATCTGCAGCACAGAGTACTCATGGGGTTATATTCCTATGTGTATGCATGCATGCATGATGCTAGCAATGAAGCATCCTGTAACACAATATTAGTCAAATTGTTCAATTAGATTTACATGATTGCAGAAGGATTAAAATTTTTCCAACCAGCGTTTGTAAGTTGAAATCTCTTCAATCACTAGATTTCTCTGGCTGCCTAAACCTGGAAAAGTTTCCAGAAATTTTAGAGCCTATGGAATGGTTAAGGTGTATTAGCTTAAGGGTTCAATGATTAAAGCGTTGCCAGAGTCATCAATTGAGAATCTGATGTGCTCTCTGAGTTGGATCTAAGTTATTGCAAAAACGTAGACTTTCTCCTAAACGACCTGTGTTCTTTAAGGCATATCTACACATTGGACCTTCAGGGATGTTCAGAACTTCAAAAATTGCCTCCCCGTCCCCATAATTTGGTCAAATTGGATGTAAGATCTTGTGAGAACCACATTTTTAACAACGTTGGATGCAAGGTATTGCACGTCACTAGAGACAATATCAAGCTGGAGGACTCCTCGCTTACACAACCAGAGCTGTTCCTTACATGGTTGTTCTTATAGATTTGATAATTGTCAAATGCTGGATCAGAATTTAACAAACAACGGAGTTCCTCATGCGCCTTCGCTTGACATTTTGTGCGCTGCAAGATCACCATGAAAATTGGAATCCAAATTTGATCATGTGCATTTCTTATCACTCACTTTAATTCGCTGCTTTAGAACTTATATTTAATATGATATACATGTTGATATTTTTTTCCCATGACTTAATTAATTTCTCATCCTTTATACAGAGACTATCAGTGGTGTTTTGTTATTCCGGAGCTGACATTCCAAAGTACTTTATCAGCCATGATCACAGTGATTCCAAAGTAACTTCAATTAAGATTGACGTTCCTCCAAATTGGTGCGATGCCAACTTCTTGGGTTTCGCTTTCTGCTTTGTTCTTGATTTGAGTGAAGTTGCCAGTGAAAGATTATTTGATCACACTAGCATTGAATGTGTGTACAACTTCAATGATGATGGTGGTGCTGAGTATCACTGCAAGGTTCCTGTAAAATGGTACTTTCAATGTTAAAAACTCAATTCAGATCACATATTGATAATGTATGACAATGAATTGTCTTACAAGAAGTTACAAGATAATTATGGGGAAAATTGGGCCTCTATTTCTAGCAGTAATATGTCGCCAAGGCTACTTTTTTTTTTTTCCGGCTTTCATTGCATTATGTTGATGGTTCCAAGAATTCAGGCTTCCGGGAAAGTGCTGGCTAGTCACTTGTAGCTTGCTATGAATGTGACAAGATTATAATTAAAAAGTGTGGGGTTTGGTTGATATATGAGAAGGAAGACGGAGGGACATTAATGGATACTCGATGCTTTGCTCAACTTTCTCAAGGTAGTGGAGGAAGTACTCGTGAAGTTGTTTGCCATGGTGTTGGAAGTTAATGCCTACACAGCACCACCGGAAGAAGAAGAAGAAGAAACTAGACACTTAGCTCAACTTTCTCTAGTCAGTGGAACAAGTAGTACTAGTCTTGAAGTTGTTTGCATTGAAGATGAGAAAGTTAAAGAAGACAAATCATATCCCAATGCATCAGCTCAAGAAGAACCAAGCTTCATTGATTGGGTACCGTATACCTTTTGAATAATGAATAGGTAAAAATCATCCATTTAATACACATTCTCCTTTCACCGCATGCATTTCAATTCTCAAGACATTTTAAAAATTCATTTCACAACTAAACTCTGTTAATTATTACTTTTGCTTTTGCTTTTGCTTTTGCTTTTACTTTTGCTTTTCAGTTGTGGAGATTATTTTTTCAGGGCCACTCCCTGTTTTTCATGCCGGACCCTTTTCTTGTTTCAATTCTTTTTTGTTTTAATGTTATTTCTCTATTTATGAGTAGCCCCTGTTATATCTCCTTGTCTGAAAGAGAATGTGGGTGTAATGCACGGGGTTTTCCAATTTCCCGTGTTGTATCTTGTGAGTGTAATCGACTAGGTTGGATCTTGGGTCATATATTTTTCATATGGTTTTACTTTTCTCTTTATTTAGGCTCAACAGACTTTACATACCCCGTATACTTTTTTTTTTCTTTTTTTCTTTTTTTGGGTTCTTTGCTCATGTTATATAATAATTCTAATCTAAAGGAAAAGAGATATAACACGAACCTACGATTTTTAAGTTATAGGTGTGCAGGTCCGGCTATGAGGCTGTGGGGGCTTAGGCAGATTTTAATTAGGGCCCTTATAAATATTTTTTTCAAAAATATATATAAATTATAATAATAATAATAATAATATTCAAAATTATAAAAAAACATGATTCTACAACTTTCAAAAATATAAATTAAATCTAATATTATTTTTTATAAAAAGCAACCATTACAAAATTATAATCTATGTATAAATTAAATTTAGTATTTATTTTTTTATAAAAAGCAATAATTATACTATTATAATCTATGTATTTTAAAATTTATTTTTTCATTAGAACAAATATATAAATTTATTTTCAGTTCATTTTTCTTTTCTATAGATATTTTTCATCATAAAACTATAATCTTATATTAATTGAAAAATTCATTCAAAAAATAATAAAACTATGAAAATCAACGATCATTTTGAGAGAAATAAAAATAAAAATAAAAATAGAATAAATATGAGAACATATTATTTTAGTCAAAAAAATAAAAATTATGACCATCACATATATATACAAACTGTGATGCAACATGATAATATATATTAAATTTTTTTATAACAAATTAAATACAAAAAACAAATATGCATGGGAAAAGGAAATAATAAAAAAACTAAAAAAGAAAAGAAAAGAAACAAACTTAACAATAAAACTAAAAAAACAAATAAAAATTAAAAAGATAAATTATGTAGAAACGGAAAATATAAATAATAATATGGCCTCGCTTTTTATAAATAATTTATTTAATAGAAATTTAATTTTAAAATAAAAGATATATATAATAAGTATTTTTTAAAGGCCCATATCATAAGCAGGGTCTTAGATGATTCTCTGCTCCGCCTATAACAAAGGCCGGCCGTGTAGATGTGAAGAGCATAATTACCAGAACTACCTCACTTACCACACCATGTATAGTTGTATACCTTGAAAGTCTTAAACCACGTACAAAATTTAACTCGATTTAATGAATTTGCTAATTTTCCTCATTTGTATTTGTATTTCTAGCCCTGATAAAACCTAGAATATGGAGTAGAGTGGTACGCTCGTCTTTTAGAAGACAAAACATTTTTTTACATCTCTAAGAAGAAGAAGATAAAGAGTTTTCGAATGTCAGTAATACACGAATTTTGATCTCAAAATTCTGTCATAATTCTGACAGTTGGTCATCTCGATCAAAAGCCGCAGTAGCTATAGTGAGGATGGGGTACTCAGCATGAGCATGGGACTAATAATGGCAACAAATATCGTTATTAATTAGAATTAATAATAAGATAGTAAACATCATACATCAGTAAAATCAGTATTGCTGTTTTTTTTTACAACACTGCAAAACCCAACAAAATATAGCACTTATCCAAATTCATCACAGCGAAGATGCCGCAATTTGTCTCCATCTAGGCTCTATGTATTAACAATGAATTAACATAACATCAACACCCAATAAAACAAAAACAAAAACAAAATTGATTTTTAATATTTTAATCAAAATTAAAATGTTTAGTTTTCATTTCATTTTAAAAGTTGTTAGTTTTGCTTAAAAAAGAAAAAAAAAATTGATTAAGAAAAGAAAAGAAAGGAAGTTGGTATTCCACATTGTAAACCCATCATTATATCACTGATCAATAACTTTATTTTATAATTTTTTTTTTTTGGCCAAATCAGAACACCCATGTAGAAAGAAAGAAAGAACAACCATGTAAGTCACCATCTTTGTTTCTTTATAATCATCTACCTACCTAATAAACAAATTATAAGACTTGGTCTAATTTGTTGAACGCCCATGTCGTTAATTTGTTTATTTGTTTTGGCCTTATATGACTCGGTCCAATCAATTTTTTTTGTAGCTCATTCATTCATTGTTAATACATTGAGCCAAGATGGTGACAAAATTGCAGCAATTTCATTGTCATGGTCAGTGCGGGTAAGTGTGTCGACACTGATACGTTCATAACTTCATTGTCACGACTATATTTTTTTTTTTTTTTTTTGAGGACAGCTTTTCTCACAATTACAAATACTGAGTTCACCATGTGAACATGTTGACTTAAGTTAATAGGAAAAAAACCTAGTACTCCTGGCTTATGTTTAACAGGAAGGATCGAAAAGGAGAATGTTAGAGTGGTGGGGGAGGGGTTAATGAAAAGGTGGAATTGATTATATAAATTTCTCTTTCTTTTTTTTTTTTTATAATAAAAAAAAAGGAGAATATAAATAATTAAATTGTGAATAAAAATTTATTAGCTATTTGTAAAAAGCTTTTGTCCTCTAATTTATTTAATATTAAAGAAACTATTTTTTTATAAATTATGATGAATTTATCATTTGTTTTTAAATTTATTCCCTCCGTCAATCTTTCGACACCTTCACCTTCAATCCCTTCGAAACTCTCTCTCTTCCCTCAAACCCTATACGAGTGAACATACGTGTGAATCTAAGTTAGCTAATTGGGTTTGCTTATAATAATTATTTTTTGCTTTTTAAAGGTCTACTTATAATAGTTTATTGGCCATAAAGCAATTTCCAACTCACTTCATACCGACCTTTCAGGTGTCACATGTGAGAAGAGGAGCGATATACACAATATTACACTCTTAACTTTTCTTTTCTTTCTTTTTTCCCTTTTTTTTTCCCCTTAAACTTGGGATTGAGGGGATTCAAAACAAACCAACATTTGTATTTTAAAATTTTAAATTTGATTCATATAAAAATCAATTTATTTTTAATTTTAATTTATTGGGTGATGATCTATACACGTTACTATCTACTCCATCCAAAGTCAACAGTTTTGGGTAAATATTTCAACAAAAATAATAATAAAAAAAATTTGATTTATTAGTTTTGGTCTCATGACTTGGTCTAATTAATTTTATTATAGTTCAATTGATTCATTGTTAATACATTGAGATTAGATGGAGACATCATTACAGCTACTTTATTGGCATGGTCACGGTAAGTGAAGATTTTCACTGTAAAATTAAAATAGTTAAAATAATAAAAAGATTCTATCTATTAATAAAATTTTAAATTTATATCGAAATTATTTTTTTATTATATTAAAAAAAAATGTTACTTATAATATCATTGTCATGACATATAATATATATATATATATATATTATATTTTAGGATTGCTTTTCTTAACGCGGTTAACTTGTACCAAAACAATTACAAGTACTGTGTGTTCACCGAAAGAACATGTTAAGTTAGTGGGTCTGCTTATAAAATTCTTAAAAATGTGGACCTAAGTAAATGGGATCTGATAATAATAATTCACGGGAACAGATACTGTTTAATTAAATTTTAATGAGGATGAGGATGACAATAACAATATTATAGTTTAATAAAGATACTCCACCGAAATATTCCACCTTCTCCACTTTTCACTGTAATAATAATCACAAAAGTGTGAACGTATTAAAAATTTGAATTAATCAAACTGCCCATATATTTCTTGCACAAGTTTAACAAATTTCCTACTCACTTTATATGTATAATATACCCATCTATTTTTCTTCACTGTGGACAGCCGGAGACTTAATTTTGGTACATGGCTGCTGCTGCTTCTTCTCATCCTCCTCCTCCTCCTCTAGACAAACATGACGTGTTTATCAGTTTCAGCGGTGGCGATACCCGCTATTGTTTTACTAGCTTTCTTTATGATGAGTTACGTCGTAATCAAATCAAAGCCTACATGGATGTTCGTGAATTTGAGACCGGAGATAAAATGTCACCAGCACTTGAGAAAGCCATAAAGGAGTCGAAGATTTCAGTTATCATTTTCTCGGAAAACTATGTATCTTCTACGTGGTGTCTGGATGAGCTCGTGCAAATACTCAAATGCCAGAAAACAAATGGGCAGATTGTTCTACCCGTTTTTTACCAGATAAGTGCACTTACTGTACGGAATCGGACAGATTTTGAGGCTGCATTAGTGGAAAAACATAAAATGAGTTTTCATGACACATTGTTGACACAGTGGAGGGAAGCTCTCATAGATGCGACTTTACTACATGGGCTCAGATCAAAGGACTATACGTACCATTCTTTTCTTTCTTTCTTTTCTCTATTTTTTTTTTTATTAGGAAAAATATACAATATAAATGACTTCATCACATAATTGTTACTTAGGACCATGGACCATTACTTCTTCAATTCTTCTTTGTCAGTCACTTTGTCTTCTAAATTGATCACTTTATATGTTGAATTTAAGGGCATTATTTTCATATATATTGATCACTCTTAGGGTCAGTAATAATTTTAGTGTTCCAGTGCTTTTAATCTAATATTAGCTTTTAGTGAGTTTGTCAACATTTGATTAATTAGTATTTTCTCAAAAAATAAAACTAAAAATTGTTTTGGTCGATCTTTTAACACTACTACCGAGGAAATAAAAGTACCCCTACATCAAATAGATATATAAAGCAAAGCAATATTTCACATAAGCAATTAACCAAACACAATAAAGGCAAAATATTTCACCCGTGAAGTGCTATGCGATAGTATATCTCCCAAAGACTTCTAGCTGCAGCCTATGATCAAAATAATAGGACTTTGGCTTCATTTGAGAACCACTACTTGGTCCCACAGCTACAACATCAGGAGTCCAGCTCTTGAGTTTGGAAAATCAACATGGGGATGGAAGAGCTTGAATGGAAACTTCTCTTCTTCCTCTGTAACCTCTCTAATTCCTCAGCTGCAAAATAAAAGGACGGGTTAGAAGGGTCCCCTTCGACACCTAAGTCATAATTCTGATATGGGTATGTTACTTATTAGGATTCACCTGGAGAAGGTATATCCCCAACAAAAATAAAATCAAATAAATTAATAAAACATCTGTTTCATAAGAATTAACGAAGAAAAAAAAAAAAGTTAGCAAATTAAGTTAGCAAATTTACCCCATAGAAAACTTCTCTTGCTAGTTTATGTGTCCTTTTTTTTTTTTTCCTTTTTTACTTATCGTTATATGTTGCTCTAGCTTATTCAACCTACCTGTCACTTTGCTTCTATAAAACATTTAAATTATTAAGATTTACTTTTTCCTTGTCTTGTTATTTTTAGAAAAAAAATTAAATGTTGAAATTGATTTTTCTATTAAAGAAACCTACATCTATATTTAAGTTTATAAGGTAAAATATTTCTTTTTCTTTTATGATAGGTTGAAATTTTCTATTATTATTATCTACTTTCTATTTTTAGTTTAACTAAACAAATCCTAAATGCATCAAATCCTATTAGTGTCCGCTTGAAAACATTTTCTAGGACCGCCTATATTGATCATATTGGGGGTGAGCAAAATTTAAATTTAGATAATTGCCTCGAACAAATAGTGACCTTTTGCCACGGTTTAGTACATACCTATATATATATATATATATATTGAATAAAAATAAGAATTTAATAATGTTAATATATAACTATATATGTATTGAGCATAAAAATGTTCGATTTTTGTCTTTTTGTACATATACGTAAGTTTATATCAGGTGTAAATGCTCCTTGTTGTTATCTAACAATTTAATGTATTTTGGTCATTTGTCCTAGGAGTGCACCCTTGTTGGTTAGAAAAATTGTTGATGACGTTTGGTTGCAATTGCGTAAAGGACAAACATCAAATGATCTTTACAAGGGGCTGTATGGGATTCCAAAACGTATCGGCCAAATTGAACGTTTATTAAGCTCCACAGATGCTCGGGTTATAGGAATTTATGGCATGGGAGGTAGTGGTAAGACCACTCTTGCAAGTGCCATATTTCAAAAATTGTATCGTAATTTTGATGGTTATTGCTTTATTAAGGATGTAAGGGAGGCATCTGCAGGACATAGGCTAGATGAATTGAGAAGCAAACTTCTCACTGAATTGTTCAAGGATAGAGCTATTCTAAGCGTGGACACTCCATCTGTAGTATCACCTCCCATTGGTGACAGAGTTCGCCGTATAAAGGTCCTCATCGTGTTAGATGACGTGGATTCTTCAGGCGACTTAGATTATTTAATTAAAGAGACCCCTGAGGAGTTTGCCCCTGGAAGTAGAATTTTTGTTACAACAAGGGACGCGCAAGTGCTTAAGAATGAGACTGATCAAATTTACCCCGTTGAGTTGTTGAATCACTCTGAATCTCTTGACCTCTTCCATTTGCATGCATTTAAAAACAAACGTCCTGCAGAAGATTATGAAAAGCTCTCAACAAAGGTGGTATATTATGCAAACGGAAATCCATTAGCTCTTCTACTACTGGCTAAGATGCTTCACTCTAAAACAATTAAAGAATGGGAGAGTGCATTGAAAAAGCTGGAAAAGGTTCCCAACAAAGACATTCAAAAAGTTTTGAGTATAAGTTACGAGGAACTTGATGATATGGAGAAAGATCTATTTCTTGACATTGCATGTTTCTTTTCACATCCCAATTATAATGAGTTTAAGAGACATGAAGTAGAAAGCATACTAGATGAAGAAAGCACAATAGGAATTAGTGTTCTCAACGACAAGTCTTTAATAACTATTGATGAAGATGATAACGTAATTAGTATGCATAATTTGTTACAACAAATGGCTTTTGCGAAGGTATGCGAAGAAGATAAAAAGCCTGGAAAGCGAAGTAGGCTGTGGATTGCCGAAGATATTTCCGATGTTCTGGAAAAAGCTTCAGTAAGTGAAATTACCATTGTTTATCATTATTTTTTAACAGTAAGATATTTATTTTCAATATTTAGAAATGGCAGGAAGCTTTAACAAAAAAAACATTACGAACTAATTGGTGTCGAGCTATGCATATATATACATTTTTTTTTCATTTTGCTATGCATATATACTATTCTCATGTTATGTGATGTTATTAACGCATTTCCTCATTTTCTTGTTTACTTAATTGTCAGGGAACGGCAACAATTAAAAGCATAAGTTTGCATTTGTGTGACCTTAACAAAAATGTAAAAGTGAGCCCTGTAGCCTTCTCAAATATGTCCGAGCTGCAATATTTGGAAATTATCAGCCACAAAAAGGCTCAGTTTAAACTAATTCATGATGATGGACAAGGACCTGAGTTTTCCGAGAACCTAAGATACTTTTGCTGGGATTTTTACCCTTACAAATCCTTCCCATCAGGGCTTATTCCAGAGAATCTGGTTCGACTTAGTTTGACCGACAGCCAACTTGTGCAACTTTGGAATGAAGAACAGGTATATATGCTCTTTTTTTCTTTTTTTTAAATAGATAACATACATGGAAAGCTAAGTAAAGTTTTCTAATTCTTTTCTCATTTGTGACGGCAGGCACCAGCCCTTGAGAAGTTAAAATTTATAGATCTTCATCGTTCTAAGAACCTGACTCAATTACCCAATTTGTCTCGGGCAACAAATATTGAAAGCATTTGTCTGCACAGCTGCACAAGTTTGGTTCAAGTTCCTTCATACTTTAAGGATCTCCACAAGCTTTGGTATCTAAATTTAACGAATTGCTCCAATCTTATGGAAGTTGAGGGGATATCAACAGCGAATAATTTAAGACGACTATTTTTGTGTGGGACAGCAATAGAAGCAGTGCCCCAATCAATTGGATGTCTCTCGGGTCTTGTTTTATTAGATTTGCATGATTGCACGGAGCTTAAAATTCTTCCAAAAAGCATTTGTAATTTGAAATCTCTTGAATCACTGGATCTGTCTGGTTGCCGAAACCTAGAAATGTTTCCAGAAATTTTGGAGCCTATGAAACGCTTAAGGCGTATTAGTTTAAGGGAAACAACGATTAAAGAGTTGCCACAATCATCAATTGAGAATCTAAAAGCACTCTCAAGGTTGGATCTAAGTCGTTGCAAATCCATTGAGTTTCTCCTAAACGACATGTGCCGTTTAAGGCATATTTACAAGTTGGACTATTTGGATGTAAGTTCTTGTGAGAACTTGAAATCAATTCCAGAGCTTCCACCATCTTTAACAATTTTGGATGTAAATTTTTGTGACAACTTGAAATCAATTCAAACGTTTCCACCATCTTTGACGACTTTGGATGCAAGCGACTGTAAGTCACTGGAGAAAATATCAAGCTGGAGGACTCCACCCATACAAGAGCAGAGATGTTCCTCGTACATACGTTCTGATTATGCATTTCATAATTGTCAAAAGCTGGATTACAATACAAGAAACTACATAATTCCTCGTGGGGCATCTGCTGAAATTTTGTCTGTTGCAAGGTCAATGCGAAAATGGAAATGCAAATGTGATCGTGTATGTTTCTTATCACTCACTTTAAGTTGCTCTTTAAGAACTTATAACTAATACGAAAAATTGAACTCATTTATAAGTTTTTCCTGGACTTTATTAATTTCTCATCATTTGTACAGGCATCAATAGTGATTTGTTATCCGGGAGATAACATTCCAGACTACTTTACCAGATATGAATCAGAAACTACAATCAATATTGATCTTCATCCAAATTGGTGCAATGCCAACTTCTTGGGTTTTGCTTTCAGCTTTATTCTTGATTTGGGTATTGCCAGTGAAAAAGTATATGATCACCTTAATATTGAATGTGTGCTCAGCTTCATGAATGGTGGGGTTGGTGAGGATCCTTACAAGGTTCCCGTAAAATGGAAGTTCCCATGTTCAAAACTCAATTCAGATCACGTGTTGATACTGTATGACCATGATTTGTCTTGCAAGAAGTTACAAAAGAATTTTGGGGAAAATTGGTCCTCTATTTGTAATGTCACCAAGGCATCTTTTGATTTCGGGCTTTCATTGCTTGATATTGCTGGTTTCAAGAATTCAGGGTTCCGGAAAAGTAAAGACTGGTCAATTAAGGCTTATGATGGATGTCACAAGAGTATAATTAAAAAGTGTGGGGTTTGGTTTATATATGATCAGGAAGAGGAAGGAACTAAGCACTTTGCTCAACTTTCTCAAGTAGATGGAGGAAGTACTCATGAAGTTGTTTGCCTTGGCGACGACAAAGCTGATGCCAACACAGCAGCAGCAGAAAGAGAAACTAAACGCGTGAGACTTTCTCAAGTCAGTGGAGCAAGTACTAGTACTCATGAAGTTGTTCGCTTTGTTGATGACAAAGTTAATATTACCAACACTGAAGAAGAGGAATCGCATCCCAATACATCAGCTTAAGAAGAACCAAGCTTCACTGATTGGTTTCCGTATCTCTTTTGAATAATGAAAAGGTAAATCATTCATTTAATATAGATTCTACTTTCACCGTATGCATTTCAATTTTCAAGCTACTTTATATAAACACAAATAAACTCTCAAGTCACATATATAACTCTATGTTTAGTGTATTGAATCTAAAGAAATTTATCAAGAAATTTAATTTCCAAAATAAATATTCATCACATGTTCTGGTTCTTTATTTATGTATTTATATTTTTGGTAAATGAAATATTGGATTAAAACCACGGGGAAAAAAAAAACTCACTATCAGGGAGATTACAGTGAATCAGACCCAATGGAGATATCAAAAACCAAATTACAAAGATTAGAAAGACAGCGTGTAGCTACTAAATCAATACCAGAGTACTAGCTTCCCTTGGAGTCCAATTAAAAATCCATCCATACTCCGTCGGTGCTTAATTGAGAGTAGATTGTCTCTTGATCTCCACCCTATCGGTTCTAGATCAGAATTCACATCCATACAATGTAAGATTTAATTATTCTAGAACATTTTTCTAAAAAGAATAAAACATTTGTAGAACATGAATTGTTTTAAATATTTCATTATATCTATGAATATATGTTGATCTACCATATGTTTTACGTGTTTTTTTTAACTAATATTTTTATTTATTTTTTACAAATATACAAAACTAAAGAAGATTTTTAAAATACATGTAAAAAAAGAAAAAAAAAATTCCGTTTCACCTACATTATAGGACTTGGAAAAAATTAAGAAGATATTTAAAATATTATTTAATAGCTTCTTTCATCATTGGACTTTGAATTTCACATAAAAAATTATTTAAGAGAGTATTTTTGCTTGAATATATACTTGAAATTAGTGGTAAAAAAAGGATATATTTAAATTATTTTTTAATATATATTTTTTAATTTCATGTGAACTTTTATTTAACTAGACTTTATAGTTGATCTAGTATAAAGTGTATATATATATATATATATATATATTGTAGTTAAAACACTTGATTAACTTGAACTTGGGATTTTTTTTTTTGTTGAATATAGATTTGAAATTATTTGTTGTAAAAAGAGAGTTAAATTATTAATTATTATTAATAGAATTTTATTTACATATTAAAAATAATAGGTTAATTTATCATCTGATTGCCATTTAATTTACCAACACAGGTTACTAGGAATGACATTGCCAAAATTTAGCATAATTTTTCCATTACTGTTGGAGTGCCAAAATTATGTGGCGCTAATGTTAAAATTTAACATTGTCACCCACTTTTAGTATCTAAATGGAGATGCTCTAATTTCAATTATCAATTAATTGTTGAAATTAATGAGTTAGACGGAAGATAATTGTTGCAACCTTATAGGTACGTACTGATCGAGAGTTTATGCATGCAAATGAATTGGCAGCAGACAAGGGGAAAATGGATGATGGATGTGAGGATTTATTTATGGAACTTGCAGAAGAAGGTAAGTAAATATGTTATTTTCAATTTATACTACTTTGATGGAAGGAAATAAGGTAGACAGTACAAATATCTGCAAATAGACCAATAGAACTACAAATATCTTCATTTTATCATAGATAAATATATATTTATATATAAACAAAATACGAAATACCAAACTATATAATTTCTTTGTAGTGTTTAATTAATTGCTTTGTGATTATAAATCAACCACATATGCATGGTGATTTGAAATTAATTATTGTTTACCTATTCTCTACAGGGTCTTATCAACATTATAATTCTACTACGCTTAGTGTTGAGTTAGAACATGAACTACAGCAACACATATATGGAGCTAGCTAGCTGAAAGTTCATTTGTGGTTTGTGAATTTACTTGGTATATATTTAGTAGTGTGGTTTGATTGCTTTCAACTATTTATCGTAATTGTTCCAACTTATTCATGTTTGAGCTTCGGATCTACTTTGGAATTGGATTGATTTGTTTCTTAATGCCTTGAGAGCATTACATTTCCCTTCTATTTGCAAATGTTGTTAATGATTGGAAATTTGCTCAGAATATTGTCAAACTATATTTTGGTTGTGTCAAATAACTAATGTTAATTACCAGGTCAAATTGATTGAATCACTTTGAAGAATTTGTTATAATTCCCCTTCCGCTTGTTATAATTTGTTGTTTTGTCTGTTTATTTTTCAAAAATATATATTTCAGGATTTCGTACAATTATTGCAAACCTGCCAATTGCAGGACTACCAAAATGCACTTAGATTTATGGGCTTTTTTATTTTCTCTTTTGTTTTCTTCCTTTCTTTTTTTTTTCCTTCCTATTTTGTGTGTGATTTTTTTAACACTTTGATACAGTGGGTTCTGGTGCCTTCTGAGATATATTCTTGGTTTTTTATTAGTAGCTTTTGAGTTTTACAAGATTTCAATGTCTCTCAAATTTGTTCTTTTATCTTGTATTGTGTTAGAAAAATTAAGGTACTATCTAATTTTTCAGGATCTTGAGATTAACAAATTTAAAAGAATTTAAACAAATATGGAATAAAATAAATTGTAGAAAAATAAATAAGACGAGATTTAATGTGGTTTGGCTATTAATGTGATCCCTACATCCACGAAGAGCACCAACACATATATCACTATAACTTGAAATATTACAATATAAATCTCTCTCACCCATGAAAAATAGTTTACTCTGTTTTTTTCTCTCTATTCGGCTCTCTTACCAAATACGACCCAAAACATTGCACGTGTAGTGATGCCCCACTTCTTTGCTTCTTTGGTATATTATTAGGCTCAACAGGCTTGACATACCACATGTATTTTTTTAAAAAAATATTTTTGATTATGTTACAATAATTCTAACAAAAACAAAAAATATAACTCGAATCTACAATTTTGAAATTATAGGTGTGAAGGGTATGCTATTAGGCCAGCATCACTTATCTCCCCATGTATACTTTGGAAATCTTAAACAATGAACAAAATTTAACTCGATTTAATGAATTTGCTAATTTTTCTCATTTGTATATTTTTTTTCTTTATAAAAAAGTTCATTGCTAGTCTTGATAAAACTTAGAATATGGAAGATTTTTTCAGAGAAATATTTTTATAATATCTAAAATATATTTTTTAGAAACAGAAACTATATATAAATTGAGACTGAAGTCAATTATTATAAACTTATCATAGGAAAATTATATGGAAATACAAAAAAGGAGAAGAAGAATAAGAAAAAAAAAAAAAAAGGGTAGATTTTCAAAGGCAGTGATAAGCGTATTTTGATCTAGAAATTCTGTTGGTCATCTCAATCAAAAGGCCTCATAGCTAGCAATGATAGAGTCCGTCAGCATAGAATTGAGAATCATTTTGACACTCAACAAATTCACTCTCTATTTTAATTTCAAAATATAAAAAATTTATGGAATTTTAATTTTTTTTAATTTATAAGTTGGAGATGCTACAGAGATCTGAAATTTTATTTTAACTGGAGGCGGAGAAAATGTGAAAACATTGAGAAGAGACCTGATACGTTTCTTGTGTATTATTAATGCGACTGGACAAATTTTCCAAATGACATTTAATAATGAGTGGGTGAGTGCTTCAAAAGTAGTAGGCTCTTTTCTAAAGTTAATGGGGTCTGCTTATAGAATGCCCAATCTGTGGACTTCATTGAAAGATAAATTTTTTTTTAATTAAATTTTAATGAATATCATCATAATATCGATGGCTGCTTTTCTTAACGCGTTTCACTTCACCATGCTGCGTTCGACGACTGAAGGCGGGGTCTGCTTACAAAAATATCATTTTTGCTTTTGGGTCTGCTTATAATATTCAATTAAGAACATAAAGCAATTTCCTAGCTCACTTTAGACCGACCTTTCACGCGTCACGTATAAACGGACGGACGATAGGTAAAATGGCACTATTACCCTCCAATTGAGTTGCTAATTTACCAACTGGTAATTGGTTTTTTTTTATTATTATTACTATTTTACATGAAACCTAACAGTCACATTACTAGCATATTATTACCAAAAAATAAAAATAAAAATGTTATTACCACTTGTCACAGGTAGGAATATTTTTTTATTTTTTTTTTTGAAAAAATATAAATTTACCGACCTTTCACGCCTCACGTATAAAAGGTAAAATGGCACTATTACCCTCCCATTGAGTTGCTAATTTACCAACTGGTAATTGGTTTTATTTTTAATTATTATTATTATTATTATTGTTGAGATGTCTCCGTCTTGAGTTAGAAAGGTGTCAACCTAATTGGGATGTCTCTGCCCGTCTATCGGCAAGTAACCTCTTCTAATTATTATTATTATTTTACATGAAGCCTAACCGTCACATTACTAGCATATTATTACCAAAAAATAAAAATAAAAATGTTATTACCACTTGTCACAAGTAGGAATATTTTTTTTTTTTGAAAAAATATAAATTTACCCCATGTTTGACAAAAATGCGTTCATTTAGCTCATCATTTACTTCCCAAAATTCGAAAAGACCATCACTCACCACTCTTGGAGGAGCAAAGTCAGCAAAACCTTGTTTTAAAGAAAAAACTGATTAATTTTTAATTAAATTGAAATATCATAAAGTCAATTTTACCCGCATTTATGAAAATAAACTAGTTGAAAATAAAATAAATTAAGATTATTAATCGTTGGTATTTATCTGGTTTGGATTATTTGTTAAATATATATATATATATATATATATATATAGGAAAGTAGGAACCAGTGCAATATAAATGGCAACTCAAAATTGATCAATATTGCTCACAATCACAAAATAGTTTAAGTGATATTGTTTAATTAAATTTAATTTGAAATTTTAATTATACATTTTGAGAGATATTGAAGCATGTAGCATCGTCAAATTTGGAGGCTTCCATGAAAGATTAAGGGAGATTCACGCTGGTCGGCTGATCAGATTTCTACTGAGTTTACAAAAAATAGAGGAAGAAGATTCAAAACAACATTTTATTCCTTTTAAAAAAAAAAAATTCTTCGTCTCTGGGCCTTGTCATGTTTGTGCCTGTGTCTGGGTTTCGTGGGTGATGGGTCTATATTTTCTGGGGATGAATTATATATAAAAAAAATAAAATAAAGAAAATGGTATTTTCTAGAGAAAAAAATAGAATGAAAAGAAAGTGGCTGGGTGGGAAAAGCCGGAAGTGAGACAATAATAATAATAAAGATATGGATTTTTTTTTTTTAATTAGAGAGAGAGAAATACAAATTTTTCAAATGACGTTTAATGTGTGGTGGTGGTAATGAGTGACTGAGTACTCCAGAAATACAATATTCTTTTCTTTTCTTTTTTTTGCTAAATATTAATACAATATTCTTTGCCCAAGTTAATGGGGTCTGCTTATGAAATACCCAACCTATGGACCTAATTTAATGGGGTCGGATTATAAAATACCTAACATGTGGACCTAAGTTAATGTGTGTGATTATAACAACTCATTGAAAGAGATAATTTTGTTTAATTAAATTTTAATGAAGATTGGGGATCTCAATAACAATATTATAGTTTAATGAAATTTAGTCTACCGAAATATTCCACCTACTCCAATTTTCACTTTAATAATAACTACAACAGCGTGAACAACTTGTAGACTACAGACATTTTGAATTAATCGAACTGCCTATACATTTCTTGGACATGTTAAACAAATTTCCTACTCACTTTATATGAATAGCTTTACCAATCTAGTTTTCTTCACTGTGGAGACCGAGAGTCAACTCTGGTAAACATGGCTTCTTCTTCTTCTCCTCCTCCTCCTCCTCCTCCTCCTCCTCTAGACAAACATGACGTGTTTATCAGTTTCAGCGGTAAGGACACTCGCTTCAGTTTTACTAGCTTTCTTTACGAAGAGTTACGTAGCAAGGCAATCCAAGCGTACATGGATGTTCGCGAGTTTGAAACAGGAGATGAAATTTCACCAGCGCTAATGAATGCCATAAAGTCGTCCAAGGTTTCTGTAGTCATTTTCTCCAAAAACTATGCATCGTCTACGTGGTGTTTGAATGAGCTTGTGCAAATACTCGAATGCAAGGAAAGAAATGGGCAGATTGTTCTACCGGTGTTTTACCAGATAGATGCATTTATCGTACGAGATCAGTCAGATAGTTATGGGGTTGCATTTGAAAAACATGAAGAGCGTTTGAAGGATGATATTGAGAAGGTGAACCAATGGAGGAAAGCTCTCGAAGATGCGACTTATCTACATGGGCTCAATTCCAAGGAATTTAGGTAACTTAACATTTGTTTGTAGCAAATATGCTAATTTTAGAGTCAAAATACTGGGGGCTAAAATGAAATTGATCCTAAAGAAAACTTCTCCTCTTTCTTTTTTTTCTTTTTTGCCGATCCACTAATCACTTTGCCTCTATTAAACACTTAAACACCTTTAATTATTTTTTTATTAAGATTTCCTTTTCCATTGTTTAATAATTTTGAAAAAAAAAATCTGTAACTGATTTTCAATTAAGAAACCTATATCTCAGTTTAAGTTTATAAGCTAAAATCTTTCTTTTTCTTTTGTGATAGTTTGAAATTTTATTAAATTTTTTTCTATTTTCTATTTTTAGTTTGACTAAAAATGTAGCTATCAAATCCTATTAACGCCCCCTTAAGAACATTTTCTGGTTCCGCCTATATTGATATTGCGGGTGAGGTAATTTAAGAAGAAAAAGTGATTTTTTGCCATCAGATTGTACAATTGGAACATACCTATAAAAATATATTGAATAAATAAAAATTTAAATGTTAATATATAACTATATTTGTAGTTGAGCATAGAAATGTTCCATTATTTTTCTCTTCGTGCATATACCTAAGTTTTATATCAGGTGTAAATGCCCCTTGTTTTCTAACAATTTAATGTATTTTGGTGATTTGTCCTAGGGGTGGACCTCAGTTAATTCAAAAGATTGTTGATGATATTTGGTCGCAATTGCATAAATACCAAACATCAAATCACCTTTACAAGGGGCTGTTTGGAATTGAAGAGCGTATCAAACAGATTGAAAGTTTATTAAGCATTGACTCCCCAGATGCTCGGATTATAGGAATATGTGGCATGGGAGGTATTGGTAAAACCACTCTTGCCAGTATAATATTTCAAAAACATTATTCTCTTTTTGAAGGTCGTTGCTTTCTTAAGAATGTAAGGGAGGCATCTGCAGGACATAGGCTAGATGAATTGAGAACCAAACTTCTCACAGAGTTATTCAAGGACGGAGCTATCCTAAGCTTGGACACTCCATCTGTATTGCCGCATTTCATTGCTAACAGATTTCGCCGTAAAAAGGTGCTCATTGTATTAGATGACGTGGATTCTTCAACCGAATTAGACACTTTGATTGAAGGGTATGGAGAGGTTGCCCCAGGAAGTAGGATCATTGTTACAACAAGGAACGCACAACTGCTTAAGAATGTGACTAATCAAATTTGCGTGGTTGATGTGTTGAATGTCGTTGACTCTCTTGACCTCTTCCAATTGCATGCATTTAAAAATATATTTCCACCAACAGATTCCACAGCCCTGTCGCAAAGGATGGCATATCATGCACATGGCAATCCAAATGCTCTTAAAGTATTGGGTAATTTCCTTCACCCTATAAGGATAGAAGAATGGGAGAGTGCCGTGAAAATGCTGGAAATGAATCTGGGCAAAGAGAATATTCAAAGTAGTATTAGCAATCTCACTAATATGGAGAAAGAGATGTTTCTTGACATTGCATGTTTCTTTGCATATCCCTATTATAACAAGTTTAAGAGAGATGAAATAGAAAGCACACTAGATGACAAATATTACTTCTCTACAAAAACAGGAATAAGTTTTCTCAATGATAAGTCTTTGATAAATATTGATGCATCTAGTCAAGTGATTAGTATGCATAATTTGTTACAACAAATGGCTTTCGCGATTGTTTGTGAAGAACATAAAGAGCCTGGTAATCGAAGTAGGCTGTGGATTGCCAAAGATATTTCCCGCGTACTGGAAACAGATTCAGTAAGTGAAAATACTTTTTGTTTATTAACACATTTCCTTATTTTCTTGTTTTTAATTACTGTTTACTTGATTGTCAGGGAACGGAGACAATTAAAAGCATAAGTTTGCATTTGTGTGACCTTGAAGGAGATTTAAACGTGAGCCCTGCAGCCTTTTCAAAGATGTCCAATCTACAATATTTTCAAATTACCACTCATGAAAGAGCCAAGTTTAGACTACTTCCTCATAATGCATGTGCTCTTCAGTTTCATCCTACCAACAAGCTAAGATATTTTGGATGGGAGTTTTACCCTCATGAATCTTTTCCATCAGGGCTTAGTCTAGAGAATCTGGTTCAACTTAATTTGACAGACAGCCAAATTGTGGAATTTTGGAACGAAGACCAGGTGACGTTTTTTCTCTTATTTTTAATTAGTTTTTTTGGAAACCTAAGTGACGTTTCTAACTCTTTTCTCATTTGTCACAGCAGGCACCGGCCCTTGAGAATTTAAAATTTTTAGAACTTCATGGTTCTAAGAAGCTGACTCAAATACCCAATTTGTCTCGGGCAATAAATATTGAAAGGATATGTCTGGCCCGCTGCGCAAGCTTGGTTCGAGTTCCTTCATATTTTAAGGATCTCCACAAGCTTCAATTTCTAGATTTGACGGATTGCTCCAATCTTGTAAATGTTGAAGGGATACCATCAGGGGAAAATCTCAAGTACCTTCATTTGGGTGGGACAGCAATAGAAGCAGTGCCGTCATCGATAGGGTGTCTCTCGGGTCTTCTTGTATTAAATTTACATGATTGCTCAAAGCTTGAAAGTCTTCCAACCAGCATTTGTAAGTTGAAATCTCTTCAAGAACTGAACCTGTCTGGTTGCCTAGGCCTGGAAAAATTTCCAGAAATTTTGGAGCCTATGGAAAATTTAATGCATATTAGTTTAAGGGGAACATTGATTAAAGAGTTACCACAGTCATCAATTGAAAATCTAAAGGCTTACCTTGATTTGGATTTAAGTCATTGCGAAAACATTGAGTTTCTCCTAAGTGACCTATATCGTTCAAGGAATATTGACAAATTGGTCAAATTGAAAGTAAGTTCTTGTGAGAACTTGAAATCAATTCCACAGTTTCCACCATCTTTAACAACTCTGGATGCAAGCGACTGCAAGTCACTAGAGACAGTTTCAAGCTGGAGGACTCCACTCATACAAGAAAAGAGAAGTTTCCCATGCATGTGTTGTTCTTACAGATTTGATAATTGTCAAAAGCTGGATCAGAATACAAGAAATAATGTAATCCTTCATGGGGCCTCGCTTGAAATTTTGTCTCTTGCAAGATCAACACATAAATTGGAATCTAAATGCGGTCATGTATATTTCTTATCACTCACTTTAATTCTCTCTTTAAGAACTTATAATTAATGCCATATATATGTTGATAATTTTTTCCTGTGACTTAATTAATTTCTCATTATTTGTACAGGGACTGTCAGTAGCGTTTTGTTATCCAGGAGGTGACATTCCAAACTACTTTATTAGCCGTGAATCAGGAACTACAATCAATATTGACCTTCGTCCAAATTGGTGTGATTCCAAGTTCTTGGGTTTTGCTTTCTGCTTTGTTCTTGATTTGGTTGAAGTTGGCTGTGAAAAATTATTTGATCACACTAGGATTACTGAATGTCAGTTCAGATTCATGAATGATGATGGCAGTGTTGTGTATCCTTGCAAGGTTCCAGTAAAATTGCACTTACAATGTTCAAAACTAAATTCAGATCACGTACTGATACTTTATGACCATGATTTGTCTCGCAAGAAATTACAAGAGACTTTTGGAGCAAATTGGTCCTCTATTAGCACAATTGTCACCAAGGCTTCTTTTGATTTCCGACTTTCATTGCATTATGTTGATGGTTCCAAATCCATGCTTCCAGTCTACCGGGGAGGTGATGTTTGGTCAAACTATGTAGGTTGTAATCGATGTTGCAAGATAATTAAAAAGTGTGGGATTTGGTTGATATATGATCAGGAAGATGGAGGACAATTAATGAATATTGATCAGAAACCAAAAGAGGAAGAAACTAAACGCTTTGCTGAACATTCTCAAGTCAGTGGAGGAAGTACTCTTGAAGACGTTTGCCTTGGTGATGACAAAGTTAATGCCAACTCAGCAGCAGTGGCAGCAGAAGAAGAAGAAACTCAATGCGTTGCTCAACTTTCTCAAGTCGGTGGAGAGAGTACCAGTACTAATGAAGTTGTTCGCTTTGCTGATGAGAAAGTTAATACCAACAATGAAGTAGAAGAAGAAGAAACTAGACGCTTAGCGCAACTTTCTATAGTCAGTGGAGCAAGTACTAGTCATGAAGTTGTTTGTATTGAAGATGAGAAAGTTAAAGAAGACGAATCATATCCCAATAAATCAGCTCAAGAAGAACCAAGCTTCACTGATTGGTTACCGTTTCTCTATTGAATAATGAATAGGTAAATCATTCATTTAATACACATTCTGTTTTCACCTTATGCATTTCAATTTTCAAGCTCTTCAAAAATTCATTTCACAACTAAACTCTGAAGTCACGTACATAAATAAAAATTTATTTCATTTTTTTAAACTTAGTTGGTAATTTCAATTATCAATTAATTGTTGAAATTAATGAGTTAGATGGAATAGTAATTGTTCCAACCTTTTAAGCACGTACTGATCGTGAGTTTATGCATGTAAATGAACTGGCAGCTGACGAGGGGAACATGGATCATGGATGCATGAAAGGTAATTTATAAAACTTGTAGAAGAAGGTTATTAGTATAATTAACCAAGTATATTATTATCAATTTATTTACCGAAAGTATATTATTTTCGATTTATATTATTTTGATGGAAGGAAATAAGGTAGACAGTACGCAGTCTTTTGATTTAATATTAAACAATGAAAGTTAAGCCTTTGTTACGCTAACTATTAATTATTATAAATATTTGGTCAAGGTTGGGTACAATAATTCCTACTCTAGAAAGGATGGGGCATGATTAGAACCCACAAGTTCGAAGGTGCGAGTGTGAAGGACATATCATTAACTTAATCGTCTTCTATATTTATATTTGCTTTTTCAAAAGATGTATATGTGAATATTGGACCAGTTTGATCTGCTACCTTATGATAGGCTAGTTTCTATCAATATATATATATATATATATGTATATATATGTTGATTAATTGTGTTAAGATGTGGGAGGGTCAAGCTACACCTTTGTTTTTTAATATATGCAATTTAGATACATATACTTATACTACTTTGGCCTTTCCTAAAATTATAGCAAACATAAAGCAATTAATCTATCAAATAATAAATTATAAATTTAATTTCCGTTTGGAGCTTTATTATCTTGATCTAATCTATAAAAAAAATCTAAAAGCCAGAGAATTTAATTATATAATTAAAATAATAAATTATCAATTTAATTTCCTTATTGAATTATATAGTAATATTTAGAGTAGAATCTGGTAGAGTTTAATGTTTTAGGTTTAACAATTAGACTGCTAGAACTTAGTATATAATTTATCATACGTTATAAGTATATAAAATAAATAAATAACAATACCAAACTTTGGGATTAGCTTTTTTGGTGGCTTTATGTTTTTTTCCTTCTCCTCTATTCCTTCATTGTGATGTTTAATTTCTTTGTAAAGAAACAACTACACATGCATGGTCATTTTGAAATTAATTATTGTTTACCTATTCTCTGCAGATCTTACATATCAACAATATTCATTCTACTGCGCACAGTGTTGAGTTAGAACATGGACAGCATCAGCTAGCTAGCTGAAAGTTCATTTGTATTTGTGAATTTACTTGGTATCTAATATTGCTAATATTGTGGTTTGAATTGCTTTCAAATATTTGTTGTAATTGTTCCAACTTATTCATATTTGAGCTTCGGATATACTTTGGACTTGGATTACTTTGTTTTTCAGTGTCTTGAGAGCGTTGCATTTTTCTTCTCTTTGCAAATGTTGTTAACGATTGGTTGCTCGGAATATTATCAAACTACTTTGGTTTTGGGTCAAATATCTAGTCTCAATTACCAAGTCAAATTGATTAGATCACTTTGAAGAATGGGAGAGTGCATTGAAAATGCTGAAAATAAATCCCAACAAAGACATTCAAAATGTTTTGAGAATAAGTAATGAGGGACTATGTTAGCATAAAGTGTGATAAAGAATAGATTTTATCCTTTTTTATATATATATCATCGCAATTTTTGTTGGCAATACTAGATATATGGTATATGTTAATTGATGAAGATATGACATATAATTATATATAATCAATAAAAATTTGACACATCATTTGTATTGACAATACAAAACACGGCATATTTTAACTGATTGAGATATTATGATTGAGATATTATGACACATTATTATATATAATTAATAAAAATTTAACACATTAATTGTATTCCAATATAAATTATAACCCTGAAAAATTTATTACATGGCTATAATTGTTCTATAAACAAACAATTTTTTTATAAAATAATATCATACTTTAGATAAACTCTTTTCCTTATTAGGATTCACGATCTCATATCCCTAATCTTTCATGAAATCACTAATTATCACTTTTTGCTTTATACTTGTCATTCACCTACCATTTACCCAGCAAAAAAAAAAAAAATCATCTACTATCCTAACAAATAATTAATAATTTACTTAGTATGTCCTTCACAAGATATAACAATTGACTTTCACATGCTACGACTTCTAGTCCAAGGCTATATTCAATCATTTTCTTCAAAAATATTAATTATAAAATCTACAAGTTCTACTAAAACAATTAAATATGTAAACGATCATTGGGTCACTATTATTCTTCTAAACATAGATTATTATTTTTGTATAAATAAGATTAGAATAACATATCTATACTCATCATGCAACTTAGTAGTCCACAAAATGGGATTAAAAATGTTACAAACAAACTACCATCCTCTGTACACTTATACCTACAGTATAATTTTGAACCTTAATTAATAAATTTTAATACAAGGCTGGTCATTTGATTTTGTCTTTGCTTGTTTGATACCTTATTGGGCCACCACTCACGAGGTCCAGGATCGACATGGACTTCACAAAACGCAGCTTCCCTTCCCTGCCTATTTGGGCCCCACTTCATTTCGTAATTATTGTCCGGGAACATATTAGTTGGGCGGGCCCACTTGTCCCTTCCGAGAAATTGCGTGCTTTCTTTCTTTCAAAATCGGTCGCACGACAAAATTTTTGGATAAATTCCAAAATAGCCCATGTCCTTTAGACTTTTGCATGTTAGCCATCTTATTTTGGAAGTTATAGTTTAACCCTTCCCATTTCATGTCTCTTCAAGTTAGACCCAGCAATAAACATAAGCTAATAAATAAAATACAAATTTTTTTCCCAAGTTACCCCTTATTCCATCAAGAAAGTGTGGTTCAAATGGTAAGGTTGTTCCTACAAAATAATTTTTTGTTGGAAAAGACAATAAATTCCGAATAAGATTTTGAAAAGAAAAAAAAAATTATAGTTTTGTTTTCCCTCATGTTTCATTTTTGTTTCAATTTTTTAAAATAAGGTGGTTAATTTGCAAAGAAAAATAAAATAAAATGGCCACTATATTTAATGTAAAATCCCAAAGCACCCTCCTGAGTAATAAAACTTCATTTTTCATGTTATTTTCAGTCACATTAAATTCGGTGTGACCGTGGAAGTCAACCTTGACAATCATGGATATTGCCCAATCAAAATAGCGGTGAGGTAGAAAATATCCCCCGCTGGTGAGGATACGTTTGTCCTTTGGAGTCCATGGTGGGCGGGCCTTGCTTTTCGCGCAAGCAAACAGAAAAAAAAAACAATTAAAAGAAAAAAATTAATACCCAGAGACTTGCGCAGAGGGAATGGACCGCCGACTTACGTCGTCAGTCATCCTTATTAACGGCGTCGTATCCACAGTTCATTCTCTGTTTTCGTCGAGTTAGGGTTTTCGTGCGTGCCTCCAAGCCCTTTCTCATGAAAATCGCATCCTATCATAATTCTATCTATTTCGCAGGTAATTTTCGTAAAGTTTCTGCCTTTCTCGTTGCCTGAGTCGGATTTGTTTCATATACAGTATGTAATTTTGTTTCGGAAGTGGGATTGGCTTAGATCGGAACCGATTCTGATCACGGAGGATTTTATTATCCCTTTTGTTTGATTTTTACGAGTTTGGATTTGAATTTACCTCAATTTTCCAGTTTGATTCGTTAATTAGGGTTTAATTGGTTGCTATAATTCAATATCGGATTATGATTCTTTTGGCTGCTGGTAACCTTTAGGAAAACACATAAACTTAGATTTTGAGATGCATAATTATTTTCTTTTTGTATGTCCTGAAAGTCAACAACTTGTAATGGGGAAATAAATCAAACTACCGATTGTATTGGTTTTTTATTCTACTTCTGATATTCGTATTTGTTTGTTATTTTCCTTTTACTTCAATAATTACTGTTTAATTAAAAATAATAATAATTGTTTTGAGGGGATTTCTGCTAAAACTGAGGCTGAAAATTGGATCTGTTTTTCTTAAATTTTTAATTAAGTTTTTATGTGCTATTTTAGCAGCAGAGCCGTTTCACGCTGTAGAGTAAATAAGGAATTGGCTTTCTCCTGTGAATTTTTTTGAGGTCAATGATTATAGACGTGAGGAGTTTGTACAGAATGAACACTAACAGCACTACTTGGTATGCGATCTCTTCTTTATTCTAGTAATGTTGGACATGTTTCATATCATTGTTGTGTGTTGTTTGTTAGTTTCATGGAGTCGTTGTTTACTTATCTTGGTAATGCTGGCACAAAGGAGTGTAAAAATGTGCTCGTCTTCCTAAACAGATGTCCTGTTTGTTTCACAAATAAAGAAATACATATGATGGGTGTCTCTACACTTATTATCTTTACCTTTTGGGTTTCAAACTGTGCTGCCTTCACTGAACTTAGTGTTGAATATTTTATATATTAAGGTTAATTTTCTTCTGTGTTCTTAGATGTTCTGACTAGTTTCATCTCTATAGGTTTTGTCTGATGGCTTCGAAGGTTCAGTTTCTTTGAGACTGGTCAGAAGCTAGTCTTTTATAAATTTACGTTTGAAGTTTTGGATTTAAAGTTGTGGATAGATATTGGTTTAGTAGACAGAAATGGAATCAAATTTCGTAAAGGCATTGGATAATGGACAAAGAGTTGTGCTCAACTTAAAGAGAAAAGAGGCAACCCGGCATGCATCATATTTTACAGGAGCTACCCGCACAGAGTTGCCACACTTGTTGGACTTGAATAAACCTGAAAAGCGAAGGAAATTAGAAGGATCCAAAAGCAAGCATATGATTAGTGGGTCTCATTTTAAGAGATCCTTGCTCACATCATATTCGAATTTTATGAAAAGTGGCATGCCAAAGCGGCTAATGTTTTATGAGAATGGTGAATGGACTGAATTTCCACACGAGCTTGTTGATCGTGTTAGAAAGGAACTTCAGGTAAAAAGGGCTGTTGTGGATGTCGAGTTACGTGGTCAGCGTTATGTGCTGGATTTTCTCCACATGTCTAGGTTGGACTTGGATAAGGGTTTACAGCAGCCTATTGCTTGGATTGATGAAGCAGAGAAATGCTTCTTTCCAGAAATTTATGCTGTTGATGATGGTGATGATGAACCTTATCTAAGCTGCCTTGATGAAAATGGAAAATATCAAGAAGCATTTCATGTGGAGCCTTGCGAGTCTAATGTGATCAAGCTACAACTTGAAATAGAAATAAATGGGATGGATAATACTTTGTTGAGAGAATGTAGCGGGGAGTCAAATGCTTTTGTTAAAAACATTCAGATTGATCAAAAACCTGCTAGTGATCAAGAAGATAGTTGCACTAGAAAATCTAATGTGAAAGTTGATGAAGCCAAATTATTGAGGGTGACTGAATCTGTAAATAGAAAGTTCAATTGTGATACTGTGCGGGAAATGTTTAACATGGGAATCAGTGCTTTTGCTAGTGCAGACATAATTGATATATCTCAATGCTCAGGAACTTCCATGCAAGGACGGTGTGAGCTTTTCCAGAAGCAGGTTGAAATTACTAGAAATCATCGTGGTGATGCAAATGTACGACATGGTTGGCTTGCTATTTCTAAAGGGGAACTCTCTGTGGTGATGATGTATGGGCTGGGTCATTGTGGACAATCAATAATTAAGTCCACATATGGCATTGGTGTTCATCTTACAGCTGATAGCTGCCCTGACACCAGGTTGGAGTTTTTTCCTTCTCATTCAACTACATGGGTTGAAGTTGCTACCTTTTTACTTATATAAAGAATGATTTAAATCTTGTGTGATAAAATTTCAGTAATAACTTCTCTATGACCAATACAACAGTAACTGTGGAGTATAAAATTTTGCACTTTAGTGAAGATTTCAAGGTCTGAATACTATTACAACACAGTTTGTTGTTTAGTTATAATTTATGTTACTTTCTTTACCAAGCTTACATTTAATAAATCTGTGGAATTGCTATCTTACATATGATATATAGTTGGTCCTTGTAATTAATATTTATATGTTAGTTACTCTAAACAACCTATTAAGGGGATGAGTGAATTTCTGATTTGTTTGCAGTGTAAATTATTGTGATGTTGACGAAAATGGGGTACGGCACATGTTTTTTTGTCGTGTAATAATGGGAAATATGGAGCTTCTTCATCCTGGAAGTAAACAATTCCATCCCAGTAGCCCGGACTTTGATAGTGGAGTAGATGATCTACAGGACCCAAAACACTACATTGTATGGAATATGAATATGAACACCCACATCTATCCTGAATTTGTGGTTAGTTTCAAGGTTTCATCCAACCCTGAAGGTGATATGCTACTCCTGTTGTCTTTCTTTGTATTCATTTTTTGCTGGCATTTGACAGAAGTTTATTTCCATTATAAATGTTACCTCATCAATGGATTAGAAACAAACTGGTAGATACCAACTGTCTATTCAATATTTCAATTTGGATGGAAAATTTAAAAGTTAGTTACGGCAGACAGGGCTTCATCCATCGATCGTAAACAACTCATGGTTGGACTATGTTACTACATTCAAGGGATGAATCACCACTCCAACTACTGATTCAATGAGATAGTTGACTGTGTCTTCTCCAGATGCTGTATGAAAATCATGAATTCCTTTCTTAAACTGTTTTGGTACTTGAGCACAATTATTTGATGTTGTTTGTACAGGGGATCTGCCTGGAAGTGAGGATAAGCATGATGTTTCAGGGGTTACATCATCCTGTCACCGGCCTCTTGGCCAATCACAATTAGAGTCTTTTGCAGTCGCTATGGTAAGTATCTAAATTTAATTGCTGTTATGCTTGTCTATTCCCCAGAGGTATATTGTATGTATTTTTATAATAGCAGTACTGGTAATTAGAAACCAGCACCAGTGTTTTTTAATCACTACTATCTTACTTTGCATAAACTCAGGTGTCAGTCGAGTGTGGCTATGTGTCCAAAGGTCATCTTTGTCGTTTTTTGAAGTTTCTCTGACATATTTGGAGTGTCCTATAGCCATATCCTTGTCAGCATCCAAGTATTGGACATGGGTATGGTGAGATAAAGTGAAGGGTCCGGGTAACATAGGTTTGAAGTGATGGCACTCAGTATGAGTAGTGTAGATCAATATTGATTTTCATGTAAATATAACATGTGAGAGAATCAATGTTGGTAGTCGATTACATTTGCCTGAGTTATCTCCATATGTTAGACCTTCTACCCAATGGAGATTGGATATATCTGTGATGAATAAAGTGTCCTGTGTTCATTAAATTCTGACATTTAGTTGCTGGTGTAATTGTTTATTTGAGCCTTATATTATGATGTGCAGTATGAGTTGTGTGTTCAATGAAAACAATAGGAAAAATGGCAGAAGATTGTCAGTCATAACAGATGGATGAACAGCTATTTGCACATAGAATCTGTATAAATAGTTATATTAAGGATAACATATAGGCGTTGCTTGCATGATCACTTAATGAAGATTTTTGAAGGGTCTATTCTCTGCCACTAGATGAAGTATTTGCAGTATTGGAGGCAATCACTGTATTGTATTGGGCTACTAAGGTTTAAATTGTAATCAAATGATTTGAAAAGGCTTATTCCCTGTCACATTGAAAGTATTCACTGGATTACTGGAGTTCCCTATTGAGTGAGATGGTTTTCTTTCCTCTCCTGTTAAGAATGACACTGGTCTTGAGCACATGCCAATTGCTGAATATTTCCAATAATGCGAAAGAGAATTGATAGGTACCTTGTACAACTTGAGGCTTATTTGTAACCTATCCATTGAGCAATTAACCAAGTCTATGGAACTTTTGGTTGCACTGAGGATCATTTGAGAACCTCTAGCCAACAACTAGTGTATGCTGCACTCTAGATCCTTCTTGGTTGATTGTTCGTACGCTGTGTGTTCATTTTCTTCAAGTTTAAAATGTGCATCATGATGCAAATACTTTACATGCATTCTTAAGGTCTTTTTTCTTGACATGAGCTTTATTTTATTTCTTAGGGGGGTGATAGGCAGCGAATTGCAGATTCTGGGAGAGTTCAGGCAAGCTATATTAAAATGAACCCAGAATCTGGGGGATCTCAGGGAAAAGCTGCTAGCGTTGGGTCTAGCTCTTTAAGAACTCCCAAATCTCCTTGGATGCCTTTCCCCATGCTGTTTTCTGCGATCTCTAGTGAAGTTGCTCCTAAGGATATGGAACTGGTTAATGTACATTATGACCTATTCAGGGTATGACTAAAAATATTTTTGTTCCTTCTTTCTTGTTTTGTATTTTAATATATTTACTATGTCCTTATCTTATATTTTAATTATTTCATATCAGGCAAAGAAGATAACACGTGCTGATTTTGTCAAAAAGTTGAGATTGATAGTTGGAGATACTTTGTTGAGGTCTACAATAACAAAGCTTCAATGCAAGGTATAATTTGAAATCATATTTATATGTTTGAGAATTTTATTGAAAATAATCGTTGTGAGAATTTCCTAAAATTAGTCCTGCTATCATTATGAGAATTTCCTAAAATTAGTCCTGCTATCATTATGAGAATTCTCCTAAAATTAGTCTTACTATCATTATGAGAATTCACCTAAAATTAGTCTTAGTCTATGTTTGGTAGGAAGGATGGAGCGGAAGGATGGAGTGTTGAAGGGGGGAGGGGTTGGTGAAAGGATGAAGTGAATTATATTAATCCTTTATGTTGTTTGGTATGATGGGAAGGAAGGAGAGCACAATGGATTAAAATGTAATTAAAAATTTGCTAGTTAATTATAAAAGCTCTCCCTCCTCCAATCCATCTAATATTGGAGGGAGTGTTTTTGATGGATTTGGATGGATTTGTCATTCATTCTCAAATCCACTCCCTCTATTAATCTCTCCTACCAAACAACCCTTACATCTTAAATCTCTCTTTAATTCCTTCCCCATTCCTCAATCCCTCCACGACTCCCTCCTACTAAATAAGTGCTTACTGTCAATTTAATTTCTTATGTTCAACATATTAAATACGTGACTTGGTTGCCATTTGCAGATACCCAACAAATCCAAGAATGATTTGGAAGCGTCAAAGATGAATATGGAAGGTTCAGGGTTCGTCTGATAATCTGGATTCAAATTGTTGCTAGCTTTTGCTGAAAATGCGTCGACATGAAGTTGTGAATGCTATTAAAGTTGTGGTTGAAGGTAGGTTTTCATGCTTTAGGTAGTATAGATTATGTGGATTTCCTCTTATTAATAATGGTTTACATAGCTTTTTGTTATCAGTGACAGCTTAGTACTGGAACTTCTTGGTGGTATCTAAACTATTTACATTACAGTTTCTTCTTTTTTTATTGCAATGTCAAGTACCTGGAACTTCTCTTGTATTTGAGCGCGAACAGAAGTATACTAGTCTTTTTCCTGGTCATGGAGATTCAATTTATGTTCTCATTTGAAACGAAGTCATCTAATATTTTGTTTTTTATGTTTTTTTTTATTATAATTATTATTTTCGAATATTCCTCTGTGTATGTATCTTCCAATGATTCTTTCAAGTGGGCAGACGAGTAGTCAAAGTTGACTAGCTGTGTGGGCATTGATTGTGAAAAGGCCATTCACCGTATGCATGCGGGCAGACTAATCAAAGTCAGCACCCTCTAGGCAAGTCCCCAAAACAAAAAATGTGGAAAATAGAATAAATTTCTTTTTTTTAATTAAAAAAAATCTAATTTCTCTGCATTGTTTTCATTTTAATATGTTAATATTTTGACATGTACTTGTGGTCATGTATGCAAAATTATTTTATTCCTTTAAAAAAAGTTTCTACAATAAACATACCAAGTTTATTGTAAAAAGAACAAGCCTCCCATGATAGCTAAGAAATAAATGGAGTGGTTACAAAAAGTAAAGAGAAAAACATATATTTAATTTTTTGAAATACTTCCAAGAAGGGGCAACGAGAACATCTTTTACATACAGAGACATTTTCAATTTGTTGACTCTGAAAAGTCTCATTTTTACACTTTTTCTTTTCTTTTTTAATTTATTTCCTGGTGGCAACAATAGTGGACAAATAAAGAGGAAGTCTACACCGAATACAACAGGAACACTCTCAATGAATTAAATTTGAGATGCAAATAATACAAATTTTATTTATAATGCACCAGGAGATGTATCATCCGCAGCTGATGGATCCCATCCAGGAGGCTTAATGTTAGGCCAATCACCGCGGCATCCCAACCTTATGTAAAGGCTCTTCTTACCTTCAAAACAGAGATTTACCGGCCATTTAATTAGATCTCACTGCCCCAATTTACCCAGTAGAAGATCAGTTCAGCTTTGTAATTTGTGTTATGCTTGACCACCTTCATTCGGGCCAGTCAGGGTTGAGTACGTTTACATTTAACCATTTATTTAGGCCACTTTCGAGTAAACTACGCAAAAATAAGCAATAGCTGCAGCCATCTAACTATCGTTACCAGTGGCCGATTATCTACTAGGTAGGTTGACTAAATAAGGAATGTAATATCAAATAGATATAGTTCAACATGTTCAACGACTGTCAAACTTTGATGCAAATGTTTCTCATTTAAAAGCATTTTCTCATTCTTTTGTTTAGTATAATCTAAGAACTGTCAAGAAGACTAAATTTAAGTGAGACCGACACGTATTCTTCAAGGTTGTGACGCCGCTATTTCATCGTTGTTTATGATGAGTCTGTGGTCATAAAAAAAGTGATATCCATGGAAGTTATTCAAGCTGGATATGATCTCTATAAAAATCTCCAAATGCTTGAGATATCGTGGACAAAAATTACCAAATAATGGCAGATGAAGCTGAAAGGAGATGCTTTACCACCTTTAAGGTTATAGTGCTCCTCTTATTTCTGAAATAAGTATCCTACTTTTTTGGCATCTTGTTTAGTATCAGGTTCTTTATTCTTATTTGCATCAATAGGCATATGCAGAACACAAGATCATATTCATGTTCCAAGTGGCCACTGACTGTAGAACAAGCATTAGATTTGATAGTATAGCTAATGAGTACCTGAAAGTTGTTTGTCTGATAGAATCAGTTGTTTAAGGGCACTCAAGCATGCCTGAGCCACACTCTTGGCATTATCTGCATCCCAACCCTGGAACTTGATAACCACGTCTGCGTTTGAGTAGGCTAGCCTACCATCTTGTATGTGTCTCCTGGCTTCTTCTTTTGCTGAATCTTCATCTGTATAGAATGAAACAACTTGCAAATAAGTGGACTCCTGGTTTCTAGTCAGTTTATCAATGAGAAAATGCACTGAGAGATTTTTTTAGCATGATAAAAACAGGTAAGAATTTCTATCTGCCATGAAGTGAACAAAGTTACCTATGGCATCGGTCTTTGACAGCCAAATAGTAAACCCTGCATGAAGATGTCGCCATTTATCAGCCTTTCTTGCAGCTCCCTGTGGCCCTCCTAATGTTGCAACTACAGCTCGAACATGACTGCAAGATCAACAAAATTCAAAATGGTACAGTCACCATTTTCCTTCGATAATAAATTTTAAAAAGTCAATTAAATTTGCTGGCAGTACCTACTTAAACTTTCTAATATAGTACTTTCTGCTTCTGCTACAGAATCAGGACCTTCAGCAAGCACCCCTGAAATGGATTACACTGGTTAGAGTGATATAGGTCAAGGTCGAGTCTTGTCTTGGTTACACGGGGAAAAAAAAACAAGGATAGCACCTTTCTAGTCTTATTTGACCTTGTGAGAAAATAAATAAAGTAAATTATAGTGAGATCATTTTGCTGAACTGGATATTGGGTCTAGAAAACAACATCAAAAGTAGATGTAAGTATAACATCTCATGTTGTTTGCCTAGTACACAGAAAACTCACAATGACAAAATGCAACATGAAAAATACCAATCATACAACATTTATATTCATCCTAGCCTCTGTTACGCAGTCAATTCATGATGCACAAGATGTCTCAGTACCTCCAGAAAGAATTCAATCATATAGGAAAGTTAGTCTCTCTCTGTGCAACAGAAGTTCAATATTTGAGCATGTATAACTGTGACTTTGTTGCATAAGTTGCCCAGTTGATCTTATTTCTACACTGTAGGTCACAATGATTATCATAGCCATTCAATCCTATAGCTTCATTCAATCCTATAGCCATATAAAGCTGTCAATTTATAGAGTACGAACGATGCTGCTGAAAGAATGATAATGTAAGATGCCGAGAGTCAAGGGTTCAACAAAGTTGCATGCCATTAGCTTCAGGGTTGAGGTTAGCAAAGTGTAAGTTTTGATTGTCAGTTTTCAGTATTGAAGAGTTTTCTACTCACATGAATCGATGGTCTGCTTGGCAAATGTTTCCAGCAACTCTTTTGTACTTAGCGATGTGTACCTGAAAACCATATCATCCAAACAGAAACCTTAAAACGGAGTTAAATACATAGAAACAAAAGAGATTTGAAAAGTACTCTTGACACATGCAGAGAGTCTTGTAATGTAAGTATACCATAAATCAGTACTCAGTTTCAATAATAAACAGTTTACTTACTAGATATTCTAAACGTAATGAATCATTGATGATCCACTATGAACATAGATGAACATTTGGAGCTTGAAAAAAAAATTGGATGAACCATATTGAAGTTAAGAAGGTTGAACTCACACAAAGATCGAATTTAGAGGACCAAGAGGGTTATAAATATGGACCATGCTCCATGACTAATAAGAATCTGTGAGACCGTCACTAGCAAGTGAGAAAACTTACACTGAATGATGATTGACAAACTGGTAGATAAGAAGCATGGAATTTTAAAGAACTATAAAGGAACAACAAAGGAAGAAAAACAACTTGCACTGCCTGAAAATAATCACTTTGCCAATTTGTGGAAAAAATGTCTTCTAATCTTCAAAATAGAAAACAAGTTATGAAGAGTATTACCCAATACCAACAGCAAGTTCTCGACCAACTTTCTGGTTGATTTCAGTCGAACCCCCAACAATGTAGATCGATGCGCCTTTCAGAAGTTGTGTTGACCCCATTATCAAGGAGTCCCAAGACTCCACAATGTCAGGCCACTTTAACTCTGGATCCTGTTTCTTCAAATTTACAACTAGCTGATCATCATCTATAAACCTGTTCAGAAAAGCAAGAACCATCATCAAAAAATGTGGAGACCAACACAATTTATACAAATTTGTCTACTTCATTTTCACACACCATATTGTTTCAGCAGGCTTTACTTTGTCAAACAGTTTATTAGTTTCAATTAGTGTAGTAAGTGACCCAGAGTTCTCTACTCTGATTGTTAAAGATGTGTCATTTGCATCCACAAAAATGTCTCTGGAGCTTTGAAAATTCCGGCCCACTAGTGAGATTCTCAGTTCCACCTCAGAAGTACTGTCAAAAAACTGCAATATTTTCATAAATAGTATGAGATCTGAATAGATTGTATATACTTCAGACTCCAAAACGTAAAGAACAGAAAATAAATGAAAGTGCGAGTACATTTTTTCTCTTCTCAGTAACTTTCTTTAGCTTAATTTTCAAGGAAACCAAACAAAAGAAAGTGCGAGTACCTCGTAGTCCTTGATGGAAACGGGGACGTCCGTGGAGAGACTCCGGCAAGAGAAACGAGAGGAGGACTTGTCGACAGAAATTGCATGGTGGGTTGGGAAGCGAGCTGGAAGTAGGAGAGAGGAATGGGTGATTGTGAAGGAAGTGAAACTGGGATTGGAAATGGTGGCCGAGAGATTTAAAAGGAAGGAGTGCTTGTGGGTTTCAATTGGGTTTTGGGAGAAGAAGAAATTGAGGCTAGTGGAAGTGGCTCTTGTGGCCATTTTCGTTGTGGGTGAAAGGAGGAGGCAAAGAAAGATTGAACCTTTGGATAATGGAGGTAAGCAGCTAATAGTTTCGCGGTACGGCGACCACACGTGCGGATAGAAGTACTTCGTAAACTACTTTAACAATTCCTTTTTTTATTTTTCTTGATACAATTTCACATTTTAATATTTAAAAAAAAATTATAAGAGATTATCTTAATGAGAATTTAATCGAAATAAACAATTTTTTTTTTCATGAAAGTAATATTATTTTTCATTGCATATTATGCATCCATTAAGAATTGAAATCAACCACTTAATAACTATAAAATAATTAAAATAAATTACCTAAATAAATTATATAATGTCAACTGATTTGATTCCATTAATTTCTTTTTATTTTTATTATAGTCTGATGAAATTTAATGTCCTTGCAGATTCATTTTCTATACAAAATTTAGGGCACCATACATTGAAATCGGATATTAATTTGTATATAATACATATATATATATATATATTATTGTTTATCACTTTTATTTGAAGTTAGAATGTGGCATAGGTGAGATGGGCTTGGCAGGGCCTGTAATCCCCTGAACGATGTCAAGCATTGGCCAGCAATAGCAACCTCACATGGAGATGGAGTCCCAATTGGGCTTTATCCAGTGACACTATTCCAATATTCAGCCTCACAAAATCACACTCTTCTACGCATCTACTAGCATGCTCATTTTGGATTGGATTCACAATTTATGTTTTCAAATGACTTATTAAACCTTAAAAAAAAAAAAAAAAAAGTAAAACTAATGAATAAACATATATATGTATATAGGAGAATATAAAAAGAAGATGGATGAGGTAGGTTTGGGCTTTGGAGCTCAGTCAAAGCAACCCTTTAAAGAAGAATAATAATGTAGTAGCCAGTAAAAGCAGGACGTACCAAAATTATATGATTGAATTATTGTCCCTTTACACCAATTAACAATTGTATGGCCTTAACCTAAGTTCCATTTTCCCATGCCTTCCTTAACCCTGTGTACTGTAAGTATTGTAACTTGAGAATTGTAACACTATGCCATTTTAGGCCCTGCTAATTTTTCATTTTTTGCAGGACATGTAAAAAGTTTAATTAATTGTTTATATGTCTTACATCAATCACATTATGAGTTATGTGTTAAAGCGTGACTGATATTTCCTTTACAATAAAAAGCATGACACACACACACACATATATATATATACACGCATACATGTATATAAATGAAATAATTTGCCCAAGAAAAAACAAATGTATATAAATGAAGTAACAGAGAGTGATGGTCCAAGGGTAGCACATCAGATCCAAGTTTGAATAAAAAGATTTAGGGTTTGGAGGATAGTGAGTGAGGAAATGGTTGTCATTTAGCCAAAGAGTCAATGGTGGTCCACTATGTGAGAGAGTTGGTATTTTGTTAAAGAATAGGAACTGGAATTTGGGACTCGGAAATAAAACACATACACACACTCTCTTCCTCATTGTTTGTCTCACAGCCCACAGAAAATATGTTACAGCACACGTCCCATCATCCCCACCATGCATTAAAAGCTATGTCATTATGAATGAATCATTCAATTTCAGACTCTGTCTTCTTTACTTTTATTTTTAAATTTTTTTAAAATAAATAAATAAATAAAACTCTGAGTCACTGTCAGAATTCAGCAGGGATGGTCTCTGTCAATTTCACAATTAACACCTCTGAGCTTCTTGGAATTTCACTTTGTCCCCGGTATTCCCTTCTCTTACTTCGTTCACACCCCTATATTCTTCCTCCAGTACACTCATATGTCTACAAGAATAAAGAAAATTCCAACTGCTCGTTGTTGGGCCCACTGTAAAATGTCTGGCCCCACAAATCTGGGTTGGGCCTGGAGATTTTTATTGATACGAAAGTCAACTGAGAACCCATAAAATTACAAACTAATGGGCCGAATTTAAAAGTCAAAGCCAGGCCCAAAATGATTTATTTATTCTGTAATGGATTCCAAAGATTAAACCGAACACTAAACGTTAGTAAATGAGAAAACAGAGAAAGTAGCAACAGCAGCTTGCATAGCATGCATGTTTTTTTCAATTTATAAATGGTCTGGACAGAAATAACCCAAACACAGGTTAGGTTAGGATTTCAATTGAGGATAAGATAACCTAGATGGGTTTCAAACTTTGAATACTTTAAATCCGTAGCTTAACCAACACCAAACGTGGATAGGGTTTAATTCTTCAAATCTTGCTGTGTTTCAATCCCACATTGCAAATGTGGTCTATAATGGTAGAAAGCTAGAATGGAGCTGATTTGGTACAGCTTTTAAATTTGAATTAATTTCTTCTTCTTCTTTTTTTCTCTTCATTTAATTTAGTAATTTCTATATTTCACGCTACAGAGGTCATAATAAGCCTAATAACCAAATTTTTAATAAAAAAAAAAAAAAGAGAGGTGAAAATGCGTTTTACTTGCAAATACTGAAATTATGCACAAAAATATGAGAAACCCATGTGACAAAACTAGATTGCTTTCCAATACAAAATAAGCTATTCAAAGAAATTGCATCAGAATAGCATAGCTACAATTTTGTTTTCTTTGCTTGAGTTTTCACTAGAGGCAGAATTAAAAATGAAGCAGCAGAGAGCATACACCTATGATGAGTATACATACATATATAGACATATGAAATATACATTAATGCAAAAGTAAGAAAAATAAAAAGGCCCACAACCAGAAGCAATCAGAGTACTGTTGCACGAAAGGTCCATGCATCACGAAGTCACAAAGTAAAAATAATAATCATAATAATAATAATAACAGTAATAATTATATTTCTACCAAATTTGGGTCCCTCCTAGTGTACAACTTTTTCATGCAAACTTCTCGAGCTACGCAAAAAGACCTGCAAAATTAATGCAAAACGATTTGGGTGAAAACAAGGGCGTCTAAAATAGCGTCACCCTTCTCTCATGTCACCATCCAACCAAACAGGGTATAGCTAGTGAGGGCCCCACACCCAACACACAAACACATACATACACCCTTTGATGCAGAGGGACAGGGGCAGATCTGACGGCTGCCAGTAAAGTCCTTACAACACTTAAGACAGGGGCGTCCACATCGATGGGACAAGATGGGGACACGTGTAAAGATCGTGGACCGAGAATGAATGATAGTGTAATGATGAATAAATAATTTGACATTCTGTGTTTTGTGTGACAGTTGCAGGCTTATATAACTCTGCTAAATATGCTGATTTACAGCTGCTACTTCTGAACCCCACCACCACCACCACCACACTCACCCTCTCTTTCTCTCACTTTCTCCCTTCTCTTTCTTTTCATCCAAACACAGTGGTACGGCCTCTCTTCCCTATAGAGGGTTTGAGTAGCTCAATGGGTCAGTCTCTGTCTAACTCTACTGTCTATAAATTTTTTACCACTGCCATACACTATTCCCTGCCCCTTTTCCTGTGTACCCCATCCCTTTAATTTGTCTCCATCTTTCAAATTCAAATCTTTTATCTCTTTCTTTATTTTTATTTTTATATACCTCTTTTGAATTTTTTATATCCACGAATTTTGTTTTAAAAGGGTAAAGAAAATTATTTAAAATATATAATAAAAGGATTCCGAACCAACCAACCCCAGTTTTCAGAATTGAAGGCCGTACCTTCATTGCATGAAGAAACCCACATAACAAAGCTATAAATTCTTTTCATTTCTTTAAGTACTTATTTAATGTATACGGAAAAAATGGGGGGCAAGTCTAGTATGTTTGTGCATGGTTTGAAACTATATATATATATATATATATATACCTTGTACAGAGAATTATGTGGGGTTTGCTTATATGGTCCAAAACATTTCACAATTTCAAAAGTTAAAAAAAGTGACTGAAAACTTGGAAGTAAAGTCAAAGGATTCATAGAATAGTACATTTAATAATTATATGCTTTTTCAGAGTTTAATAATCAATGAGTTTGAGCTGCATTATTCATGCAAATTGTCTATGATGATGTATAAACATTTATCACTAAGCAACCTAATAGTATATAGGTTAGGCAGCTCAGAGCTTATTAATAATTGGTAGGGTTTAAAGTCTTGGGGCGGAGGGTAAAACTCATCAAACACTCAACGAGTAAAAAGTACTCTAGGATACAGGTCCCAGATGAATAAAGTTTGTAGAATCTTGAATGCATGGTAACAAATTAAGTAAACAAAATTTGTTCCTAGAGTTACCCAAATGAGGAAAAGGGAATATATATATATATATATATATATTTATAGATATATCCCAATTAATAATTTAAAGATAGGATTGTCAAGGTTTATTAGTAATTTAGTGTTGATTGGTTACCTAATTAATTTCTTAGTCCAAGCATGATCTCAAATTGACGGTAAAAGTGAAAACAAAAGGAATTAGATTGATGATGACACAAAGTCACCTCAAGTATATATGTTAGTCATAAAAAAAAATAAAAAAAAATTCTACTTTTGCTTCAAAAAATGGTAATTAAGCCCTAGTATAGTCTAAAAAGCTTCTCCAACTTTTGAAATCTAAAGTCCTGATTTTGATTGGGGCCCAACTAAAATAATAGACCTAAATTATTAGATTTGACACAATTATTTTGGAAAAAGAAAATTAATAATTGGGACAAGTTCAAATTCATTAAAGACTCATCTTACAACCAAAAAAAAAAAAAAAAGCAAATTTTTTCGACTTTATATATTTTTGCACAAAAATAACGTTTTCTATATATTCATTATTATACAAATGTACTTCAAATCAATTAATGAAGAAACGGAATTTTGATCCATCATATCCATGGTTCATATTTGCTTATTTCATATATTTATATTAGACCTAAAGTTGAGGAAAAAATTTGTAATATTTCCTATATAGATGTAGAATAACTACATGTGTCTAGCCCTCAAAAACCAAAGTTGATCAACATATATAAATTTCATAACTAGTTAATCTAAGCTTAAGATTTCTCGTAAGCTACACCGAACTCCTATTACTTCATCAAGTTAAAATACTTCAATTGTATTACTATTTTTCATTACTTAATTTCTTGGCTGACTTGGTCGCCTAAACACATGCAATTTTAAGTTAATCACTCTTGTAACACCATTATACTACGTGATGGTAATAAAAAAAGGTTCAATCCTTTGATCACGTACATGTATTATATGAATATAGTACATATATATATATATATATATAGATTAAAGTATGGTTGGGATTTTTTGATGTTCTACAGCTGAGGAGTATGCAGAACTTCTCTAAAACTATGCAGTTAATTGAATTGTTGTATATTTTTTAAGCTATTACTATATTTAGGCTATAGTTTCTTTTAAAAGGGAATTCCAGGCCAAAATGGCGAGGACAACAGACGTGGTGCTAGAAATGTTAATTAATTCAATTAATTAGGACGAGTGAAAAGCTAATTTGATAATTTGAAGGACATGTTCACTGACTAAACATATATCATAAAAAGTGGTCTTGGATTTACATTAATTTCGCACATGTCCTTATCACAAATTAGATTCTCTTTGGTCCTGAATTTTTTTTTATTGTTAAAATTTGGTCCTGAAATTGATAGATTATACCAACTGCAAAATTTAGCAATGTGCATGCACTGAAATTTTTTGAAAAAAATATTAAAATAATAAGCTTTGAGGTACATACTCAGAATTGTCAATATTGATCTTTATTTTCTTATAAATTAAATAAAATGGTAATATTGTAACTAATGATAGTGGTTCTGAGTTCAAGCTAGATAGCTAGTTTATATAATTACTATCTATTACCATATTATAATTATTAATTGTAGTGACCATCAATAATATTTCTAAAACAAAATAAGACATTTTCAAATTTCATTCAATTCATTTATCAATCACTTAATGCATATGATTAATCAAGCTAACTTCCATTACAATTCTTGTAATTATATATATATTTTTTTCAGTTAGACCAATCTGCAATATTAATTAATTATGTCAAATATTGAAAGCAAAAAAAAAAAAAAAAAAAATTTATGCCAAGAATATTGTATTATCACGTGAGAATACATGCCATGGAGCCGGCTTAAACAGCCCCAGCTAGCTGAGCCCAGCTAATAAGCCAGAGCTAGATTTCTTTCAATCAAATAAAATATTTACTAATACAAAAATGGCCAACCCAAAAACAAAAAAAAAAAAAAAGATGATGAAAAGAAGAAGAAGAAAAAGAAGGAAAAGTGAGTAAAAGACGGAGTAATGATGACAGCAATAATTGCTAAAAAGCTACCATGCAGACCAGACGACGAGACTCTCTCTTATTTATAATCAAAATTATGTACGTGGCACTTCAATCTCACTTTGTTTCAGCTTCTTCTGCCTGGTCTGCTCTGATGTGTGTGTGCTTCTTTTACTACCACCATTAAAGCCTTATGACCACCTCCCTACTTAATTAACACTTTTCTAAAGCACTTGCCCTACACGCGCTAGCTCTTAATTTTTTGAAGGCCATGTTGTAGATGTTGCAGGTCAGTCACTGTTGTCCCACATTGGTCCGTCACTTTTGGATATCACACCCTCTAGCTCTCTCCCTCTCTCTCTGGTTTCTTAATTGTCCCCATATGACTTTTAAAAGGTTCTTTCTTTTCATGCAAAATATGTAAGAAATTTTCATTTCCATGGTTTTTACAACTCTACTAAAAGGTCTTTTTTACTTTGGAATTGCTGGTTTGGGTTTGTTTGGTTGCTGTGAAACTAGTTTTCTGGCTGATTTTAAGCACACGTTTTGGTAAGGTATTGACCACCAAATTTGGACCTACCGGTTGGGTAAGTGTGTTAGTGTATTTAATGTTTTATATGTGTTTCTATTTTCCTTTTTTCCCTAAATTGATGCTACTTGTTACATTAAGTAAAAGAATTACTATTCTTGTATATTAATGCTAAAGAAACTACTATAATTTTCAATGAATTTTTCCAAGTTCTACTTATATTTAGAGAAAAAATAAAAATTATATATAAATTGCAAGAAAATGTACAGCAAAAAGAAAAGAAAAAAAAGGGTGAATATTTAAAGAGAAGTTTTTCTGTGAAACTTTAACACGCTTTACTTTTTTCTCTCTCTCTCTTTTCTTCTTTCACTTTTACCATTTATATTTAAATGCAATGCATCAATTGCAAGTTTACGTGACAAAAATGAAGCTGATGAAACATTAGAGTGGGCTGTAATTAAATATAAATTCAATTAGATCAGACTGATTCCATTACAAATGTTCAAATTATTCCACAGATATTTTCCCGGAAACTTTGTAGCTGATGGGTGAATTTTCAGTACATAAGCCGTCATTTCAGAAGGGAATAATACGAAAAGGAAAAGAATTATGCCATTATTGTACAATTCAAGCCAATATATGTGGACCACATTCGAAATTTCCAAAATGAAGGTGTGGACATTAATGATTTCCATAATTTTCAACCATGGCCTTTTGTGTTGCTCTTTGTCTCTCTCTTGCTTGTTGAGCATAGTTGGAGCTGCCATTCCTGTGAATTATAACTAGCTCTTAGATGTCACCTAACAGTACAATATTCATAAAGAAGATTTACCATCTATAATTATTTTTCATTTTTACAATTATTATTTTTCATTTCTCTTTTGGGTAGAAAAAGATTGAACCTAGCTACTGTCTATGTTTCAAATTAAGGGTTATTAAAGTTTTGGTTCTTTCTCAAGAAAAAAGAGTGACCAGAATCATAGAAACCTAAAAGGCACCGCCATTATTCACCCACAAAATGCAATGCGTAGTACATTAGAAATATTAAATATTGATAAATTAAACCATTTCTGATTCTGGGAAATGGGTAATGAATAATTTTAGCAGAAGATCGATCAGAAATTTTCTTTAGAAATGGGTACTATAAATAGCTTACTATATATATGTGCCAAAGGAATGGTATTTTGGTAGTCATAGGACGAAACATATGACTAAAAAACAAAAATTTGATAGGAATTATTAAGAGAATGAGCTTACTGCTGCTCTAGAATTTTATAAAATTATAAAATTAGAGCAATAATAAGACTCTGTCTCCTAATAGAATTCTAAATTTATAATTCTCATATTTAGATTCTTTTTCTATTAAAAAAATAATAATAGGAATCTAATTGTATCCTACATATTAGATTCCCCCAACTTCACTAATTGGTCTCACTCCACTTACAATTTACATTGGAATATTTTGCAAATCAAGATGAAAATCAGCCCAGTAGTAAAACGCTGGGAGTACACTCTACTCTTTAGAGGTTCCTGGTTCGACCTCCACGTAAAGTAATCTTGATCAAATATAAAATAAATAACATGGTGGGATTTTAGCATGGTTTTGTATGTTTTCAATTTGACAATATTTCTAGATTTTAAAAGTACATATACTCAATGATTTACTCAATAATTTTAAAACTTTATATGAATGGAAAATAACCTTAATAAAGCTGGTGTCCTACTTTATTAATCTAATCATATAATTGATTCTATGATATTTAAAAAATTCAATCAAACGCTATCACTGCATTTTACAAACATTTATAATAGTAGATACATATAGTTTATGGATACCAAAAAATGCACATTAATGCTTGGATTAAGTATTTGGATAAGCATATATATAATTAACAAACTTAAAAAATAATCACCGCTCAATATATAAAACCACTTGATTAATATATAAATATATCTTCATTGATTTATATTCTAGATTTTATCACCCAAATACAAGAAGATTAATTTTTCACTAATTAACTACAAAATACATAGAGATCAGCAAAACTATAACGTACTGGAATAAATAATATATTAGGTATATCTGAATGGCCTATCTATATGAGCTCAAATATCAATGACTACTAATACTACAACTTTGTCACCACTTCCAGAGAAGCTTCCTATGAGGAGGTGTATAATGAAACAGCAATTAAATTCTAAATTATTATTATATAAATATAATATTGCAAAGCTTTTCTTTTTGAAAAGCTAAGTATGACGGTCCAAAGCTTTATTCTTACTAAATTTAAAGTGCATTGACAAAGGAAAAATCATCATGGGAACGACTCTCTTCTGTACTAAAATTAACCACAAAAATTTGGCATTTTCTGAGCTCTATATCTATCTGGTGGATGAAAACAAATTAATATAAAATGCCTAACTAGTCTCTGCGTCTTTGAAATATAATTTGTAAGTTTTGGAATGACAAAGATAGATTGTTAAGCAAAAGGAAAAGTGCATGACTCAGAAAAAGCTATATATTACTAATAAAGAACACAAAAGATTGGACACAAACCAAAAATTTGAAAAGAAAACCATTGCTGTTATAATATCATGTTTTTAGTTCACAAAACTTCTTTTGCTTGACCATTCGTGAGTATTTTTTTTGTTACGACAAATGGCTAGAAAAAAAAAAAGTGTTATTGAAATTTTCCTTTTTCTACATTCCACTTTTGTTTTATGTATATTTTTTAATCCCCTTTTTTTTTCTATTTTTATCTTTATTCTCAGGCTTTTTCTAGTTTATATTCTCCATTTCTCCTTTTTATTTTTTTCTTTTATCATATAAAAGTGTAAAAGCATGTGAAGGTGCCTAGGAATGAATAGAGAAACCCAATTCCTTTGGTAAATTATATATAAAGATATATAATATAAAATATTTAATAAATGTAAAGTGGTCCATTACAATTACCAAGGATCACTTCATTACTTTAAGATAGTTAAAGGGTTTTTTTTTTTTTTTTCTCTTTCTCTGTCTCTGTCTTTCTCTCTCTGTCTCTCTCTCTCTCTCTCTATCTGAGAAAAAACATACAAAATCAATTAGATTTCATATATTTACGTAGGAATATAATATGGCTGATATGGATCTCAGGGCTCTTGATAGGAAGGACATGCTTTTCTTTTCTTTCTTTCTTTTTTTTTTATCCTCCTTTTGTTGCTTTCTGTCTTTCTTGTCTCCTTGTCTTTCTTTAGCTCTCCTTTTACTTTTCTTTTTCTTTTGTTTTCTTTTTCCCTCTGATTTTCTCAGCAGGTACCTGATTCTCATCCCTCAGCTATAGCCCTCCTTCAGAGACAATAATGAATTCAAAATGAGTAGTAAGTATATTAGGCAGAGATTTCTTGAAGCAGATTAATAATCAAATTGGCCTTCCTAAAGTGAACTCCAAATTGGGTTTCTTGGGGCTTGTCCCTGAGAGATTTGGTGATGAGCTTACATCTGATAATCTCTCATAGCTCAAGCGTTTTCGATCCAAGTCCTTCTGAGAAAACAAAAAATCAAAATGTATTTGTTGATAAAATTTTTAAAAGGAGGCAATAAATATCTACTAAGAAACTATATATATAGCTTGCATGAAACAAGGGTGTGTGCGTGTGAACCGTGGTTTGTGGGTTTGGGAATCAGAGGACATTTGACTCACGGAATAATAGAATATTTACTATACTTCAAAAGCTAACGTTGGTATATATAGTACATTAGAAAGCCTGCAACAGTGTGCATGTCCGGTGTGCTACTCCCAAAAATATTATTCCATGCATAAATATAATAATATTAAAATTATTCATAACAATTAAGGTATATAACCATGCATGCATGCATGCATGGTCAGCATGGAAATGCTTTTTGACATCACAAAAATGTCCTTTATTTTCAACTTGGGAGTTTCAAAATGACAATAGTAACCCTTGATAGATATGTAGCTTGTGAAGGACTACATGTACACCAGCTTTTTAAAAAGGCCAGCCTTTTTCTTTAATTTGATGAAGAAAGATTACAAAAAAAAAAAGCATATATGTGTTTGTGTGTGTCTTTTTGTTTATTCATTCCTTGTGTAATATTGTGTTGTTTTCTAGCTAGAGACATATATTAAAGGTAGCTAAGAATATAGTTTAAAATAATGAAAGATTTTGGTACCTCAAGAGATGGCAAATTAATATTTCTACCAGAAGAATCCTTTGGTTTGCCATGCAACCAAGCTTCCCTGCTACAAAACAACACATAGAGAGAATAATTTTGTATCAGTGGAAGGCCATGCAGATAAAAAAACAAACTGAGAAAAAGAAAGCAATCTTTTAATCACTAGCCTTGTTTATAGTCTTTGATACATATATACTTTTTACATTTTTGTGTGTGTTTGATTGAAATAAAGTTGAACCCACCCCCCCATGTGATAGCCCATTACCCCAAAACCAACAACACACTACTAGGAAGTTTCAAAGGGCATATAGCTTTGGCACAAAGATTTCAACTAATGGGGCCAAGGTATAGCAGTTCAGCTAGCTTTGACACTAAGTTTCCCAAATGTAGGTCCCAGTTTAATAGGGCCTATTATATATGCCCCACAAAATCCAAAGGAAAGAGATATTTCCATTTTTTAGGTGGATTTTGCGAAATGGGATTCCCACATCTTAGAATGGGTAGGAGTTTTTTGGTGGCTTTCTTTTTACTTCCTTTTCACCCACTAGTATAGATTATAATTACCCCATCATGCAAGTTTCAGCGTTCTTGGTTGTGGACAGACAGAACAAAAGCATATATATATGCATAGATTTCTAATTCTTTCTTTTTGTAATTACTTGCATAAAACTATGTTTTTATCTGTTGGTGAGAGAGAGAAGAAAGAAAGTGTGTGTGTGTGTGTGTGTGAGAGAGAGAGAGAGAGAAAGAGAGAGAACATAATGCGCTAGTAACTTCTATACCCATTAGATATAATTACCTAGACTAGCACCCATTTTAACATAAAAGGAACTAAAAAAAGAAAGGTTTTAGGGCAGCAAATGTGCTTAAGTTTCAGAATATGTTCCAGCTCCTTTTCTCTTTTTAATGCTGAGACAAGTAGGCCTTTCCACTAAATAGGTAGATCAGCTAAAGAACAAAAGTTCATCAAGGAGAGGAAAGAAAAGTGGGATACAAAGAGAATTTTGAAATTACATTATTCCTGCTAAGAATTTGTAAAGACAAATCACTTACTTATAAAAATAACCATGACACTACTACTAATTATTTATATAAATTCATAGCATGCTTGTTCAAAAAGTATGTTCCATTTGGTTTATGTGATGGTCGTTGAGAATATAACCTGGTATGTGTTGTTTAAAAAAAAATTTCCTTGACTGATTAATTTCCACATCAAACCCTCCTTAAACCTCTCCCTCACCCAACTCTTGAAACAAACAAATTGCTATAGAATTAAATTAAATTAATCAATATGCAAAATAGTAGACCTATGTATATACCTTGAAGAATTGCTCCACAAACCATGGTACTCCTTATCTTGAGCACTACTTGATCTACCCTGCTGAGAAGATTGCTCAGACTTTCTTGAGTTTTGAATGTCAAGCATTAAGTCCTCACTGGTATCTCCAGATGACCCATTTTCATATACATCCGATTGTCCTGAGAAAAAATATAAAATACGGTAAAAAAAAATTTCAAGAACATATTCAAATATAAGAACCAAACCCACATTATTCAAAGTTATTATGCATGCTTAATCTCGTAGATTGAAGAAGGAAAATGGTAATAAGAAAAAAAAAAAATGAAAACAGTCACTGACCTGAAGTAGCCGCTGCTCTATCTGTGGTCTTAACCGTCCGGTACATCTGAAACGAAACGTATAGAAAAATGTCATGTGTGCTCTAATTAGAGCAGTTATTAAAGTTGTGTGCCGTAAAATTTGCCAAGAAAAGAAAAAATGACGATTAAAGAAATAAGAAACAGAGAATAAAGGAGGAAAGCAGTTGTAAGTACGGTGTATTTTAACTTCAAAGACATGGTCTTAAAAATGGATACTGCATATAAATATGCATGTATATGTGTATGATAAGTATATGCATGCATGGGGGTTTTAACCATGGTTGTGGGGAGTGTGGTTACGAGAATCAATTAGATGATGAAGGACATCATTGAGAAATGATAGTGTTTCTGTACTTGCTTATTTTTTATTTATTTATTTTATATAATAACAATAGACTCTGTGTGTGTTAGAGAGAGATAGAGAGGCGGTCTTGGCTTGGCTATCCGACTCAAAATTGTGAATTTTTCCTTGGGCTTTGTCTTACTTGTTTTCTGAAATCGATAATACACACTCACACACACTCTCTCTCCTTCTCTCTCTCTCTCTCTCTCTCTCTGTGTCTGAGTTAGAGTATTTGATTTTTCTTTCACTTGGGGGGGTGGTTCATTCTTCCAAGCAAAAAGCTGCTTATTAGCTTGCAGAAGCAGAACCATCAGATCTAGTAGAAAAAGAAGTGCTAAGGATTTGTGAGACCCTCCTGCAGGCCAAACCCCATTGGAATTTGAAACCTTATGCAATTACTCCCTTCCTGTAATGTTATTATTAAGTATATAGCCTCTATAATTAAAATTAAATATTATCCATATTTTAATTCCTTCTTACTTAAAAATACAAAAAAAAAAACCACCATTAGGACTAGGATATGGTGTATATGGGAAAATTAGATGAAAACAAGAACATTATAAATAAAAAAAACTTCTTTATTTTTTTTTTCTCTCTAAGATTACAAAACAAAATTAAAATCCTAGTACAAGATGTGTGATAAAAGTGATTAGTACTCCTTTACTGTAATATTTCTCACCTGTAAATGAGATTTAACATGTGCAAGGGTCAGATCCTTCACATCCATTAGCTCAAGAACTGACTTTGGCGTAGCCCCTAAACTCACCAAAAGAGATAAGTCAATTTCTTTTTTCCATTTTCTTTTTCATCTAATGTTCTGAAAGATGACGTTAAAGAAAATATGGTGTAGTGTAAGATTAAAAGGTCTAAAAAAATATAGAAAAGAAAGAAAGAAAAGAAAGAGAGAGAGAGAGAGCAATAGGAAAAGGAAAATGAAGCTTACTTTCATGGCCACCCAATAGCTCAACAGCATGAACAAAACGAGCATGGAGTGTAGTAGTCCACCGCATCCGAGGAGCTCTCATGCTTCGTTTGGCAGGAAACCGCGATAGAAACCTCGATCGCATCAGACCTTGCGACTGATGAAACGGGCTAGATGTACTCGTACTCGTAGAGTTAGCAATGGTGGAAGATAAAGAAGCAGCATCCAGAGGCTGGGCCGAAAATGGGAAAGGAGGTGGGTTTTGGTAGACTGGAATTCCTCTAATGGGTCTCAAAAATCCAAGCTCCTGGTTTAACCCTCCTTGTTGCTGTTGTTGATGGTGTTGAAAAAGTGGATGGTGGTGATGAAGTTGCTGTTGATGGTGGTGAAGTGGGAAGTGGTTTTGTTGTTGAAAGGAGTGGAAGAGGTTATTGCCATTATTAGAGTTTTGGAGGTGGTGATGTAGATTATGGTTGGAGTTATTAGACACTGAAACTCTTGGATTAGAGAGAGAGGGCACGTAGGCGTTATCAGATTTGGCGGCCATTGAAGAAGAAGATATGGAGTTTCTAGGATCTAAAGCTCTCTTCCAACCCAAATCCACTTCATCTTCTTCAGTACTACTACTATTTCTTCTTCTCCAACTACCCGATATGGGATTCTTGCTGTTTGGTGGGCTGATTTGTAAAGACAAATCAGGTTGTGCTGGGAAGAGCTCCATAATCCAACCCCTGTCTCTCTTTTACAGCAAGCTTCCTTATCTTCTCCTTCCTTTTTTCTCACTTTAATTTGCTGTAGCTTCTTTGTCCCTTTCTTCTTGTACTGTATCAGCTGGAGATTGCAGAAAGGTTAATAATTTGTCAAAGAAAAAAAAAAAAAAGGATGAAGAAATCAACAATATGGGACTGTGTAGAAGAAGATGAACTCGGTTAGTGATTTTGGAGGAGGATATATAGGAATTTCAGGTGGGATTTTTTTCCTTTTCTTTTCCAGATGGGGTTTGATCAATTTTTGAGGGAGTAGTTGCAGAGATTGGAGATTGAGAGGAGAGAGAGAGAGAAAGAAATGACAAGTTATGAAGTGAATGGTTGTTTCTTTTGTGTGAAGTATATGTGAGAAAATGACACTTGAGAGGAGCTCTATAGAAAGAGAGAGAGTGTGTGTGTGTGTGTTATGTGTTTTTTTTCTTTTGTGGACGTGGGGGAGGGGGGGTGTAGGGTACTAGCTAGGGTAAGAAAAAAGAGAGGAAAAGAAAGAGATACAGAAAAGAAAATATAAAATAAAAAGGTAAATTATAAATTTCTTATTTACTATATACTATTTTCTTCTTTATTTTAGGAGAAAGTGAAAGGAAAATAAAAAATGTTTCATGTAAATGAACTTTAACGTGTGCATTTGTCCCTCACCAAACTCACACACAACTTTCTAATCCCCACACATGTACACCCTTTGAACAGAAACCTTTTTCTTGCTGCTCCTTTTTGCAAACCCTAAATTTTAACAGTTTTAGGTCTTTTATATATATATATATATCCATATATATATATATATATGCATATATAGATTTGGATATATATTCCCACATGATTACACACTAATTTCCACATCCTAGGGTTTAGTTATTTGTCCCAAGTTATAATACTACTCATTGTGATCATGATGGTGAAAAAAAAAAAAAAACCCTAATTCCCACAAATCAGCATCATTCCTTTGTTTATTTTTAAAATTTATACCCATCATGCTTTTTTTAATAAATTTTGTTATTTAAATTTTAAGTTTTTTTTTTTACTCAAAAAGTTCGTGAGAAATTCAAAGGTGCAGATACGTGGGCCGTTCTTACTTCATAGGGATAGTCATCCTAAGCGAGGATTGTGGGGGAAAAGTCAAATTTATCTTTTTATCTGGATTTTGAACAGGGCAGAGAAATGGGCGTAAGAGGGTACGTATGTCTTTTCATGTTTAGAAATAGAGGACACCCTAACCCGTCTGATCACCTCCCATTTGTTCCGTAGAGGACAGTATGTTCATAGCCTGATTAAACAACAAAGGTTTTTAATTTTTTTATCTTTTTTATTTCTTAATAATATGTTATATTTAAAAATAACATAGAAAAAAAATTATAAAAAAAAAGAAAAGAAAAAGAGACAGCCCAAAGATTACAAGCACATATTACCACACTTTGTCTGGTGACATTCTGTGTCACCCTAAGAAGAGGGGCATGTTTTGGCCTATACCCTTCCATATCTACTGCAAACAGTCATTCATTTATTTTTATTCATTTTTGTGAAGTTATAAATTTCATCACTAATTTTTTTTAGTTAAAGTGAAAGGTACGTACAAAAGTGGTTTTTGAGAAATACTATAATTGTTTTTTGAATTTTGAAAAAAAAAAAATAAGAAAAGAGAGAGAACATTTTCAGTCAAACACTGTAAAAAGAGCTTCTTACCGTACTGGAAGTACTCCAGAACAAATCTAAGGGATTAATTAAAATGAATTCTTTAATCAAGCAATTCTTATCATTAGGTACAAACATCCAAACAATGTCTTATACTAGGTACTGCGTATTTGATTCATTTTGCAATTCTAAGGACTATTTTTCTCATTTTTGTCAAAGCTTAAAATTGGGTATTAGGGATTTTAATTAAACTGGGGTTTGCCCGAGTTTGACTTTCTTTTTAGCTAACTAAAACCAGTAATATAGAAAAATAACACATACTAATTATGTAGGTTGCCAAATTAGTTTGATTTTGAAAGCTAAAATGAGAAATTATTATAGGGAAAATCAATTATTCCAATAACTTGTCCTATAGCTTTATCAATTATATGATGAACTTTATCTACCAAAAATTATATGATGAACTTTATTATCAAAAAAATTTATATGATGAACTTAATATATGTGGTCAAAAGAATTGTAAAAAATGGTCCCAAATGCTATCTGATTGATATAATTCCTTCACATTAAGAAGCTAGCTATTAGATATACAATATAACTTACTGGTTCTAAATTTGGAAGAAAAACATTTAAGTTCTGTGGAAGAAAAACAATTAAGTTCCGTAGAATAAGGTGGTTGCAAAACTAAAGTTTGGACCAACATTAATCAAACGGGTACCATATTTATGCATGTATATTTGTATGTGTATGATTGATTTTCAGTATAGACTAATGGTCCAAATTGCTTTTTGTATGAGGACCCTATATATGTATATATAAATAATTTAATCTATGCTTTTTTTGTATTTTTTTGTTGAAGTGTGTGTATTCGAAGTAGACTTTGACCTGTTTAACCATGCTTTATTATTTTATGAAGATAAAAAGTTGTAAAGAAAGTCATGCACAAAACACGTGCTTTTCTTTTACAAAATTGAAGTTTCCAAATGAATTATGGAATTGTAATTTTTAGTTCCAAATTCAAAATGAGCTTTAGAGGATGAAATTAATGGTTGTTAATTACATACCTTATTAAGGGATCGTGATTAAATAAGTATTATTTGTGAATTTTTCTCTTATTTTTCAGAACATTTTAATTTCATTCTTATTATATTGGTCTTCTGATTTTCTTTTTCTATTATTAAACTACTTTGTAAATTTGCTACTTTTCTTCATGTAACTCTTATATATGTACGGAATAATTATGTTGTCCTTGTAGTATTTGGTTGGATATCCATTCAAATTACAATGGCTTAATTTGATGCGATAACAAACAATAAACTAATGTTCTACTAATTATTTTTGGAGATCGTCGAGTTCAATTTATACACAATATTGATAGCTGTTTCTTTTAGCCCTTTAATTATAACATAAGTAATATTTTTGTAATTTATAAGTACCGCTTGAATTAATAAAATTTCTTAATCCTCTTTGATTGGTTCCTTTTTTAAAAGTTGATTTGTCTATGAGTTTGAGTTAATTAAATTTCAATTTTATTTTTTAAAAAAATAAATACTTCTTTATCTCTTCATTTTATTTGTTTAGTACATAGTAATAGCAATCGTATTATTATTATTATTATTATTATTATTATTATTATTATTATTATTATTATTATTATTATTATTATTATTATTATTATTATTATTATTATTATTATTCTAAATAACAAGAACGATGGAAGAGAATTTCTACATCAAATTATAATATATGTAACTATCTAAAAAAGCAACTTGCATACCTTTGTCATTCACATTAAAGATTTGTACTGCCACACAAAAAGCAAATATAAAGGTTAATTGGCTATACTTAATAATTTAGAAAGGTAAAAATAATAATAATAATTATTGCTAATTAACTTACACATTTTTCATTTATTCAAAAGGAAAGTAGATTAAAGATGTATACATGCATGAAAAAAGGATTCTATGTGTGTGAATGAATTATATATATATATATATATATATATATATATATATATATATATGAAGTAAATATTACCAACATCTTTATAATAACAAAATGTTAATTAACACCCTCTAGCTATAAGCTTTCGACTTGGTCTTGAGAAGTGACAATATATTAGTCTAAAAGTTGGTAAAATGAACAAGATCAAATTAATTTGGTCATTGGCTTAATTAATTGGTAATGAGATATTATATGCAGAATATACATATATATTGACTTGACCCTTTCTTTTTGTCGGTAAACACTCTTATGTCTATGTAATTTAATAAATTTGCTCACACTTCAATGAACTTATAAGCTCCAATTCACAAATCAAGCAAAAGTAATTTGTTTTACCTTTTGACTTTACTTTGAAACAAATTTCAATATAATTTGTTAAGACGTCTAATTACCATGACCATATATTTGCTTTTACTTAATTGATTAGACTTCCAACAATTGGTATGAACAAAAATGGCTTATAGAAGAGCAGCTTAGCTAGGCCTTGTCTATATAAATATCGTAAATACCGAATGCATCTGCTGACAAAGACTTCCCAAAATATAAGGGCACTCAAACATATATTAGCTATATATATATATAAGTATATATTTATATCGTTAGAGCTTTATTTTTTAAAAAAAAAGTATTTCTCTTTTAAGTTAAAAGGTATAGAAAATTGGAGATAATAAATATAAAAAAATTTCAAAATAAAAAGGATACTCTTTTAAATTTTACACAGGGCACCTTAAATCTCAAGACCGGTCCTGATAAATATATATATATACATATAATTATATATATATATATATTCTCTTTAAGATCATAGCCAAAATCATGCACTAGATTATTAAAAATAATTAATTTGCACCAACCCACCTCATGTAAAACATATATATAGAATAAGAAGTTGAGGATTCAAGGAATAATAATAATAATAATAATAATAATGCATATATATGAGCTAGCTTACTTTCAAAAATCAATCTAATTCAGAAACAACCAACAAATGAACCTATTCATTTCAAGTGGGTTCAAAGATCTTGGTCAGATTATGCGATTTAAGGAGGGAAACATATCCTTTTTGACTCCCAGTCATTTAAAAGCTGTTTGCGCAGTGCACATCATAACTGTGTTCATTGATGTAGACCACAACAAAAATGAACGGTAGTGATTTGCACTTAAAAAAGGTATTTTTTTTTTCACATTACAAATTATTAAAAAAAAATTATAAAAAAGAAACGAGAAAGAGATCATAAATTAACTTGCTTCAAATTTGGTTTATTTTGACCCAAAACCACCCTTTAGTACTTTGAACCAAAAAGAGGTTGCAAATCATTAACCATTCAAGCATCAAGTTGATGAAAAATTGCAATCTTGTTGAGAAAAAGAAAAAAATTTAAATGGGTTTTTATTTATTTATTTTTTTGTGGGTCTTTTTTATTTTGTCCCCTTTTCATAGAAAAAGTAGAATCAATTATCTTGGGCATATAGAAAGATGATGCAAAGCTTTTAATAGCTTTAACCCCCCTGCCTATAAATTAACATTGGTAAGCGGTACCTTTGCTGTCTCTCTTATGTATATATATCTCTTTGCTTTTGGCACCCCCCACCCTCCTTTGAGTCACCCATACGTGTGTAAACTAAGGTCCACATCCCCCTCTTTCATTAACACTAACTTCTTTTTTTTTCTTTTTTAAAATTTAATTATTATTATTTATTAATTTTCTCTTTTTGAATAAGTCTGATCTTTCATTATTAGACAGTCAAAACTCTCAACCAAGACCTTCAACAGCCAATGACCCATCAAAGCCCAATAAGGTTGGGGGTCCATTCGTATATCATAACCTAATTATCAAAGAACTTGTTTGGAAATGGACTTTGCGTTTTTGGGGAAAAATATATATTATAATTTGTTTTACTTTGTTGGCCAAGGAATTAACTTGATTTCAACTTATTAATGACAACCTTTAATGTTTAAATTCTTAAAAGGTTGTAGTGCTAAGCGATGGGATTAAACTAGTTAGGTACTAGACTTGGAACTTTGTCAAAAAAAAAAAGAAAAATTTTTGCATTTTTCTTGTCATTTTTTTGCCCTTTTTGAACTGAGCAGTTGAATTGATTTGAGTTGGTGAAAACAATCTTTAATTGAATAGACCTATTTGGGTAAAGGTTTTTTTGGAGCCTATACCCGAATGTATGTGTTGGACTATGCGAACCGACCTAACACCCATTTAGGTTTTCATTTTCAGTATTGCTCTGTGTCGGGTCAAAATGAATGGTTATTTTTCATTCTCAATTTCTTAATTTTTTATTCAAATATTTCTTAAGTTGATTAAATCTATACTTTCATAAAAACATGGAAAAAAAATTATAAATCTTTGGGAGAAAACGAAAATTGATTGGATCAAGGTCTTGAGTGGTCCGAATTCGGATTTTAATTAGTTTAAATAATTTTAATTACTGTTGAAACACATTGAGTTAATTAATTATTGATTTTGATTTTGGGCACTTTTCCCTATTGAACATGTTTGAACTAATTAGCCATACCACACAAATATAGACAACAATTAATAATTTCAATTAGTAATTACAGACTATGAAAGTATTGCATGCATGCAATCAAAATGGTTTCAAGTTTTTTAATTTTTTTTTCTTCTTGTTTTCAAAATCTTGTGTAAAAATTACTAGGTTAATGATCCTTTTAGTCAGTGCCAAAATACGTAAACAGCCCTACTAACTATTTATTGATTACAATTAAGGTAATAGTAAAAAAACCCCAAGCCTAATATGTACATGCATTACATCAAAGGTCCATAATCAAATTACTTACTTTCATAAAATTATGCAATTATTAGCAACAAAAAAGGCATATAATCACTGGCTTGTCTGAAACTTGTTGAAAGAAAAGCCTAGAAAACTCTACCTTGAGATCAACAAGATTCCAAAAAGAGACATCTAATTAAACTCAAAACCCTAAATTAATGAAACAGCTCTATGTAAACCCGTGTGTCACCTAGTAGCTCTCTATCCTATTCCAATTCAAATTATACTAAAAATTTTTTTTACCAATTCTTAAGTGACTTTCAAGTCAAACAAAAGTGTGTCCAAATCTAAGTAATTTTGTAATATAGTGGTATTTGGTTGTAATGAAAGTGAATTATTTTGGGAACATCCAAGTTTTAATTAACTAATTATCAAGTTGGTCTTCGTAGGGTTCCCGACAGCATTGGAAGCATTGTCCAGAACCATAATTTCTTTTTTGTACGATTTTGTGTATTTTATGTGCATGTTTCTTATTAAAATTAAAAACTTCGATTTTTATTTTTTTTCCAGCTACCAACACGGAAGCAGAAGAAGAAGGATACTGACATTTTTGTTTTCTGTGGTAATGTAACTTCTTCGTATCATTAAGGTGGGGATTATTATATTTAATTTAGCTACTTAGATCAATGTCAACTATTCCTCGGGAATGGAAATTAGGGTTAGTTTTTAAAATGGACATGTTTAAAATAATTTTTATAATAAGAAGGATCTGAATAATGGGGAGGAATCAAAGCTTATGATCTCAGTACTACTGGTAGAATTTCATATATAAGAATTAATTTACCAGTCACTTGGTTTGGTTTTCCCAAGCTATATGTCTGTAGTGAAATAGGTCAAGAAAGAATCTTAGATTAATTAATACTATTATACACTTGTTACTATATGAAGTTGGTTTATCTTTTAAGAGTGTCATTCATTCCTTTATTATTTTATAAAGCATGTTACTATAAAAGATTCTATAATTTATCCCATACATATATATATATATATATATATATATGTATATATTATATTGGGGACCTAAATCAAATGAGCTGGAGCACATAGAGTTTTGTTTCTGTTTTATTTTTTACTTTTATTTTTTGGGGGAGGAGGATTGGACATAGTTAATCAACCAAGTAATTAGCTATATTTAGCTGGAAAGTAAAACATGCAACTTTTGCCAATTTTTTTTTTTTTTGTCCTAGATTAATTGAATTGGAGAAGCATAATTTTGAATACGGCGATAGAGCATTTTTGCCATTTTTGATTAATTATGCCATGCTACAATTATTACATATATATATATATATATATATATAATTATATAATATTAACGTGTTCCTTAAAGGACAGGTGGACTGACGAAAGTCACTCTCTTATGGATTGAATATGATTTCAAATTGGATTATGATCCCTTAGATCTAACAAAATAAAAGAATATCAAGACAGGTATAAATTTAATATTATTCAAATTTTGAAAAATATATGTAGAATCATATACTAGTATACTATTATTGATTTTCCTGCCTTGAGTATAGAATTTTAATGTGGAATTCAAAAGCATTAATTCTTTTTTTTTTTTTTTAATATCCCAAGAGGATTCATTGAAATTGAAAATAAAATCCACACCAAAAACAAAAACATTGTATCTTTAATTAAATAAACATCAATAATATACACTAATTAACGTCTCTACCTAGAACAAGATGCCTAAAGACTTGCAAACCCAACTTGAATGATGATAAACTCGCAGAATGAGGCAGCAAATATTGACCTCTAGAACAGAGTTAGGATCACGTGATGCTATTAATTAAGCACGGAATGTGAATTGATTGCGATGTGTGAATGACATTAAACATTAAAAAAAAAAGTATAATTATAGGAATATGGAAGACTAACGCTCATACCGACATGAAATGTCCCTATTGTTGGACATTATTTGTCACTCACAAATCATAGATACAGATTGAACACCATGAATTTCTGTTTATTATTGTAGGACATTCTTAATATTTCAAACACAAATTTACTTTTTCCAAATCCATTTTTGAATGCTGTTTGCATACTTTTTTCTTAGGTCCTTTTTTCTTATAATTATCTGATTGAAGGAACTATGATTGGGGTGTGAATAAAAGTATATAATATGATTGAATTTCTGATTGAGATTTGAGAGGTTATGCTATTTTAACTTGAAGGGTGGAATCATTTCAGACATGAGGTTGATTCAGCAAACTGGGTTTGCTGGAATTTTATAATTGGAAACGATAATTATTTTTGGTTTTTAAAGAGAAATTGTTTTTGGGGTGGTGTGGGGATGGAAATTTAATAAGCTTGGAACTGCCTTGCCAGACGCCTTGATTAGAATTCTATAGCTAGTGAGTGTGTGTACTTTGAAGACCTCGGGGCTTGAGTTCAGTGTGATAATTGATGACAAAAACAAATTAATGTGAGCAAAACCTTGGAGATAATTGTAAAAAATATTACCTTACTTTGAATATAGATAGGTCTCTGATCTGGCCTTGGACTTGATCAACAAAACTTTGTAGCTCATTTAAGTTTCTACCCAAGTTTGTGTGTTGAGAAATAAAGTTAGGTCTTTAAAAATTTAAGATTCAACAGCATTTCCTTTAAAAATACTTAATTATAGGATGTGGAATAGGCATATATAAATTAATGATCAACTTCAACATTCAAAGTAGTAGTGGTAGTTTAATTTTCTTTAAATTTTTCTGAGAACATGAGTTTGAATATTTATCAACCATATTATATATGATGCATGACTTAGTACTGATAGATTGATAATGCATATATGGAGATAAAGTTTGGAAAGTAGACATGTACACTCTCTCTTATTCATTCACCTCCCAAAACCTTCTCCTACAAAAACCATACTTATCAGAATCCTGCTGCAGTGAGAGACTGATGAGGGACTACATATGTTTCATACATATAATACTGATTATTGGTTATTTTTACATCATAATTGTACTTAAAAATGTCACTGGACTTATCTTTAGCTTCAATATTCTGGTGGGGCTGTCCTTGCTGAGTTCTTTTCACATGTATAAAGTTTTATATTTTTTTTATTTATATATGTGTGTGACTTTTCCAAATTCCAAACATAAATCACCCATCAAATATATAAAAGATGAGATGCCATTTTATTGGGTTGGTGCAAAAAAATTATACCCTTATACCAAACTTCAGACCAACTGATTGTTACAGTTTTTATTCCATTTAAGTGAAGGAATCTAGTCAGATTGGTCTTCACTGCTTGAATATCTGATTCATCAGCATGTCTCTCCAGGACTATATATATATATATATATATATATCTGTCTCTATCAATATTCTTAATTTATACCTCATATGTACATATATAAACACTACACACGTATCTACACACTACTGCCTAATTAAGTTTAAAACCCAAACAAGTTCTTCATTGTTTCTATTCATCACTTTAGTTTCTGTAAGCTACCAAATTGTATAGAAACAGAAAACCCATCTGTATAAAGCAGTTTTCTTCATGAAATGAGTACAAAGTTTCTGATATATATGCTTCAATATCTTTAAAAATGGAGTCTCTGATGAAATTGTCTTCATACAAAGAAACAAACACATTTAAGACAGACCAAGTTTCATCAGGATAAATCTATAAAGTAATATTTAGTGGAAGACTTGGAGTAATATTCTCTAAGATGGATGACAATAAATACCTCAAAAAAGAAATGATTCCAGCTGGTGGGTCTTTCCTAATATGAAACAAAATATACTTTAAAAAAAAGGAAAACTAAAATTCTTCAATCAAACCCACATAATTAAACAAGGATTTTTAAAGTAGGAAATGGTTCTTTTTCTAGTTGAGTAATAGCCATAGGTATAGGATCCTGTTCGTGGACCTAACCAAAAAAAAAACAAAACAAAAACAAAAATATATAAACAAAAAGATGAAACATATTGAATCTTTTCCAACGACTTAGAGCAAAGAGGAAACTTAGAAAAAGTACCCTACAAATCCGAGGAGACTATAGTGATTGAAAGCCATATCTAAGATTTTCTTCTCAAGAACCTCCAATATTAAGCATATATATATATATATATATATATATATAATTTTCTTGCTTTGTTCCTCTATCATTCTACACATTTTCTTGTTTCACTTTCCACCATTCCAAACACTTATTCTCTTGGAAATAAAGTTGGAAATGATTGTAGGGTAGAGTAAGGGTCCCACATAAGCTTTTCAGGGATCCAATCAGATTGGAATGTGGTGCCTTTGTTTAGGAGAGTCAAGGGTACAGAAGATTGGAGGTTCCCACCAAATAGAAGCACTTTACCCCACTTATACTTCAACCCTAAATAATCTACCACTATCAATTTGATTTTTTTTTTTTTTTTTGGAAAACACTATTAATTTGATTGGTTATATATATATTTCTATGAATTTTAATATGTATGTTTATTTGACAGTACTCCACACTTGCCTTTTCGTGATGCTCCATCAAATCTATGTTCACATTCACATGCCTATTGGCTGGCTCAAACATAGCATTTATAATACGCATGGCATGACAACACAATGACATATATTTACAACACGGAGAAATTTTTTGAAAAATAAATAAATAAAATGAAAATTCCTTTAAAGATTACCTAAAATTCCAACAAAATATTACTATTTTTCATGCATTATATAATACTTTAGAACAACAACTAGAAAACAAAAAATAAATAATCTTTATAAACTTTTTTTTTTTTCTTTTTCCTGCGTAGGTGGATTATATGTGTCCTCTCCACATGCAGTAGTTGTCCAAACTAACATATGAAAAATAAATAAATAGTCATTAATGAAGTCCAGTGATCCATTTAAACAATTAACACCATGAATTATAAGTTATTTGAATCGTTTTGTGGAGTAATATTATTAGGCTCTTCCCTTTTTCTATTTAACTACAAAACATATTACTAACACATAAATTAGCTACTTTAGATGTTTAAAAATCTTTCGAAAAAAAAATAACATAAATAAAATAAAGAAAGGAAAAATAAATCAATAAAAGGAAGGCGGCTCCACCAAGCAATGCTTCGTTTGGGCAACGAACCCAACTCTTTCGTTTTTTCAAAAAAAAAAAAAAGAAAGAAAAAAGGGAAGCTGAAGTTACCGAAACTAAGCCCAGATTGCAATCAAGCCCAGTCATTGATGACCGGAACGTGAGCCCACATTTGAATTTCCAATCCAGAAGCATGATTAGACACTGTTTAATATGAGCACACAAGTATAGTGGGCCTTTTTTCACTGCATCCCTTGTGGGCTGTACACCCTTCATATCGACAAAAAAATGAAATACCAAAAGCCTTTTTCATTTTTTATTTTACGACTCAAATTCTTTTGTATGAACATTTTAATTACAAAAAATCACAAATGCAGAAACCCACAACGATTCCCAGCATCAAATACAAAATAACAAACATACCCCATGATGTTTTGACATTGAACAACAAACAAATGATTGATTCATACCCAAAAGTAAATAAACAAAAGTAACAAAAAGAACAAAGTCGGGCCAATTTCGAAATTAAAGACAATGAACATTGCTAATGACCAAATAATTTTTCTGAATTTTATTCATGTAGTCCAAAAGGTTACAACAGGACCCCCACCGCTACAAAAAAGAATAAAGAACCCCTAGAAGCAGCGAAACAACTTGAATGAAGGGACCCAGTAAGACCAATACCCCACTCAATCCCATCACAAGAATTTTGACCCAACTGAACCCAAAAAAAAATAAAAATAAAAAATTTACATCCCAAATTGGTCCAACTCTAAACCCAATCTCTACTTTGTAAACTATCCAGGAACAAAAGGTTCTCCTGCCAAAGACACCAAAAAAAAAAATAACCTGGCCCAAGAGAACCTCAATATTAAACCACCCAACAGTGCGTATTTGCCCCAATTTGAGGCCTGCACAAAGAATTATGAATAATTTTTTTCCTTCTTTAATAATCCTAGGTTAATTTTGTTGTCACTGCTCCCAGAAATCAAATCTTAAACTTCCTTTTTTTCTACCTGTATTGTTAGAAACCCCATTAGAGAAAATGAAGTTAGCAAAAGTCAGGCCCTAGATGATTATGATGCTTCCAGCGGGCAGGCCAACCAAAAAATTGTTGTTTTGCTTCCTGGTGAATCAGTGTTAAAATCATTTTCAATCTAACCTGCTGCTCTCCGACCCTAATTTGAAGGTGCTTTGACTTTGAGACGCTTCGGTCCGATCTCTATAGGGGGTGATTCCCTCATGCTCTTGCCAAACTCAAACTGAAGTCTGTCTTTTCTGGGGTGTTCTCGCTGTTGTTGTCTACTACTAACATCTTCATTGGACAACTTCTTAAACTTGATAGAGATTGGAATGCTACTACTACTTCCCCTGGCAAACCTATCCGTTGAAGCACTTTCTGGAGCTCCTCCTTTGTAATTAGTGTTGGTTATTCTAGGATTTGATTCGTCACTTCTCGAGGAATCTGACAGCATAAAATACCCACATCTTCCCTCATGTTGTTTCTTCAGTCGTTTGAACCCCTGGCCAGTAGTGAATTATATTAACTTCAGCAGTCAGACACAAATCATACTTTCAATTACCAAAACCAAAAACAATAGAGCAAAGTTGCTAGATAGCCTTGCAACAAAAAAGACCTAATGAATTGGATAGACTCTTAACAGGAAAATAGCAGAGGTTCTGTGATTAGTCATGCAAACTTGCAGCTAAAATTCTGCAAGACTATGATGATGGAAATTTGGATACAAAATTATATACAAATTAACGAACTAGATGGGGATGCAAAGCAATAGTACTGTGAGAGAAAAATAGGGACATCTGACAACTGTTTAAAAATATGATGATTCTAATTATAGACTACTATGCAGTTCTGCAGAAAATACATTACCACTCAAAGAGGAAATAGTTACTTTGATATTTTTCCCCAGCAAGTGAATTCTTATATTTAAATGAATAGTGGCTGAATATTCAAATGAAAGGTAAATTTGTTTTGGGTAAAAATCAGATATAATTTTCAACTCCCGTGAACCTTTAAAGTTCCGATGGAAGTTCAAAGGTTTCAAATTTTGAAAGATCCAGTGAACTGACATTTCCAATAGCAAAGGATTTTTTATAAGAATAACCATGGATTAAGAAATTACAGAAAGAACACAAAGCATACCTGGTTGTCAGAATGCTTTGATGACACGACATCATTTATATTTCTTTTGTCCACCTTCAGTGAAGAACGGCGCTTAACTCTAAATATCTCTGAATCAGAACCATCACTGTCGTTTTCCACAGTAGGCCTAACCTCTGATCCAGGAACATTGTCTGGACACTCACCCAAGTAGTCATCAAATGTCAGGGAGGATAGAGACGATTCATATGTGCTGCGTGATAACTCTTCAGAGGACCTTTTAGAATTAAGGTTCCTCGTATTAAAATTAGAATTTCCCTTTACCTGCAAGGAAATTGTATGCAACGTGAACAAAATAAATAAATAAAAATAAAAATTCCAATTACTGGATTTCCAACTTAAATTTGTTACTACGAAAATCCAACAAATGACATGAAAACTGTATGCATAAGGTAGCCATAATTAAGCAAAGAGCTATATCTTACATTAGCACGTGCAGTTGAGCCCTCCAGATGCTCTGCAAGAGAACATAGAGTCGATGCAACAAAAGAAGTTTCTGACACTTCAGGACTTAAACTTATTGCCCCACCATTTAACATGGGCACATTGCAAGAAGGACGCTCTAGCTCTTGTGACTGGTCCCGAGTTGTTGAATGACTATGATCACGGTTCAACTCGAGTTTTATCTCACAGTAAGGAGAGTATTCATCTTCATCAACTCTCTCAGACACATTTGATAGCTCAGAGAAATACAAGCTGTCACTACTTCTAGTTTGCAGAATAATCTCCTGTAATATTCCCGCTTCCATTTCAAGCTTCCTGGCTGCAGCTTCCATTTCTGAAATATCCTCTCTTAAACAGATAGAATAATTGCTTCCACATGAGAAATCAAGAGATCCTACATCTGTAATGAGAGAGAGAACTATCATAAGCAACAATACGAAACAAGATTAAAATCCCAAGATCCATCTGGTATTCTAATTGGAAACTAACAGTTTCATTAATTTGCCATAAAAATAAACTAAAATGTCCTATCAAATGGAGATCCTTTATTACAAAAAGGCCTGAGAAAGGTAGCTCAGAACTCCAAAAACACTATATACTGTCAAGAATGGTCAGGGCTCTCTCATGAACCCATTCAACAGACCAATATATGCTCTTAACAGGCATGATGAAAATGGATGAATCCACTCAAATTTTTAGGACATTTAAATAAAAATTAACAAAGGAGGTAAATTAAGCTTATTAGTCTTCAAGTATCCTAATAGAGAACAGCATACCATGGCGGAGACAAACCGGATGGAGATAACAGCTACAGTTAACATAAGCCACATAGCAATCACGTTTACATAGGCTGCAAAGGATAGTTCCATGAGAATGTGAAGAAATACTGGTGCATGTCCCTGATTTCATTAAAAACCAGCGAGCACGATGCTGGAAGCGCATCAATTTCACAAAAGAGGTCTTCATGCAACGATTGGAGACCAAGTCTGATGAGGAATAATCTGAATCTTCAAGTTCAATACTCGCATATAGAAGCGTTGCCTCTTTGCATAACAGTTCTTCATGAGGAAGCAGAGGCGTCCTGTTAAGAAGAGCATAGCGCCGGCTAGCAACAGCACCCAAGGGAAACCAATCACCAATTGCAAAGTTCACTGCCTCACCACAGTTGAAACCTACAGTACAATTCAAAAAAGCAGTATGATTTCTACAATGCTTACATGCAAAATATTAAGTAAAAGAAAGGGAGGAGAAGGGGGAGGAAGATTAACAGACACCAAATCATTTTATCTATTTGCAACTTGAAGAAAACCAGTCTCTAGAAATAACCTACCATGACTGAATCCTGCATGATATGCCCTAGGAAAGGTAACTATAAACTCTCCTGGATTTTGCACAGCCTTATATACAGGGACTTCATGCTTCAACAAAACGTTTGGAGGAAATAAAGTTGTTTTCCCCAATAAAACATCAAAAGCTCCATCTTCCCCATCAGTTGATAAGATATCACGGGTATACACACGTTCCCTGACAACCTTCTCAAATTGCAAAGCCGCATGACCTGGAATTCCATACCAAGTTTTTGATGCCCCACAGTGATGGTAATTGATACTGCCACATAAGAAAGAATAAGAACATGAATAATGCATTAAAAGATAAATGGCTTCTCTGAATTCATGCATGATCAACCCACACCTGTACAAATAATGGTCCTCAACATGCCAAGCAAACATACTAAATAGCATTCCCATATAGAGCATAGGATCAGTTACTCCCTGCAATAAATCCAACATAAGCATCCATGGAACAAGGTCTGTAAATAACTGATAGCAAAACTCCAAAGATATAGTGTAATTACCGGAATTGCAGTTTCTAGAAGACGCAAAATGGACTTAGGTAGCCTTGAAAGTCTCTGAAATAATAAAAAATAACAAGATAAAGTTAGTTAATAAATGCAGTACAAATACAAGTTCAACCAAAAGAAGAAAAGACACATTTGAGAGAGAGAGTGAGAGAAAGAGAGAACAAATTGGTTATTCCATAAAACAAAATAGTCAACCACTTGAGAGAAATTTTATTAAAGAGATTTGAAAGAACCAAACATCTCACTACAATTATCAACATTATATGCATTCATCAATTTTGAGTTCCTCATAAAGTGGTCTTTATATGGCTATGAACTCTAATCATGGTTTTTAGGGGCCTAAAAGCACCATACCACAGCTACCACATAGATCATGTTAGCGACAAAATGATCCTTCTATTCCAGATTACAACAAGCTTTATCTCTTTCTTTTTTTCTCCTACATATCAAGCTCTTCAGCATAGGATTGTGCAACCCAGTTTTTACTCCAATGCTCTTTCAATCATACTATATTTACTCGGCCCTAGTGCCATTAATCTTCAAGCTAAATTTCCTGAGCGCCCAAGTATTTAATGACTGAGAACTAAACTACAGTGCAGGTCATCCTAGACTCGAGTCAGAAAAACCGTAAGCATGTTATAAGAGAATCAATGAACTACTACACGTTTGGCCAGATGTAATTATTATTTTCTCGAATTGCTTCCCTAATTTAAAAACTAAATGAACACCTATCTGAAGAAAAAACCTGACAGATTTTAAAGCTTTAGCAGAATCAACACCTTCAAATTCCATTTGCTATTTCCAAGCGGATCAGTGGGAGAAGACGAAAAGGCACTGCCATCAACATCACAAGCATATTCAACAGTTTCTGTCTTTCCACAAGCAATTTCATGCCAAAATTCTTTTTCCAAATATGTGGCAGGAAGAGACCCAGAACTACAATATCGACGAGCAAAAACCTTGTTTGCCATTTTCTCAAAATCACGGAAGGTGTAATTTCTGAAAAGTTACAATCTCAATTCAAATACTGGAAGAAATTATTAAGTCAAACTTCTCGTTATACTTAGCAGCAATATAACGCTTACCTTCCACTCATGAAAAAGGTGACCTTGTCATCATTGTCCCACTCAGCAAGCCTAAGAGGTTGTACTCTGGTTGTAAACTTGAATCCTGCTTTCTCCTTCATCAACACAACCCCAGCTGGAACAGAAGCACTTAAAGGAGAAACAATCTTGATAATTCCTGAAAAGATCAAAGTATGTTTGAAAGAAGAGGGTCATTGTACGTTTCAGAAGGACCTTAAACATTTTAGTACTAAAACAGATTAGCTTTTAGTGAAGAAGCTATAGAAACAGAAATGAAGAAGAAATTAACATTTGGCATTAAATAAGCAAAAAAAAAAAAAAAATACACAAGATCTTTGAGTACTAAGTACAAGGACCCAACACATGAAGGGAAGCCTAGCATCCCTCCAAGTCAGTCTCTAGGGTTCTGACCATTAACCAATAAAGTGCCTATAGGTCTCAATTCCCGTAGAGCCTTATGAACTCATGTGCATGTCCCCATGGACAAGCATGCATCCAAGAATGTCAAAAGTTTGAATGTCAATTTGAAATGCTTAAAGCAACATTACATCAACTAAATCAATAAGAAAAGTTATAAGAAGCATACCATATCTTGAAGCTTCTGGAGCTATCTTCTGCAGATAAACAAAAGGATCCTCAAACTCTTCCTTTGTTGGACAGTATACAGGACACTCAGGAATTCTTTCAGTCCAATCCAGATCACTAGTGTCAAACTTTTCCACCTTACGCTTTGAGAAAATATCCTTCTCGTTTATAGCACCATTAGACCTAGAAAAGGAATCCGCATTACCATGTATTCTAACACCACAGGATGCTGAAGCTCTTAAAGCATCCCCTCCACTTCGAGCCATCATATTACTGAAACCTACAGGCCCCGCGACAGTTTCTGATTTCATTCGCTGAAGCCTTTTCCGCTTCAGAAATTCTAATCCATTTTTCACCTCTTTGGACAAACAAACCCTTCCCTCCACCTGTCAAGTAACGGAATTAATATGATTAGATTAACAAATCCATAAACAGAAACAAAATGTGATAGATACACAGTGCAAGGTCAAAATAGTTTTTGTTAAGGTTCAACATAGAGTTAATTACTCCTAAAATTAGAAGACAACAAACAATTAACAACATAGTAATTGCAAAGTCAGATTGAATGAATCAAAGCTATAACATTACTTTGCAGTTCAGTAAAAACAAATGGTCTAAAACCCCTTAATAAGAGAAGCTACAGCAACCTCAGTTGCATCAGAGCAAACTGCGAAAGTCCAAAATCTAAACCTTCAATGGAACAACCACAACAATGGTTTACCACATAAACTTTGGCCCAAAACATTAGTCAATCACGTTTATCAGGGGAGTCAAGAAATAAATAAATAAAGAACCCCAAGCAACGACGAGATAGCATATATATAAAGAAAATACAGGTTTAACAAGCTGCATTCACCCAACTAGTCCGTGATTTATGCCACTAAGAAACGAACTCAACGATGAAATTAAAACTGAGACATCAATTTGGTCCAAAATTCATACATGGGATGGAAATACATAGAATGAGCAGAATGAAGACATTGACATACGAGTCTACTGCATATCAAGATAGAATTCACAAAGTAGCCTGTTCCTTAACATTTTTCATACAAAATTATATAGGTATCGCATGTCTTAATTATAACAAAATTTAAATTGGAAATATGCATTAGGAGTGGATCTCTATGGAATTTCTTACTAAACGAACGGAACCAACTAGATGTGATCAAAAAATTTACGACAGAAAACCTGAGTCTTATCCAAAAGTTAAATAAAGCACGGTCAAACCGAATTCAGCAATATTCAACAATTGCATGCATTCAAAGGGAAAAGTCTTCGCCATGATAATCACCGCGGATAATCACATGTTAAAATAATAAAATTAAAAATCTGAAACCAAAAATAGAAAATAAATGTATTATAGGCAGAAACACCTATAAATCTTGGAATATGCACCTTAACCAAAAATTAAGAAATTATTATCAAAAAATTTCTATATTAAGCTAAATTATGAAGTAAAAGCAAAATCGTAAATCCAAAATTATCTAAATTACATTCATGCATCGATGCGTAGCAGGAACCGTACAGAATTCTTAATTATTTGAATCAAGGAACCAGACCAAAATTCCGAAAATATCGAATCAACGAAAAAATCTGTAAAAGAAATTAATGAAAATTGTACCCACAAAATAAACGAACAATGTACAAGATCTAAACAAGGAAAAAAATTACAATAAAGAATAATTAAAGGGAAAAAAATCCCACAAACTCTAGTGAAGATGCTGATAAATCAAAACCAAAGAAGCAATAACAGCCCAAAAAAATTAAAACAAGAACACAAAAAAAAAAACAATTAAATACCATCTCATTCCGAAGTCTCTTTCTATACGCCTCCGTCTTCGTTCAGTCGGCGGAAACCGAGTATAAAAAAACGCAAAACTAACAAGAAAACCGAATCAGAATCCACAAAACCAAACCCTAGATCACGATCCCAGCCATGTCCAATCAACAGCGAGCCTCCAAAGAGAACCAGGCTCGCCACATTCTCGCGAGGCGACCCAAACGACACCGTACGGAGACAAGAACGGAGATCCTGAGCCTTTTACGACCAAGCCAAGAAACCAACGAGACAATTGGAGAGAATCAGCGAGACAGAGCCAGCAATTTTCCGGCGAAGGGCGGAGACTATTCGCCGGAGAAAGCAGTTTTCCGGCGAGGGAAGGAGGTTTCCCGGCGAGAGGATTAGAAAAAATAATAAAATAAAAATGGAGGGAGAGAACAGTAGAAAGAGGCAGGAGAGAAAGGGAAGGCTTAGAAAACCGGAAAAGAGTTAAGAGAGGATAATTTATAGTTTTATACCCTTAAAAATATTGACGCTTTATTCGTATGATAACCAATTATTTTTTTTATTTTTTTATTTTTATTTATTAAAAATTACAAAATATATATATATATATATATCCTTATTAATTAATCCAAATTAAAAGGTGCGTGAGCGAAAGTGGTGGTTGTTAGGTGGTTCAACCAAACGCTTGCCGGCCAAAACGCGTTTTTCCACTCCGTTCGCGTTTCGCTGGTTTTGGAAGCCTTAAGTTTTCTTCCGTGACAATATTACCCCTGTTGAGACCAAAAATTTTCACAGGATTAGTGCTGCCGTATTTGTGTAAGGGTAGTAGGGTCAATTTAGAGGTCGGTGTAATCAAAGAGTTCTGGTTCCTGTTTTGGTCAGAAAAACAGAAAGCGTCAGGAAAGAAAGTATTATCACGTGCGTCCAAGTGCCTCTATGTTCTAAAGGGCGACCGTTGATTTCGTTTATTTTCCAGATTTGAAGAGTCAACAATCACAGGAACGACTGGATCAGATATCCCATCTACGTGCACTTTCTTGTTGAAATTGCCGACTCGTACAGAATCGTTTTCACGTACCTTCCAGTTAGTTACCAATATACTTGGAAAGACATACTTGTCCTCGCTTTGTTACCCGCTCTCACACCAACGAACAAGGGTAATTCCGACTTTTCAGAAATTTCCAGGTGCACTGTACCGGAGCAATGGAAGTGGACTAACTACCCTCGTGCGTGACCGCGGGTAACTCCAAAGAACAAGTTGGACACGACACGTGCTTAAGCGGCCTGAATTCAAGTACACGTGGCAGAGGATAAGGCCGTGGTTTATAGGATTCAATATTTTACTGTGGGTGCTGCCAGAACCTATACAACTGGCGGTTACAGCAGGTTTCACGCGCCTGTATGACCGGGCCCAGCTTTCCCTTTTCCCTCTCTCTATTCACGAGAACACCTATGCTCTGAGTCTCACAGAAATTAAAAAAGTGAAAATTAAAAATTCAAATTAAAAAAATATAAAAACCGCCGTGGTTTCAGGTTACCGGTAACTTCTCCTCTCTTTCTCTCTCTTAATGCCATTGGCGGGTTTGTCTTTAAGCTTTTGTTACGCGGAGGTTGGCCTAATGATTAGTTTTCCACAGTCAGCGAAAACGAAGCCTTTGAATAAATTACGTGAACACATAGACATCTGTATGTACAGGGTATTGGCGGCTCGGCTGCTAAACTGAGTCAACGATTCACACTTGCCTTATTCAGCTCAGCGGCTCGCCAGCTCGTTTACTCTGAGCCGGCTTAAACTCCTATTTTTCCGAGTTAATTTTCCCGGGAAGGAGAATTTTGGGTATTTTTTCTTTCAATGAAATGACAAAAGATGCCTTTTATAAATAAAAAAGGAAAATATTTGTAAGTAAACTGTGCCACAATAAATGACCCTATCGCATCACGGAATTTACTCGACGTAGTACACAGGGCTACCTTACTTTAAGCGTACGTTGAGGTTGAGTGCACTCGCTGTCAGAGACCGACGTGTGGCAGGGGAGAGGGTAGTTTGGGGAATTGGAGTTGACGTGTCCTATGGAAAGGGCGAGTGTATTGGTTTAGATAGGGGATGGAGTGGAGGGTACGATTCTGTTTCTGGAAGGTTCTGGAATTGACGAAAATGCCTGATGAATAGTGAGAAATCACTTGAATGCCTTTCACTTTTTGGGTAGGCGTATGTTTTGAGTACAATGTGTCATTTTACTTTGGGACCACCCAAAGGAACCAGCCTTTGGTTTTATTTTATTTTTAAAAAAAATAATAATCATAATAATAACATAGATATGAGATCCTATGCTGGAGATCCCCCTGGATTGTTCAATTTCAGCCGTTTGATCCTCCTACTTTTCCCCATCGTTTTCAAATCACTCACATAGCAATTTTATGTATGAGCTTATACACTTGGGATGTGCCCTTTACTCTTTGGGGGGGTGTAGGTGATAGAGTTATGATACCTCATTTATCATCATCACCTACAAAAACTGAACAAATTAAAGCTGGAGAGAATTAACATCTAAAAGAGTCTATAAAAAGGTGTAAATTTCCAAAGTACCACCTACATCTTTGGAACTTGAATTTACCAAATGGGGCATCACTTGATGAGAATTACAAGTCCAACATGGTCATTTTATCCTTTCGTAAAAAGGGGCAAGTTTTATTTATTTTTAGATACATATTCATATTGAAGTAGACCCATACTAACATGTTTACATCAAGGTTTTAGTGTATATTTATGTAACAGATTGACATGGAAAGGAGGTTTGGTTTATTTATGCATTTCCTCATTCTCAATACGGATAAGAAAACAAATAAAGAAATAGAAATGTGTGTATGTTTTTTCCTTTTTTTTCCTCTTTTTTTTTTTGTATGGGTGATGTGGATGTTAAAAATTCTATTTGGATAATTTGGGAAGGAAAGTGGGGGCAGAATCCAAAGGGGCACATGGATAGTTGACTGTGTGAGTACCCTACACGCAAAGCAAATTTGGTAAAACATAGCCGCCAATAATCTTTCATGGGGTTTTAATTGCATGGCGCTTCAACATTTTCATAAATTAAATCTAATAAATTGTTGACAATAAAGGTCAATATGCCCATATACTACTTTGGTGCAAGTTTAGATTTTATTTTATTTTATTTTTATTTTTTGTCTCCAAATAAGATTAATGGGTATAAATTATTGGGAGAAAAAAATGGGTGTATATTAATGGAAATTAAAAAATGAGTAGAAATTGATTAAAGACAATGATAGAGACAGAGAGAGAATACTATAAGGTATTTTTTTAGGGCATGAGTTTCTATCAAATGAAAATGATTTTTACCCCAAAGTTTGGGAGTGATAAAAACTGCACTTTTCTTAGTTGCAAATGGCCAAAAATGGCTGAAATCTTGCCCCCAAAGGTTGCTCCTGAAATGCAACCAAAAACGCAGGCTTCTCTATTAAGATTGGTTCCAAAAAACTGTGCCTACAAACTAAACCATTTTGCACCACCCCATCTCTTTCACATTTGTATTATGTCATTTTCTTATTGTCTTGATTACAAATAAGGAATCTTTATTTTAAGACCCTATCCAATTACATTTCTGTACCAACATAAGCAAAATAATAATAATAAAAGTTAATTAACTATATGCATCCAATCATGCAGCCTTATCACCTATAACACTCCTACCTACTATTTTAATGACACAAATATAAAATATAACAACACCACCACCACTACCACTGCAAGCAACAGGGAATCTAGTTTGTAGTAGGTGCCCAGTAATATAAAATCTCAGCACCTTTACATGATTTTTTTTAAAATTATTTGTAGTACAAGAGTGGGCCACCAACCCAGCATTAGGTACATAAAGAAATAAAAAGGGCAAATTGTTTAAGGAAAAAAAAGTTTGGTGACCCAAAAATGTGTTACATCAAAAGGGTTAGTGAAGTCTTAATCAGCTTTGTGGTATATAAGCATATTGTGTAGGATAATGCCCCATTGGACAAGGTTGTGACAATGTGTGTGTGTGTGTGTGTGTGTGAGAGAGAGAGAGAGAGAGAGAGAGTAAAGAAATGATGTTACAGGAAGAAAAAGGGAAATCTATGCAAGTTTGGAGCAGCTTCAAGAAAACTTAATGCAATTGACAAAATTAAGACAACTTTTACCAAGAAACTTACACGTAAAAGTGGTGAATCTATTTGAGAATGTACTTGAAAAAAAAAATATAAGCCTTAAAGAGCAAGGAAAAAACATGGAGGCTACTATAACTAATAGAGGGTTGTAATCTGGTTGCATGGGATTGGCCTGCAAAGTTCCTGATTAAGATATATTAACTTAACTAATTATAATCAATTTCCAAATTCTGATTTTACCCTTCACTACTCCAACACCCATTTTTCAAAACAAAGCCTTACCCATCATCCCAAATTGCCCAAATATGCTTGCATATATATATATATATATATATATATATATATATATATATAGCTGATATTTGCTTCTTAATAAGAGCCTATTTTTTATTTTTATTTTCCCTTTCTTCCTTAAAAGTTTTTGTCAAAAGGAAGGTTTGCAAAACAACATGTACTGCAACAAAGTACAACTTAATTTTTTCCAAAATATAAGAGGGTCCAGAATAAAATCCTTTCTTGAAGATGACAAACAGAATGACAAAGAGATTGATGTTAAGATTTCTCTCAGCTTAAATTGTCAGCTATTCCAACCAACTTATTATTCAATTTGGATGTAGGGAATAATATTATATTCAGCATTATTGATGTCCATTTGACCAAGTCTCCATGTGCTCAACATTTATTACTCTCTTTAGGATGAAGCTTGGGTTCTCAAAGTAACATGGTAACAATTATGTGATATACACATATTTTATACTAATAATGTTATATGTCACCACTTAATTAATATCAGATTCACCGTTTGTCTACAATAGCTTTTGGTTATAGAAGATGCTAGAAATTTTGAAATTTAAAATGCATTTTGAATAACATAACACTTGACATGTTATAAAATATTAAAAAAAAAATAAAATTACACGTTAAAAAATATTTTAATTCTTTTACTAAAACTATAAAACTGAATTTTAAAAATATAATACTTATAAAATTCTTACATGTCAACGAGAATATAAAAAATATTATTAGTAAGTTTTTAAATTTTTTATAATTAAATAAGTTGAAAACTATAATATGATATTTATCATATTATTTTGAATGCACTTGAAATCCTAATAAATATTTTCCTTTGATAACGTGGTCAATTAAAAAAATTATATTTTATGTAAAAATTTATTTGAGAGAAGCAAACGAACGCCAATAAAATTCATCGTCGTCGTCATCATGAAGCTTGTTGGTGATGATTAGTATTGATAGCAAATATTATTATTCTATACTAATAATCTAATAGAAGATGCACAATCTTCTTTTTTTTAAACCACGGAGCGTTCACAGCTAAGAATGATACCTACAAATTTTTGACTTTGCATTTTTGAACTTTCTTTGTCGTTTTGTGTGTTGAAAAATGGATAAAAAAGAAAGAAAAAAAGAATCAAATAGAGCACATATAAACCTCCAAGAAGGGAAAGGTCAACTCAGTTATGGTAATCAAAAACAGTTTTCGATAAACTTGATCATGATATCCATAACTAAGATGGAATATAACATTAAGTACTTTGCTTTAAGACCACCATCACAAAGTCATTCACCAAAAAAACAAACCACCATCACAAAGTCTATAATGTTTGGTACATTGTTTTGTGTGTGGTTGATTGCTAATCATTCATTTTCTTTTTTTATTTTACTATAAATATATTATGTACTCTCTATACTACATTTATTATATAAATAGTATAAATGATTTACTCCTTCATATATATATATATATATATATATTGGCAAATGATTTACTTCTTTATATAGGTTTTAATTTTAAATAAAATAAACTAATATTATTTTTTAATTCGAATTTGTATACATGTCTTCAACCATATATAGTAGACTGAGAAATGTAATGCAAGATTTAAGGGAAAATACTCTATAAATTAAAAGAAAAATAATTTGTGGCTTTCTAATATTTATGCTTAATGGCTATGTCTCTTTCCATTGGCCTAATAACATGCTTTCCACATCCATCCCCTTGAAGGTATGGGTCCAAGTCACGCTTCCCTCCTTAGTTTAAAAAATTATTATAATCATGATATAAAATAATAATAATAATAATAATCATTAGGAAATATTAGTCTTCGTTATTTCAAAAAAAAAATAAAAAATTATCCTTTAAGTTATTATATAGTATAGGGTACATTATATAATATTGGGTACATAACTACTTCACAATATGAAGAGGTTTTCTACATGTTACCTTATAATATAATCCTTTTAGTGGTTTACTTCAAAAGGTTGTTGCTAATATAATTTAAGTAATTAATACCTATACACATTCACACATGGAAAAGTTAAGTTGTGTATTAAGTCCTACTTTTATATATATATATATATATATATATATATATATATATATATAATAATTAGCAATATATATGGGCGGTGAAGAATTTCCAAAAAATGGGCCATGTTGGACCTAGTCACAAAATGTAATTAATTGTTGCTGAGAGATAGTTATTTTGACTAAAACCATATTGTCAAACCGAAGATTTAAACACCATTTCCCATGTGACCAGAGAAGGAAGCAGAGATGTAGAAGAATCATATGGAGAGTATCACATTTCACTGTCACAAAGTATATCCAACAAAATTCCAATTTGAGTCAAAGACATATACAATATTTATGCATAAAGACACTTGTCCAGAGAAGGTTCAGAAATTGAAGAACACTTGAGAGAGAGAAAAAGAACAAAGTCGACAAAGTCCAAAACTGGCTAATACTGCGTACTAGTATTCTTCTCTGACCTTAAGACACGCCATTTACTCAATTCACATTGAATTAATCAAAAGCTCTTTGATTGAATTTTGTCCACAGAGTTTCTAAAATGCCACCGTTTATTCATGTTCTTGAGCGCCTATTTGACTCATTCTTTTATGATTCTAATCCTACTTTATTACCTTTAGACCCAGCTAATATCTATGACCCTTGACCATGACCCCCATTTGGTTTTTATCCCATCAGCTACCAACCTACCAAGTTTTCGTCTTTGCCTTGTTTGTTTGCTCATGGGTCAATATCTATACTATAGTTTATGGACGGGAAAATCTTACTAAATTCAAACAAAATATATATATATGCACGTAAAGTAACAATATAATTAAGGGATTATTTTGTAGCCAAGAGTGTGAAAGATTGACTAGGAATTGCTTATTACTATTACCTTGTATCCCCCAAAAAAAAAAAGAACGTGGGTTATCGACATTAATGTGTGTGTATTAATAGAAAGTATGAAAGCTAGCATTTCCATTGCACATTGCCACTCTCATTCGTTTAAGAAAAGGGTGAAGATTGTGGGTCAATTTTTTTTCCTCAAATTTTCCAGTAGCCTCCCATTAAGCCAATCAAAACCAGACGACACGAAGAGAGGAGAGAGTTCATGGCAGTGGAAACCACCACGTTGCAGCCTACTTAAAAAAAAGGCACGGCCAACTTTTCCACTTTGGTATGTTGGTGGCCAAAGCCAAGCCACCATGCTTTCACACATGGAAAATGACATATACTTAATCAGTGCGATATATGTATACCTGAAAAGTCCAGTGTCTTCCCACATCTTTGCCTTTTATAATCTTCTTTCTCTCTCTCTAATCTTCGGGTACAAAAATTAGCTAAGTAAAAGAATCTGATTGGGTTTATATTTCTTTAATGTAAAGGGGTTTGATTGGGTTTGTATTACTTGTGTAAGCTGCCAATAAAACATGCAGATTCGTGGTTGTCACCTTGTCATTCGTAGTACAGGTTTGGTTCAATTTTCCATATAAAATAAACATTTTATATAATATTGATAATAATTCATTAGACCATTCGTTCACACATCAGCAAATCCAGCCTTTTGTGCCCCTAAACACTGCCTTATCTCTTTAATTAAAAATTGACCTTTTTCATTGCCTAATTAATTGCTAATGCTTTTGTTAATTATTTTCTTGTTTTTGAGAGTACGTACAGCTTCAAAATAAAGTTGGGTTTTATGAACACCAATATATAAACAAAACTCCCATACTTTACTGGGTCATGTTTGGCTTCCTCTTTATGAACATCAATAAGAACATGTACGCAAAATATTGCACATCTTGAGCTAATTTTAGGGATAAATGTTCATCACAAAGAGGTATATATACGCAGATATATATATATATATATATATAGAGAGAGAGAGAGAGGGGGTGGGGTAGAGAGAGTTTTGACCTATTAATTTAGAAACCGCAAGTGGGATTACCAAATTTCTTGAGCCACTGAAGAAGATAATGTCCAGAGAATTGAAGAGAACAAACAATGACATCTGAGGTAAAGATTCTGTGGACGGAATCATAAAAATCAAGTATGTATTATATATAGAAAAAAACCAAAATATGAAAAGTGGTTGATTTTTTGGGTTTAATTGGACTGATTCAAGTTCAACAAAAAAGATGAGGTTTTTAAGTCAAGGTCTTTGCCTAACAAACATCACTTTCATCCAAATACTAGTCAAAATCTAAGACATATTTCAACATCTTTACCGCTACTTTCTTCCACCCCAATCTAAATTCAATTAGAAACTGACCATTCAAACCCCTTCTACACAAATTATATATATATACACTACATGAATTGTAATTGTCAAAAATAATATGTATGTGGGTCTTGGGGTTTGATTAGAAAGACCAAAAAGTGAATGACACTTGGATTGGTTACAGGTCCTTAATCATTTGACTTTGTATAAATAAATTATATATATATATATATATATAATATAAAAAAATGAGACTCTGGAGTAGTAACATGGAAGCCAATTATGAGAGGCATAACGATCTTCTCATAATTGAAATTGTAGTTATGGGCTGAGATACCATGCCCATACTTAGGGGCACCAAATGGGTTGACTTTCATATAACATCGTAAAGCCCAAATCAATCTAATATAAATATTTTATAGCAGGTCAAAGAAAAAAAAATTATTTCAACTTGTGGGAACTTTTTGTACCTATATGTGTATATAATTTTAAATAATTCCAATAATTATATGTTATATATTGTGGAAAATTTAAAGCTGGCTTGCTTTTGACCTGGCCTTTGTACGCATATGTCATATCAATTTCATGTGGCTTATTTTATTTTCTAAAATCACCACAATCTTTTTATTTGGTCTCCATATAATACAAGTATAAGAAAAATAGTTTTACACCAAAAGAACATTATTCATACGTAAGAATTAAAAGATGTGCTAATTTGTTTTTTATAATTATTTTGGTGTTAGGTAAATTACTTAATATAACATATAAAGAGAATATGTAATGTGTGAATTAATTTTCTCTCTTGGTGGCTCTTTTTATTTGCCTCAGAAAATTAAGTTATTATGGGCCATTTCATTTTAGTAAAAAGGTTGGGCCTATGAAATTGATTCTCTTTGGACTTTTTCAGATTCAGAGGTAGCTCAGCTTTTGTGGTGGTTGGCCAGCCCATCAAATATAATACCGAGCAACTTTAACCGAAAGTTTCACTTTACAAAAGGCAAATAAAACCTTATTCTGTTCCATACATATTCCTGAACCTGAAGCCTTCTTCTCTCTTCTTCCATCTCTCTCTCTCTCTTTTTTTTTCTTTTTTTTTTTACATAATTAAATAACCAATTGAACCTACTTCTTAATAGTTTAAACTTTTGAAAGCAATCGTAAATAGTAATTAGAGCCAAAGATCCATATATAATGTCTAAGATTCAAATTATCCTACCACCCAATCTACATGTGAATAAGGTCTAAGGTCCAAATATTACTATTATCCAATTTACAAGTGACTTAAGGTCTAATGTTCAAATAGGAGAGCCTTGAGAATATAATAATATAAACTTATTTGTGAATCCTCATGGCTTGGCTAGGCTCACTAACATTACTCATTATAATTTCTCTTGTTTATTTCATATTGCTGAACTATTTGAGAGTTGGAAACTGATCATTAAGAGAATAAGAGATTCTTCTCATCTAAAAATTTACCCCCAGAAAAAAAAATGTCTATCTCATCTAAAAGCTTTTTGGCCAAATTTTAAGCTGCATGGGCACTACAATTGTGAAACAAAGCTGGTAATAAATTTGTTATTGTCCTCTAGTTTAAGATAGTTTAACTTTAATCTCCTAAAATATGGTATTCAGCCTTAATTTACTCATCTAAAAGCATTTTGGCCAATCTTACACTCACTTTTCAGGATCTAGAGATGTTGATCAAGCTGGTAATTAAGGTCAGCTAGCTAAATTCCAATCATTTTATAAGGCTTTGAATATATTTCATTTGCATGATTCACTATCATTTTTCTTAAAAACATTGCAGAACAAAAAACATAGGAGTAAATACATATAATATGGCATCCAATGATGACTGATAGTACAATGTACGGAGAAGAATAAATAGAAAGAGAGAGACATGAGAGGCCATGAAATATATGAGAAAGAGAAATTGTTATAATAAAGAAATTTCAGAAGCATTGAATTCATAATAAACACAAAAGGGCAAACAGACAAGCAGGAGTCAATACCCGAACCACCACCCTTGGTGATTGGTGAGGCCCAAAATCTCCCTTTCAAATTTTGTTCCAAACTCTTTTTTTTGAAGCCTAACCAGAAACCAAGGGTCTTATCTGGTGCGTTCTTGACTCCCTCATAACCACACAAACCTTTCAGGGTCCACACAAACCCTGCTTTGGTTCAATCAAAATACACACAATAATGGTTCACAAACCTTTTTCAGAGACACACTCACCTACCACCTAACACCTAACACCAACCAAGTCCCCCCAAATAGTTACAGCACCATATACTTTCCCTTATTTGTCAAACGGCAAGACAACCCGAGAAACCACTTTTTCATCCAACATTCCTACCCCACCTATTTCACCACCAATTCAAAAAAAAAGAAGAAAAGATCCATCAAACAAAAATGACATTGGGTCAAAAGCCAAAGGGAAAGTAGTTGTAATTCTCTAGGGAGACCAAAGAGATAGGATTGTATATGTTGGATGAAAGATTTGCTCGCCTTGGGAAATTAACCATCCAGGCTATTGCTTGGGAGCAGCACTGCTGTTGGGGTCAGTGCAAGAGCCCCCGACACTGCCATTATCAGTGCAAGTGCTGCTATTGTTACCAAGAGCACCAATTATCTGCTGGACTGTGTTGCATAAGTGGTTGTTGATGGCAGTCACGCTGGAGAGGTTGAGCTTGGCTGATGGAATTGTGCTGGCAAGAACTTGGAGTCCCACTGTGAGCAGACAACTTGAGCCGGCATTACTGGCGGCGGCTTGTCCTGTGCAATCTTCCGATGATGGGACCGAGCTTCCATCAGTGGCATTGGTCGTGGTGGTGGTGTCACTGGTTGGTTCAACTGGGACAATGACAAACCCTAGGGGAAGGAGTGGAATGCAGGATGGATCCTCGCCGCTCATGGCGAGCTGGATGGCATCGACGTCGAAGGTCGAGTATACGACAAGGCTGCCGGATTGGTCTGTGCAACTCTCTTGCAGCATCAACTCTACGTGCTGAGATGAGTTGCTGGCTACCTGCATGCAATGGAAGGAAATGATTGGTCATTCAGGAACTAACATATAAAGTGATAGAAATTAAGAAAAACATTTAACACAAATTCTATGTTTCTGTAGGGAAAAAGTAAGCTTATTGTGATAATATGTCTTTCATGTGTGAACAGTTAAAAGTTACAATTTAGTGCATGATGAATGGTTGAGATTAAAGGCTAATGAGAAATTTGCATAGTGATCGAGATAGGGTGTGATGTACAATTTCTTGTAAATAACTTTATGGAAACATTACTTTTGTAATTAAAAAATGGAGGGAAAGAAGAAGTAATTATAGAAGTATGCAAACAAAATTTCAATTGGAGTTCCTAAAAAAGTAAGAACAATAATTATTGCAGATACTTCTTTATATATTATAGAATTAACACCTAAATATAAAATTAACACCTAAATATAATTACCCTATCATATGAAATTTTACGTACCAAATAAATTTCAGGAATAATTTTACTATGTGAAAGAGCATCCCTTGCATAGTCAATATTTGTCATTTGAAAACCCTATCTCATTTGTTCTTTAAAATGTGATAGCATTTAAAAAAAAGAAAAAGAAAAAGAAGAAGCTTACATTGATGCGAAGAAGGGAAATGCAGTTTCCCGGATGAGAACCGTTTGCAATGTGAGCCACTTCATGTAAGGAATTACCATTGGAAAGAACATCCAGCTGCACAATGCACATACTAAGTTTCAATATGTCCATTTAATTGCATTCACGTGCAGACATTGAAGTTTTGGATATACAAATGAGTACTGAAATACGCATGATACGTACATATAAATGACCAACCTGTGATCTGCGGCGTTCATCTCTTAAGAGGTCAAAGACCTGGTAGTGAGAATATGGCAGCCAAGTAGTAGAAACAGCGCTGAGAATGACCCCATTGGGTTGTCCAGGCTCTGTGATTTTCCTTGTGGTTATCCTTACCGTATCCTCAGGAGAATCAGATAGAGCAGTCCAGGATTGGCTACTAGACGTGCTCATATTAACACAAAATGTTCTTATCATCCTTTGTGCCAGCTTCATCAAGTTCCTTCGTGCTTCCGGAGAAGGAATCACTGCAGACATGACCATGAAACAATGTCATATTAATCCTTCTATAATATGGGCGTACATCCCACTAAGCAGTAGAATTTAACCTCCAAGATCTGATATATTTCTGGCCATGAGGCTTGCAACTCTCTCACATTGTCTCTGTAAGACGGCTAACCAGCGATGAGCACCAAATGCCATCCCACTATACACAAAGTGACTAAAAGTTTGATGGATTGGCTTCTCTTCTATCTCTCCATGTTCCACCCATGTAACCTTAATTTACACAAAAGAAAAGCGAGAAAATAATTGTGTTGCTTGTAATGCAAGAAAGCCTATTTCAAGAGGGAAAAAAAACTGATTAATTACATAGAAATGAGCTTTGAGCTTTGAGTTTCGTACCGTTGAATACCCATTGGGCATATCTTGGATAACGCAGCCAGAGGGTCGTCTCCTGTATCTGGGAAACGAAGCCTGAATATTGTTGTCTTGGAAGCTATCAATGGGGAAATCAACGATTGCCCATGTTCCCTCCTCTGCATTTTGTTGGCAGTATCGAAGGAAATGAGCTTCTCGAGTCGGCACCAGAGGAGAAACAACTTGCAATTCGGCGTGCATCTGCTCAAATCAAACAGTAAATTAATGTTAAAGAGTTTTGTATACATTAACCTCACTAGCTGAATTAATCATGAAATCTAAATTCTAGGAAGGAGTTGTGTACCAGCTGAAGTGAACCACTTGCTTGGCCAGAAGCATCTGATGAAATAACTTGAACAGTCTTAGCTCTTGAAACAATAGAAGGGAACAAGTCCATCCATTTATTCTGTCAACATGAAGAAAAAAAAACAAAGAAATTATATTATATCCACTTGTTTATATTTTTATATTTAATAAAAGTAGATTACTTGAAAAAACAAAGGGATCCATCGGAATACTTACAGCATCAAGGAACGCATCCACAAGAGTGATGCTATTCATTATAACAACAGCACTGTGACGAGTAGCTTCTGTCCTGAACTCACCTGAATGCTGCTTCAGGTTCAAAGGCCATGAAAACATCCTTGCATGCTCTTCAAGGTTGAGAACCTCTCTGCCACTTTCGTTGTTTCGTATCCAAAGAGGTTGAGAAGCCTGGCACATCTTCACGAGTTCATCCATGGACGACATAGCTAATTCCATTGCAAGTGGCTTTTCTTCTTCTAGTAGCAGACCACTCTCAGGGTAGTGGTCAGGTTCTGGTGGCAACATAGGGACAGGAACCATATCGGTACACGAACCCATTGGGTCCGAGAAATGCCTGGAATAGATGTTCATGTCCAACTCCAAGGATGGAGGCATGAGGTGTGGAGGTGGGGGTGCAATTGGTTGTATTCCTCGGCCAGCGTACCGCGAAGTGAGACAACAAACTTGCTCTAGCTGTAGAATACAATTATATATCTAGTTTTCAGAGCCACTACCAGCAACTTATAATTAGGAACACAAATGATATTGACTACAAGAAAATTTTCAGGCTTCTTTCAAGCAATTCTTACAGCAATGTGAGTGAACTTTTAAGGGTTGGTGATACTACTCAATATTTTTCATAGGCTTATTCCATTTAATATATATTATTATCAAAACTTCATTTTATACAAAATTTTAGTATTTTCCAAACTTCATTCGGTATGATGAAAAAAGACAAACAGATATAGAGGAATTGAATCATGGTTTTCCCGTTCAAAAATTTAGGGACAAAAAATAATTACCTCTTCTCTAAGACGAGCATTCTCAAGACGAAGTTGCTGCTCGTCCAAGCCAATGTCTCCGACCATGGCAGGACCTCCACAGTTAGGGCATATAACATTGCGAAGAGCAGCCTGTAGCCTGTAATTATCATTTTTTAAGGACTCGTTTTCTGCTCGAAGTATCACATTATCAGACCGGTCTTGTTGTGCCTATATAGATTATAAAGCAACAAGAGAATTAAACAAAAGTCCAAAACCAAGTATTATCTACATCTTAAAGATATACATGTACATTTACGTATACATATATCCAAGGAAAGCCCTTGAAATTAATGGAACTTAAAATGATCATAAAACTCCACCACCGTAAACCCTAAAAAGGCATAGCATTTATTTTCTGTAAAATGGTTGGGAAGCACAAGTTTAGGTGTGGGTTTATTCCGCATCACAACGCACATTAATGGAATTCAGAGAGTTATTAATGAAAAGACTATAAGAAGTGTGAGCCAAAAGTAAATGAAACTATTCTTCTTCTTCCTCACTCAAACATGATTATAGTAGCACCCCCATGTTTTAGACCAAAAAAAAGAAAAAAGGTGAAGTGGTAGTAATGTAACGCGTTTCCTAGGGAATAGTGCCGTTTATGTGGAAATTAGGTTGGCAGTTTACGGTGAGAGCTAGCGATAGCAGCTCGTCATTTTAGGGTTACCATGAAAGTGAAAAAAAGCTTCCAATAGTAAGGAAGGTCAAAGGGTTGATGCTAACGTGCTAACACACCTTCATCTGGGTTCGCCGGTTTTGGAACCAGAACTTGACCTGCCTTGGTTTGAGGCCCAGTTCTTGGCTCAGTTTCATCCTTTGCTTGTCATCTGGGTGGGGACATTCCTTGAACAATCTGTCATAAAAAAAAAAAAAAAAACCAACATGTTTGATGTGTGTCTGAGAGAGAGAAAGACAGAGAGTGTAAGAGAGTGAGAGAATTACGATTCCATTTCTTGGATCTGGCGAGCAGTGTGGCGGTGATAGCGTTTCTTCTTAGGAGGTTGTTGTTGATCAGTAATCTCTTGCTCGTTCCCTGACTTTTCTTCAAGCTGTTCACTTCCAGACCCACTCTCCATTATCTCTTCCTTTCCTCTCATAAGCCCGTTTTCTTCCTTCTGTTTGTTTTTTCTCCATTTTTTATCATATACATACTAGAAAACGCAGAATAATATTAAAGCCAACGAAAATGAAACAAAGGTGTGAAAATTTACTTACAGGAATAATGGAAGAGAAGGGTTGAAAAGACATGCTAGGCATGAAGTTGAAGTTAGGGTTTTGGATCGGAGACGAAAACAGTGTATCAGAGGGAACGTTCCCTCCCATGGTTGACATCACTTGGCAATCCCCGTACATTCTTGCTGACTCTTTCTTCCAAATATATTATAAGTGTTTAATAAAGTTGAAGAAGATATATAACAGCTAGCTAGGGTTTTGTTTTTGCTCTTCGCTTCAGTACTCGAGCCTGACCTGCGTTTTGATTTTGTACACAGCACAAAAAAGTTGTCAAAAATATTTCCAAGATCCACCAGAACCCACAAAAAAAATAAAGAAAAAAAAAACAAAGTTACCAAAGTTAGAATAAGAAAATCAGCAGCAAAAAGGAAAAAGAAAATTCTGATCCATTAAAATACTTTTAGTGTAAAACTAGCCATACAGTATATAATCAGGATCAATATACTACCGAAAAACAACAAAAGGGAGAAAATAAAAAAAAAAAGAAAAAACCCACAAGATTTATTACACCAACAATAAGGAAAAAGGCTTGTGAAGAACATGAGGAAGAAAGTAGTAAATTATATTTTGTGGATCGAAGACTGAATTAACTTCACCTTCTCACAAGTCAAAAGCAAGGAAGCATATTCAAAAGGAGCACCATTAAAGCTATAGCTTTGGAAGATGAAGGAAAAAAAAAAAAAAAAAAACAATAAAAGCACCACCAGTATAGTAGTACAAAGAAACCAAAAATGAATGAGAGTTTGAAAATATTTAAAGAAGATGAAAATGAAAAACAGTGTAAGTACTGTACAAACAGAAAGAGATAGTAAATATATATAGTACCATCACTCTCCCTCCCATGCACACACCTCTCTACGATGTCGGTGTGCTAAGGGAAAAAAAAGGAAAATATGAAGAACAAAGAGCTCTCAAACTTTTGAATTATAAAGAACAAAAAATAAATTTTTTTTAAAAAAATCTTACACAAATTGAGGGTTTTGATCTGCTTCTGGACCCCTCTCTCTCTCCACATACTATTCGCAATAAATCCACGAATTTATTAAATTACTGAGAGGGTTTGGTAAATGCGCGGTTTGACAGAAACCGATCCACGCCACTTAACTCGCAGGCTGTTTCCTTCCACGTGTCCGTTTATGTATGGAAGTGTAATCGTTTCTTTTCTCAGACAGCCCAAGCCAAAGTCAAAGTCTTTTCTTCCCTTTTATCCCAGCCTTCTATTACTCTCGTGAAATGCACGCGCTTCATTAATTGGGTCGTATACTGCAATTCGTTTTGTTGGGTGCATTAAGGTTTTGATTTGTTAATTTATTTTTTTTCCTTTGATTGTTTTACCGAGATGGTAAGTCCTTATGGGAGAGAGGAAATTGACTTTGAAAATGAAGGGGGGGGTAAAAAGAGCAGAAATCTAGATTAGGTCAATGCATCAGAGCCGTCCATTTATGATGTGGTATTGGGACCCACAGAAAATCTACAAACATTTTTTTATTTTTTTTTATCTCCCGTCAACACTTACATGGTAAGAAGTTACCGTGATGGGATTTGTCAAGTTTACAGGTTTGACTTTTAATCCTCCATGAGAATTGGATCGGAGGGTGTCAATTCCGCATGAACCACACAATCAAAGGGTCAAACATTATTCTTTGCTTTAGAAATAGGATTAGTATTTGGTTTAAACATTTTAAAAAAAAGGATTAGTACTCTAATTTCTAAATTGGGTTTTGTTAATTTCTCACGTCCCTTGAGTTTCGTAAATTAGAATATGAAGGTTCCCATGCAACTATACAAGCAAGAAGTCAAATATTATATGATTTTTTTTTATAAAAGAAAATGTTTAATATTGTTTTGGGAAATAAATAAAAAAGGGATGGAAATTGATTTGCGAAGATTAGAACATGATTATGGAAAAGAGCACGTGGAGATGAGTATGGTAGAGACTAATTAGTGGTGGAAAGAGTGGAGCAATTAGTAGGGGATAGTGGAATTGCACACGTGCACTTAAATTTGGGGGACACTTAAAATATGAGTCTTGTTCTTTTTGGCAGATTTATTAAGAGTGTGCGGGTGTGATTGTAGGATATTAGGTAACTAAGAGGAAAAAAATCATAATTAATTAAACAAATAAATCAATATAAATTATACGTATGAGAACAAAAAAAAAAATTACTTGCACAAAATAATACTTGACTAATATGTACTTTTCGTATTTAAAAAAAGGAAATGGTCAAAACAGAAAATATTAATTTAATGTTAGTAAGTTTATATTCAACTACATGATTCATGGATTTTTCGTCAAGAAATGTCATAGACTTCATTGTTTAAAGAAAATTTCCTCATGTAGAATAAATCAATGAAATGAAAGCAAGGAAATAATTACTCTATATTAAAGAAGAATGAGGTGGAATGCAATTCCTTCTTATTTTTTGCTCTTTTGTTTTTTTCAATCGCTTTTATATTTCCATATGTCACGTTGTTTGATTACTTAAAGTGCAAGACTTTCAACAAAGAAAATTTTATGATTATGTAAAACAATAAAAATTTGGGAGTAAAAAATTATTAATCATGAAGAAGCTTGGGACTATGAGTATTATTATATAACACAAATTGTGCAAATTTTTCAGTGCGAGAGAGTTTGTCTGGTTGGTGGGTCCCTAATGCATTAGACTATGATATTTGGATTATTAAAACTAGCATGGTCTAAATCCTTTGTTATACAAAACCTTTGAATATGGGTGTGCACCAAAAAAAAAAAAAAATCAACTTAAACCGTCACTTGTAGTGATTTATGAAAAATGATATCCAATTGTAATGTTTCTTACTTTATGTATATATAAGTAAAACATTCAAAATTTTACTTATTCTTTCCATCCATATAGGGGATTCCTTGATATTTAAGCGAAACTATTTTAGTAAATAGTAGAATCATAGATACAGAACTATATTAGCAAGTTATCTAATTTTATTATATAATTTTTCAAGATCAATAATTGGACCATGCAACCTTTTATTGGATAAAAGAGGAGATTATTCGGTCTAAACCGATCAATCGATTCAAAACTGACTAAAATTGATTGGTAGATTGGTTAACCGACACCAAAATCGGTGTGATTGATTAGTTTTAATTTTGAAAATAAAAATTGATAATTAACCAAAATCGACCGATTGATTTTTATACTATAAATTTTTAATATTTACATTTATATATTATATAACATAATCATATATATCTATATATATATATATAGTTAATTACTAATTAGGATTATTTAACAAATTAATATTTATTTAATAAAAAATGAAAATATATATTATTAATTAAATTTTATTTTATTTTATTAAAAATTTTAATATTTATTTAATAAATAAAAACAATCCACCAATAGAGAATCGGTCGGTTTTTAGATTTTAAAATTAAAATTTCAATTAAAAAGCGACCAACCGATCAATTCGATTAAAAAAAAAAAAAAAACTGACCGTAAAAAAAAAAAAAAAAAAAAACTAAAAAAAGAGACCCACGGCTGTGGTTTTGAACTCAGCTCACATACCTCTTTAATAGGCAAACAGCCGAATCCTCAAAACATTCTAAAGCCCCCAAGTAGCCGATAATATATCAAGGTGTCAAACCTTTCCGTATGTTGTGAGCTCTTAAGTAAAAACTTACAATAGAAACAACAAAAACTTGTTTATTACACACACAAAAAAAAAAAAAACTTTATAATAAATTTAATAGGTTGTGACCAAATATCACATATTGATAATATAATATCAAAATTTGAATGAAAAGTACATGTATAGTCATAATTTAGTATTTTTCCATCACAGATTAAGTCCATTAAAGACAATCACACTCACAAATCCCTTTAGATATTATTTTGTCATTTAGCTCTATGTTTATTGAAGTGGTTAAGCTGAGCAACGTACGTGATCAACATGTGGTTCTTTCTCATTAATGTCCAACCTAGATTTGTCATGACTAGTGAAAAGCAACTATACCTAATGACACAAAATATCAATTAATTCAATCCATTCACCAAAAAAAAATCAATTAATTCAATCCCAGATAGGATCAGAAATAAATAATGTGTATAGTTGGGAGGTAACAGAAAGTATATACTGCTTTGATTTATTAATTAAGCCTAGCTATAGCTATCACTACAAGAAAAATGGCCTTTCGCAACTGGCGATGTTTGTTGTAATATGGCTTTGGCAACGCGCATCCGTATGTTGCGTTGCTCGATGTTGCCAAAAAGTCGATAACTATAGCAACATGCAATGTCTGTTGCTAATGATACTAAGTGCGTTGCCATTGTATGTTTAGCAACGTACATTTGGGTTTTGGCAACATACTTTTGCATGTAGTGGTAATACAAGATGTGTGATCCTTTTGCAACGTATAGTTGCACGTTGTCTTCTCTTTATAACAACAGTTCATGCATGTTGTCTTTTATGTTTGACAACATTCATGTGCACGTTGTCATTTCTTATTTATTTTTTAAAATAACATATTTTATTTATTATTATTCTTTTACATTTTACTTTCTCAATAATTCAAATTCATATTGCATATTATGATTGAGATATATATATATATATATATATATATATATCTCATTCCACACAAGAACATCAACCCCTTAATTAAAATTTATACAATAACAATGAAATATGGCCAAGGCCAATTAAATTAAATATATTACAAAGTATAATTTGTAATTTGTCAAACAAAAATGGCCAAGTATCCAATTTAGATCTTATACAAATTTTGAAACCAAAACCTAGTAAAACACACATGTTGAATGATTCTTTCACCTGTGCCATTGAGGAAGCTTGTACTTCCTTTAAACAAAAAGTCATTAATAAAAACTGCAAAAAGATGAAAGGAAACAATCAATAATCAACAATTAGAATTCAATAAGAGCTAGTTAGTGGAAACATTAACTTATTTAAAACAAGTTGGAACAATGAAGAGAAAGGACCATGTGTACCTAGTTAGTAGAAACTTGAGGACTGAGGATACTTCGGTGAAAGTAATTCTAGATGTTGTAGGGATTCTCACTCTTATAAGAGTCCAAAAAATTAAGATATGAAACTGCCATTGAAGTTAGAATTCTGTAAGTGTTAAGTTGTCTTCAGATTTATAACTAAAAGAAACCACTTCCACTTTATAGGCACATACATGAATATAAAGTGTGCAAAACAGAGAGATCATAAACAGTGATATAGGTCAATGAAGCGAAAAACTAGGTTCACAATAAAACAATGAGCCATCATAAGCTACCCTTAAAAAATAAAATAAATAAAATAAGCACGCTTGCAATGTTCCTTGATTAGATCCCTTGTTGTTGTACACAGTACACACATAGGACTTAAGTATGTCTTTCAGGAATTTCTGCAGATGGACATACCAAAATCAAATTACAACAAACAAATTACACTAACACTTTTAGAATTGAAAACAAACCATAGAATTCAAATATGAGTGCAGCAGAATCGTGACCAGAAGTATGATTATAAATGACACATCATATAAAGAAATTGTTGCCTAGATTCCTACAAGAAAACAATTATAGATTATGAATGACGCATCATATAAAGAAAACCAACTCAAAAATGTCGCAGCTTTTTCATAATAGGAAGAGAATGGGGAATATTTTGGGTAAAGAGTTGCATGCCGTGTTTCTCCAATAAGAAAAGTGTTCAGGTGATATAAAATGGAAATTTAAATAGATAATAAATCTTCATAATATTGACTTGCACAAGGAATTGATCAAAACAGTCATCTAATTTACATGTGAATGGCATCAAAATCAATATCATCAGAATCAAAACATGACATTTCCCAATAAACACTGGCATTTGACATGTTATACCAGCAGATATTGAACTAAGATGGTAGAATTTCTGTAATAAAAGAGACTATTGTTTAGAAATATCATTGTGAAATTGCCGAAATCTAAAACCAAAAAGCAGAAACGATATTATGTTTAAAACAAACTATAAGGATATGGATTCGAGTTGGTAAAACAGAGTGGTTGACTTTTATATATATTTCAAGAATTATTTCTTTACTGTTATAATAATGAGCTTAGGTGGAGCCTGGTTATAAATGGAACCTTTTGATTGTTACACATTGTACAAAATCATAAGCAGAGATGAAAACAGCTCAAGTGGCATGGTAATGGCAGAGGTGAAAATGAAACAAAGCGATAGATACTGAAAGCTTATGGAGAGCACGAAGAATTGGTACTTCAAATTCTCTATCGAGACAGGTTGAGCTGTCTAACAGATGGAACGTCAAAATAACATCCGCTCAAGTGGCATGGTAATCAATCTTTAACAAAAGTAATATGATTTTTTCAACAATGACAAAAATAAATTATGGGAAAACTAGTTCAAGGAAAAGATACAGAGTGTTTGTGTGTGTAGATATAGATTAATCTCATTAAATACCTGAAAACGAAAAATCCAAAACCTTGGACGAGAATCACTTTATGATCTAAAACCCAAGTCCTCTGCAACTCAAATCCACTTAAAACGAAAAGAACAAAGATGGATTTGAAAAGAGGTGAGGTGTCAAAAGGCCGTTTCATTTAGGGATTTAAGGTTTTAAAAGACGAGAGAGTAAAGAAGTAAGAGAGGTGGGTAGCTGCCTTTCCTCCTTTCCTCCTTTGATCCAGCCTTCTGCATCAACGTCTAGAATTTCCAAGGATGTGAGGGAGGTGAGCATTCCCTGATTCCACTGCCTTGCGAGTAGCTTGCGACAGCCTCTAATTTCTAGTGTTTTTAGTTCGAATAAGGCCATCTAACAACCTCTTCTGAAAGTGAGGTTTTAGATGCATATTAGTTTATCAATGAAATTTAATACACAAAATTGAATGAAATACCAAAAAAAAGAACAATTTCAAAATTGAAACGTCCAAATTCAGCAAAGCTTAAGGATAGAAAATGCCTAAAGAAATTAAAAGGCCTAAAAGTTCTAAAGGAGCAAAGCTTAGACACTGACCTTCCAAAGCTCTTCTTATGGCGGGTGGCGCTGGGATTGAGCATGGCAACGGCGAGCAGCAGCCACTAGGTTCAGGTGTGAGCGGTAGCGCTAGGTTCATGCAGGAGCGGAACGGGCTCGATGGTGTTCAGTTTGGGGTGGCAGGGGTGACACTAGGTTTAGCAGAAGAGAGGAGGAGGAAGGAGACGGTGTGACTAGGTTTGGGGAAAGAAAGAGCAGAAGATATGTGATTTTAAATTATTTGTTTAATTTTACATTTGGGGTCACAACATTTGGTGCTTCTTGTTAATTGCAAAATATAGGTGGTCTCATTTGTAACGCGCAACAAATGTTGCAGTATATCTTTTTAACAACATGCTTTCAGTGCACGCTGCCAAAATATAATGCTTTATTTGCAACGCTTCAATGAACGTTGCAATAGACCTTTTTAGCAACGTGTTTTACCGAACGTTGCAAAATATCCAACAAATCAACCTAAAGGCAACATCCATTTAATGCATGTTGCAATAAGTCCATTTTAGCAACAGGCTATTAATGCATGTTGCTGTAATTATGTTGCAAAAGCCTATTTTTCTTGTAGTGTATTTATAATTGTTAATTTATCCTCCTCCTATACAAGTACTTGACGAGCATAAATCAAATATAAATTATGTCTTCTTTGAATTTTTATTTTTTTTCACGATTGAATAATAAGTAGTAGTACAATTGGAGACTTGAATATTTTGTGATTCAAAGCTTTTGTAATTAAGTAGCTAGCATTCACTGAAAACTGCTGGTCACACAAACCCATCTGGTATATATGCTTGTTTATAATAATATCCATCATTTATATCATCATAAATATTTGGTGCAATACATAATTATGGATGCAAAAAAAAAAAAAATCTCTTGTATTATATATGGCATCTATATAGAAAACCAAGCTCGCTGTCTTTAGCAGGCATATATAGATATACACATATATCTATATATATATAAGATGACTGCAGAAGTGAAAAGTTGATAAATTTTATTTAAAGTAATACCAACCCTAAACTATGACATGATATTAATTGGTCTCTTAGGGTTTTTTATTTATTTTCTTTTTTAATTTATAATTTAATAAATTTGACTACTCAATATTTGTATTGACAGTTTGACAGATTAAATGTGGTAGAGTTGGAAAACCATTTAGTACAAACAGGGCCAATAGTTTATATACTTTTTCTTTTAATTTATTTCCTCCTCTCTTTTTTTTTTTTTTTAAATACAGTATAAAAAATACAATATAAAAGCCTATGATCAATGGACTTCAGGGTTTTGTGGCACACAAAGCTAATTACTAATTTTGGAAACAAAACAAAAATTAAATAAATTAATATAATTACTAATTAGAATGCAACCACAAACCACAACCACAGCCACAAAAAACTTTGTTCACTTTCATGCTTTTATTACGTGCAGCATAGGCCCACAACTGTCCTTTTGATGGGCTATTTTGATGTCAAGTCGTTTCAGACAAGCCCAATTAATTCTACGCCAGTCTAAATTTTCTTTTATTTTTCCACAATTTAAATTTTATCACAACATTGTGTTAGTGGTAGATATGTATCGAATGTGTGCAATATAATACAAGTTGTAAATTTTGTTTCTCTTTATAAAATTTAAATAATTATTATACTATAAAAAATTAAAGTCGGTTAAAATATTCAATTAAAAATTACTACTAAAAAAATAGTTAAATATAATTATGAACATATAAATTTTCTGTCTTTCACACACAAATTAACTTGTAATAGATAAAAAAAAATTTGATAAAAATTAAATATTATTATTTAAAATAAAATATATCTGGCTTTATTTATTTATTTTTTATGTGGCAATTTCTATATGTACGTACAGCAGGAATAATAATTGTACATTCACAAAAAAAAAAATTGTTTTTTGAGGGAAAAAAATAAAAAATAAAAAATGGTTTACAGTCATCGCACGAAGTCACCGGCTTTGCAGAGAACTGAGCAATAGAAGGAAATGGCTCTGCTCTTCACCTCCCAACACTCTTCCCTCTTCTCCAAAAACCCTAATCCATCATCTCAAGTTCCTTCCTTCTTCTCTCCAACAACACCCTCTTCTCTCTCTCTCAGTTCCATAAACCATAGAAGCAGAGCCCTCCGGTTCCGCTCCCTCCGGTTACACTCCTCTATCTCTGGCGACAATTTCGACCCTGTTCCTGGTGACAACCCCATCGACGGTGAAGACCCATCGGGAGGCCCGGAAAAGGTGACCGACGAGTGGGGTGAGGAGGCTGAGCCCGAGGCTTCGTACACGAATCTCTCGGAGTCGGACCCTCCTAAGGATGAGGACGAGTGGGGAGAAGATGGGTTTGTGGGAACTGGTAATGGTAGTGCGGCTAACGTTGGGGCTGAGACTAGGGAGGTGGTGGATGAGAAGCTTAATGACCTCAAGAGGTGCTTGGTGGACACTGTGTATGGAACAGAATTCGGATTTCGGGCTGGGTTGGAAGTGAGAGCGGAGGTCTTGGAGTTGGTAAGCCAGTTGGAGGCGGCTAATCCCACACCTGCTCCGACTCAGGCACCGGAGCTTCTTGACGGCAATTGGGTTTTGCTGTAAGTACTTTTGTGATTTTTGTAGGTGTTAAAATGTTGAACTTTTTATGCTTATTCGTGCCTGCATATAACTGTAACTATATAAGTTTGCACCCTATGAATTGAGGGATTAATATAAATTACACTGACAGTGGGTCTATCTTTGGCGTGAAAGTGGAGCTTTTTTTATGTGTTTGAATGCGTGTAGGTAGGATCGTAGAATGAAATGTGTAGTTGGATTTCATGATGCTAGAATTACTATGCCATTATTGGACTTGATGTGTTATAAGAAATGAATCTATGGACCATAAACGAATTATTTTAGTAGGAAGTATTAGTATGATTGAAAAGTGTCACTGATTTTCAAAGTGGTTATTTTGGAGCTAAAAAACTAGTTGGGAGCTTCTTAAATATGAGAGCGGAGCATTTAAAGAATTTATAGTTTGGAAAAAGAGAGAAGAGGGGGAGGGATTGGGAATGTTTGTTTTGTCTGCTTGCTTTTCTTTTTGATGCCTGAATATTAATGGTTTAATGGCTTGTTTAAAAGATTCTGAAATGTTCTATACCATTTCCTTGTCTCTTTAGTTATCTGCCTTGATCCTCCTAATTTGGCATTACCCTTTTGATTACTAACTAATTAGGTACACTGCATTTTCTGAGCTGTTGCCACTCCTGGCAGCTGGTACAACACCTTTATTGAAAGTGGATAAGATAACCCAAGCAATTGATACTAGCAGTCTCACCATTGTTAATGCAACCACATTGTCTGGCCCCTTTGCTTCTTTGTCTTTCAGTGCAACTGCCACTTTTGAAGTTCGCACTCCTACAAGAATACAGGTAGTCCTAGCTCACTAGCTTTAGTACTTTAGTATCTGACTCAGTGACATTCTTCTAGGAACAGAACAGAATAATTGATAAATTATGAATGAATGAAAAAATAACTCAGCTGAATGTTTTAATTTTTAGAGATCTAGATGGTCTACAATAGGAAATCTTTATTACATTGTATAGTAGAGTAGCGGAAACTCACTAGCATACTTCTCCATATATTCAGGTTGAATTCAAGGAAGGTACCTTTCAACCTCCAGAGATAAAATCGAGCGTCAATCTCCCAGAAAATATAGATGTTTTTGGGCAGAAAATTAACCTGTCGCCCTTGCAACAAACACTTAATCCTTTGCAGGAAGCTGTGGTGAGTATATCAAGGGTTATCACTGGCCAGCCACCTCTTAAGCTTCCCATTCCAGGTGACAGGACCAAGTCTTGGCTTATTACAACATACCTTGATGGAGATCTTCGTATTTCAAGGGGAGATGGTGGTCTTTTCGTGCTTGTTAAAGAAGGTAGCCCTCTTGTTTATCAGTAGAGAGATAACATTCTGGTGTTGAATCCACAGAAGTCATATACATATCACTGGGGTCTTGTATATGTCACAATTTTTTAGGTAATAAATAAACTGCAATTATCCTTTGTTTATTACTTCTGTCTCCAGTGCTAAGAATTTCAGGATAAAAGTCGTCAGTACTAGTACTTGTTCCGGTAATATTGAATATTTGCTTTCTAAGTCACACCACTTCTATGAAAAATGAGAGCTTTTCCTACCTGTTATTGTCCAGGCTTCCAAACACAAAATTCTATAAGACCTATTCAGAGATTGCAAATATTGCTGTATGTTTTCAAGTCAATAGTTAGCCTGAAATATGGCTCCACGACTATTGAATTGAGCACTAATCGTTTCTAATCTGCAAAGCTTTAATTTTGTCTTGTACTCACGGATTCCCCTCTATGCCCCGATCTTACTCTTAAAGACTTGTGACATAGTCTGGCTCTGTGCTTCCTCAACATTCAAAAAAGCAAAAGGAACACCGCAAGCTTTCTTTATGAATTCCACATGCATTTTGCACCCACCCCTTTGAATTTCATGTGGTTTTTGAAACTGTGGACCTCGTGATTGTTTTTTCACCATGTATAAAAAGTAACATGAAAATTGGATGCTCGTGATTGTTTTACCTCAAATCTCATTGTCATTTTGTCTTTTCTCTTCAAACCCATTGGCCTGTATGTTATTTTCTTCGCATTCGTCAACTTTCTTGGCGCCCAGTCAATTTAGTGATAATGTTCTTTTGCCCCATTTTTGCTCACATAAAACACCCACCTTTTTTTGTAAAAATTTTCTGCCCTGTGCATTGAGACCCATATAATGAAAAATCAATATTGGTAGAGACCAAGTCAGGCCTCGCATCAATGCCACCGTCCTCAGTCGATGTCCCTTCCCTGCTGGCCTCAAGCCATTTTCTTTACACATTGACCTAAACCTCCGCCCTGTAAAATCCCACCACGTGACATATCACCAAAGCAATTCATGAACAATTTCGTAATCCAACCCAAATTCCACTTATCCTAAACTTATTCATTTGATGAGGTGGCATAACCTCACGGCTCTAAATTCCAAGTGTGGCATTCTCCCAGAACACCACAAGTACACGAACACTGACTTTTTTAAAAAGCGGTTGACGGATTCCAACGGTAACACTAGCTAAGACAGCAAAGCAAGACGTGGACACCAATCACGTAATTCCAGCCTCTTTTCCCGCCCTTTCCTGTTGGAATTTTCCCGGAAAAAAAAATAATAATGAGAAAATTCTATGATTTGGGTTTTCAAAATTACTCACTATTATGTTATTGTACGTGGTGTTGACTCTCCGTCTAACACATATTGTTGATTTAAAAATTGAAAAAAAAAAGGGGAAAAGGAAAAACCTTTTTTTAATTGAAAATTTAACCACTGTGGTTTTATCATTTACAGACAGAGAAGCACCACCTAGTTTCTCTCTTAACTCATTTTCTTTCAATCTGTTCTTAGCTCTAAGTAGTAGAAGAAAAATAATCGGATCCGGTATTTGGGTTCATCGCATTTGAATCGGAGGATCCATAGAAAGAGGAGGAAGAACGATATTCAAGGAGATCTTGGATCTCTCACAAAGTTCCCTCAAATTCAGAAACAGCAATACAGATTCATTCCCTATTCAATATAGGAAAAAAAGGTTTTGTTTTTCTTGGATTTTGAATCAAACAGAATTATCGGCAGGAGATGATGAGAGTGGATTAACTCTTGCAAAAATGAAAAACAAAAGGTTCTCATCCAATCCCAAATTCTGAATTCATTTTTCTCATTACTATTTTTTTGCCCTTTAGATGTTTGGCTTATGGTATACTACTCCAAGGAAGAAAGAAAACATTTCTAGGATTTAAAGACTGAGATTTTGTGAGAAGTGATTGAAGGAATAGATCAAAATCCCACATATTTTGGTCATGAGTAACAAGCAACCAGTGCAGCTAGATGACGAGCAAATAGCTGAGCTCCGGGAAATATTCCGGTCTTTTGACCGGAACAAAGACGGTAGTCTAACCCAGCTGGAACTCGGATCACTCCTCCGGGCACTTGGATTAAAACCGAGCCCGGACCAGCTTGAAAGCTTGATCCAAAAGGCTGACACCAACAGCAATGGCCTGGTGGAGTTCTCAGAGTTCATAGGCCTTGTAGCTCCGGAGCTTTTATCTGCCAAGTCACCCTACACAGAGGACCAGCTGAAGCAGCTTTTTAGGATGTTTGATAGAGATGGAAATGGGTTTATCACGGCGGCCGAGTTGGCTCACTCCATGGCCAAGCTTGGCCATGCTCTTACAGCTGAGGAGTTGACAGGGATGATCAAGGAGGCTGATACTGATGGAGATGGAAGAATCAATTTTCAGGAGTTTTCACAGGCCATAACTTCTGCTGCTTTTGATAATTCATGGGCTTGAGCAGCTTGGGAATTCAAATTTTTTAGAGGTATGGATTTCTCTGACCTATGTTTTCTGGTGTACTGTTCATTTCTTTAGGATTGTGAAAAAATGGAGATGGGTTTTGTTATATACATGATTTGGACGATTTTCATTTTTCAAACTGATTAGTATCTTTCATTATTTTGATTGATCCCAGGGGCATAATTGTGGTCTGATTAGGAGGATATTTTTACAGACAAGATCATTTTTTGTTCTTTTTTTGGTTTTTATAGGTATTAAGGAAGGTCATAGAATTTCAAAGCAAATATTTCCAATGCCCAAAACTTTATGTTATGTTGCATTCTTGTTTTTCGAGTTTCCAGTGATTAAGATCTTATTCTAATCTAAACATTCAGAAACAATTAGTTTGTGGTTATACTCCATGAGAACTTGGTTGAATTGGCTTATTTCTTGTGTAATAATTGCTGTGTTTAAACTACTATGAGAACTGGTAATGATTTTTCAAGTTCCCTAGTAAAATTCAGTACGTATTCATTTTTTTTTAATAAGCCAATTGTTTGATCAAGTTGGGATAATGTTATATATCTGGTTATTTTGTTTGCAGGTTAGACGATTTTCCCAGATATGACCCAGATGCAGATTGTTCAATTTCAACAAAACCCCTTTGTGCTACAGCTAGTATTTAATGGTTTTTTTGCCTTTGGAAATTTAAGGTAGTAAATAGGATGACACTTTGTTGAGCTTGACCAAACTTTGTCAAGGACATGCTTTGAATTCATAGGCTGTAAAATTTATTGTTTTCTGACTTCTTATGGCCAATTTTTGGAATATTGCTTGTGTTGTATAGTTAGCTCATTGATAATCACATTTTCCATAGACTTTGAATTCTTTATATTGAATGCAAACAAACTGTAGTCGGATAGGGGAGAAAGAAAGAAAAATATTAATAAATAAAATAGAAAATGGAGGGGAAAGAGTACTAATTAGTTGGATCAATAATAAATAATACCTTTTACACAATGTCATAATATTTTTCAATATCCAAATTGGGTTTTATCTGATTTTCCTTTTCAATCTTTTATTTACGCCGATTAAAAGTAAACCATTAAAAATGTAATAGAACTTAATGCATAAGATCACGGGCACACAAGCACAAACATGCTAGAGAATTAAAAAAAATTTGGATTTCAATTCGAATATAAGACAAAATGAATAAATAAAAATAGAGTTAGTACATTAAATTACTATTCTTCTATAAAGCTTAGTACATTAAATTACTATTCTTCTATAAAGCTTTCCTGTAAACTGCAAATCATACCATTAAACTAATTTAATTAACATGTTCATTATGATATAATGGATCAGTCAATATGTCCATATATAGAGAACCTTACTCTTTTTCATGTACCAAGCAAACAGTACTTAAGTACTTTTTGATATTAAAATAAATAAGTAAATCACTTCTAAATGGTAATAAAAGATAGGCAAGGCAACTGAGAATAAAAGATGACATTGAACAACTATTTGAGATAATCTCACATCAAAGAGTACAAATTCAGAATTGGAAAATTAATTGCATCAAGCTTTCTTCTTTTTGGATTTGAGCATGATAGATCCAATAAATACGCATAAGAAGCAGAGAAGCACCACACCGGCAAACACGGGTATCAATACAGCATATTCTTGTGGTAGGAAATACTGTTGGATGAAGTGATCACTGTCCACAAATGGCTGAAACATCACATACACAAACTAGATGTCAACAGCATGTTGATTAAGTATTTGGATGGAATAAACATTTTTAATTAAGTAAAAGAACCATAAATTAGATCTGAAATTTGAAGGCAAAAACTCACCAGGATGATGACCCAAAATGTATAATAAGTGAATATAGAAAGACTGGTGAGAGTTAATAGTAACCCAACTGCCCTGTCTGCTAATTCCATGCTGAGGTTCAGGTCTTCCACTGCCTGTTAATACAAAATCTGAACATTTAACATTTAAACTTACAAGTACAATAACATGCATTACATACACAGGGCTTTCAAACCATTTCATCTTTCCTAAAGTTTGGCTTAAGATATAATAGGACAGGTGGTTTACTGACTAAATGAAATCACATGGCATGCAAAGTAATTTCACTGTGAAAAGTAAGTTTCCAAGGTATAGAGTTTTCCTATAATTCCAATTTCTATAAGCCAAAACATCCTCCAGAAACTTAAAATTGAGAGTATAACAACATCAAATACACAGAAAAGTTTTATAATGAGAATATTAACAAGAACTCCCAAGCAGGTTCAGTTGCATGAAGAAGGGAAAAAGAATTAGGCAAATAACGGTAGAACAATATCTGAGTAACCGCTGAGACTCAGATTAGATACAAGACTTGTCTTCCTGGCCACAGTTACCAACAACTAATACTGAGCTCATTTAGGCTTTTGGCAAGACCTCCAAGTATTTCGTTGGAGGTACAATCTTTCAGAACATAATCTGAGAAAAATTATGTCCGAACACACAAAAGGATGATATAAAGACGACGGCTATCCATTCATTTTCTATTACATCCCCCTTTCCCACTTCTAGTTAGGAACTCAACTACCCATCAAGAAGTCAGTGCTTCTAACATAAAACAATGCATACAAACTATCTTCTGGGTGGAAAGTTAATGGAACTCTGAAAAGCAGGCACATCCACAAAAGATGTATTCTTTAACACTGGGTCCAAAACTCAAAATCCATATACTTCTTTAACCATTGAAATGCTTCGGATTCAGCAGTGGATAAACAAGGGAATATTACATCAACGTCCCTTCTTTAGTTCAAAATTTACATGAATGTACCTTTGTATTTCAAAAAATCACATAGACATCCTCTTAAATTTCATTCTTCTTTATGGAATCTTCTCTCTAATATTTTCATATGTACTTTGAATGTACGAACATTCAAAGGGTCAAATTTGGGTTTAAGTGAAAGTAAAAGAGAGAAGACCATCGTCAAAAATGAAATTTGAGAAGTATTTTGTAACTTTTGAAAATATACATGCATATCTTCAAAACTTGCAAAGAAGAGATGCCTGCTAGATTAATTTCCCTAATCATCACTCATTACATTTTCTCTCTTCCTACAGTCCATTTCTCTAAATCGTAGCAGAAATATATTAATGTCTAGAATCTCCTAAATCATAAATACAAACTCCAGTTTATGATCTTAATTCTATACAGGACATAGCTCAACACTACTAGAGAAGTGAGCTAATCAATTAATAACTGATAAGAAAAACTGTTGAAATGGGCACACACAAAAATCTCTTTTATTTTTATTTTTGGGGTTTTCACAAATTCAGCTGTATAGGTATTACAGCATCCGCTGCCATGAATAGGATAACAACAAAAGGGAGACTGCGAATTGATTTTCTAATTCAATTTTGGGGTTTTCACAAATTCAGCTGTATAGGTATTACAGCATCCGCTGCCATGAATAGGATAACAACAAAAGGGAGACTGCGAATTGATTTTCTAATTCAATTTATCGATTAAGCAGAATACTAAACTCAATAAAAAGAAAAGAAAAGAAAATAGCCTTCGAGCTTTGCAATGAAGCCGAAGTAGTAATCAAGCAAAACAGTTCAAAGAAAAAGCATAAAGTAATTCATGAAAATCGTCACCTATGTTTGTTTCCAAACGCTATGCAATTCAGTAGGAGAAATGGGCGAGATGGGAAACCGAGGGATGTGTGCACCGCGATGCTGTTTGTCCAGGAGACATACGCATTCTTAGATCCGTTTGGGTCTTTTGCTTTTGGACGATTACTGAGATTTAAGAAAATTGGTGGCCAACTTATTAATTTAAAATTATTAAGATTATCGTTTTCCTCAGCAAGCGTAGTAACTTCGGTCAGTTTAATAATTTTTAATTAATATCTACAAATTTTCTTTCATAAATTATTAAAAATCACATGGCATGCATTCTCTTTCTTGTGAAACTTACAATACACTTGTAGTTAACTAGAAGCATTGCTCTTGCTGGCCTTAAGTAGCAAATTCACAGATTAACAATACAAGGAACTCTCTCTGTTTTTTCTTTTTTTTACCTTTTACTTTCTTTTGTTTTTTTGGCTTTGAACAATACAGGGAATCTCATTGTAAAAAACGAGCCTATAGATACACCATCCCAGCATCCCCAACAAAAACTAGATCACAAATCTTTTCCTCAATGGGTACCATATCCTGAGAATGACTATCAGTCTGCAATCTCTTAATTTCCTTCCTATAAATTTCAACTTCACCAACTTCACCGACTCCACCAAGTCTTGAGACACCAGCTAATAGCACATTGTATGTGCCTAAAGAAGGAACAACGCCTTTCCTCTGCATGGTTTTGAAAATTTTAAGTCCTTTTTCAACACTGCCAGCTGAGAAATAAACTCCAATCAAAGCAGTGTAAGTGGCAGTGCACTTGTGATCACCAGGCAAACAATAGAAAATTTTCATAGCACAACTGGGTCTTCTAGCACTCCCAAGTCTATATATCAAAATTGTAGCTGCATATATTCCAAGAGAATGTCCAGCCTTAGTCATCTCCTCAACAATATCAACCACATTTGTAAATAATTCTGATCTGACCAAAGCTCCTATCAATGCAAGATATGAAGTTCTCTCAATAGTTATGCCTAGTTTTACACTGTATTCAAATGCCAATAAAGCATTTTCAGGTCTACAACAATCGCGATTTACCTTAATAATGGTTGAGATGATTGTGGAATCCAATTTTATATTTTTGTTGATAATTCCAGCAAGCAAGCAATCAACAGAAACAAGATTTTCCCTTTTTAAGAGGATTAATATGAGGCCCTCATCTATGGTAAAATGAAAGTCAGAAGCCATCATTCTAAAATCATCCTCCTTACTGACTGACTCATCAGAAAGATGAGGATTGGCTTGCCTAAGAAGAGAATCACTCTCACCAGAAACTTTCAAAGCTTCACATGCTTCCAGAAAAACAGGGTAACGAAGAACAAGGTGATTTTCCTTCATAAACTGGAGAATTTGAGTCATTGCCCATGTCTCCCCAGATTCGCACAATTTCTTTATAAGTATATTGCATGCAGCTTTATCTGGTTGTACCTTGGCTTCTTGCATCTCATAGAAAATTTCAAGTGCTTCTTTGCATTTTCCTGAAAACCATGTGAAATGTAGTGTTATTTACCTCAATAATTAACTGTGATCGGTTAAAGCAGCAGCAAAAGTACTTGTGCACAGAAAAAATTTCTTAGTTCATTTTCTATAATAATGACTAGAGGACAGCCAAAAAGAGCATATATTAATTACAACACCATTAATATTCGAAGAAGTTAAATTTTCAAACATTAAGAGCCTAGAATCAAATCTATGTACTTTTTCAAACCTACAACAAGGACTCACCAATAAAATAGAGATAAATAATAATAATAATAATAAATAAACAAACAAAAAGAAAAAACAGAAACAATGAAGATTAATGAATGTGAATTCAATGTTTAGACAGTTTGAATAATGAAATAAAATGACTAGGCAGTTTTGAAGCTTGGATTTTGCATGCAACTTGTACACCTATCAAATATCTCTTCTGTAATAAATGAGTCAAGTTTGGAGGTTAAACCAAATTAACTTCAAAATATCGCATTAAATCATTAACGATAAAAGCACAAAGGGAGATTAACAAGTAACAAATCAAAATTTATGAACAGTCATTCAAGAAACAGACATTGCCAAGGAAAATCACAAAAGTATCAATCGAGTAGTATATACTCGTTCAACCCACTTGAAAACATATATAAGAAAACACAAAACAGTATATCTGGACTATAGTACAATGGAGCACTGATAAGTATACCACGCAGACAACTTACCAGATCCAATAAGGTATTCCATTAAAACAGTGTAAGTATAGCAATTTGGAGAACACCCAGATTGAAGCATTTCCTTATAAGCATCAATGGCTTCTTCCGCTCTATTATTGTCAAATAAGATTTTCATATAAGCTGTGTATGAAACAACTGTTGGATTGCAGCCATTAGCTTTCATCTCTTCCCACACTTCTATTGCCCTATCAACATCTCCAGATCTGGAAATCCAATGCATTAATGAAGTATAAGTAACAGCATCGATCTTTATTTCCCTCTCTTTCATTTGCTTAAAAACAAAGTTCATCGATGAAATTCTCCCAGCCTCTCCAAAAATATCAATCATCGTGGTGTAAGTGAATTGATCATGCTTAAACCCCTTTAATTGAGCAGCCCAGTTGAAAAACAACCAGGCCTTCTCCATTGGCGGATGGGTTTTCAAAACCTGATTAACTGTATAAGAATCCCATCTTATAGGGAGATCCTGAAGCTGGTCTTGAGCAGAATCCCATGTTGAATATCTTAGAATTTTATATATTTTCCCAACAGTCTCCCTCATATAAATCCTTCTGTCCACATCTTTCTTTTCAATTGTTTTAAGACATTTCCTACTGGTGCTTCGTATAAATGGTTTACTGGGTTTATATTGTCTAAAATGGTCAAAAGAATGGAAAAAATTGATGGAACTCTTGATAAAGCTGTTACTGCAAGTAGCTGGAGAAACTAAAACCTTCTGAGAATTCCTTGAAAACCATAAGAACTGGACAGAAAGAAGTAATCTTAGACACACCTTTGCTATTCTTTCACCATAAAAATGTTTCAGAAACAATTGGTAGAGTCCAAGAAATTTCCTAAGATTATGTCAGTGTGTGTGTGAAAAGTACACCCAGGCAATAACAGGAATCCAAACATATGAATTAGGCAACTATTTTTCATTTTCCTCATACAATTGAAAGACATAGCAGGTGCTCAAGTCATTTTAAATAAATTAGGCAACATTGCATTAGGCACTATTTGTTAGGCTGTGAGTTACAGAAACAAGATACTTATAGACTTACACTTCAACCAAAGGATACACAGAGATTTCATTGGGTTATGTAGGAAATTAGTTTGTACTTCTCATGTTAGATGGCTAATATCTAATATTGCGTCAAAGGTCACATATCAACCTCCTAAATCCATAGGATTCAAAAAAGCATATAAAAAAAAAAATGTTTACAATTAGCAATAAAAAATCAAGAGCCTGCTATGGAAAATTTCCTAAAATGATAAATACCAGATTTATTACTCAGCCAGAAACTCAAACTACATTAAAAGCATCAACTTTAGATTCCAAAATATACCAACTAATAAATCCGTACCAGGCACTTCTTGCCCATTCGCTTCCTCCACTGCCTCCTGTACCAAAAAAACGCCATTAACGACGAGTTTAAAGAAATTTATTCACAGAAGAATTAAAATTATTAAATAAAAAAATGAAAAAGATATAAAGGAATCTACCCCTTTTTTCCTTTTTTTTTCCTTTCTCTGCCTCTTCTACTTCAACGGTAGCATAAGCCGCCGGCGGGTTTTGAGCGAGTTCAGAGCTCTCAGTAAAAGAGTTCAGGTGCTCTAGAAGCGCGAGCGCCAGATTTCTTCATATTTAAAAGGAGGACCCTAAAGTTGTAGAAATTCTTAATTTTGACCCCTTTTTACGAAATTTATTTTTATAACCTGCGAATTATATATCCAAGCAAATAATTGTTTCTTTATACTTTTCTTACACATATTTTCTGCAATTTAATATAAATATGTTTATGTAATTTAATATTTGTGCACATATATATATATTTTTTAATTTAATTTCTAGTTTAATTTATAAAATTAGGCCTTTTCTTCTTTTTTCCCTGTTTTAACCTTGAAGGTGAGTACTACAATTATTCATTACATAAAGTTCTTCCACGAGCTTGAAAAAAAAAAAATCATACCAAATCTACCATAAAGAAACGACTTCAACTTCAACAAATTGACAATTCGGAAAAGTTCTATAATTTCACAAAATTATTAATTTTTCTTTCTGGATCCTTCATCATGTAGAAAAGGACCTACGCAAAGGCCTTGAGCCGACCATTAAGCCCAGCAAAGGAGTAGTTCCACAATAACGCTTCAGGGCCATTGATGCAGAAGTGTCTATACTGAGTCATTGTACCAGCAGCAGGCTTTGATCTTATTATCATTGCAATGGAAGGTAAGGGTTTACTCCATGTGCTTCTTGAAGAGGTAAACAGATGCCTAGAAGATTCACCATTTCTAGATGTGTGGACATTCCCAGGAGTTTTCAGTTGAGAAGAAGAATTGGTTGCCTGCTTTGTGGTGTTGACGCTTGAGCTAGCACCAGAGGAATTTGCAGGGAGATGACCCCGGATCTGGGCTGATGGTTTCATTCTATCAAGCCATCGCAAAATCCAGTTCCCAAGATTCCGGCCAGCTTCTATGTCCCTCTCCTGTATGTTCTGGTGAACCTTGATTGCCACATCAAAAACAGCACGGGTTCGTCTTTGAATGGAGAGGGAAGATACAAGGAAGCACAGAAAAACAAAGAACATCAATTGTTGCTACGGCAATCACTAACAAATAGGAATAAAGTATAGGAGACTACTAATGCAACATTGTAAAAGCAAGAAAAACCAAATGGCTAATACCAAATTACTAGCAATGGAAAGACCACTGATCATCATTTTCATAAAACAATACTAATTCACCATGTAGGTATTGGAATTTTAATCGCAATTTGACACGCAGTGAAGTCATGCCAAAAGAAATGCCATTAACAATAACCAATTCTAACACTTCATAACCAACATAGAGAAGACCATATACAAAAAAAAACGCCTCCAGAAACAAAGAAAAGAAGAAATATCTAAACTAAACCTACTTAGGCTGAGAAGGTGAGAACAGTCTAGAACAATGTAATATCTCTGGATTCCCTGCGCTTGGATCATTGACAAGTTCAGTCTGCCATAAGGTACATTCTCAAATAATGAGAGAGCTTTATTGTTTGTACTGAAACAAGAACATATTTATAATGACATAAGTCCGAATTAAAAACTTCACAAATTGAAACCTATTCCTTTAATCCCTTAAAAATTCATTACATGAATTAAACAAAAGCAAAGATTTACTTTAGTACATATATCCAAGAGTGATCAAGAAACAAATATGAAGAAGATTGTTCAGGGAGAAAATCTTAAAAGCAAACAGCAAAGTATTCTCCCTGTTATAGAATTTACTTGTCGAGTTGTTTAAATTTACTTTTGTAAATATATATATATATATATATATAAAGATAATTGCACAACATAAATAGCTAAGAAGAGACCATCGTCCAATCTTAACTATTTAACTAACAACAAAACTTTTGCCTTCGTTGTTCGTGAATTTAAAGAATGGAAATAGCCCCTGCAAGACTGAATGGCTTTTCCACCAACAGATGGAGTCACAATTACCCAGGATTAACTATTCCCCCACATGGACCAACCAAAATAGAACTTTCCTATATAGTATAAACTCTACATTAGACACTGACTGCAAATGAATGAAAATAAGTTATGCAGGGCATTATAATAAGAAAATAAAGGAAATTTTGTTCATGTACGATCATTTTTAAAAACATTCAGTTGAGAATAATTGCAATACAGGTCTAATCCACCAATTTGCTAAAGGATTTTTTTTTTTTTTTTGCAGCAGTTGTGGTTCAAATTCAAAAAAAGATGGCAGCATCAACTTTCACAAATTAAAGATTATATGAAACAAGAGGACCATAAACATACCCAGCTGGAGAATGAAGAGTAGATAGTAAACATATCAATAAGCACAAAAAAAATAAACTTGAAAATCTCAAACAATGATTCAAAAACAATATCCCAAGTCCCAACCACACCCCTACTTTCCTTCCATTTATTCACACTTATTTTTTTCTTTTTTATTTATTATTATTTGTTTAACTTTTAGATTAGTAATTTCAGAATCCAATCCATCCTAGCTCATATACATGCATACATGGTTGTGATTACAAATAGCGTCTTGATAATAGGTTCTTCTGTGAGCCAAACGCTAACTCAGTCAATATGTCAATTAAAGCACGGACAATATAGAATGAGAATCACAATGCAATCGTTCCTCGATAAAAACCCAGAAAAAGCGATAAAGAAACAATAAGCAAACCCACATACACAAATGAATCTAATGAGCATTCAAAGGCTGCAAAGAAGAAACAAAATACCTGTGGGCAAATTGACGGATTTTGGGATGCTTAGGGCTTATGAGGCGTCGCTGAAGCTTCAGAGCAAGTCTGTACGTCCGCTTCAGCCCCAAGAAATACGCAGTTCCCAACGTGATCTCCCACAGCACCATTCTCTCTCTCTGTCTCTCTCAATCTCTCTCTCTCTCTCTCTCTCAATCTCACTCTCTTCTTTGTGAATGGGACGTGTTTGTGTAGCTTCGGGGCTTACGTCCTTCCCAAGTTAACGAGATCACTTCCTTCCCAATTTGGATTTCGGAGCCGCCAGAAATTTCCAAGCGGTGACGCTGTTTTTCCCTGGCTTATGTTGCCTAGGAGCTAGCGTCACCCATCACAGCCGACATCGTGACCGTTGGACTTCCAAATCTGATTGATCTCAACCGTTGGATGGACTTTAACGCAGAAACCTTTAGGGTCTATATGCACTCACAAACCTTCTCCTCACACCCACAGTTCGAAGCGGTTTTTGTGACGAATATACTATTAATTAGACATTCACATTTATTATTTTAGTACTCCTTAATCAATCCTTCTTTTTTTTTTCTTCTTTTTTCTTTTTTTTACTTTTTCACTAAATAATGTTTTCATTTTTATCAAATACATTTTATCTGTAGTATACAAATTTTATCCAACACTATTTTTTGTCTTTACTATTGTAATTTCTCAACACCACAAGTTTTGCAATAAATAGTTCAACAATAACTGGTAATGAAAGTGCACTACAGATGACCCAAATTATTCATTAAAAAAATAAAAGGATAACCCAAATTAGCTAATGCACTACATGAGCTAACATTTTATACTTCATCCAACCAATAAATTGCTAATGCCCCAACTCGATCCAAATATTGTACAATCTTAGGTGTGTTACATTCGCAATTCTGATTTTTTTTTTTTCCTTCTTTTTATTTTTTTTATTTAAAATAGAGCTAGGTAATATTGAACCAACAAATGTACTTATCACATTTCAATTTCATTCATACATTAAAAACCTAGTCTTTTTCTTTAATATATTAAAAATGTAGTTCAACATTGACAGTTTTTTGCATAAATATCTAAACTTATATGTGATGAAAGTTAACATCTTAAAATCTACACAAGGGAAAATATAAAATTTATATTTAAAAAAAAAACAATGAAACTCCAGTAACAAACACGAAACCAGTAGCTCAGTTGTAGACCATGTACTTAGGCGTGGCACTGAACTTTTGATACCCCTTGATAACTTTGTTCACGGCGTCGAGGAAGTCTTTCTCTGTCACAGTCTTCCTTCGTGCCCGAATGGCATACATTCCAGCTTCAGTGCACACGCTCCTTATATCAGCTCCTGTACGAAAACACTCTTAAGCATCAGTTTTGGAATCGTCATCAACTATACAACCAAAAGAACCAAAAACAATTTGCAGCATAAGAAAACTTTGACCCAAATAAGTGTCTTTAGTCCTTACCCGTTGAATTGGGGCAAAGTCGAGCCAGAAGTTCAAACCGGACATCTCTTTCACAGTTCATTGTTCGTGTATGTATCTTAAATATTTGTGTCCTACTCTCCAAATCGGGGAGTCCAAACTCAACCTTGCGATCTAATCGTCCAGGACGTAACAGTGCTGGGTCTAGTGTGTCAGGCCTGAAGAAACAGTCCAACATAAGCATAAAAGATAGCATAAGGTTGCATATGAATCCAAAATGTTGTTAATCTCATCCAAAAAGATAAAAGAAGAGGTAATTTAATGTACCTGTTTGTTGCCATTAGAACCTTAATGTTCCCACGAGCATCAAACCCGTCAAGCTGATTCACAATCTCAAGCATTGTACGTTGAACTTCATTGTCTCCACCCACACCATCATCAAAACGTGCACCTCCTATGGCATCAACTTCGTCAAAGAAAACAATACATGCCTTTTTTGACCGTGCCATCTGCAGCAGATAACATTACTAGTTTGATAAGAAAATAATTATTAATAACTGCAAGACAGATTTTACATGACTGAGAATGCAGAAAATTCTTACCTGAAAGAGCTCACGAACCATCCGAGCCCCCTCACCAACATATTTCTGAACAAGCTCACTCCCAATAACACGAATGAAACAAGCATCAGTTCTATTAGCCACAGCTCTAGCTAAAAGTGTTTTACCTGTTCCTGGTGGACCATAACAAAGAACACCCTTAGGAGGATCGATTCCAAGCTTCACAAATTTTTCGGGATGAAGCATGGGAAGCTCAACCACCTAAGAGAAAATGTATTAAAATCAGCATTGCATGTTCGCACAGCATAAGTAGTTTCTATTTATACGTATATTATCGAATGCTTTGCCCACGGGCATACTGACACCTATTACTAAATAAAGCAAAACAAGTTAAAAAAACAGAAATATATGCACTACTAACTTCTCGCATCCTTTCAATCTGCTCCTTACATCCACCAACATCATTATATGTCACATCCGGTTTCTCTTCAACTGTCATCATGGTCACACTTGGATCAATTTTTGGAGGCAAGGGAATCTGAATCTGATACTTATTTCGATCAACCCTGCAGGAATAGAATAGTGGTAAAAAAAAATGACCATACAACAGTACAAGTTGATAATGACTCAAACAAACCTCATGCATCTTATTCATAGTTACATAAAAAAAAGCTCCAGAACTCAGAATGTAAAGCAGATATTAAAGCTGAATCTATAGAGCTAACAAATGGGAAACCTACCCCACACGCATGCCTTCTTCAACGTCAGTTGGGGAAACTTTATCGCCCAGCCCAACGACAAACTACGATTTAGAAAATAAAAGTTGTATTAGATCCAACAGCAGCAAATATGACAACATGACTACAAGGCAGATAATCATCATACCAACTTGGAATGTTTCAAGATAATGTTATTGGAAGTAGACATAAAAACCTAAATGCATCAGGCAATAACATGCAGCAAAAAGTTATAAAAATAAATGGGTAACCTCTTGTGGCAAGATACAAGTGTCCCGAATGCTCAAAATCCATTGGAACAGAATAAAAGAGAAGAAAAAGTAACATAATTTATAACAAAACTGGTCCTTATAACTTACTTTATAAGCAAAAAGCAAAGTAACAAGTCAAAAGGTTTAAGGATTGGTTAAGCAGCAGGAGAAGAAATAATTAAGAAGGAAAGCCGTTGAAAAATAATAATAATACCTTTGCAATTTGCTTCACATTTATAACGTATTTGGCATCATCAGAGTTTGGATTAATTATCTTCGTGCATCTGGCCACCTGGTTGACAGATCTTGTCAATTCCTCATAATCACAATATAGAAAAAGCATAATAAACACTTTAAACAAAATTTCAGAAATACCACACCTGAAGAGGCTGCTCCTCCTGCATCATTTGCTTATCAGAAACAAGATCCCACTGGCTTGGAGCAGCTAAGCCAGTGTCAGACTCCTTGATACCTACAGAACAATCAGGACCAACATGAAAACTAGAAAGTATATTCAAATATTATCGGGCAGCTCATGCAATGAATTCATAAAAGGAAAAAGTTGGTAACAAAGATGAAGAAAATTATTAAAAAATAATAATAATAAAAGGCTTAACCACCTAGAACATGCTGAAAGATAAATAAGTATTCAGAGATACAGCTAAAATATAGCATCATTAAAAGTAACTTGACACGAAGAAAGGAAAGGAAACACCCTAGTAAAGAGCTGCTAGAGATCATCACAAAATCAATTATGATGAACACACTATCACGACAACTCAAGCTATACCTTCGTCAAATATATCAGAAACCACGAAAACTATTCATAATAAAGAAACAACAGAAAGTTTCCCTAGCCACAGGCTCACATATAAACAATAAAATCACCAAAGAAAATTCCTAATCAAGCATCTATACTACAAGAAATAATGACAAAAGTAGTACGCTAAAATGTCTCATTTTCCTGTGAGTAAGAAACTCTATAGAAAATTCACCCAAAAAAAAGAAAAAAAAAAAGAAAAGAAACTCTATGGCTAAGAATAATTTCTGACATTGTTGCATTGAGATATCTAGTTGAGCATTAATTCAAACAGCTCGAAATTAGAACACTTTGCAAAATGGCAACAACATAAATAGAGAAAAAGAAGTCATACCACATAAATCATTGACCTTCTTAGCCATATCCTTAATTTCTTTTTCCGCGTTCTTGATAAGTGTAGAGTAAGGTCCCAAACCCTGCATGATCAAGAAGATATCTGTATTTATTCAGTCTACTAGCACAGGTCCACACACAACACAATAACAACTCATAAACAAGCAGTTGGACAAGCTAAAACGGTAATTAGGAATACAAAATGCACAAACATTTAATAAAAAAACAGAAGCAATAAAGGGAAGTCAACCCTTGAAGAGAATCACAGTTTACAAGAGCGGTGAGTTGTTCTCCATGTACACAATTTATCAAAAAACATAGTCTGCCTACTTAATGAAAGATGCTGATAGAGTTAACTATGGAATGCCAAATGGAAAGCCATATGTGCTAAAACAGGTAATTGCATATAAATCAGAAATTTCAACAGAAAACAGAAATCATTAAAACTGTAGGATAGCATTAATCAATAATAAGATATCTGATATCTGACTCCACAAACGAATTTCATGGTATCTCGAGCAAAGCACATCTTCAAAGCAACCACCTTTACATTTTTCCTCTACATTATTTTCACTTAAAGCCCAACTGCAACATTGCAACCTATACAAACCAATCAGAAACTGAAATAATAAGAAGCAAATCCCATCAGCAACAAAGCCACAATTTGTTACGTTGCAGAAATTCATAGTGCGTATCCTAAAAATCCACTCTTTTTGCTCGTAACCCCTCCTTTTCTTAATTAAAAACATCAATAGAAGCCAAAACTCATAATCAAACAAAACCAAATCCAAAAACTGATCCAGAAATATAGTACAGAGCTCGTATTGATAAATATAAAGAGCATACTCAAAGGAGAAACGATTCAGATGAAGAAGAGTAAAGGAGAATAACAGATGCGGAGCTGAACAGATCAGAACTAGGGTTTGGGAAAATGGAAAAGGAAAGCCATTGGAGGAAACGAAGCTTACATAAGTCTTTAGAAGGGCAATATCATCCTCGTCCAGAGGCCGAGGGTTCTTCTCGTCCTTAATCTCATCTGCTGGTTCAGGCGCCATTGATACCCTCTGCTCTGCGCTTTCTGCTTTCGTCGCTTCTATTATCGAAATATATATAATTTATGTCTAATTGTTGATTTACACGTTATGTTTTATCGAAAAAAAAAAAAAAACTTTTATTATATTTAAATTTTCATTATTTTTATGAATGAATTTATATAAATTTAATAAATAAATAAATTATTGTTGCAAAAATAATAATAATTTATTAAAATTTTCTTACTATCATTTTTTTTTTCAATTTTTATATATTTTTTTAAAAATAAATTTTATATATAATCTAAAATTATTAATATTGTCAAAAGTACACAAGTTATGAATGTTGTTTACATGAAACCATCAATTCCATCGTAGTCTAATCTAAAATCTAATAACTCATTTTTGATATTATATACTGTAGATAACTCAATAAACATACACAAAGACACATAAATAAATCAATCTATAACCCAATGCAGTTTAAAGTAAAATAAACAATTATTTTCAAGACTGTGTTGAGTATTTAAAAAGTTAACCATCACATTTCTTATTGGTGGAGATAATAAAACACTTTATAACTACACTGTAGTCTATTGTGTGCATTTGTTGAAAGTTGATTTGATGTTTAAAGAAACCTTTACAAAAGAAAAAGGAAAGCATCGAATACCAACCCTATGCATCACAGGGGGCTTATCGGTTGCAAAATATTAAAATAAAGGTTAAAGAATAATGGAGTAGGCTATATATGTATGTATGTATGTATGTATATTATTTTGTAATTTACCAGTTAAATAGTTATTTATTTTTATATTGAAGAGAAATTCTGAATGAGATGCCAAAAAATAAAAGCTTTTTAACATTTTTAAGTGTCAATGAAGATGAGAAAAAAAATAATAATAATACAACACAAGTTGCTCTTGGATCACTCCTACATCAATCTTAGATCACCAATGCAGGTCGACAAAACAACATTTTTATAATTTCACCTTTTTTTTAATAACTTTTTTATTCTATTTAATGTTTAAAAATCATAGAAATTGTATGAAAAATGCTATTTTAAAAATCATAGAAATTGTGTGAAAATCCTATCTTATTAAGGAAAAAAAATACTTGAAAGTTATTTGTTTTAATATGTATACGTTGTGATTGAAAAATATATCAAACTCTTAATAATATTAATACTTATTTTCTTGAAGAATATAAAGCTATTCACACTTCAACATTATTATAATTATACTTATATTATAAAGATGCATGTATAAGTTGGTTTTAGTGTCCCATTGTCGCGGTGGGATGAAAGTGTTACCAACAGCACATTGATACTATTCGTAAAAAAAAAAAACACACACACACACACATTGATACAATTGAACCAAATAAAAACTTCATTTTGATGTATATTTAGCAAATATATTTATATACATATATTTATTTAAATAAATAAATAACTACACAGCATTTTGGATAGATGAAAAGTGATCTCCCATAATTGAAAAATGCTATTAAATAATATATTATAAATATTTGAAGTACGGAACAGATTCAAGCAAAAATATAAAAATTCAAGCATTGACATAGTAATGGAGATTGGCTACACGGCTACACCTACATTGATTTTGGAAATTAGAAGCCAGTAAAGAGGGCTAGATTGAACTAACCAAAGGATAGGAAAAGGTAAGAAATAAAAGAAAATAATAGTATTTATAATAATTTTGTTTAGACGATTAATTAATGAAAAGAAAATAAAAAGTAAAAAAAATCAATTAATGTAATTTATATTATTATAAAAATATCTTCGTATAATAATTTAAAAATTTTCGCATCCAACATTAACAAGAGTGATTTTGGAATATTGAAAAGTTTCATTAAACCCTTTTTATTTTCCTTCTTTTTCTCTCAATTTTGAATGGAAAATAAATAAAGAAAAGACTTACCATCTAATATCAATTATTTTTTACAATCTAAATAAAATTTTCAAATCACTTTATTTCCTTTCCTACATATTCTATTAATCCAAGCATGGTATAAATGTATAAAAAAAATTATTCTTAATTAAATAGTACATTTGTTTTTGATTCTTTAAAATTTATATGGAAAAAATTAAATTTTAAAATATAGTTTTTACCATTTCTTGTTCAAGACCATGGAAATTTCATGGTTTGATTCAAATAAAAGGTTGGCAATATATACATATATATGTATATAATGATAATACATGATTTTTTTTGTGTATTTTATGCATTGTAACCTTTATGTTTTTATGTATATATATCTGTGTAACATAAATTTTTAATATATTGTAAACAATTTTCAAAATTAAAATATACTTCAAAAAAAAAAATGTTAAAACTGTTTCTAAAACCCCGAATCAAATGCAAACTTGTCAGCCCAACAGACAAACTTGTCTGCGTCTCATTTGCTGGCAAAGGGAGGCTCCACCAGCCCACTACAACGGGAAAGGGAAAGGGGGAGGGAAAAAGAAAAAATAAATAAATAAATAAAAAAGGAAAAAATAAATAAAATAAAATTTCCATCCATCCAAACACCATAATTAATTAATTTATTGGTGGTAGGACCCACGTTCCAAAATTACCGAAAAGTAATCCGCACCTTAACGTATCCTGCAATCGCAATCAGAAAGCAGCGCCCAAATCAATGAAAACGTTATTATATAATAATAATAATAATAATAATAATAAATTAAAACTTCGAAAGTAAAATAAAAAAAAAATAAAAAGATAAAAGAAAACAAAAAGAAAAGTCCTATTTTACAAATTACAACCCAGACAGTGTGCAACGGCACCACACTAATCACTCTCTCTCACTCTCTCTCTCTCTCTCAGAGACAACCATGCAAAGGCAGTCTCTGGGCTCACCGAACTCGAAGCTCCACAGCCATGGCGGAGCCAAGGAAGACTCTCTCATAGTGGAGGACGACCTCAAGCGCAAGGACCTTCCGGCCTCATCTTCCATCACCACCGACTACGACTACGAAGACGACGAACACAAAGCGACAAAGCGTCACCGACTGTCCTCACCGCCTCCTATCAGAGCCGAAAAGTTCATCCACTTCATCCCTGTCCTCACTCTCTTCTGCTTCCTCGTCCTCTACCTCTGCTCCCACAGCCCCACCCAATCCGGTACGTCTTTGCAATCCACGGTCTCCGTTTAACCGTTTTTAGTTTTAATTCTTCACTGAATATTATGCTCATCGTCCGTACGTTTTTTTCTTTTTTTTGTAACTCAGATTTGGCTCACTTCAATGGATTCAAATGGCCTGCAAAGCGCATAGGTATAATGCAGATTTTCGATTTCAAAAAACAGTTTTTCGGAAACAGTTTTCTGTTTATTGTTTTTAAAAAACAGCATTTCCTGGTTTGTGCTTGTAGACGACCCGGCCGAAAACGAAATCGGCGATATCGACCGGTTCATGGAGCTCCCAAAGGGCGATGTATTGACGATACGTAGTCTGAGGAACTTGCAAGGGATCAAAAAGCACGGGCCCAAATCTCGCAACCACCGAAAACTCGCCGATTTCTGAGCCGCATTTTCGGGTTTTTCCTCTTTTTTCCTTTCTCTCCGTACTCTTCTTCCTCTCTACTCTATATTTCCCGGAACTCTGAGTTCGCACGTTCGAGTCGACCCGTTGGAATTCCCGCGTGCGCGACCCATGCCGTATTCTTTTCGCACGTGTACATTCATTGATACGGTGGTATTTGTTTATTTCTCTGTGAAGAAAAAAAAAATTCAAACATGTAATAAAGTACAAATAATATATTTTTGTGTACATCTCTCTCTCGCCTAGTTACAGAAAAATATGTATATTCTTTCATCTGTCGCCAGTGACGTACGCTAAAGTAAGCCTGTGGGGGCGGGCTAGCGTGCGCCTTGTGGTGGAGGAAAACAGCTGGCTGTTCGTACTGAGAGACCGTTACTGGCACATAGAGGTGCGGGCTAGCGAGGACATTGCCAGCCTGGAGAATTGCGCACGCTGGAAATGGTGATCGATGCTTGTAGGTTCTAACTCGGCCTTTCGCCATAGGTTGCACAGATTTTCTGTCATGCTGGCTTATAATTGAATAAATTTTGTAGGGTGGTTTATACTAATCATTTTGCTCGTTATTTAAAAAATAAAAAGCTTCTTTTTCTTCTTTTTTTCCTCTCCTGAGTTAAGCAAAATGGTGGGAATTAATCTAATTTCACATCATTATATATCTCACACCATTAGCTAATAAATCGGTTTTTATTGTAAATAAAATTTTAATTTAATATAAATAATACGGTATAAAATTTTTCTTGCATTGTCTTTAAGAGACATTGTGGTTGAATGTTTTTTTCTGGTGAAACATTGTGGTTGAATGTTGATTTAATGTATGGCGTTTATTTTTAATTTATTTAAAATTTGATATTATATATTGGATACATATAACTAGGGGTGTTCATCGGTCGGTTTTGGTCGGTGTCGGTTTTTTAATCTAAATTTTACGGTCGGTCGGTTTTTAACTAAGTTTTTACTAACATAACCGACCGGCGGTTTTCGTCGATTACGGTCGGTTTTCGGTTTTTTTATTATATATATATTTATAAAAAAATTAATAGAATATAATATAAAAATATATATAATAAATACAATAAATATAAATAAGTAAGATAAATAATTTAAAATTAAATAAAAATTTAAATATATTATAGTAAAAAATAAAAATAAAATATTTTTTTTATATAAGTTAACTTAATTTATTTATAATAAAATAAAAAATAAAAATAAAAATTATTGGTTTTGGCGGTTTTGAAAATCCGCACCAAAATCGAGTGTATAATATATACGGTCGGTTAACCGATCGGTACGGATTGAAAAATTGATTTTTCACGGTTGATTCGGTCGGTTACCGCGGTTTTCGGTTTTTTTGAACACCCCTACATATAACTAATAATAGCAATTCTCTAACTACTTGGGCTGTCGCCGCAAATACTGCTATTTTATTATTGTCATCATTTTCAATGTCATTGTTAATTGTAAATAATCACGGCAAAGGAAAAAAAAGGTAAAAAATTACTAAATGGGAAATGAATTTTTCGGAATAGAAGCAAATTCCTCTAATTCGGTAATTGCGTGTGATTATTAAACCATCTCAACGCTCAACACGTGTCGGACAATGGGAGTACGTAGCACAGAGAAGCTTATGCAGCAAAACTGTCGGTGTGTCACGGAAAAAGCCCAAGCGTTAAAAATAAATAAAAAAATGAGGTGGTGGTGGAGAAGACAATCACGTGGGAGGCAGTGATGACAGGTCTCATCATCGGATTCCAACACAACAAAAATAAATGGGGTACGTCACAGCGAAAGTGTCACCAGCTCATCATCTACTTCTCCACGTGGATGCTTTAGTATTATTATTATTATGCTTTTTTTCATTTCCATTTTTTTATTTTTTATTTTTTTGACTTTTTCCTTTTATTTCTTTTGGGAGGTGCGAGGTGATTACGAAAGTGGGTCCCCCTTGATTTTTAGTTAATTATTATTTAGAACATCACAGGCCCACAGTTGGAAAATTAGATGGGCCAGAAGTGTGGGACCAAATTAGTTTTGGATAAATTACGTGCTCAAGTAAGTGTGAGAAGGTTGATTGAATTGGAGTTTCACATGATATAGACCGCATGAATTTGGGGTTAGTTATGGTAGGAGGTGGCTTTACGTTTTTTTTTGGGTGAGAGGGAGGTGGCTGTACGTGATTTGTTGATGGGTGGTTTTTTAATTATTCCTTGATTGGATGGGCATCCTATAATGAAGAAATTAATATGTCATTGACTATGATCTTGATGGTTTAGTAAATAATTGATCTACAATACGTGTAATGAAAATGACACACATGGTTCATACACCTCAGCATTTGATTAACAATAATTCTACTTAGATAAAAAAAATATATATATATATATATATATTTTTTTTTATTTAAAGAATAGAAATTTATTTGAAAATATAATAGATATGATCTTATTCAATATGCTAGGAAATTTATATCTAAGCGAACTTATTAAATAGTGACACGATGGATTGAAGTTTATACGCCCCGAGCATTATTGTCAATCAAATTTTGAGGTGTATGAGCTACGTGTAGACTAATTTATTTGCTAACCCATCAAAATCTGAGTCACTAAGAAAATAAGATAATTTCTATTTTTTTTAATAAAAAAATTCGATTGATTATATGTTAAGGAATATTAAAATACCCTCTAAAAGACAAAAATTATATCGATTTGTAATTATCTTAATCTTGGATATTTCTATACCGAAATATTCCAATTATATATTGTAAAGCATTCTTAGCTTGTAAGCTTGAAAAGTAAAGGGTCAAATAAATAAGATTAATAATGAAAGTAGTAGTTATAATAATAAATGGGCATATGAATCATTGAAGCCAACTACTAGTAGTAGTACCCTACAAGTCTTTATCTGAAATTATAATTATAAGCGCTTCAATTTTAATAAGAGTATATATGGTAGAGAATAATATATTTGAAAAAGCCTCCAATTTTGAAACAAAAAATGGTGGGCCCTACAATCACATGTGGGGAGCTTAAAGACATGGGCTCGTGAACAGGCTCACAGCCTGTCTTTGTTTGGTGGAGCCTGTATTGGCATAAATGTAACATAACGCATATCTTTATAATTAGCGTTAAAATTAAATGACTGAAAATGGAATCTATAATATCATATGAATGTATATATATATATATATATAATTGCTCCAGTATACTATATTATTTATATATAATATATGATGATTGATAATAAAAGTATAAAATAATATAAATTTATATTCTTATTTATTTTTAATAAGATGTTACATCTGTATTATTTATCATATATGAATGATATACTAGATTAAAATATTTATATATATATATATACATATATTTACATATTTATCAGTTTGTGTAAATGATCTAATATTATATAAGATTTCTTTTTGACATTTAGCATCTATTTGGTACGAAGGAGGAGAGGGAATGATAGAGTGAGTTGAGAAGAGAGAGAGATTGAAGGAGTAAGTGAATTACATAAATCTTTTATATTGTTTGATATGATAGGAAAGAAAAAGAGTATAATGAATTAAAATATATTTAAAATTTTATTAATTAATTATAAAAGCTCTCTATATTCTCCGATCATTTCAATATTAAAGGAAATATTTTTGATGGATTTGGATGAATTTATCATCCATTCCTAAATTCACCATCTATATCAATCTCTTGTACCAAATAACTATTACCTTTCAAATCACTCCACCACTTTATCCTCGTTCTTTAATTCGTCCACTAATAACTTCTATCGAATAAGGGCTTACAAATTTACCATTATAATCGTTAGCTGTTTTAACTAATTTTGATTGGTGAGGAAATTGAGGAAAATAATATATATATATATATATATTTTATTATTCTTTCCGGTGGTGTTTATGAGTACAGTTCCTGTAACTTGGATATATATAATTTATTGGTTTCTGGAGGTTTTATATATATATATATAAAAGCTGATTCCCTAAAGTGTAAGATTTATTTTATCAGTTTTAAAAAATAAAACTGGAAACAGAACCATTCCGTAAATTATAGATTCTAAGAGAAATGATTTTTTTGTTTTATTTTATTTTTTAAAAATATAACAAAATTTTATTCCAAGGGTATTTCTGTCAATAAATGCTGCAAATAGGGTTTAAAGTTCATTTAACTTGACGGAAGAAATATGCAATGGAGGTAGATAATATTTCCCAAACGTGAAGGATATATTTGTTGTTAACCCAAACCTCAGGGGTCCAAATATAATAACCCATTTATAAAAGTATTATATTTATATTTCATAAATAATATTTGTTGACAGCCCCAGAGCAATCCAAACTCTTTTTGGATCAAAGAGTTCAGATTCTCAAGCAGAACAATAAAGGATGTATTCAATACTTTCAAATAACACATTTTTATAAGTGGATAATTTTTTGTAGAATTGATAGAATTATTAATTAAATATTTCATAATTTTTAAATATGTCTTTAAAAGTCTATAAAAATCTTAATTAAATATTATTAGTTTTCATTGTCAGTTAATTTTGAATTAATTACACCTCAAATTAGCCATTTTCAGGATAGCAGATCCAACTGAACAAACTGAGAGATATTATTTGGTTAAGCTTGCTAGCACATGCAGTTAATGACTAATAGAGAAATGAGTGTGATTATTTGATGAAGATTGTTGAAGTGCAATCAAGTCAATTCTTTTTGAAAGTAAGTGGAGAAAAGGCAAAGCCATATTAGCAAAGGTTTAATTATTAGTGTAGAATATTTAGTGCCTCTTTATTTGTTCTCTTTCTTTCTCATTTTTTTGCTTTTATTATGGTGGGAATAGAATAAATAAAGGCATCATTGCTTCAATAGAATATTATGCCATTTTGTTTTTATGTTTTGGTTCTCAACACAACCCAAATTTCTCAATTTTTTTTTACTGAATTTGTGCTGTGTCTCAATTGAAAGTCTAGAAAATCAATGAGAAAAATCATATTCCCCAATCATATTACTCGCAGTTTAGGTAATGAACAGCATGCATGCCTACTTTGAATTTCTATGTTTTTTCACCCATTGAATTATATTTTCTTTCAATATTCTTCACTGTATATTGGGTTTATCCCAAGTTGAATCTACATAACTTTGGAACAAACCAAAACATATAATGTATTCTAAAAGTACAAAGGAAGTAGAAAATAACAACTGTGTATGAATATAATTGAGAGTACATTAGAAATTAGGTCGGATTGCATGTACATATGACACTGTGAGATGAGAACAAAGGCTTGTATAACCTTGAGAATGATACAAAAGGATTAGATATCTACCTGAATGCATTAATTCAACGTGGACAAGACAATGTTTAGTATATATTATCAAATACCTAAATTCATGGCATAGCAATATTATTGTAATTAAGTGAAAATGCAAATGGGAAACTAAAAGAAACCATGAGTATGTCCAGTTATATATCTACCTGAAATCTTAAACTTGAACATCACATGGGATGTGGGCAATTTTGTGCCCACTCCTCTCCTGAATCCCTTTCACAACGCTGCACTAACTTATATTGGAGGGATTGCAAAGCGGAGGCTGTTGAAGACAAGTGCCGTTTCTGTCATCAAAGTAATTTATCTTGCTGACTGCAACTTTGCCCTGAGATAAAGCCCTTAGAAAGCATGCTACTAACCAGACTGTCACATCCTCTACAAAAAATGAATAATGAGAAAAGTTAGCTAATTACACTAGGCGAAAAGATCAAGGAAATTAGTTGGTTGTGTCACTTGTGTTGCATATACAGGACAATTTATGGAAATTGAAATGTGGGCAATTTTGTGCGACTACTGTAGCTCTCCCTGATGACATAAAAAGTTTAAAGTGAAACCTGTCAGCATAAACCAGGCGGCATAACTTTGTTAAATTCATCTAAATACATTCTTTTAGATGCCTGACACTCATTCATATCAAAATCCTGGTTTTGGTTAAATCTACTCAATGCATGTCGTTTCTCAAAGCCCATATTATTCAATCTAACAGTGGAGCATAATCAGAAACAAAAGCCTTCCATTCCTTGATAATTTTTAAAGTTTCTAAAAAATCGAACATGACTTTAAAATCAAGCAAGGAATTTCAAAAAAGAAACAAGAGACTTAACAGCCGTTTAAAGATAATTGATTTTGTTTAAAGACTTGATATATTTTGATAGAAATCTAGATGAAAAGATAATTGGATGACATTGATTTCTGAGTACACAAGTATATAGCAATTAGCAAAAAAAAAAATCAAATATACACCAATGTCATAAACTACATAGATATATTCTTGAATAAAAGTCGGTAAAAGTTTTCAAAACAATACCACAAATCTAAATTCTTACTAGTTTACATAGAACACAGACCTGGGCATAACCATGCATGAACACAGTTATTGTAGCCACTAGCCATGCATGATATTTAACATGATGAGTAATACTGGAGCCCAAGTACCCAACATTAACTCTAATATATACCACCCAAAGATTGAGGTAAGCCCAAATAAGTCCTAGATTATAAAATCTTAATTTTGCCCTTAAACTCTTTCCAATTATAAATAAGGTGTACTTCAATATAGTTGTTATATATGTGGGCATGCAAATTAATCTCTGTAGTTACAAAGTTTATGTTGGGACCAAAGTAAATAAAAAAAACGAAACGAAAAAAAGAAAAGGAGAAAACAACAATGAGTAGTTTAGCTAGAACAAAGACTGACACTGATTCTGCATATACATATGACAGTGTAAGATAAAGAACAAAGATTTGTATCACCTTGGAAGTAAAAATTAATTATAGGACGTCTTTCTCGTGCGGAATATAATATGGTGAGAATGGAACAGAGGACTAGAGCTGTACCAGTACAGTGGCTGCAAGAATTAATTCAACATTCGTGAGAAGATTAAGTATGTAATTAAAATGCTAAAAATTCAAGGGCATGCAAATTTATTTTCTACCTGAAACTTGAAGCGACATTTTAATTTGCAGTTTTTTCTTGCATAAGATGGTTGCTTAGAGGCCACACATGTACACGTGGAATGTGGGCAATCTTGCACCAGTCCTCTCCCATTTCCTTTTCACACCGATCCACTAATTCCCGGCATGCTTCTAAAATCTCCAAATTTTGTAGATTTGTGAGTTGTTGTACACTTGGGGGTAGAGATGCCAGCTTGGGACATTGTCCAATAAATAATGAATTCAGAGAGGTTAAGTTTCCAAGCCAGTCAGGCAACATTTCAAGACTTGGAAAGCAGGATACACGCAGAGATTGGAGGGAAGGAAGATGTTGCAAGGCCTCAGGCAAAGCAGTTAATTTAGGAGCAACAGTAAGATTTTGTGAGCTAGTCCAATAGGGCTCCCCAAAAAAGTCCAAATGTCGGAGAGAAGCAAGATGGTTAAGGCCATTTGGGAAAGCTTCTAGTTCTGGACAAGGGCAGTAAGTTCTCCAAAACTATCTGACAAACTTTTGAGTTGGATACATTCATCAACACATATACTTGTAAGACTATTCGAGCCTCGAAAAATTCCCACTGGAAAGCACTCCAGCATAGGACAAGATGTGATAGATAATCTTCCAAAGCGCTTAGCCCCACTAGCATGTCGGATTGTAAGTCTTGAAGCTTCCTGAAACTTTTAATATGAATAGATTGGAGAGTAGTAACATTTTGTAGCCACCCATGAGGAAAAGAAGCCAAATCATCATTATCCGACAGTTCAAGTGAAGTAAGAGTGTGGAGATTGGAAACTGACTTTAATAAGGCCTCGGTGCATTCCCGTATCCATATTTCTTGGACTGACTTAAGACAATGTAAGGTCAATTTAGGACATTCAACAATGCTCAAACGAGATAGGCATGGGAATATCTCCGTTCTTCCCACCTAGGACAACCTTTCTAAGTTTGGTAAGTTGGAAATGAAGAGATTCTTCAAGCGCAAGAAACCTTGCGCTTGCACACCACTATTATAGATTTCATCATCCACATACTGCACAAATTTCATATCTGACAATTCAAGATCTGTTAGAAATGGTAGTTTCCCCAGGGCAGTAGGAAGTTCCAGGCAGTTTTTGCAATCATTTAATCTGATGCCGACTATATTTTGAAGTGTCACATTATTCTTGAACCAATGTGGGAAATGCCTACCTTTGAAATTTACAATTTCCAAATCTTCCAAAGTTGGAGGAGGTTCGAGAGCTTCAAACACCTGCTCGGTGATCTCTTGTGACTTTGCAGTGGATTCATTTCCGTCCCAAGACAAACGCAAGATTGTGAGATTTGCTTTTCTTGCAAGATTGGCTTTTCTAGCTTCCATTGGATTCTTCACTTTCTCAAGCTGTTTGATACTTAATAAAAAAAACAAACAAATAAACGGAGCATGGAGAATCCACGCCTGCTCTGTCTCTCCATGATTAGGGATTGGGGTGGGAACAAGGTGAGAAAATTTCCGACTGGGCGGCGGGGCACCCCAGCCTCGGCCTTCCCTGTTGCCACTCCTAAATTATGCTGTTTTAGCAAATTAAATAATTATTTAGATTGATTCCGTGTGAATACATTGCTGACATAGTGAATTAATGGACATTAACCTTATATTCATAAAAAAATGGACATTAACCTTATGGAGTTTACTTTCCTTAAATAGGTTCTCAATATAAATAATCTGTTAATTATTTAGGCATAATTCAACGATTATGGAGGCTTCTTTTTTTTTTTTTGTATGTATTGGAGGCCTACTGGGTATGAAAGACCTCTTTGTATATATATATATATATATATTGAAGACCTATCATAGGATGATTAGTCTCTGGAGCATATCAAAATTGAAGGCTTTAGTACTATTTGAGCTTAATAACCACATGTGAGTTTCAAATAAGGTTTTTTTTTTTTATATATATTGAAGGCTTACTGTGAGGATGAAGACCTTTTTGTTTTTATATATATTGGAGGACTACTGTGGGGATGATTAGCTAGGTATATTTTTATTTTTATTTTTTTATATATATTAAAGGTTCTACTGTGGAGATGATTGACCTTTAAAGCATATCAAAGGTTTTAATACTATTTGAACTTGATAATCATATAAAAGTCTCAAATATCAGTCAATTTTCAACTCAAATGTATGATTCTTGGAACCCACAACCTTAAAACAACCTTAAAATATAGGTATCTCTTTCCTACCACCTGAGTCACCTATGAGTCACCTATTGATGGTACGGACAGCATCGTATAGCAAACTTAACGTATTTGAATACTGGTTTTGCATAACTCGTACGTTAACGATATTTTTCAGACTCCTTTTGCTTTTGAATTAATAATCCAGTTTCAGTAGAGAAAACGCCAAACCAATAAAAGAAAAACACATTCATGGGAATTTAAACTCGAAGTGCCTGCTAACCCTTTCATCAATGGACACCAAAGAAAGGGTTGTTTTTCCCATGGCCCTGTACCCACAATAAGATAGATTGAAACATCTTTGCAATTGTTTGAATTATTTTCCAAAAACTCAACAATTCTCTTTATCTTCCTCACTTCCATACACATGTTGCCAATCAACGGTGCCAGTTTGGCGTCTATCTCTTAGTTGAGAATGTCTTTCCTGATGAACCACCTCATGCAAATGGAACTTTAAACGTTCATCTAATATATCTGAAATCTCTTTCATAAAGGAGCTCACACCCTTTCGGATTGATCTAGAACTCTGTCTTGTGCTCCAACTACGAGGCCTCCATGACACATTCCAATATGCCCTCCAATTCATACGAAAGCAGATCTTGGTGGTCCTTGGAGTCCCAAGAAGGTGACAACTCCAACCTGTCAGATGCTTCTTTGGCCAAATACCGCTTATTTTTTTCGGTTTCGGAACAACTTGGGCGAAAAGCTTCTCCACTCCCTGTTGACTCCCCAGAAAAAAAAAAAGGTTAGAAGAAGTAGAAGAAAAGAAGTATGCTGGAGCTGCAGCTATGTACTTTTTGAAAGGAAGTGGAGAAAAGCCAAAACCACGTTAGCAAGGTTTAATTATTAGTGTAGAATATTAGTGCTTCTTTGTTTATTTTCTTCTTCTTCTTTTTTTTTTTCTTTTTTGATAAATTCTTTGTTTATTCTCTTTCTTTCTCATTTTTGCTTTTATTATGGTGGGAATAGAATAACTAAAGGCATCATTGCTTCAATAGAATATTATGCCATTTTGTTTTTGCGTTTTGGTTCTAAACACAACCCAAATTTCTCAATTTTTTTATCGTAATTTGTGCCGTGTCTCAATTGAAAGGCTAGAAAATCTATCAGAAAAATCACATTCCCCAATCATATTACTCGCAGTTTAGGCAATGAACACCATGTTAAAATGTTGCAGCTCAGAATCCATTTGAAAGTGGTGAAATATATGCATTGAAAAATATTTATTTTATGATGTATAATTAAGTCCATTGTTTTGATTTACTTTCTATAGATATGTACTTTTATCTTTCATATAGTAAGGTGAAAAAATCAATATAACAGAGCAAAATCTTGTTTTAGATAATGTATACGCACACATATATGTATGTATAGATAAGGACTTTTGTTTCGACCAAAAAAAAAAATGGGACTTTTGTATTTGAGCATGCGTGCCTATTTTGATTTTTTTTCACCCATTGAATTATATTTTCTTTCAATATTCTTCACTGTATATTGGGTTATCCCAGGTTGAATCTACATAACTTTGGAACAAACCAAAACATATAATGTATTCTAAAAGTAGAAAGGAAGTAGAAAATAACAACTGTGTATGAATATAATTGAGAGTACATTAGAAATTAGGTCGGATTGCATATACACATGACACTGTGAGATGAGAACAAAAACTTGTACAACCTTGGAAACCACTAGCTAATATATACGACTGCGAATGTAGAGAGAATGATACAAAAGGACTAGATCTCTACCTGCATGCATTAATTCAACGTCGACAAGACAATGTTTAGTATATATTATCAAAGACCTTAATTCATGGCATAGCAATATTATTGTAATTAAGTGAAAATTCAAATGGGAAACTAAAAGAAACCATGAGTATGTCGACTTATATATCCGCCTGGAATCTTAAACTTGGAACATCACATGGGATGTGGGCAATTTTGTGCCACTTCCTCCTGAATCCCTTTCACAACGCTGCACTAACTTATATTGGAGGAATTGCAAAGCTGAGGCTGTTGAAGACAAGTGCTGTTTCTGTCATCAAAGTAATTTGTCTTGCTGGCTGCAACTTTGCCTTGAGATAAAGCCCTTCGAAAGCATGCTACTGAGCAGACAGTCACATCCTCTGCCTTGTGCTATATAACGAATGAATACGAATGTAAAATATATATTTTGTTGCTTCAATCTCTTACAACTTATTGCCTTGCAGGATACATAAGACAAAAAAAGACAGACTTGTATTACATTGAAAGTAAAACCGACAGGACAACCTCCACGTACCTGCATGCAATTAATTCAGCACACATGACAAAGTATGTGATTGAAACAATAATAACAAAATAATATTCATTGAGTGGTTGATCAAATGGGAAAGAAACCAATAACATTGAGGAATTTAATTAACTACCTCCACATGAAGCAACAATTTGCAGTCTATTGTTGACCGCGGTGTGAATTCCACACACGAACATGTGGAATGTGGGCGATCTTGTGCCAGTCCTCTCCTGAATCCTTTTCGCATCGCTGCTCTAACTTGGGGCATCTTGAGATTTCCAAAACTTGTAAGTTGGTGAGTTGTTGCACACTTGTTGGCAGAGATGCCAACTTAGGACAAAATTTAATAGATAATGAATTCAGAGAGGTTAAGTTTCCAAGCCATTCAGGCAAAACTCCAAGATTTGGATACTGAGATATAGTCAAGTATTGGAGGGAAGGAAGGTGCTGTAAAGCCTCTGGCAAAGCTGTCAGCTTAGGAGCATTCTTATGAGGATATCTGCTCAGTTGAATGATGTCGCGGCCTGATAATTTCAAGTCTTTGAGAGAAGAGAGGTGCTGAAGACTATGTGGAAAGGAATGAACCTCCAACTCAGGGCTACCACAAAGTTGCAGATTCTCAAGACCAGCAAGGTCTTCAAAACTATCAGCTGGAAAGCTTTTCAACCCGCTACAATCCTCAATTTCCATGGTTTTAAGCATGTTTAAGCCTCGAAATATTCCCTTTGGAAAGTGCTCGAGCTCGTGGCAAGAAATTATGTGTAATTCTTCCAAAGCGCTTAGCCCAATTAGCATGTCAGAGTGCAAATGTTGAAGCTTCTTGAATCCCAAAATTTGAAGCCTTTTGAGACTAGTGGAAAAATTTTGTAACACCCCATGAGGAAAGAAAACCAAATCATCATTATAACTTATTTCAAGTGATGTAAGAGTTTGGAGATTTGAAAGTGATTTTAGTAATTCCTCATTGCATCCCCTTACGTTCAACACATTGATTGATTGAAGACAATGACGTAAGGTCAATTTAGAACAATCTCCAATAAGCAAATCAGTTAGGCCTGGAAATATTTCTGTCCTTTCTTCTAATCTGGACAGGCCTTCTAAATTTGCTAAGTAAAAAATAGTGAGACTTTTCAAGGATAAGAAACTTCCTCTGCCTGGTTCTCCATAATCCACATACCGCAACAAATCCATTCTGAAAATTACAAGATGTCTCAGTAATGGTAGTTTCCCCAGGGCTGTAGGAAGTTCCAAACAATTTTTGCAGCCATCCAGACAAATGCGGACTACGTTTTCAAATATTAATGCATTGCTTAACCAATGTGGGAAATGCCTACCTTTGTATTTTACAATTTCCAAAATTCTCAAGGTTGGTGGAGCTTCAAGAGCTTCAAGCACCAGCTCATGATTCTTCTCCTGAGATGACTCATCACTCGATTCATTATGGCTCCAAGACAAACACAGGCTTTTGAGATTCATTTTTCGCGCTAAATTGGAATTTTTCGCTTCCATTGGACTACTCACTTTCTCAAGCTGAAATATCTGTAGCTCACCACATAGATTTAAGCTTCCCAATTCATCTACATGACGACCACTTCTGCTATTCACAATGAAGCAGCTTAAAGTTCTTAAGCAAGTTAGTTTCCCAATATTGGGAGGCATTTGATGCAAAAGAATACAACCTTTAATGTATAGATGACGAAGACTTCTTAAGCAACTCAAATGCTCTGGTAGCTTCTCAAGACTAAGACAATATGTTACATCTAAAGTCAGTAAACTTTGCAACGAACAAATTGACTCGGGAAGGACTTTGATGCTAGTATTTGAAATGTTCAAATACCGCAGATGTTTCAAATTACTCATAAGAAAGGATATGGATGTTGGTGGCAACCTTTGATCATTTGCAACAAAAGCTCGTAAAGAATGGAAATGAAAGCAATTAGCAAACTCGTTTGCTACTTGCCAATATCTACGAGGGCTTAACAGCATTAAAGTGCGTAATGATTCTATCTTACAAGAAGTAGAGAGCATGCCAAATGGCCGGTCAGAGTACGTACATGTTAGGTGGCGAACTCTTTGGGAAAAATTATTTGGGTTATCAATGTCAATTACACCACATTCATCCTCCATAATACTTTGAGCCAGATCATGCACTAGATCATGCATCTTGAAACTCTGAAGGTTTCCAAATTCATCCATCATAACATCTTGAAAGAAAGATCGCCAATAAAGTTCATTGCATATCTTATTGCCGATATCTTCCACATCCATATTTCCTTTGGGAGAGATAAGGTCATTTGCAATCCAAAGATGAATTAGTCGTTCCTTAAAAATAATAAAATTCTTGGGAAATATGGCACAGTAAGCAAAACATCTTCTAAATTCTATTGGTAGGTGAAAGTAGCTCAATCTTAAAGCTGGCAAGATAGAAATTTCATCTTGTTGTAAATTCCAAAGTCTACTCTCCATAACAAAAAGCCACTCCTTTTCATCCCTTTCGAAGTGCATTAAACTTCCCAAAGTCTTTGCGGCTAGTGGAACACCCCCACACTTTTGTACAATCTTCTTCCCAATTTTTACAAGATTTGGTCGCTCTTCACTTTCATCACCAAATGCACGTTGCTTGAACAATAACCAACAATCATCTTCAGATAAAATAGACAACTGATGCATCGGGATCGTTCCCATTATTGATGCAACCTTTTTGAGACGAGTGGTAACTACAATCGAAGAACCACTTAATCCACAAGAGAGTACATTTCTTAACCTTTCCCATTGCTCTTGATCTTCATTCCAAACATCATCCAAAACAAGGACAAACTTCTTCCATTCCAACAAGTTTTGAAGGCGTTTTTGCAGAGGATCTGTGTCCAAAGCATCACAAGCGCGTCCGGTGGCAGATTCTATTATGGCTTTTGTCAATCTTTTCACATCAAAATCCTCGGAAACACATACCCAAATTTTAGCATCAAAATGCCTACTAACCCTTTCATCATTGAACACCAGTTGAGCCAGAGTTGTTTTTCCCATGCCCCCCATACCCACTATAGGATAGACTGAGAGATCTCTGCAGTTGCTTGAATTACAATCAACCAAAAACTCAACAATTCTGTCTTTGTCTTCTTCTCTTCCATACACATTTTGCTGATCAACAATAGAGCTAGTTTGGCGTATGTCCCTTATTTGGGAAGATCTCTCATCACGAACCAACTCATGCAAGTGAAACTTTAAACGCTCTTTTGCAATTTCATCCAATCTATAAGAAATCCCTTTCAACTTTTTTGCAATTTTAAGACGAGAGAATGTATTTATTGGATTAAAACAGGATACGAAAGGTTGCACCATTTGGGTTGTTCTATGCTTCTGTCTTTTGTATTCCATTTGTGATGCCTCCATCCCACACTCGTTCAAAATGTCGTCCAATTCCTCTGAAACATCTTTAAGTTTGCGCAGCCAATTCTTTATTGCCTTGTCTCTTAACTGCCTCTCCTCAGCATCTTCAAGCACAGCACAAATGGTTGAGAGGATGCTAGTGAGCTTCTCCATTTCTTTGCTGACACCCCAAACCAGTCCAAACTCTTTCTGAATCATTGAGTTCAGATTCTCAAGCAAAACAGTAAGCACAGCTTCAGCCATTATTGTCAGAGTATAGCAAATTGAATTCCAATCTAGAAAGTAGAGAAAGAGAGATGATCAAGCTTGCCAGTACTATGAACCGAATGGCTTGTGAGCTAATTTAATGAAGAATGTTAGGTGAATGAAGTCAATGCCAAGAAAGCTCGCCGAATCACAAGGAAGCATCCTATTTTTGTCCTTTCGTACGTGTTGCTTAAGTTTGACTATTAAAGCTTTTGTTTTCCTCTCATCCCTGTTGCTACATACAAACATGCTATCAATTCTCTGTTCTATTTTGGCCTTTTTCTTCTTTTATATTGGTTCCAGACAATCCTAACAGAAGCATCACCTCTGCTTTGTTGCATATCATCTTTATAGGGTCTAATATAACTAATCAAACTCCCTGGAAAAAAGAAGGAAAAACCAACCGCCAGCGACTAAATAATGTACCCATTTATATGCATATAAATTCAAATAGATATGGTATATATTAAAAACAAGCTTACTCATTGTTATTGTAGATTATTGAGCAATACAGATGTTTAATGTAAATTAAGCACGCTAGTCACTCACCCATTCACATGTATTATAATCATGCTACATACCTTAGAGCTGTGAGTAATTCACAAATTCAAGGATTATCATCAAGGCTTCCGAAGGTAAACAAAGAAGAAACAAGTAACAAGTTTTTTTTTTGGTAATAAAAACAAGTAACAAGTTACATAAGCGGAGGGAGTGCAGAAAGAAGACACATTGAAATGAAACCAAATTGATTTTTTTTTCTTTTTTTGGGTTGAGGCAGTTGAAAGACAACATTTTGTGTGTGTTACTCATCAAAGCTATTTTGAGATTGTTGACTGCATCTTTGCCCATAATAGAGCCCCTAGCAACCCACATCCTCTGCCTTTGCAATTGCAGATTCAGCACCACCCTTTCGTAGAATCACCTGCAATCTGCATACATATATGAAATGAAATCATTTATAAACTGAGTGGAGAAATGAATTGAAATTAATCATAATGAATCATGAACAGAAATTTAGATTAGGACCCATATTCCAGGGCTTACTGGTTCAGAACTACTCTTTCTTTAATTAATTAATTTGGTTACCACTGCATGTCTATTCTGAATTTACATTTTTCGGCTTAAAAATTTCCTAAGAGACCAAACTATACAAACAAATTAAATGGAAAGAAGGGAAAAAAATGAATAATGAGAAAAGTTAGCTAATTACAATAGGCGAAAAGATCAAGGAAATTAGTTGGTTCCGTCACTTGGGTTGCATATACGGGACAATTTATGGAAATTGAAAAAGCCATTGAAATTGAAATGTGGGCAATTTTGTGCAACAATTGTAGCTCTCCCTGATGACATAAAAAGTGTAAAGTGAAGCTTGTCAGCATAAACCAAGTGGCATAACTATGTTAAATTCTCCTAAATACATTCTTTTTGATGCCTGACACTCATTCATATCAAGACCCTGGTTTTGGTTAAATTTACTCAATGCATGTCGTTTCTCAAAGCCCATATTATTCAATCTAACAGTGGAGCATAATCAGAAACAAAAGCCTTCCATTCCTTGATGCTTTTTAAAGTTTCTAAAAAATCGAACATAACTTTCAAATCAGGCAAGGAATTTCAAAAAAGAAACAAGAGACTTATCAGTTGTTTAAAGATGATTGATTTTGTTCAAAGACTTGATATATTTTGATAGAAATCTAGATAAAAGGATAATTAGATGACATTGATTTCTGAGTACACAAGTATACAGCAATTAGCCAAAAAAAAAAAGAGTCAAATATACACCAATGTCATAAACTAAATAGATATATTGTTGAATAAAAGTCGGTAAAAGTTTTCAAAACAATCACCATAAATCTAAATTCTTACTTGTTTACATAGAACAGAGACCTGGGAATAACCATGCATGAATACATTTATTTGTAGTAACTAGCCATGCATGATATTTAACATGATAAGTAATACTGGAGCCTAAGTACCCAACATTAACTGTAATATGTACCACCGAAAGATTGAGTTAAGCCCAAACAAGTCTTAGATTATAAAATCTTTGTCTTGCCCTTAAACTCTTTCTAATTATAAATAAGAAGGTGTACTTCAATATAGTTGTTATATATGTGGGGAAATAATATCTGTAGTTACAAAGTTTATGTTGGGACCAAAGTAATTAAAAAAATAACAATAATAATTGAAACGAAAAAAGAAAAGCAGAAAACAATAACGAGTAGCTTAGCTAGAACAAAGACTGACACTGGTTCTGCATATACATATGACAGTGTAAGATAAAGAACAAAGATTTATATCACCTTGGAAGTAAAAATTAATTATAGGAGTGGGACGTCTTTCTCGTGCGGAATATAATATGGTGAGAATGAAACAGAGGACTAGAGCTCTACCTGTACAGTTTCTGCAAGAATTAATTCATGAGAAGATTAAGTACGTAATTAAAATGCTAAAAATTCACGAGCATGCAAATTTATATTCTACCTGAAACTTGAAGCAACATTTAAAATTTGCAGTTTTTTCTTGTGTAAGATGGTAGATAGGAGGTGACACATGTACATGTGGAATGTGGGCAATCTTGCACCAGTCCTCTCCCATTTCCTTTTCACACCGATCCACTAATTCCTGGCATGCTTCTAAAATCCCCAAATTTTGTAGATTTGTGAGTTGTTGTATACTTGGGGGTAGAGATGCCAGCTTGGGACATCTTTCAATCCATAATGAATTCAGAGAGGTTAAGTTTCCAAGCCAGTCAGGCAACATTTCAAGATTTGGAAAGCTGGATATTTGCAGATTTTGGAGGGAAGGAAGATGTTGCAAGGCCTCAGGCAAAGCAGTTAATTTAGGAGTAACAGTTAGATTTTGTGAGCTAGTCCCATAGGGCCTGCCACAAAAGTACAAATGTTGGAGAGAAGCAAGATGGTTAAGGCCATTTGGGAAAGCTTCCAGTTCTGGACAACCAGTAAGCTGCAGAGATCGAAGGGCAGTAAGTTCTCCAAAACTATCTGACAAACTTTTGAGTTGGACGCAATCAACAACAAATATACTTGTAAGACTATTCGAGGCTCGAAAAATTCCCTCTGGAAAGCACTCCAGCATAGGACAAGATGTGATAGATAATCTTTCCAAAGCGCTTAGCCCAACTAGCATGTCGGATTGTAAGTCTTGAAGCTTCCTGAAACTTTTAATATGAATAGATTGGAGAGTAGAGACATTTTGTAGCCACCCATGAGGAAAAGAAGCCAAATCATCATTATCCGACAGTTCAAGTGAAGTAAGAGTGTGGAGATTGGAAACTGACTTTAATATGGCCTCGGTGCATTCCCGTATCCATATTTCTTGGACTGACTTAAGACAATGTAAGGTCAATTTAGGACATTCAACAATGTCCAAACGAGATAGGCATGGGAATATCTCCGTTCTTCCCACCTTGGACAACCTTTCTAAGGTTGGTAAGTTGGAAATGAAGGGATTCTTCAAGCGCAAGAAACCTTGCGCTTGCACACCACCATTATAGGTTTCATCATCCACATACTGCACAAATTTCATATGTGACAATTCAAGATATGTTAGAGATGGTAGTTTCCCCAGGGCAGTAGGAAGTTCCGAGCAGTTTTTGCAACCATATAAACGGATGCTGACTATGTTTTGAAGTGTCGCATTATTCTTGAACCAATGTGGTAAATGCCTACCTTTGAAATTTACAATTTCCAAATCTTCCAAAGTTGGAGGAGGTTCGAGAGCTTCAAACACCTGTTCGGTGATCTCTTGTGACTTTGCAGTGGATTCATTTCCGTCCCAAGACAAACGCAAGATTGTGAGATTTGCTTTTCTTGCAAGATTGGCTTTTCTAGCTTCCATTGGATTCTTCACTTTCTCAAGCTGTTGGATACTTAGACTGCCGCCAAGATTTAAACTTCCCAACTCATCAACATGACATCCTCTTCTCCTATCCACAATAAAAATGCTTAAAGTTCTTAAACAAGTTAGCTGCCCCATGTTGGGAGGCATGTGATGTAGCGAATTACAACCTGTGATATAAAAATGACGAAGATTTCTTAAGCGACTCATATGCTTGGGCAGCTTCTGAAGATAGGGACAGTACTTTACATCCAAGGTCTGTAAACAATGCAAAAGACAAATTGACTTGGGAAGGATTCTAATGTTAGTATTCGAAAGATTCAAATATCGTAGATGTTTCGAATTGCTGATTAGAAAAGATATGGATATCAAATTAGAATCTTTTGCACCAAAAGCTCGTAAAGAATGAAAATACAAGCAATGAGGAAACTTGCGTGCTTCAATCCTACATGGACAATTCCTCAACAACATTAAAGTACGCAAGGATTTTACTTTATAAAAAGCACAAAGCATGTCAAATGGTTGGTCAGAGTAGTTACAGGTGAAGTGGCGGACTCCTGACAAATCAATTGGGCGATCAATCTCCACAATACGACATTCATCTTCCATAATACATTGAGCAAGATCATGCACTAAATCATGCATTTTGAATCTGCAAATGTTGCCAGATCCATCCATCTCAGCATCTTGAAAGAATGATCTCCAATATAAATCGTTACATGTCTCATTACCGACCTCTTCAACTTCCATTTTTCCTTTGGAAGATATAAGGTCATTGGCCATCCAAAGATGAATCAAGTGTTGCTTTTCTATTTTAAAATCCTTAGGATAGACGGCACAGAAAGCAAAACATCGTCGTAATTCTACTGGTAGATGAAAGTAGCTTAACCTTAAAGCTGGCAGGATGGAAGTTTCATGTTGTGGTAAATTCCAAAGCTCACTTTCCATAACAAAAAGCCACTCTTTTTCATCCCTTTTGAAGCGCATTAAACTTCCCAAAGCCTTTGCGGCTAGTGGAACACCTCCACACTTCTTTACAATCTCCTTCCCAATTTTTACAAGATTTGGTCTTTCGTCAATTTCATTACCAAATGCACGCTGCTTGAACAGTATCCAACAATCATCTTCGGACAAAATAGACAACTCATGCATTGAGATCGTTCCCATAATCAACGCAACCTTTTTGAGACGAGTTGTTACTAAAATTGAAGAGCCATTTAATCCACAAGAGAGTACATTTTTCAAACTTTCCCATTGCTCTTGATCTTCATTCCACACATCATCCAAAACAATGAAAAACCTCTTCCTTTCCAACATGTTTTGAAGGCGTTTTTGCAGAGGATTCATATCCAAAGCATCACAAGCACGTCCAGAGGCAGATTCTATTATGGCTTTAATCAATCTCTTCACATCGAAATCCTCAGAAACACATACCCAAATTTTAATCTCAAAATGCCTGCTAACCCTTTCATCATTGAACACCAGCTGAGCCAGAGTTGTCTTTCCCAAGCCCCCCATGCCAACAATAGGATAGACTAAAACATCTTTGCAATTGTTTGAATTGTCTACCAAAAAATCAACAATATTATCTCTGTCTTCCTCCCTTCCATACACATGTTGCTGAACAACAGTGGAGCCAGTTTGGCGTTTGTCTCTTATTTGGGAAGATCTGTCCTCATGAACCACCTCACGCAAGTGAAAGTTCACGCGCTCATTTGCAATTTCATTTAATCTATCTGAAACACCGTTCATTCTTTTTGCAATTTTGACACGAGAAAAAGTATTTATTGGGTTAAACCAGGACGTGAAACAAGGTTGTACCTTTTGGGTTGACCGAGACCTCTGTCTTTTGTACTCCATTTGTGATGCCTCCATGGAGCACTCGTCCAAAATATCTCCCAATTCCTCCGAAACATCCTTAAGTTTCCGCAGCCAATTCTTTATTGCCTTATTATCACTTAACTGCTTCTCCTCTGCATCTTCAAGCACAGCACAGATGGTTGAGAGGATGCTGGAGAGCTTCTCCATCTCCTTTTTGACTCCCCAAAGCAGTCCAAACTCTTTTAGGATTAAGGAGTTCAGATTCTCGAGCATAACTGTAAGTAAAGCTTCAGCCATGGCAAGTGTAGAAAACTGAAATCCAAACAAGAAAGTTGAGAGAAAATTGATGAAGCTCTTGGGTAATTCAGAAACTGAATGGCGTAAGATATGAAGTCTTATTTGAGAAGACTGTTGGGTATAAGCAATTCAATGCCAGCAGCCTGCGGCCTACCAGCATGTTCTTGTGTTGACTAGCAAGGTATTTCCTTTTCTTTTTCTCTCCCACACTACACGTTTTGTTGACCCATTTTTGATGGGTTTTAGTAGAGATTTTTCTTCGAAACTGTATCACAGATTCCTGATGGTAAAGGAAGAGATGAATCAAAAGCTTCTTATAAGCTTGTTTACGATGTTATTTTAATGTTAACAAGAAACACGTTTGAAGTGTCAACTTGTCTTTGCTCTTCTCCTTTTCCTGCGTGTGTGCTGCTTCGGATACAAGATTGGGAGGAGTGTATAAAAGATTTATGTGATGTATTAAGTAATTTACACAAAGTGCTTTTATTCGCGCTGCCTTTTTTTTCAGTTTTACCCTTTATTAATATATATATATATATATATATATATATTTTAAAAAAAAAAATCACATGCTAACAGCCTATCACAATACAAATTTCTAAAATTCATGCTATATATATATATACACGGACACAGACCATTGCAGGTGGACAACGTAAAGGACACTTCTCTTTGCTCCTTTCCTTTTCGTGCGCCTGGGTTGCACCGGATAAAGGGTCGGGCGTAAAAGACTTTTACAGTTTTACTATTTTCATCCAGTTATTATTTATTTACTTTTTAAAAAAAATTATTTTCAGTTTTAGAAACCACCGAACTTATAAGAAAAGTATTCTGTTAAGAGGTTCAGTAGCCTTTTTATCACGAATTGTAAAAATGGTTTTTCTTTGTTTCATTTTAAAAACACAAAATTGTTTCACTTGAATAAAAAAAATAACAATTTTTAAGTCTAACGGAGTCGGTCACTACTAAATTCCTAAATGCACATAAGGGAGTTGGGTTCTACTGTTATTCCAATTACAGCCAAGTCCACTAAGAATGATATGTGGATTCGGAAAATCCCTAGAAGTTTGCTACATTATAATAAAAATGCTTCTAGAATCAAGAAGGAATGTACAAATTTTAGAGCATCCATACATAATGAGAGCTTAAAAGCATGCACTTAAGGCATATAAACATACGCTAAATAGAAACCCACCGGGCATCATAGTGCCAAATAACACAACAGAACAAGAAAAGTAAATGAGCCCCCTCATAAAACTGTGTGATTTTTGAAGGAAAAAAAATAAAAATAAAAACGAAGTTTAAAACAAAGGAAAGATCAAAATATAAATTGCAAAACATGTCCAACTAATTGAAGAACCATGTTTCAACACACTGAAGCTAGAAAAATAAAGCAGAAGTTGTAAAAATATATGTGAACACAAATGTTAAAAAGGTATTTACAGTACAAGTCCATATCACAGGATCAAACCTTGAGCAGGTTTAGGCTTAGAAGGTTGATGCTCACTTGGAGGTGCTCTAGGAGGAGACTCGGATAGATGAACTTGAGCATAGTCGTCTACCATTTTCCTTTTCTGTTCCTCTTCAGCAATTCCCACTTTCTCTTTTGTCATCTGGCCAACTTCTCCAGCTGCTTTCGCCACCTTGCTGAAAGCACCAGTAACCCACGAAGCCCCGGTAAATACATACCGATTCTTCATTATGGCAGATCCAGCGCTACTAACTTTCTGCTCAGCAGCTGCAAAAGCCGATTTAGTTTTTTCTGAAACCTGAAATTTCTGATCCACTTCACGAACTTTGTCGCTGACCACAGAAGTACCAACACTTATTTTCTCAGTGAACCCAATTTTTTTGTCAAAAGAGGCAACTTTGGCTGAGGCTGTTGAAGACAGCTGGTGTTTCTCATCCAAATTCTTTGCCTTGCTGACTGCATCTTTACCTAAGATAAAGCCCTTAGCGAGCATGCTAGTAACCACATCTTCTGCCTTCCGAAATGCAGATTCAGCACCGCCGGGAGTTTTATTCTCTGTTTCCTGCACGTAATGGCGAAACAGGTTAATAACATTACCATAGTGAGTAAGATGTGGAAGTTTCCATTAGAAACTCTTACAGGGGGTGCTGAAGCAGAAGGTGGCAGCTCATACTCTGGAGCTAGAGCTATTGTGACAGACATATCAACTATTGTAGCTCCCTGATGACATAAAGTTGAAGTGAAACTTGTTAACATTAACCAAGTTCGCAAAAACAAAAACTCTCATAAGTACATTCTATACGATGTCTCTTAATAATGCTGCCACTCAATGATCTCAAAATCCTGGTATTGGCCTCATCTACTCAATGTATGTTGTGTCTCGAAGTCCAATATTCATTGAAAAAGTAGAATAGCTTTAACTTATACTAAATCAGAATTGAAAACCTACCATCCCTTTATAGTCTTTCAAAGTTTCTAAATCAAACATGACTTTTAAATCAAGCAAGATTTTTTTAAGAGAAAATGAGAATAGGGATTGCTTAAAATTTTTTAAGAGAAATCTATATGGAACTTGGAAGATATGGGATGGTATTGACTTCTTACAGAAGTGGGAAAAGATATCAGACGTGGAATGACATCGTAATTTACAAGATTTTGTTAACTGAAGTCACTAAGTTTTCCAAAGTCTTATCCTCTCTCTCTAATACCTTCCATCCTTTAATTGTTAACACAGAAACTGAGATTTGGTATAACCATGAATATAGTTAATTGTTAAGCATGATTTATAGTATGATAGGTAATACTAGCATGACCATTTCTCATTCAATTAATTGTTGGCAATGAAGGGACACTACCAAATGCTATCCTAATTTGATTACCAAAGCCAGTTAAATTAAAATTTTAAGAACTTCACAACTAAGTTTATTGGTCTCATTCTTGAGCCATTTTCATTTCCTACAAGAAATTTTCTTTGTTTCTTCCTAAAACTGTAACTCACCCAAAAGATTTAGATTAAAACTGATATTGTTGTATACAACCATCCTGAATGATTTTAGATACACATAAAGACTCAGTTCTATAATATAATAGTTACATTAAAATCCCTTGACACCAAATGAAGAGTTGCGCAATCTCACTTTTTCTAATCCCAAAACTGCAATTTAACATAAGAAATTAAAGGAATTTGACTATATCTTGCAAATTAAAACTGTACATGTTTGAGCTGGACATTACATAGGGAATGCTTGGAATTAGTCGAATAAACATTTTCAATGAAACCAACAGAATGTTTGAGAATTTACCCAATAAAAAAAAAGAACAGAATGTTTGAGATATGCAATTTCATTTATAATTCTCCTACAAATAAACATTTCTGCAATTGATAGCCATGCACAGAAAATGAGCATGAAAACTAAAAATAACAAAGTGACATTAATACATGTTAGTAAGCAAGGTTGGGTCCTTTCAAAAGTAAGCAAGGTTGGGTCCTTTCAAATTTTTGGAATTGATGGAAATTTAACACAGTATGAAGCCAACATTCTATATCTAGTATTATGTTCAATCTTGGTAAGCCATGTTTCTGACACTTCATTGTTCTACACATGGAAAGTCCACTTGAATCTAGTTATTTGATGGGTCTACAAACAAGTAGGAGTGTTAATGAGTCATTATCTTAGCTTCATATTCATAGTAGCATAAAGTACACTTTCTTAAGCTTTTGAAACTGTTGGTTACTTAACATTATATAATATGATGTAAGGTATTTTTTCTGTCTTATATTAAGCTGAAAAGTGGAAAGTAACATTACCGAAAGGAGGATTGCAGTCTCTGCTCCTTGTGTATCCTTGAAGGTAACATATGCAATCTGAGAACGTTCATCATTACTGCATATGCATGTGATAAGTCATTCAGCTTGATTCAATATAACGAAGTAAATTAAGCAGGAAAACATCAAACTAAATAAAACAACAAACCTCATCATTTCAACATATTCAATATCACCAGAAAAAGAAAAAAACTCCTTGATGTCTCTCTCATTTGCTCCCAAGGAAACATTGCTGACCTTGACAGTTTTTATCTACAATAGGAAAAACATGAGTTCGGCAGATGGGGGTAAAAATAGTACATAAAACAGAATTTTGGTAGAGATTTCAGACTTAGAGAGCATTATTCACCAATCCAACATTAAAAAAGAAAAAAAAATCTAAAAGAATCATAAACTAGGACCACAAATCCAATGACAGATCAAAGTGCATAAGAGTTTCACCAAATCCTACATTTTCTACAAATAACACAGAAAAATCAAACAGAGGACAAAATACAGAACCCTAATTTAAATATTGTATGAACAACATCATGGAATTGGATATGAAACTAACACATATTTATACTAATTGCAATCAAAACATGAATATATCGTTGTCATATCAAACATTATTAGTTAAAAACAAGGCTAATCATCGAGCAAACTAGAGAACCCAAAACAGGATTTGCATTTAACAACCAAAAAATGATAAATGAACCATCAAACATTCAGACAATAAATTTCAATCTTTAGCTTGTTTGACCAAACGGATAACCTCGTCACTGCTCAAAATCCAATCAACATAAGTAAAATAGCTCAAGCTAGATCTATCTCCATCATAAAATTCATCAGTACCCATACAAAAGCTACACAAAAAGCAATCATAATCAATTATGAAAACCTTCAAAAATTTCATGAACTCAAACTAACATACATAGATAAATACAGAGAGAGAGAGAGAGTATACTGACCGTCATGGGGAACGGCAGCTAAAGAAGATCAAGGTGAAGATTAAGAGATCTCCGGTGACGGAGAAAGCACGGAAAGTCGCCGGCAAACCGAGGAAATCGAAGTCTTCTGGTGTCTGAGAAAATGCGAGGAAAATTTTGGCTGAAAGTGGCCGCAGACACAGAGAGATTTTATGTACGTATTGGGAGAGAACGTTGGGAAGGGGTTATGAAAGCACGTGGGAATCGCACGTGAGTGTTCCGTCGCGCTCTCGTTGTTTGGGAAATCGGATACATTGCCACGCGGCAGTTTAGTGGGATGCCCAGCGCACGTCGTGACATTCACGAGTTGTGCTGACCGGCTCTTTTCGAGTTGAAATGGCGAGCGTTTCATAAAATCTGGCTCCGACGCGGTCCACGCGGGAGTTGGAATTTCTAGATTGGGCCCCACCCATGCCTTGGGACTACCAATTTCCTTCCCATTTTTTATTTAATTCCACTCCGATAACCCCATCTTCAATAATTAATTTAACATTTGGAGGCTGAAAAACAATTTTCACAGCTGAGCAAAAGCAAAAAAAATTGAATGATAATTAAGTTTACAAATATTTAAAAAAAATCATAAATTATAATAATAACGTACAAAATTTAGGCAATATAACCATTCAAAATTTCAAACTATAATAGAGTACAGATTTTAGGCAACAAAATCAAAAAATATAGTAAAACCATACATCAATTTTAAATAGCATAATCATTTAAAGCGTAATAATGTATAAATTTTGGTAACAAAATTATAAAATAGAGTACGAATTTCACATGACACAGTCATTAAATTTATATATTAGATTGGTAAAGGACATGAAGATTGGCAAAAATAAAATAAATATTTGCTAATATCAATGAGGCTCCTAAATTTTTTTTTTTTTTTTGGTGCATTCAATGAGGCTCCTATTGTTTGACGGTGTTATATTATGTTATTAAAAGGGTTATAATTTATATGTTTGTAAAAGCACTAAGGTTTTTGGTGAATAAAACTATAAATTTGCTATTGAAGCTAATAAGAAATCGCACTATAAGAAGAAATATAATGTATCCAAAACATAGAAAAAGTAACGACTAAGAAATGAATAGTGGTTCCGTTAAAATACAAAAGAGATGTCTATTTCAGCCGTTTTGTGTATGGACAAGAAATTTAATTATTTATGTCCAGATATATAAAAATAAAAATTGACCAGCATTAAACAAAATTGAGAGGGAAGAATCATTCAAAATCAATTTCATTAACCAAGTCCTAGAAAACTTGTGCCACTAATTAATTAATCATATTATGCATCACCATTGTTAATCTAAAGGGAAACCAAGTCAAAACTTATCCAAAGAGATTTGTCCTATTAAAATATTATTTTTGGGTTAGAAGGAGACCAAGGTCACAAATGAAACTAGGTTTGTAAGGTGAAAATAACTATGAAAATTTGATTCTCGTAATGTTGTAGCCTTTGAAGTGAAAAAATAAATAAGAAAGTAAAACAATTTTTTCTTTTCCTTTTTTGTGAAATGAAAAAAATATATATATATATATATATATATATGTTGTTGAGAGTGAACGACATGGGATACAACTATAACATGAAAGATCTTAATGAGGTTCATTAAAATTTACAAGTGCATATTTAAAAATTAAATTAAAATTGAAGGGTCCATATCATATAAACAATTTATTGTTCTTGAATTTAATTTTGAGGCATAAATTAGGATCATAAAAGACAAGGTTTTCCTTAGATGACAAAACAGATAATAATTTCGTTTTAGGATAATGCTGTAGGTTCGATTAGTCTAGAATTCTCGTCTTTGAATATTACCTAACAATATATATATATTTACACGTGTACAAATATAATAGTAACTTTCACCATTAATCTCTTCTTTTTTTTCCTTGGAAATAAGACAGCTTCACAATTGCAAATAAATAGACATTTCGAAAATTTAATAGAAGGTTTGAATCATATCTTTATTATATATTTTATTACCTTATTATTATATTTTGAATAAAATTATTTGTTAGCATTGATGATCAACACCGAATTCATTATTTATTTACATGGTAATTAATGATTGATTATTAATTAATTTTTTTAATTTTAAACTTTTAAGATAGTAAAATGAACCCTATAAAATTAAACTAAAGGGCAATTATTAATTTTCTTATATTTGAATATATTTTTTTTGTTTGCTACAAAATTATTTTTCATATTTACTTGTTTAATGCAAGGGGAATTAAAATAGAAACGGCAGCGTCTTACAGTTTGAACATGACGTCCGTAGCCAATCAACAAACCCAATTCCAGCTTATAATGAGGTTGCAAAAGTCGTTTACTCTTGTCCCTCCAAAACAAATTAAAAAAATAAGAAATAATAATTATTAATTTTTTTTTTTGGAAAGTTGCAAATTTTTGGCTAATTAATGAACCACTAAGCCAATTATGACCACACACGTGTATAAAAGTGAGGCCCACATCAACGTGCCGGCGGGTAAGCATTGCGAATAACGGCCCACGGACAGCGTCCCACGCCTCCACCCGAAAAGACCAACCGCACCGAAACATTCCCTTTCTATTCCATGCGTATCTGCTATTCTGAGAGCTCTTTCTCGCTTCTCAATCGTCGCCTCGGTCTTAGCTCCGGTTTTCAGCCCTAATTCGCCATCCCCGGCTGGGTTTTCCAGATCCCTGTAGCCAAACACCAACTTCTGTTTCTTTGTCAGAGCAAACTTTTCTCGAATTCCCCGTCCGAATTTTCTCGGGAGAAAGCTTAGGTCTTTTTGGGCTTAGGGAACCGATATGAGCTTTCAGGATCTGGAAAGTGGGCGGTCCTCTGGTTCTTCGAGGCGAGACCTCGTCAATGGCAAGCAGGACCCTACCCAAGCCGTGGCCTCCGGCATTTTCCAGATCAACACCGCCGTTTCCACGTTCCAGAGGCTCGTCAACACCCTTGGCACCCCTAAGGACACCCCCGAGCTTCGCGAGAAGCTGTGAGTCTTGGGCTCTTGGATTTTTGTCATTTATTTGGGTGTTTTTCGGGTTTAGAATTTGTACATGTGCATTATTCTTATACTTTGTATGGTTCAGTTGTGGCACGTTTGGTTTTTTTTCTTTTTGGTTTGGTTCAATTGGTTTTTCTTCTTGTGGGTAGGATTAGCTCAATTCAATAGTTTTGGTTTTCGGGGAATTATCAATCATGGTTTTAGCTGATAATAATGTATATAGGATGTTTAAGATTATACTGTTTGGATTGTATTTTGGAGATACTGTCTCAATTTGATCATCCATTTTTTACTTCTTGAGTAAAGGTTTAGGCTTTTTAGTTGGTGCTTTTAGTAATCGCTGGTCCTGATGATTAACACGAAAAAAAAATGCCACAGAATAAGAAATTTAGAAGAAGTAAGAGATAATGCGTACTTAAGGAGCGTATTATATGACTAGATTATAAAGCAGAATTTCATTTAAGACTGCAATATTATATGAGATGGAAGTGATGATTAGTAGGCAGCCATAGACTCTAATTCTAAGGTGTAAAAGTAATTAAAGCCGCATAAACTGCTGATGTTGATGTCTTATTGGGGTTTAGTGTATTAGACAAGGACTTATAGTTGTTTTATGCACCAAATGATTATGGGAAGATATCTTTCAAATTTTAACTTTACCGACTGGTTTGGTGGCATTCACAGTGGATGAGTTCATCAAATACACTTTACTTTTCCATCTTTTAGTGGTTTCATATTGAATTTTGTCTACTTGCAGACACAAGACAAGGCTACATATTGGGCAATTGGTGAAGGATACGTCAGAGAGACTTAAACAAGCAAGTGAGAGAGATCATCATGCTGAAGTTAATGTAAGTTTATAAGTGCTCTCTCTCTCACACACATGCGCACATACACACGCATGCACACACACATTTTCGCTTGCAAATGCATGCACAAACTCCTATACCTTTGGACCTACCATAATATATATTAACGTTTCTCCTGATTGAACTCAGCACTACTCGTTCTTCAATTTTTAACTGGTTAAAGAACTCTCTTTTTCCTCATTTTTTTGTGCATATGATTCTGTGGATGAGTTTAATGTTCATATATGAGATCTCCTGGGTTTTCTTGGAGCCCAATTACATAGTTGGTTGAGATTAGCTGACATCTAGCTCATTATTAGTTCTGAGGTTTAGTTTGAAACTTTTCTATGGAAGATGAGCTAATTAAAAGCACTCCTCAAGTTGGTTTACACAAAAATGAAATAGCTTGAGTAGCTTAGACCTGGTTTGATTCATTTTAGCAAGCTTCCTGAATGGCTCCTTTGGATTGATTACATATTATTAGTTGAACATGGTGTCTTTGGAACTTAGGCTTCTTTGCCTCTGTGTCTGCCTTTGAGAAATCAGAACTTAAAATCTTTTCTTTTGTCTCTGTGTTTGATGCTTTATAATTTGTTCTATCTTTATTGGACTTTATTTTTTTTATCGATGCTTTGGATTGGCTGGCTTTGAGAAACCAGAACTTGAAAGTTTTTCTGGCTTTGTATTTGATGCTTTGGAATTTGTTCCATCTGTATAAGACTTTACTTTTATATTTGATGCACTACATCGTCTTTGTTTTTTGCTTTTGGGGTCTGATGGTTGTCTTTGAATTATATTGCAGGCCAGCAAGAAGATTGCCGATGCTAAACTTGCAAAAGATTTTCAAGCAGTTCTGAGAGAATTTCAGAAGGCTCAACGACTTGCTGCCGAGAGGGAAACAGCTTACACTACATTTGTTCCTCAAGCAGTTCTTCCTTCCAGGTGATAATTATCAGAGGGTCTGAATGATATATATATATATATATATATATATATATATATTTTTTTGTACTCTTGTCAATTGTTTTGTGCAAAGTAAAGCTTATTATAAAGTTAATATGTTTTTAATTTAATTGATAATAATTGAGAGTCTGAGTTGTATCTTACAGAAGATTGTTTTGCAATAATTGGTAATTCTGTGAACTGTATTTAGTAGTTGTCGGTGCATCATTCTTTGTTTTCTTTAACGTGTATCTTTTTAATGCTTTATACAGCTACACTGCCGGTGAACTAGACTTAAGCTCAGATAAAAGCCAGGAACAGCGTGCTCTTCTTGTGGAATCTAGGAGGTGAGTTTTATGCATGTTTTAGTATGTTAGTTTTTACTTCACCCATTATTAGGATCATTCCCATTAGAAATAAAATATTGGAAAAGTGATGTGCAAATTTCTGATAGCAACTGTACTTTGGAAGATTAGTTATGTTACGCATGGAAGTTCGATATGGAAAGGAGAGGAAACGAAAGGGTCCATCTTTAGGGAGAGTGAAGGTAGGGTCTCTTGAGGTGTTCTGCAGTTTGGATGTATATAATGAAAGGGATGAGAAAAGAGTAGGGACTTTCTCTTATGCTTGCATGGTAGAAGGGAAGAAAAGGAATGGAGAGAGTCTGCCCAATTTGTGACACAACATGTGTAATTTTTTTATTTAATTACAAAGATAAGTCCCCACACTATTTTCATTAACATCAGGAGAAATGAAAGTAAAAGACTCCCAGGATCACAAGGAATCTCCCCGAAGTAGAAAATGAAACTAATATAGGAATTTGGACTACTCCCACATGCCTCATTTTCTTAAATGTAGTTGTCTTAAATTTGAGTTTGCTTGGTTTTAAATCGTACAAAAACGAATGTTGGTAAACTTGTACTGAATTTTGGTTATGTAGCAACTACTCTCTGCTAGTTGCTTTGCTTTGATGCCGCTGCCATAATTATTTGAATCCCTCTTTAGCTATTGAGAATTTCTATTCAGGTTAGATGGTAAATTGCATTTTCTTAGCTCGTAAATGATTTGTACTGCAGACAGGAGGTATTGCTGTTGGATAATGAAATTGCCTTCAATGAGGCTATAATTGATGAAAGAGAACAGGGAATACAAGAAATCCAGCAGCAAATTGGAGAAGTGAATGAAATTTTTAAAGATCTTGCTGTACTGGTCCATGAGCAAGGAGCCATGATTGGTAAATTCATCTCGTCTTAATCTCTTGATGGTTACTGTTATTTATTCAGCCACATTTTCTAAGGTCAAGCGTTACCCTCTTGTAGATGATATTGGCTCCAACATTGAGGGTGCCCAGGCTGCAACTGCACAGGGAAGGACTCAACTTGCGAAGGCATCAAAGACTCAAAGATCAAATTCGTCACTGGTAATTTATGACTTTTTGTATGCATACCACTCATACGTAAGTATAATAGTATTGCATATCGGCATATTTGTGTGTAAATGTAATTTTTGGTATAGCGCTCAAGAACTATCTTAAAATGGGGTCTGTTGTTTAAGGCTACAGATCAAACTTTCATTTTAGAGAATTTGGATTAATATTCTTGAATTAGAAGCTCCTTTTTCCTGAGCTTGATTGAGTGTGTTTTTATATATCCGCGTCCATTATAATGGGGTCTGATATTAATGTACTGTATTAAATTCTTACCGGCTCATAAAGTTTATATTTTTATTGAAGTTGTTTAACCTTTGCAGACCTGTTTGCTCTTGGTGATATTTGGAATAATTCTTCTTATCGTGATCATAATACTTGCGGCTTAAGGTTGCCTGAATTCAATCTCGGAGCAGACTCAAAATTTGTTCCGCAACAAAGAGAAAATTCATCTGGCAGCTAATCTGTTTGATGTGTTGTCCATGGAGAGCATGCTTGAATGGGACCCCTGTGTTTGATTGGTTGAGTGGGGGTTGGGTGGGTGTTTCTTTTCACTAAGTTTGGTGTGCTATGGGCGTGTAATTTTTTATTTTCTTTTTCTGGGTTAACAGTGTTTATGATGTAATCGTCTATTTAATTTTATTAAAATAATAATAGTTATAATTCTTTGGTTTTTTTTTTTTTGTTACTATTTGCAAGTACTTTTTTTTTTTTTTGGGGAATTATCATTAATTAACCGAAACACTTGTTTTTCATTATAACATTTGAAGAGTTAAAAGTGCGTTTAATTTGTGTTGTCAAACAATATGGAGTTATTAAACTGTTAGGCTCCTTTCTGTATAAAGGAGGGGAAGGGGAAGGGTGGAGTGGAGTGAGGAGGGGGTGAGGTTGATAGAGTGGGTGAATTATATTAATTTTTTATATTGTTTAGTATAATGTGAATGGAGAAGATTATAATAGATTGAAGTGTAATTAAAAATTTAGTAGTTAGTTATAAAAGGATTTTTTCTTTCAATTCTTTTAATATTTGAGGGAGGGGGTGTTATTTTTATAGATTTGGATGAAATTGTGATCCATTTTCAAACTCACTTTCTCCATCAATCTTTCTTAATCTTGTTTAAATTACAGCTTTTGGTCATTTTTTCTAACTGAATGCTTTATAATGCTATTTACGTTTGGTTGCATGTGTGCGAGTATAATCCTTTTTATGGGTTCTTTATAACATTTAATCAAAATTATCTGCTTTAAGTAGGTAGGTTACTAAGAGATCAATATATATATATATATATAAATAAAAGTAGTTTACTAACTTTAACTATCATACAAGTATAACGATCATTTACTAAGCATAACATGTATCTTTTGAATTATTGTGGTTCATTTTGTTAATCCACCAAAGTTAAACATGTAGTAGAGGGGCTTTTTGGACATTGATGATACTGTCTCCTAAAGCACTTCGGCAATTAAACAAACACTCAACGATTGTTTTACTTATCCCATGATTTTTCAAAATTGCTTTTTCACCTTGAAACATGTTCGATTATGATAAATGGACAATATAGAGCCCGTTTGATTAAGTATTTATTTTTTGTTTTTATTTTTTTTCTTTTGAATTATATATAATTTGCTTAATTTAAATGCCAAAGTTTGTTAATGCTAGTTAAACTATTTAATTAAGTATAAATGTGAAAAAGAGAAAAAAAACTAAACAAAAAATGAAAAACATTTGGTGTTTATGTTTTTTTTTCTTCATTTATAGTAAAATAAAAAACTAACAAACTCTTACATATCTTAGCTAACTTTTGAAACGAGCAAATTACACACAACTTAAAAAGGTAAAAATAAAAACAAACGTGATACCAAATGGGTAGCAAATTAAAGATAAAAACTCACCAAATCTTGTCGAACTTGTAGTCAGAGAGCTAACAAAAAAAATGTGTCACAGGCTAAGCTGTCAAGCAAGTGAGTATGTTTGATATATTAAGATTGTTTTAAATTTTTGCAACTATTGGTGTTTGAATAAAATAAGGAAGTCAAAACAATTACAAGAACTGATAAAAAGGCTGAAACAAAAGTAAAAACATATACAACTCGAGCATGTGCTTTTATCCCAGAAGGTATTTTCCAGAGAATTGTACCATTTTGTAGTTCAGCATCATCATTTGTTACTATCTTATATAAGCAGCTCTGCTTGTCTGACTTCATTTCTACAGTGCAGCGCATGAACAAATCAGGTGCATCAAATTTGACCTCCCAATAGCCACTTTCAGATAAAGGCTGCACCCAAAAAAAATCAAATATATATATATATATATATATATATATATATATATAAAACATTATTTAATAAAGAGCATTGCTCATAGTCAACACTACATAGCCAGAGCAGACAATACAAAGCAAACAATAGCTTTGCACAAAGCTTGACAAATACAAATTTTCCAAACCACATATGGAACATTTTTCCACGGGACACTGAGTCTATGCGAATGACTAATAACAAAGGAGGAGGCACATAAAGTTACCATTTCATTCACTTACCGCATATCTTGCATGTAGTGGAAGCTTCACCTTGACATCAACCTCATTCTTGTGGCTTGACCAGGTCGTGGGACCAACATCTATGTTAATCTCAACAGCTGAACGATTGGAGAGAAATGAAGGTGATTCCAAATTTGTATCTCCAAATACAGCAATGTCATTACACACTGCATCAAATTGATCAATGCAGATAATGAGATGGGAAACAATGCCAAATATTAGTAGCGTGTAACAGAACAGGAATAGTTCCTTGATTTTCCATTAAGAAACAAGAGATAGCAATACCGCCACGCTGAAGGAGATGCTGGAGCTCAAATGGGTCAGCATAAACCCCAGAAGGCAGCCTCTCAATAAGTATGACCTGACATTGGTGAGGATGTAGCTCAGATGTGGACTCAAGTTTGATGTTCAATTTGATGGATGATGAGAGATGACGATGAGAACCTTCACCATTTAGGTTGCGCTGTAAAACTGACAGCCTTGGAAGAATATTTGGCTTATCTGGGAGAGCTTCACAAAAGCCAAAGGGAAGTTCTTGGTCTATAAACTCTTGAAAATCTAAATCATTCAAGCTTTCATGTATTTCATAGTAAGACTTCATAATGTATTTCTTGAAACTACAATCAGAACTGCTATCTGAGTTGTCAGAGACAAAATTCGGATCACATGTTACCTCCTGAAAATTAAGTATACTACAGAGAAATTAAAACCTTAAACTTTCACAGAAAGTGAATATAAATGAGAAGTAACTGAGTGTCAGATAAAATTTGGAACATCAAGGAGTCTGTTCAAACACAAAAGATAGCACTATTCTTATGGTTTCCATTTTTCTTCCTCTTTTGTGTAAGTATGAACCTAGGATAAATAGAAAACCAACAGATGTGTTGAATATAATGCTAGTTAAATGATACTATATTTTACGGGCAAATGACATAATCAATAAAACTTGCACTTTCAACCAACAAATCTCAGCTTAGGAAAGTTCCCAAAAGAAAAAAAAAAGTGCAAAATTGCTAGTTTAATCCTCTTGCTTCAGAAAACTTTCCACAAAGTCTATTCCTGGTCTTACATTGCAATTTTTATTTCTGTAATACAAATATTCTGGTGATAATATCAAAGACTATAACTGTATTGAAACATTTCATCATTAATATCCTCATTAATGAAGCAGATGGAAAATGGCTTCTTATACTTGTGTGATGGAGTTTGATAAAACACCAAGGCCCCAATAACAAAATCATACCCCCATTGTCATGTTCAGCCATATATTTGGTATTGAAGTTAAAAAGGTTAGGAATTACATCATTACGACCTGTCCAGGCCTAAGGTCTGGTCAAACAAGAGCATTAAAAAGCACTGACCTTGCTTGAAAATGATGAAGAGTCTACACAAAAGCCATTGCCACAAAGAAATATCAAGGGAATTCCGACTAACAAGCAAATGCATAGGTGAACTTGTCTCTGAGTTTCCATGCACCAAGTAACTGGAAAAAAAGAAAAAGAAAAAAGAAATTAGACAGTGAAAAACATTTCTGAACCAAAAACTCAATGATCTACACGTAAATCCTGATTCCGAATCACCCAGAAAGTGTTAAATAGATGAGCACCAGAAATTAATTCAACCTGCAAGCTAACGTGGGATTGCTGGGTTTCTTCGGATACTTGCAGAATTCTGAAAAAAAAAAAGAAAAAAAAGAAAAGAAATAGAACTGACCTGAACCAGCCGCAGCCATGGCTACTTGCAGATCTTTCAGGGTCGTCCACCATACCAAACGGACAATTGCTAGAAAAAAATACAAATTAAGGTGTTGGTTCAACAAGTAATTAAGTGTCAAAATGGAGGTTAAAGTGTAAAGGCAAGGTTTAAGGGTGAAACTGTAATTTACACCTTATTCCACCCAAACTCAAAAGAGGGAAAAGAGACGAGAAAAAAAGAGCATTTTTGGCAGTGAAAATGCTCATAAAATTACGGCACTTGGTGCTGAAGAAATTCCAGAAATAAGGAAGAAGAAAGCAGAGAGATGAACAGCTCATCGCCGGCACATTCTTCGATATCAACCACCGCAATCGTCGGAGGTGGAGGTGGCGGAGGAGGAAGCAGCAGCAATGCTGCTTTGTCTACTGAAGACTTCTACTTTCCCTCTGATCTTATCTCTATTCAAGATCGCAAAGACGAGGCCATGCTTGGTTAGCTTTCCACTAACTCCGTCTCTTTCAATTTCTTCATTATCTATTCTAGGTTTTACTTCATAAATTTATTATTATTATTTTGTTTGAAATATGAATTGTCAGAAAGTATTATTTTGAGCAAATATGTTCTATAATGTGATTATGGAAGACATGCTCAAAGAATTAAAGAAAAAATGTTTTGATAACATATTGACACTTACTTAAAAGTGATATTCGCTTGTAAAGTTCGTTATTGTACTTGCAAAAAGAATATGAATTTTTTTTAGGGGCCATACAGTAGTAAAAATAGTGGTAATTTATAATTTTGTACTGTAATAGATTTTATTTGCATCTGAGTCCTGTTTATCAATTTATACAGTTTATTGAATAGTTCTATTTGGGAACCAGTAATCCCTCTTGTTTGTCACAATAGCAGGCATGTTTGAGCATATAAAGCATAGTTTTTTTAATACTATGTGAAAAGGTTTAGTTGATTTAAATGTATGCTATGTGAAATACTGTTGGTTAATAGGCACTTGTGTGTAGGGAAAGGATTAAAACATTATAAAAAGATAGCGTTTTAAGTTTTGTTTTATTTTTCAGACAAAGGAAACTAGAAATTTCCAGTTCAAATGTGGAAACCTCTAGGAAAAGGAAATAAAGCTAAAGCTCCTAAACAAAAACAAACCCTGTTTTCTCTTTTAAATAGATGGTAAAAACAATTAGAGCGAGCAAAAGATATTTGAAGTTATGTTAAGGAAAATGTTGCAATGGGAAGCAATCCTATTATAACAGATATGAAAGTATGGGTGCCTATGCTACAAACATAAAATGGAGAACAGACTTTTAGAATCAAAACTGATGTTTGTACTTTTATGCTACTTTTAACCACAATTTCTAGTCCTTAATATTGTGGTTGTTTCATACTATAAAATGTTATTTTGAAGCTCAAATTGCTGATTTACAATTGGGTTTTTTAAAATCCTAGGTTTCAAAATTGAGAGGAGTGTCTGTTTTGGAGTGTCCGTTATGTGTAGGTTTAGTTTCACATGTACAATCAAGTTGATTTGGTTAAAGTTTAATGTCACCCATGAGGTTTATTTGTTTAGATTTTAACATCAATCACAAAGTTAGTTTGATAAGGGATATAAAAAAAAAAAGGCAGACCAATATAACCTATGCTGCTCTATTTGCAGGTTATCTATTTCTCCCACTTTTGGATGTCTCAAAATTATAGAATTTTTCATCCTTGCGAAAATCATAGAAGCACAAGTCTTCTTTATTTCTCCTAGTTTTTTTGAAGGGCTTTTGCACTTTTCAAGATGATAGATTCTTTTACTCATTTAAGATCATAGTACCACAAGGTCTGTCTGTTTCTCCTAGTTTTTGGAATTATTTTTTTTTGCTAATTTTCTCATAGCAAGTTGTCTAAAATAGTAAATGATGAATGTTTTATCTTCTTGACATGCTTAAGGACCAGTTTCTCCTACTTTTGATGTTTCATTTATGGATGCTCTAACACAAGATAGTATATGAAACTATAATTCTAGGTAGATGTTAAGTCAACCGTTGGATAGCATATGAAACTATAATTCTGAGAAGATGTTAACTAGACCATTAATTTGAACCAAATATTTTGGCCCTTCAAGTCACTATCAAAGTCAGGTTCCTAACAAAAGGAGTCCTGATAAGTATGTACTGCACAAAGGTTCTTTGTATAAATAATGGGACTACTGTGTGCTTGAATACTACCGTATATAACATCTTATAATTCTTATTCATGGGAGAGATGTTTACTTTCTGAATTGCAGTTATAAAATCTGATCTAATGGCATCACTTAACAAGGTGGTTAAGTCTCTGGATGAAGATAACTGGATGTTTGAAGGACCTGTCTCCCGTATCAACCTCATATCAAAACAAGGTTTGTTCAAAGCCTGCATGAGTTACCTCTTATTTTTGTTATATCCTGAGCATTTATGATGGTATATAATAATCATATGAGGCTTAGATTTTTCTCAATTCTCAAGTTAAACAGAATATATATATTATCCTTAACTTCAGAGTTGGATCCTGCTATGAAATTAGTTGAACGTTACTTTTCTTTCCCAACTGCTGCCAAACATAGATGGTGACTAATAATTTCGGTTTTTTCTTTACTTCTAAGGTTGTTAAAATGTCATCCATGCATTTAGACTGATATCCTTGAGATCAATGTGTCAATTTACAAAGTGCACAACTTTGTCTTATATTTTGATCTTTGGATTATCCATGAGTTCTAGCCATGATGGAGTCAAAGTATCTTTCATGGCTTTTGTCGTTTTCCTTTAGTTTCTATTCTCCATAATAACTGCTAAGGTTATTTGGGAATTAAAATGAGATGACATCCATGTTTTATGAGTTTGCTTTTGGCCTTCAAAACTTGATGTTGTCTTGAGAAAAGCCTTTTTTTGGCCACTAATACTCTTGTTATTTGTATGCATTATGACATCAAAATGGTACCGTCTCTAAGCAGGTGGTTTTCTCCACAAGCAACCAGAAATTCCAAAGAACAGGAATTTGGCCCCACGAAGATGATTTGTACTTGTTTCAGATGGAAAGGATCTTGCATCTGTAATCTGTTCATAGGCTGCCGCTTTGATCCCATACAATTGGTGACTCAGATGTGGAAGGACTGAAGAGCCAAAGCTTTGAAGTGTTGCTTTTATAGAACGTTGTCCCACTCTTGAATGTCAATGGCATGCAAAAATACGTCAATGTTCATACCAGATTGTCGTGTTGGCCAAACTTGTGAAATTATGTAGCTGAGCAAAGATTTCAAGATTTTGTGTGTGTTTTTTCCCATTATATCCCACATTTCGATCAGAAATTATTATTCTGCACTAAATTTGACCTGATGAGAAATAAATTTGCCTGGTCCAGAGTTGTATTGAGTAGGTATTTTTATCCAATTTGATTTGTAGCGATGCTTCCAATTCTGGAAACAATCATTCATGCAATGCATGTGTTGCCCTTTTAATCATAGAACCTCCTGAGGCATGCACAAAGTTTTTTTTGCGTTCTTGAATTTCCTGTTATCTTTTATGATCAACTTGTCAAAATTTTTACTAGCTAGAATCTAGTGTCATTCATCTGCATCAAGTTCGTCAACGCCGCCTACACCGCCATTTATACCAAGTATAGAACCATGACAACCAACCCTTGACATGGTTAATTACCATAACAATTTTGTTTTAGCAATGAATCTAATCACTCTGTTACTTGGTCATATAACTCGTTAGCACATTCTAAATTGAAATTCCATTGCAAAATCCGTACCCATGTCAACTGAGTACTCTAGAGAAAGTACTTATATTCAATGACGGGTTGGAAAAACAAAAAGGGAACTCAACCATGCAAAACATAATCGACCAGCTCTTGCGTAGAACAGCAACAACTTATATCCACAAAAGGGTGGTCCAGAAGCTCAGCAACCGTTGCTCTCTTTCTCCAATCCTTCTCTAGACACCGGCCAATGAAACTCTGAAGCTCCGGTGATGCCGTCTCCGGCATCTCTAGCCTCTCACCGAAGCACATCACACACATCAATGTCGCCCAGTCCGGTTTCTGTCCCGGACCTATCAACGGAAACCGACCCATATGGCATTGCAACACCACCACTCCAAGCGACCACACGTCACCCGCGAACCCATCGGAGCCATCACTACCCCACCTCTCCGGATCAAACCTTTCCGGGCTCATGTAGGCACAAGTGCCTTTGTAAGAGTCACATGCCTCACAAGCACCTGCAACAACATCACTCACACCGAAGTCTGCAATCTTCACCTCTCCTTTCCCATTTATGAGGAGATTGGAGGGTTTGATGTCCCTGTGAACAATATGCATGCCATGCAAATACGCCAATCCATGAAGGACACGTCTCGCCACACCGGAGATCACCTGCTCAGGCAGTCTCTGGCGAGCTCTCAGCAAGTCATGCAGCGAACCTCCTTCCATGTACTCCATAACAAAACACAGATCACCAACATTGTCTGTATCCGTCATCCCATAATCCAAAACACCATGACACCTTATAATATACGGCGAGTCGACGAGTTTGAGAATCTCAGCTTCCCGAGCTGCTTGTTGTCGGACGGCGGTGGCGTCGTGATTGAACCGAAGGATTTTCAAAGCGTAAACGGATGAGGTTTTCTTGTGGCATACCTTATAGACCGTGCCACCATTGCCATGGCCAAGAACTGCCATTTTCTCGAGCTCAGAGAGGTTCTCAATGCAAGGAGAGTCTGGACTGGTAGCCGGCGACAATGCCGGCAAATAGGTCCGTTGCCTGAAGTCGGGTGATGGAGTTGGTGGTGGTAGAGAGAGCCTCAATGCTTGCTGATGTCTTCTTTCTCTCACCAATGTCATTTACTCTCAGAAAATACACACTTCTCCTCTGGCCTATTTGTTTCTTTTTTAATTGTTTCAGTTGTTTGCTAACAAGAAATCAATCTGACGGGAACAAATGTAGTTCATGGAATCCACAGGGACTTGTTTTCAAACATCAGGGAGCTGACAAGTGGCTGTTACTATCCCAAAATTAACGGGCAGGTGAGGTTTTTAGGGGTGAGGTAGGGGCCCATTTCTGGCTCTGAATAGTAGTTAGTTTTACAGCTCAGTTTACATGCTGCCACGTGTCTTCTTTTGTTACCTAATATTTCTTTCTATCTTTTTTTTCACAGTAACTATAACTGAACAGAACCCATTTTATGGTCCTTGCTTAACATGTGCCCTTAGGATTTGGATCCTGAATGCACAAAACAAAAAGTTAAAAATAAAGTGAAGCTGGTGTGTAGGTAGACGTATTACATATTCCCAAACTCAAATTATTGCTGCTTGTAGTCGAAAAGGATTCTAATTTATTGGCCGGACAAAAGGATTCAAAAAAACACCCATCAACCTTTACAAAAGGATCACATATTTCTTAATTAAAGCTGTAAGTAACCTCTGGTACATCTATCAGAGTGAAGGAAGATCCAAACTGAAAAAGGTTTAAAGAAACTAGAAACATTTGTTTCCCGAATGTGCAAAGCAACAAGAGGGTGAACTAATACAAAAGGGGTGTTTCTTTGGGTTTACCTCAGACAGTGTAAGACTAATGTACATTCGTTAAACAAGATCACAGCCCTTCGGTTTCCGATGCAAGAAGCCCCATTTGTTCTGTAAGCTTATCCATATGCTGAGATTTGTCCCATCCATTCTCTGTTGGCTGCACTTCATTTCCATTGGAGATTTCCTCCGCAGAGGTCGATTCCTCTGGCATTGGGCTTGCAATTAAAATCTGATCCCAGAAGGAAGAATTTTCAAGTAACGCATCAATTTCGGGATCAGGGGCCATATTATCAATATCTATGGGCATTGATCCATTCATTCCCAATGACATTGAATCCAAAAATCCATCATCAGCCTCAGCTCCCATGTAATTCTCTTCAGGAATACCAACCACGTCATCAGGTGCAATTTCTTGCATTTGAGAAAGCTCGGGCATGACAACATCTTGCATTCCTTGAGAAATGGGAATGGATGGTGGCTCTTGTGCTCCAACCAGTGCACTTATATCCGAGAATGGAGTAGTGGTAACTTTTTCAGAAGCTGCAGCTAGCGGGGAAGATTGTATTTCAGATATGGCCGCTGAAGGGTCAATCTTTGGGAGTACTGATGTAGCTGGCACATAAGATGACTGTCCTGAAGTTGGAGGGACCTCTTGAAGTCGTACTCCTGATACACGGGTTGAGGAGCTCCCACTGTCTATTGATGATGATGAACCATCCCCAATCAGAAATCCATCTGGATTTTTGTTGAAAGAGTCCATCTGGTCAGAAGTATCTACTTTCAAAATCTGTCTAAGCATTGCCTTTGCAGCCTCATTCATCATAGGCTGATATTTAACAATCTGTCCATCAGAAGCAGCAGAATGCTCATCCTCAGTAATACCTTCAGGCTTGAATCTCCGTTTTTTATTGGCTTCAGTTATGCGCCTATTGCTCTCAGTTTTCTGCTGCACAAACTGAGCCAAGAAACCAGGGCTCTGAACCGCCTTTGCCAGAAAGGACATCATCTGTTGCTGCCGCTGCTCCATTCCTTGAAGACGCTGGACCATGGTTTGGAGTTGGCTATCTGTACTCTGTTGCTGCTGCCTCAATCTCACAAGTTCCTGCATTAGAACATTCTTGTCCCTTTTAAGCCTCTCAACCTCTTCCTCAAGGCCAAACTTCCCAACCTCTACACACGCCCCTACAGAACTCTGTCCATTAGATTGCTGAGGCTGTTGGTGACTATGTCCATGGGCAGGTTTTCTCCGATTAATATTCTTAAGCAGTTGCTTTTGGCCCCTCAAAAATCCCTCATTTGCAAATTCCCAGCGATCAGGATCAACCTTCCTAAAACCCTGTTAGATAATGTAGAACAAAGTGATGGCCAACCTCCAATCAGAAAATCATTAAGGATACAACAAATTTTTTATGGAACCATTCTAGTAAAATGTTGTAGTAGTCTAGTATATCAATAATTCATTACCAAAACTTCATAGTGATATCACATTAATAAGGTTCAATGAAGCAATTTACATCTTCTACAGTGAGTAAATCAACTTTAATCTTCTACAATTACAAAATACATGTATTTCAGTTGTTTGACCAATGCGTGGTGTACTGGGACTGAGACAGACTGTTTAACTAACAGAATTAATTGTCAGTAAGGAACTAACACAAACAGCTACCACTTCCATTTTAAAGTCACAAGTTTGGTGAAAGCCCAAATGCCAAACTGAAATATTTGATTTTCCTTCTTCTCTGTATTCTTAAGTATTTGATTAAATGTAAAATTTCTAGGAAGAATGAGAATGAATCAAGGATATAGATACATGCTTAACATATAAAGCCAACAAGCTAAAGATTTTCCTTCTTTTCTGTATTCTTAAGTATTTGATTACAATTCATATAAATGACCTTGAAAATTAGTCCTAGGTAAATGTAAATGTTCTGGGAAAAATAAGAATGAATCAAGGATACACATAAATGCTTATCATATAAAGCCTGCAAGCCAACGATAAAAGTCCTTGTTCACCCATCTCCTTTATAATCTATGATTACATTGAGCACAATCAACACATAGAACCAACAGACTATAAAATACAAAATTACTAACTACTATTTGCCAAAATACATGTTATTCCTCTTCTCTCACATGATCCTAAACAGAAAAACCATACAACTTCAATATGTTTGCTGGAAATCATAAGAAAAATTATATTCTCTAAAATATTAGGCAAACTTTAATTACTAATAAATGATGCAAGAAATAACAATTTCCAAAAACAACTTGTTCAATATGTTTCAAGAACAAAATACACCAACAGTATCTCAATGTAGCAAACTACAAATAAATTTCATGGACAGAAAGGGGGAGGGAAAGAAGGGAAAAAAAACTTGTAGAAAAGCCAACACAAGGACTGAAAATATCACAATCCGTAGCATGACTTTGATACCCTAATTTGTAACAAAGCAGCTACTATTATTACCGTTTCGGGTAGGATTCATGTATACTGGCATCATAAATGTGAGTCTACAGATACATTCACAAACAAATAATTGGATACAACCACCATAATATCCATACCAGTTTAGTTCTGCAGCGATAGCTATCAAGAGACAAGAGCAACTTGTGGTGCACATGTCAACTCAACAATCTTTTACACCAAAAAGTAGTAGTTAAGTACTCAAAATACAATTTAGATATTAACCAAAACAAGTAACTTCATATCTACACAAACCTATATACATGCATTGAATGAATCTCTGGAGTCGCTATCCCTGTCTCTATGCTTGTATCAATCATTCAAGAGAGACAATTTATTAAAACAGTAGCTGGAAGTTTCTAATAATTATTTCAGCAAAGTGGTTGGAAGTTTCAATAGAAACAGCCGCTTCATAAATTCAACAATCAAAACTCAGAGTCTATACTGTGCTCTACTGGAAAATCTTAATTTTCCTTTCTGTTAACACAGCCCAAACATTTAATAGAAGAAGTCCTGCCTAGTGCTCTATGTTTGTTTCAGGATAGATTAAGGACCCAAGCTCACATTATCCCAAGTATACAAATGTTTTAAACAACTATAAAGATGGAAAAAAAAAACATATCCACACCCTTCAATATTCAATTATAGAAGGCAATAGCATCAAAAGACTGCCAAGTTTCCATAACAAAGCACAACATATGTTGCTACTCTCTACGAAGCTAATCTTAAGCTTAGAATAGTCTGAAGCTATAGATTACAACTGCAACAATCGTGTTTATAGAATAAATTATCATAACCTTGTAACCAGGTACTCAGCATACTTTTTCCTTTATTCTCTTCTGCTTCATTTGGTTGCTGACAAAGTGCATAAGGAAGAGGCATTAATTTTTCAAATGTGAAAATTGTTTCATTATCTTGGAAAGAACAAAAGCATCAGATTCCTAATACAAGTACTTAAACGAGCAAGATCCTAGCATTTGAATAAAAGCAGAAAGCAAAAATTATTTTTGAAGAAACAAAAACCCAATGCTTTCTTTCTTTGCTCAAACTTCTACGGCAACCATGTGGGGGATTCCAATAATACTTTGACGAGTACCTACATATTTACATAATCATATATCCAAGCACGCACTCCAATATTGCCACTAAATGTCACTAACCGCTATTAGAAGCCTAGTTGATTTCCAAATGCAAATTAATAAGACATTTTAAAACCCCAAACAACATAATAACAACTATTTTTCAGTTCCTGAGCTTTCCCAGGAACCAAAATGACTAGGGGTGGGATCATGAACCCATTGGGTTAAAAACGATTGTGCCATTACATAGTATGCTCCACAGCTAAGTTAATCCCTATCTACAGCAATAACCGACCATCAATAATCACACAAAAATCAAAACTTTCAGTAGCTAAATAGAAGGAAGGAGAGTGAGGGATATACATATGTGTTCAGCTGCCTAACGAAGCTGGAAAAGTTGTTGTGCTTAAAGTACTTGGGCAATAGATCCCTAGCGAACTCGGGCGGGTTCCAAACTACGAAGCTATTGTTGGTAGGGCTCCAAGATACGATCGGGTCGGTGGCCGGGTCGTCCACCATGTCGTAAGTCTTGCTCAAGAACGGCGGCGGCGCGTTCGTGTTCGTCATCGGCGACGGAGCCGCCTGTTGAGCTCCGCCGCCAGACGACTTGTCGCCGGAGTTCGAAACTCCTTCCATGTTCCCGTAAATAAAATAAAAAAAATTAATAATAAAACAAAAGAAATCCAAAGAAAATCTCCCTCAATGAAATAAAATAACTAGCAAAAATACAAACGGCTAGGGTTTTGGCTTCTTGAGGATTGCAATGCAGGAAGCCATTGTTGGAAGAAGCATAAACCCTAGACTGCAGGAAAAAGAGATAAAATTCTAGTGAGAGAAATTCAGACTTTTTTTTTGAAAATTAATTTTTATAAAAGAAAATAGGGGGACGGAAGATGAGAGAGAAAGAGAACGAAGAGAGGTGGTTTGTACGGACAGGGGGAAGAGTGGAGGAGGTGTTTATAGGGCGGAGACCGACGGAGGAAACGGACACGAACCAGTCGCTTCTTTTCAGTGACAATGCATGACGTCTCATTGTTAACTTATTACATCATCTTTTATTTTATTTTAATTCCTTTTCTTTTTTCTTTTATTTATTATTGAATTTTTGTGGAGTGAGAGTGTTGAATTCCTGCCCAAGAAAATGGACTTTATTATTATTTTAAATTTTGATAATTTTTTCCTCAAACATTTATTTATTTATGAAAAATCCTTTCAAGAATATTTTTCCTTTAAATTTTACAATAAGATTTTTCATTAAATCTTATTTTTGTTTTTTTAATTAATAAATCTTATTTTTGTTTTTTTGTGAGCTGTAAAACATTATTTTCATTTTATTAGAGTATTGGTACTAATCAATTATGAATTTATTTAGACTTATTATTATATAAATCATATAATATTAGGAAAGGAGCACATCGATTATCAATTTTGAGAGAAGCTTTATTTTAATAATTTTTTCCTTTTTTATTTATTTATTTTTTTGAATGTGTTATTTAATACATCACAATAGAACTTTATACCAATAAGTATGGTGTATAATTTAATAAATAAGAAAGTATATTTGTTTCTCCAAAATTAACTTAATGGGCTTTTGATATATTACTGGCAAAGTAGCAGTTTAATTAGGAAAATAAGGACAAAAAATTATTAAACACTTAGCTATTTCTGCTTTAAAAAAGAAGAAGTTATTTATGTTTATATATAAAGAAATAATTAATATATCAATGTCCCAAAATAAAAATTGCATATAATTTCACAAACGAAACAAGATACAGATGGATCTTACCAAAAAAAATAAAAAATAAAAATAAACAAGATATATAGATAGAGGAATAAAATCCAAGGCCCGTCTATTCATGGAAAGTGAATATGCTGGCATCTGCCAAGTGCCAAATAAACATAACTGGTTTGGATTTTTTTGAATTGTTAATTTTTATATATTCAATACTTCAATTTTCAAATGGAAAAAATATATATCTTGCAAAAAAAAAAATTGATAAAAATATATGAATAATAGTATTGGAAATTACGTATGTTTGGAACCCAATTAAAATTGAAGAAGGATCTTTTATTATTTTATACATTTATAACTTCAAAGATTGCTTTTTGTTACTTTTATCAATTCTAATGTTTATGTCCAATACAAAATTATGTGAATACTCATTAATTTCTCATAAAAATACTTAATAGATTAATAAATTTGAAATTAGCTTGGTAAATAGAATGCTATATTTTATATACACACACGTATTTAATTGTATGTAGGAGTATTAATGAAAGAAAAAAGAAAACAACCATGGTGAGAAATAAAATCCATTAAACACTAATCAATACGGCTTTAAATAAAATTACAATCCGTTTTAAGCCCAAGTATATATATATACACACACATATAAATATCAAACTTAAATCAAGTGACCACGCACCATGGCCAGCCTCCATAGGTACTTGTCTCTCATGGCAGTGTTGCTCATGTTACTCACACCAATGCTTGCAGCCACCACCATATTTGAAGAATATCAAGAAGAAGAAGAAATTTCTCCATCGTCCGATCCTCCGGCCACCACCGGAGTGCTCGGAAAAGCAAGAGAAGGAGGTCGTTTAGATGAATGCATCGAGCTGATTGGCCTACGTGACTGCATAATGGAGATGGGTTGGGTTGACGAGCATGGTGGAAGGCTAAGTGAAGAGTGTCAAAGCCATGTAAATTATGCTGGAGAAGACTGTTACTTTTGGATTCGATATAACATATTGGAGGCCTCTTCCATAAATTTTAAAAAACCATATATTTTGTAAACATATTATAATGTGACTTTGCTTGATATATAATTAAATGTGACTCTTATTTATAGGTCTTTTAGTGACCCATTTTAAAAAACACTTATTAAGAATTAAAGAGAAAAAAAATAACAATAATGATGAATTATTATGTTAGTGTTTAGCATTTGCCCCTTAAATTCATCAAGGACAAGTTAATGTAATTTTTATATCTTTTAGAAATTAGTTTTAATCATAAGAGTTATTGAATATCAAATTTGTCATTTTTATATAACATTGCCATGGACTGCTATCCTATGTGCAATTCTGTCTAATATAAAAAAAATAAAAAAATTATATGATGGATTTAATTTTCTAATTTAATTTACTAATTTCAACTGAAAAATTGGCAATTGATAATATAAAGTCTATTTTAAATGGCAATATGATAATAAATAGTATTTATTTTTTTTAAAAAAGGGTAAATTGGGGTTTTTACTTTATTTTATTTTTTTAATCTGAATAAACGAAGACGGAGTTGAAGGGAATTAGGGAGGCGAGGGAGTATTTTGGCGGGAAGGAGGAAGAATGAACTCGTCGGCGTTAGATTCAGAAGCCCCTGACTTGGTATGCCAGCTCGACAATGTCCAAGGCATGGTCGACGCACTCACCGCCGTCCGATGGAAACGCAGTCAGGTAATCCCTCTTTTCCTCAACTTTCTGTTTGGTTCTCGGGAAAAATAGCTAAGAGTAAAGGCTAAATTTTGATTACTGAATAAATTTTGGGATGATGCTACAACAAGGACGCGGTTATCGAATTATCAGAGCACGGAATCGTTTTGATTTTAGAGGAAAACGCTTGTCTTCAGGCTAAAGTTTATCTGCAGCGCGAGGTATATTATTGCTTTTCGCTTTAATTGCGCTCTCTAAAATCCTTCTCCACACTGTTCGGTTGCCTAGAAATTTCAGGAAAATGATATCGGAAGAAACTTTAATTTCTTATTGAACCTCAGATTGTACAGTGCATGATTTGTTTCAAAGCAGTTTGGGAAGTTGAAATTTTTATTTAATTTTCATTAAAATATTTGTGCGTTGTAGCTTTTCATTCTTTACGAGTACAGTGCCCATGGGCGGCCGAGGTTTGGAGTGAGCTTGAGTCTATTTGTTGATTGCTTGAACACATTTTCAGTTCCTGGACATTCAAGCACAATTGAGATTCGATATCCAGGGCCTGATATGCAGCTACTACTCAAGTATGTTTGTATTATGAAGGATATTTGGTCAGGAAATAGAATTAGCAGAATATAATTTTAGTATCTTTTTAATTCACAACAAAAAGATTTGGGGTTACTGTTTAAGGTATTTTGTGATGATTTGGAGTTACTGTTTAAGACATTTTGTGGTTCAAACATTTGTTTAGTGATCTTCCCCTTGTCATTTTACTTGCATCTTATCTTGCCTTTGTATCATGTAATTTTCAACTTCTTTTTGAGATAAGTAATATCAAGTTTATCACAGACAAAATCAAATTCATGCATACACATATATTTGCTGTGCAAAATTAGTCGTGCATATTTGGTATTTTCATAAAAGAAAAAGGCTTGTGTATTATTATAAACCTTTTTATGGTTTTTTGATAACTGCAATGAAGATTATCAAGTTTCTATGGATTTAACCGTTGACTGTAGTTTAACTTATGTTCTTGGTCAGATAAAAAGGTCAAAATTGCACCTAGACATTTGACGCTCTGAATGGTTGGGGTTTTCTGTCTGTCTTTCTGTATCTCTCTTTTCTATTTATTTTTTTCTTATCAATTCGAGTGTGTTTCGTGAAAGATGCAATTTATTGGGCAATTCTTCATGATATGTTTATCTTTGTTTTGGATGATGGTTCTAATCCCAGTATGACACTTTTGTTTTTTATGTATTGTTAGATCTGTTGATTCATTGGATGCAGGCATCTATGCAGAGATCAGGACAAGGATCCCAGATACAATTTCATGGGATTACAATTTTGAACCTGCAGGGAGCACCCCAATCACTTTTACTGTTAAGGTACATTCTGCATTTACTAATATAGAGGACGCCTGCTTGGTCCTTCATATTTTAGTCATAAAAAAAGTCATGGATTATTAGTCTTTGTGGTCATATGTCATGGTTATCACCAAGCCAAGTGATATTGTGGCACTGAAAATATATCATGAGTTTCAACTTCATGTAGCCATGGCTTCCTGTAGCAGTGTGCTCAAACTGCAACAGGCAGCCTATTAAGGCTCTGTTATCTAAGATGTCCTTTCCTCATTTTCACTACTCTTCCCGTCCTTCCATTTTTCATTAAGCCTCACTTCCTAACCTTGATACGTTGGGTTAAAGAACCATGAGTTCTGGAATTCGGTTGCTTTATCAAACCAATTGTTAATCATTTTAGTGTATAGCGTGTGTTTATGTTCAGTTGACAAGCAACTTTGGGCTTGATCTTGTTTCATCTTTTTCCCAATTGAAAAGCCAACAAATGATGTATGCATACTTGTATTCTTATATTTGTGGAGTGGTGACGTATGGATATAGCATTCTGACATAAAATTTTACAGCTAACAGATTATAGATTATGATTTTGATCTGTGCATTATCATATTTTACTTTTTTATGGTTTATCTTTTTTATCTACTTTGTCACAACTAATTCATAGAATCAATCGTATTGAACCACAGTCTGCTGCATTAAAGGAAGCTATTGATGATCTTGAATGGCCTGGTTCAAGCATCCAGATCACATTACAACCAGTTCCCCCAACCGTTACCTTTAGAGGTGATGGCCATGGAGATTTACAGGTATACTTGGTTCCTAACTCCTGACTTACAAGCAAGCACTTATCAGTCACGCTAGAAATATTTTTTTCACAGGTCTAAATCTGTTTTTCCTTTTACAGATAGATTTCATGTACTATGCGAACAGAGATCTTTTGATGGCATTCCATTGTGATAGTCAAATTTCTCACAGGTAGCTGAAAACTAACGAGGATAATCAATCCACTTGGCCTGTTTACTAGCACCATCTTATTTCTTGGTTCTTCCCTGTCATGATAGGTACAAGTACAAGTTCCTCAGAGCAATGACTTCAAACATACCTGTTAGTGTCCTTAAAGATAATAGGGGAAGCAAGTTGACTGTTGGGAGAGGTGGAATGCTGAAAGTTCAGCACCTGGTTTCGGTGGCAAGACAATCTATTCCAAACCCACATATTGATTCTGCTGGCTATCAGCATCCCAGTCGAATTGCTTATATTGAATTCTTTGTGAAACCAGAGGAAGACGAAGACAATATAAATGATTAGTAGGCAACTCGAACCTATCTGGTGAGGTACTGGTGTTCATATCCATGGTGCACATAATAGAATTCTCGTTTTGTTTAATGTCTTCACAGCTACAACTGACGACGTAGATGGCTGCACAAACCGAGAACTTGAAATAGCATTTGTATTGTAGTTCTCTGTTGTTAGTTTAGCTCTATTTTTGTTGTAACCCTTGCTCTAATCGTTTCCCATTATTCAATGGCTCAGCAACCTAGTCTTCAATAATGGCTCAGCAACCTAGTCTTCAATTGTGATGAACCTTAAACTTGAACAAGGTTCAACACCATAGGCAATTACCTAATGCCCCCTTATGGTGTGCTTATGGTGAGGGCCCCTAAAAAAATAATATATATTAGTATATATATTATCTATAATTTATTTATAAAATATATTAAAAGTAACTGTAACAATTTTAATATTAGCTACAGTAATATATTAACTACGTTAAGTAGGTGGCTTACCCAATTTATCACTTTCTACTTTTATACCTTCCGAATTTTTTTCTTTTTTTATTTCTCATTTTAATAAGAGTATCAAAACATTCTTTTTATTTTTATTTACTTACTTTTCTTCTTTATCGTCTGGTCCGAGAGGAAAGAAAGGGGTATTTTTTTTCTTATTCTTTTCACTAGAATTCAATTCCAAAATACTATTGCATATTGATTCTAGTATGATATTTTTCTTTTTACTTATATTGTTTATTTAATAAATTTATATATATTTTATTAAATAATAGTTTTTTAATAAATTTTCATTCTTTAATAATTTGCACTTTGAAAAAAAAAAGATTGTCTATTTAAGAGAAAATCTCTTATCAGGTTTTATGGTTCTTCAAATAGTTTAAATTTTGTCATTATTTTGATTGTGGATTGATTTAATATGTCTATTAGAAAGTATTTGTCTGGGTCTAAAAAACAAAAAACACTAAAAACAAAAAGAAAAGAAATATTGAAGAGTAAAAATCCCAAGTGGAAGCTCTGTACAAAATTCTCTACAGTAGTATTGGTAATAGAATAGAAAGTGCAATTAAAGATTTAGTTGATGAAGAAGTTTAAAATGAACAAAGAGCATGAAAATTTAGTGGATTATGAGCAAAGAAATTTGGGGGATAGGGAAAATAGGAATGAACAGTAAGAAGATATTAATATAGAATGTTTTCTTCACATTTAGACATTAATGATCTGGAAAATTTGAAAACTATTGATGAACACTTGATAGACTTGCTAGTGAAAAGAAGTCCCCCTAGCGAGAATATGGTTAATTTTTTTAAAGATTAAAAAAATAAGCATTTTTCTTATGCATATTATATTCGATATTTATCGAATGGTGCAAAGAGTGATAGAAAATGGCTAGTATACTAAATTTCATTGCATAAAGTATTTTGTTTTTGCTTTTAAGTTGTTTAAGTAAGAGGGGAATAATATTCACTTAGCTAATGAAGGAATAAATGATTAGAAAAATCTTAGTTTTAGGCTTAAAAGTTATAAAACTAATAATTGACACATGCATAATATGAGCATATGGATTGAATTGGAAAAGAGATTACAATAGAATTTGACAAATGACAAAGCTGTGCAAGATCTAATCAATAAAGATAAAGAACACTAGAGACAAATTTTTAGGAGAACAACTTTTATTGTTTTTTCTTTGTAAGAATAATTTGGCATTTTAGGGGAGTAGTGAGAAAATTTATGGAGAAGGTAATAGGAACTTTTAGGTTTAATCAAAATAATTGCAAAGTTTGACCCTGTAATGAGTGAACATATTCGAAGAATTCAAGAAAATGAAATTTATTATCATTATCTCAGTCACAAAATTCAAAATGAATTCATACTCATGTAGGAGAAATCAAAAGTACAATTATTAAAAAAAGTTATAAAAACAAAATATTTTAAATTATTAAAAAGGTTATTAAAAATAAATATTTATTTTGTTAAAAGGACATAACATTTTAAATTATATTTTTCCTTTAAGTTGTGGGTATTAAAGACAAAGCTTTAATTTATTAGATATATTAATTTTATTTAAATATATTTAATAATAAGTCAAAATATTAAAAACAACTTAATAACAATTTAATGCCAATTAGGGTTTTGAAACCCTAATGCATGATAGAGGGTCCACACCATGTAATCGTAGATCTTAGTCCCTGGTAACAACCCGCATTTGAAAGCGTTGCACGCCACAATATCTGGACAATCCATGATTTCCACCTTCATGTCGTTGAACCGTTGGATGTATTCTCACAGCGACACTCCTCTCCGTTGATGCACTCTGAACAAATCGTTTGAATCATTTCTGTATTGCTGACTGGAGGCAAATTAGGTCAGGAACATTTGGGCCAAGGTGGGGAAGGAATCCATGCTGTAAGGTGGCAAGCGGCTAAACCAGAGTAAGTTCGGGCCCTTCAAACTTGAAGCAAATACCTTGCACATCACGGCATCCCACTTGGGTGCTGGTATGCAAGTTTGGATCATGGCTTGCTTGAAGTGAATGATGTGGTCCTATAGGTCGGCTATGCCATCGTATAGAGTGAATTTTGGAGGAGTAAAGTCGGCTGGGGTGTCAAACCTAATGATCTCGTCTACAAATGTTGTCTCATCCATACCGCCGAACCAAACACTAGTTCTTCCCTCTTGCCTAACTAGGTCTGCTCGTCTAATCCGACGTCCTGAAGGGTATGACTATACTTCGTCGTCCTCTGCATGTTGTGCACTTCTTCGGTCCTTGCCTTGTGGGGGTAAATGTTATGGACTCGTATCCTTTCATGGTTTGTTTTGTACTGTGTCTGCTAAGACGTGCTCAACTTTATCACTCTTGAACCAGAAAATTTTTCTCAACCTATTATTCATGGAAATGATGCTCTATGGAGTTGACTTCGAAAAACTAGTTCTTGGTTTGGGACTTGGGAAATTCAGTTGTGTGTTTTACATCAATGCTTTAGTTTTAGATGATATGCAAGCTCACCTTTTAGCTTGTCCGTTTTAGTGTAGAATGGCATCAAATGTAAACACCCACACAAAATTCAACACAGCCTTCTTACAAAAGTAAAAAATAAAAATGTAGAAGCAATTCATATAATAAAAATGTATGCATTCTTGTTTTATTCTTATTTTTCCCATCAACAAATCAACTGTACAACAACACTGAGAGTCCGTATACCCCTAAGCCTTTTCCCTAATTATTTTCCACTCTTCAAATATTCAACAACATCTTCGATTAGAAGGTGAACTAATTAAGGTTCAATATGTATTCATGAAAAAAAAAAAAAATCCTTTTTTTTCGATGAGTTCCTGATTGTGCTCAGAACTATCCCACTGTGTGTTGTTTGCAACCTCTGCGGCCATAATGCTGAGTGCTGCGCTTCACAACCTTCTTGCACAAGTAACAATAATGGATTTGGCATGCCCAGCAAAACATATGATTATTGTTCGAAACCTGGTAATGCATTAAGATGGGAGGGAAAAGAGAACTCTTATCATTCATGCTAACAAATTTCAAATCATGTATACAATACAAGATCATGCATATTAACAGATAACATTATCATCTAGATTTTTTTTTTCTCATAAAATGATGAGAACAATAAGAATTGACTACATGGAGCAAAGAAAAATTCCTCTACATGAATCCCTGAAATGGGAATGGTGAGCAAAGCATTAACTAAATCTTCTAAGCTAACTTCAGTCCTGGCAAAATTCTTCTCTTCTTAGTTTGCCCATCATGAACTTTGTCGATGCCCTTGACCTAAGGGCCAATTTATTTTTCTGGCCTTTTGAACACTTACAAAGTGTACTTGGGCCTTTTCTATTTTAATGAATCCTCCATCAGCAAAACTTACAGATGGAACATCTGTATTCTGTTTAAATTATTTGTACTTACTAAAGACTATTCTAACGATAGAAAACAGACATGATCTTAGATGCAGAAATAACTTGCACAAATAGCCAATATTAGTGGAAGATTTTAGTATTAATTGTCACAACAAGATTGTCGAACATGTAGATCACAGTATATCCTTAATAAGAAAAATATATATCTTCAAGATGGCGCAATCCATTCTTTGCTAACCTTTGCATTGAATTGACCACAATTAGGGCATAGTTGACCATGTTCAGCAAAGAGTTCAGCTTGAACCTGACCCAAAACCTGGCGGGGATTTACATGCTCTTGCCAGTCCTGTATCATTTCTTGTGGGAACAGATCACAAGTCCCCTCCCTACAAGTGATAAAAGATTTAGTAGTTCGATCTAGAGTTGGATATGGACATCCATGCAAAAGACAATGGGATATGGATGCATTCCTGAATAGATTGAAACAAATCACAAACCTGAAATGATCATATCCATCAATTGCCTTGTTACAACGATAGCAGAAGTACTGCCCACAGTTATTACAGACCATCTTGTTACAACCTTCAATTCGGGAGATTGCCATCTTGCAAGACGGGCATTGCTTAGAATCGCGAAGTATTTCCCTGACACTAAGAAGTTCATTAATCATCTCAAGTTCCCTTTTCTTTTGGACATCCTTTAACTGAGATGAGTTCTGGCGTTCCTGCATGTACAAAGTAGATGATTAAACTGGGGAAACAAGATGAAGGCTCAAATTGAGAAGGGAAAAGCTGAAACAATGCCTTTTCTTAAGGGAAAAGTTGAAACAGTGCCTTTTCTTTATAAATCTCTTGACAAAAAGCAACAAAAAATAACTCATCGAATGATTAAACTAAAAAATTTATGGACTTGGAGCTGGACAACTTCAACAACTCTTCATAAGAACATTGATGTTAGAGTAAAAGCCTTCGACAGTAAATTGGGTAAGCAGCAGCAGAATCAGCAGAAGAGATGTGATAAAGTCATCCCAACTACTATGCTCGGGCTCAAAAGTATCTGGCATTAATTAGTAACAAACAGTCAAACCAATATTTGCATGTCTCAATGTACATGATTAATGGCTTAGAAAGGGTTATAAAGCAGAAATTGGAGTTATCATGTTGAAAGACTAACAAATTTACCAACAGCTGGGCTGTTCTTAGGCAGCTAGAATACAAAAAGAGAAATTTAGCATAAATTGAATATTTGAACAGCCTGTTTGGTTTCATTACTAGCTAGATAATTGCATGATCTTTAAGAGAACAAAAGGGTCAAATATCTTCGTCGTAAATTTAGTTAGGTTCAAAAAACCAACAAATAAATTGGCAAGAAGACTTAAAAGTTGAAACATAAAATATGAACTAGATGCTGAGAAGAAAAAGAAGAAGTCTGCATGTATATGCATCATATGTGCTTGTACCAAGACAGAGAGAAGAAAATAGATAACATTTGACATAAAGCCACTTAAATGCTTCCCTAATGAAAACACACCCTTAGACTAGCATCTCTTCTAAACAATTGATATGAGAATGTGGCTTAGAGGCTCCAGAAACATTATAAACTCACAACAGACAAGCTAAAAGGAATTACAAATGTGGACAAAACAACTGAGTTTCTATGGTCAAATGTTTAGAATGTCAAATAATGTCCAAGTACATGTTACGTGAGTCAATACTACAGACCAACATTCCCACAAGAAAGCAAGTAAAATTTCTGGGGTTGACAGAAAGATGAGCTAACCATGTCTCAGCAAACAGGAGGGAGCCAAATAAATCATTAAAAACAAAATGCCATACATGAATCTACAAAATTTACCTCCAGGACTTTAAGTTTCAATTCTGGTGTCATACATTCAATGCCTACATGACGCCGATCATGACAAAGCGTACAAAAGCTAAAGAAGCACTTTGGGCATTGCGCATGCTGGTCTTCATCTTCTATGCAGGGTGTTTCACACCGTGGGCAATAGACAACATCAGACATTGACTCGAGTGTTTTTTGCAACATTAAAGACTCCCACCGCTCATACTCTTCATCACCAAGCAATCTTTGTAACAAATTGGGTGGAATCATACCCCCACATTTTGCATCAGGGCATTGAAGCTTGCTTACGGTGCCTTCCTTGACATGCATGTCAGAAAAAGTCTTCATGCATTTGAAGCAGAAGAAATGCAAGCATGGAAGCCTGACAAATTCATTGCCTATAAAATACATAAGTGGAGTGAAAGTTAGATAAAATGAATTGAATATTAAACTGATGATAAGTTCTACCGGTAGTACACAGGATTACTAATTCAGCATTCCACAAGCAAGTGAAACAACATTTCAAGATATGGTTTTAAATACAAAATACATAGATTTTTTCAGAAAGGCATATGAGAAGACAATAAAATATATAATCAAACAAGAATGAACAGTTAATACAAATAAAGGATTTGTTTGCCATAAAACTATGAAAAAAAAACCATAAATGACAAATTTATTATCTTACCCAATTCAGGAGTAAAATTAGTGTCTCAATAGCATAAACAAGTGGATTCTATAAATATATTTTAAAATTCCTGATTACAAACAAAAACAAAAAAGAAAAGATGGGATGCCAATGACATTAACAGAAATATATAGTGAAAAATAAAATCCAATAGATATTATAGAGGTCCAAACTTACCTGCATACTCACTAAAACAAATGCCACATTCATGGAAGTTCTTCTGAAAGTTTTCATGGAGTCTCTCATCATTGTAACTTCTAATATAAGGAATATCAACATCAGGTGAAACACACTCTGAAACTGCACGTCTATCTTCAGTGTTTCTTACTCCATAAGGACCAAGTGTTATTTCCGTGTCAAATCCAAGATGGGAAAGAGAAGAACTGTGTAACCATTCTATCCATTGGTATATAACCTCTTGGCCCTGTTCTTCCATCCATATGGAGTCCATTATGGAGCAGAGATTAGAAATCCTAAGAGAATCCAACCACGGAACAGATAACGTAAAATGGGGTGGTTGGTGGCTAGGGTATGATTTAGGTAATAAACATGTTAACACAATTGGTGAAAGGTACTGAACTTTGAATGAGTATGAGAAGCTATCAGAGCTCTCACTTTTGGGCTTAAGATCTCCAGAAGAATTTAGCTTTGCAGTAACGGTAATTTCGTTAGGAAGTTCAATGTGTATATGAATCTGCAAAGGCACATAGCTGTCAGACTATTCACATCCTTACTCTTTGCTGAATAGGGAGAAAATTTAACCTAAAGTAAAAATTATATTGCAAAACCTGAAAAGATCGAAGGTCTCGCTGTTTGTCTAGGATGAAAACATTCTCTCCATAAATGGACTCCATAGCGAGTAGCTGCAAGAAACTTATAGATGAGAGAATGCAAGGACAATAAGTGCAGCAATAATGTTTGAACAAAGTACAAGGAAAGGAAAGTTCAAAAATTAGGATTCCATGTGAATCCAAACAGATATAGTTAGCAGTTTAAACTAAAATACAATTGGGCACTTATGGTGACCTGATCACAATATAGAATGAACTCACAAAGCCAATATCAATAAGCAGAGTATACAGATTGTACTCTTGGACATATGCAGTATAAACACATTGAAACAAACGTGTATATTTACATAAGAAACCTATCAACCTGATTTTTTCATATAACTATCACTACACTTCAAGTCGGCTGAAATACCTCATCCTCCTGGGCCTGATCATTAATCCTCAGCTGCTCCTCAGACAACTCTGGTTCTTCAGCACCCAACAGCAACTGTTCCAATCTACAGACAATATCATCCTCGTCCTTAATGGACTCGAACACCTCAATTCTCTCTCCTCCCACCTCATTCCTCAATACCAAGTTCTCATCTTTTCCCTTCCCTTTCTCTTCTTGTTTCTCTTGCTCCCCGGTTTCTTCTCGAAGTTCTCGTCCCTCATCTACTCTTTCATTAACACTCAATGCCACTCCACTACTCAAAGAACCCAGCTCATATTTCCTCGCTAACTGTGGTTTGACCGCATGGGCACGCCGATTCCTCGACGCCCACTTGGGATTTCGATGGTTTTTTGGAGTTCTTCGGACAAAATCTCGTCCGGAGATCCCGGTTCCGGCGGTGGTAGGATCAGGATTCTGTGGCTGAGTAGTCGAAGATACTGGGGGTAAATTAGAATCCAGGGTGAGACTATGATCTTCATTGACAGCTTTAGGAATCCATACCTCTTGATTCTCGTCGAATCTAATAAGGCGTCCCTGTTTTCTTCCTCCTCGTCCGGTATTCATTAGGCGGTAAAATCGCAGAACACTTTGCGGTTAACAGAAAAGGAGCAAACTTTCAGTTAAATATATATATATGTAGTGCTTTTCAGTTGGATTTTCAACGAAATTTATTAATTAATATACATATATATATATATATATTTTTTTTTGGTAATAATGAAATTTATTAAATAAGTATATTTCTTCGAATCAACTTTCGTCTGGACAAATTCATCAAAAAAAGAAAAGAAAAGAAGATTCATCAAAAAAACTTTCGTCTGGACAAGGCGGGCTCCAGGTTCGACCCAGGCCCAAAAACCTCAGCGGAATATGAATTCCTAATCAGACAAAAATCAAACACCTTCTAAAGTCTAAGCAGCGCGGGTTTGTGCGAGAATTTTCACTCTCTAGCGTCGTTACTAACAGACAGTCTTCGTCTCTCTCTCTCTCTCTCTCTCCCTCACTCCCAGGAGAACAACGTTGTCACTCTGCAACTAGACTATAGCAGAAGGTATGGGTTTAAAAGTTTTCTAATTTTCAGTTGAAGCACTTGATTGTCTATTTGGGTACCCGAGAAAATGAAGGACATTTAAACCATAGAGCTAAAATTTACCTTTTCTTTAGTTTTATTCCTATTTGGGTCTATTTCAATGTTGATGGTGTTTCAGTTATCAAACACGACTTGCAGATTTGTTGGTGCTTTTTTCTTAATCGAATTGAGCTAGATATTTTATTTTTTCTTGTTATATTTATATTGTTTCTATCTTACTGTTCCATAAACATTTTGCCAATTTTTTAGCTTTTGAAGCAAAGAAAGAAAAAAAGATACTATATTTGATGGTTCCACTCAAGTTTGTAGTAGCAGTATGCAATATCTACCGAAGAATGTGCTTATGTGATTTTTGTGTGGCTTCTATCTATATATTACTGAAGGTTATCAGTGCATATTGTTTCAGTGGCTAATGGAAAAATGTGTTTTATTCAGATGTTGAAACTAGCTGTTAAGAAGTGGGTGATTTTCATGCAATTCCATTAGAATTGTAAAAAGATGTTTACCTGCCTATTGGTTTAATCTGATTTGCAAATTTTGTGGAGTTATGGCAAAAGTGGATCTTGGATCTTCTGCTTCAAAGCGATTAATATCAACTTTGCCTAATCTGTGTGAGAGACTTAAGCAAACAGGTAAAGTTCATTAGCATTGAAAGTATATACATGGCTCTTCAGATATTGGATTTTACTATTGGTTTGGTTTCCTGTATTGGTATTGTAAATTCATAATGGTAAATTTGAACAGTTTGCTTATCTATATTATTCTGGTATCGACTATGTGAAATTCATGTTCTAATTATGTTTTTTTTTTGGCTTAACTTAGCAGAGAGTGAGATTGTTCAAATGTTCAGCTTGCCTAGTTTAGGTAGTGAAATGCAAAACTTACCTATGAATGGTAGGACATCAAGGAAGGATCTATCAGTTCGGATATTGGATGAGAGGTTCATAAGGATTTTGAAAATATTCAAATGGGGACCTGATTCAGAAAAGGCATTGGAAGTTCTAAAGATGAAAGTGGATCACCGATTGGTTCGTGAGGTTCTGAAAATAGATGTTGAGGTCAATGTTAAGATTCAGTTTTTCAAGTGGGCTGGGAAGAGAAGGAATTTTCAGCATGACTCAACTACATACATGGCTTTAATTCACTGCTTGGATGAAGCAGGGCTGGTTGGTGAAATGTGGAAAACTATCCAAGATATGGTTCGGGGTACAAGTATTTTTGGTCCAGCTGAACTATCTGAACTTATAAGAATCTTGGGAAAGGCTAAGATGGTGAACAAAGCCCTATCCATCTTTTACCAGATAAAAGGCCGCAAGTGCAAGCCAACTGCACATACTTACAACTCCATGATCTTGATGTTGATGCAAGAAGGTCACTATGAAAAAGTCCATGAGCTTTATATTGAGATGTGTAATGAAGGAAACTGTTTCCCTGACACTGTAACATACAATGCACTTATAATAGCATTTAGGAAATTGGGTCGCAATGATTCTGCCATTAGGTTATTTGATGAAATGAAGGAGAATGGCCTACAACCAACTGCCAAGATTTATACCAACTTAATGACAATATATTTCAACTTGGGTAAGGCTGAGAAAGCTTTAGGTATCATGCAGGAGATGAAAGAGAAGGGATGTCCTCCTACTGTCTTCACTTACACAGAATTGATAAGGGGCCTTGGTAGAGCTGGGAAAGTTGAAGATGCTTATAACATATATGTGAGAATCCGGAAGGAGGGATTTAAACCAGATGTAGTGCTCATAAACAATTTGATTAACATTTTAGGCAAGGCATGTCGTCTGGAAGATGCTCTTAAGATTTTTGAGGAGATGAAGTATTTCCAGTGTAGACCTAATGTGGTGACATACAACTCTGTCATTAAAGCTTTATTTGAATCCAAAGCACCTGCTTCTGAGGCTTCTTTGTGGTTTGAGAAGATGAAGGAAAACGGTGTAGTTCCAAGTTCATTTACCTATTCAATCCTTATAGATGGTTTCTGTAAAACAAATAGAGTTGAGAAAGCTCTACTGCTTCTTGAAGAGATGGATGAAAGGGGTTTTCCTCCTTGTCCAGCTGCCTATTGCAGTCTGATCAACATTCTAGGAAAAGCTAAACGGTATGAAGCTGCAAATGAGTTATTTCAAGAATTGAAGGAGAATTGTGGTCGTTCAAGTGCTCGGGTATACGCTGTGATGATTAAACATTATGGAAAATGTGGGCGTCTCAACGAAGCTGTGGATCTATTTAATGAGATGAAGAAACTTGGATGTAATCCTGATGTTTATGCTTATAATGCACTCATGTCAGGGATGGTAAGGGCTGGAATGGTAGATGAAGCTCATTCTTTACTCAAGACCATGGAAGAAAATGGTTGTGTTCCAGACTTAAACTCACATAATATCATTCTAAACGGCTTTGCTCGGTCAGGAGGCCCAAAGCGGGCAATGGAAATGTTCACGAGGATGAAGCATTCTAAGATTATTCCAGATGCAGTCTCTTACAACACTATTCTTGGCTGTCTCAGCCGAGCTGGTATGTTCGAGGAAGCTGCCAAACTCATGAAAGAGATGAATTCCAAAGGTTTTGAGTATGATCTTATCACTTACTCATCAATACTTCAAGCAGTCGGCAAGGTTGATGAAGTTGGGGTCCAGACAACGTCGATTTAGCTTAACTCACTATGCTCTTAAGATTATGAAAATGGGAAAACAAATGTCAACATGTCATCTGCACAATGCAATACCTGATTTTCCATTCTCAAGGCCAATGGTTTGGTATGATTTCTGCTTGTGCTGAGCTAGTGAGAGTTGTCACCGAGTCTTCTCATAGTTTTACAGATGTCCGGGGTATTATGTGGGTGGGCCTTTTATGCTGCTGAATTGTGGACCTTCCGGAGCCCACGTTTTTTGTTTCGTAGATATAGCCCATTTCTGGTGCAGGACTCATTAACCTGATAACCTAAGTTTCATTAAAACACCATGAGTTTTGTTAAAACACCATTTAACCTTTTCTTACACTTATAAAAACAATGTAAAATTTTCCAATAATGTAGCTCTGGAGCAATAAACTACTATGATTAAGTAAAACCCATTAATTTTTTTCTATGCCAAGTTGGATGTGATGCAAGCTTGAAATTTTTTTTTAAAAAAAAGAATGTTTATTATAACTTGTTAAAGGTAATTGTCACACTAACACTTACATGCACCTGTGATGTTAACAATTATTATTACTTTTTTTCAATACTTTTCTACTTTTTCTACTTTTTTTAGTACGTGGCATACATCACCTATTAGAATAATAGCAAAGCACTGTATATTTTGTTAGATCTTGTAGCACTCAACCAAACTGAAACTGTATTAAATTAATTGAGAGTGAGGTAGCACTTGAAAATGAGCTATTATTATTATGGTGTTTACCATTAATTATATATGTATATATATATTAGTTGAAAATAGTCAAATTTTATTTCTAAAACTATGAAAAACCATGAACAATGTAGTATTTCCTTGACAATGGGAAGCATTAAAGGACACTAATATATATATTAAATTAAGTTGGAATAAGTTGCATTGCACCCCCTGTCAAAATCAATGAAGGTTCAGTGCTCTTATCTATGAGCTAATGCCTGACATACTCCGTGTAAATTGCTCTAACATATATAAATAAAAAAAAATAAAAAAATAAAAAAAGTAATAATGGATCAACAGTACAATTTATTATTATTTTTTTTAAAAAAAAATTCCCATATGCAAAACAAGAGGGGAATAATTTATATTCAAAGAGTAATCATTTTTTAGAAATAGGGTTGTGAAAGGAATCAAATAAAATACATAGTGGCATTATTAGTGTACAAGTATAGTTTTGTATTTTCAAAAAGTTACATATAGTCACAGTGTTTTTATGTATATGCTGCATCATGATTGGGTGACAGATCTTTAGTGTATAGCTCTCATCACTGGATGGTGTGGCACCCAGAAGGGAGACAAATTTTAGATATTGATGTGCTTGGAATATTTTATACACTTTTGTCCCTATTGTTTTTTTGTACACCACCACCACATCTATAATTATAATGAAGTGACATATAGAAGGAAGACGGATTATTTTAAATTTTTATAAAATTGTAGAAAAATTATATTCATTAATAAAATTTTAAATTAATTGGATCCACATTAAATTTTTTTTTATTAAAAAAAATTATAATATGCATAAATTGTTGAAAAAAGTTTTAATATTTAAAATAAATAAATAAAATAGCACTCCGATACCATTCCAATATTGTTTTATTATTTATAGAAGGAAGTGCTAAGAAATTAAAATCTGGTTTTTTGTATTTCACCAATTTGCAACAAAAAATAAAATGAGAGCTCAAGTCTTTGAACTTGAATGAAACGACGACGTAAAATCCACTTGTTTTTTGACCTTTTGAAGGAGGAGTAAATTGACCATTGACCCTTTTTTACCTTAACTTGGACAAAACTAGAGAACCTGACCGCATTGTCCTTCCTCGTCTTTTCGGTCCTCTGGAAGGTCGTGCTAACATCACCGTGCGTTGATGTTTCACAGTGTCCTCCTAACCGACAAAACAAGGGCTTCCATCCGATAAGATTCGTACAAGTGTCAGGGCGCGCCCGTTGCAATGTTCCATCGTGCTGTGTTCCAATTATGACCCTCATCTTTTTGGTTATTCGCAATCATTACGAGGGCGTCGTTCGTTTCATTTCTAGGGACACGTTGGGCATTCTGCGATTGAACGGTGGAGAGTTGGTCACCAGCCAATCACCATCATAATCATTAAATCGATGTGACCTCACCTTCTTTTTTTTTCTGCTTCGCAGCCATTGGCCGTTGAGCTTTCTTTTTTCCTTTTCTTTATTATTCAAGTTTTAGTCTTTTATAATATATATATTTTAAAATAAATAAATAAATCGAAAGAAGTTTAATTTTTTTAAAAAAATTTAAAATTATTTTTACATCAAAAACAAAAGAATACAATATGCCCTAATAATAAACAATAGTTTCTAAATTTTAAGTTTTATAAAAAAAAAAAAAATTATATGAATCTCTCGTAATTACTATTTTTTTTTTCTTACACACCAATAGCTTCATTTTAATCCCATGTTTGATAAACCATTTTTCATTTCTTCTATATTAACAATCCATTTATGAATGTAAATTTTTAAAAAATTTATGTGTAGAAGTGTGAATAAAATTGCAATAAAACACAAAAATTAAAGAAGAAATATTTTATATTTATTTTGAAAATGAAAAAATATGTCTAAAATTTACCAAATAAAACGATGTTAATGTAATTTCATTTTTTTTTACTTAGTTTTTTTTATACTAAACAAAACTCCATTAACGTTCCATTTATGGGAAATTTAAAGCTTACTCTAACTAATATAATAATAACACAAACGTAATTATGTTAGCCACCTTACAATTAAATATTAATAAATTCTAATGGAGTATGATGTCCTCCCTGTATCAAAGAAAATGACAGGTTTTCTTTTTATAAGACAAGGTCTGGCCATTCAAGCGTAATTTGTTGCTTGCAAGAAGAGCAACAACATTTCTGTGTGTTTTTGTTTGGCAAATTTCACTTTTTCAATTGGACATAGAAAGCTTATTAAATTAATCCTAATGAGTAATTGTAGAATATTAAGAAAAAAGAACACCGTTAAATGCCAACGACGGGAAGTTTTCCGGCGGAGCAATGACCCAAAAAAATCCAAATGTTTAAAATTAAAATGTAGAACTTCAGAGTATACAATATGAGAATATATTCAAATTTTAATGGAAGTTTTTGGAAATTTGGTCACCCTCTGTGTTATATTATATAGTCTATATATTGTTGGTGTAGTTTTTTATTTTCCTCCTCTTTATTTCATTTTGTTTTTTCCTCGCAAATCTCAATCATGAACTCATTGCTAGAGTTGAAGTGTTAGGTTGTGTGGTGGGGATTCCACCAATTAATAATTACACCTATTTTTGACTATTAATTCACCAACAATATTATAAGTGGCAAGTAGCATATGATACGAGTACTGTTGGAATTAAACTATGGATTAATGCAATGAACAAATAATTAACTTAGAATTTAATGTTATTATTTTAGTGGCTATGATTCCTATGGTTTTAAATATTTTATCTTACAAAATAAAAAAAAAATCCAATTAATTTCCTGTGAGAGGATGTATCTTTTAAAAGCTATAACATTTATATATGTATATATATGTCATGATCTTTCATATAAATATAGATATTTATATGTATGAATATGATTTTGTGAATCACTTGACAGAGATAATGTACAAGAAGTGAGGTGTGTCACAACAAGTATTATTTAGAGTAATTAACAAAAAAAATAATAATTAGAGTAAAACAATAACCTTAAAAAAAGAAAAAAGAAATAAAAAATAAAATAAAGAAGTGTTGTAATTGTCTCAAACAAGAAATGAGGTTGATTTTTAATACCAAAAGTTTAAAATAACCCTGATTTTCATAACTAAATTTTATGGGGAAACCCATGTAAAAAGAGGGTGGAAGAGAAGAGAAACTAAATAGAAGAACAAAAAATAAGACATCCTGTTGTGGAAGAACACAAAATTCTCAAACTTTTGTAAGATTGAAGATTTGACTAAAGTGTGCAAGAAAAATAAAATTAGTCAAAAAGATAAAAGAAAAAGAAAAACGTTTTCTTAATGTGGTATAATTGAAATTGGCTAATAATTGCTTCATTGTTGTCTGAATACATTGAACTACAACATTAGAATTATAGAAAATTTAGTGTTACTTGAAAAAAGTTAAAAGAAAAATACTTAAAATTCCCCTAAACAAACACCAAGACAAATGTATTCTTTAAATAAACAAAATTTGTTACTTATATTATGCTTTATAAGTGTATAATTGGTCACAATTTTAAAGACAATGATAGTTAGGAGTAATTCTAACTTTACAAGGAGCGCATATTATTTCAAAGAAGATAAACCAATGAAAAAAAAAAAAAACCAAAATAAATATTTTTTAAAGCCATCATTTTTATTTACCACTAATTGAAAAAAATATATATATTCTAATAGAGATAAGTTAATTTTAAACTTAAACTAATTATAAATTTCAATTGGTATATAAAAATGATGACGTTAACATTATTAAAAATGAAATATCTTTTTAGCCCTTAATTATTAAAGTAGAGAGCCCATTAGACTGTAATTTTGAATAACTTCAAAGACAAAATAGAGAGGTCAACATCATAAAATGAAGCTAAATTCTAACATATCATTGCCCTATGACAATGGGAATGAAGCTTGGTTCGACCTTGGAGGTAATTTTTAAGGCAATGAAAACAACAAAAACACTAACCCACCTTACACAAAAATGTTTAAAGCTTCAATATTATATTGTTTAACTTTGTTTCTAAATAGAGAAAAGAAAACATGATCCAATTAGATTTTAAAACCCAAATAAGTTTAAAACAAACCCATTAGAGCAAATGGAATTGACCATAAAAGAAAGAAGAAAAAAAGAAGAAGGGAAGTTCACATGGTGGAGAGGGCAAAAATGATTGGTGGAATTCTGGACGAGAAAGGTTAAGAGGATGTGTGGTCGTTGTCGCAGCAGATTACAGTTTCCAATTAAAGGCTTAGGATTTAGGCTCTACTCTAATTACAAGCAAACAGCCTCATGCAATCACTTCCACACTGCTTTATTAATTTTGGTGATGCCCAACCCTGAAATGGCTTCCTACGCGATTCCATAGCGCGTGATTCACCTCCTCGAGCAGATTTTTATTCGCATTTTCCTACAAAATTAATTAAGACTTTATATGTGATTGCCAAAAAAAAATTGGTGCGTGCAAAAAGCAAACCAGACTATACAAAAGTCAATAAGGAAAACATATACAAAAACTCATTACTTCCACAGCTGTAATGTTAAATTAAAAAAATATAACTACGTATATGACCTACTTTTTTTTTTTTTTCATAATTTGATAACTGAAAAGTTGAATGATTGATAATAATTCACATCTTTATCTCAAAGTAGAAAAAAGTGTAATTAATCAAAGAAGCAAAATGTAGTTAAGAACCAGTTAGCGCTTTTGAGAGAGATTGGTCTACAATGATTAATCGCGTGAGCCACACGCGCCGTAGTGTATCTGGGCTGGATTTCTGTACAGATTCCAGACACGTAGTTTGGTAGTCGATCTTCTAAATCTAGAAAGAGTAAAACCAAGGGTTTAATATAACCTCAGTTTAATAACACAGTTGGAGTGTACTACTGTAACACTGTTCTCTGTCATCACTCAAAGCTGGAGTCTTTGATGAGAGTGAGAGAGAGAGAGAGAGAGAGAGAGAGAGGAAGAGAATCCAATTCTTCATATAAAGACATCCCATTTTGTGTATGATCTGATGTAATAGAAAACATACATAAAAAAAAAAAGAAAGGAAAAGAAATATATCAGAATGAAATTTTGTACAAACTGAAAGTTATAAGAAAAGGCTAATGCTCTAAAAGCCCTTGTCGCAAAGAAGAAAAAAGAGCAGATAGAGAGAGAGTGAAGAATCTTTGGTCTGTGTGTTTTTTCAGCCCAACCAGTCTCTCTCTCTTTGTCCTCACTCTCTAACTTCAGGGTAAGTTTTATTCTCTCTGAAATCCGGTATAAAGCTTCTTTCTTCCATTGTTATTCTCTTCTTTGAACATATTGCATGCCCACTTTCTGGTCCCTTAATTGCACACTTTCCTTCCCCACTTGGTTTTGCGTGCCACTTTCACTTCCATTAAGTTGACCCTCTCTGTCTCTCTAGCTTGTTTTAATTTTTTATTAATGGAAGATGGGATGAATATGCATTTGGGAGTTCTAAGCTTCTTTGATCGATTTTGCTGTGTAGATAGACCATCTTGACGTTTGAGGTTTCTGGGTTGCCGTATGATTGCTGTTTGAAGGTAATCTTTGTCTGTCTGATGCTGTTTTGTTAGATTTATCTTCTGGGTAGCTCCAAATGTATCAATAATTGCATATATAATTTCACTTTTCCTCAAAGCAAGTTTTTAATATCTGATTTTTGTTTTTATTTGTTTTCCTCTTCATTTCAATGTTGGTTTCTTAAAATTTTCTCCCCAAAAAAAATTAAAAAAAATTGGAGGGTTAGAAGGGCGCGTCTGTGAATTTCATTGTTTTTGTTGGTTCAATGTAGAGCATCTCTTTTTCATGCAAATTATATGCCGGTTTAGGCTTCAAAACTACTAAAGCATAGGCAGAGTCTGAGGCTTTACTGTTTTCTTTTTTCCTAATAAAAATGTTAAACTTCATATTTCGTTTACATTCAGATGTCAGTAATTTCATGCTTCTTTTACATTCAGATTTCAGTAATTTCATGCGTTGTTTCTGATTATTATTTCCCATGAGGTTTCATTGTAGAATTCTGACAGAGGCAATAAACCAAGTCTTCTTTCAATTCCCAGTTCAGCAAAAGGTCATCATTTATCCCTAAAATGGTTTCAAGGTCTTATTCTAACTTACTAGATCTTACTTCTGGTGATTCTCCGACTTTTGGTCGCGAGAAGAAGAGGCTTCCGCGAGCAACAACAGTAGTTGGAGCTTTGTCTGAACTAGATGATGATAACAGTAACAGTGTTGGCTCCGATGCCCCCTCATCTGTTTCCCAGGAAAGGATGATCATAGTGGGCAATCAGCTTCCACTTCGGGTTCATCGGAAAGACAATGGAGAGTGGGACTTCAGCTGGGATGAAGACTCACTTCTCTTGCAACTAAAGGATGGCTTAGGCGAAGATATAGAAGTAATTTACATTGGTTGCCTTAAAGAAGAAATTGACCCTGATGAGCAAGATGATGTAGCTCAAACTTTACTTGATTCTTTCAAATGTGTTCCAGCATTCATCCCTCCTGAGCTTTTTAGTAAATTCTATCATGGATTCTGTAAACAGCACTTGTGGCCTTTGTTCCACTACATGCTTCCTCTATCACCGGATCTTGGTGGTCGGTTCGACAGGACCTTGTGGCAAGCTTACCTTTCGGTTAACAAGATATTTGCAGATAAAGTGATGGAAGTGATTAGCCCTGATGATGATTTTGTGTGGGTTCATGACTACCATTTGATGGTCCTACCAACTTTTTTGAGGAAAAGGTTTAATAGGGTGAAGCTTGGTTATTTTCTCCATAGTCCATTCCCTTCATCTGAGATATATAGGACACTTCCTGTGAGAGATGAACTTCTAAGAGCACTTCTGAATTCGGATCTTATTGGATTCCATACTTTTGATTATGCTAGGCACTTTCTCTCTTGTTGTAGTAGAATGCTTGGCCTTTCTTATCAGTCTAAACGAGGTTACATTGGGCTTGAGTATTATGGTCGCACTGTAAGCATTAAGATTCTTCCTGTTGGTATTCATATAGGTCAACTCCAACATGTGTTGAATCTTCCCGAGACTGATTCCAAAGTTGCAGAGTTGAGAGATCAGTTTAAGGATCAAACCATTTTGCTTGGGGTTGATGACATGGATATATTTAAAGGAATAAGCTTGAAACTTTTGGCCATGGAACAATTGCTTATACAACATCCTGATAAGAGAGGTAAAGTTGTTTTGGTTCAAATTGCAAACCCTGCAAGGGGCCGGGGGAAAGATGTACAGGAGGTACAATCCGAAACTCATGCTACAGTTAGTAGAATCAATAAGGCATTTGGTAGGCCAGGATATCAACCTGTGGTCTTGATTGATATCCCACTTCAGTTTTATGAGAGAATTGCTTATTATGTAATTGCAGAGTGTTGTCTTGTTACGGCAGTGAGGGATGGAATGAATCTTATACCCTATGAATATATAATATGCCGACAAGGAAATGAGAAGCTAGATGAGACTTTAGGCCTAAATCCTACAAGCCTGAAAAAAAGCATGCTGGTGGTATCTGAGTTTATTGGGTGCTCTCCATCACTAAGTGGGGCAATACGAGTTAACCCATGGAACATTGATTCTGTGGCTGAAGCAATGGATTCTGCTCTTGTAGTCCCCGAGGCAGAAAAGCAGCTGCGACATGAGAAACATTATAGGTACGTGAGTACACATGATGTTGCATATTGGGCACGGAGCTTTTTGCAGGATCTTGAAAGGGCATGTAGGGATCATGTTAGGAGGAGGTGCTGGGGAATTGGTTTTGGTTTGGGGTTCCGGGTGATTGCCTTGGATCCAAATTTCAGAAAGCTTTCGATTGAGCATATTGTTTCAGCTTATAAAAGAACCAAGAACCGGGCGATTCTGTTGGATTACGATGGGGCTATGATGCTACCTAGTTCAATCAATGCCACTCCTAGTACAGAGGCTGTTGGAATCTTAAACAGCTTGTGCAGAGACCCTAAAAATATTGTTTTCCTTGTTAGTGGCAAAGACAGAAAGACTCTGACTGAATGGTTTTCTTATTGCGAACTGCTTGGGATTGCTGCAGAGCATGGCTACTTCCTGAGGTACCTTCTTGAGTTATATCAACTTGAACATGTTATTTTGAAATTTTGTCTTTATCAGTAATGAACTATTTGTTTGGAATGCCAATGCTTGGCACAAGCATAGAAATGATTAGAAATGATTTGGATAAGTAAAAAGGTAGTTAAAAAGTTCACTGCTCAGTTAGTGATGTTTTCTAGTTTACCATAAAAACTTAATGGAATTAATTGCCGTGCTGGTAAGCCTTTTTGTGAACTGGGTTGGCTTTGATTCAGTAAAGTACGCTGGAGATGCCACTTGAGCTCTTACTAATTCAATGAAAAAGATTGGAATTGGCTAATGCAATTTGACCATTTTCTTGGATAGATAGCAGGTAGCCAGTGTATCTTGCATGTCTTGTTGGCTGACAGAAAACGGCATGGTGTAAATTTTGTGGGGACTAAGAAATGTAGATTTAAAGCAAAAATTTAATCATTTGATATTGAAAAGAATAGAAGAAGTGCAACTAGATTTGCTTTCATATTGTTTTAATTATTTCCTTTTATAGTATAGAAACCTACCTTGTTTCCTAGCTTAGTTTAATTTCTTTACATTGACTCATTTAGAGTTTAATTGTTCAGAATAGGATGACAGGCTTGATATGATGGGGATGTCTGGACTCTCTTAAAACTCACACCAGTCAAAATTATAATTGAAGTATTATTAAATTGCATGCAACTGAGATATTTATACCAGATAATTGGAATGAGGAATTGAATCCAGTCCAAGTAGTACTTGCTTGATAAATGCTGATTGCTAAATTGGTTTCTTATGTTGTCATGCTCCATTAGAGACTTTAAAGCTTGGCTTGGTTTAAACAAGCAAAGCTTCAAGTAGAATTCTGCTGCAGTTTAGCCTATTTCCATGTAGTGTAGTGTAGCGTAGTGCTTGTTGCATTACTTTAGCCACCAGGTTGTCTTGTTTAACAATGTAGGAAAAGCCTTAATAACTGCTATGATAATTGTAAACTACACTATGTAATGTCAGACCTTAAGTTGTTCCTATTGCATAGTAAGATCAAGAGAAGCATTGTCTTAACATCCTTTTAGCTTGGGTTTTGGTATGTGATAAAAAGTTGGGGATCATTCTTTTCTCAGGCCAAACCTCAATGCAGATTGGGAAACTTGTGTGTCAATTCCAGATTTCTATTGGAAACAGATTGCCGAACCAGTAATGCAGTTATATGCCGAAACAACTGATGGTTCTACGATCGAGAGCAAAGAGAGTGCTCTTGTCTGGAATTACCAGCATGCAGATCCAGACTTCGGCTCGTGCCAAGCTAAGGAGCTTCTTGATCACCTGGAAAGTGTTCTTGCAAATGAGCCAGTTTCTGTCAAGAGCGGCCAGAACATTGTAGAAGTTAAACCTCAGGTTAGTGGCATCATTTCTCTTTCACAGTGTTATTTGAGAATTCATGTCACTATTCACAAGTCTTCTACAGAGGGAAAGAAATTGGAGTTCTGATATTACCTTTTTGTTGCAATTGGAATCCTGATATTACTTTTTTGTTGCAAACCTGGGGCTTGTCGTCCAAATTTACCTATTTTTTCTTGGTTGGTTGCCACCCCACAGGGTGTGAACAAGGGCCTAGTAGCAGAGCGTCTCCTCTCAACAATGAAAAAGAAGTCTATACTTCCAGATTTTGTACTCTGCATTGGGGATGACAGATCTGATGAGGACATGTTTGAGGTGATAATGAGCGCAAAGGACACTCTCTCGCCGGTTGCAGAGTTGTTTGCTTGCACTGTTGGGCGGAAACCGAGCAAGGCCAAGTATTACTTGGAAGACACAAGTGAAATTCTGAGAATGTTGCAAGGCCTTGCCAATGCTTCAGAGCAGGCCGCTAGAAATGCTTCACAAAATTCGCAGCAGCAGCGAGCATTTATGGTTGCATAGAGTAAATAGGTCTCTCTCTCTCTCTCTCGCTCTCTCTCTCTCTCTCTCTCTCTCATTCTCTCTCGCTCTCTAAGCCAACAAAAAGGCCAACAAGCTTAATCAGAGTATATTGGGTGGGTTCCATATGGAATCTCTGGATTAATTCATTTAGCTCAATGTTCTTATAAGGTATGCCTTAGCCTATCCATCAAAATAGGCAGACAACTTTATTAGACAGTTGCAAAAAAGTATATGCATAATTTACATTACGCTGTTCTTATGCATATATTGCCTTGCATGGCTATTTTTGTCTAAGTTTATGTGGTGGGTTTTGTGATTCTTTACTCTGGTTTTTGTTTATAATATGAGCTTGCGTGTTATGTTACATTATATATGGCTTGCCTTTCATAGACAGGACCATTAACAATCTAACAATTGGGTCCAAAAATTACTTATTAAAAATGGCCAAAGATGAACAACATTGTTGTAAAAGATGAAAGCGATTTGTTCACTCTATTTATAGTAATAATAAACAAAGGTTCATTGTGCGATTTAATAATACAGGGAAGGCCAAACAACTTGGGAAAAATTTAAAGCCCTAAATTTAATATCCTAAGCATTTCCCTTGTATGTGTATCTAATGTATATAGAAGGTGGTGCACATAAAATTTTTATTGTAATTATATACACGTAATGGTAGGTAAAAGAAAAGGATCATGTGTTTGGTAGGTAAACACGTTTTAGTAGTTATTGAACAGAAAAGAAAAAGAAAAAAGATTAATGACTTCCTTAAGATACTTAAATCATGAACAGAAAAAAGAAAAAGAAAAAAAGAGTAACAAATAAACAACCTAAAAGATTAGCTTTCCACCACAAAAAAGAAAAAAGGAAAGAAAATAAAAAACAAAGATTTAATGAGAGAGGATCCTGTTATTATATGTTAATTAAATGGATTCAATAATAAACCCCATTAATTCATAATTAATAGTAATAGCAATAACAATTTTTTTTTTTTTGGAGTATTAACAACAGCTATCCTATGGGATAATAGTATAATAGCACTTAGAATGAGGAATTGTGTGCTTTTGACTCTTTAATTTTAATGGATCTCAATCTCAAAGGGCTTAATTAGTGGACATCTTAGTAACATGTTTTCCATTAATAAAGTGATGAGGGTGACAGGACTAGTTAGTTAAATAACAAATTGAAAACCTTTTTTTTTTTTTTTTTGGGTAAGGACAAATTGAAAACCTTGCACTATTATACATATATACATTCATATGAATATATATACATATATATATATATATATATATATATATATATATATATATATAGTACTAGAAACACAACCGCACTCCTTTACTTTGTTCTCCTTCAAATTATGATACAAATTAAAGTAAAGAAAAACATGCAGATCTGGCTGGTACTCCATATTATAATTAGCCAGCCTTATTTATTACACTATAATTTTGTCTAATTCCATCTCAATTAACTATTGAAGCTTATTTTAAATGAATATATATATATATATATATATATATATATATATGTAGCTGAGGCTGCATATACACAAACACCCACTTGGTCATAATTCATTTACCTCCTCCACGGTGAAAGGTTTGGAGACCTCATTGGCATTAGCATTTTCAGGCTTGGACTTGTGGTCATCAATATAATGCTGATATATGTATGAAGCAAATCCCCAAATGGCCAAAACCATTGCCACCACCTTTATACCATTCATTTTGTCATGGAAAAGGACCACAGCTAAGACTTGGACAATAGGCAAACCCAAATTACTTATCACGTTGGCAAAGAGAGAAGACACCTCAAAGATCAGTCCCACTGCACCAATTGAGAAAAGTTGCCAACACATAGCGGTCCATGCCAATGTCATTATGTATGAAACCTTTCCCAACCCATATCCTTCCATCTCTATCCTCAGACCCTTCCACTCACTGCTAGCAAAAAGTCCAATTAATATCAAACAGCTTGCTACTATTGATGGGAAAAATATCATGTCTAGGACAGCTCTAAATGATTCATTTTTAATAACCCTTCGGAAGAAGAACTGCGAGAGAGCCATCCCAAGTCCGCTTAAGGCCGAAGCACAAAGAGTGCATGCGAACCCTATTGTGTACTTCCCTTTGGAGACTCCGGCGAGAAGTGTAGAGTCAGGTTGAAACGCGAGGAGAACGGAGGAGATGGTGAGTAGGACCAGGGAGTTGATTATGAAAGGAGTGAACTTTTGAGAGTTGAGGAAGAAGGAGAAGAAAGCGGTGAAGCCCAATTGGGACGCAAAGATGATCGATAAAGTAGAAACCGGGAGGTACAAAAGGCCATATGAACACAAGAAACAAGCTGCCGCGGTGACTAAGCCAAGGGTGGCATAAACCATTGCAAGTGGTAAGGAAGATGGTGCATGTTTTGTGTGGTTATGCGGGGACGCTGCAAGTTTTGACGAGGAATAGATAAAATAGAAAGGAAGAAGAATCGGAAAACCTGCTGTTTGTACCAATGTCGATAACCATTTGCTTTGTCCTCCTTGGTCAAAGTACAATCTTCCCAGAAGTGTTGCGGTTGATTGGCCACCGAGCAGAAAGAGCATGTAGGTGACGATTCGAAGCCACCATTTATAACCTCTCGGTGGTCCAAGGCTCTTGGAGTAGTGTTGATCAGTAGCACTTGATGAGTATGCCTCCTCAACTTCTTGCTGATGTTCTACTGAGAAATATTACAAACACAAATTAAACAAAATTAAATCCTAATTTTTTCTGATAAGACTAAATCTTCATTAAAGTGGTTATATACTTGGTGCTAATTATTAAGGGCTTGTGACCATCTAAATGCTAATTAAGACTTAGAAGAGAAAGTTGAGTTTTAATTTGTAATATAAGCAGGCTAAGGAGCATTATTCATGACAAGAAAGGCATATTCAAATATTACATGTAAGTGTGAGAATTAAGCTTAATTAATTTACTACTTACCTATTATTACAGGAAGCTGGACTAGTTCTTGAGCTTCTGGCATTTTGGAAAATGAAGATCCAAGAGGGTTACAGGCACATACACACACCTCAAACTGATCGATTTCTTACTCTTACACAGTTGGAGACTTTTCCAAACCAATACATTCGCATTTAATTTCTATGTCCATAACAATTTATGTGAGTGACAGTGACTCCATTCACGATTTTTTATACATAGTACGGGCCAAATAAAATTTGAAAAACAGAACTTTCTTTAATTTTTAATATTTCTAAATAATACCCTTTATAACTTTTAATTTATTTCTCCCTGCACCTTCTAATTTCCTTTTTCTTTTTTTTTCCCTTCTTCTTCTTAATATAGGAAATTTCTTTCTTGATCTACTTGTGATAAGTTGATAAAAGCATAAAGCCTTTGGTTTATACTAAGTATATTAATGAAGTAAAAAAGAGACAAAATATATATTTTTTTAAATGTTAAAGGTTTATGCATTTTTATAGGGCAATAGATAATTAATATTCTAGCTAGAAGCTGAATTGTGTGCATTAAAAACAAGAAAAAAGAAAAAAAAGTTGATATAAGCGTTGAGTAATAATCAGCCTAATGCAAATTTGGTAAATGATAAAAAATTAATTTGATATATATTTTCTTTTTCGGTCAATGGGAGATTGAGAAGAAGCTCCGCAAACTTAGTGTGATCAGTACCCAAAGACATGGTTTTCACACTTAAATGCTCATGAAATTTGCGTGCTAAAGCTTTATCAAAAATATATTTGAGCTACATATATACTTGAATATTCTTAGAGGATACTAATTAACCTAACTTTGTGACGAAATACATAGATACATTAGATATATATATACATATATATATATATATATATATATTGATAGATCCTTGAGCAAATAAATGTAGTTGGACTTGGTCACATGGACATATATGTCAAACCCAATCAACCTCTCAAAAGGGAAATTATATTCAAGAATGCTATCCACGTTACAAGGTACGTAGAATAGTGGGTTTGAAATAAATTATTGATGAAATAATTGTATGAGATCGATGAAGTAACAAAACCTTCGATGGGGAGGCGGATGATTGATGAGAAAAGGAGTAGACTAGTAGTTGAAGTATTTATGTGTGTGTAGTATATAGCTCATTAACCATTATCGAAAATGAGAGAAGGCTAATTTAACATTTCTTGTAGATGGAAAAATCACTCGGTTAAGATCACATGGCCTTAAGTTTGGCGCGTCAATTCGGTCACATGCATGAGATTTGCATGGTAAACCTAATTTAATGAATAGGAAAATCATAGCGGTAATGTTAAAACTGCTGCTCTCTTTTTTCTTTTTATTTTTTTTTCGTATTTTTTTTTCTCCAAAGTAACTCGAAATTAATAAGTTTGTTCAAAGTAAATTCTCCTCTTAATACTTGTGTTAACTTTAATGAGCTTTATTAGGCCCCTTTTGTTTTTGGTTTGTGAGATTACACCCTTTATTTATTTTTATTTTTAATGTCAAAAGTCTTTCATTACTAAAATAATTTATATATTTATTCTTGTAACTTTAAAGGAAAAACATATTTTTCCCATATCTTATTGTGGGCTTTTCTTAATGAACTCATTTTAATAATCAGTCACAGTGGGTCTAATACCACAACCAGAGTTGGGCTGGGCTCAAACTGTTTCCTTGAAGCAAGTCCAATGACTTTGCGAGTTTATTTCTTTGCTTTGACCCAATACCAAAATAATAATCATAAATAAATAAACAAAATTAGCTTATTTTCTTGGAATATTGGATAATTATGAATTTTAAAATAATACCCAAACGAATAGACCACGATATTTCTTGTGCAAAAAACTGTTTACAATCTCTTCATTTCTTTTGGTCGAAATTTACGTATAAGGTCGAAGTTTCCAGGTATTATTACATAATAAATATTTTAAGTCTGATTGAACTCGATCTTTTGGTCCTAGTTTATAGGTATTATTAACAATTTTGGGTAATTCTATCCCGAGTGATGTGGCAAGTGAAATGATTTGATATTAAATCATTTGTTAATAAATTAATATAATCTAAGTGAACTCTAAATAAAAGTTAATAATGAATCATGTAACTTGCTAAATCATTATCATAAATAAGGTTTAGAAAATAATGATAAATAAATTTGTTAATTTAATGGAACTTAATTAATGAGTCATCTTATTCCTACTTACTGATGATTAATTTCTTCAATGACTCAACGATGATACATATTAATGTTCTATCGTAGTACATATTCTTATGAATATATACTCTCACCCTTTGCATTTATGGCATAAGAACATTTTTCTTCCTCGATCTCTCTCATTCCATATGCAGAACATCCATAAAAGTACATAAAAACTTAAAGAATAAAGAGTGTGTTTTGAAAGTTAAATGAAATCCCTTTATTATTACAAAGTTAAAATAACATTTTCCATAAACTTTTCTACCCAATTAATAACACAAAATGTAGCAACCATACCCCGACCGCCTTCTTTCATTCATTGGTCATGATCAGAGGAAAATTAAGGTTGGGAATTTCTTTATTGGCATTTGTAATTTCAGTACTACTCTTGGACTTTATGATCGTCAAGGTAATGCTGGTAGATATAAGAACTAGAGCCCCAAAAAGCCAAAATCACCGCCATAACTTTTGTACCATCCATGTTGTCATGGAAAATGATCACAGCCAAGACTTGAACAATAGGCAAAACCAAAGCACTTATCACATTGCAAAAGAGTGAAGTGACCTCAAAAATCAGTCCCACTGAACCTATTGCGTAAAGTTGCCAAGCTATAGCTGCCCATAACAAAGTCATCATGTAGGAAACCTTCCCCAATCCAAACCCCTCCATCTCTCTGCTTAGACCCTTCCACTCGCCGCTTGCAAAAAGCCCAATCAATGTTACACATGTTGCTACAATTGACTCAAAGGTTATCATGTCCAACACAGCCTTGAATGTTTCATTTCTTATAACCTTACGGAAGAAGAACTGCGAGAGGGAAAGCGTAAGTCCGGTCACAGCCGAACCACAAAGAGTGCATACGAACCCTATTGCATACTTCCCTTTAGAGACACCGGTGAGGTGCGTCGAATTAGGTTGAAAAGCGAGGAGGACGGAGGAGATGATAAGGAGGACTAGGGAGTTGATTATGAAAGGAGTGAACTTCTGGGAATTGAGGAAAAAGGAGAAGAAAGCTGTGAATCCCAACTGGGAGGCACAGATGATTGAGAAAGTTGAAACCGGGAGGTAAGAATACCCGTACGAACTCAAGAAACAGCTCGCCGATATGAGTACGCCGAGGATGACATAAACCATTGCTAGTAGGACCAAGCTGGTAGAGTGTCGTTTTGGGCTGTTATATTGGCTTGTGGGTGACTTTGACGACCATGAAATAGCGAAATAGATGGGAAGAAGAATTGGAAAACCTGCAATTTGCACTAATGATCCAATCCATTTGCTTTGTCCTCCTTGATCAAAGTACAATCTCCCTACGAGTGTTGCTGTTGATTGTCCAGCGACCAAAAAGAACACGTAGGTGACCATTCGAAGCCAACTCTTATAGCTTCTTGGTAGTTGAAGATTCGGCGAAGGTTGTTGATTAGCTGACGATGAATTTGCCTCCTTGTCTTCCATATTAGATGATTATAATCTGCAAACAAACAAACAAACACAAATATTATTACTTAGCCTGTGCTTCCTAACGAACCAAGTTCTACCATAATTTTGAACACTTACGCTACGTCCTCTCTGAAAAAATTAATGCTTAAAAAAGTATAATTATAAAGTTTGAGAGGAATAAGTATTGGACTTTTAAAATAGAGATTTCAGTCTAAGGTAAGGGAATAGAATATTTTATTTAAAAGCTAGAAGCATCAATCCCATTCCCTGCTTATTGTAGAATGAGACCCCGGAGCATTATTATTTAATACGAATACAACTATTTGATATAATTTGTGTTAAAATATAAATGATATATTAAATTTTTATTGGTATATGATTGATACTGTAAACTATTGCGAGGAATAAGATAGATGGCAGGTTGGTATGGTCTGAGCCGCAGGTAGTTTGATTTGAGGATGAGGAAGAGATTAAATAGAAGGGAAAGAGAACTAGAAAACCTATAGATTCAACAATAGCTGCTATCCATATGCTTTCTTCAACTTTGTCATAATACAATCTTTCCAAAAGGGTTGCTGTTGATTGGCCACACAACACAAACACTATATACGTGGTCATCAAAGTCCACCACTTGTAATTTCTTGCAGAAAAGTTTGTAGAGTTCTCAATAGTTATTAGTGATGAATAATTTGCCTCCTCGTCTTCCTTATCTATATATGCATAAAAGAATACAAAAGAACTATAAGCCAAATGTTGTTCTTTATAATTAAAGCTATAGTTCCAATGTTTTGCGACTGAAAATTACTTGCTTACCCATTACTACTTGAAGATGATCATCGTGCGGTTCTTGAGTTTCTGCCATATCCAAAAGTGGAGGTGTTAAATCCATGTAGCCACAACTGCTTTCTGCAGGATCTCAAGCTCGATCGAGATCTCATACAAGGCTAGACGATGGACACTAATTGCATATATTAATTACATGTTGTTAGTGTGAAATGACTTCACTCACAATTATGTGTATGATTAGTGAAGAAAATAGTTATACAAGTATACAAAATTTTATAGTTTCAGGATGTCCTGATGATAAAACTATCACGACTTTTATGAGAGTCCTTGAGTCATATCACTTGATGATAATAATTGATTAAGTTCAATTCAAGCATATTGATCCAAGGGTCCTACTTTAATTAATTAATTACTTAATTTATTTAGTTTGGTCGGCGAAGAAAATAGAACATGCAGGTGGATCTAAGCTACTAGTAAAAAAGTTAGCAAAAAGGGGAAAAAAGAAGAAGCTATTAGTCAAAAGATGGGCAGACCCACCTACCGATTATTTTTTGTTACATAGTTTTAATTCGATCACAATATCTACATGTTGATCATAATTAATAATCATCATTATATACACCTTTGAGTAAACTCTAGTTTTATAATCAATTTCTACCACCCAAATCGACATTTGAAACTTTAATCTAAAAGGAAGATATATATAAGTTAAAGTTATTCTAAACCAATTTAAGTTTCCATAAGTTTTTCCTCCCACACAATTAAACATAGATGGGTGGAGATTGTGGTGGGCTAAAGAATATATGCACAGCTTATAAGCAGATAAAGTAAGAATTGTTATAAACAGAGTGAAATCATATATAGAAATTTGATATTAGTCATGCATGCCCACTATGTTCCATATATAATCATTATTGTTTACACTATTTCATGTAACATTTGGCATGATTTTTTATTCTTTGCAATAGTATTTGCATGATCTTAATTTGATATTTTCACGCAAATGTTTGTCCCACCCAATTGTTACTATTAGGTAATTCTCTTATTCAGGTGGGACGTACATATTACTATATATTAAAGTGAGAGAACCTTGGAAAAATTTTGTTGAAATAGTGAGATAATATTTTTGAATTATTTTGAAAAGTAATTAAGAAAATACTAATAAATAAAAGACTTAAAAAATTAAATCAAAATAAAGATTAGGAACAAAACCCATTGATAGAGAACCCATTTTGAATTGCATGGCCCATTTTTCCGAAGCTTTGACAAGCTGTAGATTAAGGGGGCTAGCAATTATATGCGGAACCTCCAAAGAGGCCTTTTTTTTTTATTAATTTTTTTTCCATACCATATTCAGGTTATCTTCTTTTTTAAACTTCTCTGACCAATTTTCTTGATAAAATTAAAATTTTATTCAGCTTTTATATTTTGAATTAAAAACCCCATGCAGTCTTCATTTCAGGCCCACTGAATTTTTTTTTATACATTTCATCATGGCCTTTTCTTTTTCATTTATTTTTTAACGTAAAATAATGAGTTAAGTATTATTTTCCTTATCTCATCTGATTATTTTTCTTTGTATATTGTATACATAATTATTTATAAAATCACTTCTTAATATTTAGAACTGTGATATATATATATATATATATATATATATATATATATATATATATATATATATATATATATATGTAGTCGTAAAAAACACCAAGTTTGGCTGGGTAGTTAAAGATACTGAAGGTAAAGTAAAATCCAGGGTCAGACTTTGATGTTCATTGACAGCTTTAAGAATGCATTGCTCTTCATTCTCTTCGAATCTAATGGGGCCTCCCTGTTTTCTTCCTCCTGGTCCGATCTTCATGAAGATCGAAATTAAGAACTTGAGACGACCACACTTGAGCGCATGTTGTTAATTACATGTTGTTAGTGTGAATTGACTTCACTCACAATTATGTGTATGATCGGTGAAGAAAATAGTTTTACTAAGTATACAAAACTTCATAGTTTCAGGATGTCCTGATGATAAAACTATCACGACTTTTATGAGAGCTCTTGAGTCACATCACTTATACTCATAAATAATTAAGAACTGTCTCCTAATTTAATTAATTAATTACTTAGTTTATTTATTTTGGTAGGAAAAGAGAATAGGCACATGCGCGTGGATCTGAGTTTTTTTTTTTTTTTTTTATAATAGAAAAATAGTGTCGATTGGATTTTATTATTTTAAAATTTTATTAGTAAATAGAGTCAGATCCCCTTTCATTTGACATTTCAAATAAAATTAAGTACACTTGAGATAATTACGGAGTTTATTAAAATTCAAATCACAGCTCTCACAGACAAATATGATAAAACGGTTAGCTTTTTTTCCGCTAGGTACATCTGAGTTACTAGTAAAAAATTTACCTAAAAATATGAAAAACAAAACTATTAGTTAAAAGAGAGTTGACCTATCTACCAGTCAATTTTTATTATATAGTTTTGATTCGATCACAATTTCTACATCTTGATTGTAATTAATAATTATCCTTATACATATCTTTGAGTACACTCTACTTTATAATCAATTTCTACAACTCAAATTGACATTTGAAGCTTTAATTCAAATGGAAGTTATATATGTGAAAGTTACACTAAACCAATTTAAAATTTTCATGAGTTTTTCCTCCCACAGAATTAAAGTAAACATAGATAGGAGGAGATGGTGGTGGGCCAAAGAATATATGCAAAGCTTATGTGCAGATAAGGTGAGAATGGTTATAAACAGAGTGAAATCAAATATAGAAATTTGACATTAGTCATGCATGCCCACTATGTTCCATATATTATTTTATAATAATTATTATTATTATTTATACTATTTCGTATAACACTTGCATGATCATTTTTTTTCCCCTTTGCTATATAGCATTTCCATGATCTTAATTTGATGTTTTCATGCAAATGTTTTGTCCCACCCAATTGTTATTATTAGGTAATTCTCTCATTGTGGGTGGGACTTTGCGTGCTACTATATATTAAAGTGAGAGAACCTTGGAAAACTTTTGTTGAAATAGGGAGATAATGTTAGGTCGAATTATTTTGAAAAACTAATTAAAGAAAATACTAATAAATAAAGCTTAGAAACTCTACCAAAAAAAATAAAAATAAATAAATAAAGCTTAGAAACAAAACCCATTAACAGAGAGCCCATTTTGAGTCACATGGCCCATTTTTCCGAGGCTTTGACAAGTTGTAAAACAAAGGGGGTTTAGCATTTTGGACTTGGAACCTGAAAAGTGAAAAGGTTTGTTTAAAAAATAAAAAAAGGGCAAAAAAAATGAATAAGAAGAAGATGTTCAACTAGGGCCCAACCTATGCTGGGCTTTGGTGATACAAATGGATGGACCATACATACCACTTCAAAAATGAAAATGCCAAGTATATCCCATACTAACTTAATTGCAATTTCTTAGTCAGAATTGGGTTAGTCCTCATTAGCTTGACATCAAACAACAAATTTTTAAACGAGACCTCAAGATGTATATCTATGGTTAATAACATTGATCCCACCATAAATGGAAGTTGTGCGTATATATGGTTTAGACAGAGCTAGGATCTTGAAAGATCCTCACAATTCCTCCCATGCATATTTTGCGCATTTGCTAGGTAATATATATATATATATTAGTAAATTAGTAACTGCAGCTAGAGAAAAATTAATCAACATTAACTTAGTACATTAATGATCTCCTGGAACCTCGATCGTTCTGATACATATAAGTTTGATCAGTTACCAATTGTCATGTAATTGAAGAAAATATAAGAGAACCTTATAGCATGTCATGGCCAATGATAATCAGAAAAATGTAAATTTCATTGATACATCCACGTACTATATACCTAATAATAATGTAAGAAACAGAGCCCTTTTTCTACATAAATAGGAAATAAAGATATTATTACACACAATACCATGCAAACTATATGATATGTCTTTCAAATCATTTTCAAGATCTGACCACGTGCATCACAATGACCAACCAGACATATATCCATATGCAAAATTCCCACTTAGTAGGAAGCTTTGGTTAATTGCACCATCTAATTGGCATGCACATATGCATTTGTAGTTTCATTATTCTCTTGGAATCTTTTTTTTTTTAATCATAAATTGCCTTGGACTTATAATCATCAACATTTATAGGGCTGATAAATATACGAGACGAAGCCCCAAATGGCCAAAACAATTGACATAACCTTTAAACCATTCATTTTGTCATGCAAAACTATATTGCTGCCAACACGAATAAGAGGCAAAACCAAAGCATGCACTCATGACATTGCAGAAGAGTGAAGACACCTCATAAATCAATCCCACTGCATCAATTTGAAAAAGTTGCCAAGATATATAGCTGACCAAGATATAATGTCAATTTGAATAATATGTACAATATCATCCATATCTTTACAATATCATCCATATCTTTGGGCCTATACTAAAAATGTAAAGATATAAAACTTAATAGAACTTGCAAAGAAATTAGATATTTTAAATAAATATTCTTTTCAAATCTAAAAATCAGGTGAGAAAATCGACTTCTATGTTGAAAAATTGACTTTGAAGGGAAGAAATTGATTTTAAGATGAATTTTGAAAACTTGACTTCATTGTGAAAAAGTTAATTTTAAATAAAAAAAACAACTCTAATGCTGAAAATTCAAATTTAAGATGAAAAATCGATTTTACGGTGGAAATTAAATTAAATTTGATATGGATCCTCATAACTTGATTTTTAAATTAGAAAATCAACTTTAAAATGAAAAATATCGACTTTAATGTAAAAGACAAATTTAATTTGAAAGTGAAAAAATCAATTTAAATGTTGAAAAATCAACTTTGAAGTATGTTGATGAATAAACCATAATCTCAATAATTTAACCTAAGGGTTAAAAATAATGACCGTATATGGATTACCTACTTCATGTAGATTAATTAGATCATTGATTTTCTTTAATAGCCTCTTGATATATTGTTAATATATTTATAAAACAAAAAACACACACATAAAAAAAAAGTACCTCATTTCAATAATTTTCTTAATTGTTAAGATATTTCAATATATATCCCTCAGCAGTGGTTTCAGAAAAATCGAAAATTTTAACACACACACACACACACACACACATATATATACATATATCAAGTACTTATAAGAGTTGTCACACCCTATCTAAATTTTTAGATTTTAATTTTTAAAAACTGACTCTCAAGAATCTAACTGCTCAATATTTATCATGCAAATATCCCCATTTAATGAATAAGAAATTCCTCATTAGGAACGGACTATATACTTGGTGTGTGGCTAATTTTGAGGAAGTGTATATTGTGAAAATATTGTCGAGCATTAATTGGATCTCAGTCTCATTGCATATGTAATGCGATAGAAGCGAAAACGCTAATAATAGTAAACAGATCAAGAGCTGTAGACTGAGAGCGATCAGAGAAAATATAAAGGTGGCTAGAGCCCCCACCACACACACCACAAAGCATTTAGCATTAAATTATAACACAACGTCCGATGGGTGTGTCCATCAGCTTTAAAAGCCACCCCCAACCACTTTCATCCGTCTCTTTGCCTCAACGCCCATCCACCTCTCTCAACTGCATTGCTTTCTCTTCATTTATTATGATTATTAGCATACATATCTTTTTCTTTAATCTTTATCAAATATCATTTACTAATTTCACACTCTTTTTTTTTTTTGTTCCTCATTTTCTCATGAGATTATCAATCTACTTTGGCTTCTTTTCTTCTTCTTTTTTTTTTTTTTAAATATATATATATATATATATATATATATATATAAAAATATGATTTTGGCTGACAGATGGAATTTCTTAGGCTGACTTGATGCAGAGTCAAATCAGTACTATCTTCATTCTCATCGGAAATTTTATCTTTAGAACTTTTTGTATATATAGCGACATAAATGAATAGAACAAAGAAAATAAATATTTTAATTGGATTAAAGTATTATATTTTCCTGAGAGTACTCTCTCTCTCTCTCTCTCTCTATATATATATATATATAATTTATATATGCAAACTCTTGTATGTTTGATAAAATTCGTTTGATAAAATTTTCTTGTATGTTTTGTAGATTTTTAGTAAACTTTTAGCCAGAATCTTTTCAACATCGATCAAGTATCAAGTTAATTCCATCATATATACTTAAATATGTGAAACTTAATATATTTTGAAGTAAGAAAAATAAAAGATTAAATGGACGACCATTACATTTTGATTATATATATATAGGGTTAGTAGCTCTCCATAAGTTTATGAACTATTTACAGATTTATGGTCCCTAAAATATTTTTTTTCTAATTTTTATTTTGAAATCATGTTATAAGTAGGACTTTGATTATTTTTCAGTATTATATATTAATTTGTTGACCACGATTTTACATTTTTACATTTTGCTCTCTTTTACAAGAGCAGTTTATGTTATTTTAATGGGTAAAGTGCTACTTATAGTTAGTGTATTATTTTTTAAGAGACAATCAATTGTCAGAAAACTAAGTGAATACTGAATAACAGCTAAAGAGAACTTATAATGTAGTTTAAAGACAAACACCATAAAGAAAAAAATATATATTTTGAAGGACTAAAAAATAAATGAGTGTTGAGTTTAGAATCTTAAAAACTACGTCATTAAGTATCACTGTATCAGCATGCGTACACATTGAGACTATTTTGTCTTTGACTCCTTGTGTGGATCACTAATATCGTGCGGTTGAAATATGCGAAAATTCCAAAGCACCCTTTAGCAATCACCTTCTAAGTAAGCCATTATTAGGGTGCATGTCTCTATTTTGAACTCTCGTGTAAAGTTTTTGGTAAATAGGGTTTCATTAAGCACAAATATAAAAGCCCAGTCGGCTATAGAAAAGAAGCTCTCTTCAGAGACATAAGCTGGAGAAAGAGCTCAAGACAAAAGGGAATAGCATCTTTGAGTATAAAAAAAAACAGCATTAAACAATTCTTTAAACATCATCCCTTTGAACTCTTACAAAGTTATTCGTACGGAACAGTAAACAAAACTTCAACTTTTTACGAGCTGATGAATAAATCCTATATTATTTTATCTCCTAATCGATTTCTGAGCTTATGATTAATTTTTTAAAAAAATAGAAAAGCTAAGTCGTTAATCAATATTAATTAGTGGATTCCTATTCATTTTTTATGGGATATTAAAATTTTGTACATGTTAATTAACTTGTTAATCCTGCGTAATTGTATGTATAGTCTAACCCTACACGATGAATGTCAAATGAGTGCACATGCATACCAAAAGAAACCATAATTGCAATGGTGATGGTTTTGTCTAACTCGGTACAGAAGTATGCATTCAAAACTTCGTTTTTATTATATGGTCCAGAATGTAGTACAGATCCTTTTAATTCCTCCAGCTTGTTAATTTCAGTCACATGGAGTTCATCATTTTCAATTACATTTTTTAAAAAATAATTACATTAAATTTTATACCGTACAACAACCAATATATATATATCTTTATTTTTTTTGGGTAAAAAAAAAGCATCTTCTTTAGTTTTTTCTTTTTGTAGTATTTGTTTTATTACTTACTGCCGTAATGACATGTAAAAACATGTAAAAAGTACAAATTAATTTGCATATATACACACTTAATGTGAAAAGATTCTGTTAGACCGTATGTGGTAATTTGTGTACTCACTGAAAATAGTAAAAAAATATCTAAAAGCAAGTTCTAAATATTATTATTATTATTATTATTATTTTTAAAAAGATCCCAATATAAAAATTATCAGTTTAAAAATTCATTAAGAGATAAAATTTTATAACCCTGAAATAGTTATTAATTTATTATAGTTTGTTAAATTTAAATATTTAAAAAATATCAACAGTTTTATATATATATATATATAATAAATCAATAGAAATAAATTGCAAGCAAAAACACATATATCAAACTAGTAGAGGGTATTATTGTAATTTAACCAAAATTTATACTTAATACTTAAACTTGAATTTATAGCATAATCCATATATTGCGAATATTAAATATATATATATATATATATATATATATATATATACACACCAAGTGTTTTATTTGAGAATTAGTCTAAGAATTAGTTAAAAAATAATGGATATTTTTCTGAGGTCGATTAGCCAAAGTAGCTTTCAAAATTCATTTAAACAATTCCATGCATTAATAAATTTTTTCAAAAAATCTGGGGAACACTGCTTCATCTATGAATGGTCCAAACTTTTGTAGATCCATCCACCTCTAGTTAATTCTCATCAACAAAATATCAAATCACTAATTAAATAGTTCATAAGTATCTAAAATTTAGCTGGTGGGTGGACAATGGCAACACATTTGATACACTTCTAATCATTATTAATTAACCCGATACATACTATTAATTTAATTAGATATCTATCTTAAATTAGATAATACATATTGCAACCTGGTCAGTTCTCATTGGTGGACTAAACTTGGTGGGACCAAAATAGTTATATAGAACAGTCGAAGTGGGCCTATATGAATATCTCTGACAATTTCGAAGAATGGGGCTATGGTGTCTGATACCATGTAAACCCGTTCCACATATAATAATGTTGCAACAAAGTCTTCAGCATTGTTAATCAAAATGTCTTATCCACCATTGATCACCTTGCATGAAAAGCATTCTATGCTTTTGAAAACTCGAATTTTTGAAATATTGAAGGAAATTGAATTACATATTCAGCAAGAATCATAAACATCAACTGATGAGCATATCAAGAATCACAAACATCAATTTACAAGCATATCTTTTTGTTAGCCGTACATTTTGAAATCCACAAATGGAAATCAACATCTCTACTTGAAAAATGCTTCTCGACAGTGAAAGATAAGAATTATATCAAATTAAATTATAATTCAGTATTATTGTTGTAAAAAATTCGAACTTATACCTTATTTGAATTTGGAGGATTTCAATCATTTTGGCAAAGTGGGCTCCTAAACTCAATCAATGATGACTCGTATAATGCATGGTTTTTTTTTGGGTGTTATTGTTTCCTTTCCCTTGTAAAAACGGTTTGCTTGATTGAACATATGACCTATGTATGTCACTCTCTGCAAATTAATATAGAGAGAGAAAGAATTACCAAAAAAAAAAAATATAGAGAGAGAAAGAGAATGAGAGAGAGAGAGAGAGAGTCAAAATCTCATTTTAAAAAATACAAATGAGTAGTTGAATATCGAAGATCTCATGGGAGACAGTGAGCTATATAGGACGAGAAAGTTGAATTAATTGCATCAGAGCCTACAACTGTCACTCACACGATAGTCCCGTAACAGAGTCAATCAACCTGTTTAAGCAGCTCCTTAATTACACAAATCTAACTTTTTCATCCATTTTTCTCTTTTTCTTTTTTATTAATTATTAATTTTTAATATTAAAAAGGGTTTTAATAATAATAATAATTATTATTATTATATATATATATATATATATATATTTTTTTTGCATTTTAAATGCCCATCCAACTCCAACCCCATCCTATCTCCATCTCTTTATTATTATTATTTCCATGAACACCTTCACAACCCTCCCACTTATTCCATACCACAGCATTGCTTTAAAACCTCTAATTTCTTCTACGCCAAGCTTTTCAACACCACACCTCTTCTAATTCTCTCTCTCTCTCTCACTCACTCTCAAACAACATTTTGTGACGCCAAAATGGCACCGCCGGAGTCATCTTCCGGCAACGGGAACGCCGAAGGTCCCATGAAGCAGAAGAAGGAAGAGGGAAAGAATAAGAAGCAGCAGAAGGTCTCGCTGCTGAAGCTGTTCAGTTTTGCTGATTTTCAAGACTACGTGCTAATGGCAATCGGATCCATAGGTGCTTGTGTCCATGGCGTCTCGGTGCCTGTCTTCTTTATCTTCTTCGGAAAGTTGATAAACATTATAGGCTTGGCTTATCTCTTCCCTAAACAAGCTTCTCATAAAGTTGGAAAGGTATGAAAGATTCAAGTTTCATGGGCACTGCTACTATATGTGTTTGAGCATGCACGCACAGACATGATGACAAATAGACAATATTAAGATTGTTCATTTTTTTTTTAAAATTTAATTTTAAACAAATACTTATTATTATATAAATGACTGTACACCGCCCTTTTAATCGGAACAGTGTCATTATTATTATTTTTGTAGCTTTGTGACTTATATTTATTTTGGGTACTGCAGTATTCATTGGACTTTCTATATCTGAGTATAGCTATACTATTTTCATCATGGACAGGTATTAAGCTCTTGAATTTTTAATCATCAATTTGTTTAATTAATTAATTATTGAATTTTCATACCATTGATCCACCACGTGAGAAATCTTGGTTGAGTTTTGATTAAGAAATTAATAATAATTGGATTAAATAAATATTTGGTAACACGTACAGAGGTGGCATGTTGGATGTATACTGGAGAAAGACAAGCAGCGAAAATGAGAATGGCATATTTGAGAGCCATGTTGAGTCAGGATATCAGTCTTTTCGACACAGAAGCATCCACCGGAGAGGTTATCTCTGCTATTACCAGTGACATCATTGTTGTTCAAGATGCGCTCTCCGAGAAGGTACATCATTCTTTATTATTATTATTATTTATTTTTTTAGGGTCATCATCTAATTAATCTAACTTTTAAAGTGATTAATTGCTTTAGAATTTGTAATCATATGGTAATTAGTAGTTGATTATGGTTTTCACATCAGCAAAATTGTGGGACCCAAGACCGATTCTAGTGAAAAGACAATTTTGTCCTCTCCATGAAGCTGTCAGAAGGGGAATTTTTTTTTTAAGAAAAAATTTCAGCGTCTGATATCTCAATTTACCAAAGAAAAAAATGCCTGAAAATGTCTACAAAATATGTACCGAAAATTAAAAGTTATATAATATTTTTTTATAAAATTGGGTGTAAGTAATGAGTGTGGTGCTTGAAAATATTGGAAGGGGGTGTAAATTTGTTAGGGTTGGTTTTCGTTCATTTCAATGTAAGTTATCAGTGAGGCTTTAATTTAGAGGGTCAGTGTAGCAATTGAATTTTGGAGTAAATGAAAAAGGCAGAGGCATTTATAAGTCGGTTTGGTGGTTGGGTATATCTGGTTTTAAGAAGCTTCTTGCTACTAGTTAACCATTATATATATGTATGTGTGTGTGTGTGTGTATATATATATATATATATATATATATATATATATGAAATTAATAAACAAATACATCAATATAATGAACAATTCCTTTTCCTAAATTTTTTATCATTGTTTAGTATTTGGATTGTTTAATAATTTATGTTTTTGCCATGTCAAAAAACTAACGAATTTTAGTCCAACTCTAACACAGAATTTAATACTACAATCTAGTTGATTATATTATGTCATAGTTAAAAAATGATATATTCTTTAAACAATTAAATCTGATTTTCATTTTTATAGTTAGATTATTCTTCCATAATGCAGTGAATTTTTTTTTACAGCTTGCATTTCTGTACTTGGTTTTGTGTGGACCATTTCAAAATTTATTTCTGGGTCATCCTCATTATTACCATTTCATCAAAAAACTGAGAACAAGTAGTAAATAGTAATTTTATTATTTCTAGATTTTACAGTAAAATTAAATATATGATACTGTAAATTAATAATGGTGGGTGGTGCAGGTGGGGAATTTCATACACTACATGAGCAGATTTGTAGGAGGATTTATTATTGGCTTTGTGAGGGTTTGGCAAATCAGTTTGGTCACACTTTCAATTGTCCCATTAATTGCTTTGGCTGGTGGTGTCTATGCATATATTGCTACAGGTCTCATTGCCAGGGTTCGTAAATCCTATGTCAAGGCTGGTGAGATCGCTGAAGAGGTAATTTAGTTGGTTCATCATATTAACCAAAATTTGATTAACATGTTACTGAATTTTATTTATTTATTTTCTAATTTCAAAAGATCAAACTTTATTGTTGGGTGCCATTAATATGTCAGGTGATTGGAAATGTTAGAACAGTGCAAGCATTTGCAGGGGAAGAAATGGCAGTGAGACAGTACAAGTCAGCGCTCTCAAACACATACAAGTATGGAAGAAAAGCAGGGCTAGCCAAGGGTTTGGGGCTGGGCTTCATGCACTGTACCCTTTTCCTTTCATGGGCATTGCTTGTCTGGTTCACTAGCATCGTTGTGCACAAAAACATTGCCAATGGTGGTGATTCCTTCACAACCATGCTTAATGTTGTCATTGCCGGCCTGTAAGTTGCTCTTTTTTCTTTCCTCTGGGTCTCTACCATCCTGATATTTTGATTGCTTTTACTAAGCATGTTAGGTAGTAAGATTTGGGTAATTGAAGTCGGTTTATGATCTTACCCGTAAATATATATTGCAATTAAAGTGACTAGTTTTAGAAATTAAGGTGGCTTTGTTACAGATAATCAGGTTCTATCAGAAAAATGGATTTCAATATAACATCTTTTCTAAAGGATGTCATAGTTGTCAGGTTTAGCATTTATACATTGCAAGCTGTTTAGTTACTTCAGAAATTTGTCAGAAATAGTGGTTTCCAGTAATAAATGAGCAATTTGATTGCTATTGAGTTGTGCATTAAGTAAATTAGTAGTGCAGGTCATTGGAATTGCTTGAAATCATATGACCTCTATGCAAGTTTCATTGGCCTTGGTTTTCAATAAAAACATTTGCTATGCGTTGCTTCTCAGGTCACTAGGACAAGCTGCATTAGACATTTCTGCGTTTGTTCGGGCTAGGGCTGCTGCTTATCCTATATTTGAGATGATAGAGAGGAACACAACAAGCAAAAGCAACAGCAAGTGTGGCCGGAAGCTGGACAAACTGGAGGGACATATCCAATTAAAAAACGTGTCATTTAGTTACCCGTCTCGACCTGATGTCGTTATTTTCAGCAATTTATTTCTTGACATCCCTCCTGGGAAGATTGTAGCCCTTGTGGGAGGAAGTGGATCTGGAAAGAGCACAGTTATATCTTTGATCGAGCGCTTCTATGAGCCACTCTCGGGACAGATACTTATAGATGGGAACGATATCAGGGAGCTTGACCTCAAATGGCTTAGGCAGCAAATTGGGTTGGTTAATCAGGAGCCTGCCCTTTTTGCAACAAGCATCAGGGAAAACATTCTATATGGGAAAGATGATGCTACTCTTGACGAGATCACACGTGCCGCTAAACTTTCCGAGGCTATCTCTTTCATAAACAATCTGCCTGAGAGATTTGAAACTCAGGTATATCAAAAATATGCTATCTCTCTTAAGAGCTAAAAAGTCATGTCATTCTTTATATATGTTTGTCTTTAATGCGTTATTGCTTTGAAGATGGATAAAAGTGAGAACCAAAAAAAATAAAAAATAGTAGGATTCAAAAGCTTACAAGGGGTTCTTGTTGTTGGTAAGGAAAGGTGGATTTGAAAACACAGCTCAAGAATATGAACTTTGAGATCAAGAAAAATTAACTCATAACAATAGTTAACTTGCCAGTGTACGTGGTCATTTGGGATATTGCTTTAAAACAATTTTGAGGTTAGGGTGAGTATATCATAAATGTTCTTCATGTTAAAAGAGTAATAATTAACTTTAAGATTGAAATTTTCCAGGTTGGTGAGAGAGGGATACAACTATCAGGTGGACAAAAGCAAAGGATTGCAATTTCGCGCGCAATAGTAAAAAATCCATCAATTCTTTTACTGGATGAAGCTACGAGTGCACTGGATTCAGAGTCTGAAAAGAGTGTGCAGGAGGCACTTGATCGTGCAATGTTGGGAAGAACAACTGTAGTGGTTGCCCATCGCCTTTCTACCATTAGAAATGCAGATATAATTGCTGTCGTTCAAGAGGGGAAGATAGTGGAAACCGGAAGCCATGACGAGCTCATTTCAAACCAAAACAGTGTCTATGCAACACTTGTTCAACTCCAAGAGACAGTCTCTTTGCAACGCCACCCCTCACTGGGTCCTAACTTGGGACGCCCGCCAAGGTACTTCATTCAGTTACAACAATGCTTCAAAGTGTTAGCTGGCTTTAATATGGGCCACAAATTTTCTTATTCTTAAGTATATTAACACATTTACAATTTTGAAGAATCTGTTATAACCTATTTTGGTACTTAATATAGTCTTTTTTACTTTTCTATGTTGCAGCATAAAGTATTCAAGAGAACTATCTCGAACTACAACTAGTTTTGGAGCTAGTTTTCGTTCTGATAAAGACTCAGTGGGTCGTATTGGTGCTGATGGGACAGAGATTATAAAGCCAAAACATATTTCAGCAAAAAGATTGTACTCCATGGTAAGGCCTGACTGGATTTATGGGGTGGTAGGCACCATTGGTGCTTTTATTGCTGGGGCACAGATGCCCCTTTTTGCTCTGGGAGTTTCTCAGGCTCTTGTAGCATTTTACATGGACTGGAACACAACACGTCATGAAGTCAGAAAGATTTCTTTACTCTTCTGCAGTGCTGCAGTCTTAACTGTCATAGTTCATGCCATAGAGCATCTTTGTTTTGGAACCATGGGAGAGCGACTCACTCTTCGCGTGAGAGAAATGATGTTTTCTGGTATGTTTCGGTCATGTTTATTATTACTATTTTCGAAAGTTTTGATTCTTTATGCTATTTTTAAAATAGAAATTGCACATAATCACTTTAATCCTTCCTTTATCTAGTGTACTTCTCAATCTCCAAATTATTGGAGAGCTGAAATGGAATCTAAGTACTTTATTTTGTTGTTAAAATTGGCCTCTTAGTTTTTATCATAGTGAAACTTTTCCTAGACTCAAAATTTACAATGTCATGATTATTTTTTCTCTTTATTAAATTCCACTATGTGTTTGCAGCCATACTGAAGAACGAGATCGGTTGGTTTGATGACACAAATAACACAAGTTCTATGCTTTCGTCTCGTCTAGAAAGTGATGCAACTTTGTTAAGAACAATAGTTGTTGATCGCACTACGATTCTATTACAGAATGTGGGTTTGCTTGTTGCCTCATTAATCATAGCCTTCATCTTGAACTGGAGGATCACGCTTGTTGTTTTGGCTGCATACCCCTTGATCATTAGTGGTCACATCAGTGAGGTCATACAATCTGCTCTAGGTTTGAAAGAAAAATAAATTTCATAGCATGTCAGTGATATTAACTTTTACTCTTTTTTTCTCTTCTTCAGAAACTCTTCATGCAAGGCTATGGTGGCAACTTGAGCAAAGCATATTTAAAAGCAAACATGCTAGCTGGTGAGGCCGTGAGTAACATTCGCACTGTTGCTGCATTTTGTGCTGAGGACAAGGTTCTTGACCTGTATTCCCGTGAGCTTGTTGAGCCTTCCAAACGTTCATTTACCCGTGGTCAGATTGCTGGATTATTCTATGGTGTTGCCCAGTTCTTCATCTTTTCATCATACGGCCTTGCCTTATGGTATGTAGCTTTATCTTTCTTCTGCTGGCTGATATAAATCTTAGTATGCAAAACAATGCCCCTAATTACTAAATTAGAGTGCTTCTTTATAAATTTTAGATTTGAATTTTATTGTATCCCAACACTCCTTTTAGCAGACCTTATCTTAGATTTGAATTTTTTATCCGCGGAGCTTAAAAAGGTTAATGTTTTAGTTTTTCCTTGTGGATCTTCTTTTCAGGTATGGTTCTGTTTTGATGGGAAAGGAGCTTGCTAGCTTTAAATCTGTTATGAAATCATTTATGGTTTTGATAGTAACAGCATTAGCCATGGGTGAGACTTTGGCACTAGCCCCAGATCTTTTAAAAGGGAACCAAATGGTAGCATCAGTGTTTGAGGTGCTTGACAGAAAGACAGAGGTAATTGGGGATGTAGGAGAAGAGTTAACAACAGTGGAGGGTACAATTGAGCTAAGGGGTATCCAATTTAGCTACCCTTCAAGACCGGACGTAGTGATTTTCAAGGACTTCAATTTGAAAGTGCGTGCAGGCAAGAGTATGGCATTAGTGGGGCAAAGCGGTTCTGGTAAAAGCTCTGTGATATCTCTGATTCTCAGGTTTTATGATCCTAGTGCTGGAAGAGTGATGATTGATGGTAAGCTTTTCACCGAATCTATGTCGTATTTTTGTATTAACAAACACCATAGTATATTTTGCATATATATTCCTAGCAACTCTTCAAATACAGCACATTTTGATACTTCCAAAATGTTTTAAAAGAAATTTACGGTGTGCATCTCTCAGCTTTTAAGACTTCCTTGGCATTTCTCATGCCAAATTGTTTGTTTATGTTGCTCTTTACTAGGAAACATAGGCATGACTAACAGCTATGCTCCAAAATAATTTCAGGGAAAGACATCAGGAAACTGAAGATCAAATCTCTTCGGAAACACATTGGTCTGGTTCAACAAGAGCCAGCCCTTTTTGCAACATCAATTTATGAAAATATCCTCTATGGAAAAGAAGGAGCATCTGAATCAGAAGTAATTGAAGCAGCTAAGCTTGCCAATGCACATAGTTTCATCAGTGCACTTCCTGAGGGCTACAAAACCAAGGTTGGCGAGAGAGGCGTGCAGCTATCCGGTGGCCAAAGACAACGCGTAGCCATTGCCCGTGCTGTTCTGAAAAACCCAGAAATCTTGTTATTAGATGAAGCTACCAGTGCTCTAGACGTTGAGTCAGAGCGTGTGGTGCAGCAAGCTCTTGACAGCTTGATGAAGAACCGCACGACAGTCATGGTTGCTCATAGACTGTCAACCATAAAGAATGCAGACCAAATATCGGTCATACAGGAGGGGAAGATTATAGAGCAAGGCACTCATTCAAGTCTGATAGAAAATAAAAATGGGTCATACTTCAAATTAGTAAGCATTCAGCAACAGGAACAGAGATAATAACAAAATTGAGATACATATTTATCCAAGATTGATCTAAGAAGTGGGGGACTTACTCTAATCCTCTACCCTTGTAATTTAGTTTTCGTTTTTCCCTTTTCACTAAATGTATTTGACATGCAAAATTTGATAAATTGTATTTTCCGTTTTCTCCTCAAAATAATGATACACATGCTCAAAAATATTGTACAATTCTTGGTTTCATATGTCCTGTTTAGTTTTGGTTCCATTAACAGTTTGTATCTATATGTGACCTCTCTTGGTGTTTTTTAGTGAGGAAAGGAAAAACAGATTATGAAATATATGTACACACACATAGGTAATAAATTTTACATTCGGATATTTCTTGTGCAATTTTGTCTTTTTATTTTTTATTTTATATTAGAATATCAATTTTTTTTTTAAAACAAAGTTAATATGATTGATTTACAAAAGAATAATATTGTAATTTTCACATGTGTCTCTTACGATTACCATCCAAGGATTGAAATTCGACCTTGCGAGGGCAAAGGTCATTCAACTCAACAAACTATAAGCATCTATAGAAAGCAGTAAAAAAACCATAGGGAGCTGTCTGCTAGCTTGGCATAGATGATACAAATCCAATGTCACAGGCCTCACCTGATTATTCTAAGCTACGGTTGAAAAGCTACTGCTTTTTTCCTACACGCCACTTAAAAGCACAGTCACTTTATAAGAATGAACTTTATTAGGAAGTTTCTTAGATGCCTGGCAGGGTGACATAGTCAATTTTTTTTTTTTTTTTTTGTGTCCTTTATTTTCTTCTGTCTTTGTTGTTTCTACTTGTTGTCATGTTGCTAAAAGAAACAAGTGGAAAATAAATCTGTATACCATGTTCGATAAGTAAATCCCATCTCATATTTACCAAAAAAAAGAAGTAAATCCCATCTCATAGAATTTATTAATTTATATAAACTTAATACAGTACTATTGTTCAAAGGTCAGTGTATAGGTCACGTTTTTCGTTATTGTTTATTGTTTTCAACTCTTAACATTTTCTTCTTCTTTCGATCTCTTTCTTTCAAAGTTCAAAATTAATATGTATATTCAAGTAGGCCATTTGTCAATCTGCCATATCTTACTGGCTCTTATTGCCTATTGACCAATGGAGGCCTATGATGTCACCCTCTCTCTAACTTTGGAGTGTAGAGAGAAAACACCTTGATTACAGAGTTTTAAAATTAACCTTTCGTTCAGGGTCTAAACCAACCTAAAAGTTTAAATGTCAAAGACCTAACAAATGTCAAACATTAATTCCCCTTTCGATGCAGTGAATTAATTCTACCTTTAAAAAAAAAAAAACTAGTTTTGGTCAAAAATCAAAAGCAAGGTCCATTAATATCAAGAAAATGTGCATTCACACTGACCTTTTCTTTCACCAGCGTGTTTACGTGGCTGGTCATCCTGCATAGCAATAACGTATAGTGTATTTTTAAGTGTGGTAAAAAATATATTATACATAATTAATACAGTTACATGTAATACCACATTTAATTGAATCTTATGGGATCATTTTTAATTTTACCCTTATGCTATGTAGGATATATGAGCAAACTCATCTTATATTATGAAAGATATATGAGTAAAGTTATATAGAAGAGCATTCATATATATATATATATATATATATATATATATATAAAATAAACCGGCTGCATTAATTAGGTGAAAATAAATAAAAAGGTAATTGGTCAAACCAATCTATTTTAACTTTTTATCTTTCTTGTACATTTTTTAAGAGGATTTATATATATATATATATATAGTCTCAACAAATACGAAAAAAGAAAAAGAAAAAAGTATTTGACAAAATATTTATTCTGTTTCTGTCCTTGTGTTTTATATGTCTCCACAGTTTTCTTTAAAAAAATAATAATAATAATATCTATATTTTTTTCACATAATCTTTAGTAAATTCCACAATATACATTACAAATTAACACACAAACCCAAGTTTACAAATATTACTTGTCGCCGAAGGCAGCAATATATAATGCCTATATAGGAATTGCAGTCATCTCTGACGTACGTACATATCTGAATGCATGCAGTTAGTTTCATTAATTTACGAGCTTTAATTCCTGGTATGTATATATATAGATAATCAAATCGATCTTCATGACGTCCTTAATTTAGTTGTTTGTTAATTAGTGTAAATATTTGCACAAGTTCATTGTTTTGTGAAAAGTTAAGCGTTGAGTTTGAATGAAATTCAATTCAAACTAGAAAAAGAAGGCACAAAATTGGCGTCCAAATTAAAGAGCTATATATGAAGAAAAAATGTTTGGTAAATGGGTGATCAACCCCCCATGCTATCGGTAATTATATATATTGAATGAGCAGTTGGAGACTGCGCCCTAGGTAACCTAGTTGCATTTATTTATTTATTTATTAAACCCGATTAGTGGTATTGTTGTTTAAATCTTAAATTATAAACACATAATGACGAATGTGATGACCAGGGTCATGAGGCCCCTGAAAGATATAAATATTCTAGCAATATTATATTAATTAGGAATATAAGTGGAAGCAAAATATATAATTCATTAATTAACATATATATAATTGTGTATAATTAATTGAATGTCGATGATGCAAGATCCCATCTGTTTGTTTACAATATATATGATATACATTTGGAGAATTAGTTAATATATATATATATATATATATATGTTAAACTAAATTCAGTATAATATATTCAATAAATAATTAAATTTGCAATAGCTATTAAGATCACCAGGTGATCGATGATCATGCATGGACATTTCACATGTAGGTTATTTATATAGTCTAACTCGTAGACTACCATCGTCAATATTAAACAAAAATATACAAGACCCAAAAAAAAGGTTCCCATTGATTCGTTGTGCAGCAGTAAAAATGTTCGCCAAAGGCTGCGAAGTTTAATGCACCATAGTATATAATTTTTGCACCAATACCTTCTAAATTATGTATGAAATTGTAGATTGTCTTTAAAAAATACAGTTGCAAATTGTTTTGAACTTATAAATACTGTATATTTTTAGTTCAAATACAATATACTTTAACAATTCAAAAATTTTATTTTTCAATAAATGATTCAAATTATTATTATTTTTATCTACTATCACTTACCTTAATTTTTAACATAAAAAATACATCTGAACAATTAAAAATATATTATATTTATGAGTTGAAGGCAATTTACAACCGTATTTAAAATTTAATAAATATTAGTGTCAATTTTATAAATAAATTAAAAATATACTAAGCAAGTATTGGAGTCAATTTTACACTAGTTTATTTTTTTATCTACTATCACTTACCTCATCATTTAAAATAAAGAAAAACACATATAAACAGTTAAAAATATATCGTGTTTATGAATCATGGGCAATTTGCATCTGTTTTTAAAATTTAACAGGTTTTGATGTCAATTTCATAATTCAGAAGATAATTTATAATTTTGTGTATAATTTATAAGATATTTATGTCAAACAACAACAATAATATATAGACTTATAATGTTATTATTATAATAATAACACCACGACAACAACAATAATAATATAATAATAATAATATATAGACTCTCAATGTATCATACAATAGTAAAACGAAAGATAAATGTTGGTCAATCCTGATTCCTCACTACCCAAGCAATATTTCTTTTCTTTAAATTTTTGGAACTAGTCCATATGCATAATTAGTTACATTGTTATTTATTACACTAATTACATATACCTAATAATAATTATAATAAAAGTATTGAAACCTTAGTTTTAGCAATTGTACGTATTCTCCACACAGTGGCCTACACAACAGTAAATTGCTGCGCATGCTCTCATGAACTTGCACATTCTATATATGATCTAGATTCTATCTTCAGCTTTTTCATTGTTATTATTATTATTATTATTATTATTATTATTATTATTATTATTATTATTATTATTGTTCCTAAGATTAGGAAATTCCAGTACATACAATCCCATGCATGCAAAACCATGTTGGTCATGGCATTGGTATAATCACAATCGTCATGATCATAAAAATTAATAGAAATAATCTGACCGACGGCTTTCAAACCACATGCATGCATTTCAAGGAAAACTCGACCACATTTACCATCTCATTAAACGACACCTAGCTAAACTACCTAATCTTCGTTTTGGTACGTACCATTATTTTGTTAAAAGCCTAGCTAGCTTTGTAGCTGTAAAGAAAATGCCAAGATAGTTTGCCTTGTGGACTTCCTTCTCATTTTCTTATTAATGAATATTGCTGAGATTTTCTTAATGCATTAAAAGAATGTCAATGACCTCATCATCATTTGAATAACATGTTCGATAAATCACCTATAAAACCACCACATTTCACCAAATATCTCCATAACTAATCCTCATTTTCTTTGATCTCTACTTTGGGTACCAAAAAGTTGTCTTAATTATCAAATCATCATTATGGGTAGGCCTCCATGTTGTGATGAGAATGGCCTGAAGAAAGGTCCATGGACACCTGAGGAAGATCAGATGCTGATTGATTATCTTACAAGTCATGGCCATGGAAGCTGGAGATCTCTCCCAAAGCTTGCAGGTTTGAATAGATGTGGTAAGAGTTGCAGATTAAGGTGGACGAATTACCTGAGGCCTGATATTAAGAGAGGCAAATTCTCCGAAGACGAAGAGAGAATGATCATCAACCTTCATTCGGTTCTTGGCAACAAGTGAGTTAACTATATATATTTTCTTGTTCTTCTTCTTGTACAATTAATTACATCGACTAATTATGTTGGTGTTGTTTTCTTTAAGGTGGTCGAGGATCGCAACCCATTTACCAGGACGAACCGATAATGAAATCAAGAACTTCTGGAACACTTGCTTGAGGAAGAAGCTACTGAAACTGGGTATTGATCCGGAGACTCACAAACCCAGGATGGATATGAATCACCTAATGAACCTTTCTCAGTTGCTAAGCTCAGCACAATTTGGAAACTCCACCGTTAATGCTAGTCCTTGGGAAAGTGCCCTCAAGTTACAGGCAGATGCTGCTCAGCTTGCTAAGCTCCAATTGTTGCAAAACCTATTGCAAGTGATTAGCACAACCAGTACTACTACTACCTCTTCACTTCCACATCCAGATCAGATTAATCGCACTACTAGTATTTCTGGTCTCTTGGGTTCTCATCAAACACAAAATCTAAACCCATTTCTAGGGCTTTTTAGTGGAACTAACACCATGGTTCAGAACCCTGGTTTTGTTCCTCAAGATAAAGGCTCACAAGTACCTGTTCTTAACCACTCATGGCCATCCATCGATCAAGGTGGCGTAGATGGAGATCATGATCATCTTGATTTTAAGACCAATATTAGCAACTATGATCGTCTGATATCGGAGAACCCGATTCCTGAATTGGTTTCACCATCTCCTGGGACTTCTGGATCCAATCAAATGGAAAGCAATAAGAGTGATCATGATCATCAGGCTTATATGTCGGCACAGTCGTCACCAACATCCAACATGTTCGAGGCCTGGGATAAACTCATGGATGATGAAGCTAGTGAATCCTACTGGAAAGATATTTTAGAGTACGTGCTCTGATTTATAGAAAAACTTCTCTTTGTTTTATATTCATGTACTTGATCATGCATGCATCTGGATCTTCTTCTTCTTAATTAGGCATGGAAATATATATATATATATATATATATATATATATATATGTATATGACATTTTGCTGGTTGTTTTTGCAGATTAATATCATAAATCACCATGGAAGCTGGTAGATTGATATTTAGGTCAAACTGACGTATCAACTTTCTTCAAACTATACATGGGAAACAAAGTTCACGATTCATTATTCTTTTGTTCATTTTTTTTTCTTTTTTTGTTTTTTTTTTTTTAGGAGTGCTATTTCTGAAATTGAAAATAAAGCTATACGTACTTGCGTGAAAAAAATAAGATATACACTTCCAAATTCTTGTAAACCTTAATTTGCACTTTATGAAATTATTCATTTTTTTGTTCAAATCTTTTGCGCATGCATGTATTAATTGTACACTCCTTTTTTTTTTTTTTTTGATCATTGTATTAATTGAACACTCGAATAATATTTTGGGTAAAGGAAAAAAAATATATGAATAATATTACAAATCCAAGTAATATATTAGGAGATGTATCAGAAATTTTGTGACTAAATTGAACATTTGTGGCAAAAGTTAGCATGCATATTTTAAAAAACCTCATTTTATTAATTACAAAGTCCTGTATGACTCCTAAGCTAATAATATTGGACCCCCAGGAAAAAAAAAATCCAATTGAAGGAGTTTATTAAAAATAAATAAATAAATAAAGTTCTTGAATTACCTACACTGACATAATCAAGTAGATTTATTTTCACTGAGATACGATCCAACAGTTGCGGGTTGACCACTTTTGTCAACCATATCACCGCCATTCATATTGTATATTCTTTGATGGGTCACCTAGTCTAACACCTGATGTAGAAAGATAAAGAAATAGGGAAAAGTTTCTTCTTTTCATAGTACTAATGATTAATTATTAATTAGTTGATAGTATGTGTTTAGTCACTAGAAGTTAAGATTAGTTGCTGCATTGTTAACTATTAGGTGAGAATTGTTTACGTTGAATACAAGCAATTGACTACTACAGTGTGCTACAAACTCTTTTACCAACCAAAATATACAAATTGGAGTTTCAATTTTTAAAATAGTTTGACTATTTAGGTAAAACTAATTAAGAAACTTGTAATTAAGTTGGAGAAAAATGATTTTATTTCATGCCTCCTCAGGCCTGTGACAAAAGTAAAACTAAAGCTCTCACTTCCTTGCAAAAATTTATCCCCTAAACAAACTTCCAAAAAGAAAAAAATTGCTCCGTATCATTTTGCCTATCTCAACCCAAATCATAGAATTTCTAGAACCTAAAAAGTGATTTGGTAATTACTAATTAGACTCAACATAGAGAAATACAAAATGAATAATCCTGTTTAAAATTCTCAACCAGTACTGCAAAATGAATCTTCCCTGTAAATGTAATTAGCAATTCAACGAAACTAATTTGAGTAAACCCTCAACCAGTAATACAAAGAAGTAAACACCAATCATAATTCCGTACCAAATAATCTGTTACGTGCATGCGTGCACCATACAAGGGGGTCGTTATGGGTCTCTGCGTGGGAGGACGTGGCATGCCCGGGAGGAAGTGGTCTAGGGACTGAGTCTTTGTGCTTTGTGTTATTTTGTTTCGTGGTTTCCGTGTTGTGAGATGAGTGGAGAAGTATTTTTCCTACCATTAGTTTTCGTACTTTGTACTTGAGTAGTTCGATTAGTTAATCAAGGATATGCAGAAATTGTCAATCAACCGGACTTCCCCTCTCTTCTCTTGAATTTCTCTGTTCAGTGGCTCTAAAACAGAGCATTTCCCTCATCTCTTTCTCACTCTTCTTCTTGTCAAATTCAACAGCAACATAATATTTATCCGTCTCCTGTAGCAAACAGAGTATTACCCTAAACCAATATCTTACCCTCAGTTATGGTGCATAAACACAGACTACACGATTTAATTCAAGATACAAACCACAGAGAGAGAGAGATTAAAACTAACGGCTTCAGAATTGTCAAATTTTGATAGACAAGGTTAGTGTATGACATTTCAAAACCTCACGATACATCCTTCACCAGAACCTAATAGATGAACTGAAAAATTTAAAGTTACAATCCTAAAACACAGCTCTCCAAGGCTATAGCAAAATCAATCTTTGCTTTTGCTCTGTGAACTATGGTTGGCTAAGTTCAGTTTGCACCCTCCGTGAACAGTCAACGGATTCCAAATGCAGAAACTCACTACAAGCCATTGACATTTACCAAATAAAATAAATATGTATATACAACTGCACAAAATAAATATATGCAGAAACAGTCAGTATGTTTACAAATATGGAACATGAATTAAATATCACAAGATTACACAAATATCCAAGGAAGAAGAAAACAATTTGTATATCACAAAAACACACGCACATGCATAAATGGATATGTGTGTCTATAACATGCACATGCGCACAAACACACACACACCTGAACATAAATGTAAATAAATATATAAATAAATTTTTATGTTAAAATAAAAGTATGTTATAATGCTTCCTATGTCTACATTTATATGTATACTCCAATCATATACCAAAAAAATGCCATAATCTAACATTCAGATGTATCTGATACAGAGTACATAAATGAGTGTAGAATATGCTTGAAAATTAAAAATTTATTAGTGTATGAAGTATCAGCCCTAGGGTCACCCCGTTTCACCAACATGTAACTATCAGAAAGCATAGAAAAAGGAAGAAATGGACTTTTTATTTTTTTATTTTTTGAAATATAAACTCCTTTTAACAGGTCAGCTACATTACCACACTCCATAATAATGTTGTTAACTCATATAAAAGGGGTAAGTATAGGCTGCCATTCAATTTAGAAAAACAGAGGAAGTAGGCCTAGACTTGGCCCAGACCTTGGGTAGAATGAAGACAAAAATCCCACAGAAAATGCAGGGCAAGTTTTCAACTTATAGTTTCCTTTTTCATTTCTCATTAGGACTGTCATGAACCACTGGGTAGGGAGGAATTAAAGAGCACATTTGAGGTGTATCAAGGATTCTATGTAAACAAAGTAAAAGTCTACAAGGAGAGAATTCTTCCCAGGTTACAGCTAGCTTCAGTTCTTTATGAGTTCTTAAGATGTCATTAAAGATTTTCAAGAACAATAACTTAAACCAATTTTGAGTAATTCCTTAATAGCAAAATCTATATCGTCATTGTATTGATAGGACCTAACTCTCACTTCTATAATAATATTGATTTTCGTCTTTCATCACACTGGTTGAGATAGAGAGACATTGTCTCCTAAGGGATCCCTCTATACAATATCTATGAGGGTTTCAATCTCTTATCTCTTAATTTATGATTTTACCTTCTCAGGAAGCTGACATTTTATTAAGAAAAAAGCTACTCTCACCCCAATATCCAGAACCAAAATTCTTACACATAGAAGAGTGTGACGATACTATAAAAACTGCATGCATTATCTGCTTTGATAAATCAGTTGCTCACCCCTACAAATGTTAAGAGCAACATCTTCATAGACAAAATAGAGGAATATGGTGGTAACCCTTAATTGGCTTTTAAAGTCTTTGTTAAGGTAAACTCTAAATAAAAAGAACACAGAGGTATTCATAATAATCTATTTTTCACTTATTACAACAATTATATTGAGCGAGAAGGCATTTGGCCTCTCACTTGTACGCATCAACAATTCTACCTTATTTTGAATACAAAAAGGATAGGAGAAATACAAGTCGAGAAGAGAATATAAGACACCAACTTTTGCTAAATTTATATTTCATGCAAATAAGTGGCTTTGATACTAGTGGCAAATAGAATTTCCAGCCAAAATTCAAGCATGTCCTTACTTGCAGTTCAGATTTCTGAACTTTGGGCAAATCATTTACATGCTTTTATATTCTACCATCCTCATATGGAAGATATGCAAATATTAAGTGATTTATAATCACCGAACGCATGTTTGACAACACATCCATCCACTATTTAGAATCACAAACCAGCTCAGACTTCAGGGCGTAGCTAGGATATTATACCAAAACAGGGCAAGTGGAAAGTGACAGAAGTATTCCTTTGTCGGGATCCAACACCAGTACAGGCTATTAGAATCCTGTACTCGACTAGGTAAACTCCTAAAGGATAGGATTTGAGATCATGACAGAATTCAAATTACAAAGAAACACAGCTAAAGACAAGAGATAGTAATAATAACGTACTCATACAATATGCATGTGGAACTCTTCCATCTGTGATCATGCATTATCAGAACTCAAATCTCAACATGTAAAACAAAATCCGGTTTCAGTCATAGGATCCCTAACAGTACATTCTATTTGATCCTATTTCCAAACTGGAACCAGCATGATTCCGCGAACAAATTGGACATGATAACTTTTAAAAGACTACAAATCCATGGAACAGAATGTTACACTATTTATAAGGTCCACATAAGTAAATTGGTGTGTACATTAGTATCACAGAAGTTTCATCAAACCCAAAGAAACTTAGAACAGACAACATACAGACATATTATTTATATCCTAAGGTAATATTCATGTCAATCGATGGTATAATGAAGGAATGCACTCTTAGGCATACTTCAATTAACAATTCAAACATACTCTTGCTTCTTTTACACTCCTTTTTTTTTTTTTCTATTTCTTTTTTTTTTCATTGTTAGAGTTCTAACATTTAGGGACAGCTCATTCTTTATACTTCTTAACCCAGTTAGACATGCCGAGGTTTTTCTTGGCTTAATATAAAATTAGAAACCTTATGATCCAACGCAACAGAGCCATACCAATAAATTTTCAATAATTCGATTATTAAAAGCAACCAAAGAGAAGATACTGAAATCAGTTAAACTACAGAAAGGAAAACAAATTTAAAATGAAAATTTCATTTGACAAATTGGCAAAATCCATTCACTAAAAGTGTCAATGGCACAAACTAGAAATGTTTCTAAGCAAGGAAAGACTTTTAAGCCTGAAACATACAACTTGGCTTCCCTAAAACTTCAAAGTGTTTTGAAAAGTACCTATCTCTGGAGCAACGGTGGATGGAATATACATCATCAACATTGAACACCATCTAATGCTGTCAAGAAGTTAAAACTAAAGCCAAGAACAAGCCTACTCATTTCAGCCCTGCACCAGCTAGCTGCTATCTAAACCAATTGTGCAACTTGCTTCCTTCCACAGAATCGGTGAAAAGGCCAAAATGCTTGAGCAAATTCTGATGACCCAAATCCACCAACCAAAGAACAACACAAGTAGCACAAATTTAACTCCATTCATGGGTATTCATCTGTTTATTTCATACTTGAATTGTGTTCTCCTCTTCCCTGCTAAGAGGTGAAACAGGGAGGCTCCCATCATCGCCATCACTGCAGCAAGTATTGCTTACCATTTTTCTCATTTCTTGGTCGCAACTACGCCTTTCCAAGCCACTGTTATCCAAACCATCGTTCTCTTCCCATCCCTTTTCCGCCTCTTTGTCATTCTTGTGCACTATATCACAGAAGAAATCAGTCAAGACAGTCTCATAACCCGGCATTTTGGCGTATCCAGGAAAATAGTTAATGTCAATTATGAGATACCGGTTCCCAAACCTCGCGTCCCGAATGACATCGAAGTTAAACAAATTCAATTTCATCGCTCGCCGCAAACCCCCTGCTATATCGGTAATGAGGCTCTGCGGCGGCATCTCTGTGTCGTCCAAATGCATCATCTTGTAGTACTTGTCGTCAATCCTCTCGTTGGTGGCAAGATTGGAGACCTGCGAGAAGGACATTAAACCATCCAAGCTTCCCAATTTCTCTTCCTCAGACACGTCCGGGAGCGATTTTCTCTTCACGCATTTGACATACTCTCCGACTACATACACCTTAAAAATGACACCACCATGGTTGACGAACTCCTGCAAGACAATTGGCGGCTTGAGCTTGTTGAGGCCATCGTGGTTGAAGACGAGCGCCATTTTGTGCGACTTGGCGCTTCCGTCAGCAACAAGCGGCTTGGCAATCACCGGAAACTTGAGTCCCTCCCAAGCCGGGCGATCAAACAGGGTCTCCTTGTCGTATATAACAATCTGCTTCGGAATCCCAAAAGTCTCGTCCTGGTGCTCCATTTTCAGCTCAGAAACCACCTGCAGCATCGAAATCCGGTTATGGAGCCGCTCGATCGCCTCCGGCGAGTCGATGATCACCGCATTAGGGTTCCTAACCCGAAACTCCTCCAACTGCAGCCTCCAATCCTCTCCGTACAGCTTGTGGATGATGCAATCGAACGGTCCCTGATCCGCCAGCGGACGCTCCTGGTCGATCCGTATGAGATCGATGCCGCGAGACCTCGCCATATTCACCAGCGAATCTTGAATGAAGCTCTGCTGCTTCTTCGGCGCCAGCGCGTAGCCCACGCCGAACCTCGTCTCCGCCATTGTGTTGCTCAATACCCAAGCTCCTCAGACAATGAATATCCACCAAAAAATGCTTCCACAAAAACGCTCATAAGAAAATCATTCAAGCAAGGCTCAGGTAATCAAAAAGCTCCAAAATCCAATAGCCGAATTGGGTTTGAGACTCCATTTTTTCTTTGTCGTCTTCTATTTTTAGCTTCGAAGAAATCGAAATTTTTTTTGCAGAGGGAATAAGGTGATAGAGAGAGAAAGAAGTGGGTGATGGATATATATAGCTTCGACTAGGGTTAGAGATAGCTGGGGTGATGATAAAGTAACCAGGGTTAGTATCAACGGTGGGATCTCGGTGCCCACGTGGCCTATTCTTTGCCTAAATATGCGGATTCCCGCCGCTTACAGAAGCGCGTGGAAAATCAAATAGCTAACTAGGGGCTGTAACGTAAAACGGACGGTTGAAACTGGAGCTACATTGACGGGCTGGTGATAGTCAACGATTATTATTTTCCTTTTATCCTTTTCTTTTTCTTTTTTTTGTGTGTATATATATAACAGAGGGTGTGTTTGGGTGGGCTACTTTTTTGGCTCTGGGTCTTGCACTTGATGAGTGTGCTGGCTCTTTGTTTGGGTGCATTGGAATTGGGCAAGCTAAAGCTGGGTCTTTATGAGCATTCGGAAAAGTTGGCTTTAGCTTGCTTACATTTTGGTATAATTTTGTGCAATTTGACCTCCACTTTACGTGGTTATGTGACTTCTCATCCATCATTTGCTTGCCATGTGGAATTAGACAGACCATCGACGCGCATTTTCGTGTTAGATGTCCCCTAGGGGTAAAAAAAAACTGTGTCCTTTGCTTGAAACTAAGGAAGACCAATGTATTTTGATGTTGATGTTAGAAATTGGTGTAGAACAGGTTACTTGTAATTTGATTTGTTTGGAAACTTCAGCAATGCACGAGGACACAAAGAATATAGAGCGCGAGGCATGCAAGTTAGGCGACTAGGTAGGTATACAAGGTGTTGCAAATGTCCAATGCATATGGCTCATGTAGATGCTTCCACTGTTTGATTTGAGAGGTGGTTGACCCGGCAATGATATATCTATTTAACAATTCTTAAATTTGTTAATAATAATTATATATTGTTGACCCTCGTTAAATTTAAACATTTAAGTCACTCTATTTCATATTATCACGTGTCAAAAAGAATTTATTCACCAAAAAAACATGTTAAAAAGAATTAAAGCTTTAACCTAAACTTTGGAGAATAATGGTATATTTAGTACATTGGAAATTCAATAATAACAACATATTCCAAATACAATATGTTAAACATGTAGAAACATGAATATGATCTCATCATTTGGCACAAGCACAAACGTCAAAAGAGCACCTAGTTTAGTGTGGTTTACTTGAATTTTTTAGACCCAAGCTTGTGCTTTTGTCATCAACTTCTTCTTTTGTTACTTTGGACAAACTTTGATCAATTACTTTGACTGACCGCTCTTAAATCCATCATCACTGATTCTAGATATATAGGTTGACTAATTAATGTCCCTGGAAAATGAAGCATATATTTTCCTCAGTAATTTCCCAGGTTTTCTACACACATGACTAACACAAAAAATTCTGAGAGACACTAATCTAATTGTAAAAGAGATACATTCATGGCTTCAATGACTTGTTCAAACTAAGACCATTTGGTAGCCATATTAAAATAACAATAATAATAAAATTAAGCAATAATGAAAGTTTATATATATGTATATATACACACACACACTAGAATACCCAGATACCCAATTACTTAAAAAGACATCAAGGTCAAAATTAGAAAAAAAAAAAAAAAAATCCCAAAAGGTCCTTTAACCTGTGAGTTGTAGTTATCAATCATGAATGTATCCATTACATAAATAGTTTGTGGAATCTGAATTTATCACATTTTTCCATTACCACTTGCCTCCAAATTATACTTGTTCTGTTGAGTGGATATCCAGTTGTATAATGTGGGTCCTATATATATATATATATATATATTGGACAACATAGTTGTTGAACGCCACCAATACTTTGTGATCGGGTTGTCTTATCCACGTACGGATTGAGGAGTCTATACGAATGAGGAACACATGCCAAATTTGATTTAAAATTCATCAAAACAGGCAAAATAAAGAGGAAAGGCCTAAATTTAACTCACCCCTTATGGCCACGTTTATTATAAACTTTCACCAAATTTAGAATTTTTTTTTAAAATTTTTTGGTAAATATTTTGTTTATCTCAATAGTAGTTTTTGTAAAAAATTATTTATTAAACATTTATAAAATTATCATAAAAAATTAATTTCTAGAATTAAATTATAATTTAATTTAATACCACCTGAATAAATATTAAGAAAAAGTAATAAGTACATAAATACTTACCAATCATTAATTCATAATTGTTTTACGACTGCAAAATAACATCTCATATATATATCAGCCCTGCTATGAAATGCGATGTCGCGCACCTTACCGAACACGTTTTAACAGATTTTATTTGCTTTTTAATATTTTTTAAAAATATTCTTTAGCCTCTTTTTCTTTTAACATACCTCTTCTTTTATTCCTATTAATAATTAAAAATTTATTCAAATTTTCTCACATTTTTTACACAATGAGTTACTATTCACATAAGTAACTGTACAAAAACACTATTGATGAGACTATTGTTCACAAAGTAGAGGTACTGTTTTCGGGTATTATTTCCGAAGTTTTTAAACAGTGAATTTAACAACATAGAAATTTGCTGTTTAAAAACTTCGGAAACAGTATCCAAAAATAGTGCCTCCGCTTTATGAACAATAGTCTCGTCAACAATGTTTCTGTGTGAACAGTTACTTATGTGAATAGTAATCAATGTATAAAAAATCTAAGAAAATTTTAAAAAAATTCTACCACGCTTGAAAATATATTTTCAAGGAATAAAAGAAACAAAGAAAAAAGAAGAGGTTCAAGAATTAATTTTCAATCGGTTAATTTTTTTTAAACATTAAAAAGTAAACGAAATCTATTAAAACGCGTTCTTTAAAATGCGCAATATCGCATTTCATAACAAGACTATATATATATATATAATTTAAGTGTTGAATTCATATTGTATTTATTTTTTAGAAAATTAAATTAAATATTAATGTTTTAGTTAAATATAAAACAAGGGTAAAATGGTCACTGATGAAATTTTAACCGACTAACAAAAAAATGAGAGTTAAGTATACTAATGCAATAAAATTGAAAACAAAATGGGTGTCCAAAATACAAAGACTTTTATGAAGAAATGTCCTAAAAGAGATGGTGTTGCTGTGACTTTCCCTTTCGGAAAAAGTGTGTGGCTCTATTTAAAGCGTGGTGGTTTAAAGCCTTATCATATATAGAATTGCTATAAATTCCAAGAGTGGAACCCTATAAAGTGCGTGTCCTTAATTTTAATGAGATCCACTATTTTATAAAATGGTGAATTATGCATAGTGAAAGAGACAAACGCAGAAACAAAGAAAAAAAAGGCTTTAGTAGATCTGAAAACAGAGCTCTATAATCTCAATCAGTTGTGGTCCTATACAAGACGACAATTGAAGATCAATTTCATTCTTCTTGATTAAATATCAATTTCATTCCTCATCTTCTTCTTCTTCTTCTTTTTTTTTTTTTTTTTTATATATATATAGTCGATGATTTTAGAATTTAATTGAAAAAGTTGATTTGGGGGAAACTCAAATTTTTAGAGTCTGTGATTCTAGGACTTGTTTGAAGAAGTTGATTTGGGGGAAACTAAAATTTTACGGCTCTGTTTTGTTTTTTACCCTCGCACAAACGCAATTTTTATTTTCACATCAGTTTTTTTTTTCATGCGTTTAAGCTCACCAGTATTGTAAGAAAAATAAAGGGCCTTATTAAAATTGACAATCACACATTTTATTTTGTAATCTCTCCATATATCATATGCATTATTGTTTTTTTTTTTTTCTCAAAATCCTTGAGATCAAGATTTGTCTTAATACATATATATATATATATATATATATATACTTAAGAAAGATGGTGGCTTGGGATCCTGGATCCTAAATAATATGACAAATGCTGAAATATATATATATATATATATATATATATATATATATATATATATTTGACACAATTTATATTAAAATGTAAGTGATAGTCAAGTTTTTATTAGTCAGCTCTTAAGCAATAAAATCTTTACATATCACTTATATTTTTAATATAAATTATATATAAAAAAACTTTATTAAAAAAATTTATACCTCAACCTAATTAAAATTATTTGTATTTTTTTTTACTAAAATCTCTATAACCTAAAAATAAATACTTATAAATTTATTTTATATTATTTTTTAATTAATTGAGTTAGAAAATATTAATAATATGACAAATATCATGTTTTGGTGATTTCAATATTTGAAATCTAGAGCATTTTTTTTATATGTATATATATGACATTATCACTAATTAGAATGAGTAAACCCATCAAACTTAAACAATTTAAAAAAGGTAAGGCAGACATTAGAGATTTCAAAAAATAAAACGTTGGAGATTCCGAATGTATTCAAATGATATGCCGAATGTTATGTTATAAAATATATAAACAAAATATTTGAAAAAATTTACACCTCAACCTAATTAAAAAATATTTGAATGTAGGGAAAAAAAAATCCTAAAACTCAATACCTATAAATTTATTCCACTGTGGTCCCATTAATGATATAATAAATATTATTATTTCTTTTTTTCTTTTAATAAAATCAAACATTTCCCATAAGGTAATAATGAAACCATAAGAAATTAATACATGTTGGGTATTTTACAAATTGATTGTAAGAAACTAATTGGATAGAAAATTATTAATAAAAGAGTAAGTGGGATTTTGTGGTTTGAGTATACAAGAATCAAAAGTGGATATGATTAAATCTAATATTCGGAAGATGTGAAGACAGAAGCTTTATACCAACGACTCCCACAATAATAAATTAATAATTAATGTAATAGTTAATTTAATATCACACCTACTTTTCGTAGTATTGAATGGATAAGTTGCATGGTGTTTATTTTATTTTAATGATGATTTTTTCTATTGGTGTTTCTTTATTTTTGATTAACATAGTGGTTTAAGATACGATTGCTTTCTCCCTAACAAGCACATATAAATAATTTATTACCAACATTATGGCTGGTCGGGTATAAGGTACTCATAAGCTTTACTTGAAAGCTATATATGGTTGAAGAACAAATTAATTAATTGAAATGAAGACTAGAAATTGTAGACTAGCTGATATATATATATATATATATATATATATATATATATATAAGTACGTATCTCATGGTCAGATTGACAATTAACTTAGTGCAAAATTGGGTCTACTCACAAAAGAAGTTTGTTAATTGTTCTCTTTTTCTTTTTTCATTTTTCTTTTTATAATAAATGCATTGAGCACAAAAAGCATCCAACCACTAGAGAGGATATCTTCAGAGGGATTTAAACCGCAAAATTCAAAAGAGTTAATTAAATAAAATTTAGCAACTGTGTCCACTAACTTGTTAGAGTTTTTACTGATACTAGATAAATTCCAGTTCTTTCCAATAAAAACTTGCTTAATACAAATAATTTCATATCATGTTTCCCACTGAAACAACGATTTTGACAATGAATTTCATATAATGTTTCTTACTGAAACAACGGTTTTGATAATAATTTGAGAGTCACTCAGCGTAAAATTTTTTATGTTATATAATTCTAAATTTACGTACGCAACACACACAATATAAAAATTAAATAACTTATATATATATATATATATATATATATACTGATTTATCTTTTAAGATTAACAAGAGTAATATAACGGTCTCTTTGGTGACAATTGAAACTACATCCTAGTTTGGGATAGGCCTAATCTTCTAATTTTTAAAAAATTTATATAACTTTAGCATATTCTGTCTTTTTTACAAAAGTAAAAAAAAAAAAATTCTATCCTGAATGAAACCTAGAATATTAATATTAATATTCTTATCTGTTAACGCTAAACTATTATGAGAATTTCCTATCCAATGTTAAAAAGCTAGGAATTTCTTCATATTCTAATATAGTAGTGGCTATGTAAAAAAAGAGAGGATCTTTAGTTTGAGATCATTTTTAGTTTTGCATTTAAACAATAACAGAAAGAAACTAATTAAAATATTTAATATTTCAGCTAGTGTTTGAAAATAAAAGAGTTTAGTTGGGACAAAAAAATATTATTATTATTTTTTTGTTATTAATAATTATTAATTTTCCTTTGGATATCATTCTATGATGTGCACATAAAATGGATCAACTTTCATCTGCTTTTGGCTTTATCTTTTTACAAGTATGGAATCAAGACAAAAGATAATTAAGAATAATACAAAGTGTTATATATTTAAGTAAAATGATTTTATAACAGAGAAATAAGTATAAAAATGTATTTAATATAACAATTTTATTTTGGGCCATCTTCATGCTGGGGAATAGGCAAGGGCCTTGATATGAAGACTACAAAATTATCAAATTTGACAGAAGACGAGGGTTATTTGTAATGTGCTTCATTGGACTTGGACAATCCTTTTTAAATATTTTATCAAAATGAAATGAACAAATATAAACAAATGTTTATTTTCAACTTATTTTTGGTCATACGAAAAAACTATTTACATTTATTAATATTTATTAAGAATAATCATATGTAGTGGTCTCATATACTAAAATAAGAAAGATTTCCACCTACTGTTTTTTCTTTTCTTTTCTAGTCCATCCTGGATTTCATTGAACTCAAAAACAAACTTATAGTCACGAGGAGACAGCGTACGATTTTTGGTACTTAAACTAATTATTCTTTTAATCCTAAATTGTCTTGTTTTGAAACCGCACTTTAATTATTATAATACCACCATTATTTTCATGGAGTATAATACCTGAAATAATTCATTAATTAAGACTACAAAAATGTCATATTTAAAATAGAATGTGAGTTCTTGCTCTATATATATAGCCAGAGCCTCTATCAACTTCTACGAACCAACCCATTTCACTACTAACCAAATCCCAAAAAAAAAAAAAAAGGAAAAGAGATACATAGAAAGATGAAGAAGTACATTTCTTCAGCATCCTTTTTCCTCCTCGTCCTCCTTTTCACAAGCAATTGGCTGAGCATTGAAGCTCAAACGTGCAAACCAAGTGGCAAAATTAGGGGCAAAACGCCACCACCTGGCCAATGCAACAGAGACCACGACTCTGATTGTTGCAAACAAGGCGATGTCTACACCACTTACAAGTGCTCGCCAAGGGTCTCTGGCCGCACAAAGGCAACATTGACGCTGAACGGTTTTGAGAAAGGTGCTGATGGTGGAGCCCCATCTGAATGTGACAATCAGTACCACTCTGATAACACGCCTGTGGTGGCATTGTCCACCGGTTGGTTCAACAACATGAAGAGGTGCCTTCACAACATAACAATCTTCGGTAACGGACGGAGCGTCAACGCCATGGTGGTCGACGAGTGCGACTCCACCATGGGTTGTGATTCTGATCATGACTACCAGCCCCCATGCCGTAACAACATTGTTGATGCCTCTAAAGCTGTTTGGAAGGCCTTGAAAGTGCCTGAAGACAATTGGGGTGAACTTGATATATATTGGACTGATGCTTGATTAATTGCTACTACTCCATATGTATTTCTTGTGCGGTGTTGGGGTTTGTAAGTTTCATGTGTATTGCTATTATACAATGTGTTGTATATGTTTAAGGTTTATTATAGTTGGGTTTGTTAATGAATGCTCCTTATCTATGTCATTGTCTCTATTCACAATTTGTTATTAATTATCCTTTTTCTTTCATTTGTGATAGAGCATTTTTAGTCGTTTTCTAAATGTGACTTGAAAACAAAGCAAGACTCATTTCAATAGGTATTCTGTAGGGGTTTTGTGCATCTCATTTTTTTATGGCATTCAGGTTTGGGCAGCGTTCTGTTTCTATGCATTGTTGGATTTTTATTCCAAAAGGTGTTCCCTTGGAATTGAAATTTGATGGCCCAATTTATTCAAATTTATGTTGGATTTTTCAAGCCAACCCAATATTCTTATTGGGTCAGACTAAAATAATAAAACATTCAAGGCCCAAAATGGGCTTAACAAATCAGACAAGCTTGTAGCTAGAAACCAAACCAAATTTTCCGTTTTTAAAAACAATTCTTAAACGCATTAATAATTTCAGCAGAAAAATAATATGAAAAGAACAATAATAGAGTTAGAGACTAAATACTAGGTTTAATCCCTTATCAAAATCAAACAAATAAGTATATTCGACACATTTTGTTTCTACTCGTATTTATTAGGAATAATAAAATTTAGCATTTTTATAATATGTAGCTAGTGATTGAGTAGTCTTCTTCTTGTCCATATTAAATGTCTACAACTACATAAGCATTTAATTTTTATATTCTGAATTTAGAATTTCCATACCTTAGTTTACTAAAATATAAAATATTTTCCACCTTGTGTTTTTCCCCTTATTAGCTATATAAAAGTGGATTTCATTGAACTTAAAACAAACTTTTACTAACAAATGAGACAGCGTATTTACCAAAAAAAGAAAAAAAAAGAGAGAGACAGCGTACAATATTTTGGCGAATGTAAAATACCTTTCCTTTAATCGTAACTTGTCTTGTTTTTAAGACTCATACCTTAATTGTTATAACACCCACTTAATACATTATTATTTCAATCCTAATTTTGTCTGGTTTATGTAAATCATACCTTAATTTATTATAATACCAGCAGTATTCTCATGGAGTACTGTATCATACAGAAAAATAAAATAATTAAGACTACAAAAATGTCAAAGTAATTTGACACATAAAATGAGACTTGTTTCAAAGCTGTACTTCTTCTCTATAGCCTGACCCCCCAATCAACTTCTCAAAGTCAAACCAAAACCATTGCACAACTAACGAAGCCAAGCAAAATATATACATAGAAAGATGCATGAAGTTCATTTCTTCAGCTGCCTTTTTCCGTCTCTTCCTTGTCTTCACAAGCCATTATTTGAGCACTGAAGCTCAAAATTGCAAACCAAGTGGCATATTAGAGGCTAAAATTAATCCACCAGCAGGACAATGCAATAAATATAATAACTCCCATTGTTGCAAAGACGGCAAGCTTTACATCACTTATAAGTGCTCGCAAAGGTCTCTAGCCACACAAAGGCAATTTTGACACTCAAGGGTTTGGTGATGGTGGAGCCCCATCGGAATATAACAACAAATACCACTCAGATGACATTTGTGGAGGGTACTCTCCACTGAATGGTTCAACAGCGTTGTAAACTATCTTTGCAACATACACTTTTAAAACGTTATAAAATATATATATATATATATATATATTTTTTTTTTTGCTACAGGTAAACCATGAACGTTGGTATTTAAATATTAATAAAATCTACTTTTTCTTATAGTGCCGAATTAATATTAAATAAAAGTTATCTTTTGAAAAATAATTTTAAAATAAAAATTTATTTATATACTGTAAGAAGATAAAGGTGATAATATTATTTTTTATACATATCATATTATTAAATAAAAGGATTGAATAAGAAAAAAAAACCACAAGAAGATGAAAAAAGAAAAGAGAGGAGAAAATAATGAAGAAGTAAAGAGGACGAAAGAGAAAAAAACGAAAGAGAAAAAACGAAAAAGAAAAAAGGGAAAAAAAATAAATTTGTAAGACTAAAAATATTTTTTGTTATAAAATTAAGTAAAATTTTAATTATAACAAAAGCTGAATAAAATTTTTTTAAAAAATTCTGGCAATTAAAAATCCATTTTCAAAAGCGATGGCCCAATTTATTCACTGGACCCCAATCATTCTTATTGGGTCGGACTGAAGACAAAAATTTAAGGCCCAAAATGCGCACACAAAGCCTCGAGGTCGTCAACAAATAATTTTCGTTTGAGAAACAGTTTTTAACGGGTTTTTTATGACACAGGGTGTTTTTAATTTTTTTACTAATTTTTAGTAGAATTAATATTTTAATTTGATTTTATAATAAAAAATATTTTTGGTATTCTTCTTCATTCTCTCATCCATCGATTGTCTTCTCTTCTCATTTTTTTTATCTTTATCTTTTTCATTTGTTCTTTTTCATTCTTATCTTATAATCGGCAAATTGTATTTTAAATAAATTTGATTAAATTGATGAATAATTAAAGTATATATTAAAAAAAAGGCGATCAATATGAAGTATGTATTTTACAATGATATTAAATGATGAAGATTTTCATTAAAAAAAATAAAAAATCTCAAAAAATTGAGTACCTATATAAACATAGATCAAATGGTAAGAAATTTAAGAAAAGCGAAGATTTAGATTAAAATAAAATAAAAAAGACCACAGTGGAGTTAGTTAGTGAGGGACTAATACTAAGTTCGATCCCTAATCAAAATCAAATAACTAATTAGAAATAAATAATTATATTCGACAAATTTTATTTCTATACATATTTATTAGGAATGATAAAATTTAGCATTTTTATGACGTGCAGCTAGTGACAGACCAGTCTTCCTTCTTCTTCATATTAAATACACTAACTAGAACAATGCTTTGTTTTATAATAATTTTTATAATTTTAAATACACTAATTATACAATTTTTATATTGTTTAGGGACAGATTCAGCTTTTGAAATTTCCATATCTTAGTGGTCTCATTTTACTAAAATAAAAAATTATTCTCCACCTTTTTTATTTTATTTTAATTTTTTTTTCTTAGGCTATATTCAACTTAAAACAAACTTTTGCTCAACAAAAGAGACAGCGTACCGTCTTTGGTATATTTAACATATTTTTCTTTTAAATCCTAACTTGTCTTGATTTTTAAATCTGATAACTTTAACTGTTACAGCACCCACTCAACACATTATTCTTTTAATCCCAACTTGTCTGGTTTGTAGAAATCATACCTCAATTATTATAATAAGATAATAATTAAGACTACAAAAATGTCATATTTAAAATAGAATGTGAGTTCTTGCTCTATATATATAGCCAGAGCCTCAATCAACTTCTACAAACCAACCCATTTCACTACTAACTAAACCCAAAAAGAAAAAAAGAAGAAGATAGATACATAGAAAGATGAAGAAGTACATTTCTTCAGCATCCTTTTTCCTCCTCGTACTCCTTTTCACAAGCAATTGGCTGAGCATTGAAGCTCAAACGTGCAAACCAAGTGGCAAAATTAGGGGCAAAACGCCACCACCAGGCCAATGCAACAGAGACCACGACTCTGATTGTTGCAAACAAGGCGATGTCTACACCACTTACAAGTGCTCGCCAAGGGTCTCTGGCCGCACAAAGGCAACATTGACGCTGAACGGTTTTGAGAAAGGTGCTGATGGTGGAGCCCCATCTGAATGTGACAATCAGTACCACTCTGATAACACGCCTGTGGTGGCATTGTCCACCGGTTGGTTCAACAACATGAAGAGGTGCCTTCACAACATAACAATCTTCGGTAACGGACGGAGCGTCAACGCCATGGTGGTCGACGAGTGCGACTCCACCATGGGTTGTGATTCTGATCATGACTACCAGCCCCCATGCCGTAACAACATTGTTGATGCCTCTAAAGCTGTTTGGAAGGCCTTGAAAGTGCCTGAAGACAATTGGGGTGAACTTGATATATATTGGACTGATGCTTGATTAATTGCTACTACTCCATATGTATTTCTTGTGCGGTGTTGGGGTTTGTAAGTTTCATGTGTATTGCTATTATACAGTGTGTTGTATATGTTTAAGGTTTATTATAGTTGGGTTTGTTAATGAATGCTCCTTATCTATGTCATTGTCTCTATTCACATTTGTTATTAATTATCCTTTTTCTTTCATTTGTGATAGAACATTTTTAGTCCTTTTCTAAATGTGCCTAATGTTAGAAGACTTTTTGGTAATCCCTAATGTTAGAAGACTTGAAAACAAAGAAAGACTCATCTCAATAGGTACTCTCTTGTGGTTTTGTGCATCTCATTTTTTATAGCATTCAGGTTTTGGCAACGTTCTCTTCCTTGTCTTCACAAACCATTATTTGAGCATTGAAGCTCAATAATGCAAACCAAGTGGCATATTAGAGGCTAAAAGTAATCCACCACCAGGTCAATACAATAAATATAATAACTCTGATTGTTGCAAATATGGCGAGCTCTACATCACTTACAGGTGCTCGCAAAGGTCTCTAGCCACGCACAAATGATGCATCACTTTGTGTACGTATCATTTTCTATATAACGTTTAATGTCCTTTTCTTTAATTTGTCCAATGGTAGGTAACTTGGAAACAATGTAACAGTACTTCAATAGGTATTCACTTGAATCACTTGGCTCTTTTGCATATTTCAATATTTTTTATAGCTTTCAGTTTTGGGCGATATTCTCTATGTGTACAAGATAGACAGGTATGACGGACGACGGTAACATCAAGGATCAAAATTAACCAGATGTTAAAAATCATAATGAAAATGTTATTAATTTACAGGTCCAATGCTCTAAACTTTGTTATCAGTGTAATCCAAATTCTAAAATAAGAATTTAATTTGACACAAAATTAAAATAAGACTTGTTTGAAAGCTGACTTGTTCTCTGTTTATAGCCTGACCCTCCCAATCAACTTCTCAAACCAACCCGTTGCACTACTAATTAAGCCAAACAAAATACACACAGAGATCATGAAGAAGTACATTTCTTCAGCTGCTTTTTTGCTTCTCTTCCTCGTCTTCATAAGCTATTATTGTTTGAGCATTGAAGCTCAAACATGGAAACCAAGTGGCAAAATCAGAGGCAAAAAGCCACCACCAGGCCAATGCAACAAAAACTCTTTTTGTTGCAAGCAAGGCGAGGTCTACACCAACAACATCTCGCCAAAGGCCTCTGGCTGCAGAAAGGCAAGATTGACACTGAACAATTTTGAGAAAGGTGGTGATGGTGGAGGCCCGTCTGAATGTGACGGTAAGTTCCACTCTGATAACACACGTGTCGTGGCGTTGTCCACTCGTTGGTTCAACAACAAGAAGAGGTGCTTTCACAACATAATAATCCACGGTAATGGCCGGAGCGTCAAAGCCATGGTGGTCGACGAGTGTGACTCCACCAAGGGGTGTGATAACGACATTGTTGATGCCTCTAGAGCTGTGTGGAAGGCCTTGAAAGTGCCTGAAAGGAAGGGTCTACTTGATATTTACTGGACTGATGCTTGACTTATAACTATACGTATACGTACTACTCTTTCATTTACTTCTCGATGTATGTGAATTGGGTTTTGTTATGTTGATGCATGTGTCTGAATTGGGTTTCATTGGGTTCATGTGTGTACTGTATTGTATGGTATGAATAAGGGTTAATTGCTATGATTAACTGTAAAATTTCCTTAATTTTCATTTTAATGTTATGCTGTTTTTATGAATACTTATAACTTATGAGTTAATTTTTCCTTTATTAGTTATATATGTAAAGAGACAGAGCATATCGATCCAAATAGTCAGTGTTATATAATAAGCTGTACGTCAATCATATATATAAAGCGCGCGCACACAAAAAAAAAAAAAAAAGGAAGAAGAAGAGATTTCTAGCTTTCAATTTTCTAATTTAATTAGATTTATACATGCTACATATCAATCATTTTCATAGCATTTTTAGCTTTCTATTGTATTAAATTGTGTAGTATTTTTTCTTTTTTTTTGAAATTTTCATTCTGCATCCAATAGAAGTTTCACTCCTATCCTATCCTTCTCTTAGATCTTCCAGAAAAAAGAGTTTAGAGCTATAACTTCAAAAAATAATGTGTATAATTTTAACTTGGTTAACACTTAGCTAGTGTTTTTGTTCCCTTGTTATTATTCTTCTTCTAAATACATACAGCTATAATACTTTGTATGCTTCTTCCAATTTCTGTAGTTTGGAGGTAGTGGGATTATATACAGTTCTAATTATATTTATTATTTGTACCGTACATGTTTTTGTTATTTTCGTTTCTATAAAAATATTTTTGAAAAATGCTGTCAAACGCATTACCAAATTCCAAAAAATACGAAAATAATCGTTTTTGTTTTACAATATAATTTTGTGAAATCTTTCAAAAACACCACCAACCATGCCCTTAAAAATCCAAGGATTATCAAAAAAAAAAAAATATATATATATATATATATAAAATTTTAGAAATAAATTATTCAAATATATTTGTCGGAAATGAAAATGTAATTTGAAAATTAATGGCCCAATTTATTCAAATACATATTGGATTTTCAAGCCAACCCCCAATCATGCTTATTGGGTCGGGCTGAATACATAACTTAAAGGCCCAAGATGTGCCGAACCAATCACACAAGCTTCGCACCAAATAAATTTTCGTTTTAAAAACAATTCTTAAACACATAAACAATTTCATGAGAAAAATAATATAAAAAAAGAGACCACAATAGAGTTAGGGACTAGTACTAGGTTTGATCCCTAATCAAAATCAAATAAATAACTAGAAAGAAATAATTATATTCCACAAATATTTTATTATTCGTATTTATTAGGAATAATAAAATTTAGCACTTTTATAACATGCAGCTAATGACAGACCAGTCTTCCTCATTCTTCATATTATATACACTAAATATATAGTTTTTATATTGTTTAGGGACAGATTCAGCTTTTGGAATTTCCATATCTTAGTGGTCTCATTTTACTAAAATAAAAAGTTATTTTCCACCTTCTGTTTTTTTTCTTAAGCTATATATATTCAACTTAAAACAAACGTTTACTCAACAAAAGAGAGCGTACGGTCTTTGGTATAATTAACATACTTTTCTTTTAAATCCTAACTTGTCTTGACTTTTAAATCTCATATACCGTAACTGTCACAACACCCACTTAACACATTATTCTTTTAGTCCTAACTTGTCTGGTTTATAGAAATCACACCTCAATGATTGCAATAAACTAATAATTAAGACTACAAAAATGTCATATTAGTTGACCCATAAATTGAAACTTCTATATGTATAGCCTGAGCCCCCAATCAATTTCTCAAACCAAACCATTGCGCTACTAATTAAACCAAGCAAAAAATACATACATAGAAAGATCATGAAGAAGTATATTTCTTCAGCTGTCATTTTGCTTCTCTTCCTTGTCTTCACAAGCCATTGTTTGAGCATTGAAGCTCAGACATGCAAACCAAGTGGGAAAATTAGAGGCAAAACGCCACCACCAGGGCAATGCAACAAAGAGAACTACTCTGATTGTTGCAAAAAAGGCGAGGTCTACACCACTTATGAGTGCTCGCCAAAGGTCTCTGGCCACACAAAGGCAACATTGACACTGAACAGTTTTGAGAAAGGTGGTGATGGTGGAGCCCCATCTGAATGTGACAACAAGTACCACTCTGATGACACGCCTGTGGTGGCATTGTCCACTGGCTGGTTCAACAACATGAAGAGGTGCCTTCGCAACATAACAATCTACGGTAATGGCAGGAGCGTCAACGCCATGGTGGTCGACGAGTGTGACTCCACCATGGGGTGTGATTCGGATCATGATTATCAGCCTCCATGTCGTAACAACATTGTTGATGCCTCTAAAGCTGTGTGGAAGGCCTTGAAAGTGCCTGGAAGCAAGGGTGAACTTGATATTTACTGGACTGATGCTTGATTTATAACTATACGTGATACTTTTTATTTATTTCTCCATGTGTGCGAATTGGGTTTTCTTAGCTTCATGTGTACGATATTGTATTATATCATTAAACGTTAATTGCTATTATTGTAAATTTTCCTTAATTTTCATTTTAATGTTATGTTGTTTTTATGATTAATCATGATTTAATTTTTCCCTTATTAAGTATGTATGCATAAAGACAGAGCATATTGATGCATTTAATTAATGTTATATATTAGAGTTTTTATACTATTTGAAAATTGACACTAATATATAATATTTTTTAAATTTTATAAGGAATTACAAATTACCCTAACTCATGAACGTATTATATTTTTAATATTTCAGATGTACTTATATATATATATATATTTTGTTCAACTTGGCGTTTTGCATTCAATAGAAGTTTCACTTTCAAGCCAGTGCATTGGAAACGCGGCCGCTAAGTACCAAACCCACTTCAGATGCTGTTTCATGGATGCGAATGAAAGCATATGCTAGTTGCTGATGCTTTGGTCGGTAGCGTGTATTATAATTCCTAAGATAATTTTACAAAATTACCCTTCCAATTTGAATTGCCCTTTTCCTTTTCAGACGACGACTAAACACTTTAATCATAATCAACTTCAACAACATTGTGAAAAATATCTATTTGGGGTAAAATGGTCTTTTCAGTTTAAAGTTGAATGCTGGGCCATCATTTTCATCGAGATAAATTAATGGCTTAATTTCTATTTAAGATTTTAAAGACTTAAATGTGAATTGAATTTTGTCTTTGATCTTTGTTTTGCTTTCACTTTCAATTCAACGTCATGACTCTTTCATGATCACATCATCACTGGTTGCGTCAAAGCAAAATCTAAGGCATCGATTTCCCAAATGTCGGTGTTTCTTTTTTAATTAATTAAAAAACAAAAGGTAAAGTTGATTTTAGAATAAAAAATAAAAAAACTATTTCATGCCCTTTCACAATTTAATCACAAAGACATATTTACATGTTGAAATTTTGTTTGCCAACTAGTACTTTAGATTGGGTTCGTGATCGAAACGTTTTGAAACTTCACATCATTGTTTTGAAATTAAGTATTATATTTAATTATAAGACTATCATTTTCAATCTAACACTTTTTTTTTTTTCTTTTGGTTTGATTTTAAAGGAGTTGAATCCTATCAAATTTAGACTAACCGTGTACTAACTCTCCCTCATTAATTGACATGATTCATTTTCAAACATTAAAATATTACTTTTTAAATTGGGCATTGTAATTTTGTTTTCATAAAAAAGGTTAAAGAAATACGCTAGCAATAATATATTATTAAGAAAATGTTTAATATCCTTCGTATAATTTTTATTTAAGGTTGGCAAATGGTTTACTAATTAGGAAAAAAAAAAAAGGTAGATTATTGTGACATACACGTGTTCCAATCATTTTGTCGAGCAATTATTTTAACTGAGCGTCCAACTTTACCCCTCAAATTTGTGAAGAAGACAAAAGGCTTTTCCCAAGGCACGGAGGGTAGTTCAGACATATCAAGCTTCGCCACTCATATTAAACACAGTGGAGTAGCGTGCAGTGGAGCACTACCGCTAGATGTCGGCAGTGAGCACATGCCTCCCTTGGTGGACGGCAATGGTTAAATATCTTATTTTGTTTCACACCGGTCACGTGCTTATCGTGGCTTACGTGGTCCCGTGGCATTTTTCCTATTAATATTAAAATAAATAAAAACACATTTGTTTTTTTCTTAGCTGCAGCCAAAATATTAATTTATTCCTCCCTCAGCCTTTTACAATTTTAAATATATGTAATTCCATTCAATTAATATCTATTCTTTTTAATTTTCAATGTGATGCATGTGATATGCTTCTAATTCGCTAGCTTAAAAAAAAAAAAAAGAAAAACAAAATTGAATACAATTTTATTAACTCATTCTTCGGTATTAAAAATTGCGAAATATTAAATACTTTTGGAAGTAAATAAATATTTTGCCCGGTCTTATTTATGAATGAATTTTAAAATAGAAAAAAAAAGAAAAAAAAAAAAGAAGAAGAAAAGTGGGAGGTTTGGCGTCAGCGGCATGTCGTATTTCAACGGGGTGACGAAGTGGATGGAAGAAAGAGAGACGACCAAAGTACGACGGTGGGTACGTGAATTTGTTTTTTTTTTGTTTTAGCAAAAAGATAATTTTCGTTTAATTCTAGTTTTAATTTAAATAATTTAATATTAATATTAATATGTCGTTTTTGTATTTTTTTTTTAATTATTATTTTGAAGGAAAATCAGTTATGTTAAGGGATTTTAATCGCCAACCAGCGAATATTCTGTGTCTCTTCCTCTCTTTCCTTCTCTCTGCGGAAGATAAAGAGGGAGGAGACGGAAGAGCAAAGGAAAAGGGTGTTCCTGAAGGAAGAGAAGACCGGGTTTCCAGTTTTCTCTCTGATTTTCCCGAGAAAAGGAAGGAAAATTTAGGGAGGCATGGAGAATAGGACGGAGAATGGCAATGATGGAGACGTGAAGGTTGCTGCGGCGGGATCTGATAATAAGTTTCCGTTGAGCTTTTGGGAGGTGACGGTCGCTTCTTCGGTGGTATTGGGCTTCTTGTTGGGACTCCTTGGTGTTTACCTAACGATGCCTGAATCTGATTACAGCTTCCTCAAGCTCCCACGTAGCCTTGAAGATCTTCAAATCCTCAGGTATTTTTTTCCCCCATTGTTTATTTGTTATTATTCCTCGTAAATATGGATATTAGACCTTGGTTTGGTTTTAATTTGTTGAAAGCGCTCTTTTTTTCTTCTGATTATTGTTTTAATTTGTATAATCTGAATTTCGTGGAGCTGTACTATAAATTATCCGGGAAAAGAGAATTTTGGTCTCCTGATTAACGTCGGACTGAATGATAAAAATTCAATTTTTATTTCTTTGTTGGATTTGGAATTCTGATGCATTATTAATTAATTAATATGAAGGTTGAAGTGTAAATTGCAATGCATCTGAATTTTAATAAACAAATGCAAACAATATTGTAGTTAGAATTTTAGAATAATGAATAAATTGAAGGTTTTTCCAAGGCAATCTCAGGCGAAGATCCTCTGCAAACTATCATTAGAAACTTTTTTGCCAGAAAAATGGCGTTTATAAGCTGCCACACAGCAAGGTTAGGGCTAGAAAAATGTGTTTTTTCCTTAAAGTTTTACTGTAAGAATCTATATGGGTAGAGGAGCTTGGCATGACAGTTGAAGTCATTGGTTGTAAACTTGAATCTGCCAAATTTTATGTTTAGAGGCTGAAACTTTGGAAGAGTAACCCTCCTGGTTTTAACTAGGACATACTTTTAACTGTTTGAAGGTAACTCTAATATAAGTGAGTACGAGAAGTTCAAGGAAAATAAAGAGTGCTAGAATGTGTTACAACTGACTCAACTTCTGATTGATGTGCTCTGATTTATGTTTGCAAGATAAATTTACCTTGATTCTTTCCTTTTTCTTCTCTACTCTTTTTTTTTTTTGGGTGGTGTTGCTGGGAGGTGGGGCATGGTGGGGTGGGTTTTGGTTTTTGTTTCAATTAGCTTCAGCTCACAGGCTTATGTCTTTGATGTTTGCTCTCATGCTATGTATGATTTATTTGCAGATGAAACAAGGTATTTTCCTTTCATAACGTTTTGTGATTTTATTCCCCTTATTTTATTCTTTTGATTAGAGATCACCTTGAGAGCTACACAAGTGACTACACTGCACAGGTTCTGGTGGGGTATTGCATGGTCTACATCTTCATGCAGACTTTCATGATTCCGGGGACTGTGTTCATGTCTCTGCTTGCTGGATCCCTTTTTGGAGTTCTCAGAGGTGTAGCTCTGGTTGTATTAACTGCCACTGCTGGTGCGTCTTCTTGCTATTTCTTGTCAAAGGTGATTGGTCGTCCGCTTGTCTTCTCAATTTGGCCTGACAAGCTGAATTTCTTTCAAGCTCAGGTAAGTCACAAACTCTGCCAATAAGTCTTTGGTAATGCTTCTATCAATCCACAAACTGAAATACAGTGTTTCTGTTTACTCTCAGGTTGCTAAAAGAAGAGAGCGGCTGTTGAACTACATGCTTTTCCTGAGACTAACTCCAACTTTGCCCAATACGTTTATCAATGTTGCTTCACCAATAGTTGATGTGCCTTATCATATATTCTTTTTAGGAACAGTTATTGGTCTCATTCCTGCTGCATATGTCACTGTCAGGGTATGTCACTCTTTGAAAGTCATTCTTGAAAAAATCTAAACGCTATTGGATACATATATCAACATGAATTTTGTAAACTGATGTAATTTGAAGATAGTGCTGGGAGGTTGAAAGATTGTTACTTATTAGGGTATGGGGTATAGAGATGCACAATGCAGAGTTTTAGAAGTTCGACTGCCTGGCTCCATTCAAATAGGATGTTCCTTTAAATTAAGTAACGTGAGGGAAAGGTTGTCTATTAACATGGAAGTAATTAGAAGAAATTCTTGGACAATTATCTGTAATAAATTTTTATTTTTTAATTTTTTTTTTAATTTTTTGGGGACCCATTGCAATTTTTGTTAATGAGGTAGAACCAGGTCCACCAAGGAAATTTAAAGAGTAAAGTTGAATTCTTTGAGATTCATAAATTCATGATGCGTTCTCAAATGTGCATGTTTTTTTGTGCAGGCTGGAATAGCTCTTGGAGAGTTGCAATCCCTTGGGGATCTGTATGACTTCAACTCGATAGCAACTTTGTTCCTCATTGGAATTGTGTCAGTTACACCCACGCTGGTGAGCAAGAACAAGTCGTAGGTTCGTCGGAGATTTCTGGCTGAACTTTTGCTTGTTGTACATGGATCGTTCTGTTGGCAGCATTTGGGATCATGTATTTTCTGTACAGGTAAATTGAAAAGTGTATGGCTGTCCGTGTGCTTATGGTTCTCAGCCCTCGGATGCAGCTATTGATAGACTACACAGGGTGAGAGCACTGGATGAGACTTCTGCATTGTGTTATTACCTTTACGTCTTGGATTGGGAAATTGGGTTGGAGTGGAGAGGGTGTGATGGATGTAATTTGTAATCTAATCTTTGGCAAGGAAGTTCTCAAAATTCTCATTATGTGTATAATTCATTGCAGTTATATATAAAATGCATTCTCTTGTCTGAGTTATGGGTTTATTTTGCCTCTATGTTTAACAGTCAGAGAAAGATGTATTTATATTGTTTTGCACAAACTAGATGCATGGACATTGAAATAGACGTGCATGACATGATGGTTTGTGTCTTGGCCCTTGGTTATTCATGGCCATAATAGCATCCGTAGGCTCTTTTGGATATATCTTAGAATTTGAATGTCTCTTGTATTTCACGTATTCAAATGTACTCCACAGTGTACCTTCTTGTGCCTAAATACCCAGACTTGCAATGCAAAACGTACGCTCATATCTGGCCTACGGGCTTTATTTGTCAATTTATGTGTAAGATAATTTGTAAATTGCAGAATTATATAGCATAAATGTCTTATTGGTGTGATAGAAAAACAACAAAGCCAGAAGAAAATGAAGAAAAAGAAAAACTCAAACCTTGTCACCCTGCTACGCATCTAAGAAACTTCATAAAGTTAATTCTTGTAAATTGATTGTGCTTTAATTGGAAGACTGCTCTTTGTTGAATTATTAGGGTATGTATGTGGGGTAAGGCTGGGTGCGAGGGGCAGAGTTAAAATTTAAACAGTTATAAACTTCATAAATAATTAAATTTAAATTTATCGATAAATTGACATTTCAAGTCAATATTTTTTGAGGATGAAAATCCACCTTATGGAATCAATATCAAAATTTTGGGATAAAATTTGATTTTTGATAATTAAAATTGACCTTATAAAGCGATAATATACATTTTGAAATCAAAATTGACGTTTTTGTGATGACACATGGAATGGTTTTGGAATCAAAATTTACCTTCTATGATGACCATGGAATGGTTGCTTTTAGGTTGTCAACTTTTTTTTATTTTTTATTTTTCGTAGTAGCAGTGATCCGAAATTTTGTTAAGCGAACTATGTTTGTGAAAATATTTACAAACTTTGTGTTTTTACTTTTCTAATGCTCACGTGGACTTGAACACAGTGGTACAATAATTTCAAGTTCTAATTATAACTATATTAACATAAATGTCCAATTGTTATTTTTGAAAAATACATTAAAATAACTACAAGAAGGCTGTCATTGGGTACACAAAGACGTATCAAAGTACTTCGTCAAAAAATTTTCTCAACAAATCTCAAGAACAGCGCCACACCCTTTGTTAAATCACACAACCCAGCACCATTGTTTTTATAAGCTTGAACTAACGTGGATTGAAATTAAATTATATATATTTACATCCCCTTCATGTGTGGATTTTAACTCTTAAAATATGAGACGAAACCTACAAAGAGATGTGAAACTTCGATCTTAGAGCATGCTGAACTGATACTATATTAAATTACTATTTAGCACTATTGTTTTCAAAAGTTTAAACTTATGAGATGTGAATTGGAATTGGACTATATACTTTCATAACCTTCCAGAACTAGTGGCAAGGTATGTTTACATACATTTATAAAGGTATTATTATATAGCTTATATATATATATATATATACACTTTTTGGTGAATATATAGCTTTTATATATATATATACACCATGTATGTAATATAATCATGAAATAAGATGTTTGGAGCGCACAATTAGCAGGAGAAGCTTAAACTTAGTGGACCATTTAAGGACATGAAATGTGAACAAAAGTTTCTTGTAATGAAACTTATCTATTGTTAGTTACATGTGTTGAGTACGTTGGACGTGCATGTAATTCACTTAATATAAATCTTATATTGTATATATGTACAGGTGTATGATTAATCAATCATTCAAGCATCCGGTCGAGGAAATTAATATACCAAGCACTGAAACTCTCGAGGCCATTGCAACGCCCGCGCGAAGCACTAGTCATGCACTGGAGGATAATATTCCCATTGAAGGTATTGGTGCCATAGCCATATCGAGGGACATTTACTGAACTCGCGCGACGCGCGATACTGTGAAGATAGAAAGTGACGTACGGAGGCGTGGCGTTGGTATACATAGCAGGGGCAGCGATAAACAGTGGATTACAAGGCGTTGAGGAAAGTGATTTGTTTGTGTGCGGAACAGGACTAGTGCTTGCCGGGCTACAATGGAGCTTTTGTTTTCTGGCGGAAGTGGCTGGTGGTTTGTTCGGTTTGATTTTCTGATCTTGAGGCACTGCATCTTTGGCCTCTGAAGGCCATGTATTCCATTTCACAATCACGCCTAATGGAAAGGATTTGGCATTTCGAATTGCTCAGAGTAGTAGATTAGACTGAGCAAATTACAGAGTTAAGCCTAGTCAGCTAAGCCTCTTGAGCAAGTTCTTGACAACTTACACTACTAGCTTGGACTGTCAGGGGTTATATATATGATACTCTGTTTGCTAATAGACCATCGCGCTGTACATATGCAATGTACCATGGAATATTGATTCTGTTGTTACAAACATAACAATTCGAATCTTTGTTCTATAAATTAGCTGAGGCCAGAAAAACCCAATTCGATGTTTCTTACACCAGTACAAAGTATTTAACTCATAGATATTGATGTAATAAGTAACCTGGTCGAAAAAGTGAGGAATCAAGTCAACTTAATGAGCGATTAGAACTTCCCTTACACGCAAAAACTGTTCCGCCGTTTTATGTGATCGGAAAGTTTTAATGTTGTAACAGTAATTATAGGCCAAAAAAATTGACTTATGAATAAAAGTTTTAATAGAGATAAATATATAAAAATACTACATATTGTTGTGTGGGGACACTGGGCAATGCCTTGCCCTTTACAGACCCTGAACCTTACCTAAATTTTTTCACTTTCTTATTCCTGCGACCACTCTCTGGTGTCCGGTTCTCCAACTTACGTTTTGCACCAGCCTGTTTTGAAGCACCACCCCCATGTTGCAGTGCTGTTGCTTTTGCCTTTCTAGCAGCAACAGCTGGTCTTTTCTCTTTGCGTTCCTTTGCTCCTCTCTGAATATTTGATTTCACCTTGTCTGGCCTACTCGTTTTCGCTACTTTCTTTTGCACACCAGATTTGCTTGCGCGCAAACCCTGGTAGGACTTGGAAGCACTCATGTTTATTGCCTTGTTACCATCTGGAGTTCTTGGCCTCTTTGCTGCTGGGGAAATAGATTTCTCTGCAGGAGATGGGCTGCTTCTCTTAGATGGTGTAGAATTCGGTTTGGAATGATAGAGCCTTAGCTCCCGATCTCGAAGTTTCAAGTTTCGTTTCTTGACAACCAAATTCGCAGCTTCCTGCATGCGCAAATAGTATGCACACAACTCATTAGAGACATCTATGCAACATACAATTAACAGAATCACAAGTGACAAATTATAATCATATTGAGAAAATGCAATGGTTTATGTAATATTTGACAGTCGGCAAGTGTTCTTAAGGTTTTTTTATTTTTATTTTTCTTTATCTCTTTTCAATTACAGAACAAAAAACGTTGCTGATGTGAGACATTCATAAAGAACGAGAAATCTTCAAGGGATCAAAAACATAAAAAAAAAAAAAAAGGAAAAAGAAAAAAATAGAAAGAAGATAAAACAAAAACCAGTGAGAATATATATAAAATTTAACATTCAAGTCAATTGTTATCAAAGGACCAGACTAACATCAGGAATGCCTGTACGATTGTCCTTCTGAGAAGAGTTACAGGTCATTGTTAACAGATGTGTTTTGGACCAAAAACTCAAAACAGAACCCTCAAAAATGGGATTCGAGCTTGAGAGCAGACGTACATTTTCAACAGCAAGAACACGAGAGTACATCAATAGAAACGTAATTTACAAAGCACAAAACAATACCTCAGGAGAAATGGAGCTCATCATCTAATTAAAGCATTTAATCAGAAATTGTTTGCTCATAAACAAATAAAAAAATGGTGAGGAAGTAGAATAGTTCTTTCTCTGGTGGCCTAGTTCAAGAACAACTACATCTACATTACTTAAACTATATTATAATATAAACAGAACATACAGCGAGACATAAGCTTCAATCAACCAGCAGCCAATTTGTCCTACTATGATAATCACATTCTAAAATAAACATATGACCATTCAAACAGAAGACAGATATCAATTTTTATTTTTGATTGAAAGAGCCCAAAAGAAAAAGAAAAAAAGAAAAGAAAAAAGAAAAAACAAATTAGAGGGTTACAACATGGACATGTTTTCATGAATCATTTACAGCCTTCTAAATAGCACAATAAGGTCTTTTTTGAATCAAAGGTTTAGTGTCTCTCAAAAGAAAGAAATACAGACACTTTAACAACCATAAATTTCAGATCAAAACAAGGCAGGAAATTCTCAATATATATGAAATGATAAATTTGAAGATAAAATAAGAAACAATAACGCACCCTTGTTTTAAACAAAACATAGGCGAAGCCCTTTCCAACATTATGCTGAGGATCTCTGATTACACGAAAGGCTTCAATGCTGGATTCCAGATCTTTGATACCACAAAACAATTGATAGACTTCTTCATCCTGCAAAAGAGAAGCACAAACACAAATTACAATGACAGAGTAGGCAACAATATAAATACAAATTGGCAAACCATACATAGAAAACAAGAAATCCATATCCAGCAGATCACCTTGGCATCAAATGGGAGATTACCCACAAAAACAGTTCTCTTATGATCATAAACTGAAGTGTTATCCCCTTTTAGCTTCTTGCGGGGTGGACATGCCCTATCAACGCGAATGTGATGTCCTCCAATCTATTTATAACATTAATATGTCAACGCAGAATACCTCAACTGCTTCATATAAGATCAGTCATGAAAAAACCAATAACACTTAATGTGAATTACCCAACACAATAAGAATACATACCACAGCCAAGTTATGGGACAAAGAAGCCTGTGCAGATTCCTCTGTTTTAAAAACAATGTACGCATGGACACTGAAAAAGAAACTTTGTAATCAAAATCTATAGAAACACAGAAATCTAAAGAACACATGTTTTGACTAAAGTGATGAAGAAAAGAAAAATGGGATTTCTCATACAGCTTGATCAAGATAGCTAACAACCAATAAAGAACATATCAAGGAAGGTAATGCTTCTAGTATACTACGTGTGAAGATAGATAGTTAATCAACTTAATCTGCGACTATTGAAAGCAACTGTCCTAGGCAATTTCCAAGTTAAGCATAAGATTAGAAAGATAATAATTATCACTAAAGCCTTCTATTCTAGCACCCCAAAGCACCTGAAAGTTACATGCCTTCTTTCAGCTTATTTCTACTACTTTCTCTTCATTATCAAACTCTTTCTCTCTTCATCCACCGCTTTTTCTCTTCTACCTTTTTCTAACATTTTATTTACCTCGTCTCTACACCTACCTCTTTCCAACTTTCTATCTTACTCTTTCTCTCTTTATCCATCAATTTTTTGGCCCACACTTCTGTCTCTCTTTCCGTCTCTCCCTACTTCTTTCTCTATGAGTCTCCATTGCAACTCGTTGCTCTCTTTCTTTCACTTTCACTCTTCCCGTTAGTGATTCCACTTGTTTGGCCCAAACCAGTTATAATACCTTCTGGATTTGCCATGACTTCAAATTTGGCTCCATTGAAAGTTTTCATACTTCATATTTGGAACAAGTAACTTATCTGCTATATAAAAGTTTATGTTGCAATGCGCCTCAACATTCCAAAAAAAGAAGGTCAAATAATATTAGGAGACGTAATTCAAAATCATTACCTGTCAGCAGTTTCATTGAATTGCTTGGTAATTACAGCTCCCCTCCTCGGTTTTTTGGTCTGACCAAATATCAAAATTATAAGTACCAAATTACGCAGCTCAAATTCCACAAAACACACTTAAAATTAAAGATCAAACTTTTAGCTAAAATACCCACTTCCGAGATTGGCACAGAACGAATCCTTACAGATTCCACCTCTCCAAATTTACTAAATTCCTTGATCAAAGCCTTCTTCTTGATCGTCAAAGGCAAATTTCCAACAAAAACAGTCCTCAAAAGCTTACTCTCGTCGTCGAAACCTTCCTTTGAAACCAACATATCCGCTGGATTATCCACAGCCTTCCTCTTCTTCCCAACTTCACCGCCCAATCCTTTTTCTCCATCCTCTGCATTCTCTACGGTGCCATACTTCCTCACTTCGTAATCTCTCTCCAGCTCATCTCTCTTCCTCTTCCTCTTCTTCTCATCCATCTTACTCGCCAGTTCCGGACTCAAATTAGGGTTTTGAGAATTGGGATTCCGCAATTCACCCCCCTTCGATTTCTTAACATCCAACGGAACCTCCGAAGCTTCACTGGCTGTAGTGAACTTATTCTCGTTGGTTCTTTTTCTTTTCTGCAGCTCGCCAACACCAGATTTCGCAGAACCCCCATCTTCACAAATTCCTGCATCCTCAACCATAGGGCCATCGAACACCGGCCCTGGTTCCTGGGTCTTTCTCCGGAACGGGTTGTCGTCGGAGAAAATCGAAACGGCGTCGCCTTTTTCGCCGGCGTCGCCGAAGAGGGTCTTGAAAATATCAGGCGAAGCAGAAACGGCGTCGCTTTTGGGAGTAGTTTCAAGCTCCTTGGATTTTTTTTTCCCCATTGTTTATCTAATTGAAGAATCTATAGAATCACACAGACAAACGAAGAGAGAGAAGAGAGACAAGCTGAGGTTAGGGGATGAAGAAGCTTGAACCCTAGGGCTATTCTTCGGAGGAGGGAGACGAAAGCCACAGACGACACAAGGAGGGAAACTGAAAAACTGTCTCGGTCTCTTCGGGTCGGGTCATATTGGGCCTAAATTTAAATTTTAAGGCCTGAATAGTATTTTGGTGTCCATTTCCAATTTGATATCGGGCCTATTATCAATCCGGTCCATTAGGTGGAATTTCTATGCGACGTCGTTCTGCCACAGCATGAGACAAGAAACACATTATTATGTGCAAACATTAAATTTTTAACATTAGAGCAGTATCTACTATTTTTTTGAATAATTTCTATAGATTGTAAAATTTGTAAACTATTTCCACCTACTTGGATCTCTCCTTGTCCTTTTTCATGTTTGTTTTTAATTGTTTCTCAATTGGAGCTGTATCAACTCACTTTAATTTTTTAAAGTTTTCAACTAAAACACCATATTTAAATAATATATTAAACAAAATCAATATGAAAAGACAAATTAAAACAAACGAAAGCACGTAGTACACATGCATTTTACAAGTTCATGTCGATTGGTTTATTATTATTCAGGAAATATGGAAAATAATAGGTTTTATATATTATATCTATGTGTGTGTATATACATATATATATATATATATAATACCAAATGGACAGTAGTTATCCATTTTATTTTAAATAAAACTAGTAATCGACATATATGCCATACGGCCCATACATAATTAATGATCATATTATTCTATAATACATTTTGAATCAGAAAAAATAAAATAAATGCAAGAGAATACATTGTGCCACGACATGAGATTTGCATGAGCACGAACACATATAGTCGAAGACGTTGGTCTTTGGTGGCTTCGTACGGCAGTTAGTTGTGTCGTCAAAATTTTGGCTTCCGTGACTTTACTTATTTTTTTTGCAGGAAGGCAACCAAAGGCTAAAATGAAACCAAAAAAAAAAAAAAAACCTGTATTATAATTTATTGGATTGCTAGTAATTTGTAAGAAAGATCTTCTAAATCTCAACTCTCTAAATTAGAGGATCTAAAGTGCATTTTAGTGGAACTAGTGGATACTATAATACATTTTTAATTTGTAAATTGAACCCCCAAAACCACAACTAATAAACGAACTACTAAGGTAATTTGTCAAAAAGGTTACATTTTATTACGGTATATTTTATGCATATATCTTTCAAATTTCGAATGAATTTCAGCTGTGTAGATCACATCGTGTATTTGTATATTACGGATAAGATAAAGTTGCTAGACATGGTTTTTATTAGAGCATCATAGATTATTGTGTATGTGGCATGAAAGTCTGATAGACCGCCGACCTATGTGGCATAGCAATTTAAATAATTGACAGTGAAATAAAAAATCAATCTCCAATGGGTCTGTGCAAAATATAATTAATTAATAATATGTTACTTATTTATTTTTAAAAAATATTTATGATAAGAAATTAATTCTTACTGAATCACCTTGTCTAACAGGCTTTTGAAAATAGACATCTACTTAACAATGTCTATTAAATCCACGTTAACTATGACAGACTTTTGTAGAAGTTGTCTTTCCTATGCGGCAACTTTAATGTAGCAATTCACATATATCCCTATTGAAGATGCTCTTGATGGTTTAATTAGTACCAGATCTACCACAGCCTTTATTGTCTTTGTCTAGGTCTACAAGAATAAGTGTAAAAAAAAAAAATTTTAAATTAAATATGCAATACTTTTATGTCTATCGTATAGATTTAATCATATAAATATATGTTATATTTATATGGTCAAACCATTAAATACTCAATTTACAAATCTTATATTAATCCATAAGAAAAAACACACTTTCTTACACGTATATCTCTTTCTATCAATGTTGTGCTAATTTGTGTGGAAATTGATTGTTTATTATAAATTATTATTACTACTCGTACATATTTATAAACATTATAATATAAAAGCATTTTAAACTTAAACTTGACTAGCTACTTGGAGACTTTTATTCTTTTCCACATGGTTTGAAAATACACTTAACAAAATAAGAGTACAGCTATTTAAAACAATTTATATTGGAACAAATATATCAGCTTTCAATCAATATAAATATATCACGTGATTTATATTGCCAATTAAAATTGTGATTATTCATTCACTCAACAAACATCAGTCTGGTGAACGGGCTATTGGGTGCAACGTAGAACTTTGAGGGCTAGAGCCTATCAACCAAACCCCCGGCAGCAGCACCAACTATAAAAGCTCCGGCAATGCTACTCAGCGTTCCAACCATGGTTATGAATATAGCTGATGCTTGAACCCCTGTCAACTTAGTTGAAATGGCAGCTCCAATAATGGTTCCAAGCTTTGCACCACCAATTTTTGCTGCTTCGACTATAGCATTTTTTGTGACCTCTAGGAGTACGTGGTCAGCTGTATATATGTCCCACGCTATCATCCCTGCATTGAACAACAATACTGCTTTGCCAGCCTTATCCTTTAAGTTCTTTATTGTATCATCAAGTGCTCTTCCACGACCCGATACCTCCATGATTTCATCGTACACCTACATGTGTGTAAATATACATATAACATTTGATTTGATTTGAGATGATAATACCCATACTAACATTCATAGAATTAGTGGCTGGATTATCTATAAATTATTTTTGACTTTGAATAGAAGAATTATCCATATGGAGTAAAGCTGTTTATCATCACTAATCAACACCACACTTATTATTTTTTTACTTAAAATTTGGTGATTGATTACTAAATAATTTTTTTTATGGAGAAGTGAGCTCTATTGGTTAAACTAATTAAATTCACGTCAGTAAAGGACCCTTTAGTGTTAACTCATTAGTGCTCTATTGACAATAGCATTTTTCTATCAACATACATGATAGTCAGTGATTGACGATTAGAATCTCTCATATGATAATGGGACCCACGACCATATATATAGAATCCACATTACACTGGTATTCCATCACCGGTGGTGACCATTAGAATTTCTCATAAGCTAATGTTTAATTTAAATTGTTCAAATGCGTAACAATGAATCTTTACCTCTAGCTTTTGAATATCTTGGAGGTCCTTGAATGGGCTTGTATAATTAAGCCTTGCCTGGTAACTGCGTCACTCATAAAAACCAAAGGAAAACTTATTTATCTGATTAGATTAAGGTGAAGAATAATTTATAAAAGCTAAATGAATTGATAACATATATATATATACGTTTTGACAAGGTCCTCAAATTCAATATTCTGGGCTCTGAGCATTCTTGAGAATTCTCGTGAAGCTGGACTTCTATACTTGACGGAGTAAGCCAATATGGCCTTGTTGTATTCTTCCACTTCCTTGTCCAGATCTGCAACAGCGGCTGGATTCTGAGTGTCCAACTCTTGCAGTGAAGTGATAAGTAGTTGGACATGGTCATTGATCTTCTCCAGATAGTCCTTTCTCACAGTGTAGTTCTGGAAGATTTGAAGTGCGTTGTTGATGCAGCTTTCCGTGTAAGTGTAGACGTTAACGGCGATAGGAGAACGAACGTTATCGTTCTGTAACTTGGTCTTCAATTCAGCAGTGGTGTTTAGAAGGCTCGTTGAGGTCAAGTAATTAGATCTACAATCATTGAGGTACGCCACACGTTCGGCTTCTGATCCGAAGACGAGGCTCTGTATATTGAGCACTTCTTGTCTGTAAATAAGATCGGCAAGCGTATGAAGTTTCTCATCTTTTAAGAAAACAAGGTCAGTCGCCATTAAGGGAGTGATGGTAAGAAAAAAGAAAGAGAGAATATGGAAATGATAGGGAAAGTGAAATGCTTAAGAAATGATAGGGAAAGTGAAATGCTTAACATGGTATTTAAAGACAAAACTATGAATGCCTTTTTTTTTTAGCCTTATAATATTTCTAATATAAAAGGGAGCGTGACTTTAAAGCGTATATCACTCGACCAATTTTACTCGTAGCAGACCTTTCAAACCTAGCTTAGATTTTGCTAAGAGTGGATTAATTAAACAAACAAATCTGATTAATAATTAAACTATTGAATATATCAAACCTGATTGATAAGAATCGCTTGGATTTTAATAATTAAACTATTGAATATATCAAAACTCAATTAAACAAACATGTTCCAATTATACAAGTGACATAAATTTCCCATTATATCAAACTCAAATAAATATAGAAAACCGTAACCGAAGTAGATATACACCATGGCTTTTCTTCTTCTTCAATGATGAGTAGCTATCAGCTTGCTGGCTTGATTTGTCCCACATGCAAATTTCAATCACCCTCATTCACTTTACTAGCATTTTGTTTGTCCAAGACTTTTGTATGTAATAATAGACGTGGCTTAAAATTATTAATTTTGCGTGGTTGAAAGTTATTAACATCAAACAAATTTTCAATGATGAGGTGTGAGGTTTTCCATCTCTAATAATAAGGCTTTTGTAGCAATAACAGAATGACAAAATTGGTGCATCATTAAAATTGCTATTTAATTTGTTTCATCCATTTCTTTGGTGCGTCATCTCTTATACATTCTCAGCCTCCATCCGTTCCACTGATCAACCAATAAGCTCGTTATTGGCATGCACACTGAAAAGCTGAAATCGGATCTATAACCTAAAATGCATTGTAACATTAAAATTAATATACATTTTGTCCATAGCATGACATGTAAAAACTGTTCTTGAGAAAAAAAAAATTGTTTAAATTGTGGTTAACATGTAAAAACTGTTCAAGTGGTCCTTGGTGTTTCTGTTTCTACATCGTTCTTTCATTGAATTATTGGCATTCATGCACATATTAAAGTTAAGCTAATTAGGATTTTAGCTTCTGCAACTACCAGCTTTATCACTCATATTTCCAATTTGACGGCAAAAGAATTAATCATTTACCGCATGATTATTGCTGTAAAGGATTATTTCTTGCGATGTATTATTCCATATTTTGAATGCAAAAGAGAAACAAAACGATTTGTATGTATGCGTGTAGATGGTTAATATAGCACTGTTTCCATACATTATTTTTAATTACATTCACGTGCTAGCTCCGACGTTATCGATTCAAACGCAATATGTTAAGAGACGTATTGAGATTTTATTTCGTATTAGTCACCCAATAATGTACTAATGTTTTGATTGTTGAATCGTGAAACACATGTGGAAGAATATATCAGAATATTATTTGTATTAATTTCCACTGCATGCTTTTACAACTTCTTGCTAATGATTCAAAGTTGATCTACCATTTACTTCCATGACATTCGATGATTAGCTATTATTAGTTAAATGATTTTTTATTTTTGAAAGTAAACCCTAGATCGTCCTTTCATTGAATTTTTGACATGCATGCATATATTAAAGTTAAGTTCATTTGGAATTTAGCTTTTGCAACCACCACCTTCTACGCGTGGGAAAAATATGTTACTGGTCAGCTTGTTTGAAGACTTGTCATCTTTTCAAATAAGGACCACATGATTATTATTCCATATTTTGAAGGTAAAAAAAACAATTTGTATGTATGTATGTGTGTTAATGGTTTATGTAGTACTGTTTACAACCTTATAAATTCATAAAGAAAAGAAAATGACTGTGTTCGACTGTGTTTTTTAGTTCACAGTGAGGCCCAAAGTCTCTGACTGTGTTTGATTAGTGAGCCCGGCGTGGCGACATTTACTACATAATCTGGGCCCGTTGTTATTTATTATGTGAACTAAAAGACAAAAATTTCAACAAATTTGGAAAATTTGATCTATCCAATTCCACAAATTTGACGTCTTGTAGGACCAAAAATGTTACTGGATTTTAAAACTCAAGGAGTTAATAAATTTTAAGTGCATCAGGCCTATGTTTGGAAGTACGCCCTTAACATCGCGGAGAGATTAGTTGGGTAAGAGTAAATTGAATGGAACATTTAAATAAAAACAATGCTTGACATTTTAATTGAATTTGTAAATCGGCTGCTAAACAGATTGTCGTAGGATCATCACCCTTATAAATGTGCTATGAATGTTCTTCTTCTTTCCCTTAGTTATTATTAATTAGTATTTATTTATCGGTAGGTAGATTGATAGTGTGTATATATGTGTGTGTGTATGTGTGTGTGTATATATATATATATTTGTTTAAAACTCTCTATTTTTATTTTCTTTTGAAAACAAAGCAATGGAAAATGATAGATTAGGGTAAATTATTCTTAAATGTGGATAAATGGAACTTAGAGATCCCTCCAAATTTTAAGCTCATATATAAAAGTTCGAGACAGCTGAATTTGAACATATAAATTGGAGACGATAGTGTTCAGTTCAGAGTCATTGAGTTTGATCGTAAAATTTGGACTAGTGTGCGACGTCAGCAGCAATATACCCGTCCAATTGATATATATATATACTATTTTGTCTGTAAATCTTTATAGATGAGAGTAATATCATTCATTATTACTTTTGCCGTAATACAAGTTATTTAACAAGCTTTTACTGGTTATACAACGAATAGCTGCAATGATTTAATTGGTCGGGTCTGTTGTTGACGTGGAAGATAGGGTCTAGCTGAAATGGGCTCGGAAATGAATAATAAGACCCAACTTATTTGTCATGAGCGTGTGTGTATATATGTGTCCCATTGTTGTTCACGGCAAGCCGCTCACAAGCTTTAAACACTTAAAATATATAGGTTTGAAAGTGTGTGTTTCGTAGCGCGAAGACATGGCGTCCAATGTGTTTGGGAACCCAATCACTGACGATACCTTAAAAGCCATGCCTGAATACATAGGCAAAGTAATAACCGCAACTGATAGAGCCCATGTGGCTTTGAAGATGAAAAATGCTGAGAACAAGGACGTCAATGCTCGTACCTTCGTGGAGAATTTGAAATCCAGGTACGGCAATGGCGTTTCCACACTCTGTCTGATTTACAATGCCACTGGAGGCACTCTGAGATTTGTTGGCAGCCATAATTGGTATGGTCGCATTGGAGAATCCCCGTACCCTAACCAGATCGCAAATGGTCAGTGGGGTGCTTATCTTCACGTCAAAACCGCTGTAGTAGCTTCCGGATCGGTTGCGGCTTGTGTGTATCGTGGGGAAAACGCCAGCGGAACTGGACGCGATTGGATGCTGGCATGGTACAATCCATGGAATAGATTATTTAACAACAACAGGGTAAGTGTTACTTAGCTGGCAATCTTATTAAATTCCATGTCATCGCTATTAACTTAATTTAAATTGTTAATGCACATTCAGGTGTATACTGAGATTCGTGCAGCTAGGCACTACGAGACCGATCATTGGAACTATATCTATAACATACTAAAGAACAATGGGCTCTCCTACAGTGATACATGGGGTGGATGTGAGTCATCTGTGAGTAGCGGAAGCAGCACTTCACCAATATTTGAGGGAGTAATGACGCTTGTGGGTGCTTAAATATCAGCATTTGCGTTTCAATAAAGTGTGCTCCTACTGCAAAAATAAGGCTGCGACCTGTGCAGTCATTTATGTTTATTTTGGAATATTAGTGTTTGTTACGACTTTATTATGGATCCATGGTCTCGAATAAAATTTGTCAATTTTAAATTTCATGTAGTGATGATTGTAATTGCGTCGACATGAATGGAAAATTGTCAATTTGGCATTACGTATTGGAATATAATTAGTACGTCCCTACTAGAATGTTTTAAATATTTGCAGATTTGGTTCATATGTATGTCCTCTAATGTGCGAAGTTCTATAACCACTTAAAGCCCAATTGTATTATATCCTTAAGTACTAACTGTCATGTTTAATTACTCCTAAGAAAGTACAGTGTGAATTAAGTTCAAATTAAAAACAATGTGAGAGGTAGCAGTCAACTCCTTAATACAAGATGCACAGTTAAATAATTCTAATTTAAACAAAATAAGCAACATATAAAGAACATGGAAAATAGTATACACAATGTTATATTGCATGCCCATATCAACATTGTCTAAGTAATTAAGCACGCCAGAAAAATTGGAGTGCATGTATTACACAGTATGTGTTACAGCTACGTGTCAAAAGTTGTTATGTCATGCCTATGAATAATCAAATATAGGATCTGAGAGTACTGTGCATAACCCACTGGTTCGAGTGCATACATGAATTAGGTCATAACATGTCTCTATGCATTGCCTCACTCATTTGTTTATATCCAATTGAACAAATTTTTAGTTTCAATAGAAATTTTTAGTTTTAATATATGAGAGTACTACAAAAATCACACATATTCCTTTTTGTTTTACTTCCTATTTATATTCCAAAGAAATTTTAATCCAAACCCAGTTTAGTTTGTCTTATTTATATATTTTTTAATCAGTGTTACTGAAATTTCAATCAGTCTCATTCACTTTTCTAGCATTTCGTTTGTCCAGTACAATATAACTTTGTCATTTTGTCAGTAATACTAGACGTGGCTAAAAATTATTAATTTGCTTCATCCACTTCTTTGGTGTGTCATCTTTACACACTCTCAGGTTCCATCCCTTCCACTGATCAACCGATAAGTTGGTTATTGGCATGCTCACTGAAAAGCTGAAATCGGATCTATAACCTACAATGCATTGTAACATTAAAATTAATATACATTTTGTCCATAGCATGACATGTAAAAACTGTTCTTTGAAAAAAAAAATGTTTAAATTGTGGTTAACAAGTAAAACCTGTACAAGTGGTCCTTGGACTTTCTGTTTCTACGTCGTTCTTTCATAGAATTTTTGACATTCATGCATATATTAAAGTTAAGGTAACTTGGAATTTAGCTTCTGCAACCACCAGCTTTGTGACTCATATTTCCAATTTGACGGCAAAAAGAAAATAATCATTTACCACATGGTTATTTCTTGCTATGTATTATTCCATATTTTGAAGGTAATAAGAAAAAAACAAAACGATTTGTATGTATGTGTGTAAATGGTTTACAACCATACATACATTATTATTTATTACATTCAGGTGCTAGCTCCAACTTTACCAATACAAACACAATAAGTGATGAGACGTACTCAAATTTTATTTCCAATTAGTTGGCCAATAATTTATTAGTGCTTTGTTTGTTGAATCATGAAACACATGTGTAATAATATATCATACAATTATTTGTATTAATTTCCACTGCATGCTTTTACAACTTCTTGCTAATGATTATTGAAAGTTGATCTACCATTTACTTCCATGGCTTTCGGTGATTAGCTATTAAATCATTTTCTAAGTAAATTGTGGGTTCCAAGTTGATCTTTAAAGATGACAAATATCATCACTCAATTTTTCAACATTAACCGTTGATTATTGCCACCGTCACATGATTTTTTTTCCTTCTTCAATGATGAGTAGCTACCACCATGCTGGCTTCATTTCGCCTACATGCAAATTTCAATCAGTCTCATTCGCTGTACTAAAATATTTTGTTTATAACATATTATTTCGTTATTTTGTATGTGGGTAATATTAGACATAGCTTAAACATATACGTGCTAAGAGTATACCACTTAGTCAACTTTACTCGTCCCCAATTATGAAAACCTTCCTTGGGTTTTGATAAAAATGGCTTAAATTTAACGACTAAAGCCAAAGTAGCCGTTGTATGCAAAACAAGCTAGGCCAAAGTGTCAATACTCCTGCCCGTAGTATCCTTGGCTGTATTAACAGCTGGAGTAATGCTACATGCACCCAATTCTTTATCGAATCCATTTGCCAAATTATGTGATATATAAAGTGTGTTAAGTAATTAAAAAATTAATATAACCTAAATAATAATAAATGTGAACTGTTGATATTGATGCCAATAATGTATGGCCACATCAATATAAGCTGTTAATTAGTAAATCAATTTGAATTATATGGTAAATATTCAAAATATTACAAATATAAATAGACCAAGGTAATAGGTAATAATTTGTATTTGGATGTTTCATATACGTACAGAAAACACATTACGGTGCATGTTACTAAGTGTTGTTATTTGAGATCATAAGTTGCCTAATTCTTATTGCAAGAACAAAACAGTCGCTATTAATATTGAACAGAGAATCCGCATGTGAACTCTTAATATTGAAGCCAATAATGTATCGCTACATCAGTATAAGCTGTCAATTGGTAAATCAATTTGAATTATGGTAAATATTCAAAATATTACAAATATAAATAGCCCAAGGTCCTAGGCATTTTGTATTGGATGGATCATGCACACAAATCATACAAAGGTGCAAGTTAATTAGTGTTATATATTCTTTATTGACTTTGCCCTTTCTCTGGGTAGTCGGTGCACAAATAGAGATTGTAACGTGCCAATTGACCGCTCAAGATTTTACGTCATTGATGATTCAGCAATTTAATTACTGAAAAATATTCTCTCATCATATGTGAGACAGGCCTTACTAAATAATTAAATTATCCTTAAAAAATAAGTAAATAAATTATCCTTTGTTGGTTTTGGTATAGGGTTGGTGCATGCATGCTACGATAGAAAACAATATGGTCACATGTGCTAATTTTGTAACATGAGTATATTAAATTAAATTTTGTTTCACTTCGTAAGTATTTATATTCCAAAAGAAACTTTAATTCAAAGAAAAATAGACAGTTTAGTTTGTCTTAGTTTCTTTTATCAGTGTTATTGATAGCTTAAAAGAAGACATTTGAAAAAACAAATGAAAAACAGAGAAAATTGCTAAGCATATATATTTTACTTTTATTATGGTATGTAGTTCGTATAATCAAATTTTTAAAAGCAAAATTGAAAAAGCTGGTATATTCAATAGTTTAATAATTATTTATTTTGTTATTGAATATGTACTTTGGTTTTTTAAACAATAATTAATATTCTGAGCTTTTGTATTTTAGATGTATTTCGGATATATTCAAAACTTAACACAGAGCTTAAGAAATGAGGAGTTGAAATTTGCGAAGCGTTGGTGCATCATCTAAGCTTTTAATTTTGTGCATCATTAAAATTGCTATTTAATTTGCTTCATCCATTTCTTTGGTGCATCATCTCTTATATATTCTCAGGCTAACCAATAAGCTCGTTATTGGTATCCTCACTGAAGAGCTGAAATGGGATCTATAATCTAAAATGCATTGTAACATTAAAATTAATATACATTTTGTCCATAGCATGACATGTAAAACTGTTCTTGCAAAAACAAATTGTTTAAATTGTGGTTAACAAGTAAAACTGTTCAATTAGTCCTTGGAGTTTCTGTTTCTACATCGTTCTTTCATTGAATTATTGATATTCATGCACATATTAAAGTTAAGCGAATTAGGATTTTAGCTTCTGCAACCAACAGCTTTATCACTCATATTTCCAATTTGACGGCAAAAGAAATACTCATTTACCACATGATTATTTCTGTAAATGATTATTTCTTGCTATGTATTATTCCGTATTTTGAATGCAAAAGGAGAAAGCAAAACGATTTGTATGTATGGGTGTAGATTGTTGATATAACACTGTTTACAACCTTACATGCATTATTATTTCGTATTAGTCAGCAAATAATTTATTAATGTTTTGATTGTTGAATCGTGAAACACGTGTGTAATATACATATACATATACATACATATATATATATATATATCAGACAATTGTTTGTATTAATTTCCACTGCATGCTTTTACAACTTCTTGCTAATGATTATTGAAAGTTGATCTACCATTTACTTCCATGGCATTTGATGATTAGCTATTAATTAAATGATTTTCTATTTTTGAAAGTAAACCCTAGATCGTTCTTTCATTGAATTTTTCTAAGAGCTTCTGTTTCTAAATCGTTCTTTCATTGAATTTTTTAGATGCATGCATATCATAAAGTTAATCTAATTTGGATTTTAGCTTCAGCAACCACCACCTTCTGCACGTGGGATAAATATGTTACTAGTCATTTTGTTTGAAAACTTGTCATCTTTCCCAAGAAGAACCACGTGATTATTGTTCCTTATTTTGAAGGCAAAGGGAAAAAACAAAACGATTTGTATGTATGTGTGTAAATGGTTGATGTAGTACTGTTTTCAACCTTGCATACATTATTCTTTATTACATTCAGGTGCTAGCTCCAACTTTATCAATACAAACACAGTAAGTTACGTGACGTCTGAGAACTTTTTTGCTTTCTCTAAAAAAAAAAGAAAAAAGAAAAGAAAAAGAAAAAAAAAGAAGAAAAAGAAAAGAAAAGAAGATAAGGCATTGCTGTAATTGAAAAAGATACAACAAATGAAGCAACATTATTATTATTATTGATAACCATAATAATATTCTAACGATCAACATGTCCAAAGTAAGGAAAATGGAGTTTCAGCCTGGTTGGCATATACGATTCAGCCTGAAGCATTGAACACCAAGTTAACATTATTTTGGAGTATGTATTAGATGGTTGTAATCTCTACAAGTTATTTAATGGTTGTATTCATATAGTCTATATATATCCTACCTGAATATATATATATATATATATATATATATATATATATATAGAAGGATAATGTTGTATATATTAATTCAATTTAGACTCTAAATTAGCAATTGGTGCCTAGAGACATAAGGAAGCTTGCAGATTAATTAGATAGCTAATAGGGTCCTTGCAGCTGTCTAACAATGTTTTTGGACCCTTCCAATAAGACATCTTTGCCCAACCTTTTGTCACTCATATTTCCAATTTCTAATAAAGATTGTCCTCTTACTCCGTTGTCCAAAAAAAAAAGAGTAAAACACAATCAATTGTATCAAATCTTTTTAAAAATATTTAAAAACGTTTTAATTAATATTACAGACATTAATTCAACTCACCAAATTAAAAGAATCTCTCTCTCGTGAAAAAAAAAATAAAAATTTATATATATGATATTGATCTTTTTCATTTCTCTCTTTCCGTTTAATTAATTTCATTCCCTCTTTATTCATATCTCTCCTCGCGGAACAAATTTGATCCAATAATTAATAAAATAACATTTGATTCCAAAACAAGATGAGGAATTCCTTGATTCATCACTTAATAATTTCATCATGAATTTGGATCCACCATGAAAAGAATTAATTTTTGCATGCATTTTTGTAATTGTGAAGGTGATCGATATCTTTCTAATGTCATTGGTTCAGATCGATCAGTCATTTATGCTCTTCCTCAAATTGGATAAGTTTGAAATTAGTTATTAAATGACTTTGGACAGTTTTACTCAAATCACAAACTTTTATTTATTACCACCTCGAATAAACAAGGCTTATTAGCAAGCAAACACAACATTATATGTGATACAAAGGTGCACGGTCCTAAGTGATTGGATTCAGGAGCTGACACTCAGCTTGTTTTGTCTTAGTGATGCGCAATTTGACGAGCAAGAGCTGCTCCATCGGGCATTGATACAAAGTGACAGTGATGCCCATCAGTGCTCAGAGGTGGTGAAACACCAGAGCATGAAACCAAATCAATCAACCAGCTCCCACTACAGTTTTCCTGCTTCTCTACATCTTTCAGGTCCTTGAATTCTGCGGGAAAATCAAACTTCCCTTGATACCTGCACAATATATTAATAAACGCATTAGGATTATAAAACATATAATACACAAATCATGACAAAAGGATACCAATATATTACTAGTACGTTTGCATTAGTTTCTCAAATGACACATTTGATGCGTTGAGCATCTTCGAGAGCTCTTTGATTCCAATGCCTCCAGACTTGGTGTTGTATGCCAACATAGCCTTATTGTACTCTTCAACCTCCTTTCCAACACGTTGGACTTGGGTTCCATTCTGAGGATCCATCTCTTCCATGGAAGAGATAAGGGAATTGACATGGTCGTTGATCTTGTCAAGGTGCTCCTTCCTCAGTGTCATGTTGCGCACGGTCTGAAGTGCGTTGTTGATGAAGGTTTCTGTGTTTGAGAAGATGTCAGCAGCAATAGGAGCCCGGACGTTGTCGTTCTGAAACTTTGTCTTAAGTTTACCGACATCATTGAGGATGCTCATCACCGACTCGTAGTTAGCTCTACAATCGCTTAGGTACTTGACGCGTTCCGGTTCAGAGTTGAATTTCATTTTTTGCATGTTCAGTGCTTCTTGTTTGTAAAGAAGCTCGGCGAGTTGCCGGAGCTTCTCATCCTTGAGGAAAACTAGGCTGTAACCCATTTTAGAGAGATGGTGAAGAAAGGAAAGGAAGGCAGCGCACCGATATGGTAATAGGTTGGATGGGTATTTAAAGCTGCAATAGCATCTAGGACATGTTTGGTTTGGGCTATGCTTTTGAGATCCTTAAAAACCAGAAGTTATATAGATATAAATGAAATCAATAATAATTGCTCTCACAACTTATGTGTTGGATGATTCAGCAAGTGAAATAATCAAAATAAATTCCAAAAGAAAAGTTTTTAATTAAAAAATTGAAAAAAATATATAGCTTATTTTCTTTCTTTTTTTCAAAGAAATATATATAGTTTTTTCTTTTTTACAAAATATATATAGCTTTAAGTTATATATATGTTATGCAAAATCCAAATTTCCACGTAGTGCTTTTCGAGTTTGACCGCCTTTGGGATAACTTTTGCTTTTTGGCAGTAGAAGAAGAGAAATAGAAGCTACAATTTTGCAATTACTGTTTAACAATATACTTACGCATGATATAATTATCTGGTTATTATGTAATAAAAGCGTAAATTAAATAGGTATTGTGAAAGTTTTATTAAATATTTAAAAAAATTCACTTGTTTTTCAGCAGAATTTTTGGAGAAGTGGCCCCTCCTTCAAAGAGGAAGCTCTTCTAAAAATTTAGCCAAATCTCTGTCAAAAGCTCCTTCTAACCGTAAAAGCTATATTTTATTTTTTCAATTAACATATTGACAAGGTAACAATGTACCAAAAAAAATATTGACAAGGTAACATATAAGACAACGGTATATATTTTTTAATGCATTAGTTTAATATTAACACGTGACAATATTGTTTATCAGATCAAGGCCCTGCTTGTTTGGTCTTTAAATAGTACCCAAACACACCCCAATCCGCATATCCACACCTACATTAAAAGCATTTCACTCTTCCTCTTTCCTCTTTCTTGCCCTCGCTTCACTAATGGCGGCCGACCTTGTTTTCCTAAAAGATGAGAAGCTTCGTATTCTTGCGGAGCTTATTTACAAACAAGAAGTGCTCAACATACAGAGCCTCATCTTAGGGTCAGAGGCCGAACGCGCGCGTGGCGTACCTCAATGATTGTAGATCCAATTACTTGACCCAAACGAGCCTCCTAACCTCCAGTGCTGAATTGAAGACCAAGTTCCAGAACGACAGCGTTCGTTCTCCTATAGCTGTTACCATCCATGCTTATACAGAAAGCTGCATCAACAACGCACTTCAGATCTTCCAGAACTATACCGTGCGCAAGGACTATCTTGAGAAGATCCACGAACATGTCCAGCATCTTATCACTTCACTGGAGCAGTTGGACACTCAGAATGCAGCTGATGTTGCAGCTCTGGCCACGCAAGTTGAAGACTGCAACAAGGCTATTGTCACTAACGCTGTCAAGTATCGAAGTCCAGCTTCACAAGAATTCTCAAGACTCCTAAAGGCTCAGAATATTACGTTCGAGAACCTTGTGCAGACGTATATTATTTATATCGCGTCTACAATTTTACTTATAGATGTATGTATGCATTTGTAATTAATCTAATCGTATGTGTATGTTTTCCTTTTGTAGGTACCAGACGAAGCTTAGTATTACAGGGCAATTCAAGGACCTCGATGATGTTCAAAAGCCAGAGGTAAAGATTACAACTCATTAATGGTTCGGGTTTAATACATTTAAGTACCCTTTAGTGAGGCCAAATTTTTATTTAAGTCCCTCTGGTTAATTTCTAATTAAAATCAGTTATGTTCCTCCCTCCAAATTTCCCCAAATTTTGACATAAAAATATAACTGCACCATCTATCCAAATTTTCAGTACATAAGGCAATTGGTATAAAATTTGAGGAGGGGGCTCTAATTCAATCAAATTGAAAACTAAAATGACTCAGTTAAATGAAAAAAATTTAATAGGACTAAAAGGTACTACAAGTGTATTAAATCCAATTAAGGAGTTGCCATAATCAGTTATCAATAATACTGAGCACCACCTTGTTTAATTATCAACTTTTTTATAGTCACTCCTTAAGTAATAGTGTTTTATTCCCTTGCAACAGCTTCATTGATATTTTATTTAGGTAACAAGTTTATCCATCCATGTTGATTGGAATTATTTGTCTCATCCTCTGTTTGACAAGTAAAATTTTGCCACATTGACTTGACAAATTTTTTATAATAATAACGGATGTTAGGTTTCCTTCATTATCTAAACAAACACAACTCGACGAGGAATTGTGTTAATAATAATAATAATAATAATAATAATAATAATTATAATTATAATAATAATAATTATAATTATAATAATCATAATAATAATAATAATAATAATCATAATAATAATTATAATAATCTACCTTTTTCTAACATTTTATTTACCTCGTCTCTACACCTACCTCTTTCCAACTTTCTATCTTACTCTTTCTCTCTTTATCCATCAATTTTTTGGCCCACACTTCTCTCTCTCTTTCCGTTGCTCCCTACTTCTTTCTCTATGAGTCTCCATTGCAACTCGTTGCTCTCTTTCTTTCACTTTCACTCTTCCCGTTAGTGATTCCACTTGTTTGGCCCAAACCAGTTATAATACCTTCTGGATTTGCCATGACTTCAAATTTGGCTCCATTGAAAGTTTTCATACTTCATATTTGGAACAAGTAACTTATCTGCTATATAAAAGTTTATGTTGCAATGCGCCTCAACATTCCAAAAAAAGAAGGTCAAATAATATTAGGAGACGTAATTCAAAATCATTACCTGTCAGCAGTTTCATTGAATTGCTTGGTAATTACAGCTCCCCTCCTCGGTTTTTGGTCTGACCAAATATCAAAATTATAAGTACCAAATTACGCAGCTCAAATTCCACAAAACACACTTAAAATTAAAGATCAAACTTTTAGCTAAAATACCCACTTCCGAGATTGGCACAGAACGAATCCTTACAGATTCCACCTCTCCAAATTTACTAAATTCCTTGATCAAAGCCTTCTTCTTGATCGTCAAAGGCAAATTTCCAACAAAAACAGTCCTCAAAAGCTTACTCTCGTCGTCGAAACCTTCCTTTGAAACCAACATATCCGCTGGATTATCCACAGCCTTCCTCTTCTTCCCAACTTCACCGCCCAATCCTTTTTCTCCATCCTCTGCATTCTCTACGGTGCCATACTTCCTCACTTCGTAATCTCTCTCCAGCTCATCTCTCTTCCTCTTCCTCTTCTTCTCATCCATCTTACTCGCCAGTTCCGGACTCAAATTAGGGTTTTGAGAATTGGGATTCCGCAATTCACCCCCCTTCGATTTCTTAACATCCAACGGAACCTCCGAAGCTTCACTGGCTGTAGTGAACTTATTCTCGTTGGTTCTTTTTCTTTTCTGCAGCTCGCCAACACCAGATTTCGCAGAACCCCCATCTTCACAAATTCCTGCATCCTCAACCATAGGGCCATCGAACACCGGCCCTGGTTCCTGGGTCTTTCTCCGGAACGGGTTGTCGTCGGAGAAGATCGAAACGGCGTCGCCGAAGAGGGTCTTGAAAATATCAGGCGAAGCAGAAACGGCGTCGCTTTTGGGAGTAGTTTCAAGCTCCTTGGATTTTTTTTTCCCCATTGTTTATCTAATTGAAGAATCTATAGAATCACACAGACAAACGAAGAGAGAGAGAGAGCTGAGGTTAGGGGATGAAGAAGCTTGAACCCTAGGGCTATTCTTCGGAGGAGGGAGACGAAAGCCACAGACGACACAAGGAGGGAAACTGAAAAACTGTCTCGGTCTCTTCGGGTCGGGTCATATTGGGCCTAAATTTAAATTTTAAGGCCTGAATAGTATTTTGGTGTCCATTTCCAATTTGATATCGGGCCTATTATCAATCCGGTCCATTAGGTGGAATTTCTATGCGACGTCGTTCTGCCACAGCATGAGACAAGAAACACATTATTATGTGCAAACATTAAATTTTTAACATTAGAGCAGTATCTACTATTTTTTGAATAATTTCTATAGATTGTAAAATTTGTAAACTATTTCCACCTACTTGGATCTCTCCTTGTCCTTTTCATGTTTGTTTTAATTGTTTCTCAATTGGAGCTGTATCAACTCACTTTAATTTTTAAAGTTTTCAACTAAAACACCATATTTAAATAATATATTAAACAAAATCAATATGAAAAGACAAATTAAAACAAACGAAAGCACGTAGTACACATGCATTTTACAAGTTCATGTCGATTGGTTTATTATTATTCAGGAAATATGGAAAATAATAGGTTTTATATATTATATCTATGTGTGTGTATATACATATATATATATATATAATACCAAATGGACAGTAGTTATCCATTTTATTTTAAATAAAACTAGTAATCGACATATATGCCATACGGCCCATACATAATTAATGATCATATTATTCTATAATACATTTTGAATCAGAAAAATAAAATAAATGCAAGAGAATACATTGTGCCACGACATGAGATTTGCATGAGCACGAACACATATAGTCGAAGACGTTGGTCTTTGGTGGCTTCGTACGGCAGTTAGTTGTGTCGTCAAAATTTTGGCTTCCGTGACTTTACTTATTTTTTTTGCAGGAAGGCAACCAAAGGCTAAAATGAAACCAAAAAAAAAAAAAAAACCTGTATTATAATTTATTGGATTGCTAGTAATTTGTAAGAAAGATCTTCTAAATCTCAACTCTCTAAATTAGAGGATCTAAAGTGCATTTTAGTGGAACTAGTGGATACTATAATACATTTTAATTTGTAAATTGAACCCCAAAACCACAACTAATAAACGAACTACTAAGGTAATTTGTCAAAAGGTTACATTTTATTACGGTATATTTTATGCATATATCTTTCAAATTTCGAATGAATTTCAGCTGTGTAGATCACATCGTGTATTTGTATATTACGGATAAGATAAAGTTGCTAGACATGGTTTTATTAGAGCATCATAGATTATTGTGTATGTGGCATGAAAGTCTGATAGACCGCCGACCTATGTGGCATAGCAATTTAAATAATTGACAGTGAAATAAAAATCAATCTCCAATGGGTCTGTGCAAAATATAATTAATTAATAATATGTTACTTATTTATTTTAAAAAATATTTATGATAAGAAATTAATTCTACTGAATCTAACAGGCTTTTGAAAATAGACATCTACTTAACAATGTCTATTAAATCCACGTTAACTATGACAGACTTTTGTAGAAGTTGTCTTTCCTATGCGGCAACTTTAATGTAGCAATTCACATATATCCCTATTGAAGATGCTCTTGATGGTTTAATTAGTACCAGATCTACCACAGCCTTTATTGTCTTTGTCTAGGTCTACAAGAATAAGTGTAAAAAAAAAAAATTTTAAATTAAATATGCAATACTTTTATGTCTATCGTATAGATTTAATCATATAAATATATGTTATATTTATATGGTCAAACCATTAAATACTCAATTTACAAATCTTATATTAATCCATAAGAAAAAACACACTTTCTTACATTTATATCTCTTTCTATCAATGTTGTGCTAATTTGTGTGGAAATTGATTGTTTATTATAAATTATTATTAGTACTCGTACATATTTATAAACATTATTATATAAAAGCATTTTAAACTTAAACTTGACTAGCTACTTGGAGACTTTTATTCTTTTCCACATGGTTTGAAAATACACTTAACAAAATAAGAGTACAGCTATTTAAAACAATTTATATTGGAACAAATATATCAGCTTTCAATCAATATAAATATATCACGTGATTTATATTGCCAATTAAAATTGTGATTAAAAGCTTTATTCACTTAACAAACATCAGTCGGCTCAACCTTTGATTTGTTTTTTTAATTACTGGTGAGAAATTTGACGGGCTAGAGCGGCACCATCAGGCATGGGTGCAACGTAGAACTGGAGGCTTTCAGTGCTCTTAGGTGGAGGCTCTGCGGAGCCTATGATTAAACTAACCAAACCCCCGGCAGCAGCACCAACTATAAAAGCTCCGGCAATGCTACTCAGCGTTCCAACCATGGTTATGAATATAGCTGATGCTTGAACCCCTGTCAACTTAGTTGAAATGGCAGCTCCAATAATGGTTCCAAGCTTTGCACCACCAATTTTTGCTGCTTCGACTATAGCACTTTTTGTGACCTCTAGGAGTACGTGGTCAGCTGTATATATGTCCCACGCTATCATCCCTGCATTGAACAACAATACTGCTTTGCCACCCTTATCCTTTAGGTTCTTTATTGTATCATCAAGTGCTCTTCCACGACCCGATACCTCCATGATTTCATCGTACACCTACATGTGTGTAAATATACATATAACATTTGATTTGATTTGAGATGATAATACCCATACTAACATTCATAGAATTAGTGGCTGGATTATCTATAAATTATTTTTGACTTTGAATAGAAGAATTATCCATATGGAGTAAAGCTGTTTATCATCACTAATCAACACCACACTTAATATTTTTTTACTTAAAATTTGGTGATTGATTACTAAATAATTTTTTTTATGGAGAAGTGAGCTCTATTGGTTAAACTAATTAAATTCACGTCAGTATAGGACCCTTTAGTGTTAACTCATTGGTGCTCTATTGACAATAGCATTTTTCTATCAACATACATGATAGTCAGTGATTGACGATTAGAATCTCTCATATGATAATGGGACCCACGACCATATATATAGAATCCACATTACACCGGTATTCCATCACCGGTGGTGACCATTAGAATTTCTCATAAGCTAATGTTTAATTTAAATTGTTCAAATGCGTAACAATGAATCTTTACCTCTAGCTTTTGAATATCTTGGAGGTCCTTGAATGGGCTTGTATAATTAAGCCTTGCCTGGTAACTGCGTCACTCATAAAAACCAAAGGAAAACTTATTTATCTGATTAGATTAAGGTGAAGAATAATTTATAAAAGCTAAATGAATTGATAACATATATATATATACGTTTTGACAAGGTCCTCAAATTCAATATTCTGGGCTCTGAGCATTCTTGAGAATTCTCGTGAAGCTGGACTTCTATACTTGACGGAGTAAGCCAATATGGCCTTGTTGTATTCTTCCACTTCCTTGTCCAGATCTGCAACAGCGGCTGGATTCTGAGTGTCCAACTCTTGCAGTGAAGTGATAAGTAGTTGGACATGGTCATTGATCTTCTCCAGATAGTCCTTTCTCACAGTGTAGTTCTGGAAGATTTGAAGTGCGTTGTTGATGCAGCTTTCCGTGTAAGTGTAGACGTTAACGGCGATAGGAGAACGAACGTTATCGTTCTGTAACTTGGTCTTCAATTCAGCAGTGGTGTTTAGAAGGCTCGTTGAGGTCAAGTAATTAGATCTACAATCATTGAGGTACGCCACACGTTCGGCTTCTGATCCGAAGACGAGGCTCTGTATATTGAGCACTTCTTGTCTGTAAATAAGATCGGCAAGCGTATGAAGTTTCTCATCTTTTAAGAAGACAAGGTCAGTTGCCATTAAGGGAGTGATGGTAAGAAAAAAGAAAGAGAGAATATGGAAATGATAGGGAAAGTGAAATGCTTAAGAAATGATAGGGAAAGTTAAATGCTTAAGAAATGATAGAGAAAGTGAAATGCTTAACATGGTATTTAAAGACAAAACTATGAATGCCTTTTTTTTTTAGCCTTATAATATTTCTAATATAAAAGGGAGCGTGACTTTAAAGCGTATATCACTCGACCAATTTTACTCGTAGCAGACCTTTCAAACCTAGCTTAGATTTTGCTAAGAGTGGATTAATTAAACAAACAAATCTGATTAATAATTAAACTATTGAATATATCAAACCTGATTGATAAGAATCGCTTGGATTTTAATAATTAAACTATTGAATATATCAAAACTCAATTAAACAAACATGTTCCAATTATACAAGTGACATAAATTTCCCATTATATCAAACTCAAATAAATATAGAAAACCGTAACCGAAGTAGATATACACCATGGCTTTTCTTCTTCTTCAATGATGAGTAGCTATCAGCTTGCTGGCTTGATTTGTCCCACATGCAAATTTCAATCACCCTCATTCACTTTACTAGCATTTTGTTTGTCCAAGACTTTTGTATGTAATAATAGACGTGGCTTAAAATTATTAATTTTGCGTGGTTGAACGTTATTAACATCAAACAAATTTTCAATGATGAGGTGTGAGGTTTTCCATCTCTAATAATAAGGCTTTTGTAGCAATAACAGAATGACAAAATTGGTGCATCATTAAAATTGCTATTTAATTTGTTTCATCCATTTCTTTGGTGCGTCATCTCTTATACATTCTCAGCCTCCATCCGTTCCACTGATCAACCAATAAGCTCGTTATTGGCATGCACACTGAAAAGCTGAAATCGGATCTATAACCTAAAATGCATTGTAACATTAAAATTAATATACATTTTGTCCATAGCATGACATGTAAAAACTGTTCTTGAGAAAAAAAAAATTGTTTAAATTGTGGTTAACAAGTAAAAACTGTTCAAGTGGTCCTTGGTGTTTCTGTTTCTACATCGTTCTTTCATTGAATTATTGGCATTCATGCACATATTAAAGTTAAGCTAATTAGGATTTTAGCTTCTGCAACTACCAGCTTTATCACTCATATTTCCAATTTGACGGCAAAAAGAATTAATCATTTACCGCATGATTATTGCTGTAAAGGATTATTTCTTGCGATGTATTATTCCATATTTTGAATGCAAAAAGAGAAAACAAAACGATTTGTATGTATGCGTGTAGATGGTTAATATAGCACTGTTTCCATACATTATTTTTTAATTACATTCACGTGCTAGCTCCGACGTTATCGATTCAAACGCAATATGTTAAGAGACGTATTGAGATTTTATTTCGTATTAGTCACCCAATAATGTACTAATGTTTTGATTGTTGAATCGTGAAACACATGTGCAAGAATATATCAGAATATTATTTGTATTAATTTCCACTGCATGCTTTTACAACTTCTTGCTAATGATTCAAAGTTGATCTACCATTTACTTCCATGACATTCGATGATTAGCTATTATTAGTTAAATGATTTTTTTATTTTTGAAAGTAAACCCTAGATCGTCCTTTCATTGAATTTTTGACATGCATGCATATATTAAAGTTAAGTTCATTTGGAATTTAGCTTTTGCAACCACCACCTTCTACGCGTGGGAAAAATATGTTACTGGTCAGCTTGTTTGAAGACTTGTCATCTTTTCAAATAAGGACCACATGATTATTATTCCATATTTTGAAGGTAAAAAAAAAAAAAAAACAATTTGTATGTATGTATGTGTGTTAATGGTTTATGTAGTACTGTTTACAACCTTATAAATTCATAAAGAAAAGAAAATGACTGTGTTCGACTGTGTTTTTTTTTAGTTCACAGTGAGGCCCAAAGTCTCTGACTGTGTTTGATTAGTGAGCCCGGCGTGGCGACATTTACTACATAATCTGGGCCCGTTGTTATTTATTATGTGAACTAAAAGACAAAAATTTCAACAAATTTGGAAAATTTGATCTATCCAATTCCACAAATTTGACGTCTTGTAGGACCAAAAAATGTTACTGGATTTTAAAACTCAAGGAGTTAATAAATTTTAAGTGCATCAGGCCTATGTTTGGAAGTACGCCCTTAACATCGCGGAGAGATTAGTTGGGTAAGAGTAAATTGAATGGAACATTTAAATAAAAAAACAATGCTTGACATTTTAATTGAATTTGTAAATCGGCTGCTAAACAGATTGTCGTAGGATCATCACCCTTATAAATGTGCTATGAATGTTCTTCTTCTTTCCCTTAGTTATTATTAATTAGTATTTATTTATCGGTAGGTAGATTGATAGTGTGTATATATGTGTGTGTGTATGTGTGTGTGTATATATATATATATTTGTTTAAAACTCTCTATTTTTTATTTTCTTTTGAAAACAAAGCAATGGAAAATGATAGATTAGGGTAAATTATTCTTAAATGTGGATAAATGGAACTTAGAGATCCCTCCAAATTTTAAGCTCATATATAAAAGTTCGAGACAGCTGAATTTGAACATATAAATTGGAGACGATAGTGTTCAGTTCAGAGTCATTGAGTTTGATCGTAAAATTTGGACTAGTGTGCGACGTCAGCAGCAATATACCCGTCCAATTGATATATATATATACTATTTTGTCTGTAAATCTTTATAGACGAGAGTAATATCATTCATTATTACTTTTGCCGTAATACAAGTTATTTAACAAGCTTTTTACTGGTTATACAACGAATAGCTGCAATGATTTAATTGGTCGGGTCTGTTGTTGACGTGGAAGATAGGGTCTAGCTGAAATGGGCTCGGAAATGAATAATAAGACCCAACTTATTTGTCATGAGCGTGTGTGTATATATGTGTCCCATTGTTGTTCACGGCAAGCCGCTCACAAGCTTTAAACACTTAAAATATATAGGTTTGAAAGTGTGTGTTTCGTAGCGCGAAGACATGGCGTCCAATGTGTTTGGGAACCCAATCACTGACGATACCTTAAAAGCCATGCCTGAATACATAGGCAAAGTAATAACCGCAACTGATAGAGCCCATGTGGCTTTGAAGATGAAAAATGCTGAGAACAAGGACGTCAATGCTCGTACCTTCGTGGAGAATTTGAAATCCAGGTACGGCAATGGCGTTTCCACACTCTGTCTGATTTACAATGCCACTGGAGGCACTCTGAGATTTGTTGGCAGCCATAATTGGTATGGTCGCATTGGAGAATCCCCGTACCCTAACCAGATCGCAAATGGTCAGTGGGGTGCTTATCTTCACGTCAAAACCGCTGTAGTAGCTTCCGGATCGGTTGCGGCTTGTGTGTATCGTGGGGAAAACGCCAGCGGAACTGGACGCGATTGGATGCTGGCATGGTACAATCCATGGAATAGATTATTTAACAACAACAGGGTAAGTGTTACTTAGCTGGCAATCTTATTAAATTCCATGTCATCGCTATTAACTTAATTTAAATTGTTAATGCACATTCAGGTGTATACTGAGATTCGTGCAGCTAGGCACTACGAGACCGATCATTGGAACTATATCTATAACATACTAAAGAACAATGGGCTCTCCTACAGTGATACATGGGGTGGATGTGAGTCATCTGTGAGTAGCGGAAGCAGCACTTCACCAATATTTGAGGGAGTAATGACGCTTGTGGGTGCTTAAATATCAGCATTTGCGTTTCAATAAAGTGTGCTCCTACTGCAAAAATAAGGCTGCGACCTGTGCAGTCATTTATGTTTATTTTGGAATATTAGTGTTTGTTACGACTTTATTATGGATCCATGGTCTCGAATAAAATTTGTCAATTTTAAATTTCATGTAGTGATGATTGTAATTGCGTCGACATGAATGGAAAATTGTCAATTTGGCATTACGTATTGGAATATAATTAGTACGTCCCTACTAGAATGTTTTAAATATTTGCAGATTTGGTTCATATGTATGTCCTCTAATGTGCGAAGTTCTATAACCACTTAAAGCCCAATTGTATTATATCCTTAAGTACTAACTGTCATGTTTAATTACTCCTAAGAAAGTACAGTGTGAATTAAGTTCAAATTAAAAAACAATGTGAGAGGTAGCAGTCAACTCCTTAATACAAGATGCACAGTTAAATAATTCTAATTTAAACAAAATAAGCAACATATAAAGAACATGGAAAATAGTATACACAATGTTATATTGCATGCCCATATCAACATTGTCTAAGTAATTAAGCACGCCAGAAAAAATTGGAGTGCATGTATTACACAGTATGTGTTACAGCTACGTGTCAAAAGTTGTTATGTCATGCCTATGAATAATCAAATATAGGATCTGAGAGTACTGTGCATAACCCACTGGTTCGAGTGCATACATGAATTAGGTCATAACATGTCTCTATGCATTGCCTCACTCATTTGTTTATATCCAATTGAACAAATTTTTAGTTTCAATAGAAATTTTTAGTTTTAATATATGAGAGTACTACAAAAATCACACATATTCCTTTTTTGTTTTACTTCCTATTTATATTCCAAAAGAAATTTTAATCCAAACCCAGTTTAGTTTGTCTTATTTATATATTTTTTTAATCAGTGTTACTGAAATTTCAATCAGTCTCATTCACTTTTCTAGCATTTCGTTTGTCCAGTACAATATAACTTTGTCATTTTGTCAGTAATACTAGACGTGGCTAAAAATTATTAATTTGCTTCATCCACTTCTTTGGTGTGTCATCTTTTACACACTCTCAGGTTCCATCCCTTCCACTGATCAACCGATAAGTTGGTTATTGGCATGCTCACTGAAAAGCTGAAATCGGATCTATAACCTACAATGCATTGTAACATTAAAATTAATATACATTTTGTCCATAGCATGACATGTAAAAACTGTTCTTTGAAAAAAAAAATGTTTAAATTGTGGTTAACAAGTAAAACCTGTACAAGTGGTCCTTGGACTTTCTGTTTCTACGTCGTTCTTTCATAGAATTTTTGACATTCATGCATATATTAAAGTTAAGGTAACTTGGAATTTAGCTTCTGCAACCACCAGCTTTGTGACTCATATTTCCAATTTGACGGCAAAAAGAAAATAATCATTTACCACATGGTTATTTCTTGCTATGTATTATTCCATATTTTGAAGGTAATAAGAAAAAAACAAAACGATTTGTATGTATGTGTGTAAATGGTTTACAACCATACATACATTATTATTATTACATTCAGGTGCTAGCTCCAACTTTACCAATACAAACACAATAAGTGATGAGACGTACTCAAATTTTATTTCCAATTAGTTGGCCAATAATTTATTAGTGCTTTGTTTGTTGAATCATGAAACACATGTGTAATAATATATCATACAATTATTTGTATTAATTTCCACTGCATGCTTTTACAACTTCTTGCTAATGATTATTGAAAGTTGATCTACCATTTACTTCCATGGCTTTCGGTGATTAGCTATTAAATCATTTTCTAAGTAAATTGTGGGTTCCAAGTTGATCTTTAAAGATGACAAATATCATCACTCAATTTTTCAACATTAACCGTTGATTATTGCCACCGTCACATGATTTTTTCCTTCTTCAATGATGAGTAGCTACCACCATGCTGGCTTCATTTCGCCTACATGCAAATTTCAATCAGTCTCATTCGCTGTACTAAAATATTTTGTTTATAACATATTATTTCGTTATTTTGTATGTGGGTAATATTAGACATAGCTTAAACATATCGCTTGTTTACTAAAATTTCTGCTTTGATACGTGCTTAAAGTGAAATATGGGAAAGTATCCACCTAATCTTATGATAGCTCCTCAATGAAAACCTTCCTTGGTATTGATAAAATGGCTTATACCACTTAGTCAACTTTGAAAACCTTCCTTGGGTTTTGATAAAATGGCTTAAATTTAACGACTAAAGCCAAAGTAGCCGTTGTATGCAAAACAAGCTAGGCCAAAGTGTCAATACTCCTGCCCGTAGTATCCTTGGCTGTATTAACAGCTGGAGTAATGCTACATGCACCCAATTCTTTATCGAATCCATTTGCCAAATTATGTGATATATAAAGTGTGTTAAGTAATTAAAAATTAATATAACCTAAATAATAATAAATGTGAACTGTTGATATTGATGCCAATAATGTATGGCCACATCAATATAAGCTGTTAATTAGTAAATCAATTTGAATTATATGGTAAATATTCAAAATATTACAAATATAAATAGACCAAGGTAATAGGTAATAATTTGTATTTGGATGTTTCATATACGTACAGAAAACACATTACGGTGCATGTTACTAAGTGTTGTTATTTGAGATCATAAGTTGCCTAATTCTTATTGCAAGAACAAAACAGTCGCTATTAATATTGAACAGAGAATCCGCATGTGAACTCTTAATATTGAAGCCAATAATGTATCGCTACATCAGTATAAGCTGTCAATTGGTAAATCAATTTGAATTATGGTAAATATTCAAAATATTACAAATATAAATAGCCCAAGGTCCTAGGCATTTTGTATTGGATGGATCATGCACACAAATCATACAAAGGTGCAAGTTAATTAGTGTTATATATTCTTTATTGACTTTGCCCTTTCTCTGGGTAGTCGGTGCACAAATAGAGATTGTAACGTGCCAATTGACCGCTCAAGATTTTACGTCATTGATGATTCAGCAATTTAATTACTGAAAAATATTCTCTCATCATATGTGAGACAGGCCTTACTAAATAATTAAATTATCCTTAAAAAAATAAGTAAATAAATTATCCTTTGTTGGTTTTGGTATAGGGTTGGTGCATGCATGCTACGATAGAAAACAATATGGTCACATGTGCTAATTTTGTAACATGAGTATATTAAATTAAATTTTGTTTCACTTCGTAAGTATTTATATTCCAAAAGAAACTTTAATTCAAAGAAAAATAGACAGTTTAGTTTGTCTTAGTTTCTTTTATCAGTGTTATTGATAGCTTAAAAGAAGACATTTGAAAAAAACAAATGAAAAACAGAGAAAATTGCTAAGCATATATATTTTACTTTTATTATGGTATGTAGTTCGTATAATCAAATTTTTAAAAGCAAAATTGAAAAAAGCTGGTATATTCAATAGTTTAATAATTATTTATTTTGTTATTGAATATGTACTTTGGTTTTTTTTTTTTAAACAATAATTAATATTCTGAGCTTTTGTATTTTAGATGTATTTCGGATATATTCAAAACTTAACACAGAGCTTAAGAAATGAGGAGTTGAAATTTGCGAAGCGTTGGTGCATCATCTAAGCTTTTAATTTTGTGCATCATTAAAAATTGCTATTTAATTTGCTTCATCCATTTCTTTGGTGCATCATCTCTTATATATTCTCAGGCTAACCAATAAGCTCGTTATTGGTATCCTCACTGAAGAGCTGAAATGGGATCTATAATCTAAAATGCATTGTAACATTAAAATTAATATACATTTTGTCCATAGCATGACATGTAAAAACTGTTCTTGCAAAAAACAAATTGTTTAAATTGTGGTTAACAAGTAAAAACTGTTCAATTAGTCCTTGGAGTTTCTGTTTCTACATCGTTCTTTCATTGAATTATTGATATTCATGCACATATTAAAGTTAAGCGAATTAGGATTTTAGCTTCTGCAACCAACAGCTTTATCACTCATATTTCCAATTTGACGGCAAAAAGAAATACTCATTTACCACATGATTATTTCTGTAAATGATTATTTCTTGCTATGTATTATTCCGTATTTTGAATGCAAAAGGAGAAAGCAAAACGATTTGTATGTATGGGTGTAGATTGTTGATATAACACTGTTTACAACCTTACATGCATTATTATTTCGTATTAGTCAGCAAATAATTTATTAATGTTTTGATTGTTGAATCATGAAACACGTGTGTAATATACATATACATATACATACATATATATATATATATATCAGACAATTGTTTGTATTAATTTCCACTGCATGCTTTTACAACTTCTTGCTAATGATTATTGAAAGTTGATCTACCATTTACTTCCATGGCATTTGATGATTAGCTATTAATTAAATGATTTTCTATTTTTGAAAGTAAACCCTAGATCGTTCTTTCATTGAATTTTTCTAAGAGCTTCTGTTTCTAAATCGTTCTTTCATTGAATTTTTTAGATGCATGCATATCATAAAGTTAATCTAATTTGGATTTTAGCTTCAGCAACCACCACCTTCTGCACGTGGGATAAATATGTTACTAGTCATTTTGTTTGAAAACTTGTCATCTTTCCCAAGAAGAACCACGTGATTATTGTTCCTTATTTTGAAGGCAAAGGGAAAAACAAAACGATTTGTATGTATGTGTGTAAATGGTTGATGTAGTACTGTTTTCAACCTTGCATACATTATTCTTTATTACATTCAGGTGCTAGCTCCAACTTTATCAATACAAACACAGTAAGTTACGTGACGTCTGAGAACTTTTTTGCTTTCTCTAAAAAAAAAAGAAAAAAGAAAAGAAAAAGAAAAAAAAAAGAAAAGAAAAGAAAAGAAGATAAGGCATTGCTGTAATTGAAAAAGATACAACAAATGAAGCAACATTATTATTATTATTGATAACCATAATAATATTCTAACGATCAACATGTCCAAAGTAAGGAAAATGGAGTTTCAGCCTGGTTGGCATATACGATTCAGCCTGAAGCATTGAACACCAAGTTAACATTATTTTGGAGTATGTATTAGATGGTTGTAATCTCTACAAGTTATTTAATGGTTGTATTCATATAGTCTATATATATCCTACCTGAATATATATATATATATATATATATATATATATATAGAAGGATAATGTTGTATATATTAATTCAATTTAGACTCTAAATTAGCAATTGGTGCCTAGAGACATAAGGAAGCTTGCAGATTAATTAGATAGCTAATAGGGTCCTTGCAGCTGTCTAACAATGTTTTTGGACCCTTCCAATAAGACATCTTTGCCCAACCTTTTGTCACTCATATTTCCAATTTCTAATAAAGATTGTCCTCTTACTCCGTTGTCCAAAAAAAAAGTAAAACACAATCAATTGTATCAAATCTTTTTAAAATATTTAAAAACGTTTTAATTAATATTACAGACATTAATTCAACTCACCAAATTAAAAGAATCTCTCTCTCGTGAAAAAAAAAATAAAAATTTATATATATGATATTGATCTTTTTCATTTCTCTCTTTCCGTTTAATTAATTTCATTCCCTCTTTATTCATATCTCTCCTCGCGGAACAAATTTGATCCAATAATTAATAAAATAACATTTGATTCCAAAACAAGATGAGGAATTCCTTGATTCATCACTTAATAATTTCATCATGAATTTGGATCCACCATGAAAAGAATTAATTTTTGCATGCATTTTTGTAATTGTGAAGGTGATCGATATCTTTCCAATGTCATTGGTTCAGATCGATCAGTCATTTATGCTCTTCCTCAAATTGGATAAGTTTGAAATTAGTTATTAAATGACTTTGGACAGTTTTACTCAAATCATAAACTTTTATTTATTACCACCTCGAATAAACAAGGCTTATTAGCAAGCAAACACAACATTATATGTGATACAAAGGTGCACGGTCCTAAGTGATTGGATTCAGGAGCTGACACTCAGCTTGTTTTGTCTTAGTGATACGCAATTTGACGAGCAAGAGCTGCTCCATCGGGCATCGATACAAAGTGACAGTGATGCCCATCAGTGCTCAGAGGTGGTGAAACACCAGAGCATGAAACCAAATCAATCAACCAGCTCCCACCACAGTTTTCCTGCTTCTCTACATCTTTCAGGTCCTTGAATTCTGCGGGAAAATCAAACTTCCCTTGATACCTGCACAATATATTAATAAACGCATTAGGATTATAAAACATATAATACACAAATCATGACAAAAGGATACCAATATATTACTAGTACGTTTGCATTAGTTTCTCAAATGACACATTTGATGCGTTGAGCATCTTCGAGAGCTCTTTGATTCCAATGCCTCCAGACTTGGTGTTGTATGCCAACATAGCCTTATTGTACTCTTCAACCTCCTTTCCAACACGTTGGACTTGGGTTCCATTCTGAGGATCCATCTCTTCCATGGAAGAGATAAGGGAATTGACATGGTCGTTGATCTTGTCAAGGTGCTCCTTCCTCAGTGTCATGTTGCGCACGGTCTGAAGTGCGTTGTTGATGAAGGTTTCTGTGTTTGAGAAGATGTCAGCAGCAATAGGAGCCCGGACGTTGTCGTTCTGAAACTTTGTCTTAAGTTTACCGACATCATTGAGGATGCTCATCACCGACTCGTAGTTAGCTCTACAATCGCTTAGGTACTTGACGCGTTCCGGTTCAGAGTTGAATTTCATTTTTGCATGTTCAGTGCTTCTTGTTTGTAAAGAAGCTCGGCGAGTTGCCGGAGCTTCTCATCCTTGAGGAAAACTAGGCTGTAACCCATTTTAGAGATGGTGAAGAAAGGAAAGGAAGGCAGCGCACCGATATGGTAATAGGTTGGATGGGTATTTAAAGCTGCAATAGCATCTAGGACATGTTTGGTTTGGGCTATGCTTTTGAGATCCTTAAAACCAGAAGTTATATAGATATAAATGAAATCAATAATAATTGCTCTCACAACTTATGTGTTGGATGATTCAGCAAGTGAAATAATCAAAATAAATTCCAAAAGAAAAGTTTTAATTAAAAATTGAAAAAAATATATAGCTTATTTTCTTTCTTTTTTTCAAAGAAATATATATAGTTTTTTCTTTTTTACAAAATATATATAGCTTTAAGTTATATATATGTTATGCAAAATCCAAATTTCCACGTAGTGCTTTTCGAGTTTGACCGCCTTTGGGATAACTTTTGCTTTTTGGCAGTAGAAGAAGAGAAATAGAAGCTACAATTTTGCAATTACTGTTTAACAATATACTTACGCATGATATAATTATCTGGTTATTATGTAATAAAAGCGTAAATTAAATAGGTATTGTGAAAGTTTTATTAAATATTTAAAAAAATTCACTTGTTTTTTCAGCAGAATTTTTTGGAGAAGTGGCCCCTCCTTCAAAGAGGAAGCTCTTCTAAAAATTTAGCCAAATCTCTGTCAAAAGCTCCTTCTAACCGTAAAAGCTATATTTTATTTTTTCAATTAACATATTGACAAGGTAACAATGTACCAAAAAAAATATTGACAAGGTAACATATAAGACAACGGTATATATTTTTTAATGCATTAGTTTAATATTAACACGTGACAATATTGTTTATCAGATCAAGGCCCTGCTTGTTTGGTCTTTAAATAGTACCCAAACACACCCCAATCCGCATATCCACACCTACATTAAAAGCATTTCACTCTTCCTCTTTCCTCTTTCTTGCCCTCGCTTCACTAATGGCGGCCGACCTTGTTTTCCTAAAAGATGAGAAGCTTCGTATTCTTGCGGAGCTTATTTACAAACAAGAAGTGCTCAACATACAGAGCCTCATCTTAGGGTCAGAGGCCGAACGCGCGCGTGGCGTACCTCAATGATTGTAGATCCAATTACTTGACCCAAACGAGCCTCCTAACCTCCAGTGCTGAATTGAAGACCAAGTTCCAGAACGACAGCGTTCGTTCTCCTATAGCTGTTACCATCCATGCTTATACAGAAAGCTGCATCAACAACGCACTTCAGATCTTCCAGAACTATACCGTGCGCAAGGACTATCTTGAGAAGATCCACGAACATGTCCAGCATCTTATCACTTCACTGGAGCAGTTGGACACTCAGAATGCAGCTGATGTTGCAGCTCTGGCCACGCAAGTTGAAGACTGCAACAAGGCTATTGTCACTAACGCTGTCAAGTATCGAAGTCCAGCTTCACAAGAATTCTCAAGACTCCTAAAGGCTCAGAATATTACGTTCGAGAACCTTGTGCAGACGTATATTATTTATATCGCGTCTACAATTTTACTTATAGATGTATGTATGCATTTGTAATTAATCTAATCGTATGTGTATGTTTTCCTTTTGTAGGTACCAGACGAAGCTTAGTATTACAGGGCAATTCAAGGACCTCGATGATGTTCAAAAGCCAGAGGTAAAGATTACAACTCATTAATGGTTCGGGTTTAATACATTTAAGTACCCTTTAGTGAGGCCAAATTTTTATTTAAGTCCCTCTGGTTAATTTCTAATTAAAATCAGTTATGTTCCTCCCTCCAAATTTCCCCAAATTTTGACATAAAAATATAACTGCACCATCTATCCAAATTTTCAGTACATAAGGCAATTGGTATAAAATTTGAGGAGGGGGCTCTAATTCAATCAAATTGAAAACTAAAATGACTCAGTTAAATGAAAAAAATTTAATAGGACTAAAAGGTACTACAAGTGTATTAAATCCAATTAAGGAGTTGCCATAATCAGTTATCAATAATACTGAGCACCACCTTGTTTAATTATCAACTTTTTTATAGTCACTCCTTAAGTAATAGTGTTTTATTCCCTTGTAACAGCTTCATTGATATTTTATTTAGGTAACAAGTTTATCCATCCATGTTTATTGGAATTATTTGTCTCATCCTCTGTTTGACAAGTAAAATTTTGCCACATTGACTTGACAAATTTTTTATAATAATAACGGATGTTAGGTTTCCTTCATTATCTAAACAAAACACAACTCGACGAGGAATTGTGTTAATAATAATAATAATAATTATAATAATAATAATAATAATAATAATAATAATAATAATAATCATAATAATAATAATAATAATAATAATAATAATAATAATAATCCATCATTTGCTTTCTCAGAATTTTTTTAGTCTCTCAGATATAAAATATTGTTACGAAAAATATTGTGCAAGCTACGCCTAAAAGCTTTGAACATATATATATATATATATATATACACACATATATATTTATATATAGTAGCTTTAAAATATACAAATATATTTATTTCTATATATACACTTATATATATATTTATATATTATATAGCTTTCAAATAATATATAAAACTCGATGGTAAGAGTAAATTTTATTATTAAAATAAAATAAATGCATCACAATCACACATAATTAAGCATTTTACATCAACCACAATACTGCATATAAGTATACCACATACATTACAACAATTATCACCTACTGTGGCAATGCAAATTTATCATTGAATTCTAATTTTTGTCACTGTATTTATGTATGTGACAAAAATCAATCGTCATTACGTTAACACAAAAAAGCATACGCTAATTCTACTTTTGTGATATAAAATGGAAGTCACTGATGCCCATTATATTGTGATCCTCTCTTTTTTTTTTTGGGAAAATTTCTTGATCCTCTCCTTGATTTCACTACACAGCAGCAATTTCATAAATCCTCAGCATGATGATCAGAAAATTAATTTTGATACCATTTCAAATAAATATACAACAAAGGGAATAATTGGTAGCAAAATAGTAAGATGCAGAGAATGCGAAAGACATAAGGGGATATTGGTTTTAGAAATTCAAATGATAACAGGAAGACAGTCTGACCTTTCTAATTAGATCAAGAATATCCTGATTATCTATTAACTCTATATAACTCCAATCGATTTCTTCTTTTGTGTATTCTTCTTGCTCCATCTTGAAAACATGCTGTAGAACAAAAATATTCCAGTAAATTAAGTCAGCAGAAATAGTTCAGAAAATATAGGAAGACCAAAGAACAACAATTATTGCTCCAACTTGGTTGAAATGTTGCTGCAGTTTTTCATTTGTCAAATTGATACAGAATTGCTCAAAGCTGCCAAACCATTTAACAGTTCAGAAATGATAAACATCGGCAGATTGAAAGACAAGAATAAAAAAGGGCCACGAGTATAACCTAAAAACAATAATAAAGCTCTATAGCAAAGACCTCCACAACAAATGTATGATGCAATACCATCAAGGAAGGAAGAGGGAAGGGTGATGGAGAGAAAAATAGGAGAGGAAAAAATTGAAAGAAGATCAACAAGGAAGAAACAGTAGAGTCTATTTACTTACCATTTCCAACGCCCAAACATAAAATAAGTAACAGTGAGGCCTTTTCATATATAGCCAAGTCCAATAAAATAATGGAAACCCCAAATATTAAAAAGAAACCTTAATAAAATAAGATAATTCATAAACTAAAATAAGGTTTAAATGCATTCTACTAGCCTGCAGTTTAAAATTTTACAATGTAGACCCTCACCCTCTAGTATATAATCTTTTAATTAACATCTCCAACTTAGGTATTTAGTAAAATGAAAGGTCATCAGAAACAGTGCTTTATGAAATTTGCCAAAATAAAGTTTCACATTTTTTCCTTTCTTATGTCTGATTCCTAGCAAACATAAAAGATAATATATTGATGCAACAACTAATTCATGCACTGCTTTGCTTTTGTCAAATGAAAAATATGAACTGGACAATCGACAGAAGGGAAAATATTACATGGCATTACACAGCTCTTCCTGTCAATCTCATTTGGCTCTAAATTAAATGAAATTAAGGCTACATGTAGACTTGTCTTTATCCTTAAAAATTTGAAGAAGGTTCTGACTTAGTAACAAGAACCAAACCAAATGGCATTCTAAAGCTTCAGAATTGGTTTTCCATAGAAGATGGAAAACTTTTTAGGATCCAAACAAATTCCTATAGCCAAATTATTAAACCAAAAATAGGATAACGAAAAGCTAATTTGGACAAATAAATATGGTTGCTCAACTAATACTTTTATTTATGCCTCCGGTCAAATCTTTTCTTCTACAAAGAGATCATCATCGTACATTTAGTAGTAGTTACAATCAGTGCAAATATTGGAACTATCACCTTATGAAATCTTGAAACTAAGCCTAAACTTTGACAGAGATTCTTTTTTATTGTCAAGTAATAATCAAGTTTGATATCAATAGAAACATACATGTCCTCTCCCCATTTCTTGAATTGCATTCTGAAATATTTGCTCACTACTTCCAGTCTCAATCAGTTGGTCAATTGTCTAAGGCATTCATTAAAAATTGTATGATTAAGAATTATCCAATTTAGCTAGAGTTCAAATTCTATTATCAGGATTCAAGCTTACCTCCTCATCTGGTCTGCTACCAGTAACTGTAAAATCATAATTAAAACAAAGTGCAGCGAATAACAATAAGATCAACTATATGAAAAAGAATGACATTGCAAAACCAATAGTACCTGTAATGAGTCTTCTCTTGACAACATGCTAAAGACAAAATGGGTTCCATAATTGGCAAAATTGATGCACCACAACAAAATTATCAATCCCCAAGTCCAAGCAGGTGAAATATGCTTATGCTTATGCTTTCTCTCAATTTAGTTGTCACCTAGGAATTAAAACATGACTTCACTATGCAGACTGGCCATTGATTGAATCACAATAGTAGCATAAAATAGCTAGTAAATATAGAACTTCCAAGATAGAATCACAATTTGAGAGCCAGCAAAGTTGCAACGATAAGTAAACTACAAATCAAACATATTTCAATTTATTGAAGCAGAAAAATCAAACTATACCACTCAATTGAGAATGGCAGAACAAGTGGGTTGAACTGAGGTCGAATTTCGAAAATCCCAATACTTTTCCCCAGAGGAAAAGAAAATACCAGTTTCAAATCTCATTTCTTATTCATCTAATTCCCTCCAGTCATCTCAACAACAAAAGGGTAAACGGGCAGTCATAAAAAGATCATGGTATCCCTAAAACGTAAAAACATCAAAGTCATCATCACAAGTACGACAAATCCAGAAAATACAGCCAACCAAAGCGTCCTTAAACAGAGAATTAACAACCCAAAATCCATAATTTCAAATTAAATCATTTCATCAATCAGACCCAATCATCTTGGGGGCAGTGCCAATTTACAATCACAAACGTACAAAACTGAATTGAAAACCAAAAATTAAAGAAAGCAAGTCGTTAATTTCGAACATAATCAGAACAACGTCCACTAAATAAGGCAATTTAACCATATCCATCACCAAAAAATTAACCCAATACAACAACCAAACAGTCAATTCATGGAAAAGTGATCTTCGATCCCTAACCTTCCCAGATAGGAATTGAAGACGGGAAAAGTGAGACCATTCCAGCATGTTGTAGAAAAGGAAACAGAGGAAAACAACCCATCTATGAAGAAACAAGAGAGCGAGCAACTTTCCCCCATGAAAGCAGCTTGACCATCAAGCCTCACATGCGATATCGCCACGTTCGACGGCGGCCCACCTGGGGCCCTCACGAACTCCGGCCGGTCCCACTGGAGCATCTTCCACTGCGAGTAGATGTCAGGGTGCATGGGATTGTCGAAAACCCTCACCGTCGGTACGAACTATTTCTGCACAGCGCCGAAGCAGCAAACCAGAGATGGGTCGTCGTACGGAAAATCTATGCCGTCGTCGCAATCTTCCAATTCAGCGTCTGGGTTATTTTTTTTGGAGTTCCTGTTGCTTGAGAGAGTGATTTGTGTTGAAGCAGTTGATCGATTTCAGGACGAGTATGACAATTGCGTTGGAGGGGATATAGGGGAGAGATGAGAGAAGGAGAAGGGGTAGAGTTAGGGCTGAAGATGTTGTAAAACGACGTCGTGTAATTGGTTTTTCCCTGTTTTTCTTTATTTTTTCGTCAATAAGAAATTATAAATTATAAATTATGTCCAATTACATTTGTCATAAATATTATAATATAAAATTGACCAAAAATATAAATATTTTTAGTAATAATCTATAAAATTTTATCACAAATTAGTTACAAATTTGAATGGAAAAATGTCCCTCCAAAAAATTTACACATTTTGTAATAAAAAGTTAGAAATTTAATTTGATACAATTTTATCTGCTTCAATATTAAACACGGATTTTTGTTACTAAATTTATATTTTTTGTGACAAATTATTTTCTAACACAAAAATTTATCACAATACGGCATTTTATAGAAATTATAATGTTTTCTTTTTGGAAAACTATTAAGGAAACGTAATTCAAGAGAAATTACTCAGCCTTTTACATAATTCAGGAAAATAATTTCTTTTTTAAAAATTATATAAATGATTTACAATGTTGTTTGCTTGTTTAGACATGCATTTTACAAGTTATAATTTCTAATGCGTAAATAAATGTTTCAAAAAATAGAAAAAAAAAATTAATACAAAAATTAATTGAGCTAAAGAGGACTTGGGCTGGGATTTGGGGTGGGCTGAACTGGGCTTAAAAGGCTGCTGGATAGCTTATAGAAGAAAGAAAATTTATAAAAAAAAAAAATGGAGATACACGGGCTGCAGCATTACTTTTTTTTTTTTTTTTTTTTTGGTAAAAGGAAAATGCAATCAACCAGGAAAGGAGAACACACAAAAACCTCCGGAATAGGAGGATTACAGCGAAGCAGAACACTGCTCTGCTTAGTTATGTAGCATTACAGTCATGCGGCAACCTACAGTGAAGTTCTTAGACTAGCTCGGCTTGCTGAATATAATTTTCCTGAAGATGACACAAAGTCCGAATCCACTGAGCATAGCGATGGAGAGGATGTTCGAATATGGTAATGAATCTGGGAAATGCAATGGTAACATAGAAAGAGGCAGAGTGTATGCATGTTTTTCCTGTCACTATAAGAAAATCGGGTTTCAGTTACGAAATCTTTGCTATAAATTTTATTTTCGTAGTATAATATTAATATTTTGTGACGAATAATAATTCGTATCTAATTTAGTAGAATTAATTACGAGTCGACCTACGTAACTAATTTTCGTAAAAAAAACTTAAAATTCAACTTTTTTATGATATTTAGCTATGAAATGCTTGTTACAGTTTTTTTTTTCATACCTAGAAGGCTATTGTATTTTGTTACAAAGTTTGATTTCGTAATTAATAGTTGAGAAATTACTTAGCGACTTATTTTTTATATTGGGTTTTAACAGTTATAAATATATTTCTTTACTAAATAATATTTAATAAAATATAATATTACTTTGAAAATTGCTGATGTGGCTTATATTTTATAACAGCAACGAAATCAAGTTTATTGCAAATTGATATGAAATAAAAATTAAATATTATTTTGAAACAAAACTATATTGTTTATTTATTTCAGTCCTAAATTCTTCCCTTCCCTCTTGCTCTCACTGTAAAAGGGTGTTCTGGTGACTACCCAGTCCACCTCTTCAATCCTAACCAATGAGTTTAAGAGGTTTCATTTTTATTTATTTATTTTTGTAGTCGGGATGCGTGGTGGAATTTGAAGAATTTGTTGTTGGTGTTGAAATCTTCACTCAATCCCCAAAATTGCATAACTCGTCAGTGGGTTTTCTTAAGGAAGAAGAGCGGTCATCAAGAGGAAAGGCAGGAGGGAATACAAAACTCGGGTGCTCGGCAGTGGCTTCCCAATGGACATCTACTTAGTTGAAAATAGACATCTACTTAACAATGTCTATTAAATCCACGTTAACCATGACAGACTTTTGTAGAAGTTGTCTTTCCTATGCGGCAACTTTAATGTAGCAATTCACATATATCCCTATTGAAGATGCTCTTGATGATTTAATTAGTACCAAATCTACCGCAGCCTTTATTGTCTTTGCCTAGGGCTACAAGAATAAGTGTAAAAAAAAAAATTAAAAATTAAATATGCAATACTTCTATGTCTATCTTATAGATTTAATCATATAAATATATGTTATATTTATATGGTCAAACCATTAAATACTCAATTTACAAATCTTATATTAATCCATAAGAAAAAACACACTTTCTTACACGTATATCTCTTTCTATCAATGTTGTGCTAATTTGTGTGGAAATTGATTGTTTATTATAAATTATTATTACTACTCGTACATATTTATAAACATTATTATATAAAAGCATTTTAAACTTAAACTTGACTAGCTACTTGGAGACTTTTATTCTTTTCCACATGGTTTGAAAATACACTTAACAAAATAAGAGTACAGCTATTTAAAATAATTTATATTGGAACAAATATATCAGCTTTCAATCAATATAAATATATCACGTGATTTATATTACCAATTAAAATTGTGATTAAAAGCTTTATTAACTTAACCGAACATAAGCTAGTCAATTTATGTGACCAAACATTATCGATCAAATATAGAATATCAGATAACACTCCTGACACTGCACAACACTGAATTTTATAAGAAATATCTCTGTACCAATACAAACTCATTCTTCCCTTTTCACCCAGAGAAATTCCTTACTATATTCAGAAACAGGATGAACTATAAGAAACACATTGGAAAAACTTGTCTCATCTCAACCAGAATCCCATAATTGACCAACCCATCTATGCCTACATAACAAAAAGAACGAACATTTCTTTGTACCCACATAACAAAAACCAATAACAATTAGAAAAAACAATGCCTATAATAGATTTGCTTCAAAAGGGTGATAAATTCTCAGTTAGAAACACACACGGAGAGAAAATACCATATTTCGTATACAAAACGATAAACAAATACCATATTCATCATGAAAAATTCATGAAAAATATGGGCTGAAATACATGTTGGAATATTTATACATGAGTTAAATAATCAATATCATATCACAATATTATAATTTATATATTTGATATTTTGGTCTATAATAAGTTTGGACACCAATGAGTATTATTTGAGATTTATGTGCTATTTCTATTTAAATTTAATTAACTTATTAAATTAAATTTATCCATTTTGTAAAATCTACTTCTGTTTGATAAAGTTTATATTTTCTAATAAAGTATATTTTCTACTTTATATAATTTTATTATTATTATTATTATTATTATTATTATTTATTTATTATTAATTAAATATTTATATATATAGATAAGAGCATGTGGGCTATTGTCGGTTGGCGTTGTTTAGAGAAACACACGGTTTTTACTCTCAAAAAGCAGACATAGTGGGTTTTAGGGTTTTACACAGGGCATAGCATATATCATCTATCTCTTGTAATTTTTCTTCTTCTAATCATGATTTTTAGTTCCAGTAATTATCAAGGTACACTTTTCATGTTTTATTGTTAAATTAATGATGAGAATTCAACAATTGGTATCAGAGCGGTTTAATTTAGCATAAAGCTGAAAAATTTCAGGCAAAGTTTTGTTTTTGCTATGTATCTTGATTTGAGCTATGTTGAAGCATGGAATCATGTTTGTTGTGATGATTTTGAACTCCATCAAGCTTTATTCAGCCAATTTTGAGCTAAAATATTAAAATTACTTTCGGGTACTTTTTTTGGCAAAATTGAGAAACTTTTTGTTCAAGTTTTTAAACAAAGATTTGGCTCAGATTGATATTGCGAATTACAAGAGGATGGATTGAGGAGTAAAAAGCCCTCAAAAATCATGGAGATTGGAGACCAATTTTCCAAATATTTTTCGGGTTTTCATATTTTAGGGTTTTTCATTTTTGAGCTCTATATAGACATGTTTTGAACAAATTAAAGCCATAGATTCAAAAAAATAATTTTAAGGCTCTTTAGTTTCGAACCAGGGCCCTTCTGGTGTGAAATGGCGCCCACCACCATTACAACAACTTCTTGTCCTGTGAATGTGTTGCATTATTTTGAATTATTAACAATTCTGATTGTTTAATTGGACCCTAGATGCTTGATTTCCAATTTGAACCCGTGCTCTTCTGGTATGAAATGGAGCCCTCCACCATTAATGCAACTTATTGTTTGGCTGTCGTTGTGGTTTTTCTTAATTTATTTAGAATTGTAGTTGTTTAATTGGACACAAAATGTTTCGTTTTCAATTAGAAAACGTGTCCTCTCACTGTAGGTTAATTACTGTTACCATCAAGGCCAATTTTGTTATGCATAAACTTTTAGGCTGTTTTTGATTTATTAATATTTCTGATGGTTATTTATTTGGGCAAATTTTATATATTATGGTATATTTTAATTTTAGACTATTTTCTGTTGCCCAAATTATATTGTTAAGCATTTTGAACACTTTTGTGATTGTTTATTATAATCCTAAGTGTGCTATGACAATTATAAGCACTTGTGTGATTGCGTATCGTAATCCCTTGTGTGTTAGATTGTCTTTGCAATATTGTTATTAATTAAATATATTGAGGAAGATTTTTTGAGAATTTTGTTTTATCCTATTTTGTAATTTCTTCTTTATATTTAATTGTGAATTTTTTAACTGTGGGTTACACCCATTTTTGGCTCATAATATTTTGTTAATTATGAACCTACTTGCTTTAAATATATTGGAAGAAACTTTGGGATTTTGATATTCTAATTCAGTTTTGTAATTTCTTCCAATTTATGAAAATTTTATTAATATCATTTTTTAAAATTGTTTTGCCACCTAATTTATAAGTATTTTATTATACTAATTATAAATTTGCATATTTGATTGAAACAAATTTTAAGGGTGGTAAAATTCTCACATTTTTTGTTATTAAATTTTGTTGGGTATTTATTTATCATCATATTTTAATAGTATTTTATGATTATTTTCATACACTTAATGGTTTAATTGACAAGATTAAATGCCCATATAAATATTTTTATTAAAATATTTATTTAGGCATATTGACTATGTTTTATTTAATAATTGTGAGATATTAACAGTACTAAGTGTTTTGTAATTGCCTATTGTAAGTCAAAGCATGTCAAATTGTATTTTGTTGTACTTTTAAGGCAAGATTTTTAATTTGTATATGAGACATTTTGCATTAGTCTCATTTTTAATTAATTAATATATATATATATATATATATATATATATATATATATTTGATATTGTTGATCATGAATCTCTAATATGTAGTTCTACATATTTGTGTGTCTTATCGACACATTTATATGTATAACTATTTTGAACATATATTTTGTATGAGATTTTTATTGTCATATACTATTTGATTATGCCATCCAAGTGGGAGAATTATTGGATTTAGTGGACTTGGCATAATCAAATTGACAATTAGATAAATATATTCTATGATTAAATTTATGTTGAATTATTATTTCTCCCACTCATATTGTTAATTTTTTAAATGTGTCATATAGTAAATCATTTTATATTGTATTGAAATGATTAAGACACATTTTGTGATATATAGTACATGTATTATCGAATCATTTTGATGATTATATTGTTACTATTATGAGCACTTATTTGGTTACCTTTCGTGATCCTTAAGTGTGTTAAATTGTTTTTATAAATTATTATTTCTCTCATATATTTTTAATTTTATCTGTTAAAGAATTGTTGCTAAGGTTCATACGGGTAATTAAATTATCCTATTGATGATTAATTACTTAGTAGGATGCTTAGGAAGGTTAGGGAATTAGTTGATTGATTGCCCTTTCATTGATGTGAGTTTTATATTTAAATAACTCTAGTGTGCAATGGTCATTTGGTTTTAGATCATTGGATTTTGAGGAGCGAGGAAATGAGCAATCAACATGATCTTGTTTTACATGCATATTGTTATTGATGTTATTTCCTTACTCATGAGCAATCTTACTTTTGTCTGCCTATTGTTGCAATGCTAATAGTAAATGGAATTAATTTTGAATGAAAATAAATCTTTCATTACAAATAGGACATTGGTTAAGGTAAGACTTGAGTTTTAAGACTGATATGTCTGCAAAGTCTAAGTCTATCGGAGTTAATAAACTTTTTGATTAACAATGTCTATTCCTGATTTTTTAAAGATTATGAGAGGAGAGATTTATTGAAGTGATTCTTATACATCTATATTAATAGCATATGGTATGTTGTAGCCATACTCATTTTTATATTTATTATGAGCGTGTTGGCATTTGAGAGATCTTGGATTTAAGCATTTTGGTTGGCTATTTTGAAAATCCTAAGATATTTTGGAACACCAAAGATCTTATGTTGATGTATCGGCAAACCAACATCTTGATATAGTTGGATTTTGTAACGTCGATTATATAGGCTATATGAATATTGTTTTTTGTGGCCATTTTATTATGGCAAGAAGAACTATTTTTTGAAAAGTGTAAAAAATACTTAATAGTTTCTTCATTTATAAAGACAACATATTTAACGTGTTTAGAGGCTATTTAGTTGTGAAATTAAATTTCAACATTAAGAGTAGACTCTATTTTGGTGGCTGAAATTGTTTTATGATAATTTCACAATTTATTTTCTCTTGAAACTATTAGAGGTATGATCAACCTCAATTCTATTGAAGTTAGTTCTATTTTGTTAAAGAGAAATGTATAAAATTCCTTATTTTGTTGAAGACACGTAAATTTGTAGGCATGAAACCAATAATAATATTTGAGGTCAGTGGGAGTAGTTACATATTTTCACATTATATGTTATTGGTATATTACTCGCTTCTATGACACTAATTTATTGGTTGAGACAAAGTGCACGTTAACTCTTTATTTATATGAAATAAGCCTTTTATGTTTAAGGCATACAGATATTTCAAAATGTGGTTAATAGGGTACATAATGGACATATTAGTACACCAACATTTTGATATAATTGGTTTTTATGATGCTAATTTTGATAACTGTATAATGGTATGAAATTGATTACATACTATTTTAAGGTTATAGGAGTTGTATTTTGAAAAGTGTCAAGTACACTTACAAAGTCCTAATATGTGGCAATTTTGAATTTGTAATCATACTATATGATTGTAGAATTAAATTTCAGTTTTCGAAGTTGTTTTACTTCATTTTGATATAGCTGAAATATTTTGTAATAATTTTACAATTGAGTTTTCTCTAAGAATATTTATGTGAAGTTCTATTTTGTTAAGGAGAATATAACAGTCTATATTTTTTAATGCATTTCCATGAAAAGTATGCTAGCAAATCTACTAATACAAGGCTTGCCCATTATAATGTTTAAATAGGATTGTTGAAAGCCTTAGTTGTATTTAGTTAGTGGGAGCTATTTGTTATTGCATAAATAGAGTATATTGCATACTATGAGGCTAGTTGTAATGCTATGTGGTTGCGGAATTTTATTTCAACTTTAGGAATTGTTGATTCAATTTCGAAACCGCTTAAATTATTTTGTGACAATTCTGCAGTAGTAACTTTCGTTACGAACATTCGAAGTATTTCTCGTTTTGAGCACATTAAGGTGAAGTTCTATTTTTGTTGAACAGAAAGTAACAGAGTCTCTTATTGATGTGAGACATATTTTGACACATATCATCCTTTCAGATCTATGAACCAAAGATTTACCGATTGCAGTGTTTCAAGAACACATATCCCGACTACTCACCGGACGACTCGGGATACCACCAATGACAGAGAGAAGGTTTGATCCTCCAGACCCCGTCACCGTCAACATTTGGTTGTACGTCGATGTATTGATAGTTTTCACCGTTCTAATACTCTATTTTTCTCTAGCTCTTCACCCGACTGATAAACAACCACACATTTGCCATCGCCACCAGAGTTGCAGAGGTGCAGCTGCAGCTTCACCGTGTAGCTGTGGATCCTCAGGTGAGACGTGGGATTCCACACAACAGCTATGCCTGTGAGCTTCCGTACAAAGAGAAGATATGCGCTTGCTTTCAGTACGAGTTCACAACTGGTGACTCTGTCTCCACAATTCCTAGTTGTGGAGTAGCAATTTTCTTTAAGAACATTCGAAGTATTTCTCATTTCGAGCATATTAAGGTGAAGTTCTATTTTTGTTAAACAGAAAGTAGCAGAGTCTCTTATTGATGTGAGACATATTTTGACACATATCATCCTTGCAGATCTACGAGCCAAAGACTTACTGATTCCAGTGTTTCAAGAACATGTATCCCGAATGGAATTGTCGAATGCCTAAGGAATTTTGGATTAATGAAAGTATATTTTGATAAGGATTACTAATGTTGAAAAGATTGCTATTATTATTGCAAATCCTTTGTGAATCAAGTAATAAATGTTTGTTTTGTGAGATCATTGTTATTAGTAAATGTGATGGTATTTATACATTTCTATCGACTAGTAACACAAGTATGTGAGACATTTTGATTAGTTTTACTATTGTGTAATATTTTGATCAATTAAGCCTTTTGTAAATCTCTAATATAAAATTATACATATTTATGTATCCTATCGATATATTTATATGTATAATTATTTTGTTCATATATTTTGAAAGAGATTTTACTGGCTATGATTATGTAGATATTTTGTTATTTGATTATTCAATCCAAGTGCGAGATTGTTGGAATATTTATATGTGGAGTTGAATAATCAATATCATATCACAATATTATAATTTATGTATTTGGTATTTTGGTCCATAATGAGTTTGGTCACCAATTAGTATTGTTTGAGATTTATGCGCTACCATGTTTAAACTTAGTTGACCCATTAAATTAACTTTATCTATTTTGTAAAATCTACTTCTGTTTGATAAAGTCCACATTTTCTAATAAAGTATATTTTATACCTTATATAATTTTAATATTATTATTATTATTATTTATTTTTTATTAATTAAATATTTCTATATATAGATAAGAGCATGTGGGTTGTTGTCGGTTGGTGTTGTTTAGAGAAACACAGGATTTTTGTTATAAAAAAGCAGACATAGTGGGTTTTAGGGGTTTTACACAAGGGCATAGCATATATCATCCATCTCTTGCAATTTTTCTTCTTCTGGTCATGATTTCTAGTTCCAGTAATTATCAAGGTACACTTTTCATGCTTTATTATTAAATTAATGATGAGAATTCAATAATACATACCTCAAATTAATAAAAAATTAGCTGAGACAGTGAAAAAGACAGTCTGGGTGAAAAAAATACGCAATAGCCTTAATTAAATCTCTCACAAATTTGAATAATCTCTGAAAAAGCCCTAAAAATTCTAAATACGTATAAAAATCTCAAAAAAATTCCAAAACTCAAAAACTCTAGATGACAATATGAGAAACTTATAACTTGTTAAGACCAAATCTATATAGGAAAATGCAAGGAAAGCGAGGAAGACAAGGTTACAAGAAATTGAGCAACAAAACTTCTCCGTGACGTGAGTGCTGTGAGAGCAGAGGAGAGGGAGCACAAGGCGGCGTGATTTCTTTTCTATTTTGGTCTATGGCAGTCTTTGGTGGGACATTAATAGAAAATAAGAAATTATCACCAATTTAATTAACTTCGAATTACTTTTGCAATTCAAACCCATAAATAAATATAAAAAATTATGGATTGCTTTACTAAATTGGTCAGTGCTCGTTGGTCTTTTAATTTATCACTTCAAAAGGCTTATACAATGCTGAAACTTGCAAATGTAAAACCAGAAATTTCATAAAATTCAGACTTTATGGTTATTGTTAGGCTTAAAGACTAAAACATTAAGAAAATAGTAGCAAATCCAGTACAATATTTCCCGGCTTCAACATTAAGAGAGTAAGTTTCACCCATTTTCCCCTTATCACTATTCCCGCCACCAAAACTACCGAATTCGCCACCACCCGACTCACTCCCTTTTCCAAAACTATCACCGGAAACTCCGACTTCCTCAAGCAAAATTCCAAATTCCGGCCATACCCCACTTCTTTTCAAATGAATAGTACTCTTCCCCACGTATCTTAGCCGAAAAACCCCAAACCCACCAGCGAAACCACTTACAGATCTAACGATGTTGTTCTCCGACATAACCCTTCGAATACACTTATCTCCCCTGTGGTCGACATTGAAATGTAGCGAAGCGTTGCGAAGCCGGCAAACGTTGCTATTTTTGCTGGAGAAGACTCCGTAAAGTGAGTCGCTTCTGGAGAGGCACTCTCTTGGCAAGCCCGATAAGTGTAAAGACTGGACAGGGACATATCCGGTTCGGATGAGAACGGACTTCATATATGAAATTACGACTCAGTCAATCACCGACGACTCAGCTGATCTGCCAATACCGACCAAAATGACGAACTATTTTTCAGCGAGGAGGTTTGATCCTCCAGACCCCATCACCATTAACATTTGGTTGTACGTCGATGTATTGATAGTTTTCACCGTTCTAATACTCTATTTTTCTCTAGCTCTTCACCCGACTGATAAACAACCATACATTTACCACCGCCGCCAGAGTTACAGAGGTGAAGCCACAGCTTCACCGTGTAGCTGTGGATCCTCAGGTGAGACGTGGGATTCCACACAACAGTTATCCCCGTGAGCTTCCGTACAAAGAGAACATATGCGCTTGCTGTCAGTACGAGTTGGCAACTGGTGACTCTGTCTTCACAATTCCTAGTTGTGGAGTAGCAACTTTCTTTAAGAACATTCGAAATATTTCTCATTTTGAGCACAGTAAGGTGAAGTTCTATTTTGGTTAAACAGAAAGTAGCAGAGTCTTTTATTGATGTGAGATATATTTTGACACATATCATCCTTGCAGATCTACGAACCAAAGACTTACCGATTCCAGTGTTTCAAGAACACGTATCCCGAATGGAATTGTCGAATGCCTAAGGTATTTTGGAATAATGAAAGTATATTTTGATAAGGATTGCTAATGTTGAAAAGATTGCTATTATTATTGCAAATCCTTTGTGAATCAAGCAATAAATGTTTGTTTTGTGAGATCATTGTTATTAGTAAATGTGATGGTGTTTATACATTTTTATCGACTAGTAACACAAGTATGTGAGACATTTTGATTAGTTTTATTATTGTGTAATATTTTGATCAATTAAGCCTTTTGTAAATTTCTAATATAAAATTATACATATTTATGTATCCTATCGATATATTTATATGTATAATTATTTTGTTCATATATTTTGAAAGAGATTTTACTGGCTATGATTATGTAGATATTTTGTTATTTGATTATTCAATCCAAGTACGAGATTGTTGGAATATTTATATGTGGAATTGAATAATCAATATCATATCACAATATTATAATTTATGTATTTGGTATTTTGGTCCATAATGAGTTTGGTCACCAATTAGTATTGTTTGAGATTTATGCGCTACCCTGTTTAAACTTAGTTGACCTATTAAACTAACTTTATCTATTTTGTAAAATCCACTTCTATTTGATAAAGTCCACATTTTCTAATAAAGTATATTTTTATACCTTATATAATTTTAATATTATTATTATTATTTATTTTTTATTAATTAAATATTTATATATATAGATAAAAGCATGTGGATTGTTGTCGGTTGGTGTTGTTTAGAGAAACACAGGATTTTTGCTATAAAAAAAGCAAACATAGTGGGTTTTAGGGGTTTTACACAAGGGCATAGCATATATCATCCATCTCTTTCAATTTTTCTTCTTCTGGTCATGATTTTTAGTTCCAATAATTATCAAGGTACACTTTTCATGCTTCATTATTAAATTAATGATGAGAATTCAATAATACATACCTCAAATTAATGAAAAATTGGCTAAGACAGTGAAGAAGACAGTTTGGGTGAAAAAAATACGCAATAGCCTTAATGAAATTTCTCACCAATTTGAATAATCTCTGAAAAAGTCCTAAAAATTCTAAATACGTATAAAAATCTCAAAAAAATTCCAAAACTCAAAAACTCTAGATGACAATATGAGAAACTTATAACTTGTTAAGACCGAATCTATATAGGAAAATGCAAGGAAAGCAAAGAGGAAGACAAGGTTACAAGAAATTGAGCAACAAAACTGATCTCCGGCAATGTACAAGCGCGCGTGTGAGAGCGAGGAGAGAGGAGCCGCGACAGTGATTTCTTTTCTATTTCGGTCAGTATGGCAGATCTGGTGGGATATTAATAGAAAATAAGAAATTATCACCAATTTAATTAACTTCGAATTACTTTTGGAATTCAAACCCATAAATAAATATAAAAAATTATGGATCCTCAGGTGAGACGTGAGATTCCACACAACAGCTATCCCTGTGAGCTTCCGTACAAAGAGAAGATATGCGCTTGCTATCAGTACGAGTTTGCAACTGGTGACTCTGTCTTCACAATTCCTAGTTGTGGAGTAGCAACTTTCTTTAAGAACATTCGAAGTATTTCTCGTTCCGAGCACATTAAGGTGAAGTTTTATTTTTGTTAAACAGAAAGTAGCAGAGTCTCTTATTGATGTGAGACATATTTTGACACATATTATTCTTGCAAATCTACTAACCAAAGGCTTACCGATTGCAGTGTTTCAAGAACAAGTATTTCGAATGGAATTGTCGAATGCCTAAGGTATTTTGGAATAGTAAGAATATATTTGATAAGGATTGCTAATGTTGAAAAGATTACTATTATTGTTGCAAATCCTTTGTGAATCAAGTAATAAATATTTGTTTTGTGGGATCATTGTTATTCGTAATTATGATGGTGTTTATACATTTTTATCGACTAGTAACACAAGTATGTGAGACATTTTGATTAGTTTTACTATTGTGTAATAGTGTGATAAATTAAGCGTTTTGTAAATCTCTAATATGAAATTATACATATTTATGTATACTATCGATATATTTATATGTATAATTATTTTGTTCATATATTTTGAATGAGATTTTATTGACTATGATTACGTAGATATTTTGTTATTTGATTATTCAATCCAAGTGCGAGATTGTTGGAATATTTATATGTGGAATTGAATAATCAATATCATATCACAATATTATAATTTATGTATTTGGTATTTTGGTCCATAATGGGTTTGGACACCAATTAGTATTGCTTGAGATTTATGCGCTACCCTGTTTAAACTTAGTTGACCTATTAAACTAACTTTATCAATTTTGTAAAATCCACTTCTGTTTGATAAAGTCCACATTTTTTAATAAAGTATATTTTATACCTTATATAATTTTAATATTATTATTATTATTTATTTTTTATTAATTAAATATTTATATATATAGATAAGAGCATGTGGGCAGTTGTCGGTTGGTGTTGTTTAGAGAAACACATGATTTTTGCTCTAAAAAAGCAGACATAGTGGGTTTTAGGGGTTTTACACAGGGCATAGCATATATCATCCATCTCTTGCAATTTGTCTTCTTCTAGTCATGATTTCTAACTCAAGCAATTATCAAGGTACACTTTTCATGCTTTATTGTTAAATTAATGATGAGAATTCAACAATACATACCTCAAATTAATAAAAAATTGGCTGAGACAGTGAAGAAGACAGTCTGGGTGAAAAAAACACGCAATAGCCTTAATTAAATCTCTTACCAATTTGAATAATCTCTGAAAAAGCCCTAAAAATTCAAAATACGTATAAAAATCTCAAAAGAATTCCAAAATTCAAAAACTCTAGATGACAATATGAGAAACTTACAACTTGTTAAGACCGAATCTATATAGGAAAATGCAAAGAAAACAAAGAGGAAGACAAGGTTACAAGGAATTGAGCAACAAAACTGATCTCCGGCGACGTACGGCGTGTGAGAGCCAGAGGGAGAGGGAGCACGAGACGTGAGCGTGATTTCTTTTCCTATTTCCGGTCGTATGACAGCGGTGCTGGTGGGATATTAATAGAAAATAAGAAATTATCACCAATTTAATTAATTTCAAATTACTTTTGGAATTCAAACCCATAAATAAATATAAAAAATTATGGGTTGCTTTACTAAATTGGTTCGTTGGTCTTTTAATTTATCATTTCAAAAGGCTTATACAATGCTGAAACTTGCAAATGTAAAATCAGAAGTTTCATAAAATTCAGACTTTATAGTTATTGTTAGGCCTAAAGACTAAAACATTAAGAAAATAGTAGCAAATCAAGTACAATATTTCCGGCTTCAACATTTTAGAGTAAGCTTCACCCATCTTCCCTTATCATTATTCCGCCAAAACTACTGACTACTCCACTTTTCCAAAACTATCACAAAAATCCGACTTCCTCAAGCGAATTCCAAATTCTGCCATACCCACTTCTTTTCAAATGAATAGTACTCTTCCCATGTATCTCCGAAAAACCCAAACCCACCAGCAAAACCACTTACAGATCTAGCGATGTCGATTCTCACATAACCCTCCGAATACACTTATCTCCCTGGTTGACATTAAAATGTGAATGCGATGTCGCAACGTTGCTATTTTTTGGAGAAGACTCCGTAAAGTGAGTCGCACGGAGAGGCATACTCTTGGCAAACCCGACAAGTGTAGATGGGATAGATCTGTTCGATGAGAGCGGACTTCATATCTAAAATTACGACTCACCAATCACTAACGACTCGGTGATGCCAATACCACCAAAATGACTGACTATTTTTCAGAGAGGAGGTTTGATCCTCCAGACCCCGTCACCATCAACATTTGGTTGTACGTCGGTGTATTGAAAATTTTCACCGTTATAATACTCCATTTTTCTCTAGGTCTTCACTCGACTGATAAACAACCACACATTTGCCACCGCCGCAAGAGTTGCAGAGGTGCGGCTGCAGCTTCACCGTGTAGCTGTGGATGCTCAGGTGAGACGTGGGATTCCACACAACAGCTATGCCTGTGAGCTTCCGTACAAAGAGAAGATATGCGCTTGCTATCAGTACGAGTTTGCAACTGGTGACTCTGTCTTCACAATTCCTAGTTGTGGAGTAGCAACTTTCTTTAAGAACATTCGAAGTATTTCTCGTTCCGAGCACATTAAGGTGAAGTTTTATTTTTGTTAAACAGAAAGTAGCAGAGTCTCTTATTGATGTGAGACATATTTTGACACATATTATTCTTGCAAATCTACTAACCAAAGGCTTACCGATTGCAGTGTTTCAAGAACAAGTATTTCGAATGGAATTGTCGAATGCCTAAGGTATTTTGGAATAGTAAGAATATATTTGATAAGGATTGCTAATGTTGAAAAGATTACTATTATTGTTGCAAATCCTTTGTGAATCAAGTAATAAATATTTGTTTTGTGGGATCATTGTTATTCGTAATTATGATGGTGTTTATACATTTTATCGACTAGTAACACAAGTATGTGAGACATTTTGATTAGTTTTACTATTGTGTAATAGTGTGATAAATTAAGCGTTTTGTAAATCTCTAATATGAAATTATACATATTTATGTATACTATCGATATATTTATATGTATAATTATTTTGTTCATATATTTTGAATGAGATTTTATTGACTATGATTACGTAGATATTTTGTTATTTGATTATTCAATCCAAGTCGAGATTGTTGGAATATTTATATGTGGAATTGAATAATCAATATCATATCACAATATTATAATTTATGTATTTGGTATTTTGGTCCATAATGGGTTTGGACACCAATTAGTATTGCTTGAGATTTATGCGCCACCTTTTAAACTTAGTTGACCTATTAAACTAACTTTATCAATTTTGTAAAATCCACTTTTGATAAAGTCCACATTTTTAATAAAGTATATTTTATACCTTATATAATTTTAATATTATTATTATTATTTATTTTTATTAATTAAATATTTATATATATAGATAAGAGCATGTGGCGTTGTCGGTTGGTGTTGTTTAGAGAAACACATGATTTTTGCTCTAAAAAGCATAGTGGGTTTTAGGGGTTTTACATAGCATATATCATCCATCTCTTGCAATTTGTCTTCTTCAGTCATGATTTCTAACTCAAGCAATTATCAAGGTACACTTTTCATGCTTTATTGTTAAATTAATGATGAGAATTCAACAATACATACCTCAAATTAATAAAAATTAGGAGAGAAAAGGCGATCAAAAAAACGATAGCCTTAATTAAATCTCTTACCAATTTGAATAATCTCTGAAAAAGCCAAAAAAATCAAAATATAAAAATCTCAAAAGAATTCCAAAATTCAAAAACTCTAGATGACAATATGAGAAACTTACAACTTGTTAAGACCAATCTATATAGGAAAATGCAAAGAAAACAAGAGGAAGACAAGGTTACAAGGAATTGAGCAACAAAACTGATCTCGGACGTCGAGCATGCGTGTGAGAGCAGGAGAGGAGCACGCGAGGCGTGGCGTGATTTCTTTTCTATTTCGGTCATTATGGTGTCTTTGGTGGGATATTAATAGAAAATAAGAAATTATCACCAATTTAATTAATTTCAAATTACTTTTGGAATTCAAACCCATAAATAAATATAAAAAATTATGGGTTGCTTTACTAAATTGGTCGATCTTTGGTCTTTTAATTTATCATTTCAAAAGGCTTATACAATCTGAAACTTGCAAATGTAAAATCGAAGTTTCATAAAATTCAGACTTTATAGTTATTGTTAGGCAAAGACTAAAACATTAAGAAAATAGTAGCAAATCAAGTACAATATTTCCGCTTCAACATTTAGAGTAAGCTTCACCCATCTTCCCTTATCATTATTCCTACACCAAAACTACGAATCCCCACTCACTCCCTTTTCCAAAACTATCACAAAAATCCGACTTCCTCAAGAAATTCCAAATTCTCGCCATACCCCACTTCTTTTCAAATGAATAGTTCTTCCCAATGTATCTCCTGAAAAACCCAAACCACCAAAACCACTTACGGATCTAACGATGTCGTTCTCACATAACCTCCAATACACTTATCTCCCTGGTTGACATTAAAATGTGCATTGCGATGTCGGCAAGCGTTCTATTTTCTTTGGAGAAGACTCGTAAAGTGAGTCGCCGGAGAGGCATACTCAAAGCCCAGTGTAGAGGCGGGGATAGATCCGTTCGGATGAGAGCGGACTTCATATCTAAAATTACGACTCAATCACTAACGACTCGGTGATGCGCCAATACCGACCAAAATGAGACTATTTTTCAGAGGAGGTTTGATCCTCCGGACCGTCACCATCAACATTTGGTTATGCGTCGATGTATTGAAAATTTTCACCGTTATAATACTCCATTTTCTCTGGTCTTCACTCGGATAAACAACCACACATTTGCCACCGCAAGAGTTGAGAGGTGCGGTAACTTCACCGTGTACTGTGGATGCTCAGTGAGGCGTGGGATTCCACAACTATGCCGTGAGCTTCTACAAAGAGAGATATGCCTATTCGATGCGAGTTTGCAAAGTGACTCTGTCTTCACAATTCCTAGTTGTGGAGTAGCAACTTTCTTTAAGAACATTCAAGTATTTCGTTGAGCACATTAAGGTGAAGTTTTATTTTTGTTAAGCAGTAAGCGAGTCTCTTATTGATGTGAGACATATTTTGACACATATTATTCTTGCAAATCTACTAACCAAAGGCTTACCATTCGGTGTTTCAAGAACAAGTATTTGAATGGAATTGTCGAATGCCTAAGGTATTTTGGAATAGTAAGAATATATTTGATAAGGATTGCTAATGTTGAAAAGATTACTATTATTGTTGCAAATCCTTTGTGAATCAAGTAATAAATATTTGTTTTGTGGGATCATTGTTATTAGTAATTATGATGGTGTTTATACATTTTTATCGACTAGTAACACAAGTATGTGAGACATTTTGATTAGTTTTACTATTGTGTAATAGTGTGATAAATTAAGCGTTTTGTAAATCTAATATGAAATTATACATATTTATGTATACTATCGATATATTTATATGTATAATTATTTTGTTCATATATTTTGAATGAGATTTTATTGACTATGATTACGTAGATATTTTGTTATTTGATTATTCAATCCAAGTCTGAGATTGTTGGAATATTTATATGTGGAATTGAATAATCAATATCATATCACAATATTATAATTTATGTATTTGGTATTTTGGTCCATAATGGGTTTGGACACCAATTAGTATTGCTTGAGATTTATCGCTACCACATTTAAACTTAGTTGACCTATTAAACTAACTTTATCAATTTTGTAAAATCCACTTCTTTGATAAAGTCCACATTTTTAATAAAGTATATTTTATACCTTATATAATTTTAATATTATTATTATTATTTATTTTTATTAATTAAATATTTATATATATAGATAAAAGCATGTGGGCGGTTGTTGGTTGGTGTTGTTTAGAAACACATGATTTTTGCTCTAAAAAGCGCATAGTGGGTTTAGGGGTTTTACAGGCATAGCATATATCATCCATCTCTTCAATTTGTTTTCTAGTCATGATTTCTAACTCAAGCAATTATCAAGGTACACTTTTCATGCTTTATTGTTAAATTAATGATGAGAATTCAACAATACATACCTCAAATTAATAAAAATTGGCAAGAAGTTGAAAAAACACGATAGCCTTAATTAAATCTCTTACCAATTTGAATAATCTCTGAAAAACCCAAATTCAAAATATAAATCTCAAAAGAATTCCAAAATTCAAAACTCTAGATGACAATATGAGAAACTTACAACTTGTTAAGCCTCTATATAGGAAAATGCAAAGAAAACAAAGAGGAGACAAGGTTACAAGGTGAAGCAACAAACCGATCTCGAAGCATTTGAGAGCATGGCGTGATTTCTTTCCTATTTCGAATTTGGTGGGATATTAATAGAAAATAAGAAATTATCACCAATTTAATTAATTTCAAATTACTTGGAATTCAAACCCATAAATAAATATAAAAAATTATGGGTTGCTTTACTAAATTGGTCGCTCGTTTCTTTTTTATCATTTCAAAAGGCTTATACAATCTTTGAAATGTAAAATCGAAGTTTCATAAAATTCAGACTTTATAGTTATTGTTAGGCTAAAGACTAAAACATTAAGAAAATAGTAGCAAATCAAGTACAATATTTCCGGCTTCAACATTTAGAGTAAGCTTCACCCATCTTCCCTTATCATTATTCCGCCACCAAGAATCCGCCACCACTCACTCCTTTTCCAAAACTATCACAAAAATCCGACTTCCTCAAATTCCAAATTCTACCCCACTTTTCAAATGAATAGTACTCTTCCCAATGTATTCGGAAAAACCCAAACCCACCAGCAAAACCACGATCTAACGATGCCAGAATACACTTATCTCCCCGTGGTTGACATTAAAATGCACAAGCATGCGATGTCTTATTTCTGAGAAGACTCAAAGTGAGTCTACGGAAATACATGTAGATTGGGATGGTTAATGAGACGGACTTCATATCTTAAATTAATCACTAACGACTCATTACCACCAAAATGGTGACTATTTTTCGAGAGGAGGTTTGATCCTCCGGACCGTCACCATCAACATTTGGTTGGGGTGTATTGAAAATTTTCACCGTTATAATACTCCATTTTCTGAGTCTTCACTTGATAAACAACCACACATTTGCCAGCGAGTTGCAGGCTGCCTTCAGTGTATGTGGATGCTCGAGTGAGGCGTGGATTCCACATTATGCGTGAGCTTCATAAAGAAGATATGCGCTTGCTATCTGCAGAGTGGTGACTCTGTCTTCACAATTCCTAGTTGTGGAGTAGCAACTTTCTTTAAGAACATTGAAGTATTTCGTTCGAGCACATTAAGGTGAAGTTTTATTTTTGTTAAGCGAGAAGTAGCGAGTCTCTTATTGATGTGAGACATATTTTGACACATATTATTCTTGCAAATCTACTAACCAAAGGCTTACCGATTGTGTTTCAAGAACAAGTATTTGAATGGAATTGTCGAATGCCTAAGGTATTTTGGAATAGTAAGAATATATTTGATAAGGATTGCTAATGTTGAAAAGATTACTATTATTGTTGCAAATCCTTTGTGAATCAAGTAATAAATATTTGTTTTGTGGGATCATTGTTATTCGTAATTATGATGGTGTTTATACATTTTATCGACTAGTAACACAAGTATGTGAGACATTTTGATTAGTTTTACTATTGTGTAATAGTGTGATAAATTAAGCGTTTGTAAATCTCTAATATGAAATTATACATATTTATGTATACTATCGATATATTTATATGTATAATTATTTTGTTCATATATTTTGAATGAGATTTTATTGACTATGATTACGTAGATATTTTGTTATTTGATTATTCAATCCAAGTCTGAGATTGTTGGAATATTTATATGTGGAATTGAATAATCAATATCATATCACAATATTATAATTTATGTATTTGGTATTTTGGTCCATAATGGGTTTGGACACCAATTAGTATTGCTTGAGATTTATGCTACTACTGCTTAAACTTAGTTGACCTATTAAACTAACTTTATCAATTTTGTAAAATCCACTTCGTTTGATAAAGTCCACATTTTTAATAAAGTATATTTTATACCTTATATAATTTTAATATTATTATTATTATTTATTTTTATTAATTAAATATTTATATATATAGATAAGAGCATGTGGGCAGTTGTCGGTTGGTGTTGTTTAGAGAAACACATGATTTTTGCTCTAAAAAAGCAGGCATAGTGGGTTTTAGGGGTTTTACACAGGGCATAGCATATATCATCCATCTCTTGCAATTTGTCTTCTTCAGTCATGATTTCTAACTCAAGCAATTATCAAGGTACACTTTTCATGCTTTATTGTTAAATTAATGATGAGAATTCAACAATACATACCTCAAATTAATAAAAATTGAGAGCGATGAAGACACGGGTGAAAAAACACTGATAGCCTTAATTAAATCTCTTACCAATTTGAATAATCTCTGAAAAAGCCCTAAAATTCAAAATACATTATAAAAATCTCAAAAGAATTCCAAAATTCAAAAACTCTAGATGACAATATGAGAAACTTACAACTTGTTAAGGCCAGATCTATATAGGAAAATGAAAACAAAGAGAAGACAAGGTTACAAGGAATTGAGCAACAAAGATCTCCGACGTCGAGAGCGTGTGAGAGCGGAGGAGAGAAGCACGAGACGTGGCGTGATTTCTTTTCTATTTCCTCGTATGGCAGTCTTTGGTGGGATATTAATAGAAAATAAGAAATTATCACCAATTTAATTAATTTCAAATTACTTTTGGAATTCAAACCCATAAATAAATATAAAAAATTATGGGTTGCTTTACTAAATTGGTCAGTGCTCGTTGGTCTTTTAATTTATCATTTCAAAAGGCTTATACAATGCTGAAACTTGCAAATGTAAAATCAGAAGTTTCATAAAATTCAGACTTTATAGTTATTGTTAGGCCTAAAGACTAAAACATTAAGAAAATAGTAGCAAATCAAGTACAATATTTCCCGGCTTCAACATTTAGAGAGTAAGCTTCACCCATCTTCCCCTTATCATTATTCCCGCCACCAAAACTACTGAATCCGCCACCACCCGACTCACTCCCTTTTCCAAAACTATCACAAAAAAATCCGACTTCCTCAAGCAGAATTCCAAATTCCTGCCATACCCCACTTCTTTTCAAATGAATAGTACTCTTCCCAATGTATCTCCGCCGAAAAAACCCAAACCCACCAGCAAAACCACTTACAGATCTAACGATGTCGTTCTCCGACATAACCCTCCGAATACACTTATCTCCCCTGTGGTTGACATTAAAATGCAGCGAAGCATTGCGATGTCGGCAAACGTTGCTATTTTTGCTGGAGAAGACTCCGTAAAGTGAGTCGCTTCTGGAGAGGCATACTCTTGGCAAACCCGACAAGTGTAGAGACTGGACTGGGATAGATCTGGTTCAGATGAGAACGGACTTCATATCTAAAATTACGACTCAGCCAATCACTAACGACTCAGCTGATCTGCCAATACCGACCAAAATGACTGACTATTTTTCAGAGAGGAGGTTTGATCCTCCAGACCCCGTCACCATCAACATTTGGTTGTACGTCGGTGTATTGAAAATTTTCACCGTTATAATACTCCATTTTTCTCTAGGTCTTCACTCGACTGATAAACAACCACACATTTGCCACCGCCGCAAGAGTTGCGAGGAGGTGCGCCTTCACCGGGTATGGATGCTCAGTGAGGCGTGGGATTCCACACAATATGCTGTGAGCTTCCGCAAAAGAAGATATCGCGCTATCGGACGAGTTTGCAACTGGTGACTCTGTCTTCACAATTCCTAGTTGTGGAGTAGCAACTTTCTTTAAGAACATTCGAAGTATTTCGCTTCAGAGCACATTAAGGTGAAGTTTTATTTTTGTTAAAGAAAGTAGCGAGTCTCTTATTGATGTGAGACATATTTTGACACATATTATTCTTGCAAATCTACTAACCAAAGGCTTACCGATTGCAGTGTTTCAAGAACAAGTATTTCGAATGGAATTGTCGAATGCCTAAGGTATTTTGGAATAGTAAGAATATATTTGATAAGGATTGCTAATGTTGAAAAGATTACTATTATTGTTGCAAATCCTTTGTGAATCAAGTAATAAATATTTGTTTTGTGGGATCATTGTTATTCGTAATTATGATGGTGTTTATACATTTTTATCGACTAGTAACACAAGTATGTGAGACATTTTGATTAGTTTTACTATTGTGTAATAGTGTGATAAATTAAGCGTTTTGTAAATCTCTAATATGAAATTATACATATTTATGTATACTATCGATATATTTATATGTATAATTATTTTGTTCATATATTTTGAATGAGATTTTATTGACTATGATTACGTAGATATTTTGTTATTTGATTATTCAATCCAAGTCTTGAGATTGTTGGAATATTTATATGTGGAATTGAATAATCAATATCATATCACAATATTATAATTTATGTATTTGGTATTTTGGTCCATAATGGGTTTGGACACCAATTAGTATTGCTTGAGATTTATGCGCTACCCTGTTTAAACTTAGTTGACCTATTAAACTAACTTTATCAATTTTGTAAAATCCACTTCTGTTTGATAAAGTCCACATTTTTTAATAAAGTATATTTTATACCTTATATAATTTTAATATTATTATTATTATTTATTTTTTATTAATTAAATATTTATATATATAGATAAGAGCATGTGGGCAGTTGTCGGTTGGTGTTGTTTAGAGAAACACATGATTTTTGCTCTAAAAAAGCATCATTTCACAAGGCTTATACAATGCTGAGACTTGCAATTGTAAAATCAGAAATTTCACAAAATTCAGACTTTATGGTTGTTGTGAGGCCTAAAGACTAAAACATTCAGAAAATAGTAGCAAATCCAGTACAACATTTCTCGGCTTCAACATTCAGAGAATCGCTAGGATTTGTCTTCAACATTTCCCCGGTAATCTTCACCCATCTTCCCCTTATCACTATTCCCGCCACTAAAACTATCGAATCCACCACCACCTGACTCACTCCCTTTTCCAAAACTGTCGCCGGAAAATCTGACTTCCTTAAGCGGAATTCCAAATTTCGGCCACACTCCACTTCTTTTCAAATGAATAGTACTCTTTCCCACGTATCTTGGCCGGAAGAAACCTAGACCCACCAGCAAAACCACTTACAGATCTAACGATGTCGTTCTCCGACATAACCCTCCGAATACACTTATCTCCCCTGCAGTTGACGTTGAAATGTAGTGAAGTGCTGCGACGTCGGCAAACATTGCTATTTTTGCTGGAGAAGACTCTGTAAAGTGAGTCACTTCTGGAAAGGCACACTCTTGGCAAACCTGACAAGTACAGAGACTGGACGAGGACAAATCCGGTTCGGATGAGAATGGACTTCATATCTAACATGACGACTCAGCTGATCTGCCAATACCGACCAAAATGATGAACTATTTTCCAAAGAGGAGGTTTGATCCTTTATACTCCGTCACCGTCAACATTTAGTTGTATATCGGTATATTGATAGTTCTCACCGTTCTAATTCTCTATTTTCTCTGGCTCTTCACCGGACTGATAAACAACTACACATCTGCCACCATTGCCAAAGTTGTAGAGGTGCAGCTACAGCTTCACTATGTAGCTGTGGATCCTCAGTGAGACGTGGGATTCCATATAATAGTTTTCTCTACGAGCTTCCGTACAAAGAGAATATATGCGCTTGCTGTCAGTATGGGTTCGCGGCTGGTGACTCTGTCTCCACAATTCCTAGTTTTAGGCACTCGTTCCACACCACGTGCTTTGATGATTACATGTCCCAGTGTGACACGTGTCCATGCTGTCGCCGCCGAATCTCTCCTTTGGAGGATGTAGCCGTCTAAGTCTGAAGTCTTATTCTTATTTTTTTACATAATATATATTAGCACATATTATAATCAGTAAAATTATGGCCCTTTAAATATTTTGGGCAGTTCATTTAATATTAGAAGCTGAATAGTGTAAATGTTTATTCAATGGTCCTTTGGCATTTTTTACTGTATTTTTGGACCTGTTCTTATTGCATTTCGAACCTAGATGAGTTAGTTAATGACTAATTATCCAGTTAGCATATTATTACCAAATATTTTTCCTTTTCCTCTATTAAAGGGGAGTCCTCAACGTATTAGTCCCTATACTTTGAGTTAATTATGCTATTTCCCCACTTATACAAATTTAGTTCCATCAATGCCCCTCCAATGCCCTGAGCTATTCCACCCAATCCATTAGGCTCTAGCCGCTAGCACGCTCTCTCTTGGTATTATTGTAAATAAAATGTTTAAAAAATATATTTTTATGCTATTTTATTTTTCTCATAAATATTATTATTTTATTATTATTATTATTATTATAAACCATTAGATATAAGTGATTTAATATCAATTTATCCGTCTTGTTTTTCTTTTAACTTGCCACTCAAGCTACAAAAACCATTAAATCGTTCTTATTTTTAAATGCTTAAATCCAAATTGTGATTTTGGCAGATAATTTCAATCATATTAGCATTTTTTTTTTGTCAAAATTTCAATCATATTAGCTATTGAGACTAAATGTAGTAATTTCTTTTACTAGGACAAAAATTTGACAATGATAACGTGATGGTTTATGCATTTTGAACCAAAATGAAAAAAAGGGAAATAATTCGGTTTAAGACACTTTTCATTTTTCTATATGTTAAATATTAACTATTTTTTTAATGGATGGGATTGCTTAGGTGGGACCGGAAGCGATTTCGATCGTTGATGCACAATGGAAGTTAAAGATGGTTTGATCCAGTCAATGTGGGACCAAAAGCATCTCAAGGTTAGCTTAGACATTTTCTTTTTTATTTGTATGTATAAAGTTATGTGATCCTTTTCAACTGGCTGAAAAAGTCCATAAACATAATAATTGCGTAAATGCGCAACTAGCTGTCTGTGAAAATGTCTCATAATCATCAGCTCCTTTTATGAGCTTCTTAGCAAAAATTGCATTAATTTATATTTTATATAAATTGCATTAATGTCTAAATCTAGAATAAATTTGACTTTTATACGCCTTGCCTTTTGTATAGTATTTTACCCATTATGGCATGTCAATCGCGTGAAGTAAACGCTTCAAATGGACAAATTCTTTTTTGATGAATTCCATTCAAATGGACAAATTCTTATGAACTGCATGCAGCATGGTAGCAATGTTTTTATTTATTTATTTGTGATTTATTTTTTTATATAGATATAGATATATATATATATACATATATATATTATATTTTTGTAGGAATCAATAAAATTAAATGGGTGTGGTTCTTGTTACCGTCCAACTTTCGTCTTTATTAAATCTAGGGTTTTGATTCAATGAGCAGGTACACGTACGTGCCCTACATTAATGAAGTGAACTTTGCTGTTTGACACGTGACTTTTGTAGGTTTCGGCCTCCCATTGGCTGTTCAAACTTCCACTTTTTCCTACTCTCTATTCCTTATAGAATGCCTTCACTTTTTTTTTTTTTTGGTAATTTTTAGAATGCCTTCACTTAAACAGAAATTTTTACCTTTTGAATTTACAAAATTTACCGGCCACGTGTTTGACTGAAGTTTGACCCAATTTTTTGGCACTGGGACACGTGTATTCATTTGGATATGCTAATGCGTTTGTTTTTTTTTAATATATCGGTTGTGATTTTATTATTGAAGTTAAAATTTCTCTATTAAATATTGATTTAAGTACGCAGTTCTTAATTCTTCTTTTCATTAAACAATTTTTTTTTTTCTTTTTAGTATACTAGTTGGTTTTGTAACACTATCTTACCAATTTATTAATTTTTTTTTTTGTAGATGATTACGAAATGTCCCTTTATTTCTTAATTCTTTTACTATAGGATTTCTAATTTAAGAGATGAATTTTCATTAAAAATTGTTTGCACATTTTAAACATAAATCTCACTGGCTACATTTATAGAAATTATAGTACGTCTAGTACAAATGCCAAATAGTCAAACCATATATTCGTCATCAAAAAAATAAAATAAAATAAAGAAGAAGAAGAAGAAGTACTAGTTAAACCATATATATAAGTAAACACTATATGCTCAAGTGATTTCGACAATTTACATTAACATGCATGCTTACAGCTCTAGAAATGTGCAATAGAACAATTTTTACTTGGGGATAAAAACAATTAAAGCATTTTTCTTCACACTGAAAAAGTCATTGTATTGAAATTATACATGTAAAAAAACAAATATTTCATTAATTAATTTACTTTGGAAACTCAAGCAAATGGATATGAACACAGCTTTCTTATATAGTGAATTAAAGGAAATCGTCTACAACACTGTGAGGAATTTGAAATACAGAAGAAGAACACTGAGTTGGTTTGTCTATTGAAGAAATTATTATATGAGTTGAAACAGTCTCCAAAATAATGATACAAGAGGTTTGATAATTTTTTCTTGAATTCTATTTTCAATAGAAGTTCCTATGATAGTTGTTTGTATTTCAATGGTCTAAGTGGAGAAGAGCTTGTGTTTCTTTTATTGTATATGGATGACATGCTTATTGTAGATCCAAGTTACAATGAAATTTAAAAAGTAAAAAAAGTGTTAGGGTCTGAATTTGACATGAAAGACCTTGGAGCAATAAGGAAAATTCTTGAAATTCATTTCAAATAACAGAAACAATTTAACAATGAAGTTATATCAAAAGCCTTATTTGTTAAAGCTTGTTTCAAAATTCTCTATGGAGAATGCTAAGAAGATTTTAGTTCCTTTGGGTGGTCATTACAAGTTATTAGCTAATCAGTGCCCATCATTTGAACAAAAGGCCGAAGATATGATGATTGTAACTTATGCAAATGTTATAGGGTCAGTGGTGTGAACTAGGCCTAACTTAGCACATTCAATTAGTATACTAAGTAGATACATGTCAAACCCAGACAGAGATCATTGGGAAGCTTTGAAATAGTTGCTCAGATATCTCAAGGGTACAATCGATGAAGGGTTATGTTATTGTTCAAGCAAAAACTGTGTTGAATTGGTTGGATATATAGACTTATATTATGCTGGTGATAAAGACAAAAGGAGATCTACTTCAGCATATATTTTCACTGTGTGTGAGAATTGTGTGAGATGGAAAATACAATTACACTTTATGGTAGCACTTTCATCTACTGAAGCTGAATACATTACAGCTACGGAAGCTTCTAAGGAAGGATTCTGGATTAAAGTGTTGTTTGAGGAATTAAAGCTTATGAAATCAGAGATTGTTATATATTCTGACAGTTAAAATGCAATTCATCTCTATAAAAATTCAATTTTTCATGAGAGATCTAAACATATTCAAGTCAAGCTTCATTTTATCAAAGATATAATTGCACAAAGAGTTTTTAAACTTGAAAAAATTCGTATAAAATTTAATATTTCAGATATGAGGACAAATGTTTTACCTTTGAGTAAGTTTAATATCTGTAAGAATTTGTTTAATATGAGAATTAGATAATTGGTTAATGGCCGGGAAGGTATTTGAAAGTCTCTGCATTTTATAAGTTCTATATTAAGATGGAGATTTGTGCAAAATTAATTCAAAAACTCATTTATTGAAAAGGTTTGATAGCTGAGTGGAGAACAGAGGAAGAAGAAGAAGAAATTGGGTCTGGGTCATGTTTTGGGCTATAAACACATACACTAAAACTTTGTGCTTGGGCCATGTTTTTTTATTTGGTCCTTCTTGTAAGGCTGAGTCAAGCCCATTCTGTTCAAGCCGGATCCAATAGGACAATAACATATAAAGCTTTAAATAAGATACATTCCTCTCCGACCAAGTTTTATAAAAAATATATAAAATTGTTATTTTGCAGTTTCCATTTCTTCATTGTTAGAGACGTCAAGCGTAAACCACCACCGGTTAGTGTAAGTTTCATTCGAATTAGCACCCATCAAAGTCCTAAGAAATTTCCATTAAATCGCGGCTACAAGAGCACGAGATGACATGTCGTTCTTGTTGAAGTGGGCATATGATCCCAACACCATGCTGCATAAAATGAGGAATAACAATATGCTTATGATAATAAAAGTAATTTTGCTTTAAGCTCTGTATTTAGACTAAACCTGCTTTGATAACCAAATCCCATTAGTGTGAAAAAGAACGCTTTAAGGTTGTTGTAGCAAAAAGTTTCCTATAATTGGCATTACTCATCACTATAAAACATGTTGGAGACCTTTTAATAACAATAATAATATATTAAAAAAATAGTTGGAGACCTTTTAATTTATAATATTTCATGTGAAAAAAAAAACAAAATAACAATTTACATTGGGAACATTACGGTCGTGAACCCCATAATAATGCAATAGTCTCCAAGCTTTAACCATATAAGATGAAGAAGAGGGTCTTATATTTACAAATGGCATTATTTATGAATCTTAAATTTAATTTGTAATGAGTTATATACAGGACCAATTGTAAGCTTCAATAAAAGTTTTGGAACCAAAACCTGGACAAAATTTAAGGATGACGAGCGTCAACAAATTTACGAATTTAAATATTAACAAATAAATATCAACAAATTTAATAATTTCAGTAAAATACATACATTTACTTAATCTTTTCAAGATATATTTATCAAAACTATAAAAGAAATAAAAATAATAGTAATAACGTACGTGGTTACAGGCCGAGCCTATGAAATTTCTGTTTGTGTACTCTAATCTGTGCATTAGCAACAAGCCCACTGGGCTAAACCCACCACAAATTATCAATGACAATGAACATTGCTTCAATCTCTAGTAGTGCATCGCCATTACCTGCAAATATTAACAATTTACAAGCAATTTTAAATTAGTAGTAATAGACGGAACAGAAAAGACACCTCCAAGTAGTAGTAAATCAAACTGAAAGCTAGAAATCACTTCTTGTTTCCTCAATTTAGATCCCGCCGTTAAAAAAAAACCAATAAACTAGCATAAAATAAAATAAAAAGTAGTATAAACATGTGAAATTTCCAAGTAAATAGTAGTCATATAGGTCTTTAAAGGCATCTTTACAAAGCTAGGTTGCAGCATTTTAAGAGTAGAAGAAAAGGACCAACCCCTTTAAAGACTAGGCTTACTGATCCTTCTTTGGATTGGAAGTGGGCGTAGTCGATTTAAGATCCTCATTGGAAGCTCTAATTATGAAAAGAAGTGATTCTACTAACAAGCCAGCAATCAATCCAAAAATCCCACCAGCAGCACTCTGGACATAAACTTCAACAGCATTAAAGGGGAAAAAAAAAACTAAAAGGACAATAGGAACAACAATAAACTACAAACAAAATAAGGCTAATAAATTAGTTTCCAGGAAACAATAAGGCTAATAAATTAGTTTCCAGGAAACACAGAGAAAATTTTAGTTTAAAATGATGCTTCCGAAGTTGAGTTTCTACTTAATTCTTATCAAATAGAAATCTAGAAAACACCATAACAGAACATAAGTTTCGTTGTGGTTGAGGAAAAGGCAAGCCCCAAGAAAAGGAGTGAAGAAGATCCTAAAACTCTATAGGCACAGAAAAATAAAAAACAAATTTACAAATAATTTTTCCTAACAACACCAGAACCGGAGTGCTGATTTCAAACAAAAATGTCTGACTGAACTCTCCAAATGGCCTGGACTAGGAGAAGAAAAATGGTTTATCTATAAAAGTAGGTTATAATGACAAAAAAAAGAACCGAAAAAAAAAGGCAGAAGACAACTCCATTGATGGTAATATTGAAAAGAATTCATGAGAAGTATGTGTTAAAAATAATACATCATACAACGAATTAAACCATCCCGATAAGAAGGGATAAAAAATAAAAATAAAAAATTAGATAACAAAAAAAAAATCATGCACTTACAACCTGGGTAGCAGATCTAACCCCGTCGGCATGTGATGGACGGCCGACGCAGGCGGTTAGATACAGTGCCAGCATCGGACAGAGAAATGAGAAGAGAGAAATAGTAAAAAAAAAAAAAAAGGAAAAACCAAGAAAAGTAAAAAAATTACCGGTAAAGCATATTGGGTTGTCAGATTAAGTTGCCGGTGGGCAAGCGGAGCTGTCGGCATGGCTAGGGATGACGGCTACTGGTATGGTAGAAGGAGAAGAAGTGAGATGGGTAATGGGGATAAGTGTTAGAGCTGAAAAGGTTGTGAACGACATAGTTTTGATTTAAAAAAAGTTAATTTTTTATTTAACTTAATAAGTAATAAAATAGTTTTGTGGCCGTTTGAAATAAAAAATAATAATATTTTTTTTATACTGGTTAGTGATAAAATTATTTGTAGATATATGAAATTAAAAATAACTTTTAATTTTATACCAATTAATAACAAGATATTTTGTAGCTCCTGTAAAAAAAATATACCGCATCATCCATTTTAAATTTTGAAACTCAATAGCTTCTGCAACACTTGACTTTTGGTAAGCATTTCATTTCCTGTTGCTCCTCTTCCCTCTCCGTTCTCACAAACTCACATATTTGGACTCGCCGGTGTGTAGTAGAGGTACTGAACTTGAGACTTTGAAATTGCTAGCGTGCTTTACCTTCTGTGACTGAAAACGATCAAGGTAAAACTTTTAAACTCGTTTGTGTTCTTTTGCTTAAAATGAGGATTTTGGGGACTAATTTTGAAATTGTTGTGCTTCTGAATTATACTATTCATTTCTTCAACATGCAATTCTATGACTTGGTTGTTGAAAAAGAATAGAATATGTATTTAATTTTACGACGTGAGCCTAACCTTGATTAGGTGGTTATTAGGTTTTTTTTTTTCCTTACGCTAATAATCAACCTTCCAAGTTGTTTATGCTCTGCTACTATTTAAAGAAATTTTTTTTTTTTATCACCATTTCTCAAGTGAGTTTGAGGTTTTTTGGTATTGGGCTTTTGACTTTATGAGGCACAAACTAAAACCCAATCCGCATTTTTCTATTCAGCTTGAGATTTGATGTGCCAAGACTTATAACTCATTCGGACAATGTTCAGGGCCGACCCATTTAGATTTACTGTACTACCGTAGCCTCATTGAATTTTCTAGTTCTTCTTCATCAAAGTGTGAATCATGAAACATAACCTGTAACCCAACTAAATAAATTATGTTCGATATAACAAGAAAATTCTCAAGAAATTGACTCCTATGTTTCTCACATATGATTGTAATATTAGACTATTATTAGCCAATTCTATGGTGTGTGGTGATTTCCAAATATAAATGCAATACTGTGTTTCACCTGAAACCATGGTTGATTGGTTTTCTTTTATCTTAAAAGATCCTTGATATGTTCTTTTATGAGTGTATATTATGCAGCAACCTAAATGCTAGTTTTCGAAATCAATGTACTTTCATGCATTTTTGTAATGATGTGTGTGTTTATGCTAATATATTTGTGTATATATTCTCGAGGATGACTCGACCTACTAACAATCGTAACGCTAGCATTGTTCAAGAGAATGCAGCACCTGTAAGTATGGAGGCAGTCACTTTGGTCGCTAAGATGATCGGAGAAATTGTCAGTGCTTGAGAGTTATGCCAATGCTCTACATTTGACAAGTTCTATAGATTGCAACCTCTGGCCTTCGTAGGTGGCTCTGATCCATTGGTCGCCGAAATATGGATTGCACAGATGGAGAAGATATTCAAGTTCGTTCCCTGCACCGAAGAAGAAAAAGTAGATTTTGCTACTTTCATGTTGAAGGACGATGCCATCAACTGGTGGAATTTTACTTGTCTTTCCTTGAAGAACAAGGCTGGAGAAAACATTACCATTGGATGGGAGGTTTTCAAGACCATGTTTCTCGACAGGCATTTCCCTCTGGGTATAGGATCAATGAGAGGACGTGAATTTATGGATCTGAAACAAGGTACTCTAACTGTGGCCGAGTATGCAGGGGAATTCGAACGACTTTCACGGTTCGTTCCTGCTGTGGTGGACACCGAGGTGAATAAAGCACGTCTTTTCGAACGAGGTTTGAAGCCAGCATTGCTTCGTTATGTAGCATACAGTCATGCAGCAACCTACAGTGAAGTTCTTAGACTGGCTCAGCTTGCAGGATATAATTTTCCTGAAGATGACACAAAGTCTGAATCCACTGAGCATAGCGATGGAGAGAGGATGTTCGAATATGGGAATGAATCTGGGAAATACAATGGTAACAGAAAGAGAGGCAGAGTGTATGCATGTTTTTCCTGTGGTGAAGAGGGACATAAAATCAAGAAATGTCCATATAAGAGGCAAAGGAGTTAGATCCTTAGGAGTACAACCTAGAAGATAACTCCAACTCCAACTTTTGTTAATAATACGAACCTTTATGTGGGTAATACTGATTCTCTGAAATTCGAAGCTTTGCTTTGATTTTTCTTTTTCTTTTTTTTTTTTTAAACTTTTCTCACATTATCTGAAAATGCTGTTTTCAATTTATTCAAATGACCTGTTTACCTTCAAATGACAGAGCCAACCTAACTAGACTTTCATTGATCATTTGGTGTTGATTTGGGACTGTATGCATTATACGTAGGTCCTATCAGGTTAACACAACAATGGCGTATGTAGGCCTATATAAGTGAAACTTGGGTGTTGATAATTTGAATGTGAACCTTGGAGGGGTATTAATTAGGAGTGTGGGAAGCGTAATGTATATAAAAGGTTAATACGTTTCTTTTATATTTACATACATTGAAATTCCATAAAAGGGGAAGACTACAGATTAGATTTCAACTAGTACAGAACAATAACATATAAAGCTACAAATATCGAAAATAAAATAATGTACATTCCTGTCCGACCAAGTTTTATAATATATATATATATATATATATATTGTTATTTGTTGTTATTTCCATTTCTTCATTGTTCGTAGTTTAATGCTCAACGTCGAGCGTAAACCATCACGGACCTAGTGTAACAACATACGAATTACCGATCAAAGTCCAAGAATTTTCCATCAAAACGCCGCTACGAGAGCAGTAGACGACATGTCGTTCTTCTCGTTAATTTCTTCGTCTTCATCTTCGTCTTCCTCTGCTTGCCACATGAAGTTAGCATATGATCCCAACACCATGCTGCATAATGTTTAATCATATAAATTCCTTTGCTTCTCTCTTATTAAACTAACTAAACAAGCAAGAAATCTCAAAATTTTGGAACCTTCCGACTAATTAATATGTTATTGTATATATATTCTCAGCATCCAAACAAGTAAAGCAAATAGAAAATATATGTATTAATGGTGCAATTACTTACGTTTACTCTCTAAACAAAGAAATAAACATATGGAAATGATAGGAAAGTGAATATATATTACCAGTCGTCCGGGGAAGCAGAAACGGCCCGATCGAAGTAAGACCTGGCTCGGTCTTCGTCTCTATGAGTCTCCCATATTAGCTTCCCGTACAGTGAAAGCAGTTCTCCATCTCCAGGACTTGCTAGTATAGCTCTGCCATAATACTCTTCAGCTCCCACTGTATCCTTCTCCACCTTTCAATCACATTCACATTGTTTTAAACACACTCGTCAATTTTTAAAACTTTTCCAATTAATATTGTGTCTACAATGCTGACTTCATGATCTCAAATTACTAATTAAGATCTACTTAATAAGCCTGATTATAAATTAATATTAAGATCTACTTAATATTGCTTTAAACCCTCATCAACATTGGTATTAATATACATAATATTGTTTTAAACACTCATCAACATCAAAACTTTTAATCATAAATTATTCACATCCTCATCAATTAAAAGCATAATTAAATTAATTCATGCAAGGGTACAATTAAATATTGTGTTGTTTAATTACTGAACTCAAATCACTGACTTCATAATCTAAAATTACTAATCCACTTAATAAGACTGATTAGAGTATTCATGAAGATCATTAAAAGAAAAAAAGAAGCTACCTCGTGCAAGAACTTGCCGTAGTTTCTCAACAAAAGGGAATCGCTAGGATTTGTCTTCAACATTTCCCGGTAATATTCACCCATCTTCCTCTTGTCACTATTTCCGCCACCAAAACTACCGAATCCACCACCATCCGATTCACTTCCTTTTCCAAAACCGTCGCCGGAAAACCCAACTTCCGGCCACACTCCAATAAAACTAGCACTTCTTTTCAAAGACAACGGTCCACCAATATCATCGTCGCAGCCTTCTGAATGGTATTCTTCCTCAGGTATTTTAGCTGGAAAAAACCCAGACCCACCAGAGAAACCACTTATCAATATAACGACGTCGTTCTCCGACATAACCCTCCGAATACACTTATCTCCCCTGCGGTTGACGTCGAAATGTAGCGAAGAGTTGGAACGTCGGCAAACGTTGCTCTTTTCGCTGGAGAAGACGCCGTAACGTAAGTCGTTTCTTGAGAGGCACACTCTTCGCGAACCCGACACGTGCGGAGACTGGACGGGGACAGAACCGGTTCGGATGAGAACGGACTTCATGACTAAAAATTTCGAGCTCTGCGTTTGTGTTTTGCAGTCTTCGGACAGTGAGGGGTACTTGCAGTAGAGAATCGTAGATACATATAGGCGAATTGGCGCCGTTGGATGTGCTGATGGGGTTGACTTAAGGACGTACAAGATGGGGACACGTACAGAAGTGCACGTGAGGGGTCGCACTACGGAGTAGGCTACTCCGGCGTTATCGGCGACCTCTGAGATTTTCCACGCGTCACGGGAAGAGTGTGATCAGAGTACCATGCAACGTCACGTAGAAGCTTCGCGCCAAATCTGTATCTATTGCGCCAAATCTCAACGCCTCATTTGACAAATAAAGCCCAAAATAATAAAAGCGGACATTTCTTTTTTGTGTAATATTTATGAAGTTTTAATTAATTCCAGCAAAAAAAAGGTACTGTAAAGTTTTAAACATGGTACGATTTTGAAAATTTAAAAATGAGATTATAGTAAAAAAAAAAGATATTAATAATAGAACCATGAAGCTATCTTTTTGTTCCATCTTTTTCAAAGGATGGCTTTCTTTTCGTAACTAAATTAAACTATCTAGATTATAATATCTTTAATCTTTTTTAAAAAATATATGTTTAAATTTTATTTTTATTTTTATTTTTTTGAACTTTTGTTATTTAAATAATCTCTCCGTTCCGTTGCCTTAAATTAAGCTCCAACACCTTTCTGCCATGTTCCCTTGCTTTTTACATCTACCGATTCATTCCTGGTACAGTGGTTTGACTACTATCGTAACTTGGGATGGGGATTACCTTCGCCCCCACGTGATGACTTGCCTAGACTCTTCAAAAGCTCCACGTGGAGCGCCTTGTCCATGTGGTCCCACGTGAAAATTTCTCATTCCAACGCCACGTAGCATCCTCTGAATGCCACGTGCGTGACTGAAATATGCTGTCAATAATCTCTTCTCTGTTCCAATACCAATTTTATTGATAGGATTTAGAGTTTTTTTTTTTTTGCGAATGATAGAATTTAGAGTTAGATAATAATAATAACGTGGTCCACAGTTTCTTATTCATTTATCTGTCTATATTGTTCTTATTGACTTTTTATTTATTTTACAACATGAATAAAGTTTTTTACGAGTCGTTACTAGATGCAATAATGCTAATTAATATCTAAAATTTCCTCCAAAAAAGAGGACAAAATAGAAAATTAATAATCGATTATCGCCTTAATGTTAATTATATTAAATATATTTATGATGTACCAGCAAATCAACAAAATTTGATGAATAAAATGAGGAATGACAATGTGCTTATGATGATAAAAGCAAGTTTGCTTTAAGCTATGTATTTAGACTAAACCTGCTTTGATAACCAAATCCCATTAGTATAAAAAAGTAAGCTTTAAGGCTGTTGAAGCAAAAAGTTTCCTATATTTGGCATTACTCATCAGTATAAAACGAGGTTGGAGACCTTTTAATAACAATAATAATATATCAAAAAAATAGTTGGAGACCTTTTAATTTATAATATTTCATGTGGAAGAAAATAACCATTTACAATGTGAAGATTATGGTCGTGAACTCCATAACAATGTAATGGCCTCTAACTGAAAATTGGGTCTTTGAGCTTAAACCATATAAGATAAAGAAGACGGCGGGTCCCATCTATTGTTGTTTCATTTATTTTTTACTCTTAATAAATTTATAAATGGCATTATTTATGAATCTCAACTTTTAGTTTGAAATGAGTTTTATACACGGGACCAAGCGTAAGCTTTAATAAAAGTTTTGGAACCAAAACCTCCACAAAAGTTTTGGTACATATGGTCGTCAAAGCAAGTGGCGTGGAACGATTGCCCACAACTGGGAATTGTGGGGATAAAGTCACCAGCCGTGCTTGTACGGAAGCTCGCAAGTGTAAATGGTGTGCGGAATCCCACGTCTCACCTGAGGAACGACAGATACATGTGAAGCTTCAGCTCGACCTCTGCAACTCTGACGGCTGTGGCAGGTGTCTGGCTATTTCAGTATTATTCGGATAAAAAGCCGGAGAAGATAGTGTTAGAGTGCTGAGAACTATCCCACCTATCAATGCACCGACATGCAACCAAACATTGAAAGTAATGAGGTCTAGTGTCTGGAAAATAGTCCGTCATTTTGGTCAGTGAATGGCAGATCAAGCAACAATGGCAGCTGAGTCGTCCGTGATTGGCAAATCAAGCAAGCGAAAAAAGAATGAAAAGAATGAACATCTACTTACTGATCCTTCTTTGGATTGGAAGTGGGCGCAGTCGATTTAAGATCCTGACTGGAAGCTCTAATTATGAAAAGTGATTCTACTAACAAGCCAGCAATCAATCCGAAAATCCCACCAGCAGCACTCTGGGCATAAACTTCAACAACATTAAAGGGGACAAAAAAATTAAAAATTATAAAAATTATTATAAAAAAAAAAGGCTAACACAGAGAAAATTTAAGTTTAAAATGATGTTTCTGAAGTTACCAAGGCAGGGTTGTGGTCAAATAATGCTCTGAATGCAAAATATCCGACCACGAAACCAGTAAACATTGTCAGTCCAACATGTAAACCTGCAGAAGCAAACATTTTAGTAAATGCAAGAGAGTACGGAACAAAAAGTAAAGCAAAAGAAGTTAAATAAATTGTGAGTCCGGCAGTGTAAATTTTCAAACCATACATGCAATTACATTTATTAAAGTATGCAGCATGTAATCAAGCCACTTCCAATAAAATTCTCACCACAAGAATGCTTCCAAGAAGCAAATCTCATCAGCTAGGGGATTTTGAATAAAAAGAAGAGGTATAGTATCTGTCCAAGTTCTTGCCATTGTCTCCCTATAACCAGGTAGGCATTCAGCCCATATATACTTTTTCAACTTCCTATTTGATGTTCCAATAGACAATTTGTTTTTCGCAATTTACAGTTTCCAAATGGACCCAGTTAATATTAACATCAAACACAGAATTAAAACTGATAAACATAATGACCAATTGCATCCCATGAAGGCTAGCTCATGGATCAAAGAGATTGACTCATCAGTCTCATGCATAAATCATTCTTTGATTCTCGTTAAGACAGTCATATAAGCCATTTAGCCAGTAAACTATACAGGTGTTAAATGCAGAATAAAAACCCTGGTCCCTAAGCGAAGAACATCAAACTAACAAATAAAATCCATGCCCATTAACCAATACACCGTCCTCATAGTGACCACCAAATCAATGGTAGTTTGACTTTCCTCAACCTTATTCAACAATTTGTGTTGAAACTCATCCCAAACAGTGTAAGAAAATCTGGTACGACAGAGCCAATATGAAAAGCAATTACATCCTACAGATCATGCAATCGAGGATTGTTGATTTCAGTTTGATCGGTCGAATATCCTAGATAAAAATAGACCCATTTAATAGTACTATCAAATACCATGTAAAGCTTGATAGGCAGAATCAATTTAATCTAGAGTTTTTGGTATGCCAGTTTAACCATAGTGTCCCACATTCAACATTCTTTAGTCACTGTAAAAGCAAAGAAAAAAGTTCCACTTCCGATGATGACAAACTTTCCAACTTTCACAACGTCCAACTTGTTAACATCATAAACAAAGCATCCTCAGATTCCGACATTAAGAACTCTCATCTGTCTACTTAAAACCTATACTCAAATACATTTCCATTCCTCTCAAATGCTTTCCTTGAAGAATTTAACTCTCATCAACAAGGCTAGCATTAACAATATATCACAATAGATATTGTTCATTGCAATCAAAGAACCGGTTAAGAATGTCCTCAGCTATAGCCAGATGACAAATTAATTTATTAAATCAAAACAGGAAGAAAATGAAGTTTATAAGTAAAATGAAAGGTAAATAAAGGTATAAGCCATTAAAAAATAAAAATCAACTATCTCTTCTATGAATAGATAATGGAATAGAAGGTTTATATAGCTGACAACCTGACACCAATTAACAGAAAATTATATATTTACTTGATTTGTACAATAACAGCTGGTGCAATATTTGAAGCTAGAAAGATTTATCTAATAACGAAGATTATTTCACAGATTAAGTAATAGCAAATAAGAAATTATCACCAATTTAATTAATTTCGATTTACTTTTGGAATTCAAACCCATAAATAAATTTAAAATTTATGGGTTTCTTTACTTATTGGTCAGTGGTCGTTGGTCTTTTAATTCATCATTTTAAAAGGCCTTTTTTTATGAATAAAAATAATCTTGATGTGAATTTCATCAGCTCAAGATTCTGTTAATGATTAAAGCCTTTTTGCTGTTTCAGTTTTGCAACTTTTTCATAATCTAGAGCAGCTGGCCCACACCTCTAATAGATTCCCCTCCACCGCATCAAGTAAGGCTAAGTACACTTGAGGCAATAGTGAAGCTACAACTCTCGCAAACGAATATGATGGAACGGTCGGCTTCCTTTCTACTAGGTCACACCCCCAGGTGCATCATTTCAAAAGTCTTATACAATTCTGAAACTTGCAAATGTAAAACTAAAAATTTAAAAAATTTCACAAAATTCAAACTTTATGGTTATTGCTAGGCTTAAAGACTCTAAAACAATCAGACAATAGCAGCAAATCCAGTACAACATTTCCCCGCTTCAACATTCAAAGAATCGCTAGGATATGTCTTCAACATTTCTAGGTAATATTCACTCATCTTCCTCTTATCATTATTCTCGCCACCAAAACTACCGAATCCGCCACCACCCGACTCACTTCCTTTTCCAAAACCGTCGCCGGAAAACCCAACTTCCTTAAGCGGAATTCCAAATTCCGGTCACACCCCATTAAAACTAGCACTTCTTTTCAAAGACAATGGTCCACCAATATCATCGTTGACGCCTTCTCAATAGTACTCTTCAAGTATTTTAGCCGGAAAAAACCCAGACCCACCAGATAAACCACTTACCGATCTAACCACGTCGTTCTCTAACATAACCCTCCGAATACACTTATCTCCCCCGCGGTTGACGTCGAAATGCAGATAGACCAAATAAGCACAGTAGCTGTTTAGAGCCGAAGGAGCTCTCTTTGGATTCTATAGCCTATGCACTCACCTTTAGGGGATCGAAGTTGGATGAATCTCCAGTGGTTCCTTCCATCGGCGTCATCGAACCCCATTAGCAATCCAGAATAACTGGAAGCTTATGATCAATTAATAATATCTGTGAACTAATTTGGATTAATTAAGATATATGTTTTCACTTATGATAAAATTATATATATGTCCAACTTACAGTCCAATATGTGTAGAGCCGAGTCCGACTGTCCCCATACAGAGATGGTGAGACCTGAGTATAGCAATTATGAACATGTCATTGCAACGATAGAAATTATGTTATACACATACACGCAGTAGTATCATTATTCCTCCTTAATATATTGATGCTTAATTTTTACATAATTAAGTTCTTTTAGTTTGTAACTGTTGGCACCAAATTAATTAATCTTCGCATATGCCACACAGACATGAACACACTAGAAAGCCGTATCATGATAATGTATAATATATATATATATATATATATATATATGTTTTAGTAATATATATACATCTAGTGTTCAATCTTCAACTAAAGGTATATATAACACTACGACTTCATTTTATTTATTATTTTGGAGCAAAGTATTAAACCTTTTTTTTTTTCATTCAATTTATTTCTCTATGGCAAATATGATGTTGCCTGTTGTTTATTCAATCAGAAAACAATACACACTTTTCAAAAATATTATTATTTTCTATGATTTTTAAATACACGGTCATTTTATTATTATTTCCCTCATACTCGAGTTATAGGTTAAATTCTTTGCCTTAAGTACCTTTATCAAATATATTATATTTAAGCTAATAATTAATTATATAAATATATTGTTAATCATTAATAAAATATAATTCTGAAAAAAGTCTCAATTATCAAATAATCTTAAGACGGCTAGGGCTTTTTAAACCTTAATTTAGAATGTATAATAATCCTTCTCCAAGGCCTATAAATATAATACACCCCATGAACAAAAATATAACATTACAGTCTACAAACTCGTTAGAGGGCTAAAGGCGTTGTTTTGCTTGTTAGTGGAGACATCTTATACAGGTAAGATATATAATTGAGAAAGATTACTATGTATTTTCAATATTTTTTTTTCAAATATCTATTTTACGTTTTATTTTATTTTTGTATAATATATATATATATATTATATTTGATGAAATATTCCAATAAATTTTTTTTATGAATGAAAAAAAATGACATCGATGTGGATTTCAGAATTCTATTAATGGATAAGGCTTTTTTGCTACTCCAATTTTGTAATATTTTCGGAGTCTATAGCAACTGTCCTACAATCCTAACATATCACCCTCCACCTTACTTGAATCTCAGGATTCTGTTAATGGATAAGGCCTTCTTACTACTCCAACTTTACAACCTTTTCGAAGTCTAGAGCAGCTAGCCCACAATCCTAATAGATCTCCCTCCACCTTGCTTGAATCTCACGATTCTAAGAATGGATAAGGCCTTCTTGCTACTCCAATTTTGCAAATTTTTCAAAGTCTAAAGCAGCTGGCCCACAACCCTAATAGATCCCCTCCACCTTGCTTGGATCTCAGGATTCTGTTAATGGATAAGGCCTTCTTGCAACTCTAGTTTTACAATCTTTTTCGGAATCTAGAGCAGCTGACCCACAACCCTAACAGATTCCTTCGGAGTCTAAAGCAGCTGGCTCACAACCCTAACAGATTCCCCTTTACTTTGTTTGGTTCACAACCCTAATAGGTCCTCTTCCACCTGACTTATCAAGTAAGGCTGAGTACACCTAAGATAATAGTGAGGCACCTTACTTGACCCACAACCCTAACAGATTCCCTTCCATCTAATGTATCAAGCTCAAAACTCGAATTACAATTCTCATAAATAAGCAAATAAATATAATAAAACGGTCGACCTTATTTCCACTTAGCGACACCCAAATGTAATATTCCAATAAGATTAGTGAAATATATTGTAACTATGAAGGAGTCCGAATAGGCCAAAAATCCCATGTTGGACGCTACTAAATTTCAGTGATTCACAGTTGACTTAGGATCATTAGCAATGGGTGAACCAATCACCATCGACCTTCAGCTTCAGTTTTAGCGCCTCTCATGATGTATTGTCTCTCTCCCACTCGTGTAATATATTATATGTCTGAGGATTGGGAAAGAGAGTGTGGCTGGATTGGATTTTTCTCCTAAACACTAATGGCCAAATAGCTCTGTGGTGTCTTCATTTGCATCCTTCACTGGCTGCTTCTCAACCACATCTCCATTGCTCTTCCTCTCTCTTTTAGTGCGTAAAAAATACATAGAATTCCCAAGTAGTGTGGTTGGTTGATGTGAAATTTTTGTCCTACCCAACCACCCTCCTGTGGTTCTGAATCCCTAAAGATTCATTGCCCTTTTCTTTGTTTATTCTCGGATTCTATGTCGTTCCAAGAAAAAAAACCCATAACTCAGCCTCACCAAACACCTTCGCTTTTCCATAACTTTTTGGGTACTTTCACTTTCTGGTAAAATTTTTCAACCATTGACTTCTATTTGATTTGCGACGTCAAGATATTGCATTTGATGGATCTAATACGCCTCCTTTCTCGCAGATTTCATCATCTGATTGGGGAAACTTCAATCTCGTTTGATTCGTTTGGAGCTTTTGCTTTCCATTTGCTTAGTTTCAAGGTGGCCAATTACTATTTGATCGGTGAGATTCTTATTCTTTCTTTAAGCTTGTTTGTGGTGCAAAAATGGTTACCTTGTTATGCTATTTGATATTCAGATTTACAGAATAATTTTCATAGCAGGCTCTGTTAAATTTAGAATACAGAACTTATTAATGTTGTGTTTATTTTTGTTGTTAAAGATAGCATTTTGATTAAATAGGTATTAGGTAGTTGGCCTTCTGTTTGGTGGGTGGGCTGCAAAGTGGCTAATCCTTGGATATATTGAAATAAATCAATATGCAAATGGTTTCGTTTGTTGCGTTGGCTGCAATGGTTTCTTTAGTCTGTCATTGTTCCTGTTTTCATGCTTATTTACTTTTGGGGATGGGAAAAAGAGGAGGGGAAGGAGGAGGGAGGATAATAATGTAACCACTGGTTTGCATCTGATTTTGCTGAAGGCTAAACCTCAAATGTCACTGCACTTAATTAGTTAAGACTTAGCCCCTCCCATTCCCCCTTTTCTCTGTCTTTTTCTTGTAGTCTAAATATACTAAGCTTGTGCTCCATTGTCCACTCAATAAATTAGACACATGGAAAGAAGAATCCAAAGTCATGAGTCACAGCATATTCAACTCACAGGTCACAATGTCAAGTTACAAACACTCAGTGACATGAAATCAGTGTATTCAAGAGGCACAAGAAACAATCCACATTTTGACAATATCAAATTAAAATTCCCAAGAGGTACTTATACCTAATGAGAATTCTACAATAAAAGTTTATTTTCTCTGAGTGAATATACCAAAGTAAAAGGCATTCACTTAGAAAAATAACCCAAACTTTGGGAACAATCTTCAACATCACTTGAAATTACATAGTATAAACAAAACATAGGGAACAGAACAACATAAGCTAGGAAAACCACACATCAAGGTCAGCACACATAATCCACCATAGTTGAGCGCTTTCACTAGAATGTTATATTTTCCAGCTTGAACTTTTAGAACATGTCTCTTCCACCATAATAAATCTTACTTCTTACCCCCAGTTTACCTTGCCCGACCCAGTATATTCATCAGAACACTACCTTATATATCCGTATTCTTTTTCATGTACATAGAGTTAATTTGTTGGCTAATAAAAATTGTGGTGAGACCAATTCGAGACGCATGCTAAGTGATATATGTATGTTCAACCAAGTTTGAGCTTTTGTATGAGACATGAGCTTGATCGGAACAAGTATCCAAATTTGTTTCCAATATGTATGAAAAAATCCCTTTGCATTTGATGACTCTCTAAGATAATGTGATCAGTTTGAGAATACCCCTCACTGTCAACGTGTTACACTTTAGATAGTCTCCTTTTCTGTTTGCCTTTTCAATTGGAATAGTCTCCTTTTCTGTTTGCCTTTTCAATTTGGCTTTTGGGTCAAATTTCTTGAAGTATTTCTGAAAGTGTTGTGTCCAGAGTTGTGCATGCCAACTCGGTTTACTGTTTAGCTTGTTAAATATGCTTGAGTTTGCTTGCTTTAGCTGTTTTTCACTGTATTCTGCTAGTTTATGATTTTTCTTTTATATATTTTCGTAAAACTTGCTAGTTAATAAGTTTTTCATCTAGTCGTCTTTAAGCAAAGCAAGTTATATTTTCAAACACAGAATTTTGATTGAGTAGTCATTCATTGTCCCTTATTCTTGGCTACTTGTCACAGAATAAGAAACTGTCTAGTATGTCACTGAGAAGAAAAGGTGAAAGGATCTATATATAGACCCTGTAATCATTAAGATCATATTCCAAGGTAACCATTTTTGTTGTTGAATTTTCAACTCTTAGATGGGGGACATAGCCAAGGACTTAGCTTCTGGGACTGTTGGAGGGGCTGCACAGTTGATAGTTGGGCACCCATTTGATACCATCAAGGTCAAACTCCAAAGTCAGCCTGTTCCACTCCCTGGACAACCCCAAGTATGCTGGTGCAGTGGATGCCGTCAGGAAAACAATAGCTGCTGAAGGCATAGGGGGTTTGTACAAAGGTATGGGAACTCCCCTTGCCACAGTGGCAGCCTTCAATGCTGTCCTCTTCACGGTAAGAGGGCAAATGGAAGTGTTGTTGAGGTCCCAACCTGGTGTCCCTCTTACAATTGAACAGCAGTTTGTTGCTGGGTCCGGGGCTGGCATTGCTGTTTCCTTTCTAGCTTGCCCCACTGAATTGATCAAGTGCAGGTAAGTTCTATTGCATTTTGTTTTCAAGACTATTACCTAGTATTTTAATTTCTTTTGAGAGAATTCAACTAAATGTTGATTTTTTTCTCAAATCCACATTCTATTTGGACTATTCTTACATAAGTTTTGGGGATTGTCGGAAGAAGAAGAGAGACAAAGAATTAGCTCTGTTTCTCTGTATACATTTTGTCTGTATGCATCAGTAATATTATGTTTCTCAGAACAATTAGGGGCTGGATATGTGAATGTTCTGTTACTTACCAGTTTAAAGATTCTAATTTGCTTTTGTTACCAACTTGTTCTTTGTATGGGAAACTTGTAAGGCCAATATATCCACCTGTTAAATTTTCTTGGTTCGTTGTCATAGGTTGCAAGCCCAAAGTGCATTAGCAGATTCTGGCTCAGCAGCTGTAGCAGTTAAGTATGGAGGACCAATGGATGTGGCCAAGAAGGTTCTCAAATCAGAAGGAGTGAGGGGTCTCTTCAAGGGATTGTTTCCAACCTTGGTGCTTGAAGTACCCGGAAATGCTTCAGTGTTTGGTGTCTATGAAGCTTTCAAACAGTACCTTGCAGGAGGCCAGGATACATCTGGTTTGGGTAGAGGCTCTTTAATTGCAGCTGGAGGCTTAGCCAGAGCTTCCTTCTGGGCGTCTGTGTACCCAACTGATGTCGTGAAGAGTGTAATACAGGTAGATGATTACAAAAATCCATAGTTCAAGGGCCCCATTGATGCTTGTAGAAAGATTGTGGCATCTGAAGTAGTGAAAGGCTTGTACAAGGGTTTTGGACCCGCAATGGCTCGATGTGTTCCTGCGAATGCAGCTTGCTTCTTGGCTTATGAGGTAACAAGGTCAAGTTTGGGATGATGAACTTTGTTTTGGCCTAACCGCTGTGCCTCAGATTTCTTTTAATTTTACAGTTTCTCTTTCATTTTGCTAATCTCAACCGCCATTTATCTGCTGCACATGGAATTTGTAACTTGACACCAAAGGCCTTCATCTTTTTTGTAATTGTCATTTGATGCAGAATAAAGGACATTCCTTCACCAATCCTATTTGTGCACTAATGACATAAATTTGATATCCAGATTTCATTGCAACGACTTTTTATTTTATTTTTTCTTTTGCCTTCATTCCCAAATCATTGAGCAATTTAATAAACAATAATTAGGCCATTCAGAAGAAATTGTGCATTGCTGGGCCTCCAATGTAACCCCCAAAGTCCACAGCCCAGCCGTAGAATTATTAGGCCTTATAGTAGGCCTTATTAGTACTCGGGCGCTGGGCCCCGATTATGTATATGGAAAAAGTAGAACTGAAATTGTAAAATTTCCAAATAATAAATAATTTAAATTTAAATTGACCTAAAATAGAGAATTTGTTAACATATGAGTTTTATAAATTTTCCAGAAGTTATAAGTTTATTTCCAAATGTTCATTTCACTGTACGTCTAAAAGGGAGGTGTGGCTTGAAAGGAAGTTCGATACCATCACACTCGGCCATGGTAGCCAAGTTCTCGCTATCGATTCACGCTTAACGCCGGTGGAGGGGATCTGTTAGGGTGTGAGCCACCGCCTGCACTCTATCGGGAAAGAGTAAAGAAGGCCTATCTCCTAAGAATCCCTACCGAGATCCACATCGGCGCCCTTTTTATTCATCAAAAAAAAAAAAAGGGAACCTCTACACGTCTAAATTAAAATTCCAAAGCATCTCACTGAAAAAAATAAAAAATACATGTACATATATTTACATACCAGAATCAGATTATAAGTCAAATGATATATCCTTATTATTATTATTATTTAGCGGAAAATAAAAATCCAATTTAAACTCTCTATTTTTGCTAGCCGATGGTTTTAACTGACAAAAAAGCACATAATTTTACAAGTATAACCCTAAATTCAAGGTCGTAAATTTTAAAGGCAACCGTAATAACGATAAACACCCATTGTTATGCATCTCAAGATTTGGAAGGTTTGATATGTATAGTAATGAAACAAATGTACAAAATCTACATTACATATAAGAACCGAATTTTCAAAAATCAATGTAACATCACATACACATAACACATGACTAATTATTGACTATCAAATGTACAAAAAAATCATTAAAACAGTTCGCATCCCCACTCAAGCTTCAAGCAATAGCAATAAAACTCATACCTCCCCAGTTTTCACCGTAATAACATGGGGCGTAAAACCGGTTCCACCAGCTCCTGCAAAAAGGCAAAACAAATCAAAGATCAAATCTTTTAATAAGCACATCAAAGATCAAACCTTTACATTTTACAAATGCAATTAAGATAAAAACAAATACAGCAAGTCAAAATTAACATGTAACCTACTTTTTTTTTTATAATGAAAACCTACTTTGGGTTTAGATAGACAGAGAAGGTCAGTGAGTGAGAGAGAAGAGTGAGAAACAGAGTACCATTTGCAATTAAAAACCTGCAAGCGCATTGTTTACGGACCGGGGCTTCGGAGGAAGCGTCAGTGTTGTGAATGCAGGCGAGGAAGGGATAGAAGGAGTCGTGGGTTAAGTTCAGGGCAATGGAGTCGAGCTCGGAGGAGGCGAGGGCGAGAGGTCGCTGTCAGACAACTTGTTGAGGCAGAGGATCACTGTATAAACATCTTGGATTTGATCCTCCGGAGATGGAAAGAGATTTGTTGTCTTTGCCATTATTTCATCCAACAAAAAGTAACTCATGATCTGATATGCACTCGCTGAGGCGTCTTGGGTAATAGGGGTTATCTTATGAGACAGAACTGAATTCTTGCTGATTGCAATTAGATTGGAGAGGAACTGAAAGGGTCGTTTAGCCTCCCGAGCGAACCCGATCGGATTCTCCCAAATCACCAATTTTTCGCTTAGAAACCAATTAATGCATCATCAATTGAGTTGAAAGACTTGTAATGGAAGGCTGCAGCTGCGTAAGCTGTGAGATTGTAACTTATCTGACTCCGTGCTTGAGTTCCTGAGTCGACACAGCGGGTTGGTCCGTAGGACTACCGAGCGACGATCGCCGGGAGAGAGACTTGATTGACCAGAGAGAGTTTCCAGCGACGATAGGGTAAGAGCCGCTTCTTTCTTACGGTGGGACGCTTGCGCTTGCGTAACCAATTTACATTTCCTTGGCTCAGGCTATTCAACTCAGCATCTTCAAACCACGACTCCGATCACGGTTTCCAGTTGACTTTATCTCAGGTGACAGGGGCAGGAGAACACTTCACAAAATGCGCTTTGACAGCGAGCGAGATCTTTGATCTTTTATTAGTATTCCCTTTTTTAGACTGGGACGAAGACTTATTTTTTTATACAGAGAGATCCAAAACAGATCTTGTACAGCATATCTCCATACTGATCGATATACGGCTATCAAAATCTCTTTTATGCTAGTAAATTACGCTATTGTAGGTAAATTCAAGGGGAGATCGGCTGGTAATAGTGGTTTTGGGATTTAATTTATCAAAGAAAAGAAGAAAAAGAAGTTATTTTGGCATTGGTGGTTGTAGAGATTGGCAGAGCAGTTGACGGCGGAGAGAATTTTTGGTCTTCCGGTTTTACGATCCTGGTAACATGACGACTCAGCCAATCACCAACGACTCAGCTGTCCCGGACTATTTTGCACAGAGGTGGTTTGATCCTCCAGACCCCGTCAACTTCAGCGTTTGGCTGTTTGTCCGTGCATTAATAATTGCCATAGTTGTCAGCGTTCTAATATTCTATCTTCTCCGGTTCTGCATACGACTGACAAGCAGCCAGACAGCTACTGCCGCTGCCATAGTTGCAGAGGTGCAGCTGCAGCCTCAACGTGTGCCTGTGGATCCTCGTGGGATTTCACGCACCATTTATCCCTGCGAGCTTCCGTACGAGGAGAAAATCTGCGCTTGCTGTCAGTATGAGTTTGCGGCTGGCGACACTGTCTCCACAATTCCCAGTTGTGGGCACTCATTACACAGCAGTTGCTTTGATGACTATATGTCCCACTGCAACACGTGTCCATGCTGTCGCCGTGGAATCTCTCTTTTGGAGGATGCAACCGTCAAAGTCTGAAGTCTTAAAAGGTGCAAATATAAAAGTGGGGAGTTGGTAAAAGTTTTTTTTGATAAAAGCGAAAGTGAGGTGTTGGTAATGTAGAAAATGACAAACATAATAAACATTGAAAGACAATTCTGTCTTCCTCCGCCGCTCATGGCTGATCTTCCACTTCTCCGGCGCCATTTTCTTCCACTTCTCCGCCGTTGTGCTTAGATTTTGACCGGGTATGTGATGTTATTGTAAAGTTTGAACTTTTTTCAAGTTAAATTTAAGGGTTTTGTTAAATTTCTCTCTGTTTCTTTTTTTTTTAGGTTTATAGCATGCAAATCTCTTTCTTCTTGGGAAAACAATCAAATACTAATATATTTTAGATCTGATAATGTGTTAATTACTTAATTTTGGTGGTCTTCTAGTTTTTGGGTTTGAATTTCTTTTGGGCATTTCATACATAGTTTTGATTTGTTGATTTTGATAATTTTTTTTTTTTTCCTTTTTGGGCATTGTATCCTAGAATTTGTGTTGTTTCTGGATTTTTGTTTTTAATTTCACACCCATTAGTTATTGTGTGGTGGAAAATTTCTTAAAACCCAAATCAATCTTAGAAATGAGCATTTGTACAAAAATGAGGTAGCTGGATCAGACAATCTGAAGGTCCCAGCTAGTGTTAAATAAGTCACCTAATTGTTTGATTTACATTCAATTTGAGGACGAGGGACATACGAATTGATGACCCAAATTGCATTTATGGATGTAGTTGAAAGTGGGTGCAGTACTCAAATTATCTGTTAAATGCATTTTCTTAAGGGTTACAATAATTAGTAGCATATAGGTAACGAAATGTATTATAAATTATCTATTAAATGCATTTTCTTATGGGTTACAAAATTAAGCCACGTGCATTATACATATCAAAGCCATTTAAAATTTGACTATATTAAGAACTAATCTGTTACTTCTTTTTTTTCTTTTTCTTTTTCTTTTTTTCTGTCAATTTGAAAACTCTAAATTTATAACTCTACTGCTATTTCTATGCCCTCACACTCTGAAACAGATTCGTCTAATCCTTATGATCGAAACTACTACAACCAATCTTAAGTAATTCCTTTTACAAGTATATTTGAAGGTTAAACTTTTTAGATTGAATTGTATAGTCTCCAAATTGTTATACATGTTTGTATGTAGGTTGATTTTGTTTTTGAAATCTATTTATGACATGGACTTCTCTGTTTCTGTCTTAAAAGAGTGAGTTGGCCTTTGGATATTGTAAAATGTTATTGAGCTTTGAGCAGTGGTTTAGTTATGTTCATGTATACTTTGGTTGATTAGCTTACATTTCTGTATATTCCTTGTCTACATGTATAATGTACCAAAAGACCTCCATTAATTCCCTTGTCTCAAGCAGGATTTCCTAACCTCCATTAATGCCCTTGTCTTTCATTTTCCCCTGAATTTTGAACTCTGCTTTGTTTTCTGGAGTGCCATAATTGCTGTAGGTCTGTTACCATGGAATTTTCTTTAACATTTTGATTTCTATTTCTTTTCCCAGATGATGAAACCGACACCCACATTGAACAAGAGCAAAATCATGAAAATATTGGCTCGAAGTGGAAAAAATCAAGGGTGGGCACGAAGGGACATATTCAATCTGAGCCATGTACTTATATAATATAAGATAACATTGTTTACTACATGGGTATGAAGGTATAAACATCCAAACTTGCAGTCAATATTTCTTCTTGCATTCTGCACATGCAATCTTATATTATGAATATAGATTATTTTAATGCCTTGTGTCTAGAGCTAAGCCTTCTTTAATAAGTGATCCACATTTGACTTGGCTATGCCATGGCCCTCTTTTGAGACGCATAAATTTTTTTTTTACTTTTACTCTAAAGTAGACAGCATTGCAATTTTGTTTTTCCTTCTAATATGAATATTTGTTATGAAAATAAATTTTTCTGTTGTGAAATCTGCTGGTTCTGAAACTGTTAGGAATCTACCTTGTTGACTACAGGGGCCACGAAGCTGCTACATGTGTGGTTCTCCAGACCATTTCATTAGAGATTGCCCAGTTCCATTAAGTCCACATATTTGAATGGAGCCCCATGGCCTCATGTCAGGCCCTTTGGAAACCTTTATGGCAATCCTGGGATTATGCCTTTTAATACAAAGATGGTTCCAGCTGCTCCTTTTGTTCCTAGCTATGTCTCATCTATGTATGGTCCTGTTTGTGCATTTGGATAGGTTCTTCTCCCCCTATTCTTATTGCTGTTTTTAATACACTGTTGTTTTTATTTGATCATGTTGTTATTTGATTATTTTCTACTAGAATATTCATGAGATTGTAATACAAAGTTTAACAGTTAGTTTAGAAAATATTTAGTGACACTTCATCTTGTATATGGAAAATTTGTCGTCTTATAGGCACAGGAAGAGGCTGATGTATCTGGGGTTTTAGCAGTCATGACTTTAGGAATGTAAGTTGAATTACTGAAGAATTTCCAGTTTCCCTTTTAAGAATATATATCTATTAATACTACAATCTATAAACAGGTTCTATGTTGCAGTTTGTAGGATAGCTTTTAAGGGCGAGGGTCAACAAAGCTTGCATCATTTCTGGTATGGCTTGTGGTTTTGGTTAAGATTTGAAGTGAACTAGCCTATCTGACTTATGACTTCAAAAATTCCAAGTGATATGAAATCCTATCTGTTCCACTGCATAAACAAATTGATAAGGGCGCGTGACATGTCTTCTTGACTATATTATGTTGTATGAAATTTGATCCTATTCTCACCATTTATGTTTCTTTTTGCAGGGGAATGGTTGCTTATATTGCTAAGACGTTTATTTTCATTCAAAGGTAACAAAGTTATCAAGAATGTCTGAGTTCTCTCACTCTTATTGGTTATAATGAAACAACTACTAGCACTTTGTTGACCACATGCTTAAATCAAACTTTCAGGGACTTTAGAATGACTTTGTCATGTACAAAGTGAACATCTATTTCAATGTGCTTAGTTCGTGCATGAAATATAGGATTGGAACCAAGGTGACCTGCACCAATATCATCACACCACAAGATAGGAATGGAAGGAGGAGAATACCGAAGTTCTTGCAACAACACTTGTATCCATGACATTTCAAATGCTCCATATTCCGACTCAGGTTGACGATTGAGCAACAACTTTTTGTTTGCGAGATGACCAAGAGATTAAATTATTATCGAGGTAAATACAATATCCTCCTGTGAACCAACAATCATATACATTCGAAGCCCAGTCAGCATCCGTGTAACCATAGAGAGTGGAGTGATCGAAGCATAGAAAAATAAGACCAAGGTGCATCATTCTTTTTAAGTAACGCATGAGCCTTTTGCATGCGAACCAATGAACGGTAGTTGGGGAATGCATGAACTGGTTGAGTTCAAAATATTAAAATTATGATGTATTGTTGCCAGTAATCAAAATATTAAAATTATGCCGTAATTTTAATGTTTTTAAGGACAGTCATATTCCATATTTAAAAGTGGACTCGCTTTGCAGATGGCATCAGCCATTTGGCATAGTTATACTTTTTTACTGTCCATTTTTAAAAGTGTTGAAATTATACACTCCGACTAGCATATTGTATTTACAGACGTCATAATCTTCGAAAAGAAATACATCAAAATCATACATTTCAAATTAAATACATCAAAATCTCTCAAAATTAAAATTAATTACACATATATATAATATCCATTCAATTTCAAACTTAGATTTATATAAAAAAATATTTTTTTTCTTCAAATCTTTATTATTGAGGAAGGAGAAGGCGACGGTAAAGAATGAAGGAAGGAGAAGAAATGGGTTTGAGCAACAGGGAATAAGTTACGGTAATTTGGGTACTTTGCTTAGATTTTACAAAAAATATGAAATAATGAGTATTTTTTAAATTTGTGTTATTATAGTGGCCATTTTATCCAAAAATTCATATTTTATATATTAACTTTTTAGTACTTTCATATTTATTATTTTAAAAAATACTAAATTATTTGTATTTTTTATATGGATGTGTCAATAATTATTTTTCATCCTAAACACATGGCCAACATTAATGGCTTTTGTTTGCGCAAACTTAATAATATTAATAATTCATGCAAACGCAAAAAAAAATAAAAAATAAAAATAAAAGAAAGAAAGAGAGTGGGAGAGTAGGGTATGTCAATTCTGTACCTTCACTTTTGGTCTTTTCCGCTCTGCTTTTCATTAGTTACTGCAAGTTTATCAGCCTGATAACTCATAATCTCTAAAATCCACATATAGTATATAGAAAAATAAATATAGAATTATTTCAAAGTAAGCGCTCTCAGTAATAACATATTTCATGTAAGAATTATCGCTAAACGCTCAAAGCAAAACAGAAAAACGACGATATATACACATACATATATATATATATATATATATAGACATATTATATTAGATGATGAATGCATGGTAAGTACTGAATCCTCTCCATTCAAAATGGAAATATGTAAAGTCATTCATAAATGGTTGAAATTTTTTCTACATTAATAAATATATATGTACTAAATAATTGATTGCTTTATCATAACTTTAAAGCATTAAAATCCGAATAAAAGCCAGGAGCCACCAATAGAATGTAATTTAATCATTTTCCATATGTAGTGCACTGATCACTCCATACATGATGTATATATAAACAAGGGATTGTATGACAAATGAAAGTCAAATTATATTTGAGAAGGTCAATACTTTTGTTCATCATGGGTTTGAATCTTTTTGTAGCTCTAAGTATTTGTTTTTTCTGCTGTGGAGTCCAAGCAATCAGCAATGGCAAAAAAAGTCACGGCACAATTGTTAATGAGCCTAAGCACATATCAGTTCCGGTATACTTGTGCAGTTTTTTCTTTTTTAAAATTTTATTAGCAGAAAGGATTTTATATTGCTTTACAATATGAATCAGAATTCTATTTTGAATTAAATTAGTTTCGTTTATAAAATATATGCATTTTCTTTTGTGAATAAAATACATTTGTTATCACTAATAGTTATGATTTTTCGATGCCTTTTAATTTCTGTAGCCAAATACTCAAAATGAGGACTTTGATTGTGTGGACATCTACAAGCAACCAGCATTTGATCATCCTTTACTCAAGAATCACAAGATCCAGGTAATTTACGAGTCTACGTTTCATTTTACTTGATCAATTACATGTATATATACACATCTGGATTGATAGGCAAATATATATACACACACACACATATACAAATTATTTTTACTGCAGTTAAATCCGAGTTTCTCAGACAGACTTATAAAGACCAATGAATCTATTTGGTTATTTTTACTGCAGTTAAATCCGAGTTTCTCAGACAGACTTGTAAGGACCAGTGAATCTGTTGGTGAAATTAATGTACAAAGTAAAGGTTGTCTATCAGGGATGGTACCTATTCAGAGGTCTAAAACCGATTCCCAATTTGGGCACCAATTTACAATGAATTCACCTGGCGAACATGTAAGTAAATATTTATTTATTTATTTCTTGGTGATTGAGAATAATAACAGGTACCAAATATGAAGCTTGAAATTAATTTTTATTATATGTTTATAAATTTTCAGTTTGCCACATTTGATACAAACACTGATGCAACATACCATGGAGCAAGTGCACTCATCAACATATACAATCCGTCCGTGGCTGGAGACCAATATAGCATGGCTCAAATTTGGCTTCAAAGTGGACCTGCTCTTGAACTTAATAGTATACAAGCTGGTTGGGCAGTGAGTTACATGTGTTTTTTTTTTAAAAAAATCTTGGTTAATTAATTTCTTCATGCTTTTGTATAATATATAACTATATTTACACATAAAATCACCACAAATGTAATGTTTAAAATGTGTAATTAGGTACATCCACAACTATATGGTGATAGTCGCACACATATGACAATACGATGGACGGTAAGGACCATATATATTAAATAAAGTTTTTCATTACAATTTGTATTTCAACAGAAGTGATGTAGCATGCTCTAATTGATTGGTGGATTTTATATAATCATTCATTTTCAAATATTAATGCATGTGTATTTGTGTATATATATAAGAATTTTTCGTTGAGGGATCCTGACATGTAAAAGTCTAATTGGTATTAGTCCTTTATGGTTAAAACTTACTGCCACGTCAGGTACCGAATACACACTAATGTTCATTTGACAATATTTGAAACATAAGCAATAGTCCCTTATTCTCCGAATTCAGTGTCTGATTTTACTTAAACAGGTAGACGGATTTAAAAACACGGGCTGTTACAATGCGTTGTGCCCTGGTTTCGTGCAAATAGACAGTGGTCTTCGCCCTGGTCAAGAGTTCCAGAACACTTCCACTCGTGGAGGAGCTCAAACTGTTGTTGAGCTTCATATCTTGCAGGTACATATACATGCATACATATATATATATATATATATATATATATATGTTTGTGTCTTTTTTTTTTGTAACATTGAGGCAGGCCTAGATACCATGGTGAGCATGAACATTGTATACGTAGTCTTTTTAACTAAGAAAATGTCTAAAAATTGGTTTGCATAAAATTATTAATTATAAAAATTTTACAGGAACAATCAAGTGGGAATTGGTGGTTGATAACCCAAAACAATGTGAGTGTGGGATATTGGCCAAAGGAGTTGTTCGGTTATTTAAACTCCGGAGCAGATATAGTTCGATATGGTGGAACGACAAAGGCTTTAGCACAGGGGGTGAGTCCCCCAATGGGAAGTGGCACATTGCCTAGCAATGACTACCATCAGGTTGATTATTTTGCACAAGTAAAAATTGTGAACGACAACTTCACTAGCAATGATATAGTCGAAGCTGACTTTGATGCGAATATTGATACCCCTACTTCTTGCTATGATTTACGCTTCTTCGCTAATCAAGGTGGTGAATTGGGACAAACCTTCAGCTTTGGGGGACCTGGTGGAGCTTCATGTGGTGCTTAACATACAGATTGTGACTATGTTCAAAGTTCAACTATGCTTAATAATGCGACAATAATTGATGTTTAAGTACTTAAGTTGTCAAGTAATTATTAATCAATGATTAGTACTCCAACTGAGTTTCTAAGTTAAAATTATATTAGAGCTAGTTTGATGACACTTTTACTGTGCTATTTTATTTTGTTTTGAAATATAAGTTTCCACATTTTAAAATAAAGCATTAAAGTTTGGATAAGAGACACCTGGAAAATGAAATATAACTACAATTAATTTCAAATACACATATAATTTAAAAGAAGCAGATCTAAAACAGAAATAAAGAAGGTTTTAGTGCCCATTACCAACAACGCAACTGGATTAAGTGCCTCCGAAGTATCAAAAGCTGAATGCGTCAAATAATAATCCAAAATTGGCATTATATATAATATATATATACATATAGGAAATTAAGAAAACAAAACAAAACCACCTACGAGTCTGGACCGGATAATAGAGTTGGGATGTGCTTCAATATTAGACGTCGACCTTTATGTGGTCCTTGTAAGGCTGAGTCAAGCCCATTTAGGCCCATTCTGTTTAAGCCGGATCCAATGGGACAATAGCATATAAAGCTATAAATAATGTACATTCCTCTCCGACCAAGTTCTATAAAATATATTTATCAAAAAAAAAAAAGTTCTATAAAATATATTTTTACCAAAAAAAAGTTTTATAAAATATATATAAAATTGTTATTTTGCTGTTTCCATTTCTTCATTGTTAGAAACGTCAAGCGTAAACCACCACCGGCTAGTGTAACTTTCATATGAATTAGCACCCATCAAAGTCCTAAGAAATTTCCATTAAATCGCGGCTACAACAGCACGAGATGACATGTTCTCGTTGTTAATTTCTTCGTTGTCGTCATCGTCTTCTTCTTCCTCAGCTTGCCCCATGAAGTGAGCATATGATCCCAACACCATGCTGCATAAAATGAGGAATAACTATGTGCTTATGATGATAAAAGCAATTTTGCCTTAAGCTCTGTATTTAGACTAAACCGACTTTGATAACCAAATCCCACTAGTGCAAAAAAAGATAAGCTTTTAGGCTGTTGTAGCAAAAAAATTTCTATAATTGGCATTAATCATCACTATAAAACAAGGTTGGAGACCTTTTAATGACAATAATAATATATTAAAAAATAGTTGGAGACCTTTTAATTTATAATATTTCATGTGGAAAAAAACAATTTACATTGTGAAGATTACGGTCGTGAACCCCATAATAATACAATGGTCTCCAACTGAAAAGGTGGGTCCTTGTGCTTAAACCATATAAGATGAAGAAGAGGGTGAATCCTATCCATTTTTATTCCATTTATATTTGTTATTTATGAATCTCAAATCTAGTTTGTAATGAGTTTTATAGACAGGACCAAGTGTAAGCTTCAATAAATGTTTTGGAACCAAAACCTCGACAAAATTTAAGGATGACAACCATCAACAAATTTATGAACTTAAATATCAACAAATTTAATAATTTCAGTAAAATACATACATGTACTTAATTTTTTTCAAAATATATTTATCAAAACTATAAAAGAAATAAAAATAACGGTAATAGCGTACGTAATTACAGGCCGAGCCTATGAAATTTCTGTCTGTGTACTCTAATCTGTGCATTAGAACCATGCCCACTGGGCTAAACTCACCACAAATTATCAATGAGAATGAAAATTGCTTCAATCTCTAGTAGTAGTGCATCGCCATTACCTGCAAATATTAACAATTTACCAGCAATTTGAAATTAGAAGTAATAGACGGAACAGAGAAGACACCTCCAATAAGTAGTAAATCAAACTGAAAGCTAGAATCACTTCTTGTTTCCTCAATTTAGATCCCACCGTTAAAAAAACCAATAACTAGCATAAAATAAAATAAAAAGTAGTATAACATGTGAAATTTCCAAGTAATAGTAGTCATATAGGTCCTAAAAGGCATCTTTACAAAGCTAGGTTGTAGCATTTTGAGAATAGAAGAAAAGGACCAACCCCTTTAAAGACAAGGCTTACTGATCCTTCTTTGGATTGGAAGTGGGCGTAGTCGATTTAAGATCCTCATTGGAAGCTCTAATTATGAAAAGAAGTGATTCTACTAACAAGCCAGCAATCAATCCGAAAATCCCACCAGCAGCACTCTGAACATAAACTTCAACAACACTAAAGGGGAGAACAAAAAACAAAAAGGACAATAGGAACGACAATAAACTACAAACAAAATAAGGCTAATAAATTAGTTTCCAGGAAACACACAGAAAATTTAAGTTTAAAATGATGTTTCTGAAGTTACCAAGGCAGGGTTGTGGTCAAATAATGCTCTGAATGCAAAATATCCGACCAAGAAACCAGTAAACATTGTCAGTGCAACATGTAAACCTGCAGAAGTAAACATTTTAGTAAATGCAAGAGACTACTTGGTTGAGGAACAAGTTAGGTAATGTTGAAGCTGAAGCAAGATTGTCAAGAGCTGTCTACTTGTTTAGCATTGGAGCTATGATTATTTAAGCCTTTTCTTGACCAATTCCACTATGCTGAACTACTACAACAAATCACAATACATTGGGATGGTGATTGGGAACTTGACAAGTGCTATCAAAGTAAGCATTATTTTTTTTTTCATAGACTTTCAATAATGTAGTAGCTTAATTTAAAGCTATGTTGGGTGAGTATTAATGGTTTTAATTTTTGGTAGGAAATACATACAAGAGGAGGCAGGAAATTTGGGTTCATCAACTCACCAGACAGGTGTTCACCAGGCCTCAGAATTAGCAAACCAGAAAACAATGGTAGCTGCTTAGAAGAAGTTACATCACTGGCAAAATTACACAACAAAGCTCTTTCAAAGCTTCTAATAATGCTACAAACTCAGCTGAAGGGTTTCAAATACTTACTCTACGACTTGAACAGAAATCTAAGAAAAAAAATGAAACATCCACACAAATATGGTAAGTACTACACTCTTGGCTCTTTTGCACATCATCATCTAACGATTCTAACACATGGGCCTCTAATTACTGCCTGGTTTTTACTGTGAGGTTAACTATATGCCTGGGCCATAGCATGTCAGAATTGTCAAGGAAAAAGAGAGTCCAGCCGGACTTCTCTTAGTTAAAGCTACCTAACCTTTATTCCAAATACAAACAAAAATGGTTCAATGTGCCCAAGTCAAACTAACCAGCCCTTTGTATATTTAAGCCTCTTGTTAAATTCTAAGAAATCTAGTTCTAGTTGTATCTTACATTTGGTTAGTTTTCAAGTTTTCCTATAGACATTGAACACAAAACTTCAACAGGGCAAAATTAGGACATGGTTTTAGGCATTTTTACCAATATAATTAATTAAAGAAACTTCATTATAAATGTAATAAAGTTGCGGAATAATTGTTGAAATTAAAAAGGCAATTTATTTGCTATGAATTTTTAAAAGGTTTGAGAGAAGGGAAAGAATCATGATGTGGGACAGGCCAGTACAGAAGGGTGTTCAGCTATGGAGGATGCTAGATCAATATAATTTAGAATGAAAATTCCAAAGCATAATCAAAAGTCTAAAGAAACAAGGAAACTTACTAGAGTAGAGATTAAAAAGAGTACCAATACATGAGAGTAACAAATATACAGATATATATTTACCAAAAAAAAAACAAATATACAAATATATAGTTTAGATAAGATAAAAACTATCAGAGAAATGCAAACAAAGAAAGATGAAAACATTGTTTTACAACTGCACATATATGGAAAAGAACAGAAAAAAAGGAAAATACATACAATCATTCCAGCATGTGCATAGAGATAGAAGTCATTGTTACGTGGATAACAAATTTTATTGTCTATGATGGTACCTGAAGAAACAAAAATTGCATGAAGTATGGGTCATGTTTAACAAATAGAATTCCCTCAATGAACATAGAGGAGCCTACCAGGTGGAACGTTAACAGGAGAGCCAGACTTGAAGAATTTTGTATGGTGATTTTTCTGAGCAACAATCACCGCAAATTTGGGTGACCAATTATCATCAAGAAACTTGCAGGCCTGGAAAATACACAAGATGTTAATTTGGGTGACCAAGTCTAGAGGGCAATGTTCAGCTCTCAAAACCTCAATAACTTGATCTAGTTCCATGTTCAAAACTAGGTTGAACTGAGACTCACTGACTCCATCCCTAAAATTCAGAATACATAATCAATCAACAATAGGAAAGTTGGTAAAGGATCAAGTGAAGATAGAAGTCAAAAGTTCAAGGAGCATTGTGCAAAATATACTCCCATTATCCCCAAATATACAACTAAAGTAAATAATTGGCAACATGAAGTTGTTAAAGCCACAAAAAAAAATGAAATAACAAAATAAAAATAAAAATGTCAAAATCAATTCATGCACACAGATTAACTAGTAGTAACACAACATATAAATATTTTAGCTTACCTGTACATCAGGACAACACATTAAGACAATAGATTTGGTGATTCTCACCTCAGTTTTCACACTTGCAATCCCCACTCACTGTTTGGGTCAATATGTTTATATTTATAGTTCTCTAAACAATACAAGCTTCAAAGTCCAGTTACCTACTAAAATTTCAGATCCTAGATTGTATACATAACTCAATATGACAATCTGATTAGGTTTCCGCTTCCCAGAGCTAGTATAAAAATCTAGCAGAAGTTTATAATTCTTACTATTTTCCTCGAGTCCAAACACTACTTACAATGTGATTAATAATTGTAAGCACTCAGCAAAATAAATTAAATTATTATAAACATCACACAAACAAAAACGGCAAGTATGACCCACAAAAGCATTATCTCTTCCATATATGAATTTTTTGAATTTTCTTAGCAATACAAAATTCACATATAAAACCAATTACTTTGAATTATTAAAGAAACCCCTTTGTTGGTATACCATCGTTATCTTGAATACATTATATTTCGATCCATATAAAACAATCACAGAACTTAAAACCAAAACCTATATTATTGATTTTTTGTGTAGCTATTTAGCATTTACAGCTCCTAAAATGATATGATTGTTGTGATTCACAATATTCTCAAGGACAATTTTTCTTTCCAAATCATTTAGCAAACAACTACTACACGTGTAGTAGAAATACTAGTAACAGAGCAAAAGGACATAAAGATTACACCAGCCAAATGCAATTAAGCTGAGGAAAATGGACACAGAATTGAAGTGGCATATACTAGTGATTTATCCACCTCACAACAGGCCAGAACTGCATTTCACATACACAACAACAATTTCCTTTAAAGATTCCTTTCCCAATTTTTTCAGCAACCATGCAAAGCGAATGAACCGAAGATATGAGTTATAAAAACAGACAGAGAGTAAGAGAGAGAATGGGAGTTGCTCACTTATGAACAGTCTCAGTGAATTTCTCTTCGTCCAAGAACTGAAGTATCACAAAAACCAGCTCTTTGCTGAGCCACGACATGCTTCCCCTGTCCCTTAACATATCTCCAACCACACCTGCCACTCAAAGCCGCCAAAATTAGGGCTCCAATTCACCCCAAATTCCACAACCTTCTCCCACTCTCCCGCTGTATCAATTCCTCAAATTATCACTAGCCATATTTTAAAAAGAATTACAAAACGACATGAACATTTATCAAAACCATTAGATACAATCTAAAACATATACGTACACACACAGAACTATATATATATATAGGTACCTTTCATTTTTGCGTGCGTATTTAACTGACTGTGACAGAGAGGGATAACAGAGGTACAGATCGATACTTTTCACAAGAGACGTGAAGAACAATGAGCAAAGATGAGTAAGTCAGTCTTTACAGTCTCTATTCCCAAACAAATTTAAGATCAAAACCCCCCCAAAAATTTTTAAAAACCAAATCCTAAAAATTTAAGTAAACAAAACTGAAATTTAAGATGGAAAATCCCTTATTCACAAATGGCCACGACAACAGAGGACAATGAAGAATCATGGTTTGGCACCTTCAGATCTTGCTTGCAATCAACGGATGACTTCGCGAAGTACGTTGGAATATAAAGAGGAAGAGAAAACTTTCAGGCTTTCTCGAAGAGAATCCAAGCTTCCAATCGACGGATGAGTTCGCGAATTACACCGGAAATCAAGAGGATCGACAAGTAGAAATCGGAATTACTCATGAACAATACATGTGAAGGCCATTTAGATTAGGTTATTGGCCCTAAACGACGTCGCTTAATGATAATGTGAACAAAATTTTTTTTTGTCATGTGTAAAGTTACAATTGGTTCCTGTAACTAATAAGGATTTTTTATGCCACGTAAGCATTATTATGGAGGGAAAGTTACCGCCAAAAGTGAATTGTGGTATTTTTGTATATCATTAGTAACAAAGACCTATTTATAACTAATTACAATACACATATTCCTATTAGTTACGAAATTTTTTTCCATGTCAAAATCATATGCTTTAGTTACGAAAAAAGTGATCCGTAAATAGCATTTCCGTGACTGATTCAAAAATTTCTAATAGTGATAAAAATGGACCCATTTAATAGTACTATCAAATACCATGTAAAGCTTGATATGCAGCTTAATTACCATGCAAATCAATCAAATCTAGAGTTTTTGATATGCTAGTATAACCTTAGTGTCACACATTCAACATCCTTTTGTCACTGTAGAAGCGAAGAAAAAAGTTTCACTTATGATGATGCCAAACTTTCCAAACTTTCACAGTGTCCAACTTGTTAACAACATAGATAAAGCATCCTCAGATTCCAACATCAATAAATCTTATCTGTCTGCTTCAAACTTATACTAAAATACATTTCCATTCCTCTCAAATGCTTTCCTCAGAGAATTTAACTCTCATCAACAAGGCTAGCATTAACAAAATATCACAATATATATTGTTCATTGCAATCAAAGAACCAGTTAAGAATTTCCTCAGCTATAGGCAGATGACAAATTAGTTTACTAAATCAAAACAGGAAAGAAAATGAAGTTTATAAGTAAATGAATGAATATAAAATGATTCTAAGACAAGGTAAATAAATGTATAAGCCATTAAAGAATAAAAATCAACCACCTCATCTATGAATAGATAATGGAATGAGAAGGTTTATATAGCTGACAGACTGACACCAATTAATAGAAATTAATATATTTACTTGATTTGTACAATAACAAGACTGGTGCAAGAGTTGAAGCTAGAGAGATTTGTCTAACAACGAAGATTATGTCACAGATTAAGTAATAGCAAATAAGAAATTATCACCAATTTAACTAATTTCAACTTACTTTTGGAATTCAAACCCGTAAATAAATTTAAAAAATTATGGATTGCTTTACTAATTGGTCAGATCATTTCAAAAGGCTTATACAATGCTGAAACTTGCAAATGTAAAACCAGAAATTTAAAAATTTTCACAAAATTCAAACTTTATGGTTATTGCTAGGCCTAAAGACTCTTTAACATTCAGATAATAGCAGCAATCCAGTACATTTTCAATTTCATGAAAAATCTCTAATTAACCAAAATAAATAAAATAACTGACCAAGCCGAGTTGATCTGCATAAGAAGAGAATGGTTCGCCAGTGTTCTTCGGTGGAATACTAATTCCACAACCTCACATATTACATCTAAAACAAGAAATGGTTCATTATAGCTTGATAAAATATATTTTTAATCAGCTTCATTTAAAAGTTGTAGTATTTGTAAAGACTTCCCAATTAATTAAGTCAAAAATGGCTTTCTTATTAATATTTTCAAAGACAACTGTCCACCAATATCATCGTCGCAGTACTCTCCTATCTCCTTTCTTTCAGTCAACGTCTAACATCGCCGAGCTAATGAAAGAGAATACCTTAGAACAGAAGCGTCTATAAGCCCTGAAAGCCTGCAAGCAAATCTCATATTTCCACCACTTCATCTGCTCTGCACTAATAGATAGAAGACTTAGAACTCCAGAACTAGAGTCATTGATTGTGCCAAAATAGAGTACTAGAAGGCCGGAGAGATATTGATTAATGAAATTCATTAGGATTGTGATTGCACTTACGCTTGCGAGTTCTTCATTCTCTTCTTGGTTAAGCTTCGAGTTGGCCAAACACAGGCAGCAATTCCCACAAATTTCAATCTTCTGATTGTTTCAATTCCATTAGCTATTTTACATTATAATATACGGGGCCCTCTAAAAGATTGTATCGCTACTATATTCACACAAACTAGCCTCTCACACTAGATGATAACAATCTTTAGTTGAAAGAAAGAAAAATGTCATTTTTAGGAATGTGCAGAGCTAAGACCTGCTGTTTCCTAACTATGTGCTTCCATAAATGATATTTATGATTCCTGTCTTTGAACACATAAGAGGGAAAACTTTTAGCAACTCAGTGAACTTTCCCATCAAAAATTACAAAAAAAAAGAGAAAACTTTCTGTCTAATACTTTCATATCTCTATTTTACAAGTGGACATGCATATTTGTGGAATACTAATTCCATATTCTCACATATTACATCTAAAACAAGAGAAGGCTCCTTATAGCTTTATAAAGTAAGTTTTTAATCAGCTTCATTTAATGAAGTTGTAGTATTTGTAAAGACTTCCCAATTAATTAAGCTAAAAAAGACTTCATTATCAACATTTTTAAAGACAAATGTCCACCAATATCGTTGTCGCAGCACTGTCCCTTCTCTTTTTTTTCAGTCAAGGTCTAACCTCACTGAGCTAATGAAAGGGAATTCCTTATAACATAACCGACTATACACCCTGGAAGCCTGCAAGCAAACCTCATCTTTCCACCACTTCACCTTCTAACAGCTACCTCCACTAATAGATAGAAGACTTAGAACTCCAGAACTAGAGTCATTGATTGTGCCAAAACAGAGTACTAGAAGGCCGGATAGATATTGATTAATGAAATTCATTAGAATTGTGATTGCACTTTCGCTTGCTAGTTCTTCATTCTCTTCTTGGTTAAGCTTCAGGTGGCCAAACACAGGCAGCAATTCCCATAAATTTCAATCTTCTGATTGTTAAAATTCCATTAGCTCTTTTGCAATCTGATATACAAGGTCCTCCAAAAGATTGTATCGCTACCATATCCCCACAACCTGGCCTCTCACACTGGATGATAACAATCTTTAGTAGAAAGAAAGAAAAAAACCATTTTTAGGAATGTGCAGAGCTGACACCTGCTGCTTCCCAACTATGTGTTTGCGTAAATGATATTTATGATTCCTGTTTTTGAACACACAAGAGGGAAAACTTTTAATAAACTGAGTGAACTATCCCATCAGAAATTACAAAAAAAACTTTCTGTCTAATACTTGCATCTCTCTATTTTATAAGTGGACATGCATATTTGTGGAATACTAATTCCACATTCTCACATATTACATCTAAAACAAGAAAAGGCTCCTTATAGCTTCATAAAGTAAGTTTTTAATCAGCTTCATTTAAAGAAGTTGTAGTATTTGTAAAGACTTCCCAATTAATTAAGCTAAAAAAGACTTCATTATCAACATTTTCAAATACAAATGTCCACCAATATCGTCGTCGCAGTAATCTCCTTTCTCCTTTGTTTCAGTCAAGGTCTAACCTCACTGAGCTAATGAAAGGGAATTCCTTAGAACAGAACCGACTATACGCCCTGGAAGCCTGCAAGCAAACCTCATCTTTCCACCACTTCACCTTCTAACAGCTACCTACACTAATAGATAGAAGACTTAGAACTCCAAAACTAGAGTCATTGATTGTGCCAAAACAGAGTACTAGAAGGCCGGAGAGATATTGATTAATTAAATTCATTAGGATTGTGATTGCACTTACGCTTGCTAGTTCTTCATTCTCTTCTTGGTTAAGCTTCGAGTTGGCCAAACACAGGCAGCAATTCCCACAAATTTCAATCTTCTGATTGTTTCAATTCCATTAGCTATTTTACATTCTAATATACGGGGCCCTCCAAAAGATTGTATCGCTACTATATCCACACAACCTAGCCTCTCACACTAGATGATAACAATTTTTAGTTGAAAGAAAGAAAAATGTCAATTTTAGGAATGTGCAGAGCTCAGACCTGCTATTTCCTAACTATGTGTTTCCATAAATGATATTTATGATTCCTGTCTTTGAACACATAAGAGGGAAAACTTTTAGCAAACTCAGTGAACTTTCCCATCAGAAATTACAAAAAGAAAAAAACTTTCTGTCTAATACTTTCATCTCTCTATTTTACAAGTGGACATGCATATTTGTGGAATACTAATTCTATATTCTCACATTTTACATTTAAAACAAGAGAAGGCTCCTTATAGCTTTATAAAATAAGTTTTTAATCAGCTTCATTTAATGAAGTTGTAGTATTTGTAAAGATTTCCCAATTAATTAAGCTAAAAAAGACTTCATTATCAACATTTTTAAAGACAAATGTCCACCAATATCGTCGTCGCAGCACTGTCCCTTCTCCTTTTTTTCAGTCAAGGTCTAACCTCACTGAGCTAATGAAAGGGAATTCCTTAGAACAGAACCGACTATACGCCCTGGAAGCCAGCAAGCAAACCTCATCTTTCCACCACTTCACCTTCTAACAGCTACCTACACTAATAGATAGAAGACTTAGAACTCCAAAACTAGAGTCATTGATTGTGCCAAAACAGAGTACTAGAAGGCCGGAGAGATATTGATTAATGAAATTCATTAGGATTGTGATTGCACTTACGCTTGCTAGTTCTTCATTCTCTTCTTGGTTTAGCTTTCAGCTAGCCAAACATACGCACCAACACCTACAAATTCCAATCTTTTAATTGTTTCAATTCCATTAGCTCTTTTATATTCTAATGTACGGGGCCATCCAGAAGATTGTATCGCTACCATATCCGCACAACCTAGGCTCTCACACTAGATGATAACAATCTTTAGTTGAAAGAAAGAAAAATATCATTTTTAGGAATGTGCAGAGCTTAGACCTGTTGCTTCCCAACTATGTGTTTCCGTAGTTGATATTTGTGATTCCTATTTTTGAACACATAAGAGGGAAAACTTTTAGCAAACTCAGTGAACTTTCCCATCAGAAATTACAAAAAGAAAAAAACTTTCTGTCTAATACTTTCATATCTCTCTTTTACAAGTGGACGTGCATATTTGTGGAATACTAATTCCATATTCTCACATATTACATCTAAAACAAGAGAAGGCTCCTTATAGCTTTATAAAGTAAGTTTTTAATCAGCTTCATTTAATGAAGTTGTAGTATTTGTAAAGACTTCCCAATTAATTAAGTTAAAAAAGGCTTTATTATCAACATTTTCAAAGACAATTGTCCACCAATATTGTCGTCGCAGCACTCTCTCTTCTCATTTCTTTCAGTCAAGGTTTAACCTCGCCGATCTAGTAAAAGGGAATACCTTAGAACAGAACCGACTATAAGCCCTACAAGCCTGCAAGCAAACCTTATCTTTCCACCACTTCACCTTCTAACAGCTACCTGTACTAATAACTAAAAGACTTAGAACTCCAGAACTAGAGTCATTGATTGTGCCAAAACAGAGTGTTAGAGGGCCGGAGAGATATTGATTAATGAAATTCATAGGGATTGCGATTGTACTACGCTTGCTAGTTTTTCATTCTTTCTTGGTTTAGCTTCCAGTTGGCCAAATACGCGCAGCAACACCTACAAATTCCAATATTCTGATTGTTTCAATTCCATTATGCCTTTTGTATTCTAATGTACGGGGCCCTCCAGAAGATTGTATCGCTACCATATCCGCACAACCTAGGCTCTCATACTAGATGATAACAATCTTTTGCTGAAAGAAAGAAAAAAAGTTATTTTTAGAAATGTACAAAGCTGAGACCTGCTGTTATTGAGTGACAGCAACAAAAATATAATTAAACCCTACTGTTGAAATACAGGGAAGCGTTTGGTCTCTGCCAATCACCGACGACTCAGCTGCCTTACTTGATCTGTCAATCACCGTTGACGGACTACTTTGCACAAAGGTTTTTTGATCCTCCGACCCCGTCACCATCACGTTTGGTGGTATGTGGCACTCTAACACTCTACTTTTCAGTCTCTGTATCCGACTAATAAACAACCAGACACCTGCCACCGCCGAAGTTGCAGCTTCACCATGTACCTGTAGATCCTCAGGTGAGACGACGTTGGATTCCACACACAATTTACCTCTATACAAGGAGAATATATGTGCTTGTTGTCAATATGAGTTTGTGGTTGGTGACTCTGTCTCCACAATTCCTAGTTATGGACACTCGTTCCACGCCACTTGTTTTGATGATTACATGTCCCAGCTTGACATGTGTCCATACTGTCGCTGCCGAATCTCTCTTTTAGAGGATGCAACCATCCAAGTCTGAAGTCTTATTCCTATCTTTTTAAAATAATATATATTAGCATATATTATAAACAGTAAAATTATGGCCTTTAAATATTATAGGCAGTTCATTTAATATTAGAAGCTGAATTTTTACTGTATCTTTGGACTTGTTCTTACTGTATTTTGAGGCTAGATAAGTTAGTTAATGATTAATTATCCAATTAGCATACATTTTATGTGTTATTACCAAATATCTTTCCTTTTCCTCTATTTTCTCAACGACCAAACGAAAATCAACAATTGGGTTCTAAGTCAGTTACTTAATTTGCATATTGGGTTTGAATTATCATTGATACTTCTTGCAATCGTCGAATAATTTCCAAGAGAAGTATAAGAAGTAATTGACGGCAATAACATCGGACTTGGAGGACTCATATGGTAGCAACAGCCATGGCAGGTCAAGGTCGAGAGCTTCACGCCGTCATCACCGACCCCAACTTCCGTTAGTTATCAAAACGCCAAACAAAGAAAAGGAAGTCCTCAACATACTAGTACTTTCAGTTAATTATGTTATTTCCCACTTGTACAAATCTAGTCCCATCAATGCCCCTCCAATGCCTTGAAAAAAATAAAATGTTTTTTTTAAAAAAAAATTATGCTATTTTTTTCTCATAAATATTATTATTATTATAAATTATATGGGATGTCTCTACCTGTCTATCCGACAAATAACATCTTCTAATTATTATTATAAACCATTACATATAAGTGATTTTTTTAAAAAAATTAATATCAATTTATCCTTCTTGTTTTTCTTTTTTTTTTTTTCTTTTAACTTGCCACTCAAGCTATAAAAACCATTAAATCGTTCTTATTTTAAAATGCTTAAATCCAAATTGTGATTTTGGCAGATAATTTCAATCACATTAGCTTCTTTTTTTTGGGTAAAAATTTCAATCATATTAGCTATTGGGACTAAATTTAATAATTTCTTTTACTATATGCTGTGGACAAAAATTTGACAACTAGGTTAGCGGGATGGCTTGTGCATTTTGAACCAAAATGAAAAAAGAGAAATAATTCGGTTAAAGATACTTTTCATTTTTCTATATGTTAAATATTAATTATTTTTTAATGGGTCAAACTAAGAAATCGGTTCCTTAGCATGATGGGATTGCTTAGGTGGGACCGAACGCGATTTTGATCATAACCGTTGATGGACAATGGAAGTTAAAGATGGTTTGATCTGATGATCAAAAGCATCACAAGGTTAGTTATGTGTATCCTTTTCAACTGGCTGAAAAAGATCATAAATATAATAAATGGGGCAACTAGCCATCTGCGAAAGTGTCTCGTAATCATCAGCTCCTTTTACGAGCTTCTTAGCAAAAATTGCATTAATTTATATTTTATATAAATTGCATTAATATTTTTCTACACCTTGCCTTTTGTATAATATTTTTACCCATATTACATTACATGGCGTGCCAATCAAGCGCAATAAACACTTCGAATGGACAAATTCTTATGAACTGCATGGTAGCAAAGTTTTTATTTATTTATTTGTGATTTACTTTGTTTATATAGATATATATATATATTATATATTTTTGTTGGAATCAATTAAATTAAATGGATGTGGTTCTTTCTTATCACCGTCCAGCTTTTGCCTTTATTAAATCTAGGGTTTTAATTCAATGACCGAGTACACATACGTGCCCAACATTTAGTTGAGTGAACTTTGCTGTTTAACACATGACTTTTGTAGGTTTCGGCCTTCCCTTAGCTGTTCAAACTTTCGCTTTTTCGACAAATTAAATTTTCATGTTAATTTATTGGGGTAATTTTGATACTATTTTTTTTTTTTATCGTCATCATTTATGTATTGTAGTAGCTTGACATAATAAATAGAAATATATACTTGTGCTTTAGCATTATTATTTATTAAAAAAATCAATGGATTTTGAAATTAATATTGAGACCTGAATATATACGCCTCACAAAAATCTCAACCAATTTAATATACATATAATATAGATGACACCAAAAGAAATTATATATAACATAGCTAATACCCCTTTTAACTGATTCAATGTGTAATTAACACTGAATGGATGTTTTAGATAACAGCTAGCATATATAGAGAGTCCATTGTATTACATCTTTAAGGACTATATAGACACTTGTGAAAAACTATGGTTTGAACCCTTGTCTAGCATAGGATACATTCTTATATTTCTTACTATTTTTTACTTTCGAATTAGCACTCATTAAAGATCTAAGAAATTTCCATAAAATGGCGGCTACAAGAGCACGAGATGACATGTCGTTCTTCTTGTTAATTTCTTCGTTATCGTCGTCGTCTTCTTCTTCCTCAGCTTGCCCCATGAAGTGAGCATATGATCCCAACACCATGCCGCATAAAATGAGGAATAGCAATGTGCTTATGATGATAAAACCAATTTCACTTTAAGCTCTGTATTTAGACTAAACCTGCTTTGATAACCAAATCTCACTAGTGCAAAAAAAGGTAAGCTTTTAAGCTGTTGTAGCAAAAAATTTCCTATAATTGGCATTACTCATCACTATAAAACAAGGTTGGAGACCTTTTAATGACAATAATAATATATTAAAAAAATAGTTGGAGACCTTTTAATTTATAATATTTGGAAAAAAAACCAAAAGAACAATTTACATTGTGAAGATTACGGTGGTGAACCCATAATAATGCAATAGTCTACAACTAAAAAGGTGGGTCCTTGAGCTTAAACCATGTAAGATAAGAAGAGCGTGGGTCCCATCCATTTTTGTTTTATTTATAATCTACTCGTAACAAATTTATAAATGACATTATTTATGAATCTCAAATTTAGTTTGTAATGAGTTTTATACAGGAGCAAGTATGAGCTTCAATAAAAGTTTTGGAACCAAAACCTCGACAAAATTTAAAGACGACGAGCGTCAACAAATTTATGAATTTAAAAAATTAACAAATAAATATCAACAAATTTTAATAATTTCAGTAAAATACATACATGTACTTAATTTTTTTCAAGATATATTTATCAAAACTATAAAAGAAATAAAAAAAAAAAATAGTACTAACGTACGTGGTTACAGGCCGATCCTATGAAATTTCTGTTTGTGTACTCTAATCTGTGCACTAGCAACAAGCCCACCACAAATTATCAATGAGAATGAACATTGCTTCAATCTCTAGTAGTGCATCGCCATTACCTGCAAATATTAACAATTTACCAGCAATTTGAAATTAGAAGTAATAGACGGAACAGAAAAGACACCTCCAAGTAGTAGTCAATCAAACTGAAAGCTAGAATCACTTCTTGCTTCCTCAATTTAGATCCCACCGCTAAAAAAACCAATAAACTAGCATAAAATAAAATAAAAAGTAGTATAACATGTGAAATTTCCAAGTAATAGTAGTCATATAGGTCCTAAAAGGCATCTTTACGAAGCTAGGTTGTAGCATTTTGAGAATAGAAGAAAAGGACCAACCCCTTTAAAGACAAGGCTTACTGATCCTTCTTTGGATTGGAAGTGGGCGTAGTCGATTTAAGATCCTCATTGGAAGCTCTAATTATGAAAAGAAGTGCTTCTACTAACAAGCCAGCAATCAATCCGAAAATCCCACCAGCAGCACTCTGAACATAAACTTCAACAACATTAAAGAGGAAAACAAAAACAAAACAAAAAAACAAAAAGGACAATAGGAACAACAATAAACTACAAACAAAATAAGGCTAATAAATTAGTTTCCAGGAAACACAAAGAAAACTAAAGTTTAAAATGATGCTACTGAAGTTACCAAGGCAGGGTTGTGGTCAAATAATGCTCTGAATGCAAAATATCCGACCAAGAAACCAGTAAACATTGTCAGTGCAACATGTAAACCTGCAGAATCAAACATTTTAGCAAATGCAAGAGAGCACGGAACAAAAAGTAAAGCAAAAGAAGTTAAATAAATTATGAGTCTGGCAGTGTCAATTTTCGAACCATATATGCAATTACATTTATTAAAGTATGAAGCATGTAATCAAGCCACTTCCAATAAAATTCCCACCACAACAATGCTTCCAAGAAGCAAATCTCATCAACTAGGCGATTTTGAATAAAGAAAAGAGGTATAGTATCTGTCACAGCAATATAATGACTACATGTAGCTTTTGAATGAAGTTGAACTTATAACTCAATATTCTTACTAGGTTCCCAAGTTATTGACATTGCCTCCCTATAACTACGTACGTATTCAGCCCATATATACTTTTTCCCCTTCTTATTTGATGTTCCAAAACAGAATTTGTTTTTCACACTTTACAGTTTCCAAATGGACCCAGGACAGAATTAAAACTGATAAACATCATGACCAATAGCCATCCCATGAAGGCTAGCTCATGGATCACAGAGATTGATTCATCAGTCTCAAGCATAAATCATTCTTTGATTCTCATTAAGACAGTCATATAAGCCATTTAGCCAATAAACTATACAGGTGTTACATGCAGAATAAAAACCCTGGTCCCTAAGCAAAAACATCAAACTAACTAATAAAATACGATGCAAATTAACCAATAAAAAATCCTGATAGTGACCCGCAAATCAATGGTAGTTTACATTCTACTTGACTTTCCTCAACCTTATTCAAAAATTTGAGTTGAAACTAATCCCAAACAGTGGAAGAAAATCCGGTACGACAGAGCCAATATGAAAAGCAATTACATCCTAGAGATCACACAATCAAGGATTGTTGATTTGAGTTAGATTGGTTGAGTATCCTAGATAAAAATAGACCCATTTAATAGTACTATCAAATACCATGTAAAGCTTAATATGCAGCTTAATTACCATGCAAATCAATCAAATCTAGAGTTTTTGTTATGCTAGTATAACCTTAGTGTCCTAAATTCAACATCCTTTAGTCGGCCCAGACTTTCCAAACTTTCACAATGTCCAACTTCTTAACATCATAAACAAAGCATCTTCAGATTTCAACATCAATAACCCTTATCTGTCTACTTCAAACTTATACTCAAATACATTTCCATTCCTCTCAAATGCTTTCCTTGAAGAATTTAACTCTCATCAACAAGGCTAGCATTAACAAAATATCACAATAGATATTGTTAATTGCAATCAAAGAACCAGTTAAGAATGTCTTCAGCTATAGCCAGATGACAAATTAGTTTATTAAATCAAAACAGGAAGAAAATAAAGTTTACAAGTAAATGAATGAATATAAAATGATTCTAAGACAAGGTAAATAAATGTATAAGCCATTAAAGAATAAAAATCAACCATCTCATCTATGAATAGATAATGGAATGAGAAGGTTTATATAGCTGACAACCTAACACCAATTAATAGAAATTAATATATTTACTTGATTTGTACAATAACAAGACAGGTGCAACAGTTGAAGCTAGAAAGATTTGTCTAACAACGAAGATTATGTCACAGATTAAGTAATAGCACATAATAAATTATCACCAATTTAATTAATTTCGACTTACTTTTGGAATTCAAACCCATATATAAATTTAAAAAATTATGGATTGCTTTACTAATTGGTCAATACTCGTTGGTCTTTTAATTCATCATTTCAAAAGGCTTATACAATGCTGAAACTTGCAAATGTAAAACCAGAAATTTAAAAAATTTCACAAAATTCAAACTTTATGGTTATTGCTAGGCCTAAAGACTCTTAACATTGAGATAATAGCAGCAAATCCAGTACATTTTCAATTTCATGAAAAATCTCTAATTAACCAAATTAAATAAAAATAACTGACCGAAGCCCAGTTGATCTTTATAAGAAGAGAATGGCTCGCTAGTGTTCTTCTTCGGTGTAATGTCCTTCACAAGTTCTTCATACGCTTTCCTCTCCGCCATATCTGCAAGCTTGCTCAGTCTCGCCTTCAACTCTTCGCTCTGAAACCCAAACCCAAATAATTTTTACATCCAAATTAAAATCAGAAACATAAAACAAAGAAAAATTAAATTACAATCAATTTGATTTCCAAGAAAATGCAGGAAATTTCACCAGAAAACTTACAAGTCCCACAAAATCAAAGCCTAACAAACTAATAAAACTCCAAGCTGAAAGAAATTCGCATTTACCTTTTCTCTGGGTTTGGGGCTAGCGAGGACGATATCTGATCCGGCTAGGAGTTGGGCCAAGCTGGGTCGGCTGGCCGCATTAGAAGCAAACCAGAGAGCACGAAGGAACTTGTACGGGACATTGGATTTGGAAGAGAGATCAGAAGCGATCTGCTGGAGCTCCTGTGAGAGTTTGGGATCTCTGGCAGCCGAATTGATGAATGAGAGGATTGAATCATTAGCGGATATAACCAGTCCAGCTGGGTTTGTCTCGCCGATGCCCATATTCAAAGGGCTCTCTGTGTCTCAATGTCCGAGAGCGTCAGTGAGAAATGCTGCAATTGCTGAACCTCTGTGTTTCTCACAGGCTTACAGGAATTTCACCAAGTTCTGGTTTCCTTGTTACAAGTGGCAGCTCAGGTGGCGGTGGTTCAATTTAATTACTGGGGATTAGTACTTTTTTTTTTTAATTTTATAGATAATTAAAAGTAAAGGAAATTACGATAACAACCTTTTTATTTTGGACATTTTTTTGTAAATACTTTTGTACGAACAACACCTCTTGTTTTAGTTTAATCAATAGTTTAATATATGTATTTTTTTTTGGTCAAATTAATATATTTTTTGGTAAAAAGATTTTCTTACCGTCGCCGAGAAGCAAACGGTGTTGAAGAAATCTGAAGATGGACGATGGGATGAGGAGAAGCTTTGGACACAAGAGACGAGCGGTGTGAGAACAAAGACAGAGAACGGCGGCTAGTGGGAGGAATAATCAACTTTTTTTAGTCTCGTAAAATGGGATTATTTTGACCCATCCATTTCACATGGATTAGCAAATTTGAAGAATTTTTAAACTGCCTACAATTTTGAACTAGCTTTTCAAACTTTAATTTTAGAGCGATGTACTTTTTTCTTTTTTTTAAAGAAAAAAATAATTTTCAAATACTAAAAAATATAAAATAATTTACATGTATTTAGCAAAATAAAATTAAAAAGCACTTTTTTATTATATATATATATATTAAGTGCTTTTTTGAGTAGGTGCTTTTTTTTAAAAAAAATACTTTTATTTATATTTAAATACATTATTTAATATATGTCTATAATTTTTAAAATATCAAAAATACTTTTTTATATATAGTAACCGAATATTAGTTATTTTATTGCTTTTTAATTAAAATTATTATTATAAAAAATACTATATTAATTTTAAATATTTTTAAAAAAAACCACGTTCAAACAAACTCTTAAACAAATAAACAGTGAGTATAATTAAATATAATTTAATCCTATATATAATATGCTAAACATATTTTAGGGATTTCAAAATTATTTCTAAGTCAATCATAGATTTTGTCACCTAATTATATCGAGGAGTACTGCTTAAGCTGCTATCTTTATTTATCAACTAACGATATAACAATATATATAGATTAACGATTACCAAAAACAAAATATATATATATATATATATATAGATTAACAAAATAAAATATTCAGATAAATAATCTCTAACTGCAAACTAATAAACTATTGTTATTTGAGAGGTGGTGGCTCTGACATTTTTGTTGTTCGAGCTAATATTAAAAATTTAATTGATAATGTGGAAACACTAAAGAATGCCATGTCATTGAAGAAAAATTAAAGATTTTATTTATTTTTTTATTTTTTACAATTATACTTGTTTATAAGATGTAGAGAACTTAAATTATGGGTTTCATAATCAATCAATATTGCTGTATAATAATTGAATTAAAACTATAAACATAATTAGTGATGCAGTAATTGCTACATTATTTAGGCTTTTCATCAAGTGTTTGTTTAACAAGAAGACAAATCACTGTATAGATTTTGACATTATTGATGTATCTTGTCTCTGCGCTACTTACAGAAAGCGACCCTTCTGAATTGGTCGTAATTGAATACAGAAACTCCATCTACATTTTCTAATAAGCGAACCCTTTGAATCGGTATTATTATTATTATTATTATTATTATTATTATTATTATTATTATTATTATTATTATTGTTGTTATTATTATTATTATTATTATTTTGGTAAAATTGAATTGGTATTAATTGAATGCACAAACTCTTAATGTATTAATTGAATACACAAACTCCATTTATATTATTCAAGAAGTGACGTTTTTGAATTAGTATTTAATTCAATACACAAACTCTAGTTATATTTTTCAAGTCATGGATTCCATGCATTTAGCTAAAAAAACAATAAGTCATGCGTCCCATGCGCAGCTCAATAATTATAGTTATTATATATATATATATATATATAAATATTACAGCATACTGCATTGTTTATATATATTGAATAATAAAGATATATTATTAAAATGAGAAAAATAATAAATTTATATTATTTATTAATTTTATATTCATTTTTAACTGTATCCTATATAAATTGATTAATTATATTTTTATTATAGCTCATTATATATGAATAATATTGTATTAGAGTATTTATATATATATATATATATATATATCAAAACTATGCGATGTATCTGTTGGTAGGTATCTATTGATTTATAATTGAGTACGGTTCTCACATGAAATTAACAGGGTTCTCAATTTTCATTTTTCAAATTTTTGTGGCTGTATTGTTCAAACTATAAAAAAAAAATATAAAAAAAAAGAAAAAAAGAAAGAAAGAAAGAAATGAAAACAAGCATTGTTGTTTTGAAAAAGTTTGGAAGAAATTGATATCAGATGCCTAGCACGCACTGATTTCTTCAGGGATTTGGAAAATTTTAGAAAAATTTGGAGAGAATACCATAATTGAATCAAATTGAAAATATGAGAGCCCCAATTTATAATAATAATAATAATAATAATAATTTAAAGGATCCTAATTAGGGGTGTTTAAAAAAATTGAAAACCACGGTAACCGAACGGACCGATTATGAAAAAATTAAATTTTTCGGTAACCATCGGCGGCCGATCGGTTAATCGACCGCCATGTATTATACATAATCGGTTTCGGTGTCAGATTTTCAAAATCGTCAGTAACCAAAACTGACCGCCTAAATTTTTTATTTTTTATTTTATTATAAATAAATTAAGTTAACTTATACAAAAATATATACTTTTTATTTTTTACTATAACATATTTAAATTTTTATTTAATTTTAAATTATTTATCTTACTTATTTATATTTATTATATTTATCATATATATTTTTATATTATATTATATTAATTTCTTTATAAATATATATATAACAAAAAAATCAAAAAATGACCATAACCAACCAAAAAATCATCCCATTGATTATGTTGGTAAAAAAAAACTCAGTTAAAAAAATTAATTATAAAATTTCGATTAAAAAATTTACACCGGTTAAAACCGACCCAATGTACACCCTGACAAAATTAATAAGTAGGTATATAAATTTATGATATGTGGCAACACAGTGAAGTGTACACGTTCCCACCAAACCTTTTACTCATCATTGTTGTACCAAGTTACGTATTTTCTATCAACCACATTAGCAACTACCCGTAATCATCTACCTCACATGCTCTTTGAATGCTGGCGACCATTCAATTATTCTACATTTATATAAATAGCAGTACCCTCTCCACAGGAAACCTTGCACATCTTCCACCAAGTTCTGAACCCCCAAACTTTCTCTTTTCTGTGCCTCTCCGTCTCTCTCAAATGGCTCCAGCTTCTTTCCATTCAAATAGTACAGTCTGTGTTATGGATGCCTCTGGGCACCTGGGCTTGAGCCTTGTGGAGAGCTTGCTTCAGAGGGGTTACACTGTCCACGCTGCAGTTCAATGCCATGGTGGGTTTTAACTACTTTTTTCTTCTTCTTCTTCTTCTTCTTGTCCTTCCTCTTCTTCTTAGGTTGAATTTTGTTTGTTCAGGTGACTCACAATTTGATGGGATTTCTTGCAACAAGCAAAACCTGAAGATCTTTCACTCAGATCCATTTGACTATCAGAGCATAATCGATGCTTTGAGAGGCTGTTCCGGCTTGTTCTACAACTTTGTGCCTCCAGAAGACCAACCCACTTATGATGATGTATGTTAGCATTTTTCTCCTCCATTAATTACTTGTGCCTGTAGATTTTGACATGCCTCTCTTTCAAATTACCATTTAGAATACTTTTCAGAGCTGTACTAAGCCAGAATCATATGTTAAAACTTGTCCACACAAAATGAGTGGCCAAAGTGTTCGATAAATATGAAAGAGCAGCTCTAAAATATTTGGTTTCCCAAAACTTGTAAAACACTTCAATATTGGCAATTCGGTCATCTTGGTTTGTCATAGTATTTGTGGTAATGGCTCCCCAAATTTCCAAAATTGGTGATTAGCTGACAATTAAAGACGGTAGAGTTGGATATGCGTAGGATATATTCGACTTGTTAATGTTATTTTGCCAACTTTAAGTTAGACATAAAAGATCTTTGTATTTGCAAATTTTGTAAATCACCTTCACAAATTACAAATGGGTTGTTTCGTTTTGGTCTTTGGTGTAGGAATTTATGGTAGATGTGGAGGTAAGAGCAGCACATAATGTGCTCGAGGCGTGTGCTCAAACAGAGACAATCGACAAAGTGGTTTTCACTTCCTCCATCACAGCCGTTGTTTGGAGACAAGACGGCAATTCCTTACCTTCTGATTTGGATGAAAGAAAGTGGAGTGACGTCAATCTTTGTCGCAAATTCAAGGTATAATTTTGTCTTTTACTTTAAAAATAATTATTCAGGAAAATCATCAATAAATTTTTACTAAATATTTGCATAAGAAAAACACACTTTTTTATTTTTCCTTTCTATTTTACAATTACATTTATTTATAAATAAAAAGTGTGTGGTATATTTACAATTATACCCATGGGACAGTTGTGGCATGCCCTATCAAAGACAGTAGCGGAGAAGACTGCGTGGGCGCTGGCAATGGACAGGACCATCAACTTGGTCTCTGTCAACGCGGGCCTATTAATGAGCCCTGATCTGTCAATCAGCCACCCATACCTAAAAGGTGCGGCTGAGATGTACGAAGACGGCACTTTTGTGACCGTCGATCTGGATTTCTTGGTGGGTGCCCACATCTGCGTTTTCGAAGATGTATCATCCTACGGTCGATATCTGTGCTTCAACCACGTGATCAACAGTCCCGAAGATGCTTTTGAGCTTGCTCGAAAGTTGACCCTCTCTTCTCCTTCACCTCCACAAAGGTTGGTTTCATATCTATGACCATCGATTATAATCTTAAATATTATTAATATACTAGACCAAATCACTGAGATACTAACACCACTATTTTACCCAGAAGAATGAGACCCTAATACCATTGACCAAAAAAAAAAAAGCAACTGATACCATGTTTTATCGTCTACAGCTATGAGCACGATAAGAAGATCACTCAACAAAGGATCAGCAACAGGAAATTGAACAAGCTAATGGTGGATTTTGAGAGTGGGCCCAGACTGGAATGATGTACGGTGGATTTCCGCTGTTTGTGTGGGTGGCTTAAACATGCACGATGCGATTAGCGGAGTTTTCTTCGTGCTCGTTGACTTGACTGGGTATAGGGGTAGAACGTAGTGAACACACCCCCAGACCCCAGTTGACCCAAGAAATAAAATATATATATATATATATGGATTTTTTTTTTCTTTTTAATTTTCTTAATTTTTTTTATATGGAAAAGTACATGTATTATTGCATTTCATTACTTGTACACCTTTGCTTGAAAGCAGAAGATGACAAAATAATAATAATAATAGTTGTAATATTTGCATATCTTTTCCTTGGTTATTTAACTTCTATTCGTTCTTGACTGAAATATATGTTAAATAAATAAATGAAAATTGTGAAAATGGAAATGTAAAATGAATGTTTAAGAAATTTTATAATTTCATGAAAATTAAGTAAGAATTTTAACTTCAATATTGTCTTTTATTTTTCCTTAATAAATTTTAGTATCCAAGCACACAGTAAAATTAAGGAAAGAAAATTCTTAATTTGTAAGTTTGAGTGTTGGACTTTTTCTTTTGGTGAAAAGTTTGAGTGTTGGACTTGTTCTCTCACAAGTTACGAGAGTTTAATAATCAAACCTTTTCCTGAATAATTTATTTTTTAAAGATTAATAAAACTATACTTTATGCAACATGTGCATATTAGAATATTGTTAGATTACATTAAATAATAAATAGTCATTGCAAACGTAACAAAAGATAATAGTATTTTGACAAAATCATTCTGATTTCAAAAGATTGACAAGTCTGTTTGTTACATTTCTTATGCAATATAAATATACACAAATGGTTATATATTTACTATCCACGAGTATGACGTACGTACTTCACATGGAATATAAATTATAATTTTCTTTTTGCAATTAGAATAAAATAATAGAGAACGAATCCATTTTTTTAACTTTAAATCATAAATGGACTATAAAAATTTAGGACTAAGAAAACAAACATAGACGACTATTTAATGAAATAAAAATGATATAATAGGTGCACTTGGATGTGGTCTACTGGTGAGAAAGTCGACTGAATTTTCATATGCAGTTTAAATTTTATTAAAGCCCTATTAAAATTTCAAGTGTATTTAATCTTGTTAAATATATGAAGGAAAAATTATTAAAGGAGTGAACTGATTATATTTTCTAATAAAATTCTGAGTTAATAATTTATAAACTGACATTTTTTTTTATTTATAAAAAAATAATAATATAATAATAATAAATTATATAATAAGTGCTATTATACTTTTACATGGCAGAGAATTTTCAGCGGGGCAAACTTTTCCTAAATGCAAAAGTTAGATCTATTTGAAATTGAATTGTATATAATTCAACCTGTTTTTGGCAAATTGAAATTCCAATCGGCGCTAATAAAAAATATTTTACATTATAAGCTATAGAACATTTGACCAATTTTCAAACAATAAAAGTCTTTCTAAAAATAAGTTTGACTGTTTGACTATGTTGTCACGAGGAATGTGGGTTTAATAATTAAATCTTTCCCGAATAATTTATTGCCTTGTGCACCGTGCGCATATTGATTTAAATTCCACTATATAGTCATTGGAAACATAACAAAAAATAATAATATTTTGACAATCAATTTGTTATTAAAAAAATGAACAAGTAGACCTGTTTATTACACTCTGTCCGGAAGAAAAAAAAAATTATTAATTACACTGTGTGAGTATTACAATATATTAAAAATTATATATTTAGTTTCAACATTTTACTATCATTATCATGTATCCACTTCACATGCATTACGTATCATAATTTGTTTGTGATACGCATAATAAAAAATATATACAGATAATGAATCTATTTAGTACCTTTAAAATTTAACAAAAGAAATTGTTTAGTGTCCGTTTGATAATAATTTTGTTTATAATTTTTTATTTTAAGTTTTTTTCGTTATTTTTTTTATGTGTGTATTTTTTTATAAATTCAAAGATTATTTTTTGAGGTTAAAGTTTGTTAATTTTTATATATTATAAATTTAAAGAAAAAATATAAATACTAAATGAAAAATATTTCGTACTATTTTTTATTTTTTATTTATATTTTTCCATTTTTTTTATTGAATTGAATGGTATAATTAATAATAATAAATTTAAATTAATTTTTAAATTAAATAAATTATCTACGATTTAAAGAGAAAAAATGCTTGAGGGATCCAAACTTTTGTACTTCAAAACTTATTATGATCATACAGGTACACTAGGTTTGATTTTTACAATAATAATAAAAATATATATAAACTACTTCTGATCGATGCATATTAGTTGAGTTAAGTCAATCTGTTTTTTCCCAAGATAAAATTCCAACATGTGGTAACAAATAATAATAATAATAATTTACATGATATGCTAGTATTATTAACCAATTTCAAACATTAAGTCTTTTTAAAAATAAGAATTAAATTTTTATAAACTTATTTGCAGTTTTTTTATATAAATATTACTAACAAAGCCACAAACACACGGAAAAAAAAGTAGAATGATTAAGATTATAAATTACATAATTATATAAGATTTAGAGGTTAATATAAATTGTAAGGTTCATATTCATCGTAGTTTTCTTTATTTTATTTTTTTATTTATAAAACCAAGTTTCCATTTTATGAACCGAGTTGGGCTCATTTTCTGTCTAGCATGTAAGGGCTCGACCCAGATTGACCCATATCTTTCGTCTTAATTTTTTTTTTTTGGTGAATATATCTTTCGTCTTAATGTTCGTCGATAACAAGTACAGTGTCTTTAAGACTTTCTGACACACACATTTAACATGATCAAGTAAACACAAATAATTATTAAATGGGTTAAAATTAGCTTAAATAACTATTACATTATAAAAGTCAAAATAGGTTAAAATATCCACTTAAATTTTGACTAGACATAATAATTAAATGATTTAATATAATTGTTAATATATAATATAACATATATTTTAACATTTAATTATTCAGTTAAACTAATGATTTGTTATTGTAGAAGATAATATCCGACAGATATATTTTTTATTTTCCAATGGATTTACATATTAGATTAAAATATTATATATGGACGATATGAGCTACCTAAGTAAGAATTCTTAAACAGAGAACAACCAAAGCTATTACTTATTACATCAAAAAATTTCCACTATAATTCATAAATTAATATAATGTATAATTTTTTTTGAAGTGAAAATGTCGGGTTATTGATATTTTTACAAGGAGTACTTTATTGAAGAATTACAATAGTATACAAAGTCAACAGCTCTCAATGAATATAAAATAGGATTTATGGATACACAAAATTTGAATTGTTATATAATTCACAACAAATTTTGATAAAAACTAAATATAAAAGGTGTGATGTATTTTTATCAAAAGAAGAAAAAGACAGTGTTATACATTTAAATTAAAATTTATTTGGGCTTTTGCCGTTAAGCCTGCCTAGGGTTCATTTTCTACGTAGCAGAGTACTGGGCTCGGCCCATGTTGGCCCATCTCTTCTGTCTTAATTTTCGAGGACAACAAGAACAGCGAATCCAAGGCTTTCTGACACACAAGTTTAACATAATCGACTAAAAACGAATAGTGTAACGACACGTCATTTGTGAATATGAGCAATCTTGTAGGTGATCATTTACACCGGAAGAGACAAAAAATGAGAATAGTTAAAAAATTAAGAAAATAAAAAGGAAAAAATTTGGACAAAACAAGTACAGAACCACTCTATCTGCTTTCATCCCAACTAATCTTCTGTGCAAGTTAGGAAATCACCTCCACTTTTGGGGGTACCATTACGCCTCACTCTCTGAACCAAATCTATCACTAAATCTCAAATCCCATAATTCATATTTATTTGTTAGTAATATTTTTAGTCCTTTTTACTCTTTTTACTGTCAACCATGGTTGCCACTGTTGTATTCTCAAATTTTCCTTTTTGCTGACAACTTTTTTTGTTATCTTTTAGATATTTTGAGGCTGTAGATCCAAACCCAATTTCAATTTTGGTTGTATAATTCTATGTTGTTAACCTTTTTCAGATTGTATTGCTGTGATTCCTTGTGATCTGCTGAGCCAGTTGTTGTTGTTGTTTCTCCTGTATATTCGATGTCTTTTATTTTTCGCTCTCTGGATAGTTGCGTAGCTGGAGCCTGCGTGTAATACTTTGGATGTGTTTTCGAAATACCCATTTCTCAAATTCTTGAAATTTTCACAAATTTTCACCGGCGTTGGTCAGGCTTTTTCCAATTTGAGCTTATGGGTATCATTTCTATGTTAGGGTTTGTCTCTTAGAAATTGGTTTATTTTCTAAAGACTTTACCTTTGGTTGCGAAGCTATAGGTTGAATGGATTACGGTCGTGATACTGGGTTTTCTGGTGGAAACGTGGTTCAGATAATCACTGGAAATGGCGGTGGTAGTGAAAATTGGGGGGGAGACCAAGAGGTTTGGGCTACTGAGGACGATTACAGAGTTTGGAACAATGGCGACGCGTCAGGGGACGCTTTTTCAAATTCGAGTTATGACCAAAGACAATCTCAAACTCGCTCTGGAAGTGAACCCCCAAATAAGAAATCAAAAAATTCCCAAGATGTTACTTCGTCGAACAGGTCGAAAGCAATTGGGAAAATGTTCTTCAAGACCAAGCTTTGCTGCAAATTCCGTGCCGGGTCGTGCCCGTATATTACGAATTGCAACTTTGCTCATAGTGTAGAAGAGCTTCGGCGGCCGCCGCCTAATTGGCAGGAAATAGTGGCTGCTCATGAGGAAGAGAGGGCTGTGTCGTCGGAACCGAGGGAAGAGTTTCAGATTCCATCAGTTGGGTCTTCCAGTTTTGCTGTGGAGACGCAGAGGTCCTATAAAGGGAGACATTGTAAGAAGTTTTATACTGAGGAAGGGTGTCCTTATGGTGACAATTGCACTTTTCTTCATGATGAGCAGTCTAAGAATCGGGAAAGTGTGGCTATAAGTTTGGGTCCTGGAGGCTATGGTGGTGCAGCGGCTACTGCTACAAATACTAAGCCATCGAACTGGAAAACAAGGATTTGCAACAAGTGGGAGTTGACAGGGTATTGCCCATTTGGAAGCAAATGCCATTTTGCTCACGGTCAAGCAGGTACCGTTGATTTCCCCTTTGTAATTTTTTTCAAAAAACCATTAGATTTTAGATTATGGAGCATTGGAAGAGTATTAATCTATGAAGCTTAAACTTACGTATTTGTTCCATCTCCTAGTCCTGGCATAATAAACGTTTCTGATTACTAAATTTTTAATGTTACTCACAGTAGATATGCCTTTTTTTTTTGAAACTTAATATTCATGCTTGAACTTCTCATTTTAGAAATAGGCATCTGCTTTTGTTGTGTAGATGTGGGTGGTCATTCCGAAGTTGCAGTATAACCTTTTTTCTTCACTAGAAAATGCAATTATGAATGAGAACTATGATATGACATATTAAATGAAATAGCAGGGATGCGTTACTATTGATTGCTTTTGATTCATGCTGAAAAGCATGTTTATATAAGAGATTTATTGCTAGTTACTACAATTTAGTTCTTTGAAAGTATCATAATTATGCTATACTAATGACTAAGGTTTATTAAGTTTTCATATTGGCAATTCTCTATCTTCACATGATTAACATAGATAGTATTGACTTGTTTTTTAACCTTTGTATTAATAATTAGGGCCTTTTGTTTGTTTTTTTTAAAGTAGATATATTCTCAATGTATGTATGTCTCCCGTAGAAAAATTATTGGCTAACAGTAAATCTCATATTAAGACTTAACTTCTAGATTTATGACATCAGCTTCCAATCAGTCTGAGATTGTAATGGTCTCTCTGTTCGTTCTCTTCTTTTAACAATTTCGTGGATCTTCTACTATGCCAGATAAGAACAGAAGACTAATTGTAATGCCATCCTACCTATTACCACTTGTGACAAGTCCTTTACTGTTCCTCTGACATAAATCTGCAATATAACTTGTTACGTGATCATTATTGTATAATGGGTACCCTTCAATCTCTACGTTGATACGAAGTTCACTGTAATTTTACTTCTAAGGTAGACGTCACTGTCCTCCTCTCTGGCATTGCTTTGTAAATCATTTGTGATCTTGGTACTATACAAACTACTCACATTGAATGAGGTGATTTTCATCTTCTTGTGTTATTTTTTTATAATTAAAGATGAATAAAAGTGCAAATAGGAAGGACAGAAGCTGTATATTTACTGTATACAATGGAAGGAAAGGCCTAAGGTAGAATTAAGAAGTTTTAAGACCTATATTTTAGAAATTAGAAAACCACAAGCTTTATGATAATAGTACATAAGAAAAGCTTTTTTTGTGTCTGATCAAGCAAAATTCGTTTTTTTAGAAACTCTTACACTTTCTTCCGTTTTAACTAAATGCAGAGACAGGATCCTTATCCAATTTATTTGGCATTCTTTTTATGCTTCGGTCCTTCAGTCAGAAGGAGAGAAACTGAAATCTATAGATCCCCTAGTTCCCAGACTGGAACTTCCTCAGATAGTAGGATTTAAGGGCAATGTGATCATCCAAGCGATACCAGATTGCATGATTGTGCATCCAAGAATGAAAATGGATGACATCTGGGAACATCCAAATAAAGTAGTGTGTTCAACCCCACTTTGAGGTTTAACATTTGGGTTGTCCATTGGTGTGACTTGTCTGAGTTCTGGGGAAAAGCATACACCTAAGATAGGATAGGCACATGTGCAATGTTAATTCTAAGTGTAGCTCTGGTAGATCTGGAAAAGAGTGTGTGCGTATGCGTGTAGACTAGGCTAGGTAATTCTATTTGTGAAGAATTTTTTTTGCTAATTTGTTAGCTATGGAATTGGAGATGTGTAGGGATGAGCTGTTGTAAGGTTGCGAGTCCCCTGCTCAATTAGGCTAGTGAGTGCTTAAGTGGGCGGTTGTCACCATATCTCATTTGCATTAGATTTCAAGTCATTGAATTGTCTTTTTCCCCCCCTAATCTTTTATCAAGATGATTTCTTCTCAGCTACGTATGAGATATAAATGAGCTAAACTTAGCAATCTAATTCATATCTTTTGGTTTAAAATGAGAAGCTTAACAATTAATTTGCAAAACCTTTATTTCTTCAAATCATTACTGTATGAAATTGTTCGTATCTATCTTTAAGATTCTTATATTTATGGGATGCAGAGCTTCATCGATATGGTGGTGGGCTCGTGGAGACAGAAGTTAGAGATTCGTCTGTTCCTTGTGACAATAAGCAGGTTGTTTTGCCTTCAAAACCTTCAGCAGATATTGTGGTGGCATCGGTACCTTCAATACCTCATTCAGATGTTTATCATATTGGAGTTCCATCACAAAGGTCATCAATTGTAATTCAGCGGCCAGGCCAGAGAACTCACCAGAAATGGAAGGGACCGGATAAAATCAGTCGGATATACGGCGACTGGATTGATGATATGGAATAGCATTTGGATATCCTAACCTGCAAAATGTTAAAAGAGGAAAACTGATAACTTATATGGATCCCTCTTTTAAGATTTCCTAGGAACTAGATGCGTCTCTGTAGGATATTATGGGATCGTGTAGCTGTAGCTTAAGGAGGATTTTGCCTGCCTGAATAAAAATTTAGGTACATGCAATGCTTGTTCGAGTCCTAATGTTGTATCTTTTTTATTTTATAATTTTTGTTATTAATTTTGGTGGCTAGTTTTTGAAATTTAGAGATCGTATGAACTTGGTGGTGTCATCATTGTTCCCATATATAATTACCGAAGGGCCTGTTTTCCCATATAAAATATATATATATATATATATATATATTTTTATACCATTTGACCTTGGTTATATTAGTAAGAATGGTATGATTTGTTGGATGCATATGCCCCTATTTTTCATTCCATTACAGATGAATTATTGAAGAACATGTTTGCACTTTTTAAAAAATATAATAGATAAAAAAATTAACAACCAAAATCTTGGGAAAGAGGTCAGTTAAAACGACACTGGTCTCTGGTCCTAGAAGCCAATGCTGATGGTGGGTGATCACCTTCTCTTTCCCTATTTGACCTTGTTACTATATATTGTCAAGTGACTGCGTCAACTTTTAAAATTCCTCGTTCATGCGCATGCATGCATTTCCTTTTACGTATCTCATCCCCCTTAACAATTTTCACGTGGATAATTGAATATAATTTAAAGTTTTTATTATGCTTAATCTTGTTAGATATCTCAATTAAGACTGAACCACATAGCAGCTGGATTGTTTAATGTGCACGACTATTGGATAGTAGCTAGGATTGTACAAGTACCTTTCTCATGTGCCACATATATATATATATATATATATATATATATATAACTTTCTGATGTGTCATATTTAGGCAAATTAAATATATAAAAGGCAGTTTAAAATTATTTTACAATAATAGTAAACTAAGAAAGTAAAATTTAGGAGCAAATGCATGTTAAGTAATTATAACAAAGAGATAGGCTCATCCCTCTCACAAGGACTCGCTCAATAGTTTCGGTTCCTACCAAAGACCACAAACCAACAGCTCCACATCATCACCCTCCCAAATTAAGCTAGCCCTTGTCTTTGCATTGCATGCATGCATTTTCCACACAGAACACGTACACACACACAACTCCTACTTTCTCTCTTAGCAAATTCTCATCAAACAAATTAAAAAAAACACACACACCTTTTTATCAGTTTTTTCTCTCATCCATGCAATTTACCAAAGGCCGGAACAAGCCTATCTCCGGCCACCCACTTTAGCTTTTACCTTCTACTTTACACAGGCAATGTCGTCGTCGGGACCTTCGCCGTCGCCGACAAATTTTCAATCCCCGTCGTTAACGATAATTCTCGCCGTCATCCTCCTCATCTTCTTCATTTTAGGTTTTCTCTCTGTATACTTCTGTAGGTGTTTCATGGAAAGTCTATTCAACTCTTGGAATCTCCAGCGCACACCCTCAGGCAATCTCGTGGGACCCTCCGACACAGCAAACCATGGTCTCGATCCTACCCTCATAAAATCATTCCCCACATTCGTATACTCCACCATTAAAGACTTTCGAAAAGATAAGTACGGCCTCGAATGTGCCATTTGCTTGGTTGAGTTCGAGGACGATAGTTTGCTCCGACTCTTGACGCTTTGCTACCATGTTTTCCACCAAGAATGCATCGACCTCTGGCTCGAGTCCCACACCACGTGTCCGGTTTGTCGTCGAAATCTAAATTCGCCGCCGGCCGCCTCGGTGGAAGAATCTCCGCCGCGTGGCATTCTTCGGAGCACTAGCAACAACAACGACTCTGTAATAGAGGGAGCTGTAAGCATTGAAATTAGAGACGACGACAACGACAACAACGTTGTCGTCGCAGAGGAAGGTAGAGAAGGAAGATCAGAAGTTGATGATCATAACAAACAACAAGAATCATCGGCAGTACTAGTAGTACCTGATAATGTAATGGTGAATAATAAAGATATCGAAAGGTTTTCGAGGTCGCATTCGACGGGGCACTCCATAGTTAGAACTAAGAAAGAAGATGAAGAAGATGATCACGAAAGAGAAGATAGGCATACATTGAGAGTGCCAGAGCATGTGAGGCTAAAACTAATACGTGGACATCATCATTATTGGACTGGAAGTTGTACTACTTATGGTGAGCTTTCACGACGACATAAAGGCAATTGTGGTGGCTTCGGCGAGGTTTCTGGGTGCGTTTGTGCTGCCCGCGGAGACATTAACAAAAAATAATTAAAAAAAATATATTTTGTTTTCATTTTATTTCTCTCTTTTTGTATGTTTTTTTTTTCACTTTTTTTCTTCTTCTTCCTATTCTCATACGAAAGTATAGCATTATACTTATTATTAATACATATATTTTAACTTTTAGGAGACCAGAAGTTTGATCATGAATTACTTAAGTTGATGATCGAGCTAGTCAATATATAGAGGTTAATTTATCTATGTTAATAAAATATAAAATGTATATGTGTACAGAAACTAGATCTCAGTTTTGCTTTCTTCCAATATTTCACCAACTATTTCATAATTTTTCTTTTGTGTGTAAAATGAACTAGAATCTTTTATTTCATGACAAGTATATGATTTGCCTTAGGTTGAAATTAAACAAAATTAACAATAATTCAACAAAATTAACAATAAATCAATCTTTTTGAAATATCATAATATTTTAAAATATTTTATTATTTTCTCGTGAATTAATAAGTTTTAATATTGAAATAATAAAGGAATTAAAATGGAAATTTGAAAAGTTAATAATCACACATACATGTAAATAAAATACAAAGAATTAAAAAATATAAAAGTAAGTATAAATTTAATATGAAACCCTTTTTCGGCCATCTAAATGTGGGCCTTAGACAAAATGGTTATTGTACTTCAGGCCTTTAGACCTATAGCCCAATTTCTAGCCCTTCAGACCAGGAGTTTCCAACTCCGGCAGGAGCGTAGTTTCAATAGTTTGGCAGCGAGGACAAATAATCGATAAACACACAGAGCAAATACGAAGAATATTTGCAGAGCTCCATTCGATTTGCATCAATGGAGTCTCTGAATCCGAACAAGCGCCTTAAAGAAGAGTTACTCTTCCCTCTCTCTGTATTCTTCTTCCTCACCAATTTCTTTCATTCATTTTCTAATTTCTGACTCGTCTTTTTGCTTTTGATTTATTGTTTGGCCAGATTTGTGAGCAATTTGACAGGTTCTTCCATGCTTGAAATAGCTGCACTTTCCACTATAATTCCTGTAAGTCTACCGGTTTCATTTTTAGATTTCATTATTTTTATTATTATTATTTTAAATTTCCTAATTATATTTGATTCAATTTGGTTTGTTCTTTTGCGCTTTCAGATTCTGATACTTCTGAGGCACTCTATCGACTCCAGAGGCATTGTTGGTAATTGCCACTGAAAACTTCAACTTTATTTATTTATGTTCTAAATCTGCTTCTTTTAAATGCAATGTGATGTGCGTGTGTGTGTGAAATTATATGCCTAAGTAATTATAGAGAGTTTCTGTTTAATGCAGTGCAGAGATTGAAGCATTATCATAGTTTTTGGTGCAAAATCAAAAAATGTTTGTGTTTATGAGCAAAAGCGTGGATTTTTTTCATGACCATAGCTGAATTGCACGGATTGGACTTCTTTTGTCCTTACTAGCTTTTCATTTAGGGCTAGCTCTCTAAGTGATTCTGTTTACATCTTCTTCCATTAGGTTCTTCATTTTTCTAAACTGATATGGAACATGATACAAACAGTGTCTGTCTTTTCAGATCCTGTTGCCATAGACATCAGAAGGAAGAAAAATGATGATGCAGTTGATGATTCCAAAAGTTGGTCGGATTACATTGCTTCACTGTTTATGGATTTTTTCTCATTGTGCTCCCCATGCTTGTGTTTTTCACGGTAAGTGTTCTCAAGGAGCTCTGAAAGCTTCTGGTTGCAGCTAAGGACACTGCATGTGTGTGTCTGTGAAGTACTATGGAATTTTTTCAAGTATTGTAGTTTAGAGCTTAGAGAGAAGATTGGAGTTTCCTTTATTTTCTATCATTCAGGAAGCTTTTGATCCTTTTGGCTTGTTAGAATGGATGCTTTATCCTTGAACGATGAAAGTGTCTCATATTGTTATCCAATCATAGTGTGGATTGGGTACCTTTTGTCATTATAAACTAGTTTTTTGCTCAAGTTTTGGTTATAGAATCTATTTTAAAATCATAGTTTGTAACAGGTTTTAGCAGAATGGACATATGCATGGATGATCTTGTTGACGTTGCTATTGCTTTTCTGTATTGTGGCCAAAAGGTGAAACTTTAATCGTGTGCTTGTTTTCCATTTATCTTATCTTTTCTTGGCTTAGTCTTTGTGGAATTCATGTAAGTCAATCAGAAAACCAGACGCATGGCATTAATGGGACAATTTATAACCGTCTTGCATACAATAACTGACACACAGTAAAATGCACATCATAACAGATTGAGTGCTCATTCTGCCTCTGTCTATGGAGAGGCCCTTTCTCTTAGGGAAAATATTTCCTCATACAGGGTCGCTATGGTATGCAGTCTCACTTATTTGTGCATAGTTTATTAGTTGTATATTCGGTTCAACTATATTTATTTACATTTTACTATTACCTCATTTGAAAAGAAGTGACTGCTGCAGATGATCATAACATGCTTATGTATCTTAGCTGTGGACTTCAGAATATTTCCTAGAAGATATGCTAAGGTTGAGACTTATGGTACTAGCTGGGTAAGACTTTTCTAGTTATAACTTATAAGTAGCAATGCTTTTACTGTTCTTAGTATTAATATTGTATTTATATTCCCAGTTATTACCCTTTTTTTTTGTTTGAACTACATATTGCGTTGCATTTTCATCATAGTGTTATTGATGGTAAAGAACTATTAAACAAGGACATTTAAATAAGAAATGTTTAATTCCAATATGCCATTAGCTGATCAGGATTTTTTCCTATTGAGCATTTGTTTACTGAATAAGATTCCAGCTTGCAACACTTAGTTTTGTCTGTTTAATATAGTCTCAGAAAATTTTGTCCACTTAAAATGAATTTTTCTTATAATCATCGTATAGAAAGGCCTTTGACAAGACCGACGGAGGCTATCATTCATTACTAATTATCATTGGAACCACGCTGTTGGGAGAGAGAGAGAGATTTCCCTGTTGTAATGTATTGTAAATGATGTGGTTCTCATGTCAAGTAAACAATACAGTTAAAGCCCCACTAAATATTATTCAATTGAGTCAAATTACCAGCTGATGAGGTGGATAAAAGTTTCACTGGTATGAATAGATGGTAACATTGTCAGAAATTGTGTTGGTATCTATGCTGCTGACTTTGCAAGAAATAGAGCCACGTTTCATCTTGACACATGAAATGGTTCTCTTGTGTGGTGTGGACTGCAACTGTTGAAATTAGGTTGTAAGGAAGAAGATAATATGCCAAAATCTACATTGAAAATTGTCCATCATTTAGTGTGTCTCTGATGTAACTGTCTGTCATTCAGTGTCTACTGACTTACCAGAACTTATTTAAAGGTTTTACTGGTCATGTCATTGTTGTTTCATGAATGTAAACTCTCTCTCTCTCTCCCAATCTACATAGTATGTTGTAATTTTTATTTTATTTATTTATTTATTATTTTTGTACTTGATGTAACAAATTTCCTATTATATTGGGTAAAGATAGTTTACTGAGTTTGTTCTATTAAACTAATCGAAGTTGTTCAACTTTTTTGAGTTTATCAGATGGATCTTGGGGTTGGCTCATTTGTTCTAGCAAATGCATTAGTTTCACGGCAAGCCCGCAATATATTATCTATGTGAGTCATTGTATTTGTATGCTTTAGACATGTTGATGTCTTTGTATTTTTAAGTGATTCCTTGAGAAACTAGTTAGCTGTCATTGTACTGTATTCTTTCTGAGCATAGATTTCTTACTATAAAACTATCATTTTGTTATCACCTCTATCTGCACTAGGAATTTATATTTTGGATCTCTCCGTGTCTCTAAGACACAGAGACACACCTAGTCACACTCATGACTTACAAGAAGGGTAGATGAGGTTTCTTCTAAACTGCAGCACCGATGCATTTAATTGCAATAAATATACTACGGAAATTTAGTCGAGGTCCCAAGTGTAGATCTGTTATACTGTGTTACAACATTGGAACCTTTTTAGAGAAGTTGTATCTTGTATTTTTGTTTATGGTGATGGTACATTTTGTTTTATATTCATCATATGTGTCATTCATACACATGTGCTGCATTTTTATTTATGTTATGTATGCTTATGATGTATGGACATGTGCACATTGTTATCGTATATGCACACATTTTTGCACCCAAACTTTTACTTTCTTCTCAGCCTTTTACTCTCTTCATCATAGGCTACTGCTTCCTCTGTCCACGAGCAATAATGAATTAGGTGGTGTCATGTTTGTTTTCTATGCTCTTTCAGGAATTGGAAGACTGCAATTCAATCTACAAGTCCACTACTTATTCTAGGGTTTGTACGTCTCCTCTCTACTGCAGGTGTTGACTATCAGGTAAAACTTATTTCATGTTTAAGATATTTTCTAAATGTTATATGTTTTAATGTTCAACATGTTTGCGCAACTTTATAATAGTAAGCCAACTTCTTACACAATCATCTCAACACTGTGCATGATGTTCTTATAAATTTGTCACTTTACATTATCAAGGTTCAATACTACCGAGAATTCTCATCTCTCACTGTTTATATAGATTTTTGGCAATTTGTGACTTAACCTTTCCAGAAGTAACAATAAGATGAAATTGGTGTTTTGCTTTGCTAATCTAAATAAACTTTCTTTAGGCGCTAGGTGACTGATACAAAATTTTCATAGGAGTGACAAATCATTGGTTTTTCATATTTATTGACGCCTTTATGATGATTCTATGGTTTAGTTTCTATCTTGTGAAAAATCCATGAGGCAGTCTATCCATATTTCCTTCTAGGTTCATGTGGGCGAATATGGAGTGCACTGGAATTTCTTTTTCACGCTTGCTGCCATATCAGCTCTGACATCCATTATTAATGTTTCCCCACAACATTGTGGAATCCTTGGATTATTAGTTCTAGTAGGTATAGGTATAGTTTAAGTTGGTTAGTTGTTTTGTGTATATGCCTCTGGAAAGATCATTTCATGAGCTTATGTGTTTGGCTTTTCAGGTTACCAATGTGGTTTGATGTGTGGGTTAAACAAGTATCTGCTTTCTAACGAAAGGGGAACTGACATAATCAGCCAAAATAAGGAGGGGGCTTTCAGCATATTAGGTAAGGTTTATGGATCTGAATACAAGTTCAAATCTGATGGATGCATACAAATGTATCTTAGTTGAAAATTGATATACTTGTTTTACTCTGAATGCTCGGAAAGAATATATTTTGTCTGGTACAAATTCTATTACATAAGAATCCTGATTGGATCAGACTTTCTTACAATTTAAAAATGAGATATTATTTGAAAAGTAAATATTGTCATGCATCCATAGCGAATGTTTTAATGCCAGGCCAAGTCGAGTTGTATCATAGAAGTAGGAGGCAAAACTACTGGACATGAAGGGTATTGTTATATTCAAATTTTCAAACAGGAAATTCATAACGCACAACATAGCTCTATGAGCTGAGTCGAGTTGGGTCAGTTTAAGAATCCTGGTGGACCTATATATGTATGAATAATAAGAGTTGAGTCGAGTTGTAAAAGTAGGATGCAAAACTGCTGGACATGAAAGGTATTACAATATTCGAATATTCAAACAAGAATTTCATAAATGCACATTATATCTCTATGAGTGGAGTCAAGTCAGTTTAAGAATCCTGGTGGACCTATATAGGTATGAATGACAAGAGTCGAGTCGAGATGTAAAAGAAAGAGGCAAAACTGCTGGACATGAAAGGTATTATTATATTCAAATCCTCAAACAAGAATTACATAAATTCACAACTTAGATCTATGAGTTGAGTCAAGTCAGTTTAAGAATTCTGGTGGACCTATATGTGTATGAATTATAAGAGTCAAGTTGTAAAAGTAGGAATTTCATAAATGCACAGCATTGCTCTTTGAGTTGAGTCGATTTGAGTCAGTTAAGAATCCTGTTGGACCTATATATGTATGAATAATAATTAATTTGACAAATACATGAGGCAAAACTGCTGGACATGAAATGTGTTATTATGTTCAAATCTTTAAACAAGAATTTCGTAAGTATACAGCATAGCTCTATGAGGAAGCTTTATTTCATCTTTCAAGCTGTTTTATTGACATCCAGACTTCCAGTTGTTGCTCTTTTATCAATTTTACTTTTATTTCTCATATCATCAAATACAGTTTTTGCTTCAATTTGCAGGATATTGGGGCATGTACCTCGTTGGTGTCCAGTTGGGAAACTTTCTTTTCTTTGGAAACCAATCTTCTGCTACGATGAAAAGCAATAAATGGGCAAGGATCAGAGTTTGGATACTTTCTCTTCTTTTTTGGTATATCCCTATTGCAAGATCAAATCCATTTTGATATAGCCTTGCTGTGAAGATTCCTATATCTTCTTCTTAATGCTTGCTTTCAGGTCATTAACTGTGCTTCTAGACAACCATGTTGAGAGAGTTTCCCGCAGAATGGTAGATTGTGCTTGCACTGTTTGATTTTTTAGTTTGGAATTAGTTATGTGATAGTTGATGAAAACTAATTTTAAATCCCTTTTGCAGTGCAACCTGCCTTATGTTACCTTGGTATTAGCTATTAATCTACAGGTTAATCCCTTCTTCTTCTTTTTTGGGATAAAATTTGGCATATCATCCCCTTTCCTACAGGACATACTACGTGTTGAGGCTGTTTATGCACCATTCTAGCTAAGTCTTCCTCGTTACATATTTTAGTTAAATGAACATACTAGAATGTATTCATATATGTATATATAAAAGAGCAAGAGGAAGAATTAAACCGTACTTATATTAATATAAAAAAAGAAGTACTAGTTTTCTTGATTCTTCTTGACTGCTGCTTACCTTGCCATTGTGATTTTGTAAAGTTTAGGCAATGTCTTTCTTTTTGTCCTTAAATTCAGAATCTTTTGCCTGAATGCGTAGTGGCCATCAGGCTACTGTTGTGCCGCGTCCTGTTATGATGGTCTGGCAAACAGATAGCTATTATATGAACTACAATTGATGATCATTTTTCAGGTGTTAGCAATACTGATGCTGTCTGATTTTATTCCCGGAAGCAAAAGTTCGATATTAGAAGCAGCATGTAATCGCAACTTACTGGCTACATTTCTTCTGGTAAACAAAAAATCCTCTTAGTTTTTCAAGCTTTGCTCTTTCTTTTTGCTTAAAGTGATAATAAACTCTCATTTTCTTCAGGCAAACGTGCTCACTGGGCTCGTAAACTTGTCTGTGGATACCCTTTTCATATCGTCGATCACAGCCCTTTTTATTTTGATTGCTTATGCGTTTGTTTTATGTGTTACCATTGGATTAGTCAGTTTTTATGGGATTCGGTTAAAATTTTGGTAAAGTGGCTTATCCATTGCAATACCTTGTATTATAGTTGTAATTTACTTATAATAGAAAATTTATATATATATATATATATATATATATATATATATATATTGTCACGTTCTTTTATTCCAGATAAACTGAGAAGTCTTATAATCTTAAACTATTAATAAGAAAACTAATTATTACCTAAAAGAAACAAAGCGGGAAATAAAGACTTCGACATCAGTATTCATGATGTTGCATGTGAATTATCGACTCGTATAAGATCTAATGGTCTCAAATTCCAATGGCATTGTCAAATAGCATATGCTATTTCTACCATACCAACTCATATTTGCACTTGAGGGATGGTGTAGTGGATATGAAGTTGATTTAATTTTCACATTTATTTATTGGAGTTGAGGTTGTTGCAGCAAGTCATGCTGTGTTTCAGGTGTACTTAAGCGTTTGTATTTGTTAGGTAGAGGAGAACTTGTGAATCTGTTTATTTTGAACTTATAAGACTAAAATAAATATGCTTTATCTCTTAATTTTAAATTGATAATTTTTATATTAAAATCTTTTGTTAGGGGTGTGGGCATGTATATTTTAGATTCACAAATCTGAAATAAATAAATATGTTATATATTTTAACCGATTCCTAAATTGATAATTTCTATATTAAAACAGTTTTTTTTTCCTACCAAAACAAAAACTCATATTTGGATGTACATAACATTAGACGTGTAGAAGTTTTTCCAACATTCCATCACATGGCAAATAACTATGCAGTGGAAGATTTTTTGGATAAGATAAGCCAATAACTAGTGTTCATAAAAATAGGGTTTCAAATGTAGGGTATGTATGTTATATGAGCTGCTAAAAGGTGTACTTTTTCGAGAGAAGAAGCTGATGATGATCACATGGATTCAGCTGCAGGGACTCTGACATCTTGTAGACCCATATGGTCCAAGGTCGACCATCCTTTCCCTCCATGTGTTAACACTTCAGATAAGGCAGCCAGTTTTTACTCTTCTTTGAAGAAATACAAAACCCCATTAATTAATAATAATTTATTGGCTTGGTTACAAAAAGAAATATTTTAGTGTGCTTTGATTAAACACAAATTAAGTAAATATAGCTGATCAATGCATAATGATTGATGTGTTTAATTCTTGTGACTTTAATTTTGTTTTTTTTTTTCCCTTCCTACGTTTGTAAATGAGCATTTTGCTAAATTAAAAGCATTTCCTTTTTAGTACTAGGTATAGTTCTATTGTTAAAATAATCGATAAGGCTAATTATATATCCTTTAGGATGATGGCAATGTTGCTAATAACGAATGTTATGGATCCTTGGGTAATTATATATATATATGCTTATAGTATGCACTAGCGGAATCTATATCGAAATTATTTATAGGATAGAGAACTATATATTATAATCATGATGTTCTATAAGTAATGCTACTACTAGTACTGTCGATCATACCCTCTACCTTTTTCCATGAAAAAAAAAAGATCATTATTCTTCCAAAAACTACCTCTGTTTGAGAAAGGGAAAAAAATAGAAAAAGAAAAAAGGTCATAAAATGTGGCTATATATCATTAGCTTAAATATAGGATCAAAGAGCTTTTAGGCAAGATTTTGTCGTTATGATTGTTGGGACTCCCATTTCTTGGATATCGCACTTTCATCAACAGGATTGACAATTGACATTACAATGACCTCTCTCTTGCTAGTGCTTTTGGTGATCATCACGATTCATGGGCGTGGAACTGCTCAAGTAATTTTGCACTCATTTTCATTTCTAATAGGCTTTTAAGTTAAAACCCACATTATCATTATTCTTCATATATGGTGCTAGTTAAGAAGGAAAAGACTATTATTTTACAAATACTGACCCATTCAGAATTGTTCAGGTTTTAGCCCTCTCTCATGGTCCATATAACAACTAATTTAAATCACTAATCTACGCATGGCTTCGTTAACATTTGGTTTGGTTTAAAATTACATGTTTCTTCTAGCTCGGTATCAACATCAGTGACAATGTCCATCTCCAATATCCATCAAATAAAAAATAAATAAAGAAAATACAGAAAAAAATTATGTGATTCAAATACTTATAGAGTATAACAACTCGTTGTGTTGATGGTGCTTATCATTAGTATTGAATTTCTTTAGTCGTGGTCAATGTGAATAATATCGTATATAATTATAAAAAAGGTTTCAAGATAATTGACCTTGACGTTTGATTTAATTCGTTGAAAAAAAAATTCATCCCTTTAAAACTCATAAAATAATGGAGCTCAAAATTATACTTAATAATGATAAAAACTTATATCCAACAGCTGAAGACGTTCTAAGTGGGCCAGTATTATAGAAATACTAGAGGTTTTTTTTTCATTATTAGGTTGGCTAATTAACCAACAAAACAACTTTTTTAATTGTGGTGATTATGAATAATCTCGTATATGAAAAAAGTTTCAAGATAATTAATGTTGAAACTCGACCTAGCTAGTTGGAAAAATACTCATCCCTTTAAAACTTATAAAATAATAGAGCTCGGAAGTCTACTCAATAATGGTAAAAATTCATATCCATTTATAGAGCTGAATAAGTTTTGAGTGAGTCAATATATTGGAAGTACTAGAGCTCTTTTTTTAATTTTATTTTCATATTAGGTTGGCTAATTAATCAACAAAATAATTTCTTTAATTATGGTCACTGTAAATAATCTTGAATATGAAAAAAGTTTCAAGATAATTAATCTTGAAGCTCGACTGAGCTTGTTGAAAAAAATACTCGTCCTTTCAAAGCTCATAAAAAATGGAGCTTGAAACTCACTTGATAATGGTAAAAAAAAGTTATTAATGCAGTTGAAGAGTTTTGAGTGAATCAGTATTAGAGATTTTTTCATTATTAGGTTGGCTAATTAACTAACAAAATAATATTATATTTAGGTAACCATCATTGTGTATACTTTTGAACAACCATGAATCCACCATTTGATCTAGGGACCCAAGTGATAAACGGACCCATGGATGGGATGAAATTCAAATATACTAAAATCCAAGCAACAAAATGTAGTTGAAGCTTACAACATGTATATATGCACAATGAAAGCACTGCGTTGTCAAGCACATGTTAAGAGTTTTTCTATCTAAAAAATGCATATGAATGACATCGAATCTAGGGTACGTGAGCCAGTCATTTCCTGCAAGACCCCAACACAGATTTGAATGTGAGGGGTAGCTTTTTCACAGCTTGTTATGTTGTTTGTATGCATATTTCTATATAGATTTAGGTCCCCCACACCAGACACACACACACACACACACACACACACTTCTCCCCATTGCAGAAAGTGTGCCAGTCTTTGACAGAATCTGTGTAATAATCGGGAAGCCCAAACCCTAAAAAGGCAAAGAGAGAGAAAAGCCACAACTTTTCTGCCCTCTCACGTGCACTACTACCATATCCTTGAGCCCAAAGAAATTGTGTACTGGGTTTTGCTATAAAATGCTTATTGTGGTGTATGAATTTGAGCTGGTTAACTAGAAAATGGCTTTAGAAGCTCTAACTTCCAATGAGCTTCTCAATTTCATTATCTATGAAACTATCTCTGCAAGCCCATTTAGCAGCCAAGATCACTCTTCAGAGACCACTACTTTCTTGCTAGAGCACAGCTTGAAACCACCTAAAGACCAAGATGGTGCAACATTAATGGAGAGTACTCATTCATTAACCGGCCGTAAGCTACAACACTCGGCTGGGTCGGAATCTGGTAACTTAAAGCAAAATTTGGCTGTGCAGGGTAGGAAGAAGAGGAAGAGAAAGCCAAGGGTATGCAAGAACAAGGAGGAAGCTGAGACACAGAGGATGACTCACATTGCCGTTGAAAGAAATCGAAGGAGACAGATGAATGAGCATCTTGCGGTTTTGCGCTCTCTAATGCCGGAATCTTATGTCCAAAGGGTTTGTGTTTTCTCTCGTACATATTTGGCCAAAATATGCAGATAAGTTGTGGAGAGTTCAAACTGAAATAGAGTATAAAAATAATAATGTAAAAGGCTCACCTTTATGAAAATATTAGCATGCATAAATAATGTATATATATATATGGTGTCCATACTTTTTAAGATTAGATGGCACTAATCAGAATCTTATATAATTAAATTGCTGCAAAATATGAACCAGATTTTCTTTTAATTTGGTGACTACTTTCTGCTTGTTACTTGGATAATAATTTGGAAAAATCATATTGAATTTCTGAAGAGTAAGTGTCTTGTAAATGCCAAAAGAATTAAATAATGCAGCAAAATGCAGAAACTGGTCAGGCTAAAGTTAAGCAGAAGTTTGCCTTTTTCAAAAATGAACTTCACTTTTTTCAGTCGCTTTTAGGCTTCAGAAACTGCGTAAAAGAGTTTCTAAAGTGACAATTATTCTTGATAAAAAGTGAACTGTTTACAAGTTTGAGATGGAAGTAGCTTCTCAATTTTCCTTTAACATTGATATATACATATATTATAAGATGAAAATTAATCCCACAAAAATATACTTTTCAAATTAGTTATATATAAGATGCGTGTGTGTTTGTGCATGTGTAGGGAGACCAAGCCTCAATAGTAGGTGGTGCGATAGAATTTGTAAAGGAACTTGAACACCTCTTGCAGTCCCTCGAAGCTCAGAAGCTCCAACTTATGCAGCAAAGTGTTGGATCAGGAGCTGAAGAAGCTGACACTACTAGTAATACTAGTACTACTGAGGCCAACTCCAAAATCACAGCACCCCCATTTGCACAATTCTTTTGTATCCCCAATACACATGGTCTCAGATCTCTAAGAAATATACATCAAAGACCAAGGGAGCCATAGCTGACATTGAAGTGACCTTGATTGAAACCCACGCAAGCCTTCGAATCCTGTCGCTCCGAACTCCTAAACAGCTCTTCAAGTTGGTTGCTGGTTTTCAAACACTTCAACTCACCATCCTTCACCTCAATGTCATCACCATGAACCCTTTAGTTCTCTACTCTGTCAGTGTCAAGGTTAGTCACATTATTTTTAATCCTACATACATATATATGTAATGTTATATATTTCTTAAAATTCATTAAATTATATAGTTGTTATTTAAAAGAGATATTATATATTAAATGAGTAAGACATCCCACATTTGTTCTCAGTGAAATCTTATAATATGTGATCTTAATATATAAAACCAACCTCTAGGACATTTTCAGTTAAATATGTACATGTACACATATAACTGAAAATGTCCTAGGTTGGATTTTAATTATACAAGTAATGCTGCAATATTCTCACTATATATTGCATTTATAAGTTTCCGAAAAATTATAGCTCTATATGTACTAGTCAAAATATATATATTTTATACATATATATTTGTTTCATATTAGATTTCAAAATATATATGAAAATTTTGGGGGCTAAAATATTTGGAAATTGGAATGCATGGCAGGTAGAGGAAGGGTGTGTACTGAGTTCAGTAGATGACATAGCAGCTGCAGTGCACCACATGCTCAGAATTATTGAGGAAGAATCTCAACCCCAAGCTGTTGCTTTATATTAGAAAAACTAAAAAAATAAATAAAATTCTCAATATGCCCTTTATGCCCTTAGTGTTGAGGTGGAATCACCACAATGCCAGCCAAATTTTCTCTCTGCAGTAAATTAGAGCTTTTACTTTCATTTTGTTTTTATAATGCATGTACATTACACTACCAAGAGGCTTTCTTTTTTGGTTTTTCCTTTGGCAACAATTCCTTCTTGTCCCTCTTTTCCACCAAACCAAACATGAAAAAAAAAAAATGACTTTAAAAACATGGGACCTAAAATCTTATGGGCTTTCTATGGCCCAGCTCACGTTGACATGGATTTGGCCATTTTTTAGAGCATCGTAATTTATAACATTAAAATGTCTTCTTCTTTATTTTATTTTATTTTGTTTTTGGATTTCTGCAAAATTTTTATAAGTGTACCTAACTGCACTTGCACAAATGAATGCAATTAATTTAATTTCTTTTTCCACAGCTGATTAGCAATCTTTATGCAAAATGCACATTTCACATTGATTTTCTTTGGAAATATGTCTTAATTTGTCCTTCCAGTTCTTTGCTAAAATCCGATCAGATACTAATTTATGGGGAGCAGTGTTATAAACTCTCATATATAAATTTCCACACATCCGGTCATATTCGAGTAGTCCCTTTCTTTACTTAAAAGAAATTACTACCTAACCAATCAACTAATGCTTTCGGCCTTTGATGATGAGTTTTGATATGGCATGCGGTTTTTATATAGTGTCAAAAATGTGATTTAATTTCTATGGCATTATCCAAAATTTGGAGAATTAATAAGAATGCAATCATGAAGAATATATGCATGGTTTGGCATCTAATCATGTGTCACATTTATTACATTGTGTGTGTAGTGCTTTATGACGTGTATTTTGGTATGCAAAACAAATGGCATTTGATTTCAACAATTTTTCCTGACCCTCTAAATTTCCATAATAAGAGGAATCTGTATAACATATCTTTTATGGCTGTATATATACATATACATATATAAGATTGCCATGCATGGTTTTAGCCTTTTAGTGATCAATCTGATGATCATCATGATACAGTAAGCCATTGGTTGATTACCCTTTTTTCTAGAGTATTATTTTGACTTTATATCCAAATACATATGTAACTAGAGAATACTGAGCATGAGCCACATCAATAAATCATCCAATAATTAATTTGTAGCAAAATTAAAATATGATTAAAATGAAGGGTTGTCATTGTATAAGATCCCAATCATTTACCATATATAATATAGATAGATATAGAAGCTGCTGCTGCATGTATGTTTGGAAAATAAGTTACCAAAATGTCATGTAGTAGTGAAGCAAAAGCTGCAGCTAAAAGGTTTTCTTATGTGGGGAATCAATGCTGTCTTTTTCTGCGTTGTATTCGTACAATTCAATTACGTTAGTTTGATCAATTCTGTTTGTCTGTGAAACATAAATCTGTATTCTCATTAAGACTCCTGTCCTATTGTGCAAAACAGTAAGGTATCATTCATGCATTCACACTCGCGCGGACGTGCATATATATATATATATATTCTAAATTATATAACTCATATATTATAAGTTATGGATAAATATTCATATATCCTGAACTATCTAAGGAGAATAATTATATATATATATATATATATAAAATATAACTTAAAAACAATGCATATTATTATATACCTTAGAAGTAAACCGCACAGTATATTTACATAGGGTCGAGAGCTAGCATTGATGAGACTAGGGATACCAAACCCAACCTCAAAAATGATGTAGACTTTTGTCGCGAAAGGTAGCTACTCCTACATGTAAGCCGTAGTTGATCTTACAAATAAATTATGCATGCACATTGTATCAATAACCGAAATTTATATGCTGTGCATTATATAATCCTTCACAAATTTTCTACTTATTCGACAATCTTGGAACTATATCTATACCAGTCCCAAATCCCACATGCATAAAATAAAAATTAAGAAATAAAAAATAAAAAACATGGACCATATAACACAAGGATTCAAAACATGGCTTTTCACAAGCGCGTATATAGTCCTCATATGTGCAAATCACCGGGCTCTGACTTATTGGACCTGAATGGGCTTAGCTCAGCTTACAAGAAGGACTAAATAATATTGAAGCCCATCCTAAGGCCCTATCCATCTCACTAATTTATTATTATTACTATTGTCATATATATATATATATATATATATTTTTTTTAAGAAAGAAAAAACGCAATTCACTTTGTTAATTTTGTGTATCAATGTCTGTACAATATTACACTACCATGGAGAAAGTATTTTATATAACATTGATACCGTTTAAAATATGCTTAGGTAAAATTAGGTGGTATTACTTACCAATGGTCAATGATAAATCAGCAAAAAATAACTAATCAGGTTCTGTTATTAAATGAGCTTGTCCAATATTTACTTCAAAAAAATTAAAATTAAATCTTTTTGGTTTTGCCATAATTTTTCTATAGCAAGTTGTGGAAAGCAAATAGTAAAATTGCACCCTACCGGGACATCCCATATGATAAAAGCCTACGGCTTCATCCTCCAGGTCCTGAGTTTGACCAGACATATTTTCTCACCTTAGGAAGTTCTAACCGAAAGAAGACAATATTTCCATATGAACACTATATATATATATATATATATAAATGCTATAAACCTCAACATGTGGGGATGTTATGAAGTCCATCTATGGGGTTTTTCAGCTTAATTTAGTTTTTTTTTCTATTTTTTTATTTTTATTTGATATTTAATATAGTTTTAAATTTATTATAGAAATAAAAATAACAAATAAAACATGAAAATTAATATAGTTTTTGTCAACTTAAGAATTAAAAACTAAATTAATGTGTAAAATGCTATTTTAGCTTTTTAAAATTTCAAATGAATAAAATTTTTAATATTGAAATATTTTTTATATATTTAAAAATGTATTAAATATAAACAAAAAAGTAAAAAAAATTAAAAAATTAAAAATTAAGCTAAAAAACCTCATAAGTGGGCTCCATAACATTCCCATCTGTTCGGGTTTATAGCATTTCCTATATATATATATATATATATATATATATGTTTATATTTCGGGTGGGAGGAATGATAATTAAAACTAAATATTTGAACTATTTGTGGTATTAAAATTAAAATTAAAACCTTTTTGGTTTTGCAGTTGAAGGCCATAATTTTACTGTAGGAAACTGTGGAATGCAAATTATTGACCTAACATTAGCAAAGTTTTTATTTTTATTTTTTTGTTCGAATTAAATGTTGGTGTTAATTAGTAAGTGATACACATTTTAGATGGTATCACTGTTACATAAGATATTTTCTTATTAAGCTTTTACAATTAGGGGCGTTCACGGTTTCGGTTTCGGTCGGTTTTTATTTTTGATTGATCGGTCAGTTTTTTAATCAAAAATTATTTTTTAAGTAGAAAAACCGACTAAAATTGACCGGTTCGGTTTTCTCCCATCCATGCTTTCTTGCACGTTTTATATGTTTGAAATAACAAAATTTGAAGCCTCTAAGATACTAGTTTACTGCAGTAGCATTTTCATTCACAGCGGCATAGTGAATAGTCAACACTCACTTCTCTGCATCAAAGTGCTCAACACCATGATCCTCTTCCCAAAGACTTGGAGAGCCATATCCAGGAAGCTTAAGAATGAGAGAAGAGAGCATTTAAAGGCCTTAGCAAAAGTCTAACTTGACATTCAAGACTGAAATTCAAAGTATATTAGAGTTAGTTGCTGACCATTTAGTTTGTCTATGAACGCCTGCAATTAAGGATAGCCCTTTTCATTTAATTAAAAATGGAATTCTGATAATTATTGATATTTTAAAGCAATATAAAATTTAAAAACTGCATATACATACCAGAACTGTTTTGTGCTTAGGCTCATTAACAATTGTGAGCCCACAGAAGAATATAGATAGACTTAGAGCTACCACAAGATTCAAAGCCATGATGAACAGAAGTGTTGACCTTCTCAAATATAATTTGACTTTCATTTGTCATACAAATGTAGATCTGGACCATTTTATATATTGATATTACAAATTTTGTTGCCACATAAAAAAGAGCTAGCTTTGAGCAATCCTTACCCACGTTGAAATTTTGTCAAAACATTTTTTTTTCTCTTTTGGTAAATAATTTTGTCACTAGCACAGAATGGAACTATAGACCATACAACACACCAAATGAAGGATATAGAAACTAGTTCGTCAAGCTACTCACAAGCGCACATGACAAAGAGAGGAAGGAACCCTTTTGGCATGCAACAAATGCTTGACACAAGAATGGAACTATTGGTGTTTTGATAAAATGTAACCAACCGTGAACCTCCAAATTTAAATCCAATCAAGTAGTAGTTCAGAGTAAAATGTAAGAATTTCACATCCAAAAACTCTTTCTTTTCAGACCGGAATACTTGGGTAGTGGTGACCTCTTGCGGGCCTGGTTAGGAAGAATCTCCCACTGGAAAACGATCTTTTCATTGCGACAGGACTCATTACGCAATGCAATACCCTTTTCCTACGTCTGGCTTTGGTGTTTTCTCCGAGTTGAAGTTTCGAAGAACCGGCACGGTCACTTGGACAAGCTTGTTCTACGTGATCATCAATGTCATCTTCTTCTTCTTGGTTCATTCGCAAAATATCAGCAACTAGAACACGGTTATGACTTGAATGATCCATGGAGACTGACCTTCTAATTGTTTGATATCGTTCACGATCTCTAATCTCAATTATGATGTCCCTCTCTTCTGAATTACCCAAATCACTATAAGCACGCAGCGAGCTCTTTGCAACAGCATGATCATGATGATCCGTTTCCCCATTAACCCCACAAACCCTTTCTTGATCCTCTGCCAGGTCTACATTTTCAAATTCTCTTTGGCTTTGATTGGCCATTGATGTTTGGTTTGTCGTCGAAGGATTTTCTGTCGGTGGAGGAAGTGGAATTGGTGAAGCATTGAAGGAAACAATGTTAGCTCGGCACAAAGGACAGTTGAAGTGAGATCTAAGCCAAGTATCAATGCACGGGAGATGAAAAGCATGACTGCACTTAGGCAAGAGCCTTATGGTTTCGTCTTCTTTAAACTCACTAAGACAAACTGAGCAATCTGTTCCTTCAACAAAACCATCTCTTTTCTTGTACTTACAAGCTGTTATGGACTTGATGAGAGCCTCATCTAAGCCGGTGGTCTCTATATGCCAAGGCTCGTGGACAGAAGGGTTTTGGTCTTCTTCCAATTCTTGGTGGTTCAGATCATGATTTTCTGATCTTGTTGTGCGGTCCACATTTCCACAGAACTTAGAGATTATGGTGTAATAGCTTACGAGAAGGAAAGCGCTCGCCAAAATGCCGATAATTGCAATAACAAGAGGTGAGAAATTTGGGGTTGGTGAATTGTCATCGGGGAATTCAAAGGGTGGTGGAGGGGGGAAAATAATGTAACACCACTGTGGACAGTACAAACTGCAGAAGCCTTGAGAACAGTCTTTGCTGGTTGTGTATGGAGCCCATGTTTTGGAGCTACCTAGAGACCCCATGAATGGTCTGAAAGCATCTATACAAACTTAATATCACACTTGGAATATCAATCTCTCTATTCCCATTAATACTAAGCCAACAAATTCCCAGAGAATATAGCAAAACATAAAATAAAAATTGATAGTTGATGACCAACTTGTGTTATAAGCTACAGAGAAATCATGAAAACCATGCAACGAATTTTGGGTTAATCAAAACAACATCATGAGTGCAACAATGAAAACCGAAACAAGATATTACCTGAAAGATAGTGTTAAAATTTGGATTGGATAGAGAGAGGATTTTCTTCCTACAAATGACAGAAAACAAACGAGGCTGATAGAGGAATTAGAACATTGGTGTTTTAGATTATCATAGTATGCGAGGGGAAGGAAATGAAATATAAGAGAAACGTCTGAACCAGCAGCATTGTAAAGACAAGATGGTGTTGGAAAAGAAGCCAAAGGAGCTTGGAAAAAGCAGAGTAAAGACAGAGAAGATAGAGGGAGGGCTAATGGGTACTCTTTCTTTTCTTTTCTTTTCTTTTCCTGGTAATCTCTTTTTCTTTTCTTTTTTTTCCCATCTTTTTTTTTTTAGAGATATGATGTGTTGACTAAGGTGGTGAGGTTGGTTGGGAATTCATTAAAGTAATCAATGCTTTTATTATAGTACAAGCCAGTTGCAGGTGGGTCGCTGCTCTCTCAGCATATTGGAAGGGATATATACTTCAATTAATTCTTTCACCTTTTTTTTTTTTTAATATTTGTGTGAAAAAAACTTTATATATATTGACTTGGGGGAATAATATAGCCCCTAAAAGAAGTTAACAGTGTAACTTGTGGCCGTCAATTTAGGTCTACCAGTCTTGGAAGTTCGTTTTTCCAAGGGATCTCAAAGGGATTTAATTTTTCTTTTTCTTTTTTTTTTTGGGTTCTTCAGCAGCCAATATAATCAAGGATATAAAGATGCCCTTAGCTCACAAAAGTTTTATTAAAGTCTCTGCTTGAGTAGACCATATTATAGACCATGTGTCTCAATGGCTTTTAAAGGTAATTTTAGTAAATATATTCCTTATGCCTAAACAATTTGTGCCCAAAGCATAAGGTAATCTTTCATCAACAAGTAACATGCACCGAGTCAAAAAAAACTTCTATGCATGTTATCTAAACATGATAAACAGTGAGGAAAACAAAAAACTAAGATTTAAACAATCTTAATTAACCCACTAAATTGGATCATATATACTGTATATAATTATTGCATAATTAAATGAAGAAAATATAAAGCTCTGATGTCTCTGCTAAAATGTCAGTGCAGGGAAGTAGTACTGTTTATGTGGGTCTCAAATTCAATAAGCAACCTTTAATTCCACTTGAGATGAGCATATATTCCCTTTGGGAGTTGAACACAAAGAGCCACGTCTCTTTCTCTCAATTTAAGAAAGTTTTGGGGACTAATACTTTCATAAAGGGTTTTAAATTATAAGATTATTATCCCACTCTTAGTGATAAGCAAATCTAGATAACAGAGCACATAGCCTGTGCTGTGGCCACACAAATCCAAGAAAGTTTATTCAACCCAAAATGAAAGGGAAAAAAAAAAAACTATTGGCTTCCGATTTTCTAAGTGTCGGAGTATCTTCGGAGCAAAGGCACTTATTTGCAGTAGAAAACTAAAAGCTTAGCTCTGTGATTACGGTAGTTTCGGTCAAATTCAGGAGCTTTTTTTTAGTCATGTGAGAAGTAAGAGCCAACGGGTTATTAATCTCTCATCTACCTAACAAACAACGGCCTCCAAACTAATTAGGTCAGCTTTTATTTTTATTTAATTTCACATCATGTTTGTTGCTCTTACTCACAAAAAGTAGACCATTGTATAGTATCCACATGCACTCAAGGTTTGATTTACTGTAATCTTCACACATACATACCTAAAATCTGTCTATACAGAGATAAATTTTGTTGTAAAAGTTTAATTGATATTAGACTGCGATCACTGCATAAAATGTTTTGTCCCTCTGAATATGATAATATACACTTTATGACAGTATCATATTCTTGTGACCTAAATCATGTTCTTTATGAGAGTATCATATCATGCAGCGCATAACTAATTAAAAGGGCATCTAAATATATAAAAAATAATAATAATAGCAAAACACGAAACAAAAGAAAGAGATAGTGATGAGAAAGGACACATTGTTCTTTCAAAGTCCTACATATTATATTTATGTGTCTGTTATACAAACAATACTATCAAAACTGACTTACAACACAATCATTAACGTTTGCGACAAAAGCTGTAGTTATTAACGTGACATGTTCTGTAGTTGTTTCTTTGCATTGAAAGACAAGTGTGGTGTAAAAGAGAAGGGATTGTGTTGGCACTCAATGATAGGAATCGAACTTCATGCATATGCATGCTATTTGTAACTCCTTTTATATAATAAACTAATCACTACTGACTACTGAGACCCTACGTATATATGACAGCGTGTGACATGTGGGATTTTCTACATACAAGTTTATCATCATCATAACAATGTGTGTGACTTATTTCCAAGGATATATTCGCTCACCACAATCTATAATTGTACTCCAGGCATTCATGGCTTCATAACAGGGTCACCCACAAAGCAAAAAGTTTGATGTGCTAGCTAGGCTGACTTTACAGATCGAAGTCTTTAGATTTGGTTCGAGAAGGAATCTGAATCTTGAAAATATGAGGAATGTCATGGTTTTGATCAAGAACCTCCAACAATTTCCACATTTCCTAGTGAATAGAGGACAAGACAAAATTAATAACTTTGTCTCTCTAGTCCTTTCTATTTAGGTTCGAAACCATTAACAAAAGGCTCTTTCCAGATACATCTATAGCCATCCCACCTTCTTCCCTACCAATGTACATATATGCTCCTTTTCGGTTTGCAACTAATATTCTCTCTCACAGGCATTAGTCTCTCTTTTCATAGTTAACTTCAATAAACTATTTTCTTCCTGAGTTTTTGAGACATGATAGAATTTGGTGGGAGGTAACATTCCATTTACCCCACATTTAACTAAATTGTTACCAAAGAAAAGAAAAGATTGATTACCATCTCAATTCAATAAATAAGAATGTTCATGCTCAAAAACAAAATGGATCAGAAAATGCTGACTCAAGTTGAGTAAACCAAGTCAAAGAAAAATTCTATTTAATGATCACCATCCAGGAAGAAACAAAATTACCCAAGCAAGGGTAAAATCTATCCAGAAACTTAGTTTGAAACTTGAGTGAAACAAAGGTAGAATGGGTATGTTTTATCAGAGTGATAAGAGACTACACAAAATTAATTTAAATTGTTAGATTAGTTTCTATTTACTTCGATAGGATGGTGAATATACCTGGAAACGACACAACTAATAAGAATGGCAAGGCATATTACCAGAGAGCTACGAGTATGCAATCCAGTGTCTGATTACTATTACTCCAACATAACAGACAGTAGATACTGCAGACTCAGATTCACTGAAAGAAATATTCACGCAAAATAGAAAGCACACCATCTATTTCATATTCTAATAAAGACATTTTTAATTGTTAAGAAACCATGTGAAGTTCTCTTCTATACGTAAGGGAAAGATACGTCTCTAAACCCAAACATCGTGAAGTCTCTTTTAAAGAACCTTATCTTTTGCTGACATAATCTAATGCACTTAAAAGGCAATAAGACATAAAATAATGTGGCTCTCTATATGATTCATGTCGGAAACATGTATATTGAGAACTTTAGGCAGTTTAGTAAGGCATGTAGAAGTGAAGAATATAGAGAAAATTATTCACAGCACAAAGAGAATGAGAAGAAAAGCCAATGCAAAATGTACAAAATACAGTCAAAATTACTTGGTTGATTGAGGTCAAAATTTATGCTTCTGCCCTGTTTCTACTCACATTAGCAAACAATATATCAAGGTAGCCAAAGAATCTATTTGGAGCTATGATTCTTCAGGCTGACCCTCAGAATCATCAGGCTCTTCTTTTTGGCTTCCATAGTTATCAACATTTTTCTCACTGAATTTTAGGCGAAGTGGTCTCCCCATCAATTCCTGCAAAAGAAACTATGGTTGAAATATTTGTCCTCACAAAATGGTGGGAGTACAATCACCAGTTCCAGCAAGCAACATGGTGCAAGTATGTATACGCTAATAAAATTCTCTTCTAACATCAAAGGAAACAATGAGGTGTATCTACTGATAAATGGGTAGAAATTCTGGAAGCATATAACCTAGAAGATGACGATGGTAAAAAAAAGAAGAGAGAGAGAGAGAGACAAGAAAACAGTGCCAACCAAAATAAGATACGACTTATTCAAATCATACCAAGGAGATTTGAGCATTGAATTAATGCCTACCACGTAGGAGTTGAATAGAGTACATTCTGATTTCAGCCCTCCATGAATGTCAGTAATAGAAACAATAAAATATACCATCCTTATTATGAAAATTTACCAGAATTATAATTGATAATACCTACAAAGTTACTAAGTTAATTATAAACTTGATGGACTATGAACATATATGCACAATAGAAAGGTCCAGACCAGAATTATTTGTTTTCAAAGCTATAATGATATTGCTCAAATGAGAAAGCTCCCTGCACCGTATTTAAGGCTCCAAACTCAACAAGCTTAACTAAGGTAGTTGAATAAAAGGAAAGAATGGCAGAAAAATTGTTCTATATTGCTTACCTTCCCATCCAAAGTAGATATTGCTTCCTCCGCTTCCTCCTTCGTGGCAAAAGAGACAAACCCATAGCCAGCAGATCTACCTGAAGGGGCATCAAAGACAACCCTGGCTGCGACCGGTTTAAAATTTGCAGAGAAAAATTCTCTGAGGTGGCTTGATCTTACTTTCCATCCAAGATTAGACACATATAGTTTATGCCTTGTCTCTCCAGGTTGGGGACCGGGAGAATTTGGCGGAGAAGGTTTCTTGAATCGCTTTGCGAACTCTATCCTTATAGATCTACCTGATACTTCCTAAACCAAATATGTTCCAAAATACATTTTAAAAAGTAATAAGAATAAGAATGAACAACTGGTGATTATCATATTTCCTTCTTAATGGTCATCTCCTATTAGCAATAACACATAAATGTATGTATGCTAACTAACTTATATAGGTTCGAAATGCAGTAACAAAGTCCAAAGATAATTGGAAGATACAACCAAAAATGCCAAAGGAACATTGAATTCATTGATATGGAGCTTCAATAAGTTCAAACTTCTCCCCATGCCTCAATGCATCCCACTTCAAATGTAACAGGATATTCTCAATTTCTTTCTCATTCTCTATTGAACAGTAAGCTACCAAAGCCTCCCTAGCTCTATATTTTACACGACCCTAGTTATGAGGCAACAAAGAAAATATGGTAAATGGGGCTGCAATATGATTCAAGTACTCCTACCAATTATCGTAAAAGTATTATTTATGGCTAAATAGAAGAAAATGACACTAAATAGAAATTAACCGTCAAAAGGTGAAAAGGACCAAAATCTTGAATGTTTTTTTTTTTTTTTTGGCTAGATGGATCCCGGTATTTTTGTTGAGTATATATTACACCAATTACTTCTCCCAAACGAAATTTACAAAAGAAACAAAAACAAAACAGAAAGGAAGAAGCAAAAAAAAAAAAACGTAAAATAAGCAATAAGGCTGAGAAATGAATAAAATATTGTAATAAAGAGAATAAATAAAGCTCAGTTTTTTAGCCTCGTCCCTCTAAAGCTTCCATAAACCAAAACAACTTACATAAGAGTGAAATTTATCGATGACGGCCTGAGCTTCCTCTGGAGAAGCCATTGTCACAAAGGCAAAGCCTCTGCTCCTTCCATTTTGATGCTTTATAATCTAAATTTTAACACATATATATTTAACCCATCATTCAAAATTTACAAGAAAAAAAAAAAGGAAAAGAAAAAAGTGAAAATAATTGGAAAGAGTAAAAAATAACCTCAACGTCTGTTACAGTTCCACATTCGCCAAAGAGGTTCTTGATGTCCACAACAGTGAGAGACCACGGCAAATTGATAACGCAAAGCTTTCTCTTTTGGTTTGATAACTGGGTTTGTTCTGGTTTTTCTTCCACCACTATCTCCTGGACAGCACAGGATAGCTCAAAGCAGAGTCTTCTCGTCGGGCTATTGAGAATGGGAGAGGGAGGACAAGAGAGGAAATTTTGGGAAAGAGGAGGGGCAGAGATGGACGTATGGAGCTTCAACGAGTACAGAAATGGTTTAGGGAGTGTATAGAATTTAGTGGAAGAAGAAGAGGGCGAAGAGTAGACTGAGCAGAGGGAGAGTGCAGCTTCCAGTGCCGCCATTGTTTTGGTTTTGGAGGTCCAAAAATTAGAAGAAGATAACAGATCTTCTTATCCTCGCAAGGCAAAACGGCCACTGGCCCCGCAAGAAGAAGGCCCCACAAAATGTTTACTATATTACTTTAAAAATGAAAATGAAAATAAAATTTTATGTAAAAATAAGTTTAAGTTTTGTATTTTATTAGTAGGTACATAAAATTAATTTTCAACATTTTGATTTTTTTTCTTTCTTTTTTTTTCTTTCTAATATGTTATAAGTAATAAAATTTACACATATCAATGTTAAAAATTGTTATCTTCTACTTTTTCTTTTTAGGTGTATCATCGCAATTTTTTTTGGTAGAAAAAATTGTCGTTTTTTGTCTAACAAAATAAAATTTTTGAAAAATATAAATAAACAAATAAATTTGGGTCTAAGAAAGCCCAATATTTCGAAAGATGTAACTTATTTGGTTCTAGGTTTAAACAAATATCAAGCCCACTATTTCTAGGAGGCCCAATACTCTCAAAAGAAGAAACTTTTGCGCCAAAAAAAGGCCATTACTTTCAACAGAAGCAAATTATTTGAGCTTACCCGAGACCCTAGCCCACCCAAATATAAACTCAACATTATAGCCCACAAAAATATAATTATTGCTATTATCAAATTGATTCGGAGTAAAAAGAATAATATTATTTACCACACCTTAATTTATATAAAGTAACATGATATATTATTATAAGCTAAATAGGCCTCAATTCAAAAGGCCTTATTATTTATTTAGGAAAGTTCTCACAATTGAGGTAATATCATATCACTTATGTAAAAAAACAATTTGTTGACAGAGTAAATGTATATCTAAACAGACACTTGGATTGCATTCACATCATTGAATAACATAAATAAAAATTAGTACAAGCATATTATTGAGCCACACAAGTCTCTTTGAAAAATTTATTATCATGAGGGCAAAAATTTCAAAGGGGTTGGAAAGCGAGCCCAAAATCTGTGAAATGCTGCAAACCAGAGGGCTAAAGACACAATGACATGACACTTATTTCTTATAAACGTAAATGAAAATACAAACGAGTCAGTTGCTTGCAGCTAAGCTTTCCTCTTCTTTTTTTTTTTATTGTCTTCCTCATCCCTGTACAAAGTTACTCCTTTTCAAAAAGTGGAACCCAAAGCAATTTTGGACCAAAAGATCAACAACACGCTTTAAAGAATTATATCACTTTGCTTTAGTAGCATTCATGGATCCAGGGTAAGGAACCAAAAAGTGTGGTTTTCCATAAACAAAACCAACCTATCTTTGTATCTAATTAAGCTAATTAACCTTACCCTATATTTCTTCTAATTGTATCTTTGCTAAACCCTCTAATATTCCATCTTTTATCTCCTTTATTTCATTATCTCATACACCTAGCTATCACCGAGATCTCCAAACTAAGCCAAAAATGGCACTTAGCAACAATGTCATCGGAGCCATCAACTTTGTTGCGGTGCTCCTCTCCATCCCGATCATCGGTGCCGGAATATGGCTCTCAACAGAACCGGACAACTCCTGCATAAATATTCTACAATGGCCGGTCATTATTTTGGGTATTTTGATCTTGGTCGTGGCTTTGGCGGGTCTTGTAGGAGGGTTTTGGAGGATTCCATGGTTGCTTATATTTTACATGGTTGCAATGCTTGTGCTCATAATCTTGCTTGCTTGTTTAGTGGTTTTCGTCTATATGGTCACCGTTAGAGGACATGGACACATTGAGCCAAGTAGGAGTTACTTGGAGTATAAGCTTGATGATTTCTCGGGTTTTCTTAGGCGAAGAGTGAGAAGTACTTACAAATGGGAACGCATTAGAACTTGTCTTAGCTCCACAAGTATGTGTGCTGAGTTGAATCAGAGTTATCGTATGGCTCAGGATTTCTTTAATGCTCACATTACTCCCTTACAGGTTGGTTCTACATAGCTCAAAATGCTCAACTTTCACTAACTTGTTCTTTGAGTTTCAGCTTCTTTGAATATTTTCAACTTGTTCGGTGTGGAAATTAAAACTCATCCATTACTATGTTTGTGTTTTACTATAGATATTTTTATAATTGATTGTATATTATTCCCATTTTATAAGAACAAGGAGAGCAAAAGAGTTTCATGATGTGGACAAACTAGTACAACATTAATTCTCCTCCATTATTTCCAATGTCATACTTTAGAGAAGAAAATTTTTACCTACCCAGCTTGCCAAAAGTATAATCATGAACTAAAAAAAAATTATGCTGTGTTTTTAAAGAAGTTATTAAAAGTTGTTTTCTAAAAAATAATAAGAAGAAGAACAATTTATTATTATTATTAGTTCTTTTTTTCATTTTTGGTTTAATTCATGGGAAAACAAGCACCTCTTGGAAAGCTATTGTTTGAAGCTAGCTTGGATTAGTGAAATTTGTCAAAGAACTAAAAGAGACGCACTCACGTGAATGATGTCTGATAGATGAATTTATTCTTAAATGAATTTATTCTTAAATGAATTTATTCTTAAATGAATTTATGCTTAAACTCCATGTCAAGTCTTAGAAGTAAACAAAACCACATACCATATTCTCTTAATTAATAGCCTTTTACTTTACAAAATATTCGTCATCTTTAACTTTAATTTTACTCAGCTTTTGTCTTCTTTTTTTGACAAACAGTCAGGATGCTGTAAGCCACCCACAGAATGTGGGTACACGTTTGTGAACCCAACGTACTGGATAAGTCCCATTAACACAGCCGCCGACATGGATTGCCTAGCATGGAGCAACGAACAAACCCAGCTCTGCTACAGCTGCGACTCATGCAAAGCAGGATTGCTAGCAAATCTGAAGAAAGAATGGAGAAGAGCCGACATAATATTGCTCATAACTCTGGTGGCTTTGATCTGGGTCTATTTGATTGGCTGCTGTGCCTTTAGGAATGCCAAAACTGAGGACCTCTTTCGCAAATACAAGCAAGGCTACACATAAAGAGCCTAAATGATACAAAGTACGTACGTACGTGTGTGTATAGTAGTACTATATGTATATACGTACGTGCATGATAGCGATTGGGAATGTTTAAAGACTTATAGAGGAGGTGGTGCATGGTATTTTCTAATATTAATTTCGTCGTCTTTTGTATAAGAACATCGAATCGAATGGTTTTAATACTTTCATTTTTAATTGTCGGGGATATGATGCGAATGTTGAAATTTGTGTTCAAAGGGTTTGTTTGTATGGACGTGATTTGCGGAGGTGCACCGAAAGCTGACTGCTTTTTGTTCATTGAAAGAGCCTAAAAGTCACGGGCTCCAATGATACTTGGGTCTGCATTGACAGATGGCAATCCTTGATTGGTGTCAACCCAATCATACGCTTGGGCTGTAAAAATGGGCTTTGTGGCGTTTATAGGGGCCTGCCGTTGGAACTTTCTGAATCCTAATAAGGTTGTGCCTGATTAACTATTTTGTGTGTTTAATGTCAAGCCCACTATTCAAATTAAAAATAAAATGTATCTTTCTTAATTGGACAATAAAATAAGCCCAAACCATGTTTGCTTCCAACAAGCCCAAGTCTATAACGTGTTCACAACTCATTAAAAGATTGATTCTAAATTAATATATATACCCAATAAATTTTAAATTATCTTTGTGATAAACTGGTGTTATGTGCAAATTGAAAATTCATAAACATAAATACTTCCTTATGCATGGTGAAGAATTAATGTAACCAAGCTTATACCCAAAAAACCACCCAAACCAACTTTATTTATTTACTTTTTTTAAAGAAAAAAAATATGACACAGTATCTTTCCAATATAAAGAGAAAAAAAATATCCAAAAGAAAGAAGAAGGTAAAAAGCTCACACCCATTGTCCATCTCCAAAGACAAAAAGGCCCGCCCACTCTATAAAATCAAGAGAAAGCCCCTGACCTACAGTCCTATTAAAAAGATAAAAAGGCCCAGACCCACAAAAAACTAAGAGAAAAAACCCAGACCCACTTACCACACACTATACTATCCGAGCTCCCCTTTTAAATGCCCATTAACTATTTAACAGTGGCCTCAGGAAAATGGGTTCTCAGAGCGTTCCACCAAATGTTGTTAGGAAAGAAGAAACTTATGTGGGAGTGGGCACATTTCATTGTAGAGACTAATAAACTTGTATTGGTTACAGTTGGTAATTTAATTTGCATATGTTGGTGGAAACTGCAAGTACGTATTTGATGCTTCAAAAATGGCGGTGCTCTGATGAATTTGAAGCGTAGCCTAAGCTTTCAATGTTGCATATCACAACACTGTATAAGATCCCCACGAGCTCAATGCACAGGTTGACTTGGTCCATGTGTAGGAGCATCGCCTAGACTATACCTAGTTTCTTTCTTATTGGGCGATGGTACAAATTAAGCCTGGCCACAAAATCCGAACCCACGCGCTGAAAACAATTTAACTTTATCAGAGCATTTTCACAACGTAAAAAATCGATGTTTTCGAAGACTTTTCATGTATGGTCTAGATATTTTTTGGTCAATTTCTGACCAGTCGTTTTATATAATTTTTTACTTTAATTTGTGGGGTTTATAGACTACTACTAGTCATGGCCGCCTCCAAATATCTCATTTTTCGGCTTGCAAATTATTTGAAATGACGTAGTTTTCTCGTTTGTGTGACATTCCATAACCATATATTATACAATATATATATATATATAAAATAACAATACTATTATTAATATATGTATTTACTCTTCTGTATTTCATTTTTTGCATGCATGAACTACAAAGGCTGATATTGCCATATATGGTTAATTAAATGGAAAGCTTACATTAGAGTTGATGAGAAACTATCATTAGTGGCTTTTGAGTTTCGTAATATATATAAACTCTTGGATGTATAATAATAAAGTCGGTTGGAGGTTTTTTCAATTACGTGAATGATATACCTTGTTATAGCTAACTTTTGCCTCAGTAAAGAGAGACAAATATAAAGAGACAGGGCACTTAATTGCATGAATATCAAAGCCTAGACCTAAAATCTTTCTTTGAACCTAAAATCCCACAAAACAAAAAAACCAAAAAAAAAAAAAATCAAATGAAGGATATGTTTATTTCTTGAAGTAAAAAAAAAAGGATTTGACCACTGTTCTTTGTACATGACAGAGCCCAATAATTTTCTCTCTTTTCTCTCATTATTGTTTGAGTTGTTGGTCGGAATTGAATACCATTTAATAATCTAAAACTTAGTCAAACCAAGCAAATTATCTGAAAATACTGAAACTTTTAACTCAATAAACTGTCAATCCCAAACCTATACTAATTAATTAAACTCCAAGTGGGTCAATCTAGATTAGTACGTATAGGTACCTATTGCTTCTTATAAATTGTCTTCATTAATAAAACCAAAGTCAATAATACCCAAAGTATCACAAAATAATAGAAGCTTTGGTAGTGAAGGTTGGTTTGGACTAATAATCAAAATATGAAAAAACCAACTCCAAAAAAATAAAGGACTGAAAATAAAGGAGGTCCCTCCAAGCTCCAAGTTGTGCACTAGAAGTGACTCATTCATACACATACTCAACAGACAATGAGACCCCATCAAGCAGTAGTAGTGGCGTGTGAGAAAAATGAGGAAAACTTTTGCGGTCACAGACTTTAACTAGTTTGTCAGTATCTATCTAATAGCAAAACTCAAGAAAAAGCTTCAAAGATTCTAAGCCCTTTTATCCACCTCTTATCCTCTCTGTCTTCTTTTCATTGCATTCTATTTATATCTTTCCCAAAAACTACTTGCTTAATTTGCTCATGGAATTGTGGGTGGCACCCACCCATTTGGGTGATTTTCAATTCCATTTCTTTATAATTTGTAAATGTAATTCTTATATGTGTGTGTGTGTCTGAGGCAATGGGAAAGGCACACTATTTGCAACTAAGCTTATGGTTTTTCTATTTGTAACTACAATACAATAGACAGGTAACTAACAACTTTTTTTTTTTGGGTATAAGATTCTTTTGGTTTTTTTTTTTTAATTTGATTCTCTTTCTCTTTCTTTCTTGTCATATAAGAGAAAATAACAACCAAATTAAATAGCATTTGAAGTCAAACCACGTTATAACCCGCAAAGCTTCATGTATATAACAACTAATGGCGTTGATATCAATGAAGATAATAAACTTTTTTCTTTGGTTTAAAGCTTCATTTCTTACATGGTTGTGGTGTGCTTAGCATATTCAATGAAAGTCCAGACCTTCGTTGTTGGAAGGAATCCTACAGAGAGGCATCGTGTCTTCTATAATTACACATGAAAATCAAACTATTTTATTAGGAAATTGGAAAATAATAATAATAATAATAATAATAATAATAATAATTAAACCACGGGGTCAGATATAATAATAATTAGTTTTGAACCTTTAAGTTTATTTAAGCCAATGAGCACGGAGTACCCCTTCTAGCTTTTGAAATGCTGGTTTTTTAACACGTCGAGAGGTCGTAGCTAAGTGAGATCCGATCTAACGGTCACCATTTTTTTTTTTAAACTTTTTTCTTATTCATTTCTTTTTCATTGATGACGCTATGATATATACTCATATAACATTATATATATATATATATATATATATATATAATTTGCAGTCTAATATTGTCACAAACAGTGGCCAATAAAACGAAGTAAAATCACTTAAAATAACAAATAAAATCTAGAAGAAGTCATGTGGCACTTCTAGTTATATATGAGGAAAAAAAGAAAAGAAAAAAAAGAAGCTGGTAAGGTTGGTGACCTGATCTTTGACACAAAAATTACCAATCAAAGCGAAGTGTATGGAAGCAGAGGACCCCACAAAAGGAAGGCAAAATCCAAGACGATCAATCCGCATGGTGTTTTTGGGATGATGACGGAGGTTTTGTTCGCTTTAATTCCTTACCATCAAATACGATGACATATTCACCGAAAAAAAAATCAAATTCAATGACATCATGGCTTAGGCAATTAGACTAAAATATATGTATATATATATATATATGTATATGTAGGACCCCACATACACTCACATTAACAATAGCAGCAATCTTAATGTGTTCATTTTCAATTTGGTTTCAAAAGGAGTAGAGGAACGGTGAAGATTCAATACACGCAGGGCCATGATCATAATATGTCTATAACTATATATATATATATATAGTTATATAGGAAGAGAGTTTGTGGGTAAGGTACAAAAAACAAATAGTAAAAGTAGAAGATAATAGAGTATTAGAGTGAGATCCACATCTGCCTCTTTTTTTAAGAGCCATATATATAATACCCTTATGTTTTCCTACATGGTTACCACCAAGAACAGAGAAAAAGAAAGTTCCTTTCTTTTTTACCTTTTTTTTTTATTTTTTATTTTCTCTAACTCATGCATTTTGTATTTAAGACCATTTTTATTTTGCCCATATCTTCTCCGATTGTAAATGATGTAGAAATTATGTGCAACGATAAGTCTTCTTTTTAAGGCAGATTCGTCAGTTGATCTCTTGCCTATATATAAATATATAATTGCACGCCCACTCCGCAAGTTGTTGTTTACCTAATTAATATTCGACCATATATATATATATATATATATATATATATGTAGGTGATGTAATAAAGGCATACAAAAAGTAAATTAGTATATAAATAAAATTTTTCATTATAATTTATATTTCAATAGAAGTGATGTATTATATTTTAATTTATTGATGGATTATATATCATTAATAAAATTAATAAATTTATTATATGTAATCAATAAAAATATATTATATCACTTTAATTACAATATAAATTATGTTAAACAGTAATATTTATATTATATATATATATATATATATATACATATATTCATTACTACTTTACAAGGAATTTAGCATTAACTAATTTGTGGTTTGAGTTTATTTTAACTCCACGAGTTGTACCGAACGTTCATTGGGTTCAGATGCGTGGAATAAAGCCATTTAATTAATAAAAGCATGCCAGCCCCCATGAAACTTTATATACTTCATGAGAATTCCACAATTAATAAATCTTAGGTTTTACTTTTGTGTCACCAACATTTAGTATTTTATAAGCCTATTTTTCCATTAATGAGCTTAGAAATATAGCTAACCCTGGATCAATTAGCTGCAAAGTGAGCCAAACAGAAAGTTTTTGAGAGATTATAGAAGATAACTACTAAAGGGAAGCCACAGATTAATTACAGAAAATAACCGTAAACCCTAAAAGATACTTGGTATAAAAAATAAAAATAAAAATTGTGACCAAATATGATGACATTTTGTTTAGCAGCAAGATCTTTTGCTTCCAAAATCCAGAGCTAATGTGTTGTACATACCACAAATTACATAGTAGTGGTTTTTAATATGTATGAAAGTGTTTATAATATGACAAAGCGTTTTAAAAATGATAGCAATGACATTTTCATAGTGTTTGATTATAAATATAAATAAAATTATTCTTGTATAAGTATTTTTTTAAAAGGTCATGCATGCCTTTTAATAAAAATATATTTTTGTACATAAAACATTTTTTACAAGTACATCGTTACCTTGGCATATAATAACATGTAAGAGTACTCTTTTAGATGGAGCACACATTATTAGAAACAAAGTCGGTGAAAATCAATAGTAAAATTCTCTTCCTTTGAACATTTTTCGCAGCAATATTCTTACAAATTAGAAAATTTGTTCACATACTATTACTAGTTTCTTTAAGTATTTAAATAATTTCGTTTTTGTTGGTTGCGTGATTTGTGTCTATATGGGTATGAGGTTTTATATTGGGATTGCTTGCAAATAAATTAAGCTTAGTAATAAATTAACATTTTAATTGACTTTATAATACATGATCTTACATTGGACCCTGTTTTACTCTACTAATTAATTTTAAAAATTCACAAAGTAATCCATGGTTGAATAACATAGTCTCTTTCAGACCATACATATTATAATTTTTTTTTTTGGTAAATATATATATTATAAGATTAATTGTGTAGCATTACACATTAACTTAAAAGATGTTGAAATTCTTAAACAAATTTGAATTTGGGAAAAAGGATATAATACAATTCAGCATACACCACAAATATTAAATACCAACAATAAAAAGAAATTTCCTCCTTCTTTGTTCGCCAAACCCATTTTTAATCTAATTCCACCATTATCGATAAATTTCTTCATATATTCATTTTTTCGAATGTGACGAATTTCCAGTCAATTTGATCTCGCCTGAGTAGGACCCAGTTTTTATCAAAACAAAGAGTAGGACCCAGTTGATCAGGATGGCTCTCCAAGAGGCAAATCAGCGCACAAGAATGTTCCGCCGACTACGATCCTTACACGTGGAAAACGAAGAGCGACGCGTTGGACGGTTCACGAAGATTACTCAGCAAGTACCTGACACGTGGACGGCCACATGGTGGTGGACTATTCCCAAATAAATGACGCAGTGAATGAAAGAGACCGCCAGCGAAAAGAATCGCAGCGTGTCGTTGTTGAGAATGGAATACGATTACCGGAAATACCGGTTAAGAAAATTACAAGTAACAGGTCCAGGTGCCGCTTTCTTCCTCCTCCTTCTGGATTGTCCGTGAATCCTCCTCCAAATTTCCACACACTTGCTTTTCTTTTTCTTTTTTGTTTCTCTTTTATTGCACACCACACGTTCTTTACACGGTAGTTAGTTCGGTAGGGGACGGCCAAAAATTATATGGCAAATTTTAATTGCTCAGTGGATTATATATAATTAATATAATTCATTAATTTATTATATATAATCACACGCCACATCACGCATTATATATAATTAATAAATTTTGATAGATACGCACGTAGTATGTTATAAAAATGAAAATATCGGTGTTGAAAACATATTTATGAATATATAGATGATAAAAATAATAAATATCGTTAAAATAATAATAACCAAATCCGTTGACATGTATCGAACAGACAAGTAACTGTACGGATGATTGTCTGGTAGAATTTGTAATGAGAAAGGATCGAAAGTAAATGCCAAGATTTAGTAAAAATAATTAATTATGTAATTAAAATTTTTTCTAAAAAAATGATTATAAAATGTTGAAAAATATAAAATTTATGTCTTAAACTTTTCTTCTTTTTTTAAAAAAACATAAAATTTTGCCTACATTTGAAAATGGTACGAAAACCGAACTATTCTTTAAAAATACATATGAGTGTTATACGTATATGCGAATTTACTAAGTAAGCTTTACACTTACAAAATTAGATAAGTTGTGTAAAGATAAGTAATTCAATAATTGCCTTCAAAAGAAACATGTAATTATACCTATATATTTAAGGAAAAAAAACTTTTTTAAAATATTTTTCAATGAATTTTATCCTTTTTTTATTAATAAAGAATCACATTAATATATTTCTAAAATAAGATAAATAAAATTTGGAAATTAATTAACGAAAGATTTCTCTTTTTTACCAGTATAATTTTAATATGATGACTTTTTCTGTTTCAAGAAAAATGTTTTAATTGTTTTTATCCAAAGTAGAAATTGGTCTATTGCACATTTCTTGGGCTGTAAACATGTTAATGTAAATTGCTGTAAGCAGTTGACCATATAGTTTTCACTCATACGTATGGTTTAACTATTTGGCATATGTAGTTGATGCACTATAATTTCTATAAATGCAGTCAGTGAGATTTATGTTGAAAACAATCTTTAATGAAAATTTATTTTAGTAAACGAAAGAACTATCATTTTATAATCATCTAGAAAAAAAAAATTAATAAATTGATAAGATAACGTTACCAAACTAACTTGTATACTAGAAAAAATTACTATAAGTTATTTAATAAGAATTGAGAACTACGTACTTAAATTAACATATATTTGAGAAATTTATCAATTTTTCTCACTATAATTTTCTATTTTGTTATTTACACTTGGAAATTATAATTTATGATTTTTCCTCTGAAAGAATAAAAAATAAATAAATTAAGTACATGGTATACAAAAACGAACACAAAATTATTTGTAATTTTCGCTATAAATTTACAAAACACCACCACCTTGAAAAAAGAAAAGAAAAGAAAAGGTCGCATTAGTATATCCAGATGAATACACGTGCTCCGTACACTGAAAGCGAAAAAAACATGGTCAAAGTTTGGTCAAAAAACGCGGTCGGTAAATTTTGTAAAATCGAAAGGTTAATATTTCTGTTTTAAAAATTAAAAGGAAGCGTTCAAAAAAGGATTAAGAAAAGAGAAAGTGTGAACAACCACAGAGAGGGCGCAACCTACAAAAGTCACGTGTAAAACAACCAAGTTCACTTCACTACCTAAAATGTTGGCCAACATACGTGTACCATAAAAGTTAGGTCAAAGAATCAAAACCCTAGATTTAATAAAAAAACAAAAGTTGGACGGTAATATGAACGACACCCAGCAAATTGTACCCCACAAAAAAATTTTAAAAAAAAAATCTTTTGTCAAAAATAAAGAAAAAAAACAAAAACTTAGCTACCATGCAGCTCATGAGAATTTAATAGCATTGCCTATTTGAACTTTGAAGCAACCCAAAATATACGTGTTTAGTGCACGTGATTGACATGCCATGATATTTGTGGTAAAATACTTTAAAAACAAAGTTGTAAAAAAGGTAAATCTGTTAATAGATTTGGATATTAATGCAATTTTGCAAAGAAGCCCAGGGAAGTGAAATTCAATGGAAAATTGGAGCGTTTGATGGATTGGAGATGTTGGTGATAATAATGAGGGCCTTTAGCAGACGGGCAAGTTGCCTATTTATTATGTTTTGGCCTTTCTCAGCCAGTGGAAAAAAGATCCACGCAACTTTTTATAAATTCTTTTATAGGCTAATCAATGCGATGCTTCTGGTCCCACATTGATCGGATCAAACCATCTTTTACGTCCATTGTCATCAACGGTTGTGATCCAAATCGCTTCCTGTCCCACCTAAGCAAACCCATCAGGCGAAGGAACCGACTTTCTTAATTTGACCCATTAAATAATAATAGTTAATATTCAACACAGAAAAAATAAATGTTAATATATTTAAACCGAATTATTTCCCGTTCTTCATTTTGGTTCAAATTACCAAAAACCATCACGTTATCCTAATGGTTTATTGTCGCTTTAAAAGGTCTAAGACAGTGTGTTCTAATCAAATATCATTATTTGGCAAAATTACTACATTCGGTATCAATTGCTAATTTGATTAAAATTACAATTTGGATTTAAGCATTACGAAAATACAAACAATGCGACCTTTTTGAAGCTTGAGTATAAAGTTACTTAAGAAAAAAAAAAAAGAATTCTTGGAGGATAAATTGATATTAAACAATTTATATCTAAAGGTTTTTAATAATATAAAAATATTTATGAGAAAGAGAATTCGTATAAGGAGGCGGCTGACCTACTTTTGATTTCGAGAATCAAGACGGCCTACCTCATCCATGACCAATCTGGATGGGACACGCAATAATATAAAACCTCTTTTAAGGTCCAAAGGCCACTCCGCACGAGACGGCATCGTGGTACCATCCGATTAGAAATTCACAATCGCCAGTAAAAACACTTCTAAAATTAGAAAGACGATGCACAAAGGAATAAGGATAACATACAAACTATAGAATCTCTTATTGCAATTTTCCATATATGAACAATTCCCCTCTCTCCAAGGAGTACATTGTCTTTTCCCTACCTCACTATTTAAAAAAAAAAAAAAAAAAACAAGAGTGAAAATCAACCCACTATTTACATTTCTTTAACCCAAAACTTATGTATAATCACACCCTATATTTTCTGAATCTAATAAAACCTGACCCTTTTTTTTTTTTTTTTTTTTAACTTTCAGTCCCACTACACTATTTTCAGTCCTCCTCCATATTTGTCTTTATTTTCCTACCCTTTTCCATCTATTTTTTTGCACTTCTATTGGCTTCTATTTACAATACCAAGAGAGAGAGAGAGAGAGCACTAGCGGCTAGTGGGTACTCCAACACCGGCCTTTTTGGGTGAAAAAGCTCAGGGCATTGGAGGGGCATTCATGGAACTAGATTTTGTATAAGTGGGGGAAATAGGATAATTAACTGAAAATACAGGGACTAGTATTCTAATATTCTATAATTAGTCCTCCCATTGGGGCTCGGTGAGGAATCCCCTTTCTTCGTTTGGCGTTTCGATAATTAACGGAAGTTGGGGGCGGTGTTGACGGCGTGAAGCTCTGGACCTTGCTGTTGTTGCTCTTTGACCTCCCATGGCTGCTGCTACTATACGAGTCCTCCGAGTCCGATGTCATTGCCGTCAATTGCTTCTTCCTCTTCTGGAAATTCTTCGAGGTTCCGACAATCTGAAAACATCCATGATTGCAAGAATTATCAGCGACAATTCAAACCCAATATGCAAATTAAGGACTTGAAAAACAAAATGGAACAGACTTGGAACCCAATTTTCAATTTACTGACAATTGGGTTCCGTTTGGTCGTCGAGAAAATAGAGGAAAAGGAAAGAGGGTAAAGGTATGAAATTGATCTAACATGATGGAAAAGTCAACTCAGCGGAACCAACCCATTGAATGACATTTTAGTTTTGAGCTGATTGGTCTGATGGTTTGTAGACCCAACCAAACCAATAGAGAGAAGTAAACTTCCCCGTCCATTTTCTTTCCAGTTTCTCGACAACCAAGCAGATAGAAATCAAGGTATTGAGACATTGTAGTACCTTGCAACCGAGGGAGCAGAATCGGAAGGAGTCGAGAAGGCTACGCTCGCAGACTTCGCAGGTGTTGGTGACCCCTTTGCCTGGCCTAGGCTGAGGCCGTTCGTTCAAGAAAACGACTCTGGCGCTGTTGATAATGTAGGTCTGGACGCCACTGATGTCCAGCACTTTCTGAATCTCAGAAACCCTAATCACGTCATGGTAGGAGGACCTCCTTATCTGCCATTCATCAAACAGAAACAGAGCAAAAAGAGAATCAGAAATTTATGATTATTAGCTGTAAAAAATGCAACACAGATTTCAAATACATGAGTAATTTAAGACCCAAAAAGCATTTGGCTGGTGAATTTGATTTAAAGGCTTAGTTTTGGAGGCTAAACCAAAGAGAATTCTGAGGTACAAGTTTCAAAACCATTGAGCATTTGTGAATTTAGACATTTTCGGTAGATTTTCGAATCTGGAGACAAAAAAGCATGGAATTTACTCTCGTTCAATTTCAGACTTAACAACAAGAAGAGATTAAAAAACACATTTTTAAATCAACAAGGAATTGAGTGTCCTCTGAATTAAAAGCCAAAATGAGAAAATGAGAAAATAAGAAAATGAGAGAGAAAAGCTGAACTCAAGAGTTTGTACTAAGATTCCCCAAAAGGAAAAGAGTGAAATTTTTTGGAAAAAGAATGATTGAAATAGCAAAGCCTAAATGAGGCATAAAGTTTTTGACAGTAGTGAAAAGGAACCCAGCTGACAAAAATTAGTAGAAAACAAAGGAATCTAAAACAAAAATCAGTAAGTCTGTTTGAAACCTGAATAGCACGATGGTCTTTGTGGTAGGCGAGGCAGAGTGAGCAGAGAGCACCATTCATACAATCCAAGCAGTACATATTGCATTCACTCTTGTGGGAATCAGCATGTAACTTGCATTGGACAAAGAAGCTCTCTTTCAGCAGAGGTTTCAGCCATGGCGGCCACCTGTTGTCTTCCTCATCTGGACCTCCAGCACCCTATCAAACAAACACATTCATTAATCAAAAACCCACAAAAAAAAATCCAACTAAAGACTCAATGGAGACCAAAAAACAATTCCAAACCAAAAACCCAAATCACAGAATGTTCAATGAAAGTGTAACCGAAAGACCCACACAGCAGAAGAGTTCAGTACCATGATTCTCCTACTCTTGGGCTTAATTTCACGGACCGTGGAGTCTTGGTTTTCGATCGCCAGCTTGAAAAACCAGAGAGAAACACTATTTTGTTCAATATGTAGATGGAGAGAGAAAGAGAGGGAGATACGGAAGAGTGTATCTGTGCAGAGACAAAAGCTTAGAGAGTTTTAGGTTTACAAAGAATGGAGGCGGTGAGGGAGGGAATGGGTTCTTGTAGAACGTGGTAGATGGCGTTGAGAGAGAGAGAGAGAGAGAGAGAGAGAGAAAGAAATAGGTCGTTCTTATCCGCACAAAGTCTACATGCGAACCTAGCTCCGAACCCGAACCTAAGACAGATGCGTTGGGTGCAAGGAACCCACCTCCTTCTTTCCTTTTTATTTCCTTTCATTTTCATGCTCTCTTTGGTCTTATCATTTATATATTTTTTATTTTATTTTCCTTTATATATTATTCAATTTTTTCTTTACGCAATTATTTAAAACCCTTTAATTGTCCACTCATTATTAGTGATTACCATATTATTTTAACCCCCAATTATTTTATTTTTTTCCCATAGTGATTTGGGCACACCTATTCCATTCCGATATATGTGTTTGTTCATTGTGACAATGCCCCTTGGAACAGCCACATTATGTTTATTTTAATTGTCTATGGGCGTGAAGAGGGATGTCACATTATTATATTTATTCCTTTACCTATTTTGAGGTGTTTACTCCCTTGTCATAGCCTATAAGCTTTTGTATAATCACTTTCGGTTTTTCTTCACCCAATTTCCTTTTTTAAAAAAAAAAGAAAGAAAAAAAAATTCATGAAAGTTAATCAAACTCTCCTAAACATTACCCCAATACAATTGTTGTTTTCATAACATTGCAAAAGAAACCTGTAAATAGACTAGCCAAATTCATGATCATGTGGGATTTAAAATTCATGATCATGACCGAAATTCAGTGTTGGAATTTTATTCTATATTGGAGCTAAAATCAAAGTGAAATTGGACCTTAAATACAAAAAGGTGTTGAACTAATTATTTTGGGTAGAGCTCAATTTATTCTTCAATGGAGTAGATACTTATATAGACTAGAGTTGGGACAAAGTTTGTATCAAGGTTGGCCCTAATCATGTTAGGTTTGGTTTCGGTCGGCCATCCTTAAATAAAAGAGCATAATAATCTTATAAGAGTAATATGTTTTATTAATTTTATTTTAAAATAAAAATGCAAAAATTGTACCCTGTTTATCGAAAAAGAAAGGATGTAAATATCTGCTCCATTATTTTCTCTTAAAAAATTGATTGAATGCTTAAAGTTTTCCCCATTTAAATGTATATCAAATAATCAAATTGACAAGAAACCCATATATTTTAGAAGACTTTGAGTTCATAGATTGGAACATTTGCTAAAATATCATTACCCAAATATTAATTTTTTTTTTTCAAAAACATTGTTATTTTCATTGAGCCAACCAAATTAGATAAACTTAAGGGTATAATTTACAAAATCTAAACCATAAGCTAGCAAAACTGGTTTAAATTAATCACATGTAAATCATGCTTAGCAAGAGGGTTTGTGAAAGAACCATCTATTCAAAAAACAGCACAAACATTTTCCATCAGTCATAATTTGTCTGTGGTGCAAAGAGAAAAAAAATACACTTTCAACTTTCAAGGTTATCAATGACTAGATTGAAGACCATAGCAACTTAGTGCTGCTAATATAAAAAAACTATTTAGTAATTTAATTTGCAAAATATTTTAGGAATTTTTTTTGTCCAAGTAATTAGGATAAGCCTCCATATTCAATATTCATCATTAAAGAATATATGCTTGACATGGTTATATTCATCCATTAAAGGTGGTGATGTTTCACTGTTTTGTTAATATACATTGCTCTACCAAATACAGCACTATGCATCAATTTTGGTGATCAAAGATCAATCAATGTTTACCATTGGTTTGCTGTTTTGGGTACTAAATTTAATATTGTAAACGTTAATATATATAAATTAGGAATAGGCTTAGATTAGGGTTGACTTGTTGGGGTAAAAAATAGTATGCCATACTGATAGGGGTTAATAAATATAGGCAAACTGCATGGGTCATGACTGATCGCTGCCTCTCGGGTTAATAAACAAATGCTTAATTTGCCATTGTAAAATTTTATTTTTATCCAACTATAAATGCTATTTTCTTTTTACCTTCACTATTCAATTATAAAACAACTATGGCATATACGATATTTCCATCAGTTTAATTGTTAATCTTCGTTACTTGAGAGGAAAGGATCAATTTGGAATTTTCTGAATTACATAAGTACTTTGTTTAAATATAATTTCGAACCAGAGCTCTACTTCTTGTGTATTTTTTAAGAATACATAAATTTCAATTTCAATTTTAGTTTTAGTTTTGCTTCAAATTTATTAGTTTTGTGTGATCATTAAAAATATTTGGAAAGCCGTAAAAAGAAAAGTTTTTTTTTTTTCTTTCAATAGTGATTACCAATAAGCGGAGAGGTGTCCAATAATCACAGTTGCCGAACCAGAGTCAAAGTTGGTGTGGAAGAACTTCCAAATCCCTTTTTTGTTTGTTTTTTTCCTTCAATGGGAGAGCTTTGTTCTTTTTCGTTTTTTTTTCTTTTTTTTTGCGTTTCTTCATGAAAGAAACATATATAATGTCTTCGATTATGTAACTGGATGTCATAGATGAGCCAATGACTATACTGATTAAATAAAAAACTGTTCATGGGTTTACTCTGCAAATAATAATAATAATAACAATAATTAAAATATAATAAAATAGAAAAGAATGTGATGATGATTATGATTGAAAATAGTTTAAATATATATGTAACAAACATTACTAATAAGAAAACCAGTAGTGGTTTCGTCGGTTAGCTCCGTCCATCAATTGTAATTCTTGGAGGGATATCACTAATTAACTATAAAATGTTGCAAAAAAAAAAAAAAAAACTTGAAGTTTTTGTTCACTTTTCCTTGGAATGACCATAAAGGAAAGCCCCTTTGAATTGGTATTTCCCAATTTTAACAAATAAGTAAGAAAAAAGAAAAACACCAAAATTACAACAAATTAAGTTGAATAACTACTTTCAGTACTTGGGGAAAAATTGAATGAAGTAAATAAATTAAAAAGTTTAGTACACTTTAGTATCTTTTAATTTGCTTCGGATTTTAATCACAGTCCTCTTAAATGGTTTTTTTTTTTTTACTCTTTAATTTTCATTTTGTTTCAATTAAGGTCCTTCCCTGAACATTTTCAAATCACTTTAGTGCATGCAAAATATGTGACTAGAAGTTTTAGGAAAATTTGGCCTAAAAAATCCAAATGTTTTGGCCAACAACAAAAATATCCGGAAGCTTTGAGAAAATTTGACCTGAAAAGCCTTAATTCTTTGGCAAACAACAAAAATATTTCTTCTTCCATTTAACTTAGTGCAATTTTGTTCTATTAAAATTTTGAGAATCTCTTACCTACAAAAATTAATTTCTTTGACAAATATTTCTTTTCTATTTAATTTTGGACAGTACAGTTATATTTCTAAAGAGAGGAATCAAGTCCTTTCTGTTAAGAATTTAGGAATATGAAAGAAATTTCTGATATTGATGAGAAGATCCTAATTAAAATAAATTGAAAATTAAATTGCTTTTAAAGAAACGTTTGAGAGAATCCTAATTGAAATCCTAAAGTACCAAATTAAATGTTTGAAATAAATAGAGGCTGCCATATAAAGTCTACCTACAATGAATTAATCCTATTAAGTGGCCAACTTTAAGTTAGCAAGTCACATTTTTAACATGCATTACTTTGTTTGTACTATGCAGTGTAATTTGCCAACTAAATTTGCCATGATTAAGAAAACTTGTCTAGTCATAGGACTAGCAATAAGATCGATTTATTAATTTAACCTTGTCTTAAATTTTAACATGACATATCAGTTTACAAATTATTATTATTGTCCATTATTGCTTTGAAATAATCAAATTTACCTCATGATATAGTTCGTGAGCAATACTACTTTTTTTTTTCTTTTTTTTTATTAATGAAATAAAATTAATTTAGACACAAAACAAACTATAGGGGTAAGTCCTAAGTTTTATAATTAGTGAAAAGAAACAAAAAATATATGATAGATTATTTGAGTATAAATAAGTACAAAGATATGTGAATCCTTGGTAATGGTCTATTTACATAAGGACCACTTATTGGTTTTACAAAACGAAATATATTATACATGAATTGCAACTAATTCAAAATGTAAAAAAAAAGGGTTGTACTTGTACATGGAAAATAAAAACTATATGTTTTTTTTTTTTTGGTAAATTTGACAATGAAAATTACAAATAGGAATTTTTTTTTCCTATAGCAGAAAAAATATATATGTATGGAACATGAATTGGGACTTGGTCAAACTGAGAAAAGTCATGGTCATTGATATTTCAACCACGGATTGGGCCAGTCCTTTCCTAGGCAAAAAAGTTATGCACATTTATATATTATATATTTATATACATTAGGATTTTTCTTGTAAAGCTTATGATTTAATAGGAAAAACGTATTGAACCAAAACTTTCCCAAGGAATCTAATAAGAATGGGACATGGATTGTGTAATTTGTTTGTTCTTCAATGGGGTCGAGTTCGTACTTCTGGATATCTATAAGCTTCTAAGACGAGCAATGTGAGTGGTACCTGACTCAGCTTTCCTACCCAAAATAAAATTATCTCTCTTTTTTATTAAAGAAAAAAAATAAAAATTGGATGGACAAATTCAAATAAAGTTTTGATGCTATAAGGAAGAAGAAGAAAGAAATAAAACAAAAATTTGACCTCTCAATGATTGAATACTCCACACAAAATTAATAATTAACATTTACTAATCTTTTAGTATGCTTACGGAATCCACCAATTATCTTTTTGAGAATCATATCTTGTAGTTGGATTCAGTTGGAAAATTACAGAATTCCTTCTTTGAATTTCTATTTCCATATTGAAACCATATCTTCCCCTGAGATTCTCTGATTTACGTCAAATCTCCACTTTTAGTTTATTTAAGTTTGTTAACAAGTATTTACCTTGCTGGAATTTTATAAATATAAGTAACATAAATTCATATAATAATAATAACAACAATAATAATAGAAACATGCTAATTTTTCAAATTTCAAGCCAGAAAAAGGAAAAATAGTCCTTAAGAAAAACATTGGATTGTGTTGAATAAGATTGTTCTAAGAAAACTACTTTTATAAAACACTTGTTAATTAATTGGGTATCGAAATTTTATCATCTCCATTTCCAAAATATTAAGGAGCATACGAAACAAATGGTGAAGAATAGTTATTATAAGGCATCGTTTGTGTAACAATAGTACAATTAAGGTAACATGATCTTAAAATGAGTGTACATGATAAAATCCACACCAAGTTGGGTTTTAGAAGTCTAATAGATTGACTTGTTGGAGTTAAATAAAAAGGTTCAACTTCAACTGATTTAGTTCGATTTAAAATTTTCTTTTAGTTCTGAAATAAAAACTATATTAAGTTTCTGAGTTGGTTTGGTTAGGATAAGAGTAGAGCCAAGTAAAAAAAAAAAACTATCATTAATATGAATTTTCTATTTGATAGAACCAATTAAAAAATTTATCACCGGCCGGCTAGATTTAGGGTTTCTGACCCTTTTTATATGGAAAATAATGACCTACCCCATAGTATAAATTCTAAAAGCCTTCGAGAAATAAGATATGCAAACCATAACATCCAATTTCTCTCTTTAACAAAATAAATTTTAAATACCGATTTGATGTTCTTTAATCGTTACCACATCAATATCTTAAAGCTTTCATGATCTTCTTCTCCTTCTCAAATTTAAAAAAGAGTACGATGAAGATCAATAGTTTAAGTGGAGTGAAATCCTACTCAAACAATGAGTAAAATAATATAATGTCATAATAGGCTTGTGTACACATGGCAAAATCAAGCAACATATACATAAAACAAGTAACAAATTTGAGTGAGTAATAAAGTACAAATTTATAAAACTAATACATTGTTTTTTTTAAAGAAAAAAGAAAAAAAGAAGAAGAAGGTAACACCAATGCAAATTGAGTTACAATGTACAAATTTTTAATAACGTAACCACAAAAATTAAAATAGGTAACAATATACAAATTTTAACTAACACAATCAGTAAATAGATAACAAACTACAAATTTAAATTTATATAATCATAATAAATTATTTAACTTCACCTAGATGTAGTAACATTGTAATTATTTTGTTCAACAATTGTTCAATTTAGATAACATGAGCTTGATGTAATATAAATTTCGTAACATCATAATTCGTTTGTGTAACACGTAAATGGGAAATGTTTGTTCTTCACATAATTTTTTTTTATTTAATAAAAATTAAACCTGTGTATATATTCTTAATAATTCAACCATTAAAAAAAAGCCTTTTATAATTGAACCCATACATTTAATAATTTATGCACAACTAAATTTATTTCACAAAATAAAATTTGAAAAATATACAAAAAGAATATATAAAAAAAAATTAATTCTTCCCCGACAATGATCTCTTCAATTTTGACAAGATAGTTGTCTATGCCCAAGTGTCTTTCTTATCCTTTCAATGAATAAATAATAATAATAAAAAGGTTTCCATTTTCCCTCAACTTTTTCACTTTCCTCACTTTCCCATGTTAACACCCTCCACCACGCTCCAATAAGCAAAATGTAATAGGGAGAAAAGGGGCTTTTTCAACTGAGTTAGAGGAAGAAAATGAAGAATTAGAGTTTTTTCTTTTTTTGGGTGAATAAATGAAGAATTAGAGTTAAATATTGATACGAGTGATCAATTTGGTAGGATTTAGTAATTCGATTTTTAAGTCGCACAGTTTATGCATAGAGAATCTAAATATCATATTAAAAAATCAAAAAGGGAAATTTGAAATGATATAATTGGGATAGAGATATAATCATAAAGCTCTCGAGCCAGTGCTTTCAGAATTAAAAAATAAAAATAAATACTACGGACCAACAAGACATTTTATATTTTATGATATTTAAATGAGCAAAAAAAAAAAGCATGTTTAATTTCCTAGTGAATGATTCCAAGGAAGTATACAAGTTGTGGCAAGAGAACCTTTCCTCCTAGACAAATGTAAATACACATTAACAAGAAGTACAAGAAGAAAGGATAATATTGTCCTTTTATTTGTCTTTGTATTTTATGTTTTGTGACCCACTCTTGATGTTTGTTCTCATGAGATGACTCTAAAGAAACCAGGGCATATGTAGAACGTATATATATATATATATATATATATATATATATATGTATACATAAATTTGTTATTAAATATATAGACTCTGCATGCACATGGACTATACATGAATTTGTATGGAAGCTTACATATTTTTATGTGAGAGTTCCTGAAAGTTGCAAAGAGTTTGCAAGACTTTAATTTTCTTATATTTTCCCTATTCTCTAATAGAGAACTTTGATGGGTAGTGGTAGAAGGCTGCAAATATATATACCAATCATTATAAATAATATAAATATATATTAATCATGAATAAATACCTTTTAATGCCTTATATGTGTGATCCACTAGGCTTTTCATCAAAGTGTATAAAAAATTCATCATCGAGCTAATAAACCCCATGCGTGGAGTATAGTTTATAAGATAAAGGGACATTTTGAATGTGCTCTTTTTTCACCTTATTCTTATTCGCATTCCTAAAAGGTCCTTTCTTGTATGCTTGGTATATGGAATTATTTTTATCTAAACGTTTTGATTTACATGAATATTATTACAAGTTCATCCTTATTTTTCTTTTTGGGTAAAGAACCATTATAAGCTCAACTCTCACAAAATGTAATTGTTGATAGATTAGAATGTAGGAAATCCAATTTAAGTAAGCGTTGATTTTACAATCTTAGCTTAATTCAATTACAAGTACGTTTGGTCATTAAATCATAGAGGAGATAATAATATTTTATTACCAAAAAGAAAAATAGAGGAGATAATATTTTAAAAATAGGTTGAAATTGGTGCAAATCACAATCATTGTTTATTTATGTACAAGTATCTAGATAGGAGATAGAGAGAGTGTAGAAACCTTTATTTTTTAATGAAATATGTTCATTTCATGACATGGCATGATGGGTTGGGCTGGGGGTTTCGGGGGGATGTGTTATCATTAATTAGCGATGTTCATGGAGTTACATATGCGTTGCATACCATGCATGTAATCATAATCATGTATGTTGGAGTTAAATGAATCTATAAACCTGAAAAATGCAAATAAAGTAAAGTTTTCAATTAATAAATTTGGATCTTTCCAAGTTTGTTTAGTGTAATTAGTAGTCAAATTTAGATAAAAGCAAGAAGAGGTTTATGTATACATAAAATTAAAATATAATTTTTAATTTATACTGATAAATAAATTCAGATCGCCTAATTACTTTCTTTTCTGTTTCATTATTTATCTTTCTAATTAAAAATTAACAATTTAACTAATATTTAATTTAACTGTGTTCTATATATCTAAAAGAAGCTCTGGGAGATTGAATTTTCTTCAAAATCATAGCAATTTGGAATATTAGTGGGAATTATGAAGAAATTGCACTTGGAAATGAACTTTTCGCCATAAATGTTGTAAATTCTCATGCTAATCATTCATGCCTATAATGATTAAACTTATAACATGGTGGAACCTGCCGGCCGGCTTCAAAAGTGAATAATTTTCCTTAAGATATATATATAAAATAGAAAAGATACCAAAAATCCAAAAAGAAAAGAAGAAATAAATATAAAGAAAAAAAAAAAAAAAAGGTGATGAAAAATGATGGAGTTGAAATTGACTCGAAAGGTGGCCAAAGAGGCAAGCGAGAGAGTACAAATGCGCATCTGGGTGTGAGTCAAAGCGAAGGGCAGCAGTCACGGCACACCACGCACGACCAAAATGCGGCTGCGTGCGCGTTTCACACGCCAAAACCCTCCCGTTGACTCCAAATACTACGGCGTTTTGAGTTTACATATGGGCCAGTGTGGGGCCCATCTATAAACTCCATTATTGATGCGAACCCCGGTGGGACCCTCGCTGAGCAAGCTTTGCCCACAAAGTTCACGGCCTCCGTTGGCTACAATTCCAGATGCGGTTTTATGTGGGTCCCTTCCTAACTGCTTCCACCGGCCGGCCATTGAACTTTGGCTAAAACTTTGTATATAGTTTTCAGTCTTTTTTTGTTTAACTTCCAACTACCAATCTATTTTTACCACGTCATCTTACGTCAACCATGACTCCAATTGTAATTGGCCCATTCTCCGAATTTTGTCGATATTTCTTTTCATGAATTTCGGGTTTGACTTTCCAACACAGACTGTGGTTGCTTCTGCTCTAAATTTCTATTTGAGTATAAATTTAATGATTTTTTTTCAACTAATCCTCTAATTTTGCGTAAAGTTTAAAATTTTAAAAATTATTAGTTATACTTATCACTTATGTATTTTAAATATTATATTAATATAGTCTCTATATTTTTAATTTGAATAATTACAACCTTTATACTTTTTAATAAAATCAAATAAGTTATTATATTAAAATTTTTTATCAATATTGAGTTCAAATAAGCATACAGGTGAATTTTTTTTTATTTCTTTTCAAAAAACCATCATACTAAATAAATAGTTCGCCTTTCTAATTAAAAAATTTTATTTGGATGTTTATTTGGACTATAATATAACATAATCTATTAACTTTGATAGAAAATTTTAACACAAAAACTTATTTGATCTTATTAAAAAATGTAAGAGTTGTAATTGCTCAAATTAAAAATGTAGAAACAATATTGACATAATATCTAGTGTAGGAGTGATAAATATAATTAACCATTTTAAAAACCGTTTTAAATTGTCTAGTTTAAATTATAAAATTATCTTTAATATATTTTAAAATTTAAAAATAATTTTAAATTGTTCCGACTTATAAATGTAATGTATTTTTATCTCAAACACAATATACTTTAGCCTAAACAAAATATATTTTTAATTGTTCTGAAATATTTTTTTACATAAATGATATAAAATAATTTATTTTTTTACCTAATACTACTTAATAATAAAATAAAATACATCTAAACAATTAAAATTATACTGCATTTATGAGTCATGCGAAATTTGTAATTATTTTTAAAGTTGTTGTTGCCAATTTCATTGTTTAAAGGGTAATTTGCAACTATTATAAAATCATGAGGTATTATTGTCAATTTTATAATTTAGAAAAAATATTTAATTATTTTTAAATTTTAAAAATATTAGTGTCAAATTTTTTGCATACTTCAGAAGGTTCTAGTGTAAAAATCCTAAATTATAAGATTTATATATTGTTATAGCGACATTATTATTGTATGATTTTTTTTTCATTGCTCGAATTCTTAAATCTTAATTTGTTTCTCATTTCTATATGTTGAATACCAACCAAGAGACACACATTTTTTTGGGTGAATATGCCAAGAGATACATTTGCTTGATGGTTTTACGTATAGTTTATAACATACTATCATTAACCATATGAATCTTGTACATTTTCATTTGTTTGGAAATTTGTAAAATTTTGTCTAAATTTTAGTTTTAAAAGTTGGTACAAATTTCTACCAAAACAACATTGGAAAGTTTGAAAGCATTTTTCTCTTATGAAAATGAAAAGCACTTTTGGAATCGTTTAATTTATATGTGCTTCTTGCAAAGTTTGGAATTTATGGTAATTATAAATAAGAATTGGATAAGCACATATGAATAGCTAGCGGCCACAAATAATGCTATTCCAAAGCCAAATAAGTGAGCAATAATAGTACCAAATAATTAAGTAGTTTAAAAATGACATTCCAACATAAAAGAAAGAGAAAAAGAGTGCTGGAAAATGATGAAGAGGCTGGTAAGTAGTGTGTGCTTGTAATTTAAGATGGAATTAATTAATAATTAATATATAAATAAAATATAGATTGAATTAATAAATAGATTTCAGGAGATGGGTAATTGGCAAGGACTTGTAGCAAGTTGCCAAAGAAGTGGCATATGACTTCAAAGCCACGAGGGCCAAGCAACTTTGTCCCCAACTTTCTTTGTCCTCATCAATCGAACACTTTCACTTTCCTAAGTACGTGAAGCTTACTGCATATTGGCCTAAATTTGACTTCTTCCTTACTTTGGTTTTGTATAATAATCCTACTGCTCAAACAAACAAGCCTCTCTCTCTTGACTCTTCCACACTATGGTTCTGTATAATAATCCTACTACTAGTACAAACAAGCCCCTCTCTCTCTCTCCTTTTAATTATAACCCTTCAAAGTGATATTTGATAATAATAATGCATGTTTATGTCATCCCTATAGCTCCGCACTAGGATGGAGACATCTAATTTTGGAGTCTAGTGGGCATGGATTACATTTACAATATGCTCTAGATATGGATTTGCAATAATTTGGTACGCATATATATATATATATATATATATATATATATATATATATAAAGCACTGAGATTTACACAAAAGCTAGCATTTTTTATATGCATGCTAGAGGATATACTTGATTTTTGTCCTCTTTTTTTTTTGGGTTAAGTACGTCCTCTTATGGCCTTAGAAAATGTGAACCTAATTTTGGGGAGACCTCTCTAAAGAACTTAAAAAGTGATGTGCTAATTACATTTGCTATATATAAAAGCATGCTTTGTCATTAATACTCAAAATAGGGTGTATTTATGTAAAACCAAGCTGATTAATGACAAGTTCGAAACTTCACCTATTGAGAAACAAACAGGCTAATTAAAGTATTTTTCTAGTGATTATAAAGAAAGTTTGTGGAACGAATACAAGAAGAAAAGATTGGCCTTCCCAATTTGTGAAACAAACTAGGCATTAAGTTGAGAGGCAAACTTTCGCATCATTACAAGCACTATATATAATGTCTATATATGTATACTGTATGCTTTTGCTTTCTTTTCCTTTTTGTTTGGCATTGGGCTTTTACTCAAGAAAAATATATAACCAAACTGCTTTATTTTTATTTTTTTAAAAAAAAAACTTCATAAATGAGGTTGCACAAATTCTTAGCAGATTCTGATATAAAGACAGTAAAGTGAATCAAATTATGCAAAGAGTACATGGTTATTGCGTTTTGGTGTTTTCTCATTATTGTTAGGGGCTTTTGGGGCCTATCAAGGAACAATACCACTCATTCTTTAGGAAACATGGAAAGAAGGGTTAAAAAAATAAGAGAGAGATGTCAAATTAGTAGGGAGCTGTGACGCTTAGAAACCATTTGGTTTTAGAATTAGTATTAAAACCTGTTTTTTGTTTTAGAATTAAAACAAGAAGAGTGTTTACTTGTAGAAGAATGATTTTAAATTAGGAATCAAGTGATTTTCAGTAAATGGCTATTTTGAAGGAAAGGAAAATGAATAAATAATTATTAAATTGTGGAGTCAACTAAAAATTAACTTATGAGTAAGCTGATCAACTATAAGCCATGTGATGTGAGCAAGTCAAACCCGAGGCATTCACAAAAAAATAAGTCAAACTCCAGGTATGTGGACTACTCCTATTTATTTTTTTAGAAATAATCGTTATCAATGAAATTTCTCAATCCAAATGACAAATGATGTAATCTTATACATTTTGAAGGTCTATTCATTTGATATGATTATTCATTTAACTCTTTAATATCTTTAATATAATGCAAATTGTATATTTTATAAATTGTGATAAATAGTATTATTTATTATAATATTTTAACTAGCAGATTATAATTAGATATTAATTTTAATTTGAAGAATTAAAATTTGTCAAAAACAAATTTGAATTAAAATTAGATAGCATTTGTCAAAAACAAAAGTTCTAGTGTAAAAAATTTGAATACGAAAAATTCATTTAAACCTTTTTTAGTGGGTGCTCTAAACTCATAAGTGAAAATTACAATGGCGTCATGGTATTAAATATGTCCATAATAAGATAGGTAAATTGTAGACTATTAAATATGTGATGTTGTTGTTGCAAATGCAATTTAGAAGTTTATGGAACATTGTGATCATCCATGTAGGACCACTGAAGCATATAATATAATATCCACGGGTTCACAGAAGTAAAGTATATACCATTAGATTAAAATGGAAATTAAACATTCCTACACTTGGATTAAAATGACCCTTTATCATAATATATTTGAGGACACGTACTGTTTGAACTTAGACTCTTTTAGTACACCAAAAAGTTTATGCCCATAAATATAATTATACATAACAACCTAGGAAATCTTGTCAACCAAAAAGCCTTTAAATCGTTAATTTTCTAGCGGATAGGATGCTATTCCAATCACAATTTAGGTAATTATATATGTTTCTTTAACACAAGAGACAAAAAAAAAAAAATTAAAAGAGGTTAATTACTAACGTAATTTTTTTTAAAATTACATATTCTACTAAATTTTGACTGTTTATTAACCTCCCTTTTATGTAAAAGGCCTTCAGAGGTTTGAAATTTAGGATTTTAAAGTTTTTTTTTTATTTTTGGGTGAAAATTTTAAAGGTTATTTCTACAACGAAATAATAAATTCGATGTTTGAAGTGTTTTAACTTCATTGTTTATGGGTTTTTTTTTTTGGTCAAAAGATTGTTTACGGTTTGAGCTAATACAATTTTACAATTCTTCCAAGCTATTGAAATCGGGGCACTAAAAAAAATCACAGGCCTTTGGAACAAAACTAACTCGAAGGCCCAGAAACCTGTAAGTGGCCCAATATTGAAAAGGTTATCGACCCAATTAAGCCCACGTTTTGGGCATACATTTCTCCACCATTAAGATAAGAAGAATTATTATTTATTTATTTATTATTATTATTATTTTTGTGTAAAGAATCAGTGTGTGTATATATACCACATATATACACGTAGAAGGATTTACACACGTGATTTAAACAACTTTTTTTTGCTGGTAGAAACTCACAGGTATTTTTTACTAGGCCGACTATATTGGTCTTGGTGTTACCTTTTCTCCTTTGGCAGGTTAATCACGAGAGGATTTAGCCGTGAAAGCGGGTTTAACCAAATTGAATTTGACCAGTTTGAACTCACTTCCTTTGATCCTACGCAAAGCTAAATGTTTTCGCTTTCACCAACTTGAAATGAGCTACTCTTGAAGACCAATGCTGTAAATAAATAGGTCTATATGAGGTTGTTTTAGAGATCAAACGAGCATCATAGATCCTTAATTGACTGTTAGTGGTTCAGTAAACTAAAAGAAAGGAATTGTAATCCTAGCAAACACAGCTCCAAAGTTACCTCGTAATTCACTCATTTGTAGAGACATTCATAAGACACGATTTTGCTAGGGACAGCACTTGTTTAGCAAGTATTGTTTGCTTTGGGTACATTTGATAACATAGTTTTTTTCTTTCTCTTTTTTTAATATTTTTCACTTGAATTATGTGTAATTTGGTTAGTTTAAATGTTAGTTGAAATTTATTAAATATTAATTAATAAATTCCAACCAACTTTTAAATTAATTAAATTATATATAATTTAAAAGGAAAAAAAAAACAATCATGTTATTAAACAAACCTTAGTTGACGGCATTATTGGTTGAAAAAATAATAAAACTTAATAAGGATAAATGATTCCTAAATATAAGCTAATCACACACCGTTACATAATGTTGGTAACGAAATGTAGATTTTTATTGCTAGACACATTCTATGGAAGGCTTTACAGCTCCTTTTATTTTGTGAAAGAAAATTTGGAAATGGGCAAAGAAGAGAGTGTGGACTGTTGTATCAAAATTGGGCCTTAATCCCAAGAGAATATAGGCATTTGTTTTTGTTTTCATGAGCTACTTTTTTTAAGAAAAAAATGGAAAAATTAGAGATTGATATTGGTAATGTGGTATGCAAATTATTTTTGTTTATAAAATGATATAGTTATGGGTGTTTACAAAATTCCAACTTCCAAGTCGTGTAGAACAAAGAAGAAAAATAAATCTATTTTATAATCGAAGACAGTAAATGGTTGTGAACTATATATATATATATATATATATATATATATATATATATATATAAAGGTTTGTGAACTAAGAACTATCATTTGGGTAAAGCTAAACGTGCTAAGTTGGTAAAATTAGTAGTAGATAGAAACATATATAATTTCCATGTTAAACTTGAGCTTTTAGAATTTACTTAGATGTGTATGTGTGACCTGCAATTTTTTCATGCGTGTCAAATATTGACAAACAATTAAGACAGACAATGAGACAAACAACACACTCATTTTTAGTTTAAACCAAAGCTTTGACCCCGTGAAGAAGCACATAAACAACGTATATGTATAAACAATCTGAATGGTTTAGTTTTGACTTTCATGACTAAATGTACATTACCCTTATTTTCTTTTCAGAAAAGAAAAAAGAAATAAAGTAATAATTTTATAATGTTTTCATAAATTGTTATAAGAAAAAGATATTAGACGCAGACATTTCACACCATTGCATTGAAGTAAGATACAATTGGAAAATAAAGTATCTTCATCTCATTCATTCTTGCGATAGAAAATCACATTGAGCAATTTTATTTGTTCTTTTATTGACCAAGTCCTCAACCTTTACTTTTTATGTATTTGTTTTGGCAGTCAAATTTATGTACCTTTACTTTAACCAATAACATGATATATATATATATATATATATATATATATATATATATTTGGGTCAATACAAATAGCATATTCTCAGCTGAGCAAAAGGATGAAACATTTGAATAGTAGACTAATTAGTTTTATATAAATGGTCAAAATGACTTTACAACTTTGGCATTACTTTAAAAGGCCATGGGAAATGTGACAACAAAATGAATGGGATTGACTGCTACTTCCAAATTTCGTCCTTACCTTTTTGACCATAAAATTAGAAAACATAGAATGTGAATGATTGTTTGGGTGCAAAGAATTTAAGAATGTATAAAAAGTTAAAGAAGACTTGCTCAAATGTGGCATGAATAGTCAATTTGAAGTCCGTCTTCGTCCTTATCTAATTGGACTTAGCAAACATGGTTTGTGTGCCATATTTTTGACAATCGTTGCACTCTGTAGTACTTGGGTTTATGCACCAAAATACTCAACCACTGGAGGAAGTGTATATACAAGCCCAACGTAAAAATGTTGGTTAATTCGAGAAGCATTTGGACCAGCACTCGTTTGCAAAACCAGTGGCACCACCTCCTCTCACAGCCTTTAGGAAATCATAGTGATTCCTCGAAATTGAAAAACATAAATACATTGAAACTAAAATATTTTCAAAACCAAAAGCCAAAATTAAGCAATTAATTGATTCCGGACTGTTAGGATTCAGTAATCAAGGTAGATTTGGGATTTTACTATAAAAAAATTTACTATTTGGTCAAGGTTTATGAGGTCACTTTTTTGATTTATGGTTAGAAGCGTCTCTGTGAATAACCCAAACTATTTTATAAATTATTTAGGAACCATTACTGCACATATTTCAAGGACAATAGTTTATAAAGACTTTGCCTTTTGAAAATTGGTGTCTCAAATTTGGTTGATTTGACAAAGATGAATATGTCAGGGTAAAGCTATTTATAATTATTGAGGATCAGTATGTGACCCACAATTTGCATATTATGAAAATTAATAATTGGTTATTAATTAATTTTTTATTTAAAAAATTTAATAGGAGAAAGTAAATCCCATATAAGTTTTGCCAATTTAAGTCGTCCATATCCACTGGTATTAAAACCAACAGTGACAATCAAAATTTTTTGCTGTGTGATTGTTAACATTTCTAATGCACTTTATCAAATACAAAAAAGAAGAAGAAAAAATTTGCTCAAGCAAGAAGTACACTCTGAAGAGCTCTGTTTGATTTTAGAGGCTCTATTACATAGAGTGATTAAGAAAAAATATTATTTTTTTTTTAAAAAAATTTTGATTGTTGCATATGGGATAATACTTCATTTTTAAATTAAAAAAATTTAAAATACCGGTAGATATAGTGACGTAGGATTGACGCAATTATTCCTGTTAAAAGTTGCAATTGATAGGAGAAGTACAATCAACCCCTTTAAATATTACCCCGGATCAAACACGGACTTCCACCCCGAGCATTTATTCGAAGAGTTCAGCTCTGATACCACCAATGGATGAGCCTAAACCTACTTCGGACCTCCAACTCTGATACCAACTGATGTAGGAGTAACGTAATTATTCCTTTTAAAAGTTACAATTGATAAAAGAAGTGAAATTAACCCCTTTTAAACATCATCTAGGATCAAACAAGAACCTCCACCCTGAACGCTACTTATTTGAGTTCTCTCTTCGAAGAATCCCTTATGAATATATTGGATATATCAATGAATGAGCCCAAACCTATCTCGGGCCCAGGACACATAGATGCACCCCCATATTTCAAATATGTCCATGCATCACATCCAATATTTCCTATGAGATTATTATTTCAAATTGTTATAAATACTTCTTTTTTTTATAATTATTATTATGTAGTTTTTTTCCCTGGACCTTAAATCATAAAAATAATCGCCTTAAATTCAGATATATATTCTTCTTCTTCTTCTTTTTCTTTTTACAAAAATTACTCGTTGGTGTTGAGTGAAAATAATTAAAATTTGTCTTCCACAATTCACATTAATTAGAGACAAAGCAGTCTTAGCCCTTGGAGGTAATTAAAATATATATATATATATATATATATATATATATAAAGGAGGAGATTTTGAGAAAGCAAAGTGTAATTAAAACCTAATTATTTGTATGACACAGAAGGAAAAAATAATTAAAAGGCCATATAGTGACTATATATACAATATAGAAATTAATTAGTGATTGCAGTTTTATTGGCATTGCATGGTTTGAATTAATTTCTTTTTAAAAAAAAAAAGTCAACAAAAGAATACAGATGTTGAAGAGGCAATTGTCATAGGATTGCGCACGACAATCCAGGAAACAATCGTGGAACGAAACAACACTAATAAATAAATCGAAATTAACAAAATCACAAGACACGAAAGAAGAAAAAAAAAAAAAATTCAATTCCCAGTAATTTTGGATGTCGAAAATCTGAGATTTATTGAATTGGATTTAATTTGATTTGATTCGAATGAATCAGAGAAGAACGTAATCGTATCTCATGTGGCACCACCAGTCTCACCCATTTTATTTTGAAAATTAATAATTGAAAATGAAACCAATGCTCCGCAGATTACATCAGAAGGCTATATATGTACGTTAAAATAATAATAATTAATCAAAATTATTTAATTGGAATTAGATAATGATGTTCACAAGCTGAAGTGGAGGGTTGTGATGGGATTGTTCTGACCTGCTTGATTTCCACAAATCTTCGGCCCAATTGGTCAAACAATTCCAGTAAAACATTTTTTATGAAAAATTTGTTTAATTTGGGAAATCTTCTTATTAAAAGGTCAACAATCATCCTTTGGGGCTTGCTCTCTTTTCTTCTTCTTCTTCTTTTTTTTTTTTTTAAATAAATAATTAATTAAATCATGTATTTTCTTGTGGGGTCCATCATCTATTCGCTGGCCTATTAACGGTCCCACTCAAGATGAGAAATGTGTTTATGATGTGCTATACATTGGGTTTTTGACGTCGGGTTAAACTGTGTGACGACCCCCAAGTAAATAGTGCTCTTTTATAATAGAGGGCAAACATTTTTGTCAAATAAACATCATTTTATATAAACAACCAAAACTCCTTCTTTTTTTTTCTACTTTTTATAAATAATTATGTTATTATTCCTCTTTCATTTTTAAAGACAATTCGTAAAGTTATATTGAAAGTTGCATGTAGATATTCAAATAAACATGGATTTATATATATATATATATATATATATATAACCCACAAATAAATAGCATAATCAACACATTTTAGAAATAAAACCATTAGAAACTCCCTTTTTTCTTTTTTTTATCAATGACATCATTCTTTTTCTTTTTTTTTTTCGTTAACAACTTTTGGAGTTATATTATAGTCCAAAAATAAAAAATAAAAAACTTTTGAATTATATTGGCAGCTGCATGTAAATATTCAAATAAAGGTGGATTTGAATCTTTAATCCCACGATTTATTTTTGGGTTATTAGATTTGAAATATTTTTTTTTCCGTAAATAAAACTCATTTTTGAACAATAAATAATTTTTTAAAAATAGAATAATAATAATAATAATAAACTATATGAAATTTTTATTTCGGCCCCCATCTGTGTAGGGCCGAGCCCAAGGCCTCAGAACCGGTCTTCTATAAACCTCAGCCGAAAGAAGCCACAGAGACAGAAACCAAACTGAAAGTGCAAAGAAAGTCGGAGAGAAATCATCCAGGAGAGAGAAAAGGGCGAATTCTCAGAGCTTCAAGCACACCATGCCAGAAATGATGTTCTACGTCGACGAAGAAGAGATTTGGAAATGTCCGAAACACCCTTCGAGACGCCGGAGGTGCGGAATCTGCCCCGTGTGCCTCCGCGAACGACTCGCCACTCTCTGCCCTGAATGCGCCAACGTCCGTCCCTGCAACTGCTGCGCCACAACCACGTCGTCTTCCTCGTCTTCTTCCTCTTCCCTTTCTCGATTCCTCGGCGATGGCGCCGGAATCGGATCCGTTGGCCGCGTGTCCAACCTCATCGAGAGCGAGCCCTCTTTCCGGCGGTCGAGGTCGTTGGCGATCCCTTTCCTCCGGTCGAGGTCGAGGTTCGTCGGCGACAAGGACGTTGAACACAGCGATGGGAGCGAACCACAAACAGCTGGTGGGCGTGAAAAGAAGGCTGCGTTCTGGTCGGTGTTCAAGTCTCAGAAGAGCAAAAGAAGCTCTCCTCCCGCAGAGGACACGAAGAAGGTCCACGTGGAAGAAGACGAAGCTTCCATGATGAGACGAACGATGATGATGAGGTCGAGGTCAGTGGCCGTTCCGATGTCGGCAGAAGCCGGCGCCGGAGATTCGAAGCCTGCGAGTGGCAAAGGTAGGAGTTGGTATTTTCCGAGTCCGATTAAGGTCTTCCGGCAAACAAAAATCTCAAAGATTGTTCGAGTGCCGTCTCCTTTGTACAGAGGTTAATAATTTTGTAGACAAAAATATTTATATATTTATCCATTTTTATTTTCTATGAATTTAACAGAAAAAAAAATGGAAAAAAAACTAATTTTTTTCTTTCAATTATTTGTTCCACTATAGCAGCAAAATCATAACCAGGAGCCTAAAAGGCAAAGCCATTAGTGGCCTTTGGCTACGAAGACACAAATTAATTTTCTATTTATTTTATTAAATCAAACAAGTTTATCTATTTTTTTAAAATTAATTTAATTAGTTTAATAGTAGGTTTAATTATAGACCAAGATTGATCTTTGAAATTGTATTTCACATTTCAAAAAATAAAAGGTGTCGGTAAGAAATAGGAAGTTAATTACCATGTTTTGTTTTATGTATGACATGTATTATGTGCATCATTAATTTCTTTTATAGAAATGATTACCATTTTAGTAGTTAATTACCCAAAATCCTTAGTTGATTATATTTGCAGTTATCTCATAAAATCAATTTTGTAATACTTGAACAATTTTAAATACTTTAGATTTTTCTTTTGAAATTGGTTAGGAACATTATAGATGAATTGGGCAATATCGTTATCCAAAATCTTCCCTAAGGTAATGTCACTTTTAGAGAAATGAATGCAGCAGCAGTGGGTTCATTAATAAGTGGGTTTCAAAATTTGGGGTTGGTGGAAATTAAGGTTTTGGGTTGGCATTCTATTCTAAATGCAGTGTAAAGGATGAGTTGTGCTAGCTGTTTTGGTTTGGATCTTCCTTGATTGCCTCTGTAACCTAAAATGAATTAAGTACGTGGCACTTCGATAGCTCAGAGAGACCCTCAAACCTATTATATAATATAATATTGTGGCTTGTATTACCATTCCTTTTAACTTCAAATCTTTGGTGGATAGGGTTGTCATTTGCTGTCGTCTAATTATCTTATTTATTTTTTATTTTTAGAAAAAAAAATATAGAATAAAACTTTTCTTTTTAATAATTTTTTATTAGAATTAATTTTCTTATTTTTGCGTTTACAATTATTTGGTTATAAAATTATATATATATATATATATAAAAGAAACATTTTAATTTTTAGAAACTGTACTGTTTAAGTATGTTCAATTGTCACTATCATTACACCTGGGGTGTGGCTGTGGAAGCGAAGTTCGATGTTTCCATCACACTCGCCATGGTGTGGTTGGCAGTTTCTTATCGCTTCGTCTTCGCTTGAATCAGGATGGAGGGATCTGTTAGAAAATGGCCAAGCTTCTAGACTCTACAGGTTCTTTGAAGTAGAAAAGCTTTACCACTAATAAAATTTTGATGAGATCCACATCGAGGCCCTTTTTTATTCATAAAAAAAAAAATTGTCACTATCATTTGGACGAGATATTAGTAAAACAATAATAATTTTTCATTTTTCGTGTATATATAAATATTAGTTCCCAAAAAGCTGAAAACTATCTCAAATATGTAGCTACGTACGTACAGTGGTTTGGATAACCTGTATTTGTGGTCGTGATTTCCTTATCATCATCTCAGTATATTTCACCTCTTACTTGTTTCCTATGGCTGTAAGCAGTTAATTACAACTGTTTATGGTAATTAATACTATTTATAATAGCTTATCATTATTATTAAGACTAATTAATATGTAAAATAACAATGATTAATGAGATAATTATGATAATAATGGGATATGCATCTATTCCTGTGAAATGCATACATATTGGCCCCTTAATGCATGTGAATTATTACAATATTGATTGTAAGTAGGACCGGTAAGGGAGACAGTTGAATAATCTTTGCAATTATATGATAATAATTGTTTTATTGCATGATTTGAAAGGGTAATACAAATTTGAAGGTAATGATGAACCGTAACTATTTAAATAAATAATTTATTATTATTATTATTAACATTATTATTACTTTTTGGCTTCATAGACATGATGTTTGGAAACGCTAATAAACTAAACTTTATCCATCAAAAAAAAAAAAAAACTAAACTTTGGATGTGATCATGACACATCACCCATGGTTATAATTTTAAGCATTAATTAATTAATGATGAATTAATTTTCTACATATAATTAAGTTAATTTTTAAATATGGGTCGAGTTCAGGTAAATGGTTCCATCCATATGTCTATAAACCGTTTAAGTTAACTAATAATAAAAAAAACCTTTTAGCAGTCTTAATCACGTGATTACGATAAACAATTTGAGTTTGAGAATCCTTAAGTAGATTCGAACAGTCGGGTTGACAAAAAAGAGTCACATTTAATAAGCAATTCCGTGGAACCTTAGCACATGATAATGTGTATCAATTTATATATATATTTGATTCATTTACAAGATACCTCTAAATTTAATTTAGTGAGTTTGACAAATAATACATTCCGAATAGTTTTTAATAATGTCACGTAAACCTAAAGTTTGTGATGAAGACGCGCTCACATTAAGAAGGCTCTAGTGGGTTTAGAATAATGTGATTAACATTATTAGCGATTGAGGCTTAACTTGGTGGCTTTGGTTGTGTTATATATATATATATATATATATATATATATATATATATATATTAATATGAGAGATACTTAAATTGCATAAAACATCTGTTAAATATATTCTCCCATATTAATTTAATGGATTCCTATAACCTGTTAATCAATACTATTCAGTTTCCATGAGCAAACCAAGTTGTGGTCCTTTCACACTGCATGTCATATATTGTCATTATACATAGCTAAAGAGCAATGTTCATTTTTTTTTTCTCCTTTATGAACAGATCTTAGCTTTGAAATAGAGCTAAATTATGTGTCTTCAAAATACTTCTAAAAATAAAATAAATAATAAATAATAATTTATGGGTGACCTCGTATTACATATTTTTTTATCTGTCTACTTCAATTAAAATTTAACAAATTATCTAAGAAAGCAAAAAAAAAATAAATTAAATTAAGATGTTAAATTCTAATTGAAAAAATCAATAAATAAATTTGAAGGCAGACAATAATATATATAAGATTTGCATAAAATGGATGGTTTTTACTTTTGTATGTGTTGGGGAATGCGGATAGAGGAAGACTGTGAGGGGTGCTTGGATCAATATCAACTCCGGTGGCCTATGGAAATAGAATTTTGTGGTCTTTGACGTGTGATCAGAAGGTGACTGAGTTAGTGATTCTTATTCAAAAATAGCTGATTTATTTATTTAAATATACAAAATTCAAATTCAACTAAAACCAAAGGGCTATATATATATATATATATATCACTACATAGGCAATATTTCCATGGAGCTAGGCCTAGCTTTAAAGAAAAAGCCAAAAGCACCACACTGCACTCAGATACATCAGACATGTATATTGCTCATCACACAAGCAAAACCTACATGTATATGATTCTGCCTTTTGTTAAAAGGTAAGTCAACGTACAGCGTTTTCACAGCCGGCTAAAATGTCATCTTTGTATATCTCTAACTACTGTTAAATCACAACCGGTACCAGTAAGGAAAAGCTCAACACATAAACGTGGAATCAATTTTAAATACTAGCGGTAGCAGTAACAGAGATTGAATCCAAAATTTGCCACTCCAATGCTATATTAAATCATAATCGATTTCCAATATTATTTTTAAAAGCTCAAATTTATAAAATATTAGGTGGAATTGCATTACATACTAATATTTATTATTCACTTATATCGGATATTCAAGTTATTCAACCCTCTCTTTTGATTTGTATGATCTCATTATGTAAAGAAAGAACATTGGTGAATTATATATTAATTATAAAGAAAAATCATTTACTTGTTCCTATTGAAAATTAAGTTCCATTCAATTTAAACAACAAAACACGTATCAAATATTTTTCGTACCACGTGTTTTTTTTTTCTCTATTGGCTTTTGTGTGCTTAGTTGATTCAACAATGTGAGGCAAGCTTTGCAAAGTCTGTCGTCAGCCATATATATATATTTAATAAATATTATTTACAGATAGACCGACCTGCAGTTTTAGCTTTTGGGGAGCTGAGAAGGATTGTGTGCGTTCAATATGAATGTATAGGTGGTAGTCTAATTTTGACAGTCAACAAAGTTAGGCATTATTTATATATATATATTATATGCAGTGAGAGTCTTCTATTGGGTAGTCTTGATTGTTTTAGTCTTCAATTAGAATCCTTAGAGTAATGCATTTGAGTTAGATTTAAACATTTATCCGCACAAATGATATGAATAAGGCTCTTATGTAAAAACCACCATGACATCATGATAATAGCCTTACTTTTATATATATATATATATATATATATATATATATATATATATATATATAGTTTGTACGAGCGTAGGAAGGTCGACTATATACAAACATACTTGAATGTGAATAAGCCAGACAATGGGAGCATTTTGTATGTGAATAAGCCAGACAATGGAAGCATTTTGTAGTCATAACTTTATACATATACATATATATATATATATATATATATATATACATATACATATGGAATTTTTTTTTTTTTTGCCAAAATTTCTAAGAAAATAATATCATCGACAGATCAACAGTCAAGCTGCCACCTGTATTCACGAGGACGCAAATTGTTTCTGTGAGAGAGACAACGAGGCAAATCTATTAAAAACGTGTTAATGCAAAGATTTTGCAACTTGTCGTTATTTTTTAATTGGAGTTAACTAATTATTTATAATCAAACTAAATTGTCCACTAGCTCTTCCGAGTAATTTCACAAAATAGTAATAATAATAACTATTCGCGATTTTTTGTTTTCAAATAAAATAGAAATATAATTTTGATAAAAAAAATTATTATTGTTGTTGTTTTCAATATGTTAGATAAAGTTTAGTACAATCGGATCACTTCCTCTTTAATAACACTTAATGACATGGTATAAATTGACCCAAAAAAATCTAAGTCAATAATTTGATCCTCACCATTTCACAAAATTGGAGATATCCAAAATACCTTTGTTTTTTCTTCTCCTCAATAAATGACCAATATGAAAATTGATTTTATAAACTTGTGCCAAGAAATTTTGGGTTAAAATATATATTATGAACCCCCTTAAACTATTTGCTAATAACAATATGAAAACCACATAGAAATACGAGTGAACAAATTAACAATTTGTAATAATAATTAATGATATTAAAGCAAGATCAATAAATCTGAAAGTACCAAAATTTTTTGTCGTCTTTGCTTACTAATTGACTTTGTCATAAGTTATTATATTCTATTTAGGTTTTACTTAATATAATTATATTAAACGGAATTTAAATTTCACTTAATATGATTATATTAAATTGTCAAACAATACTTTATTTTGGTATCAACAATCAGGTCAATTAATGAACAAGATTAATAGAACTTCTCGGTGCTCATAGTATAACTCAAACTGTATTTGATAAATTTTCCAAAGAGTACTTATCTTACTTTCCTCCAATATATTTGATTTGACATTGCATGTACAATTAGATCTTAGTGGACCTGGTTTATTTTTTCACAAGAAGTGACAAAAGCTTCCATCACCATTAGCTTTTTATCCTAATATGAAGCTTATTAATATCGATAATTGATTAATAAGATTACTAAAGTACCCATTTTAATAAGAAAGCAAATACGCAAGCAATTAATACCCATACTTTAATTGGAAAACAGAAGTTAGAAGTCATATCTAAGATTAAGGAATTAAAATTTATTATTGATTAATTAACATATATTGCTAGCAATGGAGAAAGAAATGAGTTAGACCTTGAAGTTATCCAGTGCAACAGTAATGGAGGGTTACTTTTGTAAAAACAGCGTCGAATATCAAAATAAAAGAATATTTCTATTTTCTCTTATAAATTTATTTCTCTTTTATAAGTAAAAGCAGGTTGAGATGGTATATGTGTCGGATTCAATGTACAGTACAGAACTTTTTGCAGAGACATCTGTTGGATCTGACACGTTGTATTTACTCGCTGCAGTGCCACTAGATCTGCTGCATTGTCAAAAGGGCCCCACTTCCTACATATAACTCCCACTAACATCTTACATCCAACCATCATTCCACGTGTACGGCCACCAACACGTAAGAACAAAGATTTTAGTTTCTCATTGGGAAAGCCCCAACTTTCCCGTCCCCCACAGGGTCAGGGCGGGGGCCCACGGAGTAATGGGAACAACTCATGTGGGTGATTCCCCACCGTACACGTGACGCCGTCGCTTTCCAATTTGGTCGATGCGTAGAAAATTCAACTTCAATTATAGAACAGAGTCATTTCATTGGACGCCTCGCCGTCTTCATCAGCTTTTTCTCCCTTTGCCTTTTTTCTCTTGTCATTTAATTTTTTTCCCGGAAACTCCCAAGGACCCATGCGATTCCGTGCGCTGACAGGCGACAGACATGCGCACACGAGGGCGTTACATTTTTCATCTATATACATATTTTCATTAATTGTGTCTAATTAATTAATTGGAATATGCAACATTATTAGAATATAAATTTGCAATGAGAAACTTCGTTGGTGATCGTACGATAAAATCTCTTTCTTCCATTAAAATGGTGCCACGTGTCCGGGATACCGTTGTGTTTTTTCTGATCCTGCCCAGTGACATGGAGACAACTGGTTCGAATGTGCATGCGTGGCCCAATGAAGCTCAGCCTTCTCTGCCTCTTTTTCTTGAAGAACGAGGAACACCTTTGTAAAAAACGAGGTGTCTAGAGGGGAAGCAAAGGCTTTCCTGGACGAAACGGCAACGTCTTTAAGGTATTGTAATGTGATCGTGTGTGGTTGTGTCTGTGCGTGACATTTTCCGGAACAGCTTGCGGGAACTACGCTCAACAAACTATAACAAACATTTCAAGGAAAAATCAAATGTGCTTTGAAAAAAAATATATTAATAAAGAAAGCCCGTGTCCCGTGTTAAGAATTAAGATTAGCAAAAACATAAATAAGGATGATGAAACTTGAAACTAATGGGTTTGGTTGAAGCAATTTGTATGGATATAAAGAATTATTGCTAATTTATTTTGCAGTATTACTCCCAAATTGATGCAAAGGCATCGTGCATATGAAGCCCCTTCAGCATTGACAAATATACATACTAGTTATTTTACTTATTAATATTTTAATTCCTTGTTATTTATCTTCTTTATCATATTATAAATCATTGTTGCTGGCATATATCACAGATGGCAACAATGATGAAAGTAGTTTCTATCAATTTGATAACAGATTTGAATTCTCCTCCGTGAGTGATTTATAATGAACTGAGGGACTCGTAGCCCTTGAGCTTCAGTCCTCTTTTCTTCATTTTGGCTTTTTTACCTATTTGTTTTGTGTTTCATTATTGTTCTCATGACTAATTTAATAGAAGGAAAACAAAATATATTAAAAGTCAGATTTGAATTCAACCAAACATGCAGTTGTCACTTTTCAAGTCGAACATGAATGGATGAGTTAATATTACTGATTCTAAAAAACCGAAAATGTTCTTCTTCTTTGTATATGATCATGTCAGTCCACTTGTAAGCATAGTTGTTCATTCACTTTTCAAAACAAAGAAACCGAAATTTTAATTTAGTCTTGCTTTACAATTATTGAGAAGCATCCATGGGCCAACCATAACAAAGTAGGAAAAAAAAATTAAAAAAAAAAGCCGCTTTTGATTTGCTCTCACACAAACCTAATTGACTTCCTGCTATTCTCTTCCTGTGTCAGGTCGACTTTCTTTTGGATGGCCCTCCAACTGAGTGTTAGCCAACCATACCTCATATTTTGTATATTTGTTGCAACATCAAATCACCAAAACAGCGCAGGTTTTTTCAGCAGCTTAATTGCGATCGACCAGCTCAACCTACACGGCTAACGGGACCGATATGTTCGTTGAAATCCACTGAGTGAGATATACCAAAGCGACGTGCATTTTTATACACCCTGCTACATTCTACACCTAACTCTTTCTCTCACATGATGAAAAAAAGGTTTACACTTTTAGAATAATGAAATCCATGCATGTGCTCTCTACGGCACCAGAGAAAAAAGTTGTGATTCTTTGCTTCATATCTACAACTATGAATAGCTAATTTAAGTACCTTGTAATTGGATTCTCTGTCGTTGACACATCTTGTTCACAATGGGGGTCCTAAACTTGGTTGCTTTTTTTTTTTGTCCTACAAAATACGAACTTTTATTTTGTATTCCATTCTTATAAAATAGAGCACAACTGTCTAGTATAAATTTTATTATAACATAAATGATATGTTATTTTTTTATTACATGTAATAGATGTAATAGATGTGTTAATTTTATTGATTATATATAATTCTCACATTTTATATTATTTGTGTTAAAAAACAAATTAGAATGAAAATTTCTATTCTATAAAATATCCTGCTCGGTAGGAGCATGTATTTTAATTAGGGTACAAAGGAATATTATTGGTGATTTGAACTCAATTCAGAACATATGCATGTATCAGAAACCTGCACTCAATGGATTTTTCACGTGTACTCGGTATTAGACTTTCATCGTAACATGTGTGCACTTTAAAGTATAGGCCAGAATGGACGTGTGGCTACTCTTTTGTAATATTCATAAAGTCTATTATTTATATATGTTCCTTCATGAAGCTCTTATAATTAAATAAAGGGAAAGGCGCATTCTGCAAGATCGAGATGTATTTCTGACTGAGAAGTCCAAGTCGCATTCCTGCGAGTTCTGATCACACCCCGGCGGTATCAAAAATATAAGACACATATTGACAGACATGAAAAATGATGAGCAGTGCTGATTAATGATATAAAAGTCAACATCACTAACATTGTTTAGGCAGGTCAAAAGATAAACCGCAACATTTGTACTATATCTTTGAAAATCCTGAACTCGGTCAAAAGTGCCGGCTAAGTACTTTTATTAGGTGAATGTGTTATACATCATGCAGACAAAAGATAACACAGGGAGGCTGTAAATAAGACTATAGTTTAGTAAGAAAGCAAAGTAGTACACATTTAAGGTTGGCGAATTATTGATTAGGCAATGATTGAATATTATTTGGCCCTACAAGATTAAGGAAAGGTTAAGATTGAGATGATTTCATACGTGATTACTAGGGATCAATTAATCAAAGACTAAATACAAAATGACAAGTAAGCTTTTAGGGTTTTATGGCTCTTTTCAAGTTCATCTGCTGTAAAATTCACTTTAATTTCTTATTTGATTTATACTTCATGCCATTTACTTAATATTGAATTTCACAAGAGTATAAGTCCTCAATATTTTTTTTAATAAATAAAAAAAAAATTTCATGATGAAAATTATCGGTTCAAAAAATTATAACTCTTATAAATAAATATAAAAATTTAATAAATTTTTTTACGTTAGACTCTTATAAATAAATATGAAAATTCAATTTTTTACTTTTAGACTGCATTCTTAGATGCTATAAATCATCAATATTAATTACAAAAAGAACCTCCGGAAAGTATTTTGTACCAATAAGAAAGCACAGTAAATCAGTATTTTCTGCTAAGCCCATGTTAACGGGCCTAAGTTTAAAAGGTCCTTTCTGACACACCTAATGGGTCTAGACCCAATAACATGGTTAAAGCCCGCAAATTATGCTGGGCCTAGTTATTTATTGGTTCACAGACACACTCGTAGTCTGTCTCCCGAACTAAAACTCTCTCCGAGTCTCTCTGTCTCTGTCTCTCTCTCTCCCTCGGTGATGGCCATGGCTGAAAATTCCAAGGACGAGTCCAAACAGAGCCTAATCTTCACGTACGGCACGCTTAAACGAGGTTTCCACAACCATTTCCTAATGCAGGACCTAATCACTCGCAATGATGCCGTTTACATCGGCTCCTTCCAGACCCGCGACCCGTACCCGCTAGTCTGTGGACCACACGGCATACCCTATCTCATCAACATCCTCGGCACCGGCCACCGAGTCAAGGGCGAGTTGTACTCTGTTTCGGCTCGTGGCCTCTCCCGCCTGGACGAGCTCGAAGGCACGAGCAACGGTCACTATGAGCGCCTCCCAGTTCGAGTGGTTCGGTCTCAAGACGAGGACGGGTCCGATCCAGAAGAGGTCGAGGCAGAGGCGTACTATGCTCACCGGAGCTTTGGGGACGCCCTGTGGAAAAGAAATCTCCTAGAAGGTCTCTGCGAGTTCTCGGAGAGAGAGAACGGAAAGCACGTGAAAAGACAGGATAGACCTAACGGTGGTCGGGATATTCTCGACGACGTCCGGCTATTCATCGCTTCCTCTGCTGCTAAGTGATTAAGGTGAAGTTTTGCTTCATTTTGTTTAAATTCATTTGTGGATTAGTTATGCTCTAATTATTTGATTAATTACCATTCTTTACACCATATAACAGTTAGTTAATTTTTCCATCACCCACTTTAGAAGACTGTTTTGCATGCATTGTCAAAGACAAGATTTTTAGATTGATTACTTGCCCATAATAGACGATTGTTGAGGCCTGATTGAAATAATTATGTTTTGGGGCATGGAAAGTGTGGAAATTTTATATCTTTGTAATTTCCTTTTTATATGCGTCACTACCATAAATAGTTTTAGATAATAACTTGCAATTTGCATAAACAGAAAATAGATATTGGGGAAATCGACAGGCCGATAGTCCTTTTATTTTGTTACAATTTATTAACTGAGCTGCCGAGCCAAACTCCATATGAACACAAAACCCACTACATGTTTGATACATACACGAGTCTAGAACATGTATTTTTACATATGGACCTTCTTATTCTCCTTCAGGATTCAGTAACACAATTGCAACTTCCAGCACAATCATTAGAATGCCTTAGCTGGCGCAGATTCTTCAATCTTGGTGATGACACAGCTCCACCCTTCACCACATTTGCAGTATGCCGCTGCTTCATCAATGTTCTGTAGCTCCTGTGGGAGGTTTAGGTCCTCAGTCTTGGTCTCTGTCCCATCTGCTTCTCTGTGAAAAAGAATAGGCATTAGTTTTGTGGTAGTAGGGTTATGTAGTTAAGTTTGTGTGTCGTAGACTCACTCTCTGAATCTTCAGAGTGATGCAATTTTGACTACAATTCTTGTTTTGGGAAAATCAAATCCTCTTTAACGAAGCAAAGTGTTGTGTTTCTATTTTAATGACTGTACTGCAGAACTGCAAAGAACGGTGGCCATCCCTATTCCATTCCTAGGATTGATCTCAAAACTTGAAGAAGACCTGGTGCCATTAATCCACAAGGTCATTGGTGATGTGGTATCTTTTCTGAGGAAATGGGTAATTATTTACTTTTGTGTTTTCAGTCCTAGTCCTTTGCATGCTTAGTGATTTGCTTATAATTCTTGATCAAGTCACTTGCAAACTTTATTTTAGGTTTTTTCCTCTTTAGAAAGTGATGCACCACTGAAGCTGTCATGTTTCATTGAAAGCCCCAGTCCAAGTTGTTAAAAGAACTTAATTCGGATTTCTGTATATTATTATGATGCATGTATAATACTCCAATGCTTTAAGTTAAAAATCAAACTATTGGTGCATGAGAAATGAGTTATTGAATGTACCAACAATATACTAATTAAATTATATATTAGTGAGTTTACGTACATAACACAGGAGCAGTTTCCACTGCATTTGAAGGTCTTGCCTGCATCGGGTCCCTCAGTCCTAGTGATGACACAGGTCCACCCTTCTCCACACTTGCAAAATGCCTTGTTGCTTCCATATTTTTCTCCGACTGTCACAGAGCTGTTCTAAGTAGGACGTTTAGTATTGAATTCTGATAAAAAAAAAATTCTTAAATTAAAGCGATATATGTTTTTGTTTATAGATGTGGCTCTATTATTGCTTCTGTATTTTCTTCCTATACTCATACGTGACATTGACATGGAATTGCACTTATATTGAAACTCATGGATGGAACAAATTCCAAATTTTATAGCAATTTACAGTCGTCCCCAACATATGATAGATTTTGATAAGAAAGTTTCCAGGTTACTCTTTAATATTCCTCAAGACTAATAATTAAATCACAAAAAAAAGCACAAAATAAGTTTAAATATTACTTTATTCATAGAGTGAGAGTTTTAGTGGAGGAGTGAGACCTGGAAGATTGCTCGCCAACGCCTTGAGTATCCATTTTGCCATGATTTCTGGACTTGGAATATTTTGATCTTCAGTAAGCTATTGTATTTAATGCTTGCTTGGTTGCAGTCTTTTTATGCTAATTGAAAGTTTCAAAGATGTCAAGTATTATTATTATTCTTTTCAGGATCTAGCAGCTTCTAGTTAGTGGAAGAGCTGCTTTCAAACAATGAAAAATTGTTCATGGTACTTACGGAATTTGAATTTGTCCCATAGTGCTCACTCTGTGGCCAAAAACTATAGTAACCTTATCCTTTTGAAAGTAACAAGAGGCAGAGAATAGAAGCAACAACAACCAAATAATTATATTAAGAAACGTAGTAGATATATACATTGAAATTGTACAATATTATTTCACGGTACAATTGTTATCACTGCGGTTATTATTTTCTACGGTCTCGATTAAAACTTTCATGACCATAATTATAGTCAAAGCGTTATGATAATTTGTATGCGATTTCTATTTCCATATCATTGAGATTATTACGATTCTATTCGTTTTCCTATCATTTTAGTTTTGCTATTCTATCAATTTGCATTCCATTAGCTTTATTCTATAAATTTGCATTCCATTAGCTTTGTTATGATTAGATTAAATGTATATCTATATATACACACATACACTTATAAGTACATTGAATAGTTCTCTAGAAACTTGTTTTTTATTTTGTTTAGCTAGGTACATATTTTCAAAGATATATATCATAAGTGGAATCAAGGCTCATTTAATCTTAAAACAAGATGAAGTATGTCTGTTGCGTGACACCCCTCTAGACTTCTTACTTTGGGTTAAAGTTCAAATAAACAAATAATCTTTGTTTTGGATTCTAATTTCGTGATCCGTCCTCAGTGTGGACTCATTAAAAATAATATGATAGTCCACTCACCACTAGGTTTCTGGGCTGAACCAAACCCTCTGCTTTTCTCTATATTTTATGTGGACCTAAACATAACATTTTTATCTCAAAATGTCAACTTTTGGACATACTCATCAAAGAAGCCTCAATATGTTGTATTCGATATTGAGCAATTAATGCGCATATTAGAAATTTTAAAATAATTTGAAAATATTTTCTAATCCATTAATTTACGTAATCTCAAAGTGATTTATTGATTAATATATATGTGGTTTGGATTATGTCTTTTAACCAGCAAGGTACTGAAACTAAATATATATATATATATATAAATTTTGTTTGGAATAATATAATATGAGAGATACGTCAGAGATGAGAAACAATAATACAAAGTGGGAAGAATGTTGTAATCAACAAAAACTGAAGCGTGAAGAATAAAGGAGGGGTTTAGATATCACCCACTAAAAGAGCAAAGGGAAATGGAGAGGACCCACACTACCCTAAACCTTAAGAGAGCTTTGGCTTTTGTAGGGAAACAGTGCTCTTCCATGTGACTACCCACTACTGAAGCTAGCTAGCTTTGCGTGCCTGCGCTACACTACTGCGTTCCCCAGATTCATGTCCCTCCATGATAAGGTCTTTGCTTCCTTCTATTTTAAGCAAACTACTCCTCCTATTTTCTACATTCAAATCTTTGTCTGGTTATGGTTATTATATATTCCTTTTGAGTTGTTTTTGGGAGATTTAAGCTAATTCTAACATAGATTTCACTAATTTCTTTTCCATTATATATGAATCTTAGTAATTTTTTTTAGGAACTACCATGCATAGATCAGTCAAGACATTACTGGGAATTAAAGAACCCAGCAGAATGTCATTTTCATGCACACATTTAAGAGTGAAAATCTAATGTGGAATCTATATATATATATATATATATATATATAAAGGTTAAATAATTAGTTGTTTTTGGCTTGAACTGGCTCTTCCTATTTGCCAAAAAGTGACTGACTTGTATACATCGTTGCCCGCATGAGGACCTAATGAAATGGGGTTTATTTAGGATGGTCCATTCCATCATTGTCCAATGGCGTGAGATTGCAATTTCTGAAGTGAAATGGTCACTCCCATGACAGCTATAAGTCAAACTTTTGGTGTAAAAAATGTAACCAAAGTAGTTTCTAGTAATTAAGTGTAACAAAGATTTTACAAGGAATTTTACATATATATACTATCTCTTTCACAGGTCCATAAATAGAATCCAGAAGGGAATTATATATAGCTGCATGTGCATGCAAGAAACGGTAAGATTTTTTTATTTGTTTGTTGGCAAAAGTTCAAGTAAAAGCACTAGATCTTTTATTGAAGTACTGAGAAGATCCATATTATTCTCTACAAATCAGAGCCTACATATAGAGCAAGTGGGATATTTAGGGGATTTGCCTTTTTCCTTTGTGGGGACTCACGTAGAATGTTTTCTTTGTTTCTTTGTTGGAGTGCTACAGTATAATATATATTACACATCACATCTAAATATATTCGTGCGTGCCATCTACAATTTTTCACTTCTTTGATTGGATGACAACAATAATATTTCAAAACTTTACTAAGTATATATATATATATATTATAATGAATAGTAGAGTAAAACTTTTATCATAGCTTGTGTGATTTCAAAACTCACATAGCATGCCCTATTGATTGGGAATTATATGAAACCAATAGAGGTAACAAAATTATTATATTTAACTAATAAAAGCATGTTAAATGGATTATATTGCAACATAAGTGGTGTTGAATAGCATTACTTTTGGTCTCCACTTTTAGCTTCATGGTACTTTTACATAAATGAATGGCTTTTTGGAAATTTTTACAGCACATCAGAAGCACAAATTTGGTGCTTAATTAGAATATACGAGTGCTGTTTAGATGGAGCTTTGACATTATAAGTTCGTAAATTGTTCAGTATCACGCTTTTTATAATAACGTAACTTTCGTTTGATCTCTTGGTAATTTAATCACTTTCAACTACAGGATCGAACCGTTGATTGATCATTATGGCATTAAGTTGGCTATAATAATATAGAGTCAACAAAAATGATTATATACTAATATTCATACTCACTCATATTTATATATGTACTTATGTACGTACTAATGGACGTATGATATATATATATATATATATATGAATATCCATATAAAAAAAACAGATCGAACACACCCTTGCATGATCCAAAACCTATACCGTACCATTTTGAGTCCGTTACTATCAATATTACTGAAAAATTATAATGTTCTGACGTAACAATATTCATATCTCATACTACCAAATAATATTTATTGTCTTTGGTGGGAAATCACACGCAATGGGGTAGACAATATCTTTAATCCAAGACCATAGTAATCTTTTTTTTCAAATTAATTACAAACTAGAACCAACTGATGCAGTTTGATCATTTTCAAAACATACATAGGCAGTTGGTGTGAAATCCATGAAAAAATTTGCAGGATCAGGAAAATTAGGTGTACATACAAAAGAGAGCTCTAAAAATAAAAAGTTTGGGCAATGACGGCATTGCCAAATGTGGGTGACAGCAAAAGCACACTAGTGGGTCTACTAGCAGAAGTGAGTGTGTATATCTCTATTGGACCACCTTCTTGGGAGTTGGGGACATCCAAATACCAGTTCTTCTTCTACTGCATGTGCTTCAACCACTATTGAGTCCCTGTAGACGCGCTTTTGGATCCCAATCCAATTCCTATATATACCCTCCTACTCTTGCATTCCAAACACAACTCATTTCCCATGGCAAACCACAAGCTTCTTACTTGTGTTTTCTTTGCATTACTAGGTATTGGCATTAGCTCTGCAGCTAGGGCCCTTCTCAACTATGGTGAAGAAACTGTCCATGTTGGTGTTGGTGTAGGCTATGGTGGAGGCCATGGCGTTGGTGGAGGCGGTGGAGGAGGATATGGTGGTGCTGAAGGTTATGGTGGTGGAGGTGGAGGAGGTGAAGGTGGTGGCGGTGGCGGTGGTGCTGGAGGTGTAGGAGAATATGGAGGAGCTGGCCATGGTAGCGGTGGAGGAGGTGGAGCAGGTGGTGGTTCGGGGTATGGAGGTATTGGTGGATATGGTGGTGGCGGTGGTAGCGGTGGAGGAGGTGGCGGCGGAGCTGCTGGTGGTGGTGGAGCTGGAGGATATGGAAGTGGGGGTGGTGAAGGAGGTGGTAAAGGGTATGGTGGTGGAGGTGGTGGAGAACATGGATATGGTGGAGGTGGAGGTGGTGGAAGTGGTGGCGGCGGTGGCGGTGGCTCTGGATATGCAGGAGACCATGGAGCTGGTTATGGAGGTGGTAAAGGAGGCGGGTCTGGTGGTGGATACGGAGGCGGTGGTGATCATGGTGCAGGATACGGAGGAGGTGGTGGGCACGGTGGTGGTGGTGGAGAAGGTTATGGTGCTGGGGGAGCTCGTGGAGGTGGATACGGTGGTGGTGGAGGAGCAGGTGGCGGTTCTGGAGGTGGAGCTGGCGGCGCTGGTGGGTACGGTGGTGGCGGTGGTGGTGGCTCTGGCGGTGGATATGGTGGTGGAGGTGCACATGGGGGTGGCTACGGAGGCGGAGGAGGTGAAGGTGGTGGGCATGGTGGAGGCTATGCCCCTTGAAAACACCATATTTCTATTTCAAGATGTTATGAAGAAAAGAAAGAACGCTGCTTCTTACTAGTATTATTAAGAAAAATAAGATGAAAAATGGGTTAAGAGGTAATTATTGATAATTTCATTGAGTATAACAATATGATATGAATGGTCGCTGTACGTTCCCAAAAGTTGTATCAAATTCACGAATATTAATGGTAAGTGTTATTCTTGTCTGCTTATCAAATAATTAAAACTGAATTTGCAGTTACTTCTGCATAATTTCGAAGGCAATCATTCTTAGCCATGAAAGTGAGGTGTTACACGTACACATTACATATATGCATGCACGGTAATATATTATGAATAAGTTGTCTTTCAATTTCATATCAAGAACTAATATCTTAAGGCGCATAAAAATAAGTTGCTCGTAATTTGTACTTTATTTAATAATTTAATGATTTGTGTACACTAGCAAGTTTTAAAATGTGATCAAAACAAGTTAAAAAAAATATTTGGTTTGAAAATTTATTAAATTGTACATTTAATACAGATTGGATTGGATAAGATGAGAACTGATATAATGAAAATTGATAGAAATAACCGATTTTGGATTGGATTTATTTCTCACTTTACTTTAGCTTTAGAAAAAAAAAATAAATGGTCTCACATACGCTGTTATTTGTGTGGATTAAATTATTACTAATTTACTAATAATATATTATATTGGACATGCACTAAGCTAATAAACATGGGAAAAAAGAGTGTGCATGATACACATAATTAAGTACATTTTAATTATGTGTATCATGCACACTCTTTTTTCCCATAATTAAGTACATTTTAATACGGTGTGAAGGAAGATAGTTCCATCACACTCCAGGAGTTGTGATTCAGTCTTGATAAGTTATTCTATGCTTGCAGCTTTTAATGCCAGGGAGGGATCTTGGGGTGTGAGTAAGCGCTCTGACTTCATCGGGTTGTAAATATAGTTATCTCCAATAAATTCTGAATGAAATCCATAGATCTTTTTATTCATAAAAAAAATTAAGTACATTTTAATTATTACACCTTCGTGGGGTTGATTTCCTTAATATATATATATATATATATATATATATATATATATATATATATATATATATATTACAAAGTACTTAACATTCCACAGCACATAGATTCAGCTTTTATTCAATCTCTTGGATCGATTACTAATAAACATCTACTTATTCGTACAAACTTTATTTTGCATTAATAATATTGTTAGGTAAGAAGATAAAAGGTATAGAGGTATTTCCTTCAAAGTGAGACAAGGAGGACAATATTCAAGGGGCACATGCTACACCACGCCTAAATTCCTCACCTCTCCGGTCACCACCACCTCCGCAACCACGTCCGCGTGTACCACCACCGGAACCCAAACCCCCTCCACCGTAACTCGAACCTGAACCTGAACCTGAACCGAAACCCGAACTTCCATCGCCACCACCACCACCACTTCCATCGCCGCTACCTCCCCCTCCTTCTGCTTCTACTCCTCTGTAGCCTTCCCCACCTCCATAACCACCACCTTTCCCTCCCGCACCACTGCCACCGCCACCACCACTGCCTCCACCTCCACCACCACCATATCCACCTGCTCTACCCCCACCATATCCTCCACCACCTCCACTTCCATATCCACCGGCACCCCCAGCTCCGGAAACACCTCCACCGCCACCCCCACCATGTCCACCTTCTGCTCCGTAGCCTTCACCGGCGCCTTCTCCAGCTCCACCAGCACTTCCATAACCAGTGGGTTCAGGATCACGAGCGCTATAGCCAGCAGAGGCAGTGTGGACAACTTCTTCAGCAGTGAAGGGGGCTCTAGTGGCAGAACAAATGCCAACACCAAACAAAACAAAGAAAACAAGACTAGCTGCTCTCTCTGTCGCAGCCATGGGAATGTGTTTGACTCCCATATTTGTGTTATATGAAAAATGCAATGAGAAGTTAGGCATAAATAGGAAAGGAAATGGGGTCCAAAACCGCTTTTACTATTAATAAGCGGGTGTCCTCGGAATGATTCACTCATGCACTCAGAATGCAGTGATTGATCCCAGCACTAGTGTGATTATGCTGTCGTCCATAGCCTCCACCTCAGTATTAGATCTAGCTTTCATACATACATCAGATATGCACATCTCTTTCATATTCAAGACCCAAAGTATTAGATCTGGCTTCGTTGTTTTTGAAATATTAATTGTTTAACGTTTTATTATTTTTTTGCTTGCCATTAAAATTGAGCAACTTACTTTGTAAATAGAAGATAATTAATTACTCTAGTGCAATATGACTCGGAAACTAATTACTAGTATAATTGTTTTCCATTATCACATCATTACAATGTCAAATATATATTATTACAATAATTGTATTCTGTATATCACTCGTAATTGAAGGTGGTCATACAGAATATTGATGGCCATTGCTGGTTGCCGCCAGCCCATAAAAGCCAATTAATTAGTAATAGATTAATTTAAGCAACAATTTCTAAATTCATCGATGCATCATCAATGGACATTAAATTCGTCAAGATACACTTGAGCAAATTCATAGTGAGCCACATTTTGAAAATAATATATTATATTGGACATTCACTTGGCTTATAAACATGGAGAAAATAAGTGTGTGCATGATAAACACAAGTACACTTCAATTATTACACTTTTTTGGTACTGATTTCCTCAACATGTATGTTACAAAGTACTTAACGTTCCCCAGCAAATAGATTTAGCTTTTTCCCGATCTCTTTGATCAATTAGTGGACTTGAAATTAATAATAAACATCTTCTTACCGGAACAAACTTTATTTTCGCTTAATAATATTGTTAGGTAAGAAATATAAGTTATAGAGGCATTCCCCCCATGAAAAGTGAGACTAGGAGTAAAATCTTCAAAGGGCATAACCACCATGCCCACCTCCCTCACCACCACCTCCTCCATAACCACCCCCATGTGCACCGCCACCACCTCCACCGTGGCCAACACCGGCACCTCCTCCACCACCATAACCACCAGCTCCCCCACCGGAACCCGCACCAGCCCCTTCTCCACCGCCATAACCCCCTCCATGTGCTCTTCCACCACTTCCACCACCGCCACCTCCCCCTCCTTTTGCTCCTCCTCCTCCTCCTCCATAGCCACTACCACCTCCTTCCCCACTCCCATAACCACCACCTTTCCCTCCCGCACCGCCGCCACCGCCGCTGCCTCCACCTCCACCACCACCATATCCACCTTCTCCACCCCCACCATATCCTTCACCACCTCCACTTCCATATCCACCAGCACCCCCAGCTCCGGAACCACCTCCACCACCACCATGTCCGACTTCTACTCCGTAGCCTTCACCAGCACCGCTATAGCCAGCAGAGGCAGTGTGGACAAATTCTTCAGCAGTAGAGGGCTCTAGTGGCAGAACAAATGCCAACACCCAGCAAAACAAAGAAAACAAGACTAGCTACTCTCTTTGTAGTAGCCAAGGGAATATATTTGTGTCCCATATTTGTGTTATATGAAAAATGCGAAGAGAAGTTGAGGTATAAATAGGAAAGGAATGGGGGTCCAAAACAGCTTTTACTGTTAACGATGTGGGTTATCGATCCCAACACTAGTGTGCTTATGCTGTCCTCCAGAGCCTCCAACTCAGTGCATCTCTTTCATATTCAAGACCCAATGTATTAGATCTGGCTTCATTAGTTTTGAAATATTAATTATTTTAACTTTTTATTATTATTTTAATAACATTATTTCCTAATGTTTCCGGTAAAGTATCATAAAATGATCTCAATGATTTTTTTCATAGCTGATTGCTCTTTATATAAGTTTGTGGCTAATAAAAGTTTTTTAATGGTGGATTAAATGTGAGGAATATTAGTATAGTTAATAATTATTATTAGGAAGTGGTCATAGTATGCAAATTATAAGAACACCCCAAATCTAATCCCATATGGCTGTCCCTCGTATTGGCTGTTTAGTGGAAATGCTTGACCTTTGTGAGCTGAAAATTGATAGGAGGGGCAGCTTAAATAATTCATATATATATATATATATATACAGGCCGCTTCTTCTTGTTGTGAATTTAATTTTTATTTGAATGGTTGGTTGGCGCGCATGATAGTAATAGATATATGTATATGATAGAGCTTATCATGAGCCTATGTACAACAAGTAATTAAGCTTATATAGCTTGGTACGTCCCTCATAGTCAACATAGTACTCAAATCAAAGCTACAATTCAGTGGCATTATCTATATATTCCTTACGCATATCATACCCACAACTATCTTCTATATGTATGCCAACTTGATCGATATTAATAAGCATCGACGAATTAATTTAGAAATTGTTACATAAATTATTGGCTGGTGGCGACCACCAATGACCATCAATATCAGAATACAATCGCCTTTAATTTCAAGTGATATATAGAATAATATTGGTGTGCATGAACACCCTCTAAGATTTTAATAATATACATATTGATACTGTAATGTTGTGATCATGGGAAATAATTATACTAGTAATTATTTTCCCACTAGAGTAATTATTTATCTTCTATATATATAGCTAGTTTTTTTTTTTTTTTTGTGAATATTCTATTTATATAGCTAGTTGCTCAATTTTACTGGCAAGCAAAATTATCAGTGTCCAGCCCGGTATGGAAATGGAAATGAATGTAAAAATTCCATTTAAAATGTGAACTGCCGTAAACTAATTATCATATTAGACATGAAGGAATTAATTTGTAAATTATTATAAAGATTCAATATAATTCTCTTATATATGCATAGCAATCGAATTAATGTGTAACATAAGTCGGTTTTAAATTAATTGAATTAAACAATGGTATATACAATGAAGTAATATTTTTAATGTTAAATATCTAACTCACATTGTAGTGCTTCAAGCCATTTTTTTCCTTTATAAAAATAAATAATAATTATATTACGAATAAAAGGATGATGGATAAAGATGTAGTTAATGATAAAAGCTATTCATCAAAAAAAAAAAAGTTAATGATAAAAGCTACATTAATCTAGAATTTTTTTTTTTTTTATCAAGAATCCAACGGCTCAGAACAATCAGCCAATGAAAAAGAAAAAGGTAGTAACTTTGTCTAGAGCCATAAAATAGAAAGCGAAGCTTCACTTACAGTGTTAGAAAACTTCAAGCACTGTGTGCGATAATGGCTTCAGACTTCCCTAAACTTGCCCTCTTCCTCGTCTTCAATCTGCTTTCAGCTAACGGTAAAAGGAGTAAGACAAAAAAAAAAACCCTACTTTCTTCTTTCTTGTTTCAGTTTCTTGTAATTTTTAGGTTTTCTTTTTTTTGAAATTGATTATGGTGCTGTAAAATATTCGTAATTTCAGCGTTGGTGAATCAAATCCTTGAAGATGGGTACACAGTAACCACAGTAATGGACGGCCACAAGCTCAATATAAACCCTCACGCGGTACACTTTCGTTCTGGATCTTCCGATCTCGTCGTCCTTGACTCTGCCGGCAGTGCTTTCTAAACCGTGCCATTCCCCATCTCCCAAGGTACCGTACACCCACTCAACCAGTAGACCTCCATAACCAGTCCCTTATTTACTTTTATTTATTTATTTTTTCGAGGGTGTAGTAATATTGGGAAAATAAATATAATATTAATAATGGCATAGGGAATTAATCCGTTTTCTGGAGATGGCGTGAAAGGGTATTTGGATGGTGAATCGGGTACCGCTCGGTTCAATAAACCCAGGAGCTTCGCAATTGATCGGAGAGGGAATGTTTATGTCGCCGATAAACTCAACCACGTTATAAGGAAAATCAGCGGCTCAGGTCAAAATTCCACATTTATTTCTCATTTTCAGCAATTATTTCGTGAAAAAGAATCAACCTTTGTGGTGGTGATACAGGTACAGGTGTGACTCCGATTGCTGGAGGTTATACTAACAGGACTGGAGCTTTAGATGGGCCAGCACAAAATGCAACGTTCTCTGATGATTTTGAGCTCCATTTTGTTGTGGAGACATGTGCTTTGCTGGTTTCCGATCATGGGAATCAATTGGTGCGGCAGATCAATCTCAAGGCCGAGGATTGCAGTGGGAGTTCATCGTCTGGTGGTGAGCTTTTCCTTCTACTGCTGTCAATGAATTTCATTGAAATTCAAGTTAAAAGTTTCAAGTCCCAAACAAATTAATGTTCTCTTTTCTGCCTTTCAACCCAGAGCTCAAATCCTCCCCGTTTCACTGATTTCATGATAACAAGGTTTCCTGAGCAACCAAACAAAAAAACTATTTCACTTACAGAAAATAGAGCCTTCCAAAACTCAAAATCAGTCCGAGGAGCCTAGGTAATCCTCGTAGTGTCTAAGAGATCAACATAATCAAAGACCCACAAGCCAGAGACAAAGTTGAGGTCAACCAAGGGAATGGGTACGCATTCAGAACCTTCTTGTTGTAAATATTGAACACCACATTCAACGCCCACCACATAGCAAAATACACACCGATCTTTCACCTTCTTCGCAGCCTCCGACGGCGCAGCGGGCTTCGGCAGCTCGATGTTGGACTCGATCGGCTTCGATCGGTCCGCCTTGTAAGCTTCGCATTTGATCAAACTCTTTCGACCCTTCAAAGACCCAAAATTAATAGAGACGTGTAAAGCCTTTTGCACCGAGATGGCCGATCGCTGGGCTTTTTGCACCGGAAGAGAGGACAGGAGCAAAGATCGCTCTATCAGGGCCCGAGATTTGTGCCGAAAGAATATCTCGGACCCATTGGTTGTTGTTCCAAACTGCTGCACAGAGCAAATCATGCTGCAAAAACCTTTAGATTTTCCGAGAAAATATCAAGTGGTTTTTTCTGGGGTTTCTGTGGGACTACAACAAAAACCCGAACTTCATAAAACACAGTCGGCTTTGCAGAAATAAAAGTGAATCCTAATGCTTCATGGCACTTTGAAAAACAGAAAGTGATGGCCTTTTAACCTCAATAACCTCGAAATCACATAAAGAAATTACTTTTATTTACGTAGGAAGAAGGAAATAAAATATTTTTGCAGAAAATAGTTGATCATCAGAGAAGCTCACACAAAATATTCTCACCCGTGCGGCGTCGGCGATGAAGGAGTAGGAAGGGAGTTTTTTGCTTCTTGGTCGATTTGGATGAAATCAGTGAAATGGGGAGGATTTGAGCTCTGGGGTTGAAAGGCAGAAAAGAGAAGGAAGGGAAAAAAAACAGAAGAAAAAAAACAACGCCTCGTAATAAAAACTAAAACGCGTTAGTTTTTCCGTGTGTCGCTCTTGATGTACTCATCATTCCTGTATATATATATATATACAGAAGTACTTAACGTTCCACAGCACATAGATTCAGCTTTTATTCAATCTCATGGATCGATTAATAATAAACATCTACTTACCCGAACAAACTTTATTTTGTATTAGTAATATTGTTAGGCAAGAAGAAATAAGGTCGAGGTATTTCCTTCATGAAAAGTGAGACTAGGAGGACAGTCTTCAAGGGGCATAAGCTACACCACGCCTAACTACCTCAGCCCTCCTGTCACCACCTTCTCCTTTACCATGTCAGCGTGTACCACCACCTTCTCCATAACCACGTCCGCGTGTACCACCACCTGCACCGTAACCCGAACTGGCCCCTTCTCCATCGTCATAGTCCTCTCCCTGTGCTCCTCCACCACCACCACCACTTTCACCGCCGCCACCTCCCCCTCCTTTTCCTCCTCCTCCTCCTCTATAGCCACTACCACCTCCTTCCCCACCCCCATAACCACCACCTTTCCCTCCCGCATCACCTCCACCACCACCTTATCCACCTGCTTCACCCCCACCATATCCTTCAACACCTCCTTTTCCACCTCCACTTCCATATCCACCGGCACCCCCAGCTCCGGAACCACCTCCACCACCACCATGTCCACCTTCTACTCCGTAGCCTTCACCGGCACCGCTATAGCCAGCAGAGGCAGTGTGGACAACTTCTTCAGCAGTGAAGAGGGCTCTGGTGGCAGAACAAATGCCAACACCCAGCAAAACAAAGAAAACAAGACTAGCTACCCTCCTTGTAGTAGCCATGGGAATATATTTGTGTCCCATATTTGTGCTATATAAAAAATGCGAAGAGAAGTTGAGGTATAAATAGGAAAGGAATGGGGGTCCAAAACAGCTTTTACTGTTAATGATGTGGGTCGCTCATGCACTGAGTGTAGTAATCGATCCCAACACTAGTGTGCTTATGATGTCCTCCAAAGCCTCCAACTCAGGGCATCTCTTTCATATTCAAGACCTAATGCATTGTGCTAATGCATTCTATTTTACCAAAAAAACAGACCCAATGTATTACATCTAGCTTCATTAGTTTTGAAATATTAATTATTTTAACGTTTTATTATTTTTTAATAATATTAATTATTTTTAACGTTTTGTTATTATTTTAATAATATTATTTCCTAATGTTTCCGGTAAAGTATCATAAAATGATCTCAATGATTTTTTTCATAGCTGATTACTCTTCAGATACGTTACATAAGTTTGTGGCTAATACAAAAAATGTTATGGTGGATTAAGTGTGAGGAATATTAGTATAGTTAATAATTATTAATTAGGAAGTGGTCCTAGTATGCAAATTATATATTGGTAACAAGAACACCTTAAATCCAATCCCATATGGCTGTCCCTCGTATTGGCTATTTAGTGGAAATGCTTGACCTTTGTGAGCTGAAAATTGATAGGAGGGACAGCTTAAATAATTCATATATATATATAGGCTGCTGCTTCTTCTTGTGACTTTAATTTCTATTTGAATGGTTGGTTGGCGCGCATGATAGTAATAGATATTTGTATATGATAGAGCTTATCATGAGCCTATGTACAACAAGTAATTAAGCTTATATAGCTTGGTACGTCCCTCCCTCATAGTCAACATAGTACTCAAATCAAAGCTACAATTCAGTGGCATTATCTATATATTCCTTAGGCATATCAAACCCACAACTATCTCTTATATGGATGCCAAATTGATCGATATTAATAGGCATCGATGAATTTAGAAATTGTTACATAAATTATTGGCTGGTGGCTACCACCAATAAAGGATGAAAAAATTGAAAATATCCACAAAATTTTGTGGATATTTTCGTTTTTATAGAGTATGGAAATTATCTATCAACGGAAATTGAAAATAGTTATAATTTTTGTAATTTCCGTCGACATTCGATATTTCTCCAATACTTCTGCGATATTTTTATTAAAATTTCCATGCCAATCCTTCACAATTTGGTCAGAATTTTCATAATTTTCATTGAAATTTCCATAATTTCCATAAAAATTTTCAAAATATCCATATTAACTGTTAAATACAATATTAGTATTTTTTTCTTAAATTGTAATTATTATACTTATATGCTTTCAACGTTTCACATATTGTATAGAGTTTGTTTTGTACAATTTATACTTGGGCAAATCATGAAGCATCTTCTTATTTTTAAATTCTAATAAATTAATAATTACTTTATATTTTTACAATTTATACGGATATGATACATATAGAGAGTCAACCAATATCATATCTATATCATGATTATCATTAACAATCACAAATAATACTAAATCTATATGGTTGACATATTAATAATTATAAGCAAAACTATCAAGGAAATATGTCATTTGATCAATATTTTTCTCAATATATTAGTGGAAATGAAGATACGGAAGATAGTGAATATTTTTCAACCACCAAAAAATTCTATATGGTATTGAGTTATATTTAAGTAATTATATATTTGTATCATTATTCTAATTAATAAATAATTCATTATAAAAAATAGGTGCATTTTTATTATTGTCAACGAGTCCTGTAAATTTCTTAATTATAAAAAATATAAATTATGTTCAATATTTTTTTAATTTTTTTAGTTAAATTGATAAAGCAATTAATAAATTAATATATAATAAAATTTCATTAAAAATTTTCATATTTTGTTATTAATTTCTATCATTTCATTTAAAGTTTTATCGATATCGATATTTTGTTGATATTTCCACCGATATTTCTATATTTTTTACCTTCGATATTTCCGTCGATACCGATATTTTCATCCTTGCCATCAATGACCATCAATATCATAATACAATCACCTTTAATTGCAAGTGATATATAGAATAATATTGGTGTGCATGAACACCCTCTAAGATTTTAATAATATACATATTGATATTGTAATGCTTTGATCATGGGAAATAATTATATTAGTAATTATTTTCGGCACTAGAGTAATTATTTATCTTCTATATATATAGCTAGTTTTTTTTTTTTTTGTGAATATTCTATTTATATAGTTTATATAGCTAGTTGCTCAATTTTACTGGCAAGCAAAATTGTCAGTGTCCAGCCCGGTATGGAAATGGAAATGAATGTAAAAATTCCATTTAAAATGTGAACTGCCGTAAACTAATTATCATATTATACATGAAGGAATTAATTTGTAAAAGTATTATAAAGATTCAATATAATTCTCTTAGAGCATCTCCAAAGGGCTCTTTAAATCTTTAATATTCTTTATTTTAGAGAGTAAATGATTAAAAAGTCCAACTCTTTATATTATATATTTAAAATAAAGAGAAAGTTTGACTCCAAATGTAGAGAGCAAACTACTTCTTCATAATAAATATACTTTTCAATTAATATTGCACAACTTTCAACTACTATTTGCATTTAATTTTGCACATTTTATATAATATTTATATTTTGCTTAATTATAAACTAAAAAATAAAATGAATAGATCATAATTATGCATTAAAAATAATAAAATAAAGATTATGATAAAGAGTCTATTGGATTTGTCTAATAAATTTACCTCTTTACTTCTAAAGATGCTCTTTATTTTAAAAAAAATGCTCTTTACTATATAGAGTAGTGTTGAAGATGCTCTTATATATGCATAGCAATCGAATTAATGTGTAACATAAGTCGGTTTTAAATTAATTGAATTAAACAATGGTATATACAATGAAGGAATATTTTTAATGTTAAATATCTAACTCACATTGTAGTACTTCAAGCCAACTTTTTCCTTTATAAAAATAAATAATAATTATATTACGAATAAAAGGATGATGGATAAAGATGTAGTTAATGAAAAAAGGGACTGTAATATCCAACACGGCTCGAACCACATTGCTGCCAATTGCATGTTGGAAGTGCTTTTGAAGCTTTAATGTTCAGAAAGAAAAAATATATATATATATATATATATATATATATATATATATATATATATATATATAACAAACATTGAGATCATGATATGATACTTTACAGGAAACATTAGGAAATGATGTTATTAAAAAAATAATTAATATTATTAAAAAATAATAAAACGTTAAAATAATTAGTATTTCAAAACTAATGAAGCTAGATCTAATACATTGGGTCTTGAATATGAAAGAGATGCACTGAGTTGGAGGCTTTGGAGGACAGCATTAGCACACTAGTGTTGGGATCGATTGCTACACTCAGTGCATGAGCGACCCACATCATTAACAGTAAAAGCTGTTTTGGACCCCCATTCCTTTCCTATTTATACCTCAACTTCTCTTCGCATTTTTCATATAACACAAATATGGGACTCAAATATATTCCCATGGCTACTACAAAGAGAGTAGCTAGTCTTGTTTTCTTTGTTTTGCTGGGTGTTGGCATTTGTTCTGCCACTAGAGCCCTCTTCACTGCTGAAGAAGTTGTCCACACTGCCTCTGCTGGCTATAGCGGTCGTGATCCTGAACCCACTGGTTATGGAAGTGGTGGTGGTGCTGGAGAAGGCGCTGGTGAAGGCTACGGAGCAGATGGTGGACATGGTGGTGGTGGAGGTGGTGGCAGTGGAGGTGGAGGTGGTTCCGGAGATGGGGGTGCTGGTGGATATGGAAGTGGAGGTGGAAAAGGAGGTGGTGAAGGATATGGTGGGGGTGGAGCAGGTGGATATGGTGGTGGTGGAGGTGGAGGCGGCGGCGGCGGCGGTGGCGGGGCGGCGGTGCGGGAGGGAAAGGTGGTGGTTATGGGGGTGGGGAAGGAGGTGGTAGTGGCTATGGAGGAGGAGGAGGAGCAAAAGGAGGGGGAGGTGGCGGTGGTGGAAGTGGTGGAGGAGGTGGTGGTGGTGGAGGAGCACATGGAGGGGGTTATGGCGGTGGAGAAGGGGCTGGTGCGGGTTCTGGTGGGGGAGCTGGTGGTCATGGTGGACTAGGAGGTGCCGGTGGCGGCCACGGTGGAGGTGATGTGTTGTATGGGGGTGGCTATGGAGGAGGTGGTGGTGAGGGAGGTGGACATGGTGGTTATGCCCCTTGAAGATTGTCCTCCTAGTCTCACTTTTCATGGAGGAATGCCTCTATGGCTTATATCCTCTTACCTAGCAATATTATTAAGCCAAAATAAAATTTGTTCGGGTAAGAAGATGTTTATTATTAATTTCAAGTCTACTAATCGATCAAAGAGCGAGAAAAAGCTGAATCATCTATGTGCTGTGGAACGTTAAGTACTTCGAAACATGTATGTTAAGGAAATCAGTCCCACAAAAGTGTAACAATTGAAGTGTACTTGTGTGTATCATGCACTCTTTTTTTCTCCATGTTTATAAGCTAGGTGTATGTCCAATATAATATATTATATTCAAAATGTGGCTCACTACAAATTTGCTCAAGTGTATCTTGACGAATTTAATGTCCATTGATGATGCATCGATGAATTTAGAAATTGTTGCATAAATTAATCTATTACTAATTAAGTGGCTTTTATTGGCTGGTGGCAACCAGCAATGGCTGGTGGTTAAACAATTAATATTTAAAAAATAATGAAGCTAGATCTAATACTCAGGGTCTTGAATATGAAAGAGATGTACATATCTAATGTAGGTATGAAAGCTACATCTAATACTGAGTTGGAGGCTATGGACGACAGCATAAGCACACTAGTGCTGGAATCGATTACTGCATTCTGAGTGCGTGAGTGAGTAATTCTGAGGACACCCACTTAATTAATAGTAAAAGCGGTTTTGGACCCCATTTCCTTTCCTATTTATGCCTAACTTCTCATTGCATTTTTCATATAACACAAATATGGGACTCAAACACATTCCCATCGCTGCGACAAAGAGAGCAGCTAGTCTTGTTTTCTTTGTTTTGTTTGGTGTTGGCATTTGTTCTGCCACTAGAGCCCTCTTCACTGCTGAAGAAAAAGTTGTCCACACTGCCTCTGTTGGCTATAGCGTTCGTGATCCTGAACCCGCCGGTTATGGAAACGGTGGCGGTGCTGGAGAAGGCGGCGGTGAAGGCTACAGAGTAGAAGATGGACATGGTGGTGTTGGTGGTGTTGGTGGCGGCAGTGGAGGTGGAGGTGGTTCCGGAGCTGGGGGTGCCGGTGGATATGGAAGTGGAGGTGGTGAAGGATATGGTGATGGTGGAGGTGGAGGCAGCGGAGGTGGTGGAGGTGGCGGTGGTGGTGTCCATGGTGCGGGAGGGAAAAGTGGTGGTTATGGAGGTGGTAGTGGCTATAGAGGAGGAGGAGCAGAAGGAGGGGGAGGTGGCGGAGGTGGAAGTGGTGGTGGTGGTACGGGGGCAGGTTCCGGTGGTGGTACACGCGGACGTTATGGAGAAGGTGGTGACCGAAGGGGTGAGGGAGTTGGGCGTGGTGTAGCTTATGCCCCTTGAAGATTGTCCTCCTAGTCTCACTTTTAATGAAGGAAATACTTCTATACCTTATATCTTCTTACCTAACAATATTATTAATACAAAATAAAGTTTGTTCGGGTAAGTAGATGTTTATTATTAATCGATCCAAGAGATCCAATAAAAGCTGAATCTATGTGCTGTGGAACGTTAGGTACTTTGTAATATATATATTAAGGAAATCAACCCCACAAAGGTGTAACAATTGAAACGTACTTAATATATTATCTGTCATGCACTCTCTTTTTTCCCCCATGTTTATAAGCTTGGTGCATGTCCAATATAATATCTTATTATTACCAAAAAAATAAATATAATATCTTATTAGTAGATTAGTAATAATTTAATCCACACAAATAACAGTGTATGTGAGACCATTTTTTTTTTTCTAAGGCTAAAGTAAAAATTTGATTTAATTTGTTAAGTTTTTTTCCTCCTTCAGCAATAATTTGATGGATAAAGGTGAGAAATAAATCCAATCCAATATTAGTTACTTCAATCAATTTTTATTATATCAGTTCTCATCTTATCCAATCCAATCTATATTAAATGTAAAGTTATCAAAAAAAATCTATATTAAATGTACAATTTAATAAATTTTCAAACCAAATATTTTTTAAAACTTGTTTTAATCTTATTTTAAAACTTTCTAGTGTATACAAATCATTAAATTATTAAATAAAGTACAAATATAAATATCACTATAAAGTTTGTGACAAATATATATTACATGTCTAAAATACAACACCAACGAAACAACGTCAAATTAATTTTTAAAAATCACATCGATTAATGAGCTAAAAATGTGTCAATGGCTAACAAATAAACCAAAAAGTCAATCAACAAAAATTGTACACGTGATTAACTTTTAAACATATTATATACAATATTGGTAATTTTAAAATATATTATATACATATTTGCAATTTTAAAACATATTAATACAATATTAGTAATTTAAAAATATTTGATATTCATATTGATCGGTTTGGTTTGAATTAGTTTTTTATTTTTTTTAATTAATCCCTACGCCAATAACCAAATTAATCCAATTGAATTTTAAAATTTCAAATCCAAGACAATTCAATTATACTATTTGATGTTTTTGGACCAAAAAAAAAGAATTATATTAGATTTGTCCAATAAAATTTACTGCATGGGTTTGAATTGATTGATTTGGTTAAATTTTTATCACTCCTAGAGCACTAGAATAATTATACATCTACTATATATATATATATATATATATATATATATGTTTAGCTAGTTGCTCAAAATTTTCGGCAAGCAAAACTATCTATGTCCAGCATGTTCGCCTATGTTAACTTATCATTTTATACATGGAGATAATAATTTGAAAAACAAAGATTCAATGTAAGTTGCATATGCATATAGATAGTATTCGAATTAATTATGTACAACATAAGTCGGTTAACTTAATTGAATTATATATACAGTTGTATACAATAATTAAATATCGACTCACACTGCACTTAGGAAAAAAAAAACATTGCGGCCAATTGGGAAGTTGAAGGTGCTTTAATGCTCAATATATATATATATATATATATATTGTAAACTAAATCAGAGATCATATATATGATACTTCTCAGGAAAAAAGATTCAGGAAAAATATTATTAATGATTTTGTTAAAACGTTAAAACACTAATAAACCTTACTATTCCAAGGATCATTATGCAAGAAATGCATTGAGATGGAGGCTATGGAGGACAGCATAAGCACACTATCGTAGAATCTATTGAGGATATAAATGTTTAATTAATCCACTTTCTAATAGCTTAAATTTTTTAAAAATTTAATTTGGTTTGTATAACATAAATATCTAATTCCGCTTGGCTAACAGTAAACGGGGTTTTGGATCCCATTCCCTTAATTTATTATTTATACCTGCACATTCTCTTTGCTTTCTTGGTACAACACAGAGGGACTCAAAAATATTCTTCCCATGGCTACTACAAAAACAGTAGCTACTCTTGTTTTCTTTGTTTTGTCGAATATTGGCTATAGCGTTCCTGATGTTCATGATCCTGAACCTGCTGGCTATGGAAGTGGTGACGATGAGGGGCACGGAGAAGATATTGGACATGGTGGCGGTGGAGGTGTTTCTGGAGCTAATGTCTTTGGAAATGAAGGCAGAAAGGAGGCGGAGGGAGTGGTGGTTATGGTAGCCGTTATTGTAGCGGTTGTAGTGTCGGTGGAGGTGCACGAGGTGGGGTTGCTTATGGATGAGGTGGTGATCAGAGAGGTGCGCGTGGTGGTTCTGCAAAAGATGGTGCCTAGTCTCACTGTTGGCGATGAATATTTACCTCTACTTGTATATTTTTACTTACAATATTATTAGACAAGTAATCATAAGTTAGAAATTCATTAATAGAGTTTATTTATCATTTCAACTTTATAATAATATAAAAGTTATAAAATAGCATATTTATTCTTTAATAATTTTTTTTATTTAATAATAAATTAGCGACATTGAATATATTTGAAGCATAAATAAACTTTATATTACACCTCAAGTGCTGGTCTTTTGTTACTTTTTTTTTTTATAAATAAAAAAGGGTTTCGATGTGAATTTTATCAGCTCAGGATTCTGTTAGTGGATAAGGTCTTCTTGCTGCTCCAGCTTTGTAACCTTTTAGGAGTTTAGAGCAGCTAGCACACACCCCTAATGGATCCCTCCACTCATGATCGCAAGCAAGACTAAGTACATCTGAGGTAATTGGGTTTGCCAAGACTTAAATCATAACTTTCACAAATGAATGGAACGGTCACTTTCTTTTCATTGCTAGCCTTTTGTTACTTGTTTATAAATAATGTCATTGATTTTTACTTTATAACAATGCATTTAAGTGATATTTGCCGTAACTATGAGAGTATTAATGTCTCTTCAAATTTTAACTCAATTTACATGTTATATCTAATGACTTCTTCATTTCAAGAATTTTACATGCCATTAGACTTTTCTTTTATTTGGTTTTTGGATAACAGTGAGGATACAAAGGTAAATTTATTAGTCCTCTTTGTTCTGAATTTTAAGGGGGGTGTTAATTGTTTTGTGCAATAAATTGAAAAACTACGGGGTACAAACGTCTTTAAGGCTAACCAAAACTTGGATTCTACCTTTTTTGTAATACCCCCTTACTCAAGCTTAGGTTTTCGAGTAAGGTGTGATTACCATATTTTTATTTTTTTAAATTTGATTTGATTAAAACCTTTTGAACAAAGACACAATAAAATCAAAGACTTTCCTTTACTCTTTGAGACCGTTTTTCAAACCACACCAAAAACAGTAATACTTTAAAATAAAATAAAGTTTACACACCCACACCACAAAGAAAAATATAGTATTTAAAAATACATAATATCATCGCCAAAATATAACAAACCAAATGCGGAAGAATAGTATACTATGCTGCGCCCTCCAGTCCGCACCCCGCCAAGCCCTACTATTCGGCTTTGGACTTACCTGTCACACAGGACAAACAACTGTGAGTGGAAAACACTCAGTAGGCAACTATATACAAATGCAAATACCATGTCATGTAGTGTATCTCTATACACATAAAATCATTATTTTTCCCTCTTTTATTTTTCAGTCGAAAACTCACTCTCATTCTGCGTTTCGTGCACAAAACACCATGTCTCTGTGGTATGAGAATGAACCACCATTCTGGGCGACCCACCACTATGTGTGGTCAGTGATTCATAAAGCGACTAAAAATAGGGTTTGACCATGCACCTCATCGTGCAATCCAATTTTCAAAAATACAAACCCACAGAGAAAAATCTTTCATTTCACATAAAACAATAAACCACTAAAATTGCTTTATGCAAATGAATGTTCATGCCACAATGCACAAGTAAAACCAAGTAACACAGTAAAACACATAATTACCAACCGTCATATTCCAACAGCCGTAATTACTGAAATGCCCCTGCTTTATTAACGACTACAAGTCGCTCAACCATACTGATGTAATTACCGATATGTCATTGGTCATGTCGGAAATTACCAAGATACCCAAGTAAATGAAAAATTATCAAAATACCCCTCAACAAGCATATGGTTAATTACCATTCTATCCTCGGTAAAACAACGGAATTAATAAATTCCATCAACATACGCATTTACGACACAATTATAAACACATATATAAATAAATACATATATGAAAATATACACACATAAATACACATTCACATACGCATATCCATATATATAAACACATATATACACACTCATATATGTATATACATTTTATATATACATATATATGCACACAAATATAATTTACATATATACATAATCACATATACACATGCACATAAATACATATATAAAATACGCACATATAAATATAAACTCACGTACATATATATATGCACAAACACATATATACACACTCATATATGTACACACATATTTTATACACATATATATGCATACGAATACTATTTATATATACACATAATTATATATATATATATATATATACATACCCCCATATATAAAATACTCACAAAATTTATATATATTAACTTAATACTCCATTTAATACGTAAAGTATTATTTTTATACATAACCCTCTACAAATTACACTTAAATATATTTAATAAATACATACATAAAATATATGTATTTTATAAAATACATTTATATTTACTATTACACAAACACATGTGTAATTAATTATATTTATGCAAATGTAAATAATAGTAATTGAAAATACTTATATGTATATTAAATAATAAATAGCAATTTAATATATATATATATATAGGTATTAAAATAATTTGAAAATTAGAAAAGACCTCAATACTCCTCCAATTCTAAATATTTTCAACTCTACCTCTCTTGTGTAAAATAACAAAAATATCCCCAATAATTTTAAAAATTCCATCTATGTCCCTACACGTCAAATGACCAAAATGTCCTTGACCTTTTTAAAATTCCATCCATATCTTTTATGCCCTCAAATATTTTCAAAATCTCATTTGTGTCCTTTACATGCAAAATGACCTAAATACCCTTGAACTTTTTGAAAATTTCTAAAATACCATTTGTATGTAAAATGACTAAAATACCTTTCTTACAAAAATTTTGACATAACTTCCTACACATGGTCGTTCCTTCCTATCCATGGCAATCCATCAAATTTCCTCCATTTCCAACAAATTAAACATGCACAACACCAAAATTCATCAACCCATTTCATCAATCCATGATTAAATCCAACAAATTCAAGATTTAGACATTAATTTCGCTAAAACCTAAATCAAAATAATTAGGGATTTAATCAACCAGCCAATACACATGGAATTAAATTCAAACCACCGTCAATTCAATGATTCCAAGCCTAAACACATCCAATTAACCAATAAACATACATAGATTTGCAATAAAATAAAAATGGGTATAGTTGCCTACCTTAAAGCCAAGCTAGTACACCTCTTTCTAAGCTTTGAAAACCTCCAAAATCAATGCCAAAAAGCTCCCAACTCAGCTGGCCACTAACCTCACTTTCTCTCTTGAATTTTCTTTCAATTTTGCAATTTTTTTCAAATTTCTCTCTCTAGAAATAACTCTTTCTCTAAAAGAAAATAAAATATGTGAAATGATAAAAAAGTCAAGAAATGATCGGCTCTCAAAAGAAAATAAAAAGCAAGAAGAAAAAAGTCGGTCACACACACAAGCCAATTTGCAATTGGCAATTTATTTTTTTAATACTAAAATATAATAAAGTAAAGATATTTATATATATATTATTTAAATAAATGAAATTATAAAGCAAAAGTGAAAGTGTCGGCCATGAATCATTTAATTCTCAATTGCCAACTCTTTTTATCAATTAAATAATTATATAATAAAATAAAATTAAAGATATTAATATGATAATGAATAGTAGAAGTCAACCATGGTCAAACCAACTAAGGACAAAATAGGTAGAAAAGTCTCTCGACTCCTCACAGAGTAGTCTCGGTCCTTAGAAAATTTTAGGGGAACTCCAAAACTGCTTGTTTCGATAAAAAGGCAAAACTGCGATTTAACCGAAAACGCTGAAAACCAACAGTTTTTTAAAAATAAAATGAGGTTATTACATTTTTATTTAGTTGCCTCTAAAATATCATAATGTATATCATGCCATTTAGCTTCTTTTCTTTCTCTTTTTTTTCTTTTTTACAACAGTTAAAATAAAGTATGAGGTTATTTGAGTTTCTATTCTTTTATACCGACTTATTATACATGCTTTATTTTATAATTTGGAACCATAATGGTTTTGGCTACGGAAATAATGGAGGTGAACATGGAGTTGGATATGGAAACTGGGGTCACAGTACTGGATATGGTGGAGGAGGTGGATATGGCAGTGGTGGTGGCAGCGAGATTGGTTCGGGAGGTGAATATGGGCAGGTTGTGGAGAGTAGTGGCTGTGTCCGTTAACAAACAATATATATATCTCACACTGATATGAATACAGTCGCTAACTTATGTTGAAAATATGGTATTTTTATTGGTTGAGAATTATATAAACTTATTATATATATAACCAATAAAAATATATTACGTCACTTTATATATATATATATATATATATATATATTAAATAGATGTATTTTATCTATACAGTAAGAAGAATTTGTAAGCGACTTATATATGTATAAACATAATGTGAGATATTAAAGGGGTTCACCAACTCCATTTAGATTTAACATGTTTAAGTCGTAAGCTTAGAATTTGTTTATTTGGCTTCTGTCTGCTTCACATCTATATGTGCATGGAAATTAACTCTTCTTGCTAATCAACTAATATTAATTAAATAATATATGGATTATATGGATCTGATTTATTATGAAACTGGAAGACATAGAGTGAGTACATCACTCACTTATTACAAAAGAAAAACTTCAATATGAAAAGCTAGCGCAATAAAGAGTTATAGATTAATTTACTCTTTCTGCCCATTAATCAGGTCCCTCTCTATCATTTTATGCATGCATATACATAATGGAGCAGGGCAGGCGAATGAGTAAATTATTAACAGTGTTGTTGATCATTATATCTTGAGAATGGTTGGTTGATGACGATGAGAATGGTAGGAATCAGGTGTGTCGGAGGAGTATTGCATAGCAAAAGGATTGCAGGCGATTCGCCAACCGCATGAGTTGTGTCCACTGCTGTTATCCATCAGTACTTGGCGCCCACCTAATTTTCTTATAAAATCAATCTCTCCCTCTTCGTTCACCACCACCATACTACATTTAATCTTTTGTGCATAAAACTCTGAGTTCTTCTTTTGGTGCCTGACATACGTACACACATATATGCATCATCTTTATTGAGTACTAATCAATCAACACATAAATAATTGGTGTAAATTAGATGTTAATTAAAATTAATGTACCTATCAAGCACGACCCATGTTGCATGAAGGCTAGCAATTTTGTCCACAACCAACGGTCGCGATGGATAACCCATTACTACTTTCTTTTCCAGCAAAACCTTGAAATTTTAACAGTAAAATTCTAAGCTTATTACATCTTAATTTGTCTATATATATCTTGAAATTTTAACAGTTAAATTCTAAGCTTATGACATCTTAATTTGTCTATATATATATATATATATATATATATATGTATGTATGTATGTATATAAACATTGATCTATGCAAAAGTCATGGTATATATACCCCATAGTTCCTGCAAAGGTCTACAACAGTTTGAAGCCTTACATACTTCACATCGTTTTTCCATTCACTTTTCTCTCTCACAAATGACAATTCTTCTAGTTCCACTGACCAAACATCAAGCCACGTCTTAATCGACACTGTAAACCAAAGCCAAGTTAGTCCTTTTCTTTAAGTGTATATGAAAAACAGTTTCCTCTGTTACTTTAAAAATTAACATTCTTGTACAATGATATGTAAATATCCTTCCTTGCCACACATGTAACACGTACGATTAATACAACTACAATATATATACTTGTTCTGAAGGCAATCGTTAAAAAAACACACTCACAAGGAATGTTTAGCCACGGCATGACGCCAAGAAGAGTGATAACACTACCCGTTGCGATTACATTCTTAAGCGCCCACTCGAGCGCCTCGCTGCTGAACTCTTTCATGGCGTCCATCACAATCACCACATGATTAGTACTACCACTACTGTTTGCCAAGCTCTGTGTCTGAACATCATCAATCGTCATATGATCATCTTCTGCCGATGTACTGTTCCGAATTAGGGAAGGCCTTCGCTTTTGTAGCAGCCTAGCTCCAATCTTGACAACCATTTTACTAATTAAGTTCCTAAAACCCCTTTGAGTTTCTCTAAATAATATAGTTGAATATAGAGAGAACTAGCCAGGATTGTAGTAGAAAAAGGGAGTTGCTGAATAACTTTTTTCAGCTTTTTATAACAAAGTGTCACTTTGTATTCAGGGGGAAATTCACTAGTATGGAATTTGATAGAACCAAGATTTTCTGCATAGTTATAGGCAATATTGACAGAAACAAGGATTTTGTTTGTCAAATTATGATGATTCCAAGCTCTGGAAAACATGCTAATAATCAAGGTAGATGATCTCCAAGTTTATTATTTTATTTTCAGAGGCTTTGTACTCTCTAAATCTTATCTAAAAAGCTATGCCTTCACATAACAAGACCCATGGCATTAAGACAGAGTAGTGAAAATCATTGCCAATATGATTTCAAATTCTAAAAATAAAATATTTAGATGAGTCCATGACTGCCTTAGAAGTTCAATTAGAAACTGCTAATTGGTAAATTTGTATAGTAAATTTATATACAAACATATGAAAAGGAAAAAAAAAACAATTATTACCTTCATGTTAGAGCATCTACAGGATGCTAAATGTAAATAGCAATGCTAAATTTTGACATTGCCACTTATTTTGGGACTCCAAAAAAAATGTTATTTCAATGTAAAAAAAAACAACATTGTCATTTAAAAAATTCATGCAAATAAAAAGTCCTTTACTATTTGAACTTACTTTTAAAAGAAAATATATATAACTAATTTCAAATTTTTATTTTTTTTAATATAATCTATTGGAGTTTTATACTATAATTTAACATTGATATTTTAAATTAGTATTGGAGATAAATATATCAATATTAAAATTTAAAAATAACAATGCTAATATAGCATTTGATGCTAGAGATGCTCTTAAAAGTCCCATGGTGCCTTTTTTTCTTTTAATCTACGTTTTGGCTGAAAATTTAAAAAGATTTGATAGTCTTGGAATGATCGATGAAGATGGCTCTTGGCTTTCAGCAAGTCGGCTGCTAGACTATATTCCAAGGGATAAGAATCCTCCTGTTACATTGCATGGAAATCACGTTGAGCAACGTGTATGAATTGAATATATTGTTAAATACATAAGCAATTCAATGTAGGCTTATTTTATATAACTATCTCATCTAGGAGCCTCAACATACCCGTACAATAGAGGGTCTCGTGTCCCATTTGCCCTTTCCATTCTATTTAACATTTCTCATACAAGTTGTAAGTGAGGGGTAACTTCGTCCTCCTATGTCAAAAGCCTGGTTTGCCCAGTTTTCTACACTGGAAATCATCCAAAGGGCTTTGCTTTGAACCTAACCTTTTAGTTTCTACCAAGATTATCTTAAAACGGAAAAAACTACCAACATTTTATTTATCAACCACAAAACTTAACATTGATCTTATTATTACAAGGTGATTCTAACCTTCTCTTTTTGTTATAAGGATCTTCACTATTGAGAAAAGCGTTAAGAATCTTGCCCCTTGAACTAGGCATACTCTTCCTAATATATCTCACAGCTTCCCTTTTCTTCGAATCTTGCAGACCTTTGTTCAATGGTTTTCTACAAGACACACGCTTCACCACCTTCAGATGATCACGCGGAATTTGATAACCAAGTTCTGAGTAATTCCACCAGAAACATCAAGTTAGTTTTGTTTACTGAAATTTAATGTCATAACATAAATCAAACCTACCAATAAGAGTCATTTACCTGGAGAGTTGAAAGAAAAGGTTTCTGGACTTTTGGATCTCGGCGGTGTTAGAGGACGGAAAACACCTTTGTCTTTATGATCTTCATTAGTTTCCTTATGACAGTTACTTTTGCCAAGCAACGGAGTATTACATTTTTCATCATTGTTGCATGTCGATTCATTAAAGGAATTCCTCGGCCCAAGTGGCGTCGAAGAATCAATTGCAGGAGTATCTTCTCCAGAAGCATTTCTAGAGTCATTGGCATCAACATTGTCTTCATGTTGTGCTGCTCCAGACCAGCACCACGAAGAAGTTCCCATCGCATTATCTCTGAATTCATTGGCTTCACAATTGTCAATATTTGTCACAACAGAGTATGGGTTACAGGTATTCTCAACATTATCTAGAACTGACTGAGGTGATGTGCTCATAGCATCTCGATCCAAGCATGGTTTTTGCGATTCCATCAAACTTGAGAACCATGGAGTGCCATGCCTTGCATAAAACAGGATATAGGCTTCCTGAGATAGCACAGATTCTTCCCAGACCCTAGTGACCTACAAAAACAAATGCATTTGATTTTCAAAGTCAATGTAATGTTTCAATGTTTAAATTTATATTTCAAAGAAAACATGAAACTCGAAGTAGAATAAGCAACCTTTAATCAATGATATGAAACAGGAAATACCAGGTACATATAGAGCAATGCCATTAAAGGATAATCAACATTCATGTAGAAAAAAATATTTGTTTATTTTCAGAAGTCATATAACCTTTACAAATGCGTGTCCATGGCTCGAGAGGGGAAGTCCAAAAGATTTATTTTTTGAAGTTTATAACTTATAAAATAAGAATCCACCCTACTTTCACAGCATACGTTAAATAAGAATCCACCCTACTTTCACAGCATAAGTAAGCTAATAATAAGTATAGAGATTTAAAGTTTATTCAGTTGATAAGATTAAACCTATACAAGACTGAGGCTTGCTTAAGTAAACTAATGCTGAGCTAATGTGTACTGAAGCTGTAAACAAATTTGAAGCTCAAAAACAGATTTGTACAAGAAACATGTATCAGATGTAAGCAAATAACTTTATTTGATCTCTATCTGGATATTATAAGTTGCATATATTACCTTTGAGTCATCAAACCGATACCATGTGTCTGGTGAGGATCGAACAATGGAAAAGTAATGCCCAGAAGTAGATGAAAACCCATCATGAACAACAACTGCATAAAGATCATACTTCAACTCCACCTATTTCACAGAGGGAAGATAAAAGACAAAAATTATTACTTCAGAACTTGGTCATACTACATTCAATATCAATTCAGAAAAGAAAATGAAAAACCAACAAGGTTGAGGTTCACCTATATCTTTTGGATTATATAATCCTTTCCTAAAACTGTTCCACTATGCATTAAACAACACTCAAAGGTGAGGGACATTCATTAGACTTTCATTGTCTCTGAATCAAAGTATGAGAAGATTGTTTGATCAAAGCTTATTATCGTACAGTTGAATTACTGTCATAATATTATATTTGCAAAGTGTCGCACTTTTCACTACAAATATTAATTTTATTGATAAAGAGGCTAGAACTCACATTATCCTGACTAGCACAGCTAGTGTATGACTGCAAGTCCAACTCCATAGGAAATTCAACATGTTTGTCAATCTTATCAACTTGAGCCCCATCAGCCTTGAATCTTTTTAAATGGAATGCAGCAACTGTTGGGGCCTGATCCACCAGAAGCTGCTTTTCCACAGACACTTCCTCCTTACAGTTCCCACATGAAAACTTTGTCTCTGAATCTTCAATCTTTTCCAGCTTGGTAAAAGATTCCAAAGCACTGGTAAGGGTGTCCATATCTTCAATTTCCAAACTCAAATCAATCAGAGGCTCATAAGTGTCAGAACGGTGACCACAGTTGCAGCACTGAAGCTGCAAGTCAATCACCCACATTGTAATCAGTGCCAAAACAAACTACGAATTTCAAGTAATTGCTAAAAATGAATACAAGCAGACAAATTTCAACTCTTACTTTACTTGTTAGACGGCCACCAAAAACCCTTTCCACAAGGTTATAATCTCTAGAAGTGTCACAGTTTTTTTCTGGCTTTGAATCTAAACAGCATCTCTCGAGTTTATCTAAGAAGCACTGCAGGAATTCATGGGCATCTTCCTGCTGGTACCTTTGAAAATAAGATGAGAAATCTGACAGTTCGATGTCAAGAATCACAATGCCATGCAAAATTTCTAAGTGAAAATCACATATCTTAAAAAACAATCACTCAATTCAGAAAGGATAATTCTTCTATCTAAAAGGAGATACTGAAATCTCCTGTACAAAAATCTACATAGTGAATATGTCATATACAACAATTAAAGATACAAAACTAATAAGTACCCTTGATCTAAAAAGAGCTACTGAAATCTCCTGTACAGAAATCTACCTAATGAATATGTCATATATGAAAATTACAAACACAAATAATACCTTTAAAAATAAACCTTCAATCAGCATAATTAGTAAACATCAGAGAAAAAGGATACGGTTCAAATTATTGACTAGTTTCAGTGGTGAAACGATACCACCAGAGGAAGCTAATGAAATCTCAATGTGTTCGCGGAGAGCACAAAGAACACAGAATCCTTCCCTGCCACCTGATAATTTCCAATTTTAGACATTAAAAAACTCAAAAATGAAAATCCTTACAGAAAAGATTAAGAAAAAAAAATCAAAAAATGGAATAACACACCAAAGAAAATTAATTAGATAAATCAATAACATAGGATCCTCTAGAAACTTACGTTCACAGGGCATGGCATGATCAGTAGAACGAATACCCTGTACGAGCGGCACAGTATGCGTAAAGCATTGCAGAACAGCGTTGATAAAGCATGTGTTACCAAGATTTGTAAGTCCTGCACCCTGCAATAATACCAAAACTTAAAAAAGTTACCCAAAAACATAGAAAATCCTGGTTTAATAAATCCATAAGAAAATATATACCACATTGTAGGGCTTGGTTTCTAGCCAGTCTGAATAAACCCTGGTTTCCGAGGAAGTAGACCACTTAGGCCACTGAGAAGACCACGATGGGGTGAAAGAAGACCACCCCTCCGTACAATGAGAACTATAATTTGATAAATTATGGCCAATAAGATTATTGGGAGAAGATGGAGGTGGTTCAACTTCTTGAGCTTCTTCGTTCCCAACCCATGAAGTTTCAGAATTATCCCCATCTACAGTCATGGTACCCGAAATTACCGAATGCTCAACCGCGTGTGGTGACTCAGGAGACCAATACTGATCAGCTAGGGTCTTCAAAGGTGGAGGTGGTGTAGAACCATTTAAATCAGAGGCCTTGGGAGACGAAGATTGGCCATCACCTAGTTCTTCATCAGCAATTAAAGAAAACCCAGGAACACAATCGTCTTTGGCATCAGAATGTGAAAGAGGCAAAGACCCATCTAGGGATTCTTCAGGAACAGGCGAGAACAAGGTAGATCCCTCAAAGTTCTTCTTCTGCAAAACAACTAAATCTAAAGGAGAATTGTCAGTTTCTTGGGCTTCTGTGAGAAGGGAATCCATGGAAGACTCAAGGATACGAAAGCCAGATAACAGAGAACAGAGAGTGGAGTCAACACATAGGAAAATTCTTTGGGCTCCTAAAACCGATAGACTTGAAATTCGAAGGTTCGGTGAGAGATGAAGATGAGAGGGAAGACGAAAAATTTTGAAGGGCTTGGAGGGTTTTGAAAGGTTTGGCGATATTTCGAAAAGGGAGGGAAAACTCTCTCCCTCCTGCGCTTTTCGCTCCATGCCAAAATTTTTGAGTTACAGAGACCCTCGGAAAACGACCCCAGATGTCTCTGACTTTTCAATCAAGAAACCTCTTATTATATGCAACAGGTTTCGTTATACAAAAGGGCTCTTACTTATGCCGACTCATACCAGGCCCAATTATTGAGGCCCAGTATTTAAGTAATCCAATCCAAATTCAATTGTTGTAGCAGCCATGCTAATCTACAAGCGTGAGGAAACTGCTCTCACACCTCCAAACCCCGACCATTTACATATCTGATATGGAGACAGAGAGTGGGACACACTAACCTAACCGCTCACAGCCAGTGACGTGCCTCCATTATCAGTCCTATATAAATTTTAAGGAACACTCCGTCTGATATATATATATATATAGATGCTTGCTGATCCTATTCATTTGCTCATTTAGTTTCAAAACACTCTTTAATTAATAATTTGAGAGTCCAAATATCTTGGCTGGTACCGCACAGGTGCTTCAGAATTTAGTTCCTTTATATTTTCAAGCTCTTAACACTCCAAGTCAAGTCACACACTATTTGAGTGTATCATCTGTTTTTTTTTAAAAAAAAAAAAACACGTTTTATATATTATATTTCTTTTATTTTCTTCGTATAATAATACAATTTTTTTTTGGTAATAATTAGTATAGTAGTACAATGCATAAACAATATATATAAATACGTATATATTTACATTTAGGACGCAACCATCAGCCGAAGATAACTTCTGATTTATAGGTTGGCTATTATTGGAATTGTAGGATATTTTTCCGTGACAAATAAAGTAAATTATTTTAAAATTCTTTCGAAAATTCTTGTTTTTGTGACAAGTTTTTAATTGTATGCTTGGTAAGAAAACAATGTAAGGTGAATAACTTTCTTCATATTGTTCGCAAATATAAACAACATGCAGGTTATCACCAATTCCCATCACAAAAGCAAGATCAAAAAAATAAGATTATTTTCCAATTATATATACTTCTTTACTCTTTGAATTTAAAAATGCGAGTCATTTCACTCCATATTGCAGACTGAAAGTGAAAACAACACCCAGAGTTTAAAAAAAAAAAGTTATCCAACAAAAACCCACTTGATTCATTGCAATCCCACACTCGGGGTTGGCTTGCTGATAAAATTTCTCATAAAAATCAGTAACACATACAATCAAAATCTCATAATATTACCTCTATAAAATATAAACACCAGCCAGTACCAATGCCTGGAAAGTTCTTTTTTAAAGTACTATTTTTTTTCTTTTAAAAGAATTTATATAATGAACTCTTCTTTACAAATTCACTACAAAAGCTATTGGCTGGCACTGTAACAAATGGAACACAAAAGAGCATTATATCAAAATCAGAGGATTCTGTCCTGAAGATCAGTAATCAAAGTGGACGCCAAGGAGGAAAGCTTCTTCCCAGTCTCCCCTGCAATGTTTTTGAGGGAAGATATGTCCTGTTGTGCCTGGTAATGCAACATAAGTCTCTGAGATTATACCGAAACTAATGCAATGAACTTGAAATCATAAACTATCTGCGACACGGAAACATTAATTTCCAAAAGAATTTCTAACTAGTCAGCAACGCTTACCTGAAAAGAAAGTCGGTTGATGAGTTCACTAGCAGTAACATCAATAGCTGAGTCTGCGCTTTGACCAAAAAGATCAGCACTAGAGATGGCAGTTGAACTCTGGGAATAAAAACAATTAGTGTGCCATCGACAACCAGCCTCAATTTACATATATATCAGGAACAATTTTTTTAAGATGAATATATTCAAATCAATCTAGCTTAAAGCAATTATGCCCTATCATTAAGACAATTCTTTCTGTTATCCTAAACTAAATTGCTTACTTTCTTAAAGTAGATTCTTCATACACCACGTATTACAAGTAATGTCCATAACAATTCATTTCCTTCAAACTAGTAAGGGTGTTGTCATGATTTAAGAGTTCCTATATAGTGTGTATTGTGTACATAAAAGAAAAGATTTAATTAAAATCATTCCTTCAAGGAGGAGAATCCAAGTTTGTTGGATAGTTTAAGCAGCAGTTTGATGCCACTACTATATCATCATTGGTACAAGAAATTAATTGCATGTCACTAAAGTTGCATAGCAGAGTTACTCTATCATTTTGTAAGATGTCAGGAATGATACGATTTCATCTAAAAAATATATATTAAGATACATACAGAAAACTTCTGCAAAGATGCATGAGCCTCAACATCAGCAGATTTGCTCTGGTCCCCAAAATATTGAGCAGATGAAATCGATTTTGCATTTGTGAACTTCTTTCTTGCTTCATCAGTTTCCTGAATCTGATTAAAAAACAAAACAAACACAAGTATAAAGGGACTAAGATACATAAGATCATATACAGACAACATGGGTGGAACGCCAGATGTTTACTTAAAATAACGCATCACATCCAAACCAGTCGCTGCATTTTCCAAACATGGTATATCCACCAGATTCCATGTATTGCTTTGATTAGTTATTCAGCATATAGAATGAACCATAAAGTCATTCATATTGTTATCTTCTTTTTTCTATTTTTTACTGTTTGTAAAAGTTGACCAAATAAGTAATATTATCGAACATTTTTCCATTCCAACAAATATGTTCATGTAGAATTTGTATAATTCTCATTCTAATGTTGATGATTAAGAAAACAGAATACAATAAATTTAAGATGAAACAATAGTACCTAAACATGTCATCGGGCACAAGTTTAACAAATTATAGAACAATCCACAATCCATTACATAAGTTATAGTGACACAGTGTTGTTCGATAACAGGCATCCAAGCTTTCATATCTTACCTGTACTTTAGAGGAATGTGAACTACCTTTCTTCGGGAAACCACTGTCCATACCAAAATCTGCAAAGAAGCTTGATGACTTTGGTGGAGATACATGGCTGAGCACATGAGAGCCACCAGAATTCATCTCAGCAGATGGCACATTATCTACATACTCAAAACGAGATGCAAATGACGAGCCTGCTGTTGGGGTGTTGTTACTCGATGAGGAAACTGGAATAACTGGTTCCTCTGGTTTCTGATCATATAGACTTTCACTTGTCTGCATTGGAAATGGTAATCTCATTCAGAAAAGGCTGTAAAACTAAAATTGGATAGTCAAGTAGCACAGATACACCAACATGTTTTCTTAATATGCTTCTTCCAATAAACATAATGTTCAAGGTAAAAATTTAGCCTACCTTGGTCGTGAGTTTTCTGGCACCAAGCCCTCCTGTCTTCCCAATTTTCTTTGCACCAAGAGGCTTCTTCACAGAAGTGGTAAAGACTGTATGAGAAGCTTTTGGTGAAGCAGAGATTTCAGGTGCTTCTTGCCTTCCTATAGAATTCTCTTTTGGAGCTTCACTGGTCTTGACATCAGGAAGCCCATTAGATGCTTGTCCCAACTGAGATGCACCAGGTGATGATGGCAAGCCCACTTCTTCTGCCATACTTTTAGCAACTTCTTTTGAAAGTAACTGTCGATATAAATCAGCAGCTCTTGATGTATACTTAGCTTCAATTTTGCCTCCATCAGTCCATCCATGCTGCTTAAAGAAAACTTGTGCACGGTTGTTTCCACCAAAGCTCATCATTCTCAACTGTTCTGGACTCCATGAGTCTAAATTTGTTGACCTATGAACAAATAAACACATGATAAGATAGTGTTGTAGCTATTGTTGCTATGTCATATAGCACACATTGCTTTAAAAGTTTAAACTAGAAATATGTTAATGTGAACTTTGCTAGAAAAAAATTTAGTAAATAGACCAAACAAGCCTTTTAATTCCAAGATCAGGCTTCTATAAACCTCTTACCATGAATTCCAATTTCATCTGATCCATTCAATATGTTAATTGACTCTCATGCAAGTCAAATTAGGATCACCATAGGAGATTGTATCAATACCCCTTTCACCAATTGTTTGGTTATATTTTCTATCCCTGTGATGCAATATTTTATGAAAGCTTTGGCAGTTTTAAATGACAAATGTTTGGCAAGTTGTGCAGCTAGGAAGACAGCAAACAACAAAGTAAACAAACAATAAATACAAAAACCAAAGTACTGATAACCCAAAGAACTAAATATTTTCAGAAGATGAAACTAGACAATAAATTATGTGTAAGTTATGAACAAAAACCAGGGGAGAAAGAGAGACAGAAACAGGAGAATGGAAAAAAAAAAAACTTTCAGCAAATTAAATTGTACTTATAATACACTTGGAGCTCTATCATTTAAAAAAAAAAAAAAAAAAGGTCTAATCATTTCAAAAACATACACCACGAAACCCCAGTTTAGGGGGTGAGAGAAGTATATATATCAATTCTGGGAGTAGATTATAAAATATCTAACGTAACTAGAAAGATATATAAAGTATCTAACATACCTAGAACGACAACATATAGCAATAGCTCCGCACGGTGACTGAGTGCAGCGCTAAATGACAATTAGGTTTATGTAATAAATAATTATTTTTATTGAAGAATTGATTTATAAGAAGAAACCTGCTATCTCTGTGAGCTTCTAAAGTATATGTGAAACATTTTTGCTCTATGCGTGTCTCACTAAACTCATCCCACATCAATATAAAGCATAAAAAGTTGCATTCCAGTTCACCTCACAATTTAAAAGTGCCTAAAGTGCCTGAGCATGCTTTTAATTACCCCAATCCAACAAGAAAAAAGGAGACTTCAATATCAAATAGCATTCTTTACTCAACTATGTCCATATGTTAAAACAGCGTGGATGATCCAAATCCAAAACTATACCAGTCCAGCTATGGATAAACAAAAAAGGAGACTTAAAAGGTCAAATAGCATTCTTTCTCATACATGTTGATATGTTAAGATGGGTGTGGATGATCCAAATCCAAAACTACACCAGATTCTTACTATAGTAAAACAGAATGCAAAACCAAATCCATTTTCAACAACACTCTTACTCGCATGTTGAACTATACCTAGGTACATATACAAACATGGTGCATAGCATTCTTTACTCAAACATGTCAATATGTTAAAATGGGTGTTGACTCCAAAAACTACACCAAATTACTATAGTAAAACACAATTCAAACTAAAAATCCAATTTTCAACAATATTATTAGTTTCATGTTAAACTATTCCTAGACACGTATGCAAACGTGGTACATTATCCCATAAAAGTATTGAGTTTCTCGTAAAGCTCCTACTATAATAAGAACAGGAAAAAAGCGTTCTTTTATATACATAGGGATCAAAAGAAAGAAGAGAAAAGAAAAAAAAGGGGGAAGGGGAAGCACATGTGAGCAAATGTAAAGGATCAAACTACATAACTCAAAGTAAGGTTAGCAACCTAATCAAGGGCCAAAACAGCTACTTGAAAACATACTAAAAAAATGAACACAGCTGAACATACAAACGTACTAACAATCCCAAATTCCGAAAAAAATTTACCTAACGAAGCTGATATGCACACCGAGACTGCGATGAGCAGCCGAGCAATCGATGCAGAGGAATATCCCGTATGTAACCGATGCCCAAGTAGGATTCTTTGCGTTACAATCAAAACACATCTGGAACCACAAGGCAAACGAAAAAGCTCTAAAATTCAAGATCTAAGCTTGGAATTGCCAGATCTGAACCAGATCTCACAAACCCAAATCAAATTTAACACTAAAATAATAAACCCATAAAGAAAAAAACACAAAAATGTAGGAAGAAATGACTCTTTAAAAGAAAAACATAGATAAAATAGCAAGACACACCTTGTTTTCCGACTTTGCTTTCAGTTTTTTGAAAACAACGTTCTTATCTGTAAAACTATCGGACGCCATGATAAAGGGAGAAATTTGAAATTTGGTTTTGGTTCGAATTTATAGAAAGGCAGAGAGAATCCGAAGAGGTGTGATCAAACACCTCCTCAGGAGAAAAATTAGAGAAGCAGATGAAAACCGCAAATTGATTTTTGGTGCCGGATTTGGTTTCCTTTTTTTAAACGAAGGCTTTTATTAGTGGCTGAAGGAGCAGCCGAAATGACTAAAATATCCTCAACAAGTAAGAGAAATTCCAGCTGCCGTGTTTGGTGTAGCAGTCGGTGATTTGTTGCTGTCTAAAGCAAAATATAATAAAACCATTTTATTTTTATGTTTTTGTATTAAATCTTTTATTATTGGTAATAAAATTTGTAAAAAAAAAACATATTTTATGTGTGTTTCTGGTGGACAGTGGCGGTTATGACTGAGGACCAACCGTTAACGGCTGGGTTAAGGTTTTAGTGGTAGGAGCTGAAACCAAACCAGAACCAGTTGCTCATTTTCTTCAACCTTAATTTACTCTCCTTTTTATTCTTTTTAGGCACTAATTTTTTCCAACCAACGTGAGGTTTAGAAAATTGACTTCTTTTCTTTTATTATCATATATATAAATATATATATATTTATATATTTTTTTTTGGTGAATATTATCATATATATTAGATATAGAAAAACATACAGCATGTATTTTTATATCGTGGCCCCCACAAATTGGATATAACTAAATCCTATTGGATGACCCAGATTTAGTTAAAAGAGACGGAAAAAAAAGAAAAAGCTATGTGTAAAAACTATTTTGCATTTTTTTATTTTTTACATCTTCATCACTAATTTAGCTTCGTCTAGAATTTTTTTTTTGTTGTTGTTCATAATTTCTCAAAATTAATTTGTGTCCTTTTTAATGAAGTGAAAAAATGGTTTAATTTTTTTAACCAAAAAAAGAAAAAGAAAAAATGGTTTAATTTTTATAATAATAATAAAAGAGGATATAAGTCGCATATGGTTCCAAAATTAGTTTATGTAGACCTTGGGCTTGGGCTTGCGTTTCAATTCCACATCTTAAACTTTATTTTGTATATCCTAAACGGAGGTAGTTCTGTATACACCACATCCTCTTTTGATCTTTATACACCATTCGAACAAACTACATTCCCAGCTTTCCATCGTGACAAGCCAGATTCACTGAAGCCCAACCAACAATAAATTTGGAAGGCCTAATTCACAAAAATTGTCAAAGTAAAGCATGGATGAACAGAGACCTATGACTAAGGAATTAAAACCCATCATTACCCATTTGATCAGACTGGTAATAAATTTCAATCACCGTAAATTAGGTTTCATTAATTACTTCCCCAATAATTCAAAGTCTTGGAAATAATGTCAAATATCTAATAAAGGCATCCTTTTGACGATTTGAGATGGAATATAATTCTATGAAATTAGCTCTCTTTGTAATACGTTAAATACATAGTTCGGGCCTGTTTTCCACTAATGGTTTTTGGTAATAGGGGTTAGTTAATGCAAAATGTTATATGATTAAGGAGTACAATCATGACAATAAAAAGACAAATGCTTACCATTTAGGATGAGATGAAATTGGTTCTACCATTTGGGCTTGAGAAGTGAAGTATTATTTATTATTGTCTCGTTTGTTTGTGTTTATTCTATTGTTTTATTTTATTTTATTTTATTATTATTATTATCTTGGGTGTCCAATTTGTTATCTTGTCTCATTAAGTATGGATTTGAACATAGATCAATATTTTCTCAATATTTTTCTCATTTTCAGTGTGCAATTAATTTGTAGTTTTCTATTATTCATAAGTAGCATTTTTAGTCTCTAATTTCTAGGTGGTGGTCAAGGCTACAATTCCTACACATATATATATTATAATAATTTTTGTTGGACCAACTCAGGTGTTTTTATTCTATGTAGATAATGACATTAATACATTGCTTTGAAGCTATATACATTATTTTAAGGAAATGAAAATACAATAATAATATACATTACATAGGAAGTATAGCTAAGAGAAACAATATTCAATTTACAATTAAATAACAATATTCATATATAATTACCGAAAAAAAAAACTATTCATATATTCATTAACAATATTCAATATTCATATATTTGGTTTATAGACTTTAATTAACAATATTCATTATTTTATTTTTTAAAATTCACAGCTTGAGAAGCACTGAGTTGTAAAGGAAACAAAGTTGCATTGTGTAGTTTGCAAACTGATAAAAAAACAGAGAGAGCGAGAGAAAAGAGGGAGAGAATAAATGAAGCCAAGGGAAAGTTCAAAAAGCAAGGATAACACTAAACTTATTAACAACTTTTTGTCTTAAACAGGACAATTGTGGGTGAAATATCCAATTAATTAAATCCAAAAATACCAAAAACAAAATCCACAAAAATAATGAATTCGATTACACCTTCTAGTCACACACACTCAAACTTATGAAATGCTTATATATATACATATGTGTATTTTTATTTTTTATTATTTTTTGGTCTATGGAGCAGGTTCCCATGTGAAAGCACCATCATGGGGCAAGAAATTGAAACCAATATCTTTTTCCATTTATTTGATGGGGTCCATATAATAAAACTTTACACACACAATAAATAAGTTAAATTAAAGTGCAATCAATCATCTTAATCCGCCAATTAAATTCACCAAGTCCCCCACTTCTTTCTCTGGCCTTTTTTTAAAAAAAATTAATATATTCGTAAAAATATTTTGATAACTTTAGCAACTTAAAAGCTAAAGATTATAGGGTAGGTAGGTTTTAAAATAGGTGCATAATTCAATGCCTTATGTGTTATTTTCTTCAAGCCAAAAAAAAACTATTAAAAAAGCCCACCATTCCCTCTTAATCTGAATTGGTCCAGACACAACCTGTTGACAGGTACTTAACCAAACAGTCCCTTAGGAAGTGGATTGTCCTATTTTAGGGCAAGTAAGTCTCTCCAATATGAGGACCAAGCCTGTACGTCCTCCATGAAGCTTACCATAAGCAGTGAAAGTGAACCCTTCTTTGACCCTCATATAAATGTGAGGTTACTAAAGAGTAGTACTTTTTTGTCCTCTGACTCTGAATAAGCTATTCATTCATGCTATGATGGGAGGGACTCGTAAAGAGCCTTCTATAGCCACGTTTATATTGCAGGCCAAGAAGATAGCCTCATCCACATGAATTCAATCAGTGAGAGTCGAGGCTGTACATGTCTCTGTCAACTTGGTTGGACATTTTTTAGATGTTAAAAAAAAAAAATTATAGAATTAAAGAATTAAGCTAAGACTGATAGATATATACAGCGCAATCAAAATAATAATTTCCTACTTAATCAAAAAAAAAAAAATTTGGCTAATAAGAAATGTTCCCATGGCCATGACTCCAGAGCTGAGTCAAGGTAAAAACGACGCGTCGAGGCCGAGTGAGAGACTGAGAGTGAGGCTGTGTGGATCACGTGCTTTCTTTTCCTTGTTCGCATGCGACAAGTCAGGCCTTAAACGAACAAGCATGATTGTCGTTGATATCTGCTCCACATGCTTCGCTTTCGACTTTAAAGGGCTATTATTTCTCATAAATAATCTCTCAAAAAAAGTATGAAAAAAAAAAAAAACCCTTATATACAAGTGTTGTATATCTTTCAACATTTCACGTTTTCATTGTAAATATTCATAAGTTTATAGCACGTCGTTGTTTTAGTTATGCAATTCCACATTTGCATGCATGACTTTGAATTCCAAAGGATCTATGATATGATGTTTTGCTACTGGAATATTTAGCAATCACATATTCATAAAAAAACACACACACACACACGCACATTTAGCAATCACACGGTCCTCCTGCCACACCCTGATTCTGTTCCCATTCCACCACTTGTTGACCAACCCGTTTTCTCATGTACTTTTCACAATTAAAAACCAATCGTGAACTTCTTCATATCCATTCAACCACTATCTTAATTATATTTGTTTATTTAATAATATTAGTACGTAGAAATTATATAGTATACTGTATATGTACATTATTAGTACTCAATGGGTTTGGATAAATAGGTAAAGTTTAGGATTTAGACTTAGGTTTTGTGAATGTTCGAAGTAAATCAATAACCATTTATATGATCTGAAGAAATTATTGACGCAGCTATTACACCATTTGGATTTGGATTTGGATTTTGTTTTTTTTTATTAGAAGTCATTTTCATTTGTATTTGTATAATAGTACACAATCTGATTATCAATGTATGGTCGGTTGTCCTTCGATTACTAAAACATGGAAAATATGGTACATATATTCCTCTATAATACCCCCACAAACTAAAGATAAGAGTAATTTGGAATCTTCCATCAAAATTTATACTTTCCAATTATGTCAACCCATCACCCAAATTTTTTTATAATATAATTAAATAATTTTTACTTTTTGAACTCTTTTAAAAAATAAACTTTCATGCTCGGCAATTGTATTTTTTTTTTAAAAAAACGAATTTCAAAATAATCACACACACAGAAAGTCAGATCATCTATTCATTCATGCATATATAGGTTCCATTTTAGGGTCAATTTCGTGAATGTCTAGAATACAATTATTTTTAGTCACCAGAAAAAAAAATGAGAATTATTTTAATTTTTGAGCCTGTCCATTTCTCTTCTCAATCACACATAGTTTACATACCGATTCCAATAGAGCAACTATGTCTTTTTTTTAATAAAATTAAAAAAATTGGCATACTATTTGTAAGCTTAATTATTTTTGTAATATATTTAAGATATTTCTCTAAAAGAATAAATTAAAGGTATTAAGTTATTGAATCAATTTGCTACTTAAAAAAATTATTAAATCTACTTGCTAATTACATGAACTCTACGACAGAATTACGTCAATTGAAAAAGAAACAAATATTAAAAGTTCTATTTTTATGTGATTATTATTATTATTTTTTTTGGATATACCATACACGGCGGCTAAAGAAACAGCGAGGAAGACAGCGAAAGGTAAACGTGGACGCGTGGCAAAGGCGACTGGACGACAAAGAGTGGAGTGTGCATGAATCACGTGGCGCTGCCGCCCCACCTATTATAAAAGAAAATAATAATAATTAAATACTTACTTTAAATCACAAAATTAATAAAACCACGACATGACTGCCCAACTTGCTTATATTTAATTTCACGTGTGTTTCGTGCTTTGCTTTCGTTTTTATTACTATTTTATTTGAAAGCCAAAAGCCCAATGATTCATGAATGGCAATTTGGTACTTTTGCTGAGCGCACACCCCTTCACTTGGAGTTTCAATGAATTGCTTCCTAATCATTGTGGGGCCCCCGATGTTACCTCTCGATGCGTGCCCTCTGGTCAATTTGCTCATCCACTACCGCACACGTACCGATTGGTCGATCCAGATTTTGAGACCTCCGACGTGGACTCTGAATTTTAAGGAACCGTAGAAACGACAGTATTCCATTGGTTAATACACTCTTTTCAATTTACGTTCCACAAAAAATAAATTTATTCATCTCTTTTTTCTTTTTCTTTTTTTGGTTTATTAATCATTGTACAAGATATTAATATATTTTGTTTTTTTTATAATTACTTTTATGAATTAATGTCTTAATAACTACAACAAATATACCAAACACGTTGTAAGGAACTAAATGCATACGATTAAAAATGTGTTTGCGGTCGAATTAGCAAACACAGAGAAAGCATTATTGTCTCATAGTTCAGAAGCGGAAGTCATGTTTGGATAGAAAGAAAATATCTGATAATGCCTCTTACAAATCTAATGGACTGCCAAGCATATGTGTGTGTATATTATAAAGAATTACATAACTTCATTAGTTGCCAACTCTTCATAACCATTAATTGTTTGTAGAAGTGCCTGTATTAGGGAATGTGTATAATATTTTGCTTATATAATAAGAAAGAATTTTGAAGGAAATTACTGTAATATATCCGTGACCAAACAACTCTCTCTCTCTCTGTCTCTTTCTTTTTTCTTTGCTACGTCATGGTAGGTGACATGGGGAATACTATAATCGGTTAAGTGAATCGACCCGTTTTTCAGTCAAATCAAAATCATAATATTTATTAAAAAATTAGAAATTGTGTAAGCATTCGTGAAACTCATTAGAGATCATTATCCCTGCTGTATTAACCACATGGAAAGCATGACACTAAATTAATAGTTAGTGACAAGTGATAACTAAACTGTATATTTGCCCACCGACCCTACTTTAAATTATATTTATTTCTTAATCATTTTCATGTTTGAGATTATGATAATTAAGGTCTATAGGGAAGTCTAGGAAATACTGTATCAATACGCACTTATCAACAAATTGCCATAACACAATTTTTGACCCTTTTTTTCCTTAAAAAACAAAAGGACTTTATATATATATACATATATATATATATATATAGTAAAGGCAAATTGATGGACGAGATTAACTCCATGATCAATTTCTCTGAAAATATATTAATTATAACCTGAAATGTTGCGTGCATGCATGACAAATATTAATTTATATATACTTTTTTGATTTAGTACTTAAATGTGTCCTAGTCTATGTGTATTTAGATCAATTTCTCTGAAAATATATTAATTATAACTTGAAACGTTGCGTGCATGCATGACAAATATTAATTTATATATACTTTTTGATTTAATACTTAAATGTGTCCGAGTTAGTCTATATGTATTTAGATCAATTTCTCTGAAAATATATTAATTATAACCTGAAACGTTGCGTGCATGCATGACAAATATTAATTTATATATACTTTTTTGATTTAGTATTTAAATGTGTTTGAGTTAGTCTATGTGTATTTAGATTAGTAATCTAAAAGCCACCACCTAAGCATTTAGACATGGGATATTTAGAAGACATCTCGTATTGGAGTAAGGTTTAGCAAAAGGCAATCAATATTGTATTGACCGCCTAATTTGTGCCTAAACTCCAAATGACACAAGTGTTTTTGTTAAATGTTTTTTAAAAAATTAATTTTTTGCAAAAAATTAAAATAAATAATTCATAATAAATTATAAAATATAAAAATAGTATTAACAAATGAAAAAAATTAAGATGATTTTTTCCTTTTAAAAAAAATATAATATAATATATAATAAAGAGTTAAATAAAATTTGGTTAGAAATACTTAAATTATATACTAATTTGATATTATTAAATAATTATAGACTCGTAGTATATATAATTTGAAACTAATTTTTTATTAGAAATTTGAAAATTATAAAGTTTTCATGAATATATATGATTATGTACTTGCTAATTTATGTTAATTGCATCTATATATATATTTGATGATATAGACTTATATAGATTTTGACATTCAAAATATAAATTATTTTATTTATTTAGTAGTCTTATAATAATTAAAATAATATATACTAGCGAAACACTTTTTGAAGCTTAAGTTTCGCCTAATCTCACCTAGACTCATCAAATTTGAGGCTTCACCTTGCCACCTTACGCCTTTTAAAACACTGATTTCGATTAATTTTTTCTCCGATTAAAGATAGGATATTTACATGGAGGCTAAAAAAGTTTAAGAAATTTATAAACAAAAAAAAATGATATAATTGTTTTTATAATTTTAGCATACACAGATATGTATGCAATGTATACTATGAGGTATGAAGTGAAAAAGGTCAATTTCTTTGCAATTTTGTAAATGACACATGGAATTGTAGAGTCCAAATATGATCGGTCAAACAAAATTAAACATGCAAACTAATGGCCTCTTTAATAATATAATTATTTTTATTTTTACTCTTTTTTAAGTTATATGTAATTTGGTTAATAATATAATTATTTTTATTTTTACTATTTTTTTAAGTTATATGTAATTTGGTTAATTTAGAGGTCGGTTAAAATTTATTAAATATTAATTAGATTAAAAATATAAAAAAATAGAAATACAAAATCGAAAATAAAAACACTTTTAAAATATTTTTATTTTTCTATTTTTACTTAATTAAGTAGTATAACTAATATTTAATAAAATTCAATCAATTTTTAAATTAACCAAATTATATATAATTTAAAAAAATTAAAAATAAAAATAAAAAATAATTATATTATCAAATGCAATTTAAATTGAATTAATTTGCATCCATAATACTACTCCACCTCCAACCCATGCATGTGCCCACGTGCTTTCGAACAAGTCAAGACAACTAGAGTTGTCACCCTTTTTTTATTTTCTTTTTCAAGGTTTAATTAAGTCGTTTGGAGTTGAATTACTCGTTATGCCTATGTGTCTATGACTACTTAGACATATTATATTAGGATATAGGTTAGTAGCATCTATCTGTTAAGTGGAACACGTAATCTATATGGTAAAAATGCCTTCTTTTAATAATTATAATTGTAATAATATAAAGGATAATTTCATCAATTAATAACTTTAAGTTTGGTATGAAATTTTCAAATTTAAAGCGTGAACATATTAATTAAACAATTTTATGCATATGCATGATCTTTTCATATTTAGACTTGATTAGTATATACATAAATCACTTTTTAAATCTATTTTTGTCCAATCAATGAATTTTTTTTTTTGTTTTTTTAGACTTGATTAGTATATACATGAATCACTTTTAAATTTTATTTTTGTCCAAACAATGAATTTGTTTTGTTTTGTTTTTTTTAGACTTGATTAGTATATGCATGAATCATTTTTAAAATTTATTTTTGTCCAATCGATAAATTAGTTTTTTTTTTTTTAACGGGCAACCAATAAATTGGCTGACCTCTATATAGGTTTTTTTATTTATTTCTTATTTTGATAAAAGACCTCTACATAAGTTGACAGACACAAATTGCTACCTTTATATATGAGGACACATGTTTCAATTATTCCCACCCAACTTGTAAACATCTTTGCATATATATGCCCCCACGTCTTTGGTCCCAAAATAAAATTACAAAAATTGATTGAAATAGACAAGACAATTAATTTTCACACTAATATATATATATTTTTTCATTTAAGAAAGATTAAACAGCGACAAAATGAAAATAAATTCTTTCAGCCTGAAAAAATATCTTTTATAATTTTTGTCTTTCTCTAAAGCAATTCCGCATTTTCAATCTCCTCCCGAAACGCCGACACATAGACCCTTTGTTTTTAATTATTTTTTTTTATGAAAAAAAAAATACAGAAATTCCCGTAATGTTTAATATCATATCCCTGTGATGGGTGAATGGACATTCTACAATTATGGTTCCTTTTGGTGTGATCTCTATTTCAAAAAAAAAAAAAAAATCATCAAAGGTGCCCTAAAGTTTTTTACACATACATTAGATTTATCAAGGTAATTTTATTAAGAGAAAAAAAAAACATGTATTAGATTAAATTGATAATATAGAAAGAGAGAGTGTAGAAGTAATATATAGGCATGCAGAAGAATGAATGTGGAATCCTACAAAGTGTTAGAAAAAAATGATTAAGAATCATTACCCAAAAGAAGTTGATGAAGGAATTGAGTCAACTAGCAAAGAAATGGGTTTGATAAATTTAATTTGGACCAATTTTCTTTAGAAAAGTGCTCTAATCACTCGGAGGCTGGGTTGCTTTTGTCAAAAGAGGTTGCTTTAATAATTGCTCTCACTCTCTTTTTATTATATAGTTTGTGAATTTGAATACGATGGGAATTGCAATTATTTATTCATGCTCTAATTGCTTTGGATACACTTTATTTTCCCTTCAAGTTTGCAATCTTATATTAAACTCCCCATTTATATTTGATGCCCTTATTCGCGGTTGTCGTTTTCAATAACCAACGAAATTGCCAACCAATAACTTTTCTTTTTTCTTTTGGTTAATAAACTAATAACTTCTCAATTCTATATAGCTGATGTGAATAATATTATATTCTCATCTAATCTACTATTGGAAATTGGAATACCCTTTGTATTTTAATTCGCTTCTACTTCAAATTTTTGTATTTTTAATATTAACCACACGGAAATTTAGGAATTGTCAAGTGAAACACAGAGTACTTTTTTTATTTACAATGGTACTAAAATAAACATGGTACAAGTTTTGTCCCTATAAATTAGCTTAAGTTGCTCTGCCTTACCACATAATTAAACTCGTATATCATTCCAAAAAAAATATGAAGAACTGGTCCTTATTTTTTGAAAGTTTGATTATTATTATTATTTAAAAACAAAATGAAAAGATTGGACGTAAATCTTAGTTGAAAGTTTGAATTGAAATTTTTATAATTTTCTCTTAAAACTTCACAAAGACAGACAAAAAGAAGATTGGAAAAAAATAATGATAAGAGAATTGGGATCACCTATATAATTTTCCCTGTCATTTTAATAAATGAGTCTCCTATATATATATATATAAATAAAATAAAATAAAAATAAGCAAAGAGAAAACAGAATAATTATCTATTAAAAGGGTTGAGAAGTTATAAAAATAAAAGAAATAAAAAATAAATAAAACAACTGCATGTTTAAGGATTGAAAAATTTTAAACGAAATGACACTTATTAATTAAAGGGACAGAGAATAGGATATTTGATATAGAAAAAGGAAATAATTAATTTGGATTTTTACATTTAAGAGTTTTGTGAAATAAGGAATAATTTAGTAGATATTAAAATTTTCAATAACAAAGAAATCATGGACAACTATGGAAGCGTAGAGGGGTTTGGTTACAAAAACAAAATAAAATAAAATAGAAAAAGGGGGCAATAATAGAAAAAGGAAAAAAGTGGTGGTGGTGGTTTTTCACATGGGAAAGTGGTATACACACGTGCCAAACAAATATTTGATTTTATTAGTAAAATCGATAACATATTAAAACGTTGTTTTCAAGACACGCTTCAAGCAAAACGTGCCTCAATAATTATTTTTTTTTTAAAAATTAAATTATGGGGTGGGGAGGGGGGGGGAAGTTTATATTACTTTGTACGCGAAACGGACAAAGAGGGGCGACCCAATCAAGGGCCAGGATTGAATCTCGTGACGGACGCCAACGCGTCCCTGGCCTTTACTTTTTGTTTCTTATTGTGTCTTTATCTGATATTATTTTATTATCATAAACAAAAACAAAAAAAAATTAATAAAAAAATAAAAAAAGTATCCATCAAGTGGAAAAAAAGAAAAGAGAGAGCTTAAAAATCCGCGCTAAAAGCGATTAGTCAGAAAGCCTCGCCGAGTTTTTGAGAAAATTTTGGTGCTGCCGCGTGTGGCGGCTCTTTCATGGAAGCCTGTAGGATAAGAACATAAGGTTCATTTCTTTGGGGGTGAATTGGCGGCTTTGATTGCGTCACCGGCTGTTTTCTGCTTTTTCGTTGATTCTACAATTTGATTGGTCACAGGCCGGTACAACAGTTGCGTTACGGCCCCCTGATCTAGACTAATTCTTCTTCCAGATTCCACCCCCCATGTTTTTTTTTATTATTATAATGATTTTTATGAATTTTTATAAATTTGTGTTTAAACATTTTTAAAAATTTTTTTTTATAAATAAAATGGTTCGCTTACTCAATTTTAATATATTTTATGATATAAGCAGCATTAGTTATGGTAGGTACTTAAAATCTTGAAGCCTTACTTAACCTTGTCATTAATTTTGCTAGATTTTTTTATCACTTTCTTTATCAATTAATGATTTCTTAAGCACATTAACACACGCAATGAACCTTAATGAGCTATAAAATTTATTAGTTTAAAATGCTTAATGTGGTGCAACATTCAAAATACAGGAAAAAAGAAAACTACCGAGTACCAACCCTCATTAAATAAGGAAGCACATATATTTCTTTTATGAGAACATATCACATGCCACATTTATTGTTTCTTATTAAAATTTAATACATATTTACTATTTGATGTATACAAAAAAATTAAATTAATATTAAGTATATATTTAATTTTAACTACAGGCATAGAATAAGATGGGTGAACTGATTATTTCAACAAAAAAAACAGAAATTGTTAGTTATGATTGTTTTTAACTACTTATTTTGTTCCAAAACATATATATTCCATGAAAGTATGTGTCAGCAAGTTAAATGACTTATTTATACAAAATTAATTGCACTATAAAGGATAATTACATAAGATTAGATAAATTTAGTAAGCTCAAATTAATGAGTATCTAGCTTAAGGATGATAAATTAGGTTTTGCTGGGTGAAGATCATAAATTAGATTTGGTATGGCTGTATGCCAAGTATTAGATGTGTATTCCAACTAAAGCATAATTGTAAATGGGGAATCTCCAGTATCATTTATAGAGTCATAGAATTTAAAGAATACATTTATGCTTTTACATTTTAAAGTATATTCGCTAATACTTTGTTTATATGGTACAATTTTCCAATCATTCTGTAACCTATAAAATGGTTTCTTGATATTTTTATGAACAAAGATACTCAAACCTTGAACGCTCACCATATTACGGTGGAAGACATGGGTGATATATGTTTTTTTTTTAAAAAAGAAAAAGAAGAAGAACAAGAAAGGACGTAATATATAATTGATCTGGTGGGAACGTGTCACTCTGATTAATAAATTTAAGATTATGGTTTGCATGTTTTGTCTTAACTCTTAATAACGAAATTAATATAATTGAGCGCGTAAAAGAACAGACAAATGGATATTATCAAAGAAAATTAAAGTAAAATAAAATTTACAAAGACAGTTAACAAGAGGAGAGATAGGGGGCGCGAAAGTGAAGGCCACGGTGGCCACCTGATTGGGGATTAAAGATGAGGGAGGATGGGTCAAAAGTCAAACCAGAATCAAAAGCAGAAACCCAAGATTGCAGCACGTGCAAGTGACATGCAAATGAAGATAATTAAGCAATTTTTTTTTATTTTTTTATAAAAATTAAGCCAGGTGATTAATAAGTGTTAGTTTGGCTGAGCTGATATTAGATATTAATTAAAAAAATAAGTAAAAAAGAAAGTTAAAAAAAAGAAAAAAAGAAAAAGAAAAAAGATGAAGCCAAGCCGATATTTCTCCACCTTCGTAGAAACCGCCCATTTTGCCCTTTTGTCCACTCACTCACTCACACACAAGCGCAAGCGCGCGCACACACACACACACACAGACACATACTCGTTTTCTTTATAATTATAATAATAATAACAATTAATTACTCTGTTAATAGTTTTTACTCTGCAAACTACTAGAATTCAGCTGAAATGAACACCAAATAAAATCCCAAACCCAAATCTACCCCTCCATTTTTCTCCACACAAAACACACTCACACCCTCCTCCTCCTCCTCCTCCTCCTCCTCCTCCTCCCTCATTCCCACTCCGATCCCCTGCTTCTCCCCCCTCCATCTCCGTCGGCGTCACCGTTGTCTGTAATTTTATCGTGTTATTTTTTAACTGAAAGAAACGACGTGGGTTGTTTGACGGTGCATGAATGACGGACTATAGGATACCGCCGACGATGAATCTATGGACCGACGAGAACGCTTCGATGATGGAGGCCTTCATGAGCTCCTCCGATCTCTCTGCCTTCTGGGGTCCTCCCCAGCCGACTCCACACTCACAACCGTCTCAGCCGAATCAACCGCAGCCATCAGCTGCGTCCACGTCGGCTCCGGCTTCCGACCCGGCTAGAGCTGTCTCTCAACCCCAGCCTCCGCCGATGCCGGTTGCTCCGTTCAACCAGGAGACTCTCCAGCAGCGACTCCAGGCGCTTATTGAAGGAGCTCGAGAGAATTGGACCTATGCTATCTTCTGGCAGTCGTCGTATGATTATTCTGGAGCTTCTGTTCTTGGATGGGGAGATGGGTACTATAAAGGTGAGGAAGATAAAGGACGAGGTAAGGTTAAGACCAACACCTCTGCCGCCGATCAAGAGTACCGTAAGAAGGTTCTTCGTGAGCTGAATTCTCTCATTTCTGGGTCGACTGCCACCGACGACGCCGTCGACGAAGAGGTCACTGACACTGAGTGGTTCTTCTTGGTTTCTATGACCCAGTCTTTCGTCAGTGGTTGTGGGTTGGCTGGGCAGGCTTTTTTCAATTCCAATCCTGTTTGGGTGGCTGGTGCTGATAGTCTCTCTGCTTCGCCCTGTGAGCGTGCGCGTCAAGGTCAGGTTTTTGGGTTGCAGACTATCGTTTGCATACCGTTGGAGAATGGGGTCGTTGAATTGGGCTCGACGGAGCTCATCTTCCAGAGTTCGGATCTGATGAATAAGGTCAGGGTTTTGTTCAATTTCAATAATATTGGCGTTAGTTCATGGCCTTTGGGTGGTGGTGCTGATCAGGGCGAGAACGACCCTTCGTCGCTCTGGCTAAACGATCCGTCCAGCGCCATCGAACTCAAGGACTCGGTGACTACAGCTCCGTCAGCTTCGGTTCCCAGCACCAATAACCAGCAAATCTCTAAGCCGGCGATTCCATTCGAAAACCCCAGCTCTAGTAGCTTGACAGAGAATCCCAGCGCCATCCAAGCGCAGAGCAGTCACCAGAGCCACCGACAGGCCGAGCAAAACCAGACCCAGAGCTTCTTCACGAGGGAGCTGAATTTCTCGGGGTATGAATTCGATGGGAACAACGTGAAGAACGGAAATTCGCATTCTTTGAAGCCCGAATCGGGCGAGATACTGAATTTCGGCGAGAGTAAGAGGAGCTCTTACAACGGAAATGGGAATTTGTTTTCGGGTCAATCGCAATTCACTGTGGAGGAGAACAACAACAATAACAAGAAGAAGAGGTCGCCGACATCGCGTGGTAGCAACGATGAAGGGATGCTATCCTTCACTTCTGGCGTGATTTTGCCATCGGCCGGCGTCGTGAAATCGAGCGGTGGCACCGGCGATTCAGACCACTCGGACCTCGAAGCCTCTGTAGTTCGCGAGACCGACAGTAGCAGAGTTGTAGACACAGAGAAACGTCCCCGGAAGAGAGGTAGAAAACCTGCCAACGGGAGAGAAGAGCCGCTGAACCATGTGGAAGCAGAGAGACAGCGAAGAGAGAAGCTCAACCAAAGGTTCTACGCACTCCGAGCTGTGGTTCCCAACGTTTCGAAAATGGACAAAGCGTCGCTTCTCGGAGATGCAATTTCGTATATCAACGAGCTGAAATCGAAGCTTCAGGTTACGGAATCAGATAGAGAAGAATTGCAGAAGCAAATGGATTCGATGAAGAAAGAGTTGGCTAACACAGACTCGCGCTACTCTGGTTCTGGACCACCTCCGGGAGAACAAGACCAGAAACAGTCAAACCACCATGGAAGCAAAATGATAGACATAGACATAGACGTGAAGATCATAGGCTGGGACGCAATGATTAGGATTCAGTGTAGTAAGAAGAACCATCCAGCAGCAAGGCTCATGGCGGCTCTGAAAGAGCTAGACTTGGACGTACACCATGCAAGTGTGTCGGTGGTCAATGATTTGATGATCCAACAAGCTACGGTGAGGATGGAGAGCCGATTTTACACGCAGGACCAGCTCAGGTTAGCTTTGTTAGCCAGAGTTGGCGATACCAGATAGGCCAAAAACAATTCCATTTAAGCTTTAGTAGCATTGTGGGAATTTGGGGAATACTCAACAATGAAGCATTGTGTAGGAACAGAGTTGTATAGGCCTCTGGGACATTTTAGGCTCCCAGCAAAAGCAGAGCATGCACTGTAAAAATACTGTTCTACTCCTTATTTTGGTAGTCTTTCTTTGTTTTGTTTTTGTTTTCTAGTATAAATTGAGTTTAAGGAGCTGAACAAGTTCAACAATTTTCAGATTGCATCCAGCTTCCACTAAGTGAAAATAGCTTCTTCTTCTTTTGTTTTTATGTCCATTGTATATGTATATATATATATCATAAATTTGAATCTCTAGTGAAGTTTATGGAGCATTGTTCATGTCTAAACGAGTTTCTGTATGTAAAGGTTACATTGTGTTTAACCTTGTCAATATTTCCTGTTCATAACTTCCAACTACCATTTGTAGAATTCAGATCTTAGAACCTATTTAAACTGCAAGCTCTTTGTTGTCTGGGCTCTCTGTTTTAAAGATTGAATCAGTCTCTTCGTCCTCGTGTTAAAAATGTTTTTAGAAAATTTCCAATCTCCATCCCAAAGTGAAGCCAAGGTTGCTCCATATCTGTTAGGTAATGAAATCTAAATAGCTTCGATATTTTTCATTTTCAGAGCATGGTCAGTAACTTTTAAAGGTAACCCTATGCATGGATAGCAAAGTAGCTTACATATATGGTTGATCCGCTTCGATCAACCTCTGTTTGTTGCTGTGTTTATATGAAATTCTCCAAATGTGTTTGTCCACCCATTTAGTAATTAATTCAATCTGTGAATGTTGTAAGCATTAAGTACCAAAACAAGTTTCGTTTACCCTTTTTCATTCTTAGGTTTTTTACTTGACATCATGATTGCTAGTCCTATATATATATATATATATATTTAACCAAATTCAGTAGGAGCAGTGAAAAGGTTAACAACTGAAGGATTCGCAGACATTCATATGCCTCTTTCTCTGTTTTGCTTTTGCATTAGAAGCTTGGATTTAATCCATTTTGTTTTGGGTCTAAGTCACAAAATTCTCAATAAATTCTAGTAGCTTCATGTCGTACATTTCTCACCATTTATGTGCAAAGCGATATTTTTCTACAAACTTGTGGTTGTCCGACCACCGGCCAGCCTTCAGATTTCAGAAAGCATCAGAAAGCTTTATTTCAGCTTGCCGACACTGACCCCATCACATAATTTTCCAAATATCTTTCTCTGATAAAATATTGAAGCAGTGATAGGAGATGGCGATCAAGTTGCTCAGAGATTTATGAATACAATTTTTCATTAACTGGTCAGAGGTAAGAGAAATAGGACAAAAGAAAATTCAAAAGAGAAAGGGAAAAGGTCCAGGAAAATTTGGTGTGGATGTGTACGTAGAAGTAAATAATTATGAGAAAAGTTTTAAACCTTTTTCCCATTTCTTAAAGTTGCAAACAAGTTGCAGGATATTTGAATATAATCCAATTATTTTTGCGGTAGGTTCATTATTATTATTATTATTTTTTAATCAATGTCTTTCATTAGGGCACTATAATATTTTTTAAGAAGAAAATTTAAGAACAAGAAAGAAGATTAGTTAAGTCTGCTTTAAGAAAACACCAGCTTAATTTTGAAACAGAGATATTTCTGAACAATTCCACAATTTATATAAAAAATTAGTTGCCCATTGTGTTTTTCTTTTTTTTATTTTTGGGCTAGGAATTAGCTAAATATGAAAAATCATTGAGTCCCCATTTGTTCTCATCATAAACAATTTTTTTATTATTATTAATGATTGAATCCTTGCCCATACAGGAAACACATGGTAAGCTGTGGAAAAAGGTAAAAGCGAAAAAATGATAGCTTAGAGAAATCCCAAGAAACCTTTTTTGTAATTTAATTTTCCCCACTTTCATAATCTTAAACCCTTCTTTTTCATTTTTCTATTTGGGTATTACTTTTTTTCATGTTAAAAAAAGTGGTGTGATTGTTTTGAGCACATGTTTTTCCCCTTTTCTTTTTTCTTTTGATTGGGACATCTTATTTTACTTGCACATAGAAATCCTTGGGGGTTGTTGCAATGCGAAGCTTTGTGGTTTAATTACTAAAGCATGAATTGGTCTTTCTCCTTTGTCATATTTATGATTTAGATTTGCCTTGTCTTTCATTCATGCACCATGCATATATATATATATATATATATATATATATATATATGTTAAATATGCATATATATATATATATATAGTTGATAAAGGTTAAATGTATCACTAGGCAATTCTCAAAAATACTATGTTTAAGCTAGAAACTTTGATATTGCAGTTTGAGGCCAAATTAAGGTTCAGAATGACTAGTGGGGTCTTCTGTCTAAAACACCATGTTACTTCAACTTTTTTTTGCTCTCTTAACTAACCATAATTCTATTTAAAAAGGGAAAAAAAGAAAACACGCTAGCCATTATTATATTTCTACACCATGCCTTGAAAGAATCATTTTCTTATTTAATGAAATGAAGGAAATATTTCTATGCCTTGGTCACACCTCATATGTTTTCGGCTGGGCTTGGCAACTCAAAACAGTAGAAAAGGCTTTCATTCCAGATACATACTATACAAACATATATATATATATATATATATATATATATATATATATAGGTTTAGCTGTCGTAAATATGGATTTTTATTCTTTTAAAGTTCAACCTAATTTAGATGCATGTGTGGAATTACATTTCAATTTTTTTTCTCTTTTTTTTTGGGAAAAGAATTACATCTGGGTTTGTGTGGGTACTAAAGCAGGCTCATGAGACGCGTATATGAATAATGAACACCTGCACAATTTAAAGCTATACATAAAGTACAAAGTGAAATCTTATCATCGATCCATTTCACATATACAAGTACAGTACTACAATTTATTACCAAAAAAAAAGTATAGTACTACAATTATTTCATTCCGACTTTGTGATGACTTATTTTTCGAACAGGTAAGTTATCAATTTTGGGAGGACTAAGTAATTTCTCAAAAATACAAAGACAAGTTTAATAAATAGATATATAACTTTTGTTTGTTTGAAAACTTGGATACAACAAGAAAATAATTCATACCACACAAACAAACCTGGTCTCGAGGGGATGCCACCCTTTATTATGTCACCTCCAAAATATGGTTTTGAGTCATATATATGACTGTGTTTCAAATAGATACAGATAGGTTAGCAAACAAACAAAGCAGGAGTAAACGTACAAATCCTAGCTGTTTTCGTGGTCCATGGTCACCATCAGATGAGTAGGTCTTTGGTCATAAAGAAACAGGTTGTTGTTTGAAATCCCAAAATTAGAACTGGCTAAGCTTTGTTTCCGGGTGAATCCAAATCGACAACGTCACCAATTGGTTATTAATCTTTCTCTGCATCCAAAAAAAACCAATAACACAGTGCCATGCATGGACCAAAACACATTTCTATATTTCAATCTCTCTCTCTAAGTCTCTCCCCCTCCCCAAAACTCAAACATTCTCATTACTCTTCATTTTCCCTCTTTCTCTCTCTCTCTCTCTCTCTCTCTCTCTCTCCCTCTCTCTCAGGTCAATTTTAAAGCATACGTACCTCCATTTGTCACACAGCTTGCCGATTGAGAAGCTAGTAAAATGAGCCTGAATTGCCTTACCTGCAGCCAAGTGCAGAGAACAAACTCAGACCAGGCATGTGATAGGAAACATGGCAAAGATAGGAATTGTAAGAAGATTTGTTGCGTACAAGTTGACAGAAGCTGGTCAGGTAACCTGGCTCCACCGCCTTACGAGCATATATTTGTAAAGAATGCATCAATGCTTGTTGCAAAGAAGAAGGTAGTGAAAGCTGGTCATCGTCGGCTTTACAGCACAGGAGCTGTTACATTTGAAGGAACCGCAGAGCCAAGGTTGGTTCGGAGCTCTGGAATGAGAAGGGATTGGAGCTTTGAGGATTTGAGACCCGGCAGGGATGAGAAGAAAGGGAGAGTAAGCTGAAATATTATATACATATATAAATAATATTATTCGTCAAAATTTACTCACTTTTTCTATTTATTCTTTACGTTGCATTTTATAGTTTTGTTTTATTGATTTATTCATCTCTTGGATAAGATTCAAATTATAATGTCCAAGAAGATGTTGGATCATGGAGTTTGGAGTGGGGATTGTCCTTTTGAAGACAAGGATAACTTGTTTTAATTAAACATGTTATCGTTGTCGTGCACATATTTTATTTGATATGGGTTGTAACTTGTATATGTCATGTAAGGTTTGGTTGTAATCCAGAAGATGATCATTTTATCTGTATGATATTTTAGAATTTATTATGAAATAATAATAAAATAAAAATTTTAGTTTCCATTATGTTTGGAATGTACGGTTTATACATCTAAAAAGGGCAAAGAATTTTGTTACGTTTTCTTTAGTAGATTCCAATATCATACCCGTAATGAGATTAGGGCTCAATAATGTCCTAAACATAATAATCAAACAAAATTTTCAACTTCTTTTTCTAAACAAAGTGAGAGCATTCTGTAACCCCAATGGCTTCCCAAGACACTCATCAAGAGGAACATGCAGAAGGGAAGAAGCCAAGCCATTTCAAGGTGGTGTTTCAGTCCAGAATTTCACAATCACCACTTGTATAATTATAAAAATTAAATCTACTTTATAAGATTCTTATATGGATAGATAAAAATATACAGTTATATATGCAAAAAAAAAAAAAAAAATGTGAGATGCAATTGAAGATCCCTGTGTTTGATACAAACATGTGCTCAGCAACTTCTAAAGATGAAGATTACGATAGCAAATACTTCTGTACTCGTATTTACAAGCGCCATTCGCAATGACAATATCTAACTAAAGCAGTATTCAAGATTAGGACTGTCATACAGTGAAATTAATATTACTTTTTCCAGCTATGGTAGAGAGTGTACAAATTTCAACCTCGCTGCATATAACTCCTACTCATATCCCACACCAAAATGATTCATCATACCTTCGAATTGAAACAGTCAGGAGTCAATTTGGCATCTATTTTAGTTTTTCTTCTTTCTTGCATCTGCTTTCCAATTTCTTCGACCCAAGATAGTCTTATGTGTCTCACAACTGACCAGATTAGTAGATACATCGGGATGTGATTCCCTTTCTAATGGTGCTTCCGCTTTGGTCGCCAAGGACAAGCTTGTTTGACTCTCTCTGTTTGAGACCCCAGTAGGAATAACATAACCATTAGGTGTCACTTCTGGACCTTTCAACATGTGAGCACTCCTTGCATCTTTTTTCCAATTCCTTTTACAATGCACGCGGGAGGTATAATTGCTAACGACCCCATTGAGTTGTGGTTCTACAGGTGGAGGTGACTGTTTCAAGATGCTAGACTTCTTTATATCTGCTTCAAGACGCTTCCGAGCTCTATATCTACGCTGCCTTTCTCGGTTCTTCAAGCGACGAATCATAATGTCATTGCGACTTTTGGAGGGTTCTCTTTGGTTAACTGACTGCAAAATAAAACTATCTTGTCCTTGAGCAGCATTCATACTTTGTCCGTTTTCCATTCCAGTTTAGAAGTCAGCACCTGTAACAACAAAATAAATTTAAAAGAGAACCAACATAATGTTTCTCCAAATGTTACCACAACCAACAAAAAGCATGTCATGCTTACAATTAAGAGTCTTTTAATCTATTAGAACTCTTTGGACACTTGAGCCACAGTGTCCTTTGACACATTTGTTTTCTCATCATTTTAACAATGATATAGAATAAAACAAAAAAGCAAGATATACACACAGCATTGAAGCAGCCAAGCACTTGAGATATATTAGTTTTGTTGTAAAGATATTAATAGCATGGGCTTGTCCATGTTTATATTTCCTAAATGGTAAATATTAATTCCTTTGTAGTCTTCTATTAACTACCAGTCGGTGTCTTTCATCCAAAAAAGAAAAACCACCACTCAGAGTCAGGCTTTATATCTCTTTTGGTTCTCATTAAACAAGAAATTTAATACAAATCAATCAAATTGATATCTATTTTTTAACTTCTGCTAAAATTAGACTATTTTCTTCTATAATGCATGGTCGAGGCAATAGTTGAATCAAAGTAACAATACACCTAAATATGAATTGTACCTTATTATACTCATTTATCAATTTAAAGGTATCATAACATGCTAGACAAAGATGGATTGGTAAAATCAAGTACGGAAACACATAAATGGAATGTAAATGATTATATCTTCACGAAAAAATCCAAGCAGGCATCAATAAACATCACATGGAACAATAGATACTTAATAAAAACTAAAAAGTTTGAGCTTGGCATAATTAGACTTCAACATAAAGTTTTATTTCCGTTTATCAAAATTATATTTGTTAAACAGACTGCGTCTTGGAAACAGAATATCACCTATCAAAACTACCTCGTAACTTTGAAAAGTAATGATTTAACTTACAGGTATAATAGCATTTAAAGTTATTTACCAAAAAAAAATAATAGCACTTAAAGTTCATAAAACATGACAGCATTATAATCTAAACACTTTTACCCAGAAGGAAAGAAAGTGAAATAGAAATACATAACATAAAAAAGGGGTATTCACCTTCACAAAAGGTTTCAATATCTTAAAATCCAAGATCTGGTGCAAAGTTTCATTCTTAGCTTTCACAGCCTAGAAGTCTTAGGCACCATCAATCACTACTCAACACAAGATATTAAAAAAAAAGAGAGAAAAGTAGGATAGTGGCTACTCCTGTCTCTCTAATGGCCCTTCAAGGTTATAAGCATATTCTTCTCAAAGCTCCTGCAATCACAAACACACATCAGATAATTCAGTTCAATGATTAACAGAGCAGCAAAATAAAACCCTTACATACCAAACACAAATTGATACAAGTACCGCAACTAATTGCTTAACCCTGTTTACTATAATAAGATTTTCAAGCAAACATGGAAAAAAATCTCAAAGCTACCAAAAATAAAGCTACCCAACAATCAAAATAAGAGCTAAACATAACCATGAAGAATATTCCAGGAGGCTGACCATTCTATACCAAAATTAGCAGCCAAACCCAATCCCACTGTCTAATTCTCCATTTAGATGTATAGCATTCCGTATGTTCACAAAATCTGAAGCTGCAAAAGTTATTGATATAAACTTAAGTAAGAGCTAGATGTACAGGCATAAACAGTATTACAGGTATTCATTCATTTAATACATTACAGAAGCAAAGTAATTCTCTTGGCGTTGCATTATTTATTCATTTATTTTTTTAAATGAGAGTAACTGTACAGTTATTATTATTATTTTTTCACAAAAGACCAGGATTAAAGCAAACAAATTTCCACAAAAAAATAAGGAATAGACTTAGAGTTACGCATTTTCTGGGGAAAAAAAAAATTCCATTTTGCTGCTTCAGAGTTTTTACAGGATTGATCAAACCATAAATGTAAGCAAGCATTCTACTTTGCTAAGACTACAAACCATAGAAGAGAAAGCGATATTTAAGCACTTTAAAGGAGAAGCCACAAAACCCCCCAAACATTATAACAACGACAATTGCAAACGAAAAGTCTAACCAGAAACACCGAATATCAGAAAACAGATGCTCGTAAAACCAAATAGAAAATAGCGAAAAGAATATGAGGACCTTATATGGCTTTAGATCTGTGTCCGCGTTTCGCCCATAGAAGCTCTGGCGGTGGAGCTGAAGATTCCGAAGAGAGAGAGAGAGAGAGAGAGAGACAATGTTTGCAATAAAATTGAAGCTTTGTTAGAAGTAAGGGAAGTGCTGGTTTGTCCGCGAGACACGAGCCGAATGGCATAGGACTTCCACGTGTTACTTGTTTATTAAATACTTTAAAATATCGAGAACCGACAGCTGGGGTGGTGGCGCAGTTGGCTAGCGCGTAGGTCTCATAGCTTTACTGTTGAGTTATCCTGAGGTCGAGAGTTCGAGCCTCTCTCACCCCACTTTTTTTTATTATTGTTTTATTTATTTATTTATTTTTAATTAGGATGGGAATTTTTATAATATATATTACTTTAATAATTAATTTAAAGTTGAGCTTTACCATACCTGCGAAAAATTAAAATAAAGAATTTTTTTTTTTTCTCTTTCAAAAGTTCATCTATTGTATGACGAAAATTGTCAATTTTTGATAAATAACTTTTTTGTTTTGATGAAAAAAAGTAACACATGCAGAGTCTGATTCTTTAAATATAAAATGGTTTTAAGAAAGAATAACTCTCTCTCTCTCAAGATAGTTTATATTATCAAATTCTTTTGTATATATGTACGTATATATAGCTTATACCCTTGTTTATGAATTATACAACTTGATATTTTTTGCTTCTAAAATAAAATAAAATCATTATAACATCTTAATCTTATATTCTCCATCACGTTTTAAAGCTTAAACTTAATTCTGAATTACTGATAAAGACAAAGATATTATCTAACCAAATTAAGAATGGAATCTAAATGAAATCTTTCGAGATGGGTGCAAAGTATGCATGTGATATTTTGCATAATAAATTGAACCAAGAAAATTACAGAAATTGCAACAAATTAAGAAGAATAAACTCATAAGGTAATTAATAGTTAAAATAAATAAATAAATAAAATGAGAGAAGTTCTTGAGTGTGCATGTAGTTGGCTTTTAAAAATGGATTTTGAACTAATTATTTAACAGACAACTTGTAGGTATGAAATATAATAATAATAATAATAATAATAATAATAATAATTCCAAACGTGCATGATAATATAAAAAGTTAGGTTAAGAGGACTTGTTTTCAAAACGATGGCTGCTGACAAACCATGCGTGACTCTGTCTGTTGCCAAACTTGTCTTCTTTGTAAAGTCATCATTCTATTGCTTATAGATAAGTGCTAGCTTCTGTATTAATTGAATGATTACCAAAGAAAATTCATTCATTCATTTCCTCTTACCCCAGAAAAAGATTATTTTATTTTATTTTTCCTCATTCTTTTTAAGGTAGCTAGACTAATTGTTCGTTGAATATCACAGCCATTGAAAGTATTTATTGCTTGATTTACATTGTTGGACCTATTTTTTAATAATAATAATAATAATAATATTAAAATATATTTATATATAAGACTTCAAATTCGAGTCTTGATAACTTTTAACAACGTATTTATATATAAGACTTTATATTCGAGTCTTTGATAATATTCAATAACTCCAATTGCATTAGTTTTTTGTTTTCTTTTGGGTAAACTTTCGATGGCAATTGGGAAGTTGGGTCTAATGTGCATGCATAATGCATGGCCAGGATTTGCTTTTTTTGGAGAGTTTGGCATTGACTTCAAGCTAGCCATATCTTTATTATTAAAAAAAAAAATCCTGAAATATAAGTTTGCATTTAATGAAATATCCATAATTCCTGAAATATAAGTTTAGAATTAATGAAATATCCATCCCATTATTGACTTTGACATCTTATTCTTTTGATTTTTGCAAACAAACAAACAAACAATGTCCATTACTAGTCTATTATTCGGAATTAAAATCGTCCTCTTTTTTTTTTTTTTGAAATAGCATCCTATCATTAGCTCATTAAATTAATGAATTATTAGATTTTTAATATTGAAAATACTTATAACACACAATAAAAAATCAAAAGAGATTAAAATGTAAAATTGAAAATTAATTTGAGTTTTAATATGTATTTACAATGCCATTGATTTTCTATAAAAAAAAATACTGACTTTATATTTTTATATATATAATTTAGTTTGAAATAAAAATATATATATCTAAAATAAAAAATATATATATATATATATATATATAATTTAGTTTTAATGCATTAAAACACCATCATCTCAAATAGGAAGTTCAGATGATGTTGTGACCATTAATCATCTTCTCCCCTTATAAATGAGAGTAAATCTCAGGTGGGGTGTGCTAAATGTCCCTGGAATTTATTATTATTTTTTTTGCAAAACATTACATCTTAAAAAGTACAAATAAAGGTACATAACAAACCAAAAAAAATATATTAGCAAAAAAAAAAAGAAAAAAATACAGTGATAGAGGCGATGAAATTGAGTAAGTTGTGCACTTTAACTATTTACTGTTTATGTGTAAGTGGCAGACTTGGAAAACGGAGATGAAAGAAAAGCAGTAAACAGTGGTTTTGACGAATCAACGAAACCCCATCGTCACTTCTAGCCTGGTTTTGGACCCCACGACCATTAGAAAGGTCCACATTCCTCCACTCACGCGCTGTACAAAGCCTCAGCACCTAAAATTTCACTACCGTTTTCCTTTATTCATTTTCATATTGACCATTTTCGCAACTTCGCACCTGTGTCTTTATTTGCCTTTTTATCAATTAGGGCTATTTCTTCTTCTTCTTCCTCCTATGTATTTTTTTTTCCCTTAGATGTAGAGAGAAAAGATCCAGTTGGATTCCCTGTTCCTCATCTCAAGGCGTAACTTTTTCTTTTAAATTTTGTATTTTTGTTTCCTGGGTCCTTTTGATTTCGAGAAGAAACTACAGGGAGATTCAGATTTGTAGTTTTTGCTAATGGTGGAATCTGAGCTTTGAGATTTGAGGTTGTTCTCTTTGGAGCTGAAGCTGATTTCTATATGGGGTTTCTCTCTTTGGCCGAGCTTACAAAAGGGTAGGTCATATGCTTGTTCAATTGCTTGACTATTTTAGCATTTGTTGGATTGTTAAGTTCTGTGCTGAGTTGACTACTGAAAATTGGAACTTTTGAGAAACTCAATATTGAGTTTTGGTTGGAATCAAGGTCGAAGATTTTATTTGAGACATCTAGGGTTGCTGGGAAAGCTGGTGTGAAGTCGAATTTTGTAGTTCTGGGTATTGTTTGAAGCTTTATCAATGGTTTGACTTTGTGTGAAATTTGGGGAAAAATTGGTATTTCTTGTGCTGTGAGATCAAGTGAAGCTTTTTGAGGATGGATAACTCAAAAAATAGACAAAATGACCATTTGGGTGTGAACAAAATTGGGAAAAACATTAGGAAGAGTCCATTACACCAGCCAAACTTTAATAACAATCCTACCAGGCAACAACCTCAGCCTCAAGTTTACAACATAAGCAAGAATGACTTCCGCAACATTGTTCAGCAGCTTACTGGTTCACCATCCCAAGAACCTTTGCCTAGACCTCCCCAAAATCCACCCAAACCGCAGAGTATGAGATTGCAGAAGATAAGGCCTCCACCTTTAACACCCATCAATCGGCCTCTTATTCCTCCTACTGCACCTGCACCAGCCCCTGCTCCTCACGCCCAACCCCCAGCTCCATATGACAATAGCTTAGTTAGGCCTGGTCAGTTCGGACAACCACCGCCGATGATGATGCAACCAATGCCACAAATGCCACCTATGCCACCGGGAGATTCTATTTGGGCCAATACAGCTGAATCTCCAATTTCCGCTTATATGAAATACCTTCAGACCTCAATGCTGGATCCAACTCCAAGAGGAAATCCAGCTCAACCTTTTCCGCACCCACATGTTCTGGGTCAAATGCCGGCTCAGCCACCGTCTTCTGGTTTACTTCCTAGCCCCACAATTCCTCCTGCTGCCCCTCCTCCAAGAATGACAGGTCCTCATGTACCCACAGGGCCTAATTTCCCTCCCCCACAAGTGAGTGGCCCTGCAATTTTCCCATCTCCAACTTCACAGTTTCTATTGCCATCTCCAACTGGTTACTTGAATTTGCTATCGCCTCGGTCCCCTTATCCATTACTTTCACCTGGGGTTCAGTTTCCTCCGCTGACCCCAAATTTTGCATTTTCACCAATGGCTCAGTCAGGGATTTTAGGACCAGGACCTCAGCCTCCACCTTCACCGGGGCTTTTATTTCCTTTATCTCCTTCTTTTTTCCCCATCTCAAGTCCAAGATGGAGGGATCAATAGTTGTAACCACACACATTTTTATGTTTGAGAGCTTCATGCTTGCTCATGAGCTCTCTGTTTAATGTGGTGTCATCTACTTCTCGTAAGAGCTGTTGAGAAGTGTAACATCAAGTTGGTGAAAGAGGTCCTTTTGGTTATTTGTATTTCTTCCATTTCTCATTTCTTTACTTTATTTTGTCGACACCATCCATGTGCAGCTTTGTTTTGAAATACTGATTGTGTACTTTGGAGGAGTTTCAATTAGGCTATATAGTGAGGATCAAACACCTCATATGGAAGATTGGACAGGAGCTGTAACATGAAAGTTGTAGGATTACATACATAAAAAATAAGTAGGCTTGTTTCTTTGTTTTTTTTTTTATAAAATATGTAGGCTGTTTAGTAGAAACATTCTTGTAATTTTGCAATATTTTTGTCTAGAAATTAATCCAAAGTTAGCTTATTCTTCATGTAATATGTATGTCAAAGGAATTCTTATTGCAGTTGATTTATCTTGATTGGATCTTAGTTTAAGCAATGAAGCCATTGTGTTGTCTGACCAACTCAGATTTTGATGTAGATCTTATGCTCAATTAATTTCTGATGGAATTCCATTACAATGCTCAAATAATGCAGATACAACTGCTTGTCATAATATTTGTATTCTTTGACCCACCAAAATTTTAGAGATCCAAATTCACAGGTATCTTGTTCATCTTTATATATCACATACGCCAACCCTTGGCCACCTTGTCACGGTGTCTTGAAACCATTATATGAACTTGGAGGGATTAGGTCTTCAGCCATACTTGCATATGGTGTATGGATTAGAGTTCAGATAAGCATTGGTTAGATACTATACCCCAATATTTATTTATTTATTTATTTTGGGTCAAAGAAGTTGAATTGCTAGTGGAAGGGTGGTGACACGTTTTATTGCCATATGAGTCGTTTTGACTTTGTCGATTTAAATTAGGAGTGTTTGTGTCCACATGCTTCATTCATATATTGTTGAACACAAAAGGTGTTTTATGATGATCTCTCTCTAGAATTGTAAACTATGTTTGATAAATAACTTGAAAAGGGTTTTAAAAGTATTTAAATTATTACATCTGTAAACTCTTAAGCAACTGAGGTAGGAGTTGGTGAACACATGGCCTTCTTTGAAATATGCACCTTCGCAGTGGAAATAGCAGCCAGTTTTCAAATTACACAAAAACCTATGTCAGCTTTTATCACAGATATTCGGCCACCGTTCTCCCAAAGGCAATCAATTACAATAAAACTTCTATACAGGTAAAATAAATTTTATTATTATAAAAAGATTACTGGTCAAATAAATTTTATTATTATAAAAATATTTTGACTCAGAGATATAATTAATTTTTTTTATTTGTAATTATTAGTGTAAGTTATATAGAAATAAAATATATAATATAATTAATTAATATAACATTTTAAGTATCAATACATTGATAAAAGATGTTGATAGTTTCAAAAAAATAATGCATGCATCCATGTAGCATTGGAATATGCAAAGTCATCTTAAAAACATCTTGGCTTCAATAAGAAAATGTTCGTATTGATGAGTTGTTAATGTATCCGCAAATTTAAAGATATAATAGCAACTATAAAATATAAATTATTATTCCAAATAACTTTAGATAAATATGTTATTTCATCGTAAATTTTTAATATAATAAAGTATATATTTTTGTAATATATATAATTATTATTATTATGTAGAGGTAAATTTCTCAAAATGAGACCTAAAAACTTTGGTTAAAATTGAGACTATAATTTTTTATTATTACGGTTATTTTTATATAGAGTATCACTTAGAAAGTTCTACTGTAATTGAAAAATTTTCATATTTCAGGTGAGTTTAGCAACTTATTATTGTTGTCACTATTATTATTATTATTATTATTATTATCATATATGTATGTATATAAGTATATATAGCTAGTCTCGGATCAGGACGATATGAGAGTTTTAGTATTAGGTTCTTCATCAAAATCTTTAATTTAGGATTAGCTTAGCCCAAATGCATAATTCAACCGTCCTGATTATAAGCCTCCTGATCTTAGATTTTTCTATATATATATATATATATAAACTAAATAAGTAAATAAATATATTATAAAAAAGAGAGTAAACAAATAGGTTGGGTAGCAATAGTCCAGCCCATTAATAAGCTCAACAACATCAATTTGCAGGCCCGGGGACAGGGCATCCCAACACCGAGGCCCAGGATAATCCAGTAAAGATATTGTAACTTTACTGGTATTCTAAAATTTGTAGAGTATAAATTTCACGTGAATTAGTATTACTCATTTATTTTATTTATTTGTTTTGTATTACTCTAAATTATAATTTGTTTTTTTCACAAATTATCATTGGGTTGTTTGTGGACTGCATCTCATCGTACAAAATGTATCGAATATTTATTTATTTATTATTATTATTTTTTTTGTGAAATTAGTACTTATGAAAGAATTGAGTGCTCGGATAGTTATATAATCCCTTAGAACGACACCGTTTGGGCCGAAGACAACATCTTAGTATTCATTCGAATTGGAAACTATCTTTACTCGAATTTAAACAATATTCTATAGACAAGTACGACAAAAACTAGGTATAATGAATTACTTATTCAATTCAACTTAAGCTTATCATAATACTAACAGGCTTAAATTGATTAACATCGCTTACATAATAGTGTGACTCGTGCATGTACATACTGTCACATTACAGTGTAGTACTTGTATAGGCAAAATGTTCGCCTATTTATTAAATGTATTATATTTAAACTAATAATTAATTAATTATTAATGAATTGTTATGCTGGAAAACTTCCAAGGAAGTTCAATCACCAAACAAGCCGCTGACAACTACGTTTCTTAATCCCTAATTAATTTGAGCATACATAATCACCCGGCATTTTAAATATAACATCTTTCATAATTAAAAATATGATATTATAACTTATAAATTCTCTAATAAATTATTATTTAGATACCGTTGAAGGATTTTTAAATCGGACACTTCTAGTCTAAAGGCTACTAATAATTGTTAGACATCACTGGTCTGAAAGCCGTTGACAATTGTTTTTTTTTTTTGCAGATTTATCGCTGAGATGAGTACTAGTTTTTTCTTTTGCAAATTTATTGGTGAGACTGGCTATCAATTTTTTTTTTTTGCAAATTCATAGGTGAAACCGCAATATCAATTTAACAACTGTGTAAATTTTTACATAAATAATATGGGCATCATGTGTTGAGAAGCTGCATAAAGAAACTTGGGATTATATTTGTCAAAACATAACGAATAAGAATTTTTATAATTATGGTGGATAACAAATAGCACTATTTTTCTATGTATATTCTAATGTGAGATTCATTGCGTATTATTTCACAACTATCTTCAAGTAGCATTAAAGGTACACACCAACTTGCAATCCAGATAATAACTAGCAACCATTCAATATTAGAAGGAATACAAAATTATCTTTTTTCTCAAATAAGAATTTGACACTTAAATGATCGGGATTATACTTATATATTGGAATAACCACCCTCTAAAAAGCTTGCATTAAGGGATAACAACAAAATACATTCTGAAAAACCAAAGTAATACATACAAGAAACTAAACACTAGTACTTTAGATTCAAACTACAATTCAAATACAAAGAACTATCATTTTGGGCTAAAAGACTCGACTTTTGGTCTTAAAATCTCTTACTTTATAGGCCGAACTATTATGATATGCCATCCACGGAGCAAGTGATCAGTTGTAGAAGAAGAAACAAAAGTGTATATATTCACAAACAAAACCCACACAAAAAGGGAAATTGGTGGTGGGATATAGATTAGCTTAATCATAGTAAGCTTCAAAATAAATTGTCAAAAGCTAGCTCTCTTTCATTGGCTCTCTTTCTTTCTTTCCCTTATTTTTTTAGAACTCTTTCATTGGCTTTTTTTTGGTAATTACTCTTTCATTGGCTTTTGCTTGTAGTTGTGGCCACCAATTCTGACAAAATAAAAAGAAGCAATAGAGAACTCAAAAGGTCAAATGAGGCAAAGATTCTTCGGACAACTTATATATCCATCATTCCTCCTAAAGCCAGTCTTGGTAGCTTCTATACAATCGTACATTTATATATATATACATATATTGGGTTTCTTTAATCGTCAAGTTGGCAACTTGCACCTAATCTAAATCGGCTTTTCTCATAAAAAAATAAAAATAAAAAAAAATGAAAGGGGCAAGTCGCTTTCTTAGACTTTCTTGTCAGTAGGGGTCGTAGTGGCCTTCACGTGGTTCAACACAATCATATAAAAATTTTCCCTTCAATATGTGATCGTGATTTAATATCAAATCAAAATCAATTTTGAAAAAATATATGAATCCGTCCAATCACCCATATTATAAAGATAGCGAAGGGTTTCCAATGAGAGGCTTCGACTAGTCGGATTCATACATACATATAATAATACTGTTTCCACATCCACTAGCTTTTCCTTGGAAAATAACTACTCAACAAAGTTGCTTCCCTCATCCAATGTACTAGATATGGCCTTTTATATAATTATACATATATATATATATAATATATAAATTCTTGTACCCATTTTTGGTTTGTGAAATGGAAATTTTAAGTAATAATACACAATATGTAATAAATGAGGTTTTGAACATGAAAATTTGGTGTGTATCAGGTTTAAAGCTTTTCTTTTTTTTCAATAAATAAAAAATAACTCTTTTTTATTAATTAAACTCTTTTTATATGATATTGTAAAATTGAATACTCCTAGATATCAAACAGAACTTATTATTATTTATAAATACGAGAATCTTATTTTTTTACTGCATTTTCAGGTGCAATAATTGTTTAAAGTTTGGACTGAACTCTAGTAATAAATTTATATATGCATGCAGTACTTATATATATAGGTAAGGTAGACATACATCAGTCGTAACTGTGCCACGAACTTCATGGTCCTTTACCTCTTCTGTAGTATTAAAGGTACGCCCAAGAATGAATGAATGAACGTACTTTTGTTTTTACATACGAAGCACGTACGCCACCAGTTAAATTCCTAAAAGTACAAGGACGTTTGAAACCTCAAATATGTCACAACTCATACATACCAAAACCTTATGCAATTTTCCCATTTATGAAAGTCCACCATGAATCAAGTCTTAATACCTGGTTGACCACGTTACTTGAAATTTGTATTAATACTTTTAAGAATAAAATAAAATATTTTTGTAAAACAAAATTTTTAAAATTTATTTATTTTTCTCCCGAAAAATAGTTCTTGGATTTAATAATACACTTACCCTGAAGTGAAAAATAAAATATGTAGATTGTGTCGGTCATGGTGAAATTATTAAAGATGCTAGTTAGAGACTTCATAAGAGTTTAGCAAAAAGGTAGGGTCAAATAATGTTGCAGAATTAATAGTTAGAGTATAGACTAATATTATTCTAATACAACTCCGTTTCTATCAATTTGCGAGTTTCAGATTATAAATTCGAATTTTAATAATTTTTATTTATATTTCAGATGTATTTAACTTGTCAATCAATAATAAAATAAAATTATTAAAGATATAAATGCGTTATTTATAATTTTAAAAGTACTGTAAAAATCAGATAACATAAACCCTAATTTATGATAGATTTTTAAATTAATAACTCTCGGAGGAGAAAAGTCATTTTTTATTTACTAAAAAAAATATTAATCCAACGAAAAAAAGGGAAAAAACCTTAAGTGCTAGATTAACATAAATCAGCCACGTGGCACGATTCAGACCATTGGGGTGGGATCGCCTAACTTACATTTCATACAGATAGGTTCCAATCTGATTCCCCCCCGCCATTCCTAGAGCCTGGAAGCTCAACCACTACCAACTTGATACGGTGATGTTGACGGTCCCTTTAAAATTGGCAACTAACCAATTATATTTTTAAGCTCATGAATCTCCAATGTCATACTCTTAATCCAATCGCAACGGCTCTACATTAACCGCTTATGATGTAGTGGTCCATACCAGAATCCTTCCCATCAACTTATAGTTATAGATAGGGGTGTGTACAAACTTGGACATGCGTACAGCTGAACAGATTATCATTGAAAATTATAGGCATGATTGTGATCGGACGGTCCATATAACTTGTTTACACTCTTCTTAAAACTGGGTCCCAATATGGAGTTGGTAATTAAATCTTTTCGGTGAATGATTATGCGTCTTGTACAATGAACTTGTAGAAGACGATGAGGGAGAGAAGAGAGAGAGAGTCCAATAAACAAATTATATTATAATGCTTGGAGCGTTACTTTTGGGAAAGATGAAACGCCGTAGTTTAACCTCAAACCGAGAAAGGAAAGAAGGCCCACAGGAACTTACCAGAAATAGACTGTTTTGGTTATTTTTTTATGAGCTTCCCTAGAAATTCCATTGCTTTTTTAATCGGACAAAACTGTACAATTGCCCAAAGAGGGTAAGTTTCTCTCTCTAGAAAATCTCTAGTCTTATCTGACACCTTTGGTGGTGCTGCTGGAGGTGAGATTAGTACTGGCCCTTGAGACGCGATTAAGAGAGATACAATGTCATTTCCTACTAAATAAAAACTACATATTAATGTAACATTTATTGTACAGGCAAGTTGAAGCGCTGTACACATTCCAAAGCAATAACACTTGCGTTGTGACTTAATCTGAAAGGTAAAGCCCCAGTCTTAGCCACTACATTCTTTAGATTCAAACCCAAAAGTCAAAAGCATTAGATTCCAATTTTCTTCAACACAAATTTAAAGGCTTGGGAATTGGTTTCTTTTTTTAAAAAAAAAAAAAAAATTTAATAGGGAAAATAAATGGGAAATTTCAGTAATTTGAGAATTAAAAATTGGAGGCAACTGTAAAATTGTAAGACACAATGCCACCCAAAATGGCCAAATTAAAAAAAATATTCACATCAGGGTAACAAAAACGACATGAACAATATCCTCAACTTGATATTCTGTACACGTGCATTGACTGAAATGCCCCAACCTTCTACTCGCATTTCCAACACCACAATAGCATGGTACCCCAGTCAATTCACGGTAACAAAGGATATTTTGGTGATTTCACAGGTGGAAAAATAAAATAAAAACTCACAAAAGCTTAAACCCCCGAAAATAAAATTATAAAAAAGAAAAGAAAAAAGTTTCCCCCTTCTTTTTTTTTTTTTTTTTTCTTCCATTGAATCCGTGTGAATTTTTGGTCGGATCACCTATGACTTACCGTCACCGTCACGGGACTGTCCTTCGGTGACCGACGCAAGCTTCTGGAGGTTCAACTTGACGACGGTATCAGCGAAGAGGCGCGTGTCCTCCTCGGTGTTTCCCTCCGGCACATCCACTACGTACGATTCCAAAACAACGGTCCAGATCCTCCCGTCACGCTGAAACTCATGCACCGTCGTGACCGACCGGTAATTCCTGAGCCTGTGCTCGCCGCCGATAATACTAAAGCCTGTGACGTGGCGTTCGTCGTCGAGTATGTCAAGCCTCTCCGTGCTGGTGGCAGCCGGTAAGCCGGAGATGACATTGACGTCCCTCGTGCACCCAACCGTCATCTTAAACCCATCATTGACCGTACAGCTCTTGATGAAGTGCTTGTAGGTCTGGGGCTTGTCGAACCGTCGGATTACCGACCAGACGGCATCGAGCGGCGCGTGCGTGCGCTGCGCGAGTAGGGAGGAGCATTGGCCACGACCGACTTGGTAGGTGTGGAACTCGGATACGAACCGCCTCAACTCGTCGAACTCGTCCTGGGTCAATCCGGGAGGGACCGTGATGTGGTGCTGGGTGTTGGTTGCCTCCGCGTCCTGCTCGGCCATTGAGCTCTCGCCTTTCTCCATCGCCTGAAATGAGAGAAAGAGAGAGAGAGAGAGGGAGAGAGAGAGTGAGAAGAGGGGGGAGGGGGGCAGGAATTTAATCGTTTATAAAGGATGGGAATTTGGGACAATGGTGAGGGGTAGAATGGGGAAATGGCTCTGGGTTTGTAATTAGATTTGTGTTTTTTTGAATTTTTAATTAAACAGGAATGGAATATAAAAATGGTGTTTCGGGGAGGTGTTGGAAAGGTGTCAACTTGGTGACGAGACAGGTAGGTTCTGGCTCACTGCCTCATTCGCTCTTTGCTTGCCAGATCCACCTGGCTTTCTAAACTTACGAGCCGAGCCGAGCCGATTTCTTCCTTTCTTTTTATTATTATTTTTTTAATATATATTTTTATAATTATATTCACACACTATAATAAATTAATTAGTAAACATTATAAATATAAATAGCTGGCTGAATTCAAAATATATATACATGATTGCGATGATTATACTTCTGTTCCCCATAGTTTTAGTTCAATTTCGTGAACAAAGAGAGAGTCTATATTTATAAATATAATGTTATTAGGAGAGTGACAAAAGTAAAAAAATTTAAAAGTAGAAATTCATTTTCTCCTATTTAAACTAATTTTAAAACACAGCTACCCTTAATAAAAAAGATACATAATGCGACCAAGAATATAACCATATTAATTTTAATTTTGGATTGTATATTGACAGCCGCCATATTAATTTCTAGAAAATACATATGAAGATTTGCTAAATTTATTAATTTTATAACATTACAATGGATGGAAAATTTAAAAAGTTAGGAAATAATAATTAAGTTGGTCGTGATTATTATTTTTTATTCTGTTCATATTTTTTTACTCTCTAGAATATACATATTAAATTTACTTTTTAAAGAATTATTATTTTAAAAAATAATAATAATTTAATATGATATTAAAGTTTTAAAATTCTCAATAGATTCAAATTTTATTACAATCACATTGTTTAAACCTTTTAAAAGTTTAAACTTTTTAAAAGAATGTAATTTATCATATTTCCAATCACTCAAATATTTGATGAGCTAGTGAATGGTTAGTGGAGTAGTATATCTAGAAAATATTATGTATGAATTCAAGTCTTTCCTGCGCATACCTACAAAAAGTTAATGATTAATCTTTTAAATATCTAAAGTCAAACAGACTTATATACAAAACTCAAACTTAAACTCTATCAAACTTAGCTACCATTGCATGTATATACAAGGATATAACTACTGCCTAATATTAAAACTGATATTCTTCTCTCTCTCTCTCTCTCTCTAAATATGTGTTGTTTTTGTCATTTTCAGTTGATTAATTAACATTTGAGTCAGAAATTATTAATATGGTAAATTGATTATAGTACTGTTGAGAAATCACAGTATTCAATTACATGCTTATTGGGCAGCCTAGCTAGTACTTAAGGGAATTAATTGAGCAATTAATCAATTTGAAGTTTTTCTTCGAAACAAATCTAACTTATTACTAGTCAAGGATCAAATTTCGATCCTAATTTAGTATGTGCAAAACATTTGTATATAATTTTTACAAAAACATTTTCACACAGCAGGCCTGGAAATATTTAATGAAATAAAATGATCTTTAAAAGGCTTGATTCTTGATGGTTTTGTGATGTACTGTATATATATAACATATATACATACAAATCCAACCAAATACGTTAACCAGGTGTAATATTGGAGCTACATACCAATCATGTTTAGGGATTTAGAAAAATTGATATTGTTAATTATTATATAGTTTTCGATTTGGTAAGGACCAGAAATAATGCCATAATCTTTTGCCATGATCATTGAGTTGTTTCCATCAGAATAACTACATGTACGATTTAAGAAATATGTTATTAAGAAGTGGTTGTGTACATTAATATATTTATCGAAGAGAAAAGGTACTGTCTTCTTTTATGAATATTTTTCTTAATTATATACTTAATTTGTGAAATGATGAGTTTGTAGAGAGCTTGTGTTTTCAGTTCGATGGGTCCATGGTTAACTACTTGTACATAATAATGAATAAATTTAAGTAACACTCAAAGATAATTAGTTCCATGATTAGCAAATTGGATCAGATTCAGGGATGAGAATGTGTGATTAGTAGGGTCAAGAGCAAGTCTAGCTAATTATTCCAATATTTTTATTTTATTTAAATTTTTTAGACTTTAATTGGTTTGGTTTTAAAAACTGTGATCCTTATTAATAGACCCATCATGTTTCTTAACATTATCTATATTAATATTACCCACTTTATTATTATTTTTTCTTTAAATACATAATGCATTTTATATATATGTCGGCATTAATACTCGGTTTAGAACGATTTGGAGCTTGTGTGGTTTCCTCCTTTTTTAAAAGGAAATAATAATGAGTAAAAATCAAACCTCCAATTCATTCCAAGGCTAAATCAGCTAAGCAAAGCATTCTCTTTTGTGTAACATAATTTACAAATTAATGCACATCCATGAAAAAATGTTTTGATAAAATTTCAGCACTCATCTTAAGTTGACCAATCTAATTAAGCATATCCACATAGGTGCTGATATGGTCAAGTTATACATATTCATGTATGTATGTGTATATTATATATATATATATATATATATATATATATATATATATATTAATTTCCACAATGAAACAAAGTCAAATTCAATTTCAAATGGTAAGCAATATTATTCCAACTAGGCGTTGCTAGTCACCATGCCCATGACTTATTGCTCCCCTCCCTTTTTTTTTCTCTTCTTTTGGGGTTTGTGGTTCTTGTCCGTGCTTTCTCTTGACCATGGAAAAAAGTCGTAAGATTCTTGAAACTTGGATTGGTGCAATTTGTTCATATATATATATATATATATATATATATATATATATATATATATATAATTATGCCCCATCGTTAAGTCATGCATGATGTTGGATATTTATTTATTTTGAATTTAGTCCAATTTGTGTTCCAAATTGATTCTTATTTTCTAAATTATTTATTAAACTGGATATTCGAATACGAATAAAATGATATAATTGAGCTTGGCTTAGAGACGAGTTGAGCCACATTCGTCGATTATAAATATATTTATATTATATATTTGTATTAGTAATATAGTACGTAAGGTAATGAATTAATTAAATATAAAGTTTTGTGACAGAATGATCTGGCGGATAGCTGTTCTAATAATAATTGTCAATTTAATAATTTTAATTACTCGAATCTATAACAGGAACTTCCTGTCCTCTTGCAATTTATGTCCATTTTTGACCCACAAATCAAGCATCACGTAAGCAACTTTTTTTTTTGGTAGGATAAGGTAGAAGCGTTGGGATGGAGGAAGTACAATATTACAACCATACACATATATATTAGCTTTTATTATATGCTTTATTTGCTCGCTAAAAATAAAAATACCATAAAGAAATTAAGCAACAGAATGAAGGTTATTAGGTGATCATATAGAAGCTTAAAACTCAAAGCAAAATACAATTAAGACAAAGGGAAGCGATAAAAAGAAATGGTATGGGATTTTAATTAAGTTTAGCAACCCAATAGTTTAAAATGAGGCCAAGTAGGAGGGCCTCTAGTTGTCTTGAGCTTTCCTCTTTTGTAGGATTTTTCGTCGTTATTTGGTCGGTTTTTCCTAGGTTTCTGCTTTGGAGGACTTGGATGTTTCTGTTTCTGTTGGTCTCTATTTGAATCTTCCTGCACAAAATTCATAATAAAAACCAAGTGAATCATCAACAGCTCTAATTGAAGTGACATTTTGAAGAAGAAATTAACTTGTAGGTTATTTAATTAGCTAGTTGGCAAAGTTGAAGAAAGAATATATATATATATATATATACTTGCAACCAAAGAAACACTTATATTCGTTTGTATTATTACAATTATATATATGTACGGAAACAAAGCAATCAGTGATCTAATATCGTCATCTTCCACTTTCTTTTAAGGATGCTTCAACACAATATTAATGCCATTATAACTTAGTCATCTCACATAAATTAACTTTGGTGAAACACAAACGCCATTGATACAATATTAATTATATTGCTACTTTTCCAATTTTTATGTTAGATGCGTTCGAGAAAATTTTGATGAACTTTTGAATAAATATAATGAAAGTGGAGCTATATTGTTTTAAAAATAGCAATTTGCATACATACAATATTAATGCTGACATGGGCAAGAAATGAAGCGCATATATATATATATATATATATATATATATGAACAGTGAGTCCAATTAAGTTGGTAATTCAGCATCTGTAGCTTTTTAGATTCTGTTTATTTCTATTAATCAGTGGAGAGAATCTCTAGCTTGATAAATTAAATAAAAATGTAGTTGTTATTACCTGAATTTCAATCCTAGTGAAATGGGTTTGGGGAGTTGGTCTAATATTTCCAGCATAGGAAGTGTTAAAAGTTGGGAAGGAGCAGGAGGGCTCTCCTTTAGATCCCTGGCTAGAATTGTCCCCAGATGTGTGTGTGCATGTAGTTGTACACGATGAGGTGCGTGACTTGCCGCTACTCGATTCCATCTCCAAGCAAAGCTGAAACCATTCACCATAATTAACCAAAATCAAAGGGGTTTTATTTACTAGCTAGCTTGCTTCAGTTGAGAAAATAAAGAAGAAGAATGAATAAGATTGAGCAGTTTTAATTGACCTGGGAAAGCCTATGCTCGAGAGAAGCAACACGACCCAACAAAGAGCCTTTGAAGGAAGCTTCCTTTAATGCTAGATCCATCGGCATGCACTGCTTCATCTCCCTTAAACCTGATGAACTAGTACTAGTACTAGTGCTGCTGGTGTTGCCTCCCATTCTTTGAAACTTGTGTTTTCTTTCTAAATATTTCATCTTTGTATTATTCATATATATAGTACACCAAACACAAAATTAACAACCCCATCACACCAAACAAATTAAACAATTTAATCATAAACATATACAGAGGCAGAAACAATTATAAATATTTCACATTATCATTGATATTATGTGTGTATGAAATATAAGGTGTAGGAGAGAGAAAAAAAAATTTGAACTCACAATGAAATCTAAATGATCCAACCTAGACACAAGAGGCATTGATGCGGAACCACAAGGTTTTGGTTTTGCTTTCTCCATTAGTTTCCAACTGTGGCTTTGATCTGATTAGGGTTTCTATTAACTTCTTTGTACGTAATTTTCTTTTTCTTGGGAGATTTTAGCTCTGAAACCGTTATACATTCCCTCCTTTTTGGATTAGCTGATTGTGTTGCTTCTCACAAGTCAACCGGTAGTTTGTTACAATTAGGAGGCGGGTAATTCTGGATAATTGATGGGGCCCAAAATCCATATGGGCCAAACCCACCTTGTTTTTTTATTATAACAAGAGCCCAATTTTTATTTTTATTTTCTCTAAAAGTAATTTTGGTGATTGTAGATGGTAGTAGTATTTATATAATGCCAAAAGTAAAAGAACGAAACTCATTTCCTATAAAATTATACTTTGTCTTCTTAATATAAATTAAGATCTCTTTCTACGTCTCTTTCTATATATATTGGTTGTGTTAAATCACTAAAAGATCCATGAAACTGATGGATTTGGCCCAGAGACCAAATTTGTTCTGAATCAATTTTAAGTGAATCACCTTCTTGTTTGGCTCTTAATCTCTGCGAAAGCAATTTCTTAGAATGTAGAAAAACTTTCAGTTGATTGGGATACGTAGGACCATGCATGGCATGGCATGGCTTTAGTACCAAAAACAACACAAAAATTTTGCAACATTATCCAAAACCAAAACCCTAGCTTGATTGGCAAACCAACTAGAATAGTGCATGCCTACAAAAACCCAAATCATCCCAAATAAGACCTGGTGACTTCGTAAGCCAAGAAACAAGCTGCATTTGATGGAACACTTCGAATCATAGCAGGTCCAAACCCTTTGTAAAGTCCTTTCACTCCTTCAGCCGCCGTGATCTTCCGAAAAGCGTCGATGGAGCCGGAGAACCTCGGTTTTTTGCAATCATCTACCTGAACAACACTCTTTACTACATCGGTAGGGTAGAGAAAGAGCCAAGATGAAGCTCCACTCACTCCTCCAGCCACCATTAAAGAGCCTGATCCAAGTCCTGAAGTGTCTCTCCCACCTGCCATGTACTGCTTCACTCCTTCATACACACCAAACATTAACGCATTCCCAGGTACTTCTCTTGCCATGGTTGGAACCAATCCCTTGAACAGACCTCTCATCAACCCCTCTTCTGTTTTCATTACCTGCTTGATCACATCCCATGATCCTCCATACTTTACTGCTTTAGGAGCTTGAAGCCTGTGATCATCATATATATCAAAATTAATCAAAGATTTCACAGCTAAGGGGATATTTGGTAACGTTTCTTGGTTTTGTTTTTTATTTTTTTCTCTAAAATTTAAGTGTTAGTCAAAAGTTAATTAATGCATTAAAAACATGTTCTTTCAATTTGTTATTTGTTTTACTGAGAAGACTAACTAACATTAATAAATTTTAAAAAACATAAACTATCCTTTAAACTAAGCAATACATACAAAAAATTTTGAAAAAAAAAACAAACCGAAACTGTCAAACGGGCCCTAATTAATAAACTCAATGAATTATTTGATATAAAAGCATTTATATAGATATCTGACCTGCACTTGATGAGTTCAGTAGGGCAAGTTATGAAGGAAATGGCAAGGCCGGCACCGGCACCACATATGGTTTGCTGGGTGATGGTTAGTGGGACACCAGGTTCAGACCTCAACAAAACCTCCATTTGTCCCTTGGCGGCGAAGAGGACGGCACTGGTGGCTGCCACGGTGGCAAGTGGGGCTCCCATGCCATTGAACAAACCCTTGAGTCCATCGGCGGCTACTACTTTCTTCACGACATGGACTGAGCCTGAGTACTTTGGTGGTTTGCCTGGGGTTTGGCTCTGCAGTTGGACTTTGATTGTGTCAAATGGGTGTCCACATATTAATTGTGCTGCTCCTCCTGCGGTCCCAGAAGCTAGGTCCTTGGCTACGTCACCCATCTAACCACAAACTTTAAATACAGGGGAGACTAATAAATAAAATTGTAATAATCTATCTAATTACATGTCTATAAAATGTATATACAAGCCAACCTAAGTTGATAGTTTCTTTTAAGTTTTCAGAAATAGAGCAGTTTAATTACCAAATATAGGAGATTTGGGAGGAGGTGGTGCTTAGTTTCAGGGGGCAATGGAAAAAATAAAATTTGTCTATTTTAATGATATTTTTTGTACGAGACGTATTTGAAAAATATTAAGTTATGGCTGAAAAGTATGGTTTTTAATATAGAATATTTTAAAGTCATTTTTGAAATGCTAATTAATACGATGAGCTAATCAGGAACACCATTCTACATAAGATCATCCGCAAATTTTCCCATATTTCAAATTCTTTTGAAACATTAAATATGTTATTTTCAGACATGTCACAAGACCAGAAAAAACATGTTTTCATCCTCTTAATTTCTTTTCCTGAAAATTAAGTGTCATGCGCAAATCAAGAACAGTTATATATTTCATCTTAACAAAAATTAATGCCACCTTTTCCTCCATTCTCAAATGAAAGTGCCTTAGTTTCCTTATTTATCAACTTCATTCATTTAAGTTATAATTTAAATCCAGGATTTATGAAAACACATTTGAATCCGTTTATGAATACAAGATTAATCATACCCAGTTCTTATTTTTCATGACCCTTGTAAAATATAAAATAAAGGTAGAAAATAAGATCTTCATGAAAAAGAAAAAGAAAAAAAAAATTTTGATTACCTTGAAGCTTGAGGAATCAATGGGAAATTTCGTTGAAGGCTTGAAGCTCAAACAATGAGGTGAAATTGGAGGAAACCCCAAAAACACCCACCAAAAAAAATAAAAATAAAATGCTCAACAGAAAGGAGTCCTTCAATGAGCGTTGATCGTTATTACGGTTGCTTTTAAAGTTTACGACCTTGAGTTTAGGGGTATACTTGTAAAATTATGTGCTTTTTTGTCAGTTAAAACCATCGGCTGGCAAAAATAGAGTTTAAATTGGATTTTAATTTTCCGTCGACTTATAATCTGATTCTGGTATGTAAATATATGTACATGTATTTTTTATTTTTTTTCAGTGAGATGCTTTGGAATTTTAATTTAGACGTGTAGAGATCCCCTTTTAGACGTAAAGTGAAATGAACATTTGAAAATAAACTTATAACGTCTAGAAAATTTATAAAACTCATATGTAAAATTAACAAATTCTCTATTTTAGGTCAACTTAAATTTAAATTATTTATTATTTGGAAATTTTACAATTTCAGGTTTTACTTTTTCCATTTACATAATCGGGGCCCAGAGCCCGAGTAATAATTAAGGCCTAATAATTCTAGGGCTGGGCTGTGGACTTTGGAGATTATATTGGAGGCCCAGCAATGCACTATTTCTTCTGAATGGCCTAATTATTGATTATATTACCGCTCAAGGATTTGGGAATGAAGGCAGAAGAAAAAATAAAATAAAAAAGTCGTTGCAATAAAATCTGAATATCAAATTTATGCCGTCAGTGCATAAATAGGATTGGTGAAAGAATGTCCTTTATTCTGCACCAAATGACAATTACAAAAAAGATGAAGACCTTTGGTGTCAAGTTACAAATTCCATGCGCAGCAGATAAATGGCGGTTGAGATTAGCAAAATGAAAGACAAACTGTAAAATTAAAAGAAATCTGAGGCACAGCGGTTGGGCCAAAACAAAGTTCATCATCCCAAACTCGACCTTGTTACCTCATAAGCCAAGAAGCAAGCTGCATTCGCAGGAACACTTCGAGCCATGGCAGGTCCAAAACCTTTGTACAAGCCTTTCACTCCTTCAGATGCCACAATCTTTCTAAAAGCATCGATGGAGCCGTTGAACTTTGGGTTTTTGTAATCATCTACCTGTATTACACTCTTCACGACATCAGTTGGGTACACAAACGCCCAGAAGGAAGCTCCGGCTAAGCCTCCAGCTGCAATTAAAGAGCCTCTACCCAAACCAGATGTATCCTGGCCTCCTGCTAGGTACTGTTTGAAAGCTTCATAGACACCAAACATAGCAGCATTTCCGGGTACTTCACGCGCCAAGGTTGGAAACAAGCCCTTGAAGAGACCCCTCACTCCTCCTTCTGATTTGAGAACCTTCTTGGCCACATCCATTGGTCCTGCATACTTAACTGCTACAGCTGCTGAGCCAGAACCTGCTAATGCACTTTGGGCTTGCAACCTATGACACCAAACCAAGAAAATTTAATAGGTGGATATATTGGCCTTACAAGTTTCCCATACAAAGAACAAGTTGGTAACAAAAGCAAATTAGAATCTTGAAACCGGTCAGTAACAGAACATTCACATGTCCAGCCCCTAATTGTTCTGAGAAACATAATATTACTGATACATACAGACAAAATGGATAGAGAGAAACAGAGTAATTCTTTGTCTCTTCTTGACAATCCCCAAAACTTATGTAATAATAGTCCAAATAGAATGTGGATTTGAGAAATAAATCAACATTTAGTTGAATTCTCTTAAAAGTAATCAAAATACTAGGTAATACAGTCTTGAAAACAAAATGCAATAGAACTAACCTGCACTTGATCAATTCAGTGGGGCAAGCTAGAAAGGAAACAGCAACACCAGCCCCGCCCCAGCAACAAACTGCTGTTCAACTGTAAGAGGGACACCAGGTTGGGACCTCAACAACACTTCCATTTGCCCTCTTACGGTGAAGAGGACAGCATTGAAGGCTGCCACTGTGGCAAGGGGAGCTCCCATACCTTTGTACAAACCCCCTATGCCTTCAGCAGCTATTGTTTTTCTGACAGCATCCACTGCACCAGCATACTTGAGAGGTTGTCCAGGGAGTGGAGCAGGCTGACTTTGGAGTTTGACCTTGATGGTATCAAATGGGTGCCCAACTATCAACTGTGCAGCCCCTCCAACAGTCCCAGAAGCTAAGTCCTTGGCTACGTCCCCCATCTAAGAGTTGAAAATTCAACACAAAAATGGTTACCTTGGAATATGATCTTAATGATTACAGGATCTATATATAGATCCTTTCACCTATTCTTCTCAGTGACAGACTAGACAAAGTTTCCTACTCTGTGACAAGTAGCCAAGAATAAGGGACAATGAATGACTAATCAATCAACATTCTTTGTGTTTGAAAATATAACTTGCTTTGCTTAAAGACGACTAGATGATACTAACTAGCAAGTTTTACGAAAATATGTAAAAAGAAAAATTATTAACTAGCAGAATACAGCTAACAACAGCTAAAGCAAGCAAACTCGAGCAAATTTAACAAGCTAAACAGTAAAACGGCTTGGCATGCACAACTCTGGACACAACTCTTTCAGGCTTGTGTCTCACCATATAAATACTTCAAGAAACTTGACCCAAAAGCCAAACTGAAAAGGCAAACAGAAAAGGAGACTACCTAAAGTGTAACATGTTGATAGTGAGGGGTATTCTCAAACTAATCACATTATTTTAGAGAGTCATAAAATGCAAAGGGATTTCTTTATACATATTGGAAACAAATTTGGATACTTGTTCCACCTTAGACTAGGAACAAGCTTGATCAAGCTCATATCTCACATAAAAGCTCAAACTTGGTTGAACATACATATATCACTTAGCATGCTTCTCGAATTGGTCTTAACCGAGTACAATGGAGCTCAAGCTTAGTATATTTAGACTACAAGAAAAAGACAGAGAAAGGGGGGAATGGGAGGGGCTGAGTCTAAAGTAATCAAGTGCAGTGACATGTGAGGTGTAGCCTTCAGCAAAATCAGATAAAAACCAGTGGTTACATTATTATCCTCCCTCCTCCTTCCCCTACCCCTTCCTCTTTTTCCCATCCCCAAAAGTAAATAAGCACGAAAACAGGAAAAATGACAGACTAAAGAAACCATTGCAGCCAACGTAACAAATGAAACCATTTGCATATTGACTTATTTCAATATATCCAAGCATTAGCCACTTTGCAGCTCACCAAACAAGCAGAAGATCAACTACCTAATACCTATTGAATCAAAATGCTATCTTTAACAACAAAAATAAACACAACATTAATAATTTCTGTATTCTAAATTTAACAGAGCCTGCTAAGCAAATTATTCTGTAAATCTGAATATCAAATAGCATAACAAGGTAACCATTTTTGCACAGAAAATAAGCTTAAAGAAAGAATAAGAATCTCACCGATCAAATAGTAATTGGCCACCCAGAAACTAAGCAAAAGCTCCAAGCGAATCAAACGAGATTGAAGTTTCCCCAATCAGATGATGAAATCTGCGAGAAAGGAGGCGTATTAGATCCATCAAATGTAATATCTTGATGTCGCAAATCAAGTAGAAATCAAAGGTTGAAAAATTTTACAGGAAGTGAAAGTACCCAAAAAGTTATGGAAAAAGCGAAGGTGTTTGGTGAGGCTGAGTTGTGGGTTTTTTCTTGGAACAACATAGAATCTGAGAATAAACAAAGAAAAGGGCAATGAACCTTTAGGGATTCAGAACCACAGGAGGGTGGTTGGGTAGGACGAAAATTTCACATCAACCAACCACACTACTTGGGAACTCAATGTATTTTTTACGCACTAAAAGAGAGAGGAAGAGAAACAGAGATGTGGTTGAGAAGCAACCACAGAAGGATGCAAATGAAGACACACACACAGCTATTTGGCTATCAGTGTATTAGAGAAAAATCCAATCCCAGCCACACTCTCTCTCCCACCCTGTCTGCTTGGAAATTCTCAGACATATATAATATATTACACGAGTGGGAGAGAGACATCGTGAGAGCTGCTAAAACTTAAGCTGAAGGTCGATGGTAATTGGTGCACCCATTGCTGATCATCCTATGTGAACTGTGAATCACTGAAATTTAGTAGTGTCCGACATGGAATTTTTGGCCCATTCAGACTCCATCATACTTACAATATATTTGACTAATCTTATTGGAATATTTCGTCAAATATAATATATATATATATATATATATATATATATATTACAAAAAATAAGATAAAACATAAAATAGATATTTGAAAAAAAAAATTTTGATATTGAAAATAGATAGTAAAATTTCTCAATTGTATATCTTACCTGTATAAGATGTTTTTACTGACAAGCAAAACAACACCCTTAGACTTGACCCTCAAATGAGTTTGTAGACTGTAATGTCATATTTTTGTTCTTGGGCTGTATTGTATTTATAGAACTTGAAGAAGGATTATTATATGTTCTAAATTAGGGTTTAAAAAGCCCTAGCCGTCATAAGATTATTTGATATTTGAGACTTTTTCCAGCATTATATTTTATTGATGATTAATAATATATTTGTATAATTAATTATTGGCTTAAATATATTATATTTGATAATATATTATATTATGGTACTTAAGGCATAGAATTTAACCTACAACTCGAGTTTGAGGCAAATAATAATAAAATGACCATGCATTTAAAAATTATATAAAATAATAATATTTTGAAAAGTGTGTATCGTTTTCTGATTGAGTAAACAACAGGCAACATCATATTTGCCACAGAGAAATAAATTGAATGAAAAAAAAAAAAGTTGATTACTTTGCTCCAAAATAATAAATAAAATGAAACGTAAATATTTATATTTGCCAAGAATATAAATTATGGCAACAATATTCTGTTATTAATTCTTACGTTTATTTATTTATATATATGTATTTTTCCATATAGTCGTAGTGTTATATATAACTTTTATTTGAAGACTTAACACTGAAAGTGTATATATTAATAAAAATATATATATATATATATATATATATATATATATATATTAATTCTATGTATTTTGGTTTGATTGTGTATGTGTTAATCGGAATGTAAGGAAGCAAATGGTGAATATTGACGCTGTCAAAACCAGAGTTAATTTGGGAGAATGTAAACCAGGAACAGATGATGCAACATTTTCATTCACAAAAAATAATAAAAACTATGAGGTGCCAAATTGAAGTTGGTTTAATTTACTAATAATTAATCGTTACTATATCGAATTATTACCTTCCACATATGGACGAATTTAGGCTTGGCTTTGCTCAAACTAAAATAAATAAATAAAATCATAATATAGGGCCAAATAGGGTAATGTCATTGAAGTTGGGCTGCTCTGTGAAAGGTCCAAGTAAGAATCTAATATTGTTTGATTTGAATTTAGGCCCAAAACATCTAAGACAGATCTATGTTTCATCTTAAAAAATAAAAAGAGAAAGAAACCTTCTTTTTTTATTTTATTTTTTTGTAATTCATGAAAAACTTAGGGACAAGTTTTGTAAAATTGTTCTCTTCCTTTATTGTTTGTTTAGGTTTAAATTAAAGCAGTACAAAACCAAAACTAAAGGAAAAAAATTGTCTTTCAGACCTCTGAAGAGATAAACAAGCACATAATATCTCATTGTGTATGTTTAAGTAAATACACTGTTACACTGAAATTGACTCATAATTGTAAAATTTGTTGTGCCACTCATTGTCAGTGATGGTGACTCCATCCATTAGTATTTTGGTTAAGTAAATGAGTCTTTGCCTACTTAGCCTTTTGCAATATTTTTACATCGACTAGTTGCTTTATTATTCTGCAACAAAAAATACTTTGACGTCAAAGTTTTTGGTTCAATTACTATAAGAAAGGCCATTTAGAAATTATTATAACAGATCAATCCAATATCATCCCGTTTAATAAGAGTATTTTAATAATTATATAATATATTAATAAATTTTAATTTTATTATGCATTATTAACTCTGTATTATTAAGATTATTTATATTTTTAGATGTTTATTATTGTATGTTTGGTCCATAAACAATATTTATATATATTTTATTGAACTATTTTTTTTAATTTTATATAATTTATGTTGGACATATATATGCAATAAGTATATTTAATTTTTTGATTTCTAGTATTTTTTTTATAATAAGTATTATTATTATTTTATGATAAAATATAAAATTAGTGAACAGATTAACATGTTAATATATATTTGACAAAAAAAATTAAAATATTATTGGGTTAGATAACAAATTATTTGTTAATTAAATGAATGAATTTAAATTTGATTTTTCCAACCCATTAACTTAATGGGTCATATTTGAATTTGAAAAATTTAACACAGCACCATACAAATTTATTTAAACACAACAAATTATCAGGTGTAATATATTGCTAGTTTCAAATATTTATTTCAGGGGTTGTATTTAAAATTTAAATTTTCTTCTCTAAATACACCCTTCATGGGTGTAAAAAATTTTGAAGATTGTATTTAGACTCAGAAATAAATTTTAAAAATGGTGTATTTAGCATTCAAGTTACTATACTAGATACACCCACAGAAAATCATAGGGGTGCAATCAATAATTTAAGGTGTGTATTTATAGTAATGAAGAAATATATTAGAATTCGTTGTCAATGCTTGCAGATACGACATGAGAAAGGGTGTGTTAGGCCTTGTCCGCTTTTAATTTGTACATAGACTTTACATTAAAAACAATACATATTAATGTTCATTTATTTTAATATATATATATATATATATATATATATTCCATAAGGTTTTCGAACATACTTCAAAGAAAAATTATTGAAAAATAAAAGTTTAACACATGAATTTTATATTACCTACATTATATAAGAAATTTTTTTTTACTTGATTAAAAAACTATTGATTTTTTTACTAAATTTTGAAAATTATTATTTTTTTAATATTTTCTCATTGAGTTTTTATTAGATAGTTTTTCGGTTAATTATATGTTTGTTTGTTTTATGTTAATGATTCGTTTAACTACGGCTGCCACACGATTGAAGAGAAATGAAAAATGACCAACTTGAACTTTTTGGTGAATTTACCAACTTGGAACTTGGAATGAAGTGGGGGGCTAAAATTAATTAATTGTTTGTCTGTCGTACTTTAATAAACTTGATTATTGTTATCTCAATAATATATTATTATTATTATTATACTTTATTTGTAAAAATCAATTTCAATATATTATTAATACCATATTTTTCATCTATATATATTTTTTATATACCAAATTTATAAATGCCTGCATTGTTTAACCAAATTTTTCTCTGTATTTTTTTTTAAAAAAAATTATTTTGTTGTCTAGTATTTAACTGACTATGAATAAAACCATTAATGTAGCCAAACATATTTCCATTAATTAATTAATTATTAAAAATGTAGCATACAGATTCCCAGTTTTTAATGGAAAGTGAAAAAATAATCTAAATACTTGAATAAAACAAATTCCCATGCCACCATAATTACTATAATATTAAACTACCATAATTTTTGATGCGCTGCTTCGCAGCCTAGATCTGAACCCTATAATCACCTGCCACGTATGAAGAGAAAATTAAAATTACAAACTTGGAACATGGAAGCAAACGGTGGGGGTGAAATTTCAGTGGGCAGTCCTGGAAATAAAAAAGGCACAAAACTAAAACCCTAAGAAAAATATAAAACCCTACTTTACAAATTTCAATTTAATCCGGCTCCGCTTTTGAGTTGCAGGTTTTTAATTGCAAATGGTACTCTGTCTCTCACTCTTCGCTCACTCACTCACCTTCTCTGTCTATCTAAACCCAAAGTAGGTTACAAGTTGATGATCCACCGAATCACAGAAGCTGCATTCTTTCTCTCTGTATTTTCCCGGAATCCAAACACCTGAAATCCCTAAGAAATTCTTTTCTTTTTTCCCCCATTTAAGCTTTGAGAATGGATTCTAGAGAATTACAGGCGCAGCATGTCCCACCCAACATGATGGTGGGGCCCAACTCGTACCCCACGGCCATGCCCTGCACCAACAATGCGTCGTCCATGATCGGCCCTAATTCGATGGGTGCAGCTCCGATGATGGGTGGGCCCACCGGTGGTCGATTCCCATTCAACTCGGTTGCCCAACAAGTTTCGAAGCCTTTGGATTCTCTGAGTAATCATCCGTACGACGGATCTTCGTCGCCTGGTTTGAGGCCCTGCGGCAGTGGCGGGTTCAACATGGATTCCGGGTCCAAGAAGAAGAGGGGACGGCCGAGAAAATATTCTCCGGATGGAAATATTGCGTTGGGATTGGCAACCACGACAATCTCTTCTTCGACGGCTGGACATGGTGATGCCAGCAATACTCCCTCATCGGAGCCTGGGGCGGCCAAAAAGAATAGGGGAAGGCCGCCGGGTTCCGGAAAGAAGCAATTAGACGCATTGGGTATTAATTTTGACTTGCTGTATTTGTTTTTATCTTAATTGCATTTGTAAAATGTAAAGGTTTGATCTTTGATGTGCATATTAATATATTTGATCGCCTTTTTGCAGGAGCTGGTGGAACCGGTTTTACGCCCCATGTTATTATGGTGAAAGCTGGGGAGGTATGGGTTTTATTGCTATTACTTGAAGCTTGAGTTGAGATGCAAACTGTTTTAATGATTTTTTACATTTGATAGTCAATTAGTCATGTATTATGTGTTGTGTGTATGTGATGTTGCATTGATTTTTGAAAATTCAGTTCTTATATGTAATGTGGATAGTAGATAAAAAATAACGTACTTGTTTCATTACTATACATATCAAACTTTCCAAATCTTGATATGCATATATAGAAACTTAAGGATATTAAATGTCAATGTACATAAAATATTAAAATTTTCCTAAGAAATCATTGTGCCCTGGTGTTGATATATTGGAAGAAAATCTCCACTTGCACTTTTAGTGCCTTTAACTATGAGTATGGGGTTAAAATTTGTTGTCTAGATTTTTTTCTCACTATTCTGCAGAATTAAGAATGGTGGTGAACTGATACTCTACTGAACATCAAATTCTAAGGTTGCTTCAGCACACGCATATTTTCTTAAGAATTGTCAAAGTTTATAATGACCTTATGTTGCAAATTAAGCAAGTTGAGTTGGTATAGGTGTTTTAATTGAACAAATACCATTTGATATGGAACCTAAGGTCTAAGTGATAACAGAAAGCAAGTGTAATAATTAGTTGAATTTACATTTATTATGTATACAGCCTCCTTTAGACTGGTATAGTAGGATGCTGGATACGAGAATACTTTTTAGAATACAAGATTACTTCTTAACCCTTCATTTAGATTGATTTTGTAACTTTGTCAGCTAGGGAAGAATCGAGCCAATTCTTATTGGCGCGGACCAATATTATCAAAGAATTTATGTAGGCATACTTTTGAAGCCTAGAGAAGTTAAAGTTTATAATTTTCTGTTGTCAGAATTATTGATATACTGAAGGCTCCAGCTATGTTTAAGTGGATGGTTTCATAAAAAGGTGATTGGAAATAGTAAATGACAGTTGGAATCATTTTAATTTTAATATGAAAGATAAAACTTTTGTGGTAAAGACAAATGGGGTATACTAGTTATCGCTTTTTGTTGGGTTTAAAAACCATGCCTGCAAAACCCCAAACCTCATTAAATGAGGTGTGTGCTTCTTTTCTTTTCTTCTAATTTTATATTTTAATAAATCACCCATTTTCATTACATGGACACCTGGCTCAGTCGCGTGTGAGAAAGCACCTCTGAGCTTTTCGGGGGAACCTGGTTCAGAGAAGCTCAGAGGCGCATGTGAAAGCACTCCTGAGATTATCGAGATCACCATTTCAGAGGTGTCCCTCAGGAATGCTGTGGAGTATACATTTGAAAATGGTGAATCTGGCACTACCCAACGCAGACATTAGTTACCGATCAAGAAATTTTATAACCATCTTCCTTTAAGAAGTTCAACATTGTGATTACACCATATTGATGATGGTACTTGTATTATAGTGAGTTAATAACTAGAAGAAACTTTGTTAGTTTATTCAACTGGTAATGGTGATGGATTCTTTTTCTTTTCCTATTTGGTGGAAGGATTGAGACAGGAGTTATAAAAGGGGAACTTTTTGACATAAATGAGTAATATTTTTTGAGTTGATTTAATACTTAATTTGTTTGATAATACTACATTACAGAGTGATTTGATTAGATACTACATGTTTTTTTCTTCTATATCATCATTATTGTGTTTTTTCAGTATAAACTTTGTTACTAATAGCATTCACTTATGGTTTTCAGGATATAGCGTCTAAAATCATGGCCTTTTCACAACAAGGACCACGCACAGTTTGTATTCTCTCTGCAAATGGAGCGATATGCAATGTTACCCTTCGCCAACCAGCCATGTCTGGTGGTACTGTGACATATGAGGTATCTTTAATGTCCCTTTAGAATTATATAGATATCATTTATTTTTGAGGTCTTTACTGGTAACTTGTCTTGAAGATAGGTTACTTATACATGAATGTATTATGGACTTTATATTTCTACATCCTAATATCGCAAGACTGCTTTGCGAAATAAAGAAAAATGAGTGTGATTAACTATGCATACGTATCGCACACTAACATATAATTGTTATTATCTTTTCTAATCTCTTTACAAAACTGCATGATGTTTCTACGCTAAACTGTCTTTAAAGGTGTTCCCTTCAATCAAATCAAAAAGCTTGTTGATTTTTCTTTCATTTTTGAGCTAAACATGATAGATATGCTGCGACATACAATACATATGTCATTTCAAGTCACTGTTACGGGATTACAGATAATTAGTACTTTAGTGAGTTGTAGTGAACTGACTCAGAGCTACCTCAAATCATGTTTTAAGTGTTAATCACTTGCATGGTACTTTTTCTCGCAATATAAATGTTAGATAATAAATGTTTTATAAATAGCTATATAATATTCAACATTTTTTTGTGTCTATTAACTGCTCGTGTTATGAATCCTCTTATTGTTTTGTGCTCATATTGAAGCTTTAAGTAAATGTGTCGATGAATTTTTACCCAACTTGCAATAGATGTATTAATTCCTAACAACCATCCCAACATTTCATGACAACAGAGATTAAAAAATCTCAGGTACAGGATATATATATACTGAGAATTAGGAAACAATGCATAACCAGGGTTTAAATTAACTCCTAGTGGATTTCATTCTGACCACAAATGTACCCATAGGTTCACTTTTTAAATTGTTCTGTTGCATCTTTTTTAATTCTGGTGATTTGAGAAATGGTTTCCTGCCATTGATATTACCACCGAGATTAGTCTTTTCTTCTTAATCTTGTAATCCAAGGTTTATACCCAATTTGATCCCCTGGAAGTCCACATCATTTGTTTGTGCGGCTGCATATGAAACCATTTCTTGCTGTGTTCTTGTGTCAACAGTACTCGTTAACTTTAGTAAACTAATATTTGATGAGATGCAATCTCATACTGAATTTTTAAAATATTATCTGATCTTGTAATACATCTTTGACCTTGTTATAATCAGTAATAGGCTTTCCTTATTCTGGTAGCATCTGTAGTATTCTTTTTCCTATTTTCAGGGGCGATACGAGATCATTTCTCTAGCAGGATCCTTCTTGCTTTCTGATAATAATGGGAGTCGCAGCCGGACTGGTGGTTTAAGTGTGTCACTAGCAGGTCCTGATGGTCGAGTTTTGGGCGGTGGAGTTGCAGGAATGCTGATGGCAGCGTCACCCGTGCAGGTATGATTTTGCTGGTATTTATGTGTCAACTATATAATATATCAGATGTCGTACCAAATAAATGAACAATATTTTGTATTTGTCGAACATTACATTTTTGGTAGCAGTACTTGTGACTTATGAGATTATCATTCAATGGTTACAAAACATTAAAAATTTATTAAACAAGTTCTTTAGTTTATATTTACATCTGTGTCAATTAATTGCTCCCCTGCTAAAATGTATTCTTCGATCGATCTGCAACTGGATTTATTCTACGAGCTTTGGATTAGTGATCTACTACCCATAAAGAATTCAGAATACTAATAAAGAATTTACAAATGCATCTCATCATTTCTCGATGTGCTGGCAGGTTATTGTTGGTAGCTTTATTGCAGATGGGAAAAAACCAAACTCCAATAGCCTAAAATCTGGACCCTCTGCACAGACACCTCAAATGTTGAACTTTGGCGCACCAATGACGGCAAGCAGCCCTCCATCACGAGGGGGATCCAGTGAGTCATCTGATGAGGATGGTAGTAGCCCATTTAATAGGGGACTTCCACCCTACGGCAATGCTACTCAGCCAATTCATCAATCACAGATGTATAATATGTGGGCTGCCTCAACTCAACAATGAAGATGCAAAAATTCCAAATTCAACAGTAGAAAAGGGTCATTGGGTTATTATTGACTTGGTGGTGAGTTTGGTGAGTGTGTTGCATTGATTTTCCACCTTGAGGTTAGAGACAGAGAGATTGGTCAAATTCCAAATGCTAACTTGCAGCATCCAAACAACACAGTTAGATGGGTTATCTTAGTTCTTTTAGATCTGAGGTCTTTCCTTTTCCTTTTTTTACTCGGCTATTGATTAAGATATGCCAAAGTTGTTCTCAGCTCATTTTTCATTTTTACTTGTTTTTTTTTCTTTTTTAAATTTTTTTTCTTTTCATCGTTTTTCTTTGGTAGAGATTTTATGAATAGCAAATTCTTCATTAGAATCCGATGGATGTCCTTGGAGGTAATTGTCTCTTTCATCACTTAGAATGATTCAAGGCCCATAGTTAGAGCTTAGAATGATTAAAGGCCCACCTAAGGGCAAGGCCAGTAACACCCTTGTGGGTTGTGGCTTTGTGTGAGGCCCATATAAAGAAGGAATCGCAGGACAGAAAATACTTTTTTTTGCCCTTTCTGAAAGGGATTCCATTAGACATTTTCTTTAAATGGATATTTTATTCTATTTCAACTTCTTGATTATTTATAATATTAAAATCAGGCTTTTAAAATTTTAATTTGTATCAATCAAATAAAAATTGAGTTTGGTGTATACATTAAAGATTGCAATTAATTGAGCATGAAAATTTCTCCACCTTGAGTTCAGTAATTGAAAAGAAAATGATCAAATGCCGACACGCGCAATGCACTCCAAAATTTCAAAGCCAAATCGGTGTCATTGAGAATAACGATTACATATTTTTTTGACGCCTGAAAGTCTATGGACGGCAACGTTTGAAAACTACATTAATTGGCTCTTGGTCGAAATTACAGACCAATTAATCATTATTTATCACGACAATAATAATTATAATAATATTTTGTAGTGAAAGAAATAAAAATATTAATTTGTGTAATTATTACCTATTACATTCTCAGCCAATTGAAAACCAAGTTTATTTATGTTTGGTAACATATATATACAGAAATGTTATTACGAGCGATGTCGCTCGTAATAACCTGCGCAACACACGGAAAAAATTCATGCCGCATTAATTTTTTTTTTTGAATGTCTTCTTGCTAGTAGTAGAGAGATCGAGAAGGCATAAAATAAAATTCATATGTCATTTTATATCTTCTCATTAGTAGAGAGAGATCTCTCTACTACTAGCGAGAATGTATTGTCAGGCATATGAATTTTATTTTATGCATTCTCGCTAATAGTAGAGAGATCGAGAAGGCATAAAATGAAATCCATATATCATTTTATATCTTCTCACTAGTAGAGATCTCTCTACTACTAGCGAGAATATATTAAAAAAATAAAAATTTATTAGGTTATAAAAAACTAATATGGTGTGAATGTCATGCAGGTTATTATGAGCGACGTTGCTCATAATAATATTTCTGCATATATATATATATATTTTAGTTATTTGTTATTGGTTTTTGTTTTTTTATTAGAATAAACAACTTGGTTGATAATCATTTTTGTTTTTGGATTTTGGAAAAAAAAAATTCATATGGCAACCATGTTTGTTTTTTATTTTTTTATCAACTTTATATCTTTTTAAAAACTATGTCTAAATTTTAACCGTTGTTAAAATTATAACGATGAATATTAAAAGTTCATCATAAAAGGGGGCAAAAAATAAAAAACGAAAACAGAATTTTCAGCATTTGTATAGTTTTTATCCGAAATTTAAAAAAGATTTTGTAAAAAAAAAAAAAAAACAGAAAATGTTTACCAAATGGATTTTTATATTTAAAAAATAAAAAACAAGAATAGAAATTAAATAACGACTATGTAAAAGTGAGAGTGCCTTGCCTGCTCTCCACTCACAACTCAAAAATTGAGACATGGGAAATGCAAAAATGCGTGTATATGATTAAACTCCAAGTCCAAAGATATTCAAAACCGTGTTTGGCGTTTTACAACTAACATATATTCTGTTCTTACTTTATTAAAAAGGAAAGTATAGACATTATGAACTCCACGTTACCTTAAAAGGGTATAAATTTGTCATCTTCTTTATGTGTGATTATCATATTTTTAAATTAATTATCTCCATAATTATAACAATTAAGTAAATACATCGTTGTTAGAGAGCGGAGCATACAACGGAAACTGGGAGAGAGACTATTTCCACGCGGCTCCAGATGGCAAAGAGTTGGATGACTCAGTCCCACAAAACGACGACGCTCCCACTGGCCCCCACACTCACTCTCTCACATGTCGGCCGTCTTATTCCAATTCCTGACACTCCAACGGCTCTCTGTGCCTGCAAATCCTAAATTTGACGTACACATCGCCATTCTCTACCAAACATTTTTCATATATCAACCACCAGAATACATACTCAAAGGCTTTGTCTTTTTACCACTTCAAAACAACATAAACTCTCTCTCTCTCTCTCTCTCTCTCTCTCTCTAGCGGTTAGCTAGCCAATTTAATCCCAGTTTGTTATCCAATTCATTTCCTTGGCTTTCACTTCAAACCCAACAAAATTCTACAATACCCATTTAGCCTAAATCCAAAGTATGTACGCAAACTAATTCCTTATATATATTAACTCCCAATAGTTATTTCTCAGGTAGAAAGAGCTTGATTTCTGTATAATATGGATTGCTTGGTGCTGCCGGTTTCAGTATTGAGAAAGAGGTACATGGGGGGTTCAAGGCACGGCTACAGAGCTTTACGTCATGAAGATGGGTATGGGGAGGAGGTGGAGAATTTGGTGACTGTTGTGGTTGGGAAGGAGAAGAGAGAGTTCTTGGTTGACCCTTTTGTGTTAGAACAGAACCCATTTCGGGTTTTGATGCAGGCCATGATTTATAAGCAGGAGGAGAAGGAGAAGAAGGAGATCAAATGTATTGGGTATGGTGGTGGTACAGGGAAGAAGAAGAAGAAGAAGAAGGAGGTGGTTTTTGTGGATGTTGATGCGATTTTGTTCGAGCACATGTTGTGGTTGATGAACAATGATTCTTCTTCTTTGTTTCAACTCAATCTTTTGGAGATTATTGACTTCTATGGTCAAGATAATTAGGGAAAAAAAAAAGTACATATACAACACAGAGGTGCTCTTAGTCTTGTTTATTAAATATTTGATTTACCATAGCCTTATTCTGCAAACAAAATTATGATCAATAACTCATGCTATATATATGCATGAATTAACTTTTACTTATCCAATTTCTCATTTTGTTCTGGTTTTAGTCCTTTAACCTTTTTCTCGTTATCATCACAATCGTCAAAGTAGACAATAGATATAATTCAATATCATCAACCTCATTTAAATGTCTTTTTAAATAAAAGGGTAATAGTAATGCATGATTTAAGCTAAAATCGGGAACAGAAATAAATAGCTAAGATGCTATGAATTTGGTGTGCATTTAGTTGATTTTTGATCCTCTCCTTCAAGTTCTAGGGCTAGAGCTTTGCATGTAATGCTATATTCTAAAACTACTTGACCATTTTTAATATATATGTTTCTTTTTATAGTTTGAAAAAGTAATATTTTTTTTATAAGTTGATTAGTTCAATTGTGAATAACTGAATATTGACCGTTGATTGATGATATTTTTTTATTTTGTTGGATATAAGATAAGAGACGCGTAGTATAAATTTTTATGAGAGAAAAACAAATCAAGTGCATAGAAAGGAGATAGACTATTAAAGCATAAAATAAATAAGAGACAAAATACTGAAGTAAAAAAATGTGTTTTTTTTTTAAACGGTTGAAAATAACATGACTTTAGGTGTTTTCTTACAAAATTCTAACTTTTAGAAAACACAAATATTACCACAGGTGTACTAATTAAATATATATTAAATGAGTAGTGTATTACAAATTCATCAACTTTTTCTCTGCATTTAAATTGAAGATGGAATTAGAGTGCTAATGGTAATGTGTCCTTTATCAATTCTATAGAAAGAATGGAGAATTTTTATGGAAATGTTTTGGAAGCTACTTATGATATCATGGCTTTAATTCAGGCTTTTACGAGCTTTGTTATCAAGTGTTGTTATATGCAATCCCAAATGTTTCCATCCAACCCATATTCCACCCTGCACATTCCAAGACAATGAGTGTATGAAGAAATTTTGAGTTTGTATATAATACAGCACTCGACCCATATTGGCCCAACTTTGCTTGGGCAACACCGTATCCACAAATTGTAGCAAAATAGTGCGGGCTTCGGTGGGTTGAGCCTTGTCATAACTGCATTTCAATAGCCTTGGAGCTAATTTTATTTTTCTATTAAATAATAATAATAAAAAGAAAGTTCAAGGTTTTGTATGATGAAAATAATATTTGTTAGGACGGCCTCAACAATAGAAAAGCTTCATGTTAGTGTTAATTTGGACACACAAAAAAAAAAAAAAAGGAATGTTTTGAACTGAAAAATGAACCTTAGACAAATTGTGTATAAAAATCAAATCAAAAACTTCAATGCACAAGTCAAAGGAAAATATTCTAGTGGCAATTTTAGCAATGTATCCCATAAGAAATAACACACAAATATTAATACTAAAATTATTTAATAGATCCAACAAACAATATATATATATATATATATATATATATATATATATATATATATATATATATATATATATGCATGCCATATACGCTTTCCAATTAAATAACAGCTGAATTGGAAGTAGGAAGATAATCAATGGAAAGCCAATAGACCTGTCAACGACAAAAGAATATGGTGGCTTTGAAATGTATTGCATGTTATCTACATTAATAAATTTATTAGAAAATGAAAAGCAAACATAATCCATGTAGACAATAAGTAAACAAAATAAATAGGCAAAGAAATAAAAATCTATCCATGAGGACTTTTTAACTGCATGTAATTAAGAAAAAAATTAATGCAACGGTATCAATATTGAACCAGCATGCCATTATACATAAAATACTATTTCCCAGTGCCACTTATCAATTGAGCTAGCTGGCCACTGCAACATTACTAGGAGAGCAAGAGCATGGTGTTGTTCTACGAATCAAGCTTTGCAGACTTTTAATACATGTTTCCCACATCTCTCTGTCTCCAACAATCATTGATGTAGTTTTAAATAAGTAAATTCCCCAGATGGCTTAAAACATATAAATAGAAACATAGACAACACAATAATATACAAGTATAATAATCAAGGTACTTGGTATACGATACCTCCACCTGTATCAACTGTAAAATTAAACTAATATTTGAAGCTTCTTACCTGTAAGCTTCTTTATTGTGCTTCATTTCATCTTTCTTGCTTCCTAGTATCCAAACCTTGAGTAGACACTCATAAAGCTGCACCAAGAGACAGAAAGTGCAAATCAATTGGCAAGCCATGTCTTATCCACATCAGCTCTTCTTAAAAAAATAAGACATACGAAAACAATATTTGTTTTAAAAATATTTCCATTCATCCATCAGACCACATAAATACTTTCTGCTGGTACTTGAGGATTTTTGTCCTTCGAGAAAGAGCAATAAACTCAAGCTACACTGAATTAGATTCTGCCAGAATACTGTTTCCCTAGAAACAGAGAATGTGTAAAAAAATAAAAACAGTGATACTATAGGAAAATGTTTCATAACAAAGACCATTTAGATGTCTTTCTACCATAGCTAAGAAAATTAGTTTACACCAAACACAGAGCAAGAAATATTGCAGAAATGTGAAGTTCATGAATCAAATTTCATAGAATATGTCATGCCAAATTGAGATAATCAAAGAAAAAAATTTGCAAACAATACTTAACAATTTCTAATAAAAGTATAAAAAAAAAAAAATACCATATTAAGCTCATTAAATTTATGAAGCCATTGGTGAAAGTAACTTTTACCAAATGACCATGAAGCGTTACCTTCTCAGCAACAAAGATGTAGGAAATTGAAGACATTGTCTTGCAAAATCTACCTTCTCATCTACAATAATGGCTTGGTTAACTTCAGTTATACAGAGATGAATATACATTCCTAACATAGTAGACAAACCCACAAACCATTGAAAGTGGAACTTTTAGAATTCCTCTGATCCTTATACAGTACTTGGAAGTTGGCAGACACTTTAATAATTTAAAAGTAAAATACTTCCATTATTCAGTACTATTGCTTACCTCAATAGACAGTGACACAACAAAGAGGTCTCAAAATGATAGTAATCATTTAAAAAAAACTAGACAAAACTTATTATAAGCAAAGAGGGTCACAATTGTTTGGAATAGATAGTTTTTATGTTCGAAAAACACTCGGTTATCTTATGGATGTCATAACCACTTATATGTTCTCTACATTGTAGCTTCTCACCCCCAACAAAATACAGGCTCTTTTTGTTGTTTTGGATGTGGACCAAAGACTTCTAAGTAAAAGTTTTTGCAAGTATGATGTGAGAAGCTTTTAACCTCGAATGGACCAAGACTTTCTAAGTATACATTTTTGCAAGTATTATGTGGGAAAAAGAAGAAGAAGAAGAGAAACAGATAAATTAGCAATGGAAAGGTTACCATTTATGCTTCATGTTTAATGACAATTATGTTCAAACTAAAATAAAAAAATGTCACTAAACTTTCAGATTAAAAACCCAGAAAATTTAGCATAAACTGATAACAATAATAAGGCAGTAACAAATAGCTCCAACCTATATATAATTAAATCTGATGGCATAAAACCATAATTCTTTCCATGAGTAAAAGACTACAGAATATTTCCATGAGAAAAGTTTCAATAGCATATAGAACCATAATTCTTCTTAAAAAGTCTACGTAACATATCTTTATAGACCTAAAGCATTATAATGGATACGATCAATAACCGAGTAAATTTCTAAACTCACCCAAGTCTAAAATACATGAAAAGCCCCATGCACGTTGAATGGAAGAATGTTAATTAAAGTCTTCAATTACACTAAAATATGCATAAATATAATAATAACTTATAAGAGGAGAGGAAAAAGAATTCCAAAAGCAAAAACCAGGTGATGCCACTAATTTGGGGAAGAATATATCAATCATTGATGAGCCAAGATAATCAAAGTTAAGATATTTTTTCACTAGAAGAAAGGTGGCATCTCAAAATTTAACAACGATTCATATAAAATAATAATGTAGTCCATATCCCACCACCATTACTACTAACATCAGGTCAACTCATAGGCTCAATGCATTTTGCCTGATTGTGCCCTAAATTTCCACAACGACCGCATTTGTATTTCATTTTCTCTTCTCCTTGCGATCTATTTTTCTTCGGTCTACCAACAGCACGACGTCCAACATCGGGTGGACGGATTACCATCTTTTGAACTTCAGGTGGAATCTCCCATTGAATTATGTCACCAACAGGATATATAGAATAAGCATAAGCTGCACAGAGTGCATCGACACGGTAATAATGTGAGCACAAATCATGGAACTCTATATTTCGATGCAAACAAGCAGCTATTCCATGCACACATGGGTATTGATCCATGTCAAACTTCCTACATGTGCAAGACTTGGTACTCAAGTTCACCGTACCCTCTATTCCCCCACTCACAACTCTATATTCATTAAGATTAATAAGCTGACAAATCTACGTTGTGCTACTTTTTCACTCTTCTTCAATTGTTCTTCCGTCCACGTCGTCAATGTTGTTGTCATATTACCGGCCGTAGTTCGACGATCATGAAACCATTGTTGCAACTTCTCTCTAATTGTTTCCAACAAAGGCACAAGTGGCATTTCTCTTGCATCCCTCAATATAACATTCATGCATTCAACAATGTTTATAGTCACTATATTATACCGAGCAACCGGAAACTTATAACGAGCCCACCTTTCAACCTCTAATTTGGATAAATATTCTACTGCCTTTATGTTTATGTTCCGCAACTCATTCATATAATGCTCAAACATGTTGGGTAGGTACGCTTTTGCAGCTAAGTAAAAAATAGAAAGGATTTGGTCTTCATGTCCAAACTTTTTTGCCTTGAGATTTTGACTGATATGATACATGCACAATCCGTGGTAACAATTGGGGTAGACCTCTTTCAATGCATTCTCTATAGCTTTATGTCTATCCGATATGAATACCAAATTGTAGGGTTCTCCATATGCTTCTCTAAAACAATGGAAAAACCATGTGTATGCATCTTCATTCTCACTATCTCCAACACCAAAGGCAAGTGGATAAATTTGTCCATTGCCGTCTACAGCTGCAGCAATATATAAATAGCCACGGTACCTATGCTTCAAAGTTATTTCATCAATAGCAACAACAGGTCTTATGTTGGATTGAAATCCTCGTATATTTGCTCCAAATGCCATGAAACAATATTTAAAATGATGTCCATCATCTATAGCCATGCGTGTGATTGTTCCCGGATTAGCAGCTTCTAACATTGAAAAATAAGATGGTAGTCGTGTGAATGAATCTTCCGCAGTACCTCTAATACTATTTAATGCATGTTCCACTGCAAGCTTTATCATAAAATATGTCAACACCATATTTTAACTTAATATTAAACTGTATCTCTTTTGGCTTCTTTACACGAGCAATCCCATCATATGTTTCTTTTATAGCATCTCCAAGAATCCGACTAGTAGCTTGCCTATGATTTCCATTAGTGGCATGTGAATATTGAAGACAAGCATGTTCTCCAAAATATTTTCTCACAATAAACAACTTATCCGAATGAGGGATCCTGTTTGCCCGAAGTTTAAATTCACAATTATCATGCAAGCACCGAACCTCATATCGAGTAGTTGATGAGCGCACAACCTTGATTTGATAGTTATGAGTCACTGCATGTAAATATAGCTTCTGCTTCAATCCTTTTTTGTCATCATATACTTGGCCAACGTAGAACTCATCACAATCACTAGAATCCGATTCTATATCCATATAATTGGATGACCCACTTTGCAATGATATTGTAGAGGCATCTGTTATTGAATCACCTTCACAAAGAGGAGTAGTTGTAGAATGATGCGAACTTGGTTTCTTTGATTGCGGAAATTTTTTTATGGGAATTTTAGTTTCAGACACTTGATTCTCCGGTACTTGAGTTTCCGACACTTGATTCTCCAGTACTTGAGTTTCCAGAACTTGATTCTCCGGCACTTGTTGGGATTTCTGAATGGGACTTTCAAACTCATTATTTTCCCGAATAGGACTTACCGCTACATTGGATCTATACATTTTCTCTTCCACTCTTACTTTTCCTCTAATTGAAGTAGGCCGACAAGAGGATGAACAATCATTGCTTCCACTACCCGAATTATAAGCATGGCATGTATCTTCATTGGCTGGATCCATAGGCAAAACATCCACGTACAATGGAGTCACTGGCACCACATCAGTCACTTGTCTAAGAAATATTTTGACATCTTTATCTCTCCGTATTTCTTGTGGTTTACACGGTTGATAGCTTAGGATATATTGAAATTTCATACTTAAACGATATCTATCCCGATCCACATTAATTATATTGTAAACCTCATCCTTCAATTGCTCAAAAGTACAGTTTTTAGGAACATATGTAACCTCCGATTCATAATTTTGATATTGCCAACGACCATCATCTTGTTTAATCCACATCCCTCCATAAAATACAGCAAATATAATAGTACTATCACCTTCCATTATCCCTACATTGAAATTAAACAAAAGATGAGACCTTGATAGTACAATAACCAACCATGCACCTACCATCTACCAAACTGATTCAGTAACACAAAACCAATTCAACAACCACTTCAATACAAATTTAGTAATCAATTCAGAAAATGCTAAACCACAATACCAATTCAGTAACTAATTAAGAAAATACAAAACCACAATTCAGTACCACAATATCATATAAATAAATATAACAATATAAAGAAATATAAATTATAATTCAGCAAACTTTGTTTTTTTTTGTTTTAATTTTTTTTACATATTAGAAGTCTAAATTAAAATTTTAAAATGTGAATTATTATTAATAAAAAAAACTTTTCTTAAAAAAAAAAAAAAATTCTCACAACAATCGATGTCTTGTAAATATTTTTGGGTTGCATACATACCAATATATCTACCAATCAATCTTCATATTAATATTAAATTAAATTTTATGTCCACTTCATCACTCGGTCTCTATGATAAAATCACGAGGAATCAGGTAAAATAATATAATGTTACCTAATATTATGATTGTATTTAAATTTAAATATATACTTTTAAAGATGGATTGTCATTTGTTAGTTTTTTTTTTTGGCTTTTTTTACTGCTACTTCATCACTGTTTTTTGAGTTTTGCTTTTTTGGAATTATTTTGTTAAAATTATACAAATAAAACTCAATGAATCTGACCTGGTTTCGTTTGGGAATGTATCGGACCACTGGGCGGACTAGTGGAGGGAGGCTTCTGTGCTGAGGCTCGGAGCTGGCCGGCCGGATCCGGAGAACGGGAGAAGAGAATTGCACGGTCCGGGGGGCGCATGGCTAAACGCACCAGACCTCCGTCGTCGGGCGTCAAGGCGTCTCTCGGCGAGCGGGAAAGCTAGAGCAGTGGAGTGAAAGCGAGTGGCGGCGGCTGATAGATCGGGGGAGAAAGGAGAAAAGGGAGAAGCGCGGTTAGAGTTGGCCGGTTGGGTGAGGGTTTTGGGTTGGGTTGGGCTGGAGAGGATGGGGTGGGCTTTGTATATTCTTGAATGGGCTGATTTGAAGGCTGGGCACTTGGATCGCTGCCATGGTTACATTTCAATTTGAGCTTTGCTCTTAAGATTGTACTTTTGCTTGCTAATTAATATCAATTTCATTTTTGTTGTTATTGTGTTATAATCATCATTGATAATACATTAACACTATTACACACATATTATAAGCTATAAATTATTAATACACTATTTTGGATTAAATTAAATCCCTTTGTAAACTTGGATTATAAAGAAAAAAAGAAATACATGATAGATATTGCGTCCAATGTGATAACTTATATTTTGAACTAATGAAGACATATTGCTGTGTAATGGATTAAACAGTAGATTATGCATTTAATATGTTTTCTAACTACATTTACCAGAATAGACATTAATTCTTATGTATATATATATATGAAAGAAGGTCTTGAGATATCATATTTCTGTTGTTAAGAAATAATAAATTAATAATTATAATGAAAAAGTGAATGCATATATTATTCAAAAAGATTGCATCAGTCTAATTAATAAAAAATCAAAATCAAAAGCAATATTAATAAAGATATATTTATATGATTCAATGCTGTGGTTGATGTACGATGATTCTTCTTCTTTGTTTCAGGTCAATCTTTTGCGGATTATTGACTTCTAAGCTCAATATATTAGAAAAAAAAATTATATATAGAAAAACAGAGATACTCATAGTCCTGTTTATTGAACATTTGATTTACCATAGCCTTATTTTGTAAATAAAATTATGATTAATAACTTATACTATATATATATATATATATATATGCATGAAACAACTTCTTAGTCCTTTAACATTTTTGTCTCATTATCATCATCAATCATCAATGTTGTTAATAGCAATAATTCAATATCATCAACTTCATTTAAATGTCTCTTTAAAGTAAAAGGGCAACAGTAATGCATGACTTAAATTAAAATCACAGACTGAAATAAATGGCTAAGATGCTATGAATTTGGCATGCATATTAGTTGATTTCTGATCCTCTCCTTCGAGTTCTAGCTAGGCCTTTACATGCAATCCAATATCCTTAAATTACTGGGCCATCTTTGGTATATATATTTCTTTTTTTGGTTTGAAATAGTAATTTTTAAAAAATTGATTAATTCAAATTTGAATATTTTGCTTTGATTGATGATTATTTTTAGTTTTTATTTTGTTGATAAAAGATAAGAGACACATATTACAAATTTTTTAAGAAGAGAAAAATAAGGGCAGAGGATAAACGAGAGATAGAACATTAAAGCACAAAATAAATAAGAGAGACAGAATACTATAGTAAAAAAATGTCTTTTTTTAACCAAACATTGAAAATAACATAACTTTAGGTTTTTTTTTTTTGTGAAGAGATTTAAGGTTTTCAAAAAACAATAATAATCATAAAAATAATAATTTTAAAAACAAAACCCGAATGAATAAAAGAAAAGACAATAAATTCTAAGAACCATCCGCTTACTGTCTGTTTAATTAAAGTTAATTAATAAGTTCAATAATTGATATTGTCAGGCCGTAGATGATTAAGCAAAACTTAACCTTTTGTTTTCATTGCTCAGATTCATGTCTTATAGCAGAAGCAATTTTTTTTGAATAGGGTTACAAATTAATTTACAAAATGGGAGGGGCCCTTTTATTTATTTCCAACTTTTTTTACATTTACCTAATTAAATTTGGGTATTAGGAGCTTGGAAATGCCCCTTAATATGTTATAGCCGAGAGGATAATATTATATTTATTTTAATCTTAATTTCTGGTGGTCAAAGAGCATTGTTACAAATACACTTACAAAACGTGGTTCTAATTTCCCCATGTTGTCCACGAAAATAGTCTCTGAATATAATTTTTTGATTCTAAACACCTATATAAGAATAGTAAATCTTAAAAGATTAATGCTAACAAATTAATTATAGCATCATATATATATGTATATGCAGCATCATATATATATATATATATATATATATATATATGCATACATATAATGTGAGTACACAAAGTATAATTCGGACTGTTGTGAGTTTTGTTTTGAATGTAGAAAATGAGGGTATACAGAAATCTTGAACTTGTACAACTCTCGCCACAAATTAGCCCACAAACTGTAGCAAAAATGTGCGGAGCGTACTAGGTTGGGCATTGTCATGGATTCAGATGTAACTGGATTTCAATAGACTTGCGGCCCACTTTAACTTTTTTATTAATTTAAAAAAAAAAAAAAAAGTTCAAGGTTTTGTACGGTGAAAAATACTATTTCATAGAAAGTGTGAACTGAAAAAACGAAACGAAAACACAATCTATGCTATCTCTAATAAACCATGCATGCCTGGTTTTTAATTAGTTAGATAAATACTAAGAATTTGACTTCGTTTTATATACATTGCTCCCTTGTGATCTTTGATCATTCAAATTATCACACATATACATTTGCGTCTCATCATATGGATTGACTGCTCCTCTATGTTATCACAATCACAAGCATTACTAAAAATAAAAAATAGAAGATCACAAGCACAAACAATGAAACAATGTTCACCACATCTATTTATTTTTTTAGTGATAATTATATTATTTTCTTTATATTTTTGCTTAATTTTATGCTTTAAAATTGAAAAGCAATTAATCACTAAACTCTTTATCTTAAAACCTTGGTCATCAGACAAGATATTGCATACCAACCTCTTATCATTAATATATAATTATTACATTATGTATTTTTAGTTCTCCTAATTAATCACAGTTCAATTAAAATTCAGCTCCACTTTTATTATCATTAATTCGGCATACGTTTTGGGTATCCTTGGAGAGCAATGAACATAGGAAAATGTTGCTTCATCATCATGAATAAACTTGGAGCCTGTTATTAAGTAGATACTTATGCATTTCTTAGAATATTATGATGAAGGAAAAATAAAGCAGAGGTTAATTTTTTATATTTTTATTTTAAAAAAAAAAGCAGTTGCAAATTAAGAAAAATAAATCTCAGGAAATCAGCCTGGGAGCTGAAGCCCAGCCCCAGTGCTTTGTCGTCGTCATCATCGCTGTTGCCTCCATTAACTAATTCCATGCCACCATAAACAGCTCTTTAAGATGTAGTTACAATTGATAGCTACATATTCAATTTCTTTTTGGAGATAATTATATTTGTATGCTCTTCATTATCTGTAAAGAGAGTGACAGATTAGAATAAAAAAATGTTTTGGTCTAGGTTGAATCTGATATATTATGTTGTATATGGTTATGATGACCTGGTCAGCTCATTTTTCAATCTAAGTTTCCATTAATTATTGGTGCACACTTGCTATTTTTTATTATTATGTTGGTAAACCTTTGATCTATATGTCCTAACTACCCTAGTTAAAGTTTACCAAATTAACAATTATATCTCTTTTTCATTTTTTGTTTTAAACTCTTCTTCATTTATGACTTTGAAGTGTAAACATGGGTTACTTGCTAATTAAACAATTGAATGATGTTTTTATGTTTTCATTCTCAATTATAATTGTACATTTTCTATCTCCAGCAAATATCAAACTAAGCTAAGGGTTTAAGCTAAATAGTTTACATTTGAACTAATTAAAGGGAAGAAAAAATATCCTAGTATTAACTTTTGCATGGAAATTAGAATTATATGAACTTATTATAAACCCATTAGCTTTGAGGTTGGTGTGGTTGTATATACACTTTTGTATATATTTACACCTAATTCTCAAGTTTATCAATTTAATATTATAGTGTATTATCACTACGTTCATGTCTAAAGGAATCCTCGATCAGTTAATTTGGAGGCAATTCTCTCCAAAATTGCATTGAGATTGATTAATTTATATACATATTCACAATATCAATGTAGCCAAAACAGAAGTCACTTTGAAAGATATATAAATTAATGACTTAATTATACCTCAGAAATTGGAAAAATCAAACAGTTTTTACAAGATGCTCATTAAATGGAAGCACGTGTATCATAATTGAGTTAAAATATGAAATTTGATGAAATGCTGGAGTCACGAAATTGCTGACTAAAACTATTAACATAACTAAGCACCAACATTTAAATAATAATTTTAATTAACAAATATGTACAAGTCAACCAGATATATGTGCACTACACAGGCTCAGCCTCTATATGTTAATTAATTGTGTCCAAGGCTATTCTTTTTTTATGATGTGTCTAAGGTACGTCATTCACTAGCGCTCATAAATTGTCCAGTTTGTTTTTTGGAATTAATTTGGAGAAGATCTAGTTCGTCATACGTATTCATCCAATATTGTTCACACTTTAACCTAAGAAATGCCTGAAACTTTCACAATGCAAAATGCAAGAAGGACATTGAAAGCACATTTGACTGGTAAAGTGCTTTAAGGAATCAAATACATATAATTTCCTCTAAAATAATCACTTTAAGAATTTAACCTAATCCCTGTATTATTTTCATTGGATGGAATGCCATCGACCACTTTTATCATCAGCACCTTGGATCAACATTATTAATTAGTGGAGAATAAATAAAGTGGCCGATTGCCAATAAATTATTTTACTTCATTGTGCTTTGAAAGAAAACCACACTGATAAGGAAAATGTTGCTAATTAAGTACTACGTACTGACCTTATAATTAGAGAAAGAGAGTCAGTGACCCCCTTCGATATGGTCAGTGAAATGATAGATGGAGAATTTACAAGTGTTTATTCCTTCAGTATTTTTAGAATAATTAATAAATATAACAATTCACATATATACCTTGAGGAGCTAGCTAGATCTAGCTAGCATGTACCTCTAGCATATAGCCTTCTTAAATTCCTGTTGCAGTATTTGACTAGCTTTTAACTCTTCAAGGAAAATAATTTAATCTAAACACATGATGATTTGTAGGAGATTGCACTGAAGCAAATTAGGAACAAAATGACTTTGATAAATTAAGCTCTAAAAGCTATATTAAATAAACAAAAAACTTGAGCTTAAGTACAACGCTAACTCGTGAAAAACAGGCTACAATTTTTAATGTCAGCCGATAAAAATGCAGCTTTTTTCTATGAATTAAGAACATGGAACCATGTTCTTAATTTAATAATGGCACTGCAAGTTTAAATGTCATGAACAATGGTTAAAAGAGGTCCAGGGAGATATATATATATATATATATATATATATATATATGCACCTAAACAGTGAGAAATAAAGATGACTATCAACTCTAACACTATACAGTGAGAATGGCATACCAAATTGGTAGATGTTATATGTCAGTTCTCTGCAAGTGTTCAATCTATAGGGAATCGGTGAGGGTTTTTCAAGAGTTATATATACTCGTATTTCCTACAACGCCCACTTCAACCCAAAAGGTTATGTAGAAACATTAGGTATAACAATGTTGGAATCTGAGTAGATAACCATAATTAGTAATAGTGCTTTAACATCAACTCCTACATATATGAATGACTCTTTGATCAACTACCGACATGAAGGTAACCAAGTAAAGAAATAAAGCTAGATAGATCTTGATTTTGTGTACTTATATGTGTAACTAATCCCATACCTAACCCCATAGTTTTTTGTTGTCATTATATGCTGGCTAGAGGTCTTCCCTCTAGGTTTAATAACCAAGATCATGTTTGATCAGCAGACTGACAGCCTTCCTCTGCAACTTCCTTGTGAAGGTTTCTTTTGTACTTAATGCAACTTCTTATTCATCAAAAACAAAAAATACTAGCATCAAAAAGAGAGAGATTACCACACAAACAATGTTTAGTTTCCTTTTACCACAAAAATGTTATACAATAATAATACTAGCTAATGCTTGATTTCTTGGGGCCATAAAACTAATACTAGCATGAATAATTATCAAGCTCCAAACTCATCAAAACAAGTTGCAAAGGAACTTGTAATTGGATATATATATATATATATATATATATATATATATCCTTCCAAATTTCTTTCCGTATCTTTATATATATATATATATATATATATATATATATATGAAAGAGAGACATGTTATATATTTAAATGATACCTAATACTAGCTAGTAGAATATATGTATATATATTCCTATAGAAGTAATTTTCAGTTAAAACATTAATGAAAGTTGCATTGTCCAGACTCCAAAACTATATATATACACGCACGCACACAATATATATATATATATATATATATATATATATATATATATATTGCCATCCAAAAAAAAAAAAAAGAATTCTCTGATTGAGAAAATCCATGCACAATGCTTTTGTTTCGATGTTGTATTTATTATTTCATGGAAACAATGCAAAAACCGCAACAAATTCAGTTTTCCCACATCTTAGTAGATTTACTTTAAACACTTCTATAATGCAATTATCAGAAAACTATTTTGGTGATAACAGGACAAAAACACATATAATCAGGTCCAAATGAAGAATCTAGTTTAAACAAAAACAAATTGTTATAAAAAAAAAAAAAACTTCTCATCTACCTATTAGTAGCAGCACTTCAAAGTTCAAGTGATCAGTAGCTATCAGTCGTCAAACATATACAAAATTAAAAGTTTGTTCAAAGCTGAATCTTCAAACCATTTGTAAATTATGACGTAATAAGAGAGTTCCATATATGTCATGGACAAGAAGAGTACTGTTTCCCAGAGTCCAAGAGATATTCAAAAAACTCAAAGATAGAAGAAGAAGATGATGAAGATGAAGAATAAGAAAGAGAAAATTAATAATTAGAGAAGTACAACAACATAGAAGAAGAAATTAACATGGCCTTGATAGTAATCCAAGGAAATTTTTCTGACCTTTTTTATATCAGTCCCTCAATAAACCCATCCAGCCAATGCAAAAAAGACCTTCCATAGAGAACCAGCAAGCCCATCTACAAGATCACATTACAGCTACACCACCAAGCATCCAAAAAAACCACAACACCATATCCAATTTTTCTTCAGAACTGTGGACGAGTCCCTGAGTTGCCGCCGCCTGCCCACCCATCAATCGGTAGCTGAACATTTTGCATATTCAAAGGCAAGTTGAAGAAAGGATGCCCCGAAGATGGGTCCGGAAAAGGGTTATTTCCAACACCACCACCACCACCACCACTTCCACCGCCACCGGAACTCTGAGACGTTGGTGGCTGCATTTGGAGCTGCTCATCTTCCTCTAAAGGCAATCTTTCATAAGCAACGTTGGTGAATGAAGCAGCAATCACTATAACCGGGCCGGATGCGGTCAACTCCCCAACCACACTGCCTCCAACAACCTGGCCTTGCCCACCGGCTAGAAATATAGTTAAGCTCGTCGCTCCGGGTGGTGCCGGAGGTGGCAGGAACGATCCGGAAAGAGAAAGTATCTCGAATCTTCCATGGAGGGTAACTATGGCTCCGGCTGCAGCCGGCTGCCGCAAGGTCACATTGGTGACGGTGCCGCTGCCGCTCAAGATGCAGATCCCTCGTTGTCGGCGGCGAGCGTAGGTGGCTACGCAGTCGAACACGTCGCAGCCGTTTCCAACCTCGAGGATGTGAGCTCGAAGCGTGTTTGCACTCTCTCTTGTTATAATCACTGGTGGCTTGGGTTTGTTCTTGGAACCCGGTGGCCGACCTCTTGGCCGACGACCTACGATGTCACCTGGACTGACGTTTCCGGCAACGAGCTCGAGACCATGGTGTGAACCATCATCTTGTTGGTCGTATTGGCCGTCCCGATTAACATCTTCTTCGGAATCGTCTTGTTGTCTTTGGAGGTGCAAGTCAGACCTGTGTAGCTGTTGAACAAAGCGAGCTGTGCCTAAATCCAAACCAGCCATGGACACATAAAAAAGATTAAAAACAGAAAACAAGGAAGAAAAAATTATTAAAAATCTCTTATTTTTTTCTGTAATAAAAAACACTGAGTGTGGAAATTTAAAACTGTTTTTGTTTTTCTGCTTTTGTTTATTTTATGGAAGTGGTGGAAAATATATTGAAAAAAAAAAGGAGGAAGTGTTTGATGTGTGTCTAAGAGAGAGAGAGGTGTGCTCCGGAACTCGAAGTTTTTAAGAAATGAAAAAAAAAAGAAAAGAAAAAGATTTTAAAGAAAAACAAAAAACCAAGGACAACAAGAACAGGGATCGAGTGCAGAGAAAGGGAAGGGAAGGAGGAGAGAAGCTGAGCTCTAGAGAAGGATGGTGATGAGGGGGACAAAGACTTCAAAAACGCAGCCATTTCTCTCACAGCCCAAAAGTTTAAATAATACCTATTTTTTTTATCAATTACTTCGAAATTACATTTTTAATTGTTATTTGAGCTTTCCTATTCTGAGGAAGAAAGAATGGCAAGTTACTCCAAAACCACCACTCTCAATCTTAGTGCGTGTACTGAACGCGATTTGCTGAAGAGAAATCAATTATAATTTCTCTTTCTTTTATAAATTTTAATTGTCTATAATATTCATCTGCATGTCTTCTCAATCCCATGCAGCTATTTATAATATATGTTTGTATTCATTTCTTTATTACATTTGTTATGTGGGATTGGCTGTATTAAAATATGATTTTGGTTTTACTTGGGAATAACTAATGTTTATTTGTCTTATAATTTTTGAGTGTGCATAACGGAGGACTAGCGTATAATAATCTGAATATATATATATATATATATATATATATATATATCATTTATTTATTTGTTAGGTAAATAGGGGTATGTCCCTAGCTACTGGCTTGTTCGAGTACTAAATTTCTCGTTTCCTTTTTTGATTAATTATGTTTACTATACGCTAAATAATTAATAATTTTATGTATGACTGTTAATTAACTCTTAAAACTCAGAACTTTGAAGGTTAAACCCATCAATTGTGTGTTAGACGTAGTCATATATAGTAATGAATTTTTGGCCTTAATTTCCTAGACATTATGGTGAAAACTATAATAACTTGTCACATATATAATAAGGTTATGTAAGTTAAACAACATTAATATTGGTGAACATATTCTAATTAATTAAGCTGGCCTGGGTTCAAATGAGATTGCTGCGTCAAGCATGTGTAGACTTATTATGATGTTACATCTCAATTTGAGCTTTTTGCTTTTAAGCTTTGATTATACTTTTTGTTTGCTAATTAATATCAATTATTTTATATTTATTATTGTTGTGTCATAATTTGACCCATTAATAATATATTATCACTTATATATACATTTACATACATATATAGTAAACTATAAATTCTTAATTATATAGATTTTTCAGACACTATTTTTTATTAAATTAAATCTCTCTACTTGTAAGCTTGAAAAAGAAAGAAAAAATAATTATATGATGCATATTATGTCCAATGTGATAACTTGGCTCATATATTTTCAACCAATGAAGACATATTGCTATGTAATGATTTGAATAATAAATTTAAGCGTTTAATATGTTTTCATAACTACATTTTCCAGAATATATATTAATTCTTATATAAAGAAGGTGTTGAGATATCACCTTTCTAATGTTAAAAAATAATAAATAAATAAATAATTATAATGAAAAAATGCTTGCAGTCTATTATTCATATTTTTTTCAATTTTAATACTATCAAAAAAGATGGTTCATTTATATTTATTTATTGAACCGTGCATATATATATATATATGAGTTGAAATTCAATCTCATCGTAAACACTTTTTCCACCATAAATTAAAATTTAATCACTGATTAAGACAAAGTAGAATTTTTTTTATATGAATATTTTGTATTTTTAAATTAAATTGTGGTGGGCATAGTTTCCCATAACAATGATTCCATAAGAGATCAAACATTAGCACGAGTCTAATTAATAAAAACAAAAAAAAACAAAAGCAATATTAATAAAGATATATTAATATAATTGAATTAATTAGAAGTACTAATTAACTCCTAAGTAAAGAGTTCAAAAAGGAGCTGGAAGAGGAGCGTGGGGAAGTGATATGATATGATTTTGACATATACAAATACAGACATACATGCACATATAGATGATATGATATGATATAAATTTGACATGTACGAATGGATACATACATAACGCGCACATTTGGAATCGAGAAGATGAGAATGAAATTATGTGGGTGGGGTTAGAAGATGGATGACTGTTGGGTCAGAAGAGTTGGTCATGGGGGGTGGTTTTGGACTTTTGGTGGTGCGAAGGTCTTAACCATGGTTTGTGAGTTGACCAACTTGAGTTAAGTTGAAAACATGAGGGCCAGGTGGTGGGAAATTATTTTTATCATTATTTATTTTAAAAAAAAAAATTGAAAAGAAAAATCAAAAAAACGAGGGAGGCATGGGCAAGTGGGTGATGGTGCTGCGGCGGGTGGGTCCCACTACTTCTTTTTTTTTTTTTTTTTTGGTCTTCTTCCACTCCGACGGCCGGCCCTGTCTCTGAGAGTCCCTCCCTGGGCGGCTGACCAATCCACTGCTCTTTCTTCCATCGCATACTAAACGCGGCGTATATATATTTAGTTTCATCAAAAGAAACACCAATGAAAAATTTTAATTAATGAATAAATTTCTTAAAATAAAAATTTGAAAAAATAAAAAGAAGATGAAACTAAAATATAATAAATAATTATAGAGGGTGAAGATATATTGCGCTCAAAATTAAATTGGTCAACTAATAGCACCAAATAACAATGAATTTATATAATCAACAATTTAGTTAGTTAATTTGCAAAGCATCTTTTCAACTTATAGTTTTAGAGGAAGAAAAAAATTATATATATGATTAAATTGCTAATATTCAAAAATTAATTAATTACTTAATAATGAAACTACCGAATTCATTTTAGATTGTACTCTGTAAATAAATATGTTGGCTAGCTGAATGACATCATGTAAGCATAAACAAATCTTAATATAAGATTGTAAGAATATATGGTTTAAAAGCGACAAATTAAATGAACAATATATGGTAGCCAATATTAAATATATATTTTTTTCTTATCCTTACGAATGATATTAGATATTAAGTTGCTGATGTGAACTTGTTATCCAATTTTAGGATTTAAATCCAATTGTGTAATTATATATTTTTTTAAATCCATTTGCATCATATCAAAACTCGTTAAATTCTAGCTTATATGGCTAGAAGACAAAGTTTGTGCCAAACATTATTCGATAATAAGATTTAAATTAGCTATCTAACCATGTCTTAGGAACCATGCTACAATATATAAGCAATAGATTTAAAGTTTGTATATATATATATATATATATATATATATATATATGCAAGATACATAATTTTAAAAAATAAAAGAGCAATAGATTTGGCGTGCCAAGTTCTTAATTAAAGGAAAATAAAAATGTATTTGTAATGTCTCCAAAAGCATTGAGAAATCTATTATTGTAGAGTACTTAGGACCTTGCACGAACAACATAAAAATTATACTTTTGTATGGTCATTGACTTATAGAATATTATATATGAACAACTACAAACACATAAACCAGTTAAACAATTAATTAATTAATATATCATTAACATGAATTTAACACCAACAAACAACGATCTTGCTCCTAACTTTTTGTTGTTTTTACTGATAACTTTTGGTGGCCATTTTCTCATGTCAACGTAGTCCAATTACAAAAAATATAGAATAAATTATGAATTGTTGGGACTACAAGTTTGAACCATATGAATTCATGAATCTTTAGAAAGTACTAATGATTCAGCTTTAGATGGAATAATCAAGAGCTAGCTTGAACAAATTTATATCGTTCTTAAACTTTTCATATACAAAGAAAAAGTCGAGGAAAGAGAATGGAAAAGCTTAGACATAAAAATTAATAAAGACTAAGAATAGTAAATGTCACAATTAATTAATTAATTAATTAATAAAGACTAGTGTGTGAAGCTCATGCATGCTGTGTATTTTGAATAATTGTTTTCCTCTAAACAATGTGTCTGTAGGAGGCAAACCATGTGTTAGGGTCAAAACTAGTTAGTTTTCTTAATGTGGGCAATGTATATTGATTGTATCAGCCTCATGGCCCTTGAAGAAAAAGGTCATGAATAAACAAATAAGTACTTATTCAAAAGCTATGTAAAGAAAAAAAGATGACTAGTTTTTTTCCTTTTCTTGAAACAACTTGTAGAGAGAGAGATCATAAAAGTCATATATAGAATAAATTTAAATTCTAATTAGGAGTATAAATAAGGGGATGTATGAATTGGATTCTAAATTAAATGACTAAGAAGTTCAAATTCCAAATAGGGAGAAAAGCCTCAAATTTCTTTATACGTGAGGTGCTTCTATTGTACTTGACCATGACTTACCTAACTCATTAATGATGATGATGATGATGATAATAATAATAATAATAATAATAGATTATTTGTCGAATAATTGGGAAGAGATATTCCAATTAGATTGGCACCCTTTTAATCTCATACAGAACAAGCAATAATAATAATAATAATAATAATAAGGTGATATATTACATATAATTAGTATTTGGTAAACAATGATGGAAAACAATAAGCCTCCCCTAAATGGTTAGCGTCGAGATAATTATTTTTCACTCAATAAAGTAACCAGCGTCGATCTAAATTCAAACCATATGCGGCCATTTGGAGTCGTTGAAATTTATTGAAATATATATATATATATATATATATTTAAAATTGTTTTGGATATATGAATCAGTAAAAAGAACATGCGCATGTACATGACAATGAAATGTGGCAAGAATTTCAAACTTTCACTTTATAGAAGCAGTAGTAACTAATAATAAAAATAATAATAAATATTATTACAACAGTGTTAGTTTACAATATTTCTACTACAATGTGATAATTAGATGAGAAAAATGATTTTGGTGGTTTGAACTTGTACTTCATGATATATTATTTAGGATTATTTGTCATATTCACATATATATCTGATAGTGATAAGGAGTATTTAGATATATATAAGTCATCAGTCATATTACTCACCCTCGGTCCGTTGTTTGGCATGTGAGACACGACCTTGCCCATGCATTGAATATAATTAATTCTTTTGAATGGTTATAGTGACAATACCATTTTTGTAATTCTTATGATTTGTAGGTTCATAATAATAACTCAATCACTAGTAATAGTTTCCTTCAAACATGCATATATGGGTGTGGGACATAAACTAACTAGGTATCAGCATGGGGATAAGCCTAAATTATAAGATAAATATAACCATGGCCTCCTCATGCTATGCTCTCGCGAAAATCCTCCTACTATTTTAATATTTAATCTCTTTTAGGTAAGCTACACTTATATAAATATTTTACACTCAGACAAAAACATCTTCCATTTGAATATATATATATATATATATATATATATATATATGTTTAACAATTAGTTAGGACATTATATATAAATAATAAATTAAAGCTACGAGGAACAAAATTTATGGATAAATATAGTCGAAGTGTAAAAAAATACAATTTTTTTTTTATGAATGTGTAAAAAAATACAGTTCCATTTAAATTGGAAGGTGCATGGAGCGCGTATAGACCACGTAATTATGTACGTATATATAGATATAATAGAGTTGTTAGGTCTTTCTAAGAAATTGGAAACTTACGAATAATAATAAAAACTAGAGGCTGTAATGGAGTGTGGTGGATTTGTATGCCGTACATGAAAGGACATAAAGAAGATTTTCCAAATAAGAATCATAAACGTCAAATCCGATTCTTGAATCCACGTAACCTCAACGCAGACTAACTTGATATACCATTCCTACTACTGCCCATCCACACATATTATTTTAATTTTTATATATATCTTTTTCATACAAATGGTATATTTTTCTCAACTTATACAAATGTAGGAATATATAATACGTGGGGCTTTTTTTTTTTTTTTCTTATCAAGTTTGAAATAAATTTTGAAGATATGTTTTGGTCATGTAGTGGGCAAAAAAAGCACTACCTTCTTTGTCTTTGAATTATATATATATATATATATATATGCTGAACATGTTTGTTTGGGAGGTCAAGAACCGTCTTCGAAACAATGTTGTCAACCAAAAAGGCAAATAGTTTTTAATTAGAAAAAAAAGAAGATGGAATTTAATTGTTGCTATAGGTAGTACTTGGAGGCATGCATGAATGAGCATGATGGTTGTTGTTTATTATTACTTGTTTCAAATTAATGAATTGAGAGCCAAACTGGATGATGCCAGAATGGCAGATTGGATCAAGTGGAGAGATATTGTTTGACTAAAGGATTGGTATTTGAATCGAGTGGTTAGGGTTTAACACCCTAAATATAATAATACGCAATGTTCTCCTTTTTCCATCTTTCTTCATCGTTGATGGGGCTCCATACATAAAAATTTTAAAAATTGAAAAAAAGAAAAAGAAAAAGAAGAAAAATGAGAGAGAGTCACGTGCGGGTGTTGAAGTCAAAAATAAACGCAGAAGGAAGTTAAGGGGGTCACCGTATAGCTGTCGGCCACGACTCAAGCTCAGTGACAGTGTCTCGTCCCCTTGGGAATTGCTGCTTCATAGTTATTATTATTATAATTATTTATTTTGTTTGGAGCTCACATTTTCGACCCTTAAATCCCGGGGGGTCTCTCACCTGCCCAAAGGACCTCATAGCCCTACGCCCACTGCCCTATGCCACACACCCCACCCACCCATTGGACTGTGTCTGCGCTTTGCTCCTCTCTGTTCCTTTTATATTGCTAAATAAATTTAATTACCAATTTTATTTATTTATTTTATATTCTTGGTTTGGGCTTTTGAGCAGGTAATATTTGGCAGGTTGGGTTCAGGAAGCAAAGTCCTTTTGCTTTGCTTTGCTTGGGACGCATATAAAGCTAGCTTATTATTAATTAATTAATACTAATACAACATATACATGGAGATTGTCCTTGGCAGTCCTAGAAAAAGAACCCCGAATTTTAGGCCCACCCAGAATCACACACGGAGAAACAGAGAGACAGAGGCGCTTATAAAGTCTCTGAAACACTCGCAGCCACTTGGCTCTTTTATTTACTTAAAGCGATGGACGAGAGTCATGTAATATGGCTTTGATACGTCATAAAAGGACAAACCCACGAGGGACTTGACCTTCAAACCGAACAAAGAGGCACCTAAACGGAAGAAAAATAAAATTTCCCCCATATGAGAGAGCTGAGAAAGAGAACATAAACACCACCACCACCACCACCAATCAAACCCTTGACTTGGCTGATAAGACACCTATGTATGCCTCAGCTTCACTACTAGTCCTTGGAAGATCCACCAACTCTCTAACTCTATCTACACCCTCTTCTCTCAATCCCATATCCTCCATTGTCCTTTTCATTACGTCAAAACCAACACCACAACACTTGTCTCTCTCTCTCTCTCTCTCTCTCTCTAAGCTGGTAATGTATGTGTAGGTCACAGGCTTACCCTGCCTGCCTTCGCTAACATCCCCTAGGACACCTCTCCTAACCCACCGCAAGACTTACCGTGATTTCTATTTATCACTTTCTGATCGGCTATGCTCTGCCCTCTATGCTCTCCTACTGCTACTTCTTCTTCTACAAACTTAACTTTATACGTACGAATTGCAGCCTGACACAGTGACTTTCCTTAAACCCACCAGATTGGTAATTGGTTTACGGTACCGACTACCAAATAAATTATTCAATTACCATTCTTTAAAGCTTTATTGGTCTTTTTTACTTAAACCTTATCCACCTACTTGCTCCTCCATTATCTTTATTTTCTTTTTGCGGATCAAATATATACATATATATACTAGTTAATTTGTATGTATTAATTGACTAACCACCAGCTGAAATTAAGATATTCACTAAAACTTCTCAAAACAAATTCCATACACGTTTGCATGGCTTAACATTTAGTTTATTAAATAGCCATGTGTTTTCTGTTTAGTTAGCTAGGTTGCTAAATAACTTAATATATAGTTACAGTCTATATAAACATGCAGCTTAGCAGTACACTGTGTATTCAAAAAAAAAAAAAATTAGTACTTTCAGAACTCATTAATTGTTCTGTGGAAAAAATTAACTTTAAGCTTCAAATGTATTGAATATAATTATTAAGTACCCCATACAAATAGGAACCTGTCACCATTTAAGTCAAATTACGCTAAAAGTTAAAATTAAAAAGAAAAAAAATCCAATAATGTTAATGTGCTAAAACTACTTCACATATATATTACTCACGATATAGTATATTATAATATTTTTGTATATATATATATATATGCATATAATCTCTATTTTGACGTGTAAATTAATGTATGTAATGCGTTATGATTATGAACAACTAGGTGGGAAGTTCAAACATGAAAAAAGATGAAAAGTAGTATTTAAGTAGATTGACCAGCCGCCCAAATAATTGAGAGCACTAGTCATCTTTATGATTCCTCCAAGTGCTCCAATGGCTCCTAAGTGCATGAGGTAACTTGTCGCATTGTTTGCCATGGACATGTGCTAACTTGTCGTGTTGAACATATAAAATATTATATAATTAACAAATTTCCTATTGATAATCTCGATGAAGAAATTAAACATCATCGTCAACCCGATTGACGCATTATTATAGTGCATTCTCCGGAAGCCAAAGAGGTGATTAACGATCCTCTAATACATGATTATGTCCAAGGTCCCCACATGCTTTTGTTTTCAAACAACTTCAAGAAGTTTTGAGGGAAAAAAAAATAGTAATCTTTAACCCTTGATCTATCTCGAAGCTATGAAATTAACATGTGTTCATCAATTGGAACATTTACTAGGAAAAACCATTTTTTTTTATTAATTTGATTCCACTAATATGACAGCACAAGAAAGCAATTTGGTTGTCAATGAGTCCCGATTGATCACTATCCAAGCCAGAGGATAAAACCTAATATTTTGTTTCAGCAAATAGTATTAGTGGATCTTCCATTCACTGGTTTTAATCTAAAACTTAACAACTTTCATTTAAATATTGCATGTGTATTCAAAGTCACCACACAGAAGATAGACAAATCCAATTGTTGTTTAAAATACATAAAGAAATATATATATATATATATATATATATGTATATATAAAATATACTGTACAGCATGACGGTTTTCAAAAGGAAAGTAGCTACCAACTTTCGTAATATATATTGCTTTTTCATAAAGAAAAAATATGTTGTAGAGCTTGACGGTTTTCAAAAGGAAAGTAGCTAGCAAATTTCGTAATATATATTGTATTTTCATGAATGAAGAAAAAATATACTGTAGAGCATGACGGTTTTCAAAAGGAAAGTAGCTCGCAACTTCTAGAAATATATATTGTATTTTCAGTTCTTTCTTTGACTGAGAAAGATTGGGATATATAGGAAATGCCTAAACCTAGGATAGTTTTTTGTTTTTTTTTAAATATTTTTGCTCCAATCTTTAAGCGATGAACACTTAATTAGTTTATTAGACTTTATAAGTATCTATTTCTTTGATTAATATTATATATACTTGCAATTTCATACCTACTTAGATCTCTTTCTACTGCAAAGTACAAAGTACAAAGTAACAGTTTTTTTTTCTTATTTTAGTTAGTCCATATATATAATTAATTGCGATGTAATTTTAATATTACTTTTTCTTCCAATATAAAATGAGTATAACTGCGAGGTGAGTAAATCTATGGAACCCATACAAAAAAAAAAAAAAACAATCTTATTTGGTTTATTTATTAATAGATAAAAAGATCATATGGATAACACAAATAAATTTAGCAGGGTCAAATACTAATATATTTCATAGGTTTTAAAAAGTAGTACATCCTAAAATATTTGTTTTTTGACTAAAAATATTACTGAAAGGATGGTGATACTTATATTATAAAAAATAGCAATTAAATTCAAGCAACCAACTCTAGATCCTAGTAAATCTTCACTATATAGTAAAGTATATTTTATTGTGTTTTAATAAATTTCCTTCTTTTTTTTTTAAAAAAAATATATTATAATCTTTGCTTTAGGGAATATATAAATTACTTTACATTAAAGAATAAAGACAATATGAGATTAATTGTTGACACACTCTCTTTTTATCTATCTGTAAATCAAGATTTGTTCACAACATAAATCTATATATAAAAAATTAATTAACAAATGCATTGTAACTTAACCAAACATCGCCAAATTTGATTGCTTAATCATTAAGCAGGGTACATTTCTAACTGTGGAAAATTAAGAATGGTTGCCTTATAACTTCGTAAGCTTCAACTTGCACTAGCATATATCAAACTAATTTTTAGCCTCTTTGAAACTTAACCCACATTAAAGCATGCATTTTCATTTTAAAATTCAACTGGTTTCCTTTACCTTTTATTACTTTTCATATAATAATCACACTTCAAGTACAAATCTTAGGTTAAAAACAGTGCTGTTCTATGCTTTGGTCTCCTTTTACTTAACAAACCGATCTAGCTAGGTTTTTTTTAGGGTAATTTTTATTAATTTTTTAAAAAATACTCATATCTTATAGTTTTTGTAGAAATATCTATTTTCTTTTTAAAATACTTTGTCATTTATAATATTCACACACCTTTAATCTCTAATCTCTCATAGCGAGTGTAGCTATTAGATGTCGAGTGTAGTTATAAGATGATGATTTTAGCCATCAGATGGAGAGTCTAACCATCAAATCGTGATTCTAATCATTAAATGGCGAGTCGAGCTATTAAAATTTAAGAATATTTTGAAAAAAAAGTGATATTTTTACAAAAATGATAGAACAAAGATATTTTAAAAAAATTAATGACACGGTGAACATTTAATCAAATTACCATTTTTTTACACATTATTTTTCCTTTCTTAATTAATTCCCTGGGGTTCCTTTATGAATTGGTTAATTTCTTTTACATGTTTTTTCAACTCTCAACAGAAAAGAAAGACTAAATACTAATTAATATTAATTAACTTAAAGAACATCAAAAGGTCATGCATTGTTTTGGGCAATTAGCAACTCTATCTACTGCATTTTGATGCTAGCTGTACGCCTTTTGAAACAACTCCAAACTCATCACCATCACATTGACAAACACATCCAAACCATAATTTTGAAGAACAGAAAATAATAATAATAATAATAATAATAATAATAATAATAATGCTTACACTAAAGCAAACATGTAAACACCATAATATTATACAATAAAATGTACCTTGTTCCTTTCGAACTGACCCTACCCTATAAAAAATTAATTAATTTTCTAAACACAACCTTTACCCAATAGATTCCCCTAATGTTTAAAATGTTAATTAATCAAAAAGGAAAAGTTAAAAAGAAAAGAAATCGTGTGTACTACACCATGATCATGAGCGGCCCATGTGGTTGATCACGACCGCATTGTCTTAATTTATTATTATATTGTGTGGGCTCTAGTTTCTCAAGTTGCAGGGTATGGAAGATTGGTTTAAATTTTGTACAATTAAATATTAATTATTTATGATTATTATATATAAATATATATTAATTATTTTTATTTAAAAAAAAGTCGAGGCTTTTTTGTTTCTAAATTTTAGGAAAATAAGTTCTAGCAATAAATATATCTCCGCGACCTCATGGAATGGCACATAAAGAACTAGTTATTTTAACATAGAGGGAAATTTAAAAAAATAATAAAAAATTGCAATATATGACATTAATATGTAGAGAATTATGAAGGGAAACACAGAAGTGTATGGACAATATGGATTTATAACTTTGTCTGACTAATGTAGGGTATGGTATAACTAAGAATAACAAAGTTGATCCTACTCAAACCCAAAAGCTTAAATATGAAAAATGAAGAGTTTTGCCATCAGCCTCCCTCGTGAACGAACCAACATTATTAACATGTGTTTGCCCTAGTTCAATATATATTGTTTCATGAATGTATGTGATAAATTAAACAAAGCATTTGGTGCATATTGTATATAAAATGCCTGTCACCCTATGGAGGAGACACTGTGTAAAGAGGTACTAACAAAGAGACAGAGTAAATGAGTTGCTTCTTGGGCTTCACGTGGTGCTTACAATGTTTTTGTAGTGATCCTTGATGCATCACATTGCAAAAACTAGTGTCTACGTAGCAGCTTTATCGTTCTTTGTTATGCATAATTATGATCCATATAGTTTATAAGCAAAATATAAATATTATATGCAAAATTAAATGCAAATGTGTGTATTAATATACACTACATCCTCTGAGCATTTACTAAACTTATGCTGTATTATTCTCTAGCGGGGACTTTGAAACTAATTTCTATTACTTATATCTATCATATATATAATGTAATTCTATCGGTGTTTAAGCCCCTATAGGCAATTAAGTAATATGTTGCATGATGTGCCTAGCTGCTTTGTTTCTCTAGATATCATGCACCGGGAAACAACCACACCATTTAATTCACCAAAATTTAATGAAAAATAATTAAAAATCATCCCTTGTTAATGTGCTAAAACACATATTTATTATTATTTATGTCTTATTAATTAGGTGTAGTATAACTTGGTTGCACCGAAAAAGCTTGAACATGCTTATAGGTGTTATAATCTTGGTCAAAAAGGCTGCTAATTATAATTAAGTCTTGATTCAATTTTATTTATAAATGGGTAGGCTTCTATCATCTCCTTTTGTTTCTACAATGTGAGAGTTATGCAAAATTGATCATTTTCATACCTTTTTTTCCTAAACAAGTTTTTTCTCAGTACATTTATACCCACCAATATCCTCAATGAGTTTCAATTTAGCATGGTGATTATTTTTACTTGATTTTTTTTTTTTGTTTCTTCCATATTATTTTCCTTTTACTCACTAAATTATTGTAAGGTACGGTTCCTTCACAATTCAACAGGCCCAGTCCATACTGTAGGATCAGGAGGGTGCAAGTTCCCAAGCCCCAAATTTCTATCGGTGTGTATTTTGTTTCAAAAATAAAAATAAAAATGTAGACCTTTATATATTATATATATATATATATTCTAAATAGGTGCATAGAAAAAACTGCTAATTAATGTATAAATCATTTCCAATTCATTTTCCATAAATTTTAAATATTTATAAAAGGAAAAAAATGTTTTAATATTCAGATTCAACATGTCGGATTAAAAAAAAAAAAAAACCATAAATAGGTGGCTTCAACTTAATTGCACAAGTTGACTTTTTATGCAATTAAATTAAGAAACTGATCTTTCTCACAAAAAAGGAATAACAAAATCAAAAACAAAAGTTGACTACTGTACATTAGCATGGGTTGGTTGATTTTAATATATAAATACGTGGGTTGACCTTAATAATAATATGTCATACATAGTAATTTTTAATATATTTTTAAAAAGTATATGTGTAGCTCATTTTCAATTCACTTCTTACAAATACAAAACATTTAAGAGCAGTATTTATTTATTTTAAAGGAGATTAAAATGAAGATAAAATTACACTAACAGCCCCATCTATTTTAACATGTTTTTTTTTAAGAAAAGCCTCTTTAAAATAGAGGGGGTAGAAGGTATTAGTGTAATTTTACTAAAATACTCAATTGCATACTAATAATTTTAGGAAGAGGAATGTGAATTAAAATGGAGAAAGAAAATGAGAGCGACGGTCCATGTCACGTGCGTTTAAACCGTTTGACGTTCCCATTGATCCCAACCATTAAAGTCGAAGAAAATCGAAAAACGTGAGCTAAAAGGGAACAAGCACGTGAGCACGTGGAAATCACGAGGATCGATGAGTGTCCATGTGCGGAAAGTTTAACCTTTAATTAATTAATTAATGGGCTTTTATCCAGCCCACGTTCCCACGTGAAACCACCAACCCCTTATTTTCAGGCCCACCGCCCCTAAACACCCATTTTTTTCTTTTCATTTTTTTTCTTTTCAGTTTTTGTTATAATTTAGACATGTAAATAACGATTAATCTCACTATAAAAATCCTCTTAATTGTCCTTTACATTTCATTTTTATTTGTTTATTATTCCATATTAACCTTCTCACAAGATCATCGTATTTTGGGGTCCAAACAGTCCTTGTTCATCCTTGGACTGATCAGCTTCGTGTTGTTGGGCCTTCATGGATGTCTACTTATTTTAATTAAAATACTATTTTTTTTTCAGGGAAAAAAATAGAAATGCTCTTAGATTTGGCAATTGGTGAATTGGACAAATATAATAAGCATAATTTTGGTCATAATTTAAATCCAAATCGGTCCTCCATTACCCATTATTTTATTGCTTCTTTTTTGGTCAGTGCCAAAAAGTGTGGAACTCAATTGAAAACCAACCGTTTGCTTCTCTTAATTACTACTTTGCTTTATTTGAATGATTGTAATTCTTGTTTATTCTACATTACATATTAATGACAATATGTTAGCTTAAGTTAGTGAAATCCACACAAAATAAGTATAGATTTTATAGCTTCACTCCTGAATTTGTGGGTCAACACTGATACTTTTCTTTCATGGAATTAGCAACTGATCACCTCCAAATTTCTCAATTATATATATATATATATATATATATATAAGTTAAGACTTGAGAGAACTGAGAGACAAATGAGAGAGATAGATGGGGTTGTATTAAATAATTGATAAAGTGGATGGAAAATTAATGAAAGTAAAAGATAAGCATATGTTTTGGAGCCTTGAGGAAGGCAAATGCAAGTAGGTATGAGTGTGACAAGAGTTGGTATATATCAATAGATGAGTCCTGAATCTTCTATACCTTATTATAACACCATTTTCCATTAAATGGAATCCAAGCACACCCAAATCGAATCCCATCTTTCAGAGAATGTATTCCTGCAAATGAACACTTAATTTTTTTTTTTTAATATACATATTGGAGGCAAAGAGATTTCATTATTGAAAAAATAATAATTTTTTAATATTGAGTTTCTTACAAAATAAATACACATTAAATTGAAACAATAATTTTGAAATCGATTCCTATCAAAATTTTATATCAATTCAAAATTCGTGTATTTTGTCAATCTTTATTGTATTTTTTTTTATATCAGCTAATCCATCCAGTCTGAATAATCAAATATGATCGAACCAAATTGATAAAATATACCTTCAATAATTTACCGCTGGGCCAAGCTAACAAGTGTAATCTTTATTGTAAGTTACTTTGTGGAGTAGACCATAAAAAATAATTTCATCATGCACCTTTTAAAGTGGAGGAATTCAGCTGAATGAAAACCAAAAGGAATACATATCGAAACCGAGAAAATTTTAATGTAGCTAAAACTAAATTTTCTATAAAAGAATTGAATAAACTTATTGTCCAAATAGCTATATATATATATATATATATATATATATATATATAGGCTACTGATGGTAGTAAAATATCAAAAAGAAAAAAAGCATATAAAAGTTTCATTTGAAAATAATTAAATTAAGAAGAATAAAGTAAAGCATCTTATTTGGGGAAAAAGAATATGCTTTGATTAATTTTGACTGTTGAGCCCAATAAGACATAAAAGCCAAATAATACCATAGAAGTAAAAAAAAAAAAAAAAGTGTGACTTTGTATTCTTGAAGGACCAATTTAACATATTTATCATAAGCTTGATAATAAGTACTACCAAATTATTACCAAAAAAATAAGCAATATCAAATTACTAAAAATGTTTGATTGGCATAAGCATAACTTTTGAAAAATAGAAAAATAAAAAATTCGGTCAGAGCATTAGCACATCTTTATCCCAAACGTGAAATAACAAAGTTATGGATAAAAAAAAAAAAGACGACTATTTCTCAATAGATATATGTGACATTATACGTGGAAATTTACTATTAGCTTTTGTTTAAAGTTCATTCATTTATGAACCAGAATTAATACCATACTATAGTTGAAATATAAAGTTGAGAAACATCTTTATACAATCAAAGTGAAAATTTTTCTTTGGAAATTAGTCGTATTTTTTCTGTTTAAAAAAATAATTCTTATATCAATTAAATAAGCACCAGCAAATGTTTGAAAAGCACATTCAAGTGGGCCTAGCAGCCCAAAGCTCTAATTTCTATCTTGCATAAAATTAGCCCAGAATTTAAAGCCCAAGTACTTCAAATAAGTTTCGGAGTGGGCCCAAAATCCTAAAACAAGATTGATTGGATATGAAATCCACTCACAAAAAAAAAAAAAAACAAAAAAAAAATTGAGTGGATAAAAGTTTTAATTATCTAATCACACGGTCTAGTAAAAAAAAAAACAATTTCTGCAGTATTCAATGAATATTATTAGGAAAAGTTTTTGTAGAAAAATATTAATTAAATATTATATAAGCAAAATAAATAAATATATTGACTAAATATTATAAAAAGAGTAAAATTTAATAATTTATCATGGTAGACATACAATCCAATAAAATCAACATAAAATAAATAGCTTAATATCCACCTCAATAATAATAAATTAAATTGTCAGATATATAATTGTTCTAAATTTGTTTCTGTACAAAACAATGCACGAAAAGGTGGAAGGTACATAATAATGAAATTCAATGATTGATCTATATAATTTCTAAAAATAAAGGAACATATCTACAAGCTAGTTAAATATATATATATATATATATATATATATATATATATATATAATCTAATTTTATCTGTGAAATTAATTCGATAGATTAGTTGATAAATTTATTTTCTTTTTTCCTTTCTTCAAATTATTGTGCTGGTTGAATTAACGTTGTATATTAAATAATCAAATAAAAGCTATATATATATATATATGTGTATATATATATTCATTTTGTCTTCATATGTTAATGCATATAACATTAGCAATTGCCTTCAAATTAAAACGCATCGTTTAAGTATGGTTGCCAAAACCGGCCCCAAAGTCGCCATAGTTAATATTGCTATTTTTCTCAGTTTATTAAAGAGAAGAACCCGATTGTAATTAAAGAAACATGATAACGAAGAAGATTAGAGCTCTCTTCAGATTACAGAAGGCCATAAAACATCCTAAAGTTCATAATTAAGTTTCAAATTATCCAAACAATTAACTAATTAATTATTTGATTTTGTATTAGACGTGATTGACAAGTGCAACTAATTGAAAGTTTTTTTTTTTTGTTTTTCTTTTTTAAAAGAACTAATGGGCCTTTAATACGTGCATAATTTGACAAAAATCATACAAAATAAGTCTTATCATTGTCTTTGATTCTTTTCACGAGGATATATATATATATATATATATATATGAAAGATGCTATAAATTTTAAATAATATATCATGACAAATGTCTCGTCATAAAATAAAAATAAAATATTCCAATATTTTCAACACAACTAATTAAAAAAATAAAAGATAGGTCTAATTTATTAGAATTTTTTTTTCTTCCTAAAAAAACAAAATCTTTTTATCTCTTTCTTTTTTAGCCAGACGATTTAGGTCATTTTATTTTTTTTATTTTTATTTAGGTCATCTCGACTATTATATATTTGTTTCTTCTGCTTCAGATCAATTTCACATCTTTGATTACAAACTTTAAGCATTCATGGTTGTTTTTTTAATGCACTAACAATATCAAATTTAACAGCTTATAATTTTTTTTTTGGATCGAAGTTTGAAGTCATAATTTAACTAATTATATTCTTTTTAATCAAACTTATATTTTGCAGGTAGATGAAGAAGTGCATGCACTCTCACCCCAATTCAAATAAAAAATCATGAAAAAAAAAGTTTTTTTTTTTCCTTGAGTTATTAGCAAGTTAGTAATAAGTTAATCCAAAAAAATAATATTGTATATGAGACCAATTTACTTCTTTTTTCTAAAAGCTAGAAGTGACAATTTTATTTTACTTTTTTTTTTTTCCCTTGTTCAAAGAGCAATAGGTAATCTGCTGAGAAATAAATCGTTGGACTAAAAATAAAGAAAAAAAATTGTAATTAACAGTGATAAATTAAACTCTATTTTTTTTATAGTTTTTTTAAGTAGTTGAGAAGGAAATATTAAAAGACTATTTCTTATCTATTTAATGACATGCCACTTGCTATATGATTTGGGATGCCAAAACCATTTTTCTATATATATTATGCTTATTATTTTAATTTCAGTCCTTGGATGTATGTATTTTGACCAAATAAATAATAGGGTCTACCCCAAGTGAATTGATCAAAGGTTGAAATTAAAATCATGACCATATAATAGTTTCGGGTTGATCTGACATGAGACTTTCTATAAATCAAATTCACACTTATTTCTTAATAACTTGGACCATGTAAAACGTCTAAGAAGGACTAACGTATAACCGAACATACACTTCAATCCAAAACTACCAAGACTTCAATTTTAAATCTGTCATAAGACAGCTTTTCTACTAAGTTTCCTTAGGACTCTCCTACGGGATATTATATTTATTGCAAGATAGAGATTGCAAAATCCACTGAACTGGTTTTATCAATATTAAAAAGTAAATGTAGTTTAATTGCTCAAGCAAATTCTTTGATCGTGATATTTTACCTAAAAAATTATGTACTGCAGAACTGACTGATCATTAAAATAAGCTGATAATCAAGTAAACTGGACCCAGTCCTTTAATGGAGAAACAGAATGATCCTTATTACTATAATTTAATGAAATATATAGATGGTTATCATAAGTTTTCACCAAGGCAAAAATATTTATACATTAATTTCATGTCCATATTTTTGTCTTTTAATGTATGGCCCTTTTCTTTTGTCTTAAATTAACCTATGTTATACATATGTGACGTTATACATATAAGGGCAAGCAAAGAGAGATTGGAATTTTTTTTTGACACCAAACCATTAAGAATATCCTTTCCACATGCCGATAACATCAATAATTCAGTGGTGAATGTGACAGGTATTAATTAGGTTATAATATAATTAACTCAATCTCAAAGCAGTCCTCGTTATACACTAGAGATGTATATGAAACGAATTAAGGGAAAATTTATTAAATTAGCTTTAGCTACGTACTTAAAAGTCAAATCACTTCCCTTTTAAAATTAATTACATATTGTTTTCCAGTTAGTAGGATACGGCAATTTATTAGATAAAATTATGTGAAAGCTTAATTAATTAGTTAAGCATGAATGATCAAGCCAAGACGTGTCTTGGTTCCTAGTGGCATGCGATATAAACAATGTAAAAGAAATTAACTAAAAAACTAGAAGAGTAGAGACAGTTTTCTTGGTCTGGTCGTTGGCGAAAAACGCAATGTGATCATTTAGGAGCTCTCATCAACCTGTTTATTAAACAGAGAGATCTAAATAAATAAATCAGTTTTTTAAAACTACTACTTTAGTAGAATTTAAAATTATTATGCTTGGGCGTGTATGGTACTATAATATAATATAAATGCTCTAAGCTTCGTCCATAAGGTATATAGGATTCCAGTAATATGCATTAATACTAATAATGGTGCAAAAAGTGGTTTTTGGAGGGTTGTTCCTTGTTGCAGTCTTGTGACAATAACAAAATGAAAACTTGTAAAGGGCAAGCTGATAAAATAGGCACATTGATATATTATTTAATTAAATTAAGCTTTGTAAGCGACAGTGATCTACATTCAAGTGGAAAATTTGTGCGCACGTTTTCATTGAGTACAATTAGTAGTACTACTGAAGGTGCTTTAATTTAAGATTGAAAATGAAGATTAATGTAAGCTTTTTTGAAATCATCATATAATATTGGTTTGGATATTCTTGAATGATGCTAAAAATCTAACCAAGAACTAAATTTCAATTAGCCAGCAATTTGTAATTGGTAGAGTTTATTAATTGAATTCCCAGTGCTTGCCATATATCTTCCTGTGAGCTTTAAAGACTGGTTGGTTGATTTGCTATTAGTCGTCAATTTTGTCATATATCTGTGTCATTATGTTGTGCCAAAGAGAGGGTTAGGCTTGGGATCAGATTTGAAGTAATAAAATTTGAAGGGGGGCGTTGAAGCCAAAGTAAAGTTGTCCTTGTGTACAGAAAAGATAGCTAAGTCTGATGGGCTAAGTTATCATATAGTGTCAACCTTACTAGAATACAATTACATGCTTCACATTATTTGGTGATAGACTCGGTGTGTTAGGGTTTCATTTTGTCTCCATTCTCTCTTTAATTTCCTTAGCCCATATCCCATCTATTTAACCCTTTTGTCTTCCATTTTTCCTTCAACTTCAACACCAATATCTTCTATATCTTAAATGTTATACTACCATGGCCACTGAGCTTGGCCTTCTCTCATTGACCCAGCTCCAGAAATTGGCTCAATCACAAGACAATATTCAAAACCAAGACTACAATCAACTAGCTAGCTCGATTCCTAGTGCTTGGATGTGGAACCCTAAGCAAGCTCAAGAAGAAGAAGACTCATGGGAAGTGAGAGCCTTTGCAGAAGACACAGGAAACGTCATGGGAACCACATGGCCACCCAGGTCTTATACCTGTACCTTTTGTAGAAGGGAATTCAGGTCGGCCCAAGCCCTTGGCGGCCACATGAATGTGCACCGCCGCGACCGTGCTCGTCTCCACCAAGTAGTTCAGCCCAATTCAATAATCAACGTCCCTGCAGCTGCCTCATCCTCATCTTCTACTACTACTTCTTCGTTTCTAATCCCAACTCAAGAATTCGTCGCCAGTGGCGGCGGGCTATGTCTTCTTTACCAATTCACAAACCCTGGTAGTGCTTTCCCTCCCACAACTTTAAATGCATGCATTGATTCACCATCAACATCACCTTCCACTCTTCTTTCTATCTCACCCTACCCACCTAGAAACTTTATGATGACAAGTGCTTGCTCGCCGTCCGTAAATCTCACGGCTGGCCCCCAACTGGAAACTAGTGCATCTGATCACTGTCAGTCAATTAGAGCTGATCAGGAACCATCAGCAGCCACTGATAATGGAAATGAAGAGCTTGATCTAGAGCTTAGGCTAGGTCATGGTCCTACTCCAACTTCTTGACAAACAAGAAAACATAAGGGGTGTGAATGATTTTTACATTTGTCATTGTTAATGTTTTTTCAGGACAACGCTAAATTGTTGTGTATGAATTACAGTCTAGCCAGCTTAATTGTTACAAAAGAAAAACAACTGTGTGAATTTTTTTTTTATATAATATATATATATATATATATGATATTTGTTGGTTTATATTTGATCTATGTGTTTGATTTCTGTCTAAAATTGAAGCTGCATAATGAAAGAAGAGGAAGCCATGAAAGAGAACCTTGTAAAATTTTAAAGTAAAAAAATAATAATAAGGAAGGATTAAATTCAAAAGAAATTAGGGTTATTTATTTATTTATTATATTATTATTTTAGGAGTGATGGACTGATTATAAAGGCTGCAGTGCAGTGTCATTTTCTGTTACAGGCTTCGGAGTAAAAGGTCTGTCTTCTGGGCATACATTTCCGTGGGGATTATTTCTCTATCACGTAATTAAGGCCCATGGGATTCACACCCTCTTGTTTCAACAAACTACGAAATTGCCACTGTTCCAAAAACCAAGTGCAGCAGTTCTTTGCTTGCCCATTAATGACCAACACACACATACAAAGTGACAGAGATGGGGTATCCAAATCAATCACCAGGGAAGGCTACGTATATACACCTTTTGTGTCTGCACAAATTGCCCAGGTTCTTTCTTTTTCTTTTGCTTTTACTGCTATTATTATTGAACTTATTTATTTATTTTTATTATTGTTTTCCACGTTATAATAGCTATGTACCTTGCTGTTCATTAATTGATGTCACACAACGAGTACTTGACATTCATTATATTTCACTAATCTCATGTAGCTGAACCCTTTGAAACTATTTCAAAGACTTTCTGAAATTTAAAACCATTTGCCAAACTAAATGCATGTAACCATCAATTATGTAAATTAGTACACAAAGAGAAAACAATAGTATTACATCACTTGTTATGGTAAGGTTTGCAGGGAGAGAATTATTATCATTGTTATTATATATTATTTTACTTTAGACATTGCAAGAGAGAATAATTAATCCTTCTTTAAGACAGATTATTAATTAATTATTTTTCAACCAATTTCAATAATTTACAGATTATGCAATATTTCATAATATTATTAGGGCCTTAAGGCTCTGTTTAGTATGAAAGAGGAGGATGGGGAGAGGTGGAGTGGGGTAAGGAGAGGGAGAGGTTGAAGGAGTGAGTAAATTACTTCAATAATTCATATTATTTGGTATGATATGATGGAATAAGAGTATAACGAATTAAAGTGTAATTAAAAATTTATTAGTTAGTTATAAAATTTATAAGAGATTGAAAATATATAAATAATAAATCTAGGGTTGATACTAACAAATTTCACCATGTTTGTTTAATTGATATGACAGTTGATGTGATAGTACTGTATTAGCTTGCATTTAAGATTTACTTTTTTCCTTATTGAGTTTATGGATAATGAAATTGTTAGCAAGTATTATATTATCATATCAACTATTATTTTAATTGGTAAACAAACGTTGTAAAACTCAGTGTACCTAGATGTAAATATGTATTTTGAAAAATTGGAATGCTAATGAAAACCAATTTTGGAAAAATCATTTATAAATATAATGGAATTGTAAAAATGGCCTAAATTATCATTAATCTTTATTTCAAAAAATTAATACTGCACGTTTACGCATCCATTTGAAAAAAAAAAAGGAAAATAATTAAAGGAGCCAATAAAATGGTATGACTTAATAGTTCATTACAAACAATTTAATTTACTAATCATATGGGTATTACATACTCTACTCCGCGTATTAACAAAAATACACAATTTTGTTACCAACAAACTTTAATAAATGTAAATTATGTAGTGCCATATAACCAGCAGTCATGTGAATTTATAATAAAGAAAGGGAAATTTTAAAATTAAAAAATAGGAAAAGAAAAAATATATATATATATATACACATATATATATATATATATTTTATGTACAGTAGTATTCTAAGTAGAAAAATATATAAATTTATCTTCAAGAATCGTCATGTATACCGTATATATATATTTGTGTAACGTATATAGAAAGGATTCTCGTCTACACAAAGAGGGTGTTACATAATTACTCATGTGAATTTGTTATAAATTAAGAAAAGGCAAGTTTGAAAAATAGAATAAATTTTATATATAGGATTTATACAAGATAGTATTCCAAATAGAAAAATTAATAAAATTAAATTGATGGCGGTCATGTATACAAAGAGGGTTCTCGTGGACACGAAAAAGATGTTTGTCTATATACAAAAAGGATGGTTTCGTACATGATTATAATGGTTATGTATACAGAGAGGGTGATCAATGTACTTTATCCAATTTAATTTGACACATTTGGCAGTATAGGCTGAGTCATACTTAGCAAGCCAAAACTAGTTACCTCCTAATTAAAAATTTAGTTGTTTTAAAATTATTTTTTTATCTAATTGATTTCATTGCTCAAGTAATTAAGGTTTCTTTTTCAGCCAGAGTATGTTAATTGAGAATAATTAATGCCATCGACTCCACCAATCTATATACTGAATTAAGTACTTTATTAAAACGTCTCTTTCTTTTTCGTAAAGAAATGAATGAAAATCAAATGCAACTAACGAATCATTAATTAGCTGAAGGCTCAAATAAATATTAAAAAAATCGAATCATTCAATCAACTGCTATATAATCAATTACTAACACACACAGTAAAAAACCGCTGCTGGAAATTCATTTTTTAATTTTCATAATAAGAATCTTGGCTGTCAAACTATTATTTACAATCTAAGCTTCCGATATCACTTGGATATAACTTATGAATGTGCAAGATTTTAGAATAAGATGGTTTTAACTGTTCAAGCTAGTTGTACCTTAGAATAAGAATCCAGTTTTAATTGGATATATAACTTTTTGTTTTTTTGGTTGATTAGAAGATCAGAATTAGTCTTATGCATTTGGACTACTTATTATAACTTTAAAGTTCAGGCATTAATTAAGACTACTTTTTAAATTCTCCAAAAAAGATAACTTAATGACCAATGTCTATTAATTCTGAAGAAAGTCCAGACTGGTTCAATCACAATCTCCTAATAAGAATGAAGAAGTAGAAGAAGAAGATTAATAAGGAGAGAGAGAAGTCGATAAGGTCTGTAAACATAATACTACGACTACTTTATTATATATATACAACTAGGCACTGACAATTTACCGATCAACGAGAGTGTATTATGTGCTACATTTATATATGCATGCGGATCGGAGCCCTGCATGCAATATCAGAATCATCATCTCAACAAGCTCAGGCCGATCGATACTGTTCTTTCTAAAAGGGAAAAGGCTGCATTACTACAGTCACTCTGACAGAGATTTGCCAACTTGGCCCAAAGATCGATGATATATATATATATATATATATATATATATATATATATATATATCATTTGCGCCTATCAACTTCTAAATTTTCATCTTATTAACCTACCAAAAAACAATCCTCTAGACTTTCTGAAACTTAAAGTTACTTTGGCCGGCCTTTACTACTGTTTGTGTAAATTATGTATAAATAATAAAAACAAAAACAAAGTTTTACTACTTAATTAACTAGTTAGATCGAGGAGTGAGGTTTGTTCAGTTATATACTTCTCATATTATATTTTTTAAATTATAAGTTTGAGTCTTCTTTTTAAATTAGAATTCACTGTAACTTAACAAAAAACAAAAACTAGTGAAATTAGCTAGGTCAACAATATCGAATACTACTACTACCTTACCATCATCATCTTCATTAGGCCCACAACCACTAATTTCAAATGGAAAATGTTTAAAATAATCACGATAATAGATTTTCCTTACACACCTAAATGACAGCTCAAAACATTTTTTTTTTCCCTCTTTATTACTGGGTAGAAATAGTGTATATGCTTTGAAAAGGCCGGATACTAGGTTCATGTCGTTTCTCATGGACTCTAATTAGCTATAGCTGCAGCCTTAGCGCAGCAGCTTTTGAAAAAACATAGATTTTCCTTTGCCAAAATAAATAAGACAATCCCAAGGTTTAGGTTTATGTACGAAATATACAGTCAGGGGCCTGAAGTTAATTATTCCCGTACACTTGCATTTTGAAGAGTTTACTTAATATTTACCATGCATGTCTATATATGCATCTTTATAAACTCACTGTATGCATGTGTGCTTCCATTTGCTGCCAATATATATATATATATATATATATATATATATATATATATGTATGTATATATATATTTATATATTCACTGAGAAAACAGCGGAAGCATGTGGTCCAATATCTGTATAAATATTGTGTGGCTGGGAAATTGAATATTGATAGTTATGTAGTTGAAAGATTCATGAGCACTATATGACAGTATTAACTAATTAAACTATCATTTATCTTCTGGCTTCTTTTAAATTTTACTGACTAAGATTGGACCAGAAGTCCATTTTATATACAGCTAACCTGCAACTTATTTCAGAGAGACCCTAAGACCAGTGGGAGCGGAGAAACATACATATATGTGTGTGTATACATATATAGCTTTAGTCTAGCAATTAACATATAGTTAAAAGGGTGACAAAGAAGAGTACTGGTAACACTACTTGCAAAGCAAGAGGAAAAACCCTAGAGGATATGGTCAATTATTAGCCTTTATTTGGAGTTTTCACCTATAAAACCACCTATTACAATTAGCTTGGAATATATTGTTAATTAAGTACGATGCTGAAATAGTTTCAAAATTATTCAAAAAATAAAAATGTTTCAAAATGCCAGTATGGGTAAATGGGTGGACCACAAGATATCCCTTACAAGACCTGTATGTGCATCGATATTCGAGGAGATTTCGAACACTGTATCCAAAGTTACTTACATTTCGTTGTAAATCTGCCCACACCCACCATATAAATCATATTTTATATGGTCCAAACATTTTGAAATATATGTACTTCAACAAAACAGTACCATGCGTGGAGAAAATAGTTTAATTAGCATATATATTTAGGAATCACTAAAATACATACCATACAACTTTTTCTCATTAAAAAAAAAAAAAGGAAAAAATAAATATATAAATCGACAAATTTACCCTGATTTAATGAAGCTCCTTTTCAGATTATGGTACTGTCATTTTGGTCCAAATTAACTATATTTTATATATATAACACTGTCATTCTCCAAAACTTGTTTTTTAGGTTAATTTTATTCCTTTGTAGTATCCCAAAACAATCTAAATTTATTACTCTCCTCTTCCTGATAAGTAGATGTCATGGCAGCATGCATATACTAGTCTAAACAACATTATAAAGAAAATAAATAAAGGAAACTAAGGGTTCTCTCTCTCTCTCTCTCTCTCTCTCTCTCTCTCTCTCTCTCTCTCTCTCCTCTCTGTCCCCCTCTCTCTCTCTCCCCCGCTCTCTCTCTGTATTTATATGTATATAGGGCACAACACTGTAAATTAATGAAAGTGAGTAATTCATAATTTGGAAGTAATGTCGTTTTTATAACTTACCAGAAGACAGAGTTTCAAGTAATCTAATCCAAAACTGGACCAGTGAAGGAAGAAATGACCCGACAACAAAAGGTTGAAAATTACAGTCATTACTCACTCCTTAGGACCTGCTTTTGCTGAGAAGATATACTGCAATTTGGATTTGTGTTTCTTCATTGAATATCCTAATAAAAGAGAAAGAAAACCTCACCCAAATAGTGGACCCCACTGAAAACTTAGCTAATAAACAGATAGAGAGAGAGCCAGCTAAGAGAGAACATACTTCATGATTTCAATTTTCTTTGGCAGCATAGAGACACGTACACACACTACTCTACTGCTCCGGTCCCCTCTTGTTTCAGTGCTAATCTTTTTCTCTCCTCCTCATGTGGATGACATTCACGACACAGATCATACTCATCTCAGATATCTAATAGCCATGAATTCAGTGTCCACTCTTCATTTATGGCTGAATGTAAATCACAGTGCACACATCTCATTAAAGGGGAAAAAAGAGCTATAGATTATGGTATATTAGGGCCCTGTATATATAAATAGGCTGACAGGTGAGAGTAATATATATCGACCAAGGTTCCAACAGTTAAAAAAGAAGAACAGAAAAGAAAAGGGAGGTATATATATGACTGGATGGTGGGCTTTGTTAAAAGCAAAGCAAAAGCAATGTGTGTGGGAATTGCGTTATTTGATGAGAAGGTTAGGTCATGGTCATTCAGTGCGTATGCATGCAATGCATGGCTCGGATTCCCATTTACACCCAATCAGTAATCATTGTGGTTTTTCTCTTATCCTCATCATCCTCATCTGCATGGGAGGGCTCATGTCTCTCTTTTTCCTCTCTTCCAAACAATTGACTGTTAGTAATAGTGACACTTATTCTATATCACTTCCAACACATAACTCTCTCTCTCACACACACACACACAAAAAACACACACACACACAGTGACTCACACACATGTTTTTGCCTCACCAAAACACATCCCAAATGGACTACTACTCTTTTGATTTAGATTTGCTCCCTTTCTATTATTACTTCAAAAAAATTTATTTTTTTCCCCTTCAACTGTACAAGTTTGAATTTTGGTGTGGCTTCGTTTCAAGTAACTGTGAGTTAGTCAAGGTCTGATCACTATCTTAAGCCCTTGAAGTTTTGTGTTCTGGGCTTTGGCCCAAGCCACCAACAAACATTCCATTGGGATGGTTGACGAACAATCCATTCTTGTATAATTGCTTGTCCAAACCCGAATGGAAACTTGTATGTATATGAAAAGTCTGCTTCTTTAATAATGTTTTTTTAACAACGCCTTTTATTTTTGGCAATTTTGTTATAAAACACTTTCAACAATAAAACAGTTTGTTTTTTGTGGCAAATATAAAAAGTGTTTTACAAATATCTAATAGATTTTGGATGGTTAACTTAAAATTGACAAATTATAAAAAATGATAAACTCTTAATTAAATAAAAAGTTAAAATATAAAACCTTGACAAGGGCTGAAATTTTTTTTAACAAAAATAGAATTATTTTGGGTATTTAAAAATCATCATTTAACGTACAAAGTACTCTTTTTTCTTCTTCTTTTTTAAGAAATAAAACATTTTTAAAACATTAACTACTAAGTGCCTCTCCCAAAAAGCACTTTTATAATTTTTTATCAAACATGTTTTAAAATATTTATTTCTATTAAAAAAAAAAAAAAACCCAAACAGGCTCTTTAATAAGTAGGCAGGCCAATGTACAAAGTACAAAATACTTGTTATTGTCAACTTTATATCATAGGGTAAACTTGAGGTAAAATCATTCTCACGTACTATTACATTCACATGCTGTTGATGGATACCTATATATATATATATATATATATATTATAAGGACTTTTTGATCTATTCCTAGAGTGAAATGATAGTAATTGGATGCTTGTGGATCTATTGGCTGAGTAAAAAGATAGAAAATTCGATGCTTGGGGTGTTTTTTTACTTGAACAAACTTGGAACATATTGTCCTTCAAAAGCATCTCAATAAAACAAAGAAGAACCATATACGGATGCTTGTTTTTTTTTTTTGTTGATAAAATACAGAAGCTTGTTGCACAATCTAAGCTTAGAACTAGGTTTCCATAAGCTTCCTCAAGATGCCTCCTCTTTTGTGCACCAAAAAGCTGTACAAGTTGTAATCCAAGATTAAAATGACAAAAATAGAGGATTCTATTGGTGTTGATACCTTGGAGAATAAACTACTTTCACTTCAAAATGTTTTCTATCATCGATTTTTTTATAATTATATATTGATGAAGACATATGCATACACATTACACTCCACTCGAGCGACAACGCCTCTGAAAGCCGACCTCCCTCTACGCGCGAAGGCTAAAATTCCATCGGAACCATGGCCGGCTCTTGCTCTGTACAAGAGATACTAGGCGACCTGAACAAGGACTCGTTTGTGTCTCTCCTCTCCAAGCTCATTGGCGAATCCAAGTACGTCCAGAACAACCCACCAGAACTTATTCCCGAAGAGGACCGAGTTGTGAAGCACGTCCTTGATTCTCTCCTCCCCTTCAGCGTCACCACCGGCGGTGGACCCCTGGTGGTCAACCACGTCACTTACTTCCCAGGTAGAGGCAACGTCATCGTGGAGTATCCGGGAACGGTGCCGGGAAAAGTCTTGTCGTTTGTGGGATGTCATATGGACGTGGTCACTGCGAATCCTAATGATTGGGTATGTTTCTGTATCTTCAAATTTATTTTTCTTTCTTTTTGGCGTGATCTCTTTCATGGGTTTGGTTTGAATCGGCTCTGGGACATTAAAATTTGGAACTTTACTTATCTGGGATGGCCTTTTGGCATAGAAGCAAATTGTGTTTTTCCACTGTAGGAGTTGCCCTGTTGATTTCTATTTAATTGGATTTGGTTTCATGCTGATTTTCTCTCTTTGAAATCATTATTTGGGAATTGTTTGTTGTGGTATCTGAGTTGACATAAACACGTTTTGTAATTTGTGAATGGCCCGTTCTAGATTGTGAGTAATCAATTGGGGTTAATGATTTTGGAGGCTTGTTGAAACTAAGCATAGGTTTCTCAGGGATTGAAATCGCACATTCAGCTCATTAATTTTGTTGTATCTTCTGTTTATTGTCCTTCAGCTTGAGTTATGCCACGAATTAACCATTCACCTTTTGTCTTGTCTCATATTTGAAATCATCTAGAAATTTAAGTAGGTTTCTGCTGTTACTCTTTCTTGATGTTTGGCGATTACTTGTCTGGGGTTGATCAGATGGCGTTAGCCGTCGACGTATTAATAATTTAAGACCTGTTTTGAATTACTTATTGGTATAACCCGCGTTTTTCAATTTCTTTATGTCAAAGGAATTTCTTTTCTAATTTCTTCTGATTTTAGGTTGTAATTTATTACAATTCAATGTAACAGTTTACAGTAACATTTTTGTTACTTGAAGTCTACTATTACATGAATATAGCTGCTGCTGCTAATGCTTCTTCTTTTTCTTTTCTTTTCTTTTTTTTCTTTTCCCTTGTCACTTTGAAGTAATCAGACTAGAACAGCTGTAAAATTTGAACACTTCAGTTGCAAGGCTAGCTCAGATACACTTTATTATTACACATTCACTGCTAATTACTGTTTGATGTTGTAATTTCATTTCATTGGGTATAAGATGATGGATCACTAGTGTAGCCCTTGTTAGAATACTGGGATGATTCTTATGCATTATGTGGTTATTGCTTTTGCAGGAATTTGATCCCTTCGCATTGAGCATTGATGGGGATAAACTTCGTGGGCGTGGAACTACTGATTGCTTGGGGCATGTTGCACTTGTAACTGAGCTCATGAAGAAGCTAGGGGAATCAAAGCCAAAATTGAAGTCAACTGTGGTAGCAGTATTTATAGCAAATGAAGAGAACTCTGCCATTTCGGGGGTTGGTGTGGATGCACTAGTGAAAGATGGACTACTCAATAAGCTAAAGGATGGTCCTCTGTGAGTAACTGAATTTCTGCAAAAACCACACGATAACATTAGCTAAGAAATATTACTTGGAGTCATTCATATGATTGTTTGGCCATCAACACAGGTTTTGGATTGACACAGCTGATAAACAACCTTGCATTGGCACTGGTGGTATGATACCTTGGAAGCTTCGAGTAACTGGGAAGCTTTTTCACAGTGGTTTACCACATAAGGTACTAAATTACTGAATAGTTCAGTGTCATCTAACCATTTTTGCCATTTATGTAATGTACTAAATTACTACATTACATAGCTTGTGCATGTCTATGAGAGAGAGAGAGAGATAGAGAGTGGTTTGCTGTTTTGTATTGCTTAGTACCCTAATGGCCCAATCTTAGATAGTTTTCACTATATTAAATAATAAGTCCAAATTTTCCGGATACTGGAATGCAGAGAAGTAATATAAAAACTTAAAAAGCATATGTTGTCATTATCAATGGGGCTTCCCATGAGGTTTGGGTAGTATGGGCAATTGCTGACTCAACCCTTCATGACCCATTCCAAACCCACCCTAAAACACCCATTTGTCAACCCCACCCTAAACATTGATGATGAGAACCCATTTGATACTTGAGAACAAACGTATTTTGCAAGAATCTGTATTAGTATGAACTGTTGCATCCAAACAACTTAGAAGAAAATATGTCATCTTTAGAACTGAAACTACATATCTAGTTACAACTTATGTTCTTTTGAGGTTCTTGTTTAATGTCTGCAGGCTATAAATCCTTTAGAGTTAGCCATGGAAGCGCTCAAAGAGATTCAGTTGCGTTTCTATAGAGACTTCCCTCCTCATCCTATGGAACAGATCTATGGATTTGCAACACCTTCAACCATGAAACCAACTCAATGGAGTTGTAAGTTTTAGCTTATGGTGAGAAAAAAAAAGGTTATAAGGAAAAGAAAATATGCTTTCTTTATTCAGGATTCTCTCTTTTATTGCAGATCCAGGTGGTGGGATCAATCAAATTCCAGCTGAGTGTACAGTCTCGGGAGATGTCAGGTTATAATCTTGTCAGTATTTTCTTTATGGCTTTTTCTTTACTTTCTTTTCTTTCCTGCAATTTTACACCTTTTCTTTTCTTTTTTAGGCTAACTCCCTTCTACAAGTAAGCAACCTGCTCCTTTTTCCTGTTGCAAACTTCCGTCAGTCAAGTTCATGTGGAGATATTTGAGCTTCCTTTCTGATTTCCATTACTCTGGTAATCTGTTCCAGTGTTAAGGATGTTATGGAAAAGTTGCAAGAGTATGTGGATGATATTAATGAGAACATAGAAAAGCTAGACACAAGGGGTCCAGTTTCAAAGTATGTTCTACCAGATGAAGACCTAAGGGGAAGGTGTGTCGTCATATCTCTCTCCCTCTCTGTCTCCCTAAAACCTTCCTATAGTCAAATAATTTTCTTTTTCCATTTGAATAAACAAATAGTTCTATTAAAAAATACCATGGTGTCATTATTCTTTTTTCACTTATAATATGGTTCAGAATATCAGCCCATGTTCTAAGGAAGTAATTTCATTCTCTTTGGAATTACTATATGACTTGCCAAAAGCCACCACTTTAGTCTTAAATGATCTCTGATTGCTTGACTTATAAAGAGCATCCTTCATGTTACAATTTTCTTGAAGAGACTACTTTATTCATAATAGTTTTTCTAAAACTCATTTTGATGCCCTTTTTCCTTCATCTTTTTTCAGCCTTTCATTAAATTTTGATGAGGCGAATTCCGGAGTTGCATGTGATCTCGATTCTCGTGGATTTCATGCGCTGTGTAAAGCAACTGAAGAGGTAGTTGGGCATGTGAAGCCTTACTCAATTACTGGAAGTTTGCCACTTATTAGAGAATTGAAGGTATAGTGTCATCATTTTTTATACATATGGCCTTCTTTGTCCCTTTTTGGGTAATTGTTCTTTATTTCTTCTCCTATTGTGTGGCAGGATGAAGGTTTTGATGTTCAGACTGCAGGCTATGGTATGATACTGTACTCATTCTTTCTGGAATACAGTTTGTATCTTTTATACCTGTACAATCTATAGGAACTTTTAACTGTAAAGCAACCCAAATCAGTTGTTGGCATTGTGGATGTGCATGTGCCAAATTATTTGTTCATGGATGGTAAATGATATAAGAATTGGAGCTATATCAGCCCTTGTCCTCACATTCTCCTTCCATGGTTGATCATATTCTCTTCTTGTCATTTTTTTGACAAGGGATTCATTCAACAATGGAAAGTAACCTTGTAAGCTGTAAAGATAGATTGATGTTATTGGTCTTGAATGCTTATGGAGAAACATAGCAAGGCAGAATGCGAAATCTCCAAAACCATATTTTCTAAACTTCTAGTTGTGTAACTTCTGTTCATATGCATTTCCTACCTCCTAAAATTCCTGTATTTGAATTAATAATGGTTAGTTCTACAGATTTCATTTGTAAGTGGAAGTAACTTTTTTACCGAATTGCTTTAAAATTTTAATTAGCAAAACCTCAATCTTGAACATTTACGAGTTTGTTCTAGTGGTGGCTTTACATTGCATATACTCTTGTTATGAATGTCGTGTCGTGCCCACCTCATAATTCCAATTCCAGTCGTTCTTGTTAATGGAGTTCATAGACTAGTTTATAAGAGGAGTTATGATTGGATTCCTTTGTTTGCATGCGCAGGTTTGATGGCCACATACCATGCGAAGAACGAGTACTGCCTTCTTACTGATATGTGCCAAGGCTACGGTGTATTTGTCAACATTATCTCTCAACTGGAAGATTGAGAAAACGAAGCATTTTCTTAACTACCAAAGTATGGATTAGGGGCAACAATAAGGTACATTTTCCAGTATACCGGCATACATGATGGAAAATGATACACACTCAACCTGTAACTTACAGAGTTATGTTGTGAAATCTTCAGTTTTCAGTTTTCAATTTCAGTGTCCCCAACATTGTCTGCGACTCTCTCTCTCCCGAAACACTTCGACCCAACTCCATTAAAAGCTGTCTTGCATTACCTATGGTCGTTTAGAACCATTTCTTAGAATCTACTTTTGTAAAAAAAAAAATAATAATAATAATAAATAATTTGAGCTGCATATGATTTGTGATTTGAAAATAATTTTAGTTTTTTCAAACAAGTGCAACGGGTTTTTGTTTTTTTTTTTTTTAATATTGAAATTCAAAATTGTTAGGTACAAGATTTTTAACTTGAAACTAGCTTTTGAGTTGTACCTGTTGTTTTCTTGAAACTAACAAAATACATTTTTTTTTATTCATATGTAATATACAAAATCTTTGGACAACAAAAAACCAATATTTGGATGCCAGAACCTAACAAACCAAGTTTGCTAATTGCTGGTTTACGCCATGCACGCACGACTTTATATGGGACAGAGCTAAATGGACACAAAAGTTGATCATGTAATATTTTGAACTATAATTATGAACATATGTTTGTATAAGCTTGCCCTTACATGAATAATTTTCTCTTCTACATAATTTACAAATTTCCTCTATACTTGGCTATTCTAAATTGTGAAGATGGTCTTCAAAATTTATTTGGATTTTTGCCTTCTAATTTGAGTTGTTGGATTCTCTGGCGCAGTCTTCTCCGGTGATCATGTATCTTCCAAAGGCCATGACCCAATATGACAGCCGAGTATACCCCATGTGTGATTATGGGTGCAAGAATGTTATCCGTCTGCAAATTTAGAGTGAAAAGTACAATGAAATCAGTGTTTGTGTCCCAAACTCTTAGTAATGGTGAAACAACAAATAAATGAAATAAAAGTTACCTGTATCCACTCGAAACCGAGGTAGAGAGCCACAAGTCCTTCGAGGAGTGGAGAATAGATCTTCTTCATTTCCCTTCTCTTATACCAGGCTGCAAAATTTTCACCAAAGTTTGAAAATGGCTCAAAACTTAAGATGAGTGATACAATTACAGGTACTCTATTTTGGTCTTCATTTTCTTAGCAACAAAATATGTTATTTACCTAAGAGGCGCTCTAGACCTTAGAAAGTACAAGCAATCCAACATATTACACAGCACTAAAATAGCATTACATAATAATTGCCCATAGTTGCATAATAAAAGTAATTGAACTTGTGTTCAAACTAGTAACAAAGCAAAAACAGTTGGTAACATTTTTAAGGAAAAGAAGAAACACCCTCGAGCAAAGCTTATTCAAGTAAGTTTCTATGCAACTTGAATTTCATGCAATGGCAAGTAGTCAAACCTGCAAAGAGTTTTTTCAGGTCTCCACGACCGGAACGAGGAGGTAAAACCGGTGCAATTACATAAGCAGGATCTGTAGAAAGATGAGCAACGAGATAAACAGCTGCTAGCTAAATCGTACTCGCAAAGAAGAACATTCATCAGCAAAAAAAAAAAACTGGTCTGACCTTTGGGAGATGCAGCCACATAGTATAATGAACCAGTGAGAGCGGCAGTGATAACAGCTGCGAATGCCTGAGCAAATGGGACAAAAGGGGGAAGAACTCCGGTCTATAATTTCAGAAATGGAGCAGATTTTGGTGATCAGAAACTTTGCGTCAGCATGTTACACAGGAAAACAAAGATTATACCGCAGGTACATACCAGAGATGTCATTCCTCGAGCATCAGCAACCAGATGTGTGCCCCTCAGAAATATATCAGCCAACGCTCCCTGTAAAGCAGCAAGTAGAAAAAGAGAAAACAACAAATAAATAGAGTAAAATGGTATAGCATCCCTAACAGAAAGTGATTAATCCTGAATAGTTTCTAATATACCCTCCACATATATATATATATATATATATATGACATAGGCCTATCAAAAAAACGCCTAATCCCATCATTACAGATAGACCCCAATAGCATACCTGAACCGCAGCCCTGTAGAAAAGCTCCTCTCCAACTGAGCTTGCAGCAACAATGAGTATAAACTGTATAGTTAAAGGTAGCAACAGAGGCCAATTAATTAGTTCTTATATCATCCAGAAGGAGGCCACAAAATGTCTACAAGTTACAACTATTTACCTGCCATGGTGACATTCCATAAAAGAAGCTCCGTAGCTCCTCATCCTCCACATCTCTGATGGCGCGAGCATGAGGTGACAACTTCACAACTTCATCCTATTAACCATTTCAGATCTTTTAGTCCCAAAATTTAGTAAGTCCGACCACAGGAAAAAAAAGAAAAAGACTTTTTGATACATCATTCACTTGAAGGCATTAGAATATTATTCTCTTCAGATCAAAGATCAATAATTTTCCTTTTTTAGAAAAAGGAAACAAAAAGAAAAAGGCCCTCGTTCAAGTTTTGAGAAGCAAATCAGCAAAAGATCAACTTACATCAAGTATAAATAAAAGAGCCATAATTGGAGGAGCTGCATATCCAAGGCCTTCTAAAATGGCATCTAATGAAGGGTTAAAACCTCCCATGCAATCAATTCCAGTGACTGAGCATATAAATCTTCCTGCTAGAGCCATTGCGCCATATATACCTGACATCGTCCATTTAAAGAAAAAATGAATCACATACATACATTTTTATCAAGGAACATACACACAAATAATCAATTCATTTAGCCACTTCTTCGCTTTTTTCAATACAACCCTTTTTTGTGCATTCATCAAAGAAAAAAAAAACTTAAAAATTATTCACCAAATTTAAGTCCTAACAATCCGAACAAAGATATAACGTATATTTCATCCATTCGAAAACCATGAAGTAAGCAATTTTTAATAACAATTATTGCTTCTACAGTCCAAAATTAGTCGAATATCAATCATCTGCAGCTAAATATAGCTAAAAAGCCCCCAAAATTTAAATAAATAAAGAAAAAAGAAATTCAAAGAGTCAGTGAGGAAGAGAGGAACAGAGGCAGAGAGAGAGACTGACCAATTCCATAGCTGAGTCTAACTACAGCACCGATCTTATCCCAAACAGGGAACTCAGCTTCGTTAAAACTATCTAATGTGGTGACCTCCATGGCTGGGCTGGTGAACCCTCTTCCACTCTCTCGTTCTCTTCCTCTTCCCTCCAAGCTTTCACTGCTGCTCTGCTCCGCAGAAACCCTTAGCGACCGTAGTGGAGGCCTAACACCGTCGAACATGCTCGACCTCCTCCTCCTCCTCCTCACAGCTGGGAGCTCGCAGAGCCTCGAGCACATCCCGACTCCACCACCGGAAAACGACGGCGTTGAAGTACTTGAAGACATTAACAGAAGCTCCATTCCGTGAAACTATCGGGAAAAACAAATATCTTCGTATAGGCTTCAGACCGAGATACCGTGTTTTTCGGGGGTCGGAAACACAGTCGTCTTCGTCTCGGTCGTCTTCATTGAGCACACAGTGTCATCACCGTAAGCTGGTTTTGAGTTCTTAAGGAAATATTGACCCTTCGCTTTGTTGGATTCTCGAGGAGAGAGCGTGTTTATGACCGTCAGATTTTATATGATAATGGATCGGACGGTTGGGGAGGGGAGAAGTTAGAGAGAGTGGATCCGACGCAGATATATTATATTATTTATCTTATTTTTAACAAAAATTTTGCTATTTGATCTATAAGGTGTTATGGCGGTATGAGAATATCCAGTTAACCAACGAATGAGCGACACGTGGAGATAATGCTTGGTTATTGCGACTGGGCCGGCATGGTGGCCACGTCGCACTTTGTAATTATTCTTGTTTTAGAATTTTAAATCTCATCTATTTTGAGATTAAACCTTTTAATTACCAAATATGATCCTATTAATTTATATGTGTGTGTGCCCTCTTAAACTGTCTTTTTAACATAATCCTGTAATGTTTACCTTTTCGTGTGTATTTATTAAAATTAATTATATTTATCACTTTTATATTTTAAATAATTTATATATTTTCAATTTAAATAATTACAGTCCTTATATTTTTTAACAATATCAAATAAATTATTCTGTTAAAATTTTTTATTAAAATTAATTAATTATATCACATTTGTGTTAAAATATGCATTCAGGTGGAAAATATGATTTGGCGGTGGACAAAAACTTATACCTGATACACTTGGATCTGTTTATATGGAGCTGATTTTAATTCTTTTACATTAATTTTTTTAAAATAATTATAAAAGTTACTTTTGTATTTTTTTTTTTTATAGATGATGCTAGTCTGAACTACCGTACATGTTATTTACCATAAAACAAAACCATGGTATTATGTAAAATAATTTTTTTTAGTAATAAAAAAATAAAATCATAAAATAAAATAATAGTAATAAGTTTGTGTGTAAGCTGTGAAGTGGCGTGGGCCATTTGTAGGCGTAGAATGTTTGTAAGTATAAGATTTTTATACTTGCCATTACTAGTCGCTTGACTTTGAATCATTCCTTGCCATGGAGTCCTTTCAATCGAAGGCAGCTAACCTGCAACAATCTTTACAAAACTTATCTCTCACGGACAGAGAGGATGAAGCCAGCAAAATCACTGAAAGAGTTCTGATTGGGAAACTTCTTTCCACAAGAATCTTCAGTAGGTATAAGATGGAAGATAGCATTTCAAAAATATGGAGTTTGAAACGGAAACTGAAAGTTGAAGGGATAGAAGGAAACATCTTCAAGTTTATCTTTTCAGACGTCAGGGAGAAGGAGGCAATATTCAGGAGAAGGCCTTGGTCCTTTAATGGAGCCTCTTGATCCTAAAAGAATGGCTGCCTGAGATACAGATGCGGGAGGTAAACTTCAGCACTACAACTTTCAACGTGCAGATACATGGACTTCCTCCACGTTTGTTTAACTTAGAAAATGCAGAGAAAATCGAAATCGATAGAGAAATCCATGAAGACGCCTTGACAAAGAGGTCCTTAGTGGGTGGGAGATTCATCCGGTTAAGGGTTGAAATTGCCGTTGAGGACCCCATACCAGGAGGTTTCTTCCAGAATAGAGAAAAGGGCAAAGAAATTTGGATACAGTTCAAATACGAACGATTATCGGATTTCTGTTACGTGTGTGGTCTACTTGATCATGTAACCGGGAGGTGTGGATTCAAGGTTCCAAATACGATACAAATAACAAAGGGATTACAACCAAACTTTATGGAAATGGCTTAGATCCGAAAACTGACTTCCTCAATTTTTTGAATCTACCAGAAGGTAGCCGGACTTCCCTGAGTTCCCAGCCAAACCATACCCCAAATTTTTCACGCTTTCCAATGAAGTTCTTACTAGCCCTGCAAATGATACAGAGAAGATGACTGTGACAGACATGGGACAAAAAGAGCCTACTACTCATTACCTTGAAGCCTGACGTAGAGCAACTAACCTTGAGAAGCCCGAGTAGAGGCGGTATTCTCTGCTAACCCTACGTGGCGCTCTAAGCCTCAATGATGACTGCATAATGCTACCAAGGATTCAATTTTAATTCAATTCTTTACAAAAAAGGACGGGAGTGCAATTTCAACCAACAAGTTCTAACGGGCTGGGCTGAAAACTTTATACAGGCCATTGTTACTTTCAAGGCCCAAGAGCATAAAAAATTGCTCAAGGAAATGGGTGAGATAGAGAATGAGGATTCCAGAGAGGTGGGCCTAGAGCTGGCGGAATGGGTAGGAACTGGGCTGAGCTCGCAAAGACAAGCCTCAGGGGAAAAGGATTCACCAGTACCTAGGAAAGTTTTACAGAGAAAAAGACCAGGTCAACACTTACCAGGGGGTAGTTCAAAAGCAGAGAATTCTCTGAGGGAAGCACATCACCAGGAAGAAAGTGAAGATGGAAGGGATGGTCTGGGCATCGTGGATTCTCAACAAGAGTTCTCTTTGGGAAGAAAATCTCCTTCCCCGATAAGAACCCGATCATGGAGAAAGAAGAAGAGCGAGGGCTCGACAATGCTTCATCATCATGAAGCGGCCTGAAGTGGCCAGTCATCAACAAGTAGGAGAGACTGGAAAAAAGAGGCAAGATCTCAAAATGTAGGACGAGAAAGGGGAGAAAGCTCCACAACTATAAGACAACAGGATTTTCAAGGTAGGGAGGGCCTCATCATGCCCTCCCATATCCAAGATGATTTCTTGGAATTGCAGGAGAATTGGTCGATCTCCGACGATCAATAATATCAAAGCCCTTATTCGGAGGAATAATCCAAACTGTTTTTTCTTATTGAGACAAAATGTAACGAGAAAAGTGAGAGGTTATGTAAAGATTACATTTTATAACCGCTTTATAGTGGAAGTTGGTAGGAACAGGGAGTCTAATTCTCATGTGGAATGATGAAGTGGATATAAAGGTGGATTGGAGCATTGATCGAATCATTTGTCGCCAATCGCAAACTTCCTAGGTGAAAACGTGGAAGTTGGTAGCTTGCTATGGTACTCCTTACTTTCGGGAAAAAGATCTGTTTTGGGATTCTTTGTGGTCTCTACTGGATTCGGAAAGCATACCGTGGTGTATAATAGGCGACTTGAATGAAATAACTTGTGATTCAGAAAAGTTTGGAGGGAGGCAGATTGGAAGAAGGAAGCTTTTCCTCAAGGATTTTCTCAGTGACTTCGCTGCTTTGGATTTAGGCTTCACTGGTTGCCGGTTCACTTGGTCCAACAACCAACAGAGCACCGCTTGCATTAAAGAACGTCTGGACAGAGCTTGCGCCACGGAAGATTGGTTAGGAATATACCCTGACTCGCGGGTTATTCATCTGGAAGCTGAGGCCTCAGATCATATTCCGATTATGCTGATAACTAAAGGAGGTGAAGTGATTCCTCATAGACCTTTTCGCTATTTTAAAGCGTGGTCCTTGGATAAAACTTGCCTTGAGGTGGTCAAGAAGGCTTGGCATAGTGGAGCAGGCCACGGGATGGAGGCTCACAAAACTATTCGAAGACTAGCCTACACGGCGAGGAGATTAAAAAAATGGAATAGGGAGCAATTTGGCTATGCTGATGTGAAAATAAAAGAGCTCGAGCAGAGGTTAGCCACCATTCAGGATTCTACTTGGGATCAGGGTGACACAGAGCGAACACTGAAGGAAGAACTTGTAAAACAAAGAATGAGGCTAGAAATCATTCAAAAGCAGAAGTCTAGAGAACTTTGGCTGAAGGAAGGAGACAGAAACTCCAAATTCTTTCATGCAAGTATTCTGATAAGGAGGAGAAGGAATAAAATTGAAGCCATGAAGGATGGTAATTTATGGCTTACTGAGACAAAGGATATAGGACAGTATATCATCAAGGAATTTGAATCTCTATACTCTTCAACAGACTACATGGTGCCAAACGAGATTTTTGAACTTATGCCGAATTGCATCGAAGGAGCAGAAAATGAACTTCTCATGCACATACCGAATGATGCAGAAATCAAAGAGGGATTTTGGAGTCTGCACCCATTAAAAGCCCCGGGCCCAGACGGCTTTCCCGGAGATTTTTATCGAACTCATTGGATGACGGTCAAGGAGCCGATGATAGGAATGGTCCAAGAATGCTTTCGGGTTAAAAATGTTAGCAAAGGGTTAAATCAGACTTACATTTGTCTTATTCCTAAGACAAAAAAAATTTCAAATTTTAATCATCTTAGACCTATTAGCTTATGCAATTATGCTTATAAAGTGGTTGCAAAGATTCTTGCCAAGAGGTTGCGAACTGTTTTAGATAACATTATATCCCCCTACCAAGGAGCATTCCTGAGTGGAAGGTGGATAGCTGAGAATACTGTTATCGCCCACGAATTGGCTTACAAGATAAGGAATCACAAAGGAAGGAATGGTCTTATGATGGTTAAGATTGATCTGAAAAGAGCCTATGACAAGTTAGAGTGGAATTTCCTAATAAAAATCATGGAGGCTCTCGGTTTTTCTAGGAACTTCAGGGATATGATCTTCAGTTGCATAAGCACTGTTGAGTTTAATCTTTTATTAAATGGAGGATGTTCTGGAAAAATCATACCTAGGAAAGGTATTCGTCAAGGGGATCCACTATCTCCCTTCCTGTTCATTCTTGCAACTGAGGTTTTAACGAGAATGTTTAAGGTGGAAGAAGAGCAGGGTAGATTACAGGGTGTTAAAATTAGCAGAGGAGCCAAACCAATTACTCACCTTATGTTTGCAGATGATTTAATCATTACCAGTAGGGCAAATACCCAAAACGCTGAAGCTATTGAGAGATGTCTCCAAAAGTTTTGCTTATGGTCGGGTCAGGAGGTGAGTGCAGAAAAATCCAGCATGAGATTCTCTCCCAGGTGTGATAGAAATAAAATTAGACAGATCAAAACTATTTTGGGTTTTAAGAGAATGGAGGACAAATCGCTTTACTTGGGTAACATCTTATTCACTGGAAGAAATAGAAGGAAAAATTACAGCAGAATCAAGGAGAAACTTCAAAGTCGTTTGGAATGTTGGCAAGGGAAGTTGTTATCCAAAGCTGGAAAGGCCACTCTCATTAAAGCAGTAGCACAATCTATTCCAGTATATACAATGTCGACGTTTAGAATTCCCCGAGGAGTATGCGAGGAATTGGACTCTATTATCCGGCGATTTTGGTGGGGGGCAAAAAGAGGAAGCACCAGATTCTTGGCTTATCGAATCTAAGGATCTGTAAACCAAAATCGAGGTGGACTCGGTTTAGGCTTTTTGGGATTACAACACAGCTCTTTTATCCAAGCTAGGGTGGAAGATAGCAAATGGGGAGGAAAGGTTATGGTCTGATTTGTTGAGAACAAAATATCTGCGCAATGGCGATTTCTTTAAGTGTGAAGCTAAGAAGGCTTACGGGATGGAGGAGTATTCTCAGCACAAAAGCGGTTATCACTAGGGGAAGCTGTTTTAAGCTTGGAGATGGGCTTTCTATCGATCCTTGGTTACATCCATGGATCCCGTGGGAGGCAAATAATATACCAGTTAGAAGGCATGGAGTAAGTTGTATTACTGGTTTAAAAGTGGCAGACTTTATCCACAGGGATTTAGGAAGCTGGGATATCGAGAGGTTAAGAGCTTTGTTTGAACCTCAGAGTGTTCAGAATATCATGAGATTGGATCGGCCTACAAATCAGAGACAGGATAAGTTGTTGTGGATAGGGAACCCTTCAGGAATCTTCAGTGTCAAAAGCGCTTTTCTGGTGGACAAAGGATATAATATGGAACACGAAGTTGATACGCTGTTGGCGAATATATGGAAGTCAAAATCCATATTCGGCTTGTTTCTCCGAGAATTATGGCGGTGCATTCCTACTCGGAAAAGGTTAGCAACTCTTTTAAATTTATCTGACTCAAATTGTCCCTTCTGTGAGGACTGTGATGAAACGATAGACCACATAGTACGAAAGTGCCATATTATTAGAGCAATTTCCTTCGGGAGCAGATGGGGATTTATCTGGGAAGATTTAAACTGCAGTGATATTTTCACTTTGATTAATTTCTGTTTGGATCCGAAAGGATTTGGAAGGTTGGGAAGTAAAACCACGGTTTCTCATATACTGATCACTGCTATATACACTGCATGGAGGTTTCGTAATGACGTTTTGTTTAGGGAGTCAATGGATATTAAACGAGCTATCTCTTTCTTTGAGAATACTGTGGATGAATTTGAAAAGCTTTCTGTTATGGATGAGATTACCGAGGTTGGGTCTGCGGCGTTACTTCCCACTACAACGATATTTACTCGAGGCTTGTATCGCTCACACCGATATTGCAATCGGGGAGAAGGAACGCCTGCTATGGTGGTTCGTGATTTTAGAGGAAATCTGGTTGGTTTAGCTTCAGAGCTAACGACAGTTATGACGCCTTTTCTAGCTGAGTTAAAGGCTTTAGAATGGGCCTCTGAAATTCTGGAAAGCAAGGGGATAACAAGAGCTTACTGGTATTGTGATTCTCAATTGGCTGTGAAGGAGGTAAAGGACAATAGAGAGCCTACGTCCTGGTTCGCTTACAATGAAATTTTGAATGTGCGGAATGTTTTTGCGGAAGCATTGGTCTCTCCTGGGTTAGCGTAAGCGAATGGATATAATAGCAAAGACGACTGTTAAACTTATCGCTTTTGATTTTGAATTTTGTAGTAGGGTTCTATTCCCTTTTGTTTTGAGCAACAAATCCATAAGGACATCATGGAAGGTTGCTTTTCTCTGTAATCCAGGTTTCTGGTTTTTTTGTGCATTGTGCAGCCTTATTCACCAAAAAAAAAAAAAAGTATAAGATTTTTATAGAATATTTAATTGTAGAAAGTAGAAGAATTAGAATCAAGTATAAAAAATTTATATTCTAAAAATTTTTTACATCCTATAATAAAATACCCTATAAAAATCTACACCTTACAATTAAATACTTCATATAAATTCTCAAATATAATTTATAAACTTTTTTAAAACTAAATACCCTATCAAAATCATATATCTTATAAAATTATACACCTTACAATTAAATGCTCTGTAAAAATTCTACACCGTATAAAAATTTTACACCCTACAATTAAATACCTTATAAAATTTTATATCTACATAAATTATCAAACATAGTTTATAGATTTCTTAATTGGTGTATAAGATTCACATATATTAATAAAGGATTGGTGAGTACAATAAGTTGAAAATAAACATAATACAATAAATTAGTGTGACTATTTGAACATCGTTTTTCTTTATTATTTAAATTTACAAAATTAGAAGCGAAAGACATGTTCGATACATAATGTTCCATTTCTGGTTTTAAATTTTTATAAAACCTTTTGAAAACAAAGTCAGATTTCAAAATTATTACAATTATTTTTTTATTCGTTTTTTGGTAAAGAAATAAATAACCATGTACGTACGAGAAAATTATATATATATATATATATATATACACACACACACACTTGAACCCTAAATTGCATATATATAATTAATTAACATGTAGGAGTCCTTTTTCTGTATGTCATTTTTGACTTTGAATGGATTCCTATCCTAGGGAAATAATAAAGTGCATGAAAGTTTGCTAGTGGGCTCTTCTTTTTCTTTTTCTTTTTAATGGTTAATTTTAACTTTTTTGGTTAAAATGGTTAATTTTAACTACTTATATATATATATATATATATATATATATATATATATATATATATATTTCATACCCACCTTTTTTTCTGTGCTGTAGATGGTCTAGAGATTTATTTATTTATTTTACTTATTATTTCATGGTTTTTCTAGTATTATAATCTCAATTTGATGACCTTCAAAGTTGGTTGGTTCTTAATCAATAAGAAACGTTTTCTTTTTTCTTTAGTGGTTGGCAATGGAGGAGATTAGTGGTACGACCAATATTCGTGTTGGTTTGAATTCATTTTTAATAATACTTAAAAAAAAAAAAACCTATGATATATACATTTATATACGAGTCTTAGCCTTTTTCCTTGTTATAGTTAAGGAAATTATTCTGCTTGCTTTTGTTATTTTGCAATACCAATGCCTCCTAATTACACTTAAAACAATTTAGAATTCAACTCTTTAATCGTTGATTTTGCATTTTTTTTTCATATTATAAACTAAAAAAAAACGTCAAAATATGAGGGACATAAAAATTATTGTTCACCTCCGTATGTCATTATTTCACATGGAATTGCATTTATATATCTGGTGAACTTGTGTCATAGCAGGTACATACCAAACAATATTTATAGCCATGCACTTTAATTTGTCAACACGCAAACTTTGGCCACAAGTCATTGGGCCTAAATTTCAATATATATGCATGCATGCATTACGCCTAGCTAGTTTGCTTCACCTTTTATGCTTTGTGCATACATATATACAAGCGTAATGTATATATTAATTTATAAATAGTTTATTGTTTTTATTAGACTGTTCTTTTAATTTGGAAACTATAAAATGATTCGTCTAATACAAAGATGGAATATTATACAATATATTTCATGTCAAGCATTGTCCAAAAATTCGTGTGTTAGTGAGTAAATCATGTTACAGATGGGTAATTGGCGTGTGTCACGTTTATTACATGGAAACATCAACAACGTTGTCCATATTAATATCGAATTGCATAAAATTATATTAAAGTGGGTAATAATGGTGAAGGAACACAATTATTTAATCCACCTCTTGCCGACAAGGCCGGGCATGCATCTGCATTCGCATTTGCCAAAGCTTTATCTTCTGGAGCTTCCTCTTCAAACTTTGCAAAAGCACGTCGATTACCATTCACTCTCACTACCTTAATTTCAACTTTATTTGGTATTAAGGACAATAATAATGGAATCGCTTAACACCTTCAATTTCCCACTTTTAGAAAAATCAATCCAACATCGTCATCCTCCATTTCCATTTGCAACAGGTTTTCGAAAATAAAATTCAAACAGATCTACATTATCTGACTTCTATTTTATTTTCAATTACGTTTTAACACATACCTATTATTTAATATATATATATATATATATAGTAAGCTTTTTAGTAATATATATAAAAAGCTAAATAATAAAAATATATTCAATTATAGTTTTTTTTTATAAATAAAAAAGAGTTTTAATATAGCAATTATTAGTTTAGAATTCTAATATAAGATAAAATTTTATTATTATTCTAGTTTTGTAATTCTATAATATTAAATTATCATCGGTCCATAATTTTATTAAAAAATAAAACTTTATTATTATTTTGTGATCATAAGAGTCTAAAATAGTAAATTTACTTCCCTAATAATTTATATTTTATGTGATTTTTAACAAAATTAAATATATCTAAAATTTTGATAGAAAATTTAATAATATTTAAATTATAAACTATCACATATAAATATGAGAATTTGATCCGTTCATGCAAAGTCACACCCAAGTGCATGTTTAATTATAATTGTGGGATAAAAAAGGGGACGGAGTGGAGGATAAGTGATATAATTTCAATCACGAGGAGCTGACAATGGTTTTTGTAAATTAAGAATTTTTTACAATCGGACAGTCAGTTTTGCGACTTCCATACAGGCTTTTCGTGGGAGTGCGGACACCAGAAAACCACAGCTTTCGTTGGGAAATAGTAATAAAATAAAATAATAAATAAATGAATGGGGGGTGAGACATTCCGTACAGAGAGTCACCACCACCACCGCCCCGATAGCCTTCAATCGCACGCCAGCCTTTTCCGTTTACGAATAAGTTATGGGATTTGCTTACACACGTCAGACACGTGTCGGGATTAGGTTGGGTCATGTTGTTTTCAGCATCGTAGTGGCACAGCAATTAAGCCAACAACTACGTTCTAACGCGTGACGTCCCTAACCAGCTCCCGGTCCAAAACATTCACTTTTAAATTTTTAATCAAGCAATTAGGGAGGTAAATGAAAAAACAAATTAAATTGTAGAGGCGTAAGTGTAAATTTGTAAAAATATTAGGGTCTGAGCGTGATTTTCCCTAACTTATACCACCAGCATTCTCAATCTGGGCTGTACATTGTCATCAGCAATCCACCGTCCCCACGGCACAAAGGGTGGGTCCAGTGCCACACAGCGGAAGCATGTAGGGTCGAGAAACACTGAAACATAACCCAACAAATGCCACCTCATGTGAAAAAAATCCAAATAAATAATATTAAATTAATAGAGAAGGAAGAAAATATATAGGTTCAGTTTAGCTCTCTAATAGAAGACTCGTCGTACAGAGAGCGGAAGGGTAACGTTGGCTGATACATAGCCAAGGAGGAGACACGGAGGAAGAAGAGGCTGTGTATTTTCTGTACATTTGGATTTTAAAACTCGTTGTTTTACTGCATCATGTTCATGGATTTTGGTATTTTTCTCTCTTTTCTGTGGAGGAAATGAGGAAGGTCAAGTTTAAGACTGTCAAGGAACTTTACGGGTTGGAAACACAGGTAAGTTTTTAATTTTTCTTTATTTGGTTGAAATTTTGGTTTTCTTGTAACCCTTTTGTTGTTTTTGTCCGATTCGTAATGGGCATGCTGGTTTCTTTGCTGTTAAGGGAAACGGAATAATTTTTACGTTATTTTCTTTTTTGGGTTTTTCTGGTCTTCTCACCTTCTTCCAGTTTCTGGGATTTTATTGGCAGCTTAATTTACAGTCGTGTAATGATGATTTTTTTTGAGTTGTATGGACTATTTTCTGGTTCTTATGTTGTAGTGTATATTGATCATAACTCGATTAGTTGCTGAGAATACTTTGGAAAAGTTTTGAAATCAAAGTGCTACGTGTTTTCTTGATTCTGAGATATAAGGGAATTTTATGAATTATCCGTTCCATTATTTAAAATCATTCATTGTTTCTTTGCAACTAAATAAAGGAAATACCTTCGTGTGCTGCATTTGCTTGTCCTCTTTGAAATACACTTTTCTGAATCGACAATAACTTTTCATATGTTGTCATGAATTAAAGCACCTTTAATACACTCGTTGAGGAATGTATTTAGTTCATTGCGGAATGGTTATCTTTGAAACTTAAGTTGCTCTTGTAGATGACTACAGCGAAAGATGGTTGTCCAAGGTCTGTGAATGAAGCAGACGGTGCTGTTCGCTTGAAAATGGTGAGAGCTTGTCATACCAAATCAATTTATTGGATTTTTATCTTTTGCATTGCTTCTGGCTTTATTAATTTCATTAACCAAGTTTATTCTAAAAAGAAAGCTTGTGGCGGCTTGGAAGGCTCAAGACCCTCTTCTGTCCAGGGACTTTTTAAAGCCTTTGTAACATTGTTTGATAACTGTTTAATCAGCCTATTTGTCTTGGATTCCCAAAACCTTTTTTAGTTATTTCGATCCCTGTCACTTGAGTTTTGTTGGAAAGTTAATTGGTCAACATGATTACTTATAAAAGAGAAACCAGATGAGTTAAATATCATTGATGCATTTTGGTGTTTTGCAGTTCATTTAAATCTTTACCTTAATTTGTTTTATGTTGGTTGGTAAATACAATAGTTAATATCATAGCAAGTATGTGGAGTGAATTAAGTGGCATACTAATATCACAAACTTTGTGGTTTCTTCATTTATTCTTAGCTTAGTCCAAATTGCATGTACTCCACGTGATTGAAGTATCCAAATTCTTGCAGGATGGTGTTTGTACATGTTATTATAGTTTTATTATTCCTTTTAGTTGTCTGTTATCTGTTCCACCGTGAATTTTGTATCTTTTATAAAATCCATAAAATTGACTAACTTGACCTTATTTACCATGCTAATTTCTACACATCAATATCTACTCTGATTTGTGAGAGCTGATTTTGTTAAATCTAGAAAACTGTAAAAAAATGTATGTTTATGTAATTTCTTCTTCAGATGTGTGAAATGTATCAAATTTAATTTTCACCCGTTTGCATATTTTGACCTTCAAAACCCAGTGCATAATTAACTTTTGTTGTAATTTTAATGGCATACATATAGGAATCATCTATCTCTAAAAACCAAATTGGTGGAAACTTCCCGAGTGGTAAGTTTCAAGACATTGAAGAATCCGGGACATGCAACATGCGTACTGCCATCCCAGTCTCACCTAGAATGAATGCCAAACAAGTGGCATCATTAGTGGGAATAAAGACTGATGAGTTGTCAGATGAAGCCTTTAAAGGAAAGGCAGATGTTCTACGCTCTTTTGGTGATGCTGATATATTGTCTCCTTCCTTAAGTAGTACATACAGTGGTAGACATTTTACAGGTAGTGAGACAAGTAACCTTCTAAGTGCATGTTCAAGTCATGACTCATTCTCTGGAAATTCAGAAAGTAAAGCTACCTTGAAGGCATCTGGTAATTCTGAAGATTGTGGTGTCCATGTGGCAACAAATATTGGTCAAACAGATAAAGAAATTAGTGGTGTTCCAAGATCACAAGTTATTCATCAGAGTGAAATTTTCTTAAATCAGCTTGAGAGGTCCAAAAAATTAGAATGCCTGGGTGATAATATCTCAAGGAGCAGTGGATCAGACTACACAAACCTGATGGTTGGCGATCGTAATGATGATGCTGACATGAAAAGGATGTCATGTGGTTCAGCTTCAGTTAACGGCTTCACTGCAATGGGAAACACTTCTAATAATCAGTCTGTGTGCTGTGGTCTTGCTAGTAGTCATTCTGATGAAATGATAAAAAGTTCTCCAAAGAGGCCAATTAGCATTACTAAAGATTTTCCACAGGAAATAGAGGTTCTTTCTAACAAATCAAATGAATCAGATGTTTCCTCATTGACTAATAGCTATCCTAACCCGTTCTCAAAAATGGTGTGTATTTAACCACTTTTTTTTTTCTTTCTTTCTTTTCTTTTCTTTCCCATCCAAGTGGTGAGCCAATCTTTTCTTATGAAAATAGCTAGATTTCTTATTCATTTCCTCTGTTTGTTTTCAGAGTGCCCCTGAGTTGTCTGAAGAACAAGTGGAATCATCAGTCACTAGAACATTAACATTTGGGGTTGGTGAGCTACATGGTATGCATAACCATGGTGAGTCTGCAGTAACTGTTCTTGAAATGAATCAAGTAGGACCAGAAATTGAAGCATCAAAATGTTCAGATCAGAGGTACTTGCATGAGAAGTCCGATGTGATGGTCAGGGAACAGGAACATGAAGTTTGTTTGCAATCTAACTCTGTCAACTATAATGGTGGATCTGATATTTTGGAGGATGAAGTAAGTGTTATTTCCTTTCTAGAATAAATTCTAAATGTGGTTGTGATAATGACTGTTACCTTTATCTACCTTCTTTTGATCTTATAATTAAATATTTGAATTGTTGGTGATGCTTGGTTGGAATGAAGTAACATTTTCTTTCTTAAATTGGAAAAGTGTGATGGATTCTATGGTATTCTGCTGCCATAGGAAAGCCCCAACCTATACTAATATTCTTTGTATGTTTCTTTTTGGATGTTGGAACTGTAAAGCAATTGCTGCATGATCTCAATTATTGTCTTTGAAATAATATTTCCTGTCATCTTTTTTACCTGAATGCAGGTGAAAGTCTGTGATATCTGTGGGGATGCAGGTCGGGAGGATTTGCTTGCTACATGTAGCATGTGCATTGATGGGGCAGAACACATGTATTTAACAAACCCTTTATTATTTTGTTTTTCCCTCAACAATAGTCATTTATTTCATTATGAGATCTTTCACCTCTATGTCATTTATTTCCTTTTTGAATAACCTGAAATGGTGATGTGTCTTATTCTGTCAACCAGTTATTGTATGCATGAGAAGCTGGACAAAATTCCTGAAGGCAACTGGATTTGTGAAGAATGCAAGCTTTTGGAAGAATCCGAAAAAGCAAGATGTGACAAGTTTATAAAGACAGATGGACTCTATGAAAGATCATTCTTCAACGAATTAAGGCAAAACTCTGGAAATCCGGGTACTTTCAGTTTTAAGAATAATTTGGGAACAAATACTATAGTGTCAGGAGTTGAGGAAAGCAGCAAAGAGGTAGATGATTCTACTTCTCACTTCTCTGTTAAGAGATCTGCTGGCAGTTTAGAAGTCTTGTCTGTGGCAAAAAGAAGGGCTTTTGAAACAAGTACGGAATCACCTAGGCTTTCTACACCCCGCAGCAAGACTCTAGTGTGTAGGGATAATTCAAACAAGAACTTAAATAAGAGAGAGATAAGGGCAACCCATGCTGCAACTTGTGGTGACCAATCCTTTGAAAGTACTAAGGAATATCCTAGTGTTTCAGCTGCTAAATCAACCAAATTTCATCCTCGATCTCAGGTGATACAAGGTATTTTTGTTATGCAACTTAGAGGAAATTTGTAATGTTGGTCAATTCTAATTTCTTGCTCAATTTATATAAACATTGTGGTAAATTTGGAACTCTGTTTTTCAGGTTCTCTATTCAAGTCAAAATCATTTGAAGGTACATACTCTAAGAAGAAAGGGAAACTTTCAGATGGTAGCCATGTCCAAAAGCAAAAATTTTGCAAGGATGCTGCTGCTAGTGACCACAGGAAGAAAGAAACAGCCAGAATGATGTGTAAATCTTTGTCATTTAACTCAGATCACTCTAATACTAGTGATTCAGCAGTTAATATGCTTTCTCATTTTGATGATTTGAAGAAATCAAAGCATGCAAGTGAAGAGAACACCACTCAAAGAAGGGAGTATAGATCTAAGTTAGGTAAACCTTTTGTGAGTTCAACAATGGATAGCTCTGGTGGTGCTGCATCGGACAGTGACAAAAAATTATCATCAAATGCCATGTCAGTGCATCTTTCTGGATCCAAGTGTCAAGACTTGAAGGATGATCATGAAAATGTGGACTCTGCCCTAAAAGGTTCAAAGTATCTAAACAATGAAGAAAACAAAGCTGTTAACATTGTGAAAAAGCATGTTGATCTTTCTACAGAAGCATCCAATGCTATCAGAGAAAATAACTCCCATGCTAGCAGAGGATACAATTCAAATTCTATCAGAGAGAACAATACAAATGCTACTTTTCCTTCTGACGGATTGAAGTATTTAAGAAGCTCTCTGACCATCCCTTATCCAGTTTCTGTTATTCCACATCCTGATTACATATGGAAGTATGGTCTTTTCTGATAGATTTTTTGACTTTGTTGAAGACTGTTTGTCGTGCTTGTTACTTTTATGCCTTTTTGTATATTCCAGTGCTTAAAATTTTTTATATTTCATGCAGAGGTGGAATTGAAATTTCGAGAAATGGAAGATCTTCAAGCTCTTGCTATTGTATTCAAGCACACATGTCAATATTTGCTTCACCAAAAGTTCATGAAGTAGTGCACAGGCTTCCTCAGAAAATTCTGGTGGAGGAAGTACCTCGGCTGAGTACATGGCCAACTCAGTTCCCAAAAGATTATGCGACTGAAGATAATGTTGCTCTCTACTTTTTTGCAGAAGACCTTGAGAGGTTTGTTTGGGTTTTGCCTCATATGAATTCAGGTTCTCTTTCCCTTGCAGTTTATTTGATTTTTCTATGTTGTTATACAGCTACAGAAGAAAGTACAAGACCTTGTTGGAATTCTTGATCAACAAGGACTTGGCTCTCAAAGCAAATTTGGATGGAGTTGAACTATTAATATTCCCATCTAACCTGCTTCCCGAGAAATTCCAGCGTAAATATCGATACTCCATTTCCTTAATATGCTAAACATTGTTGCTTTATTCAGAATAATGAAAAAAAGGATACTTGATTCTTCTCTTTCCCATGCTAAATCATAAAAACTATTTATTGGTAGGATGGAACGCATTGTTATACCTTTGGGGTGTGTTTAGAGGACGGGGGATCAATTATTCTGAGAGCACGAACCTATCTGGAGTTTTGCCACGAATTGATTCTAACCTGGTAATGCATATTTTATGTGTTTAATAGTGCACGCTAAGTCTTTTTTTTTCTCCAAAAGAGAAAAATGATATATCATGTTCTATTGGCTCACTATGGTTGCAGGATTTGATGCATACATCCGTAGATCATTCTGATATTTTATTTTATTTATTCAAGATAATAATGTTATGCGCTTTTAGGTATCTAATTTGTTTGCAGCAATGACACTGCAATTATTGTCTTTTTAAACTTGTTTTATTCAAGGAACTCTTCATAGTTTCTCACCGAGTTTCTTAAAAATTAATATATATTAGTTGGATTTATAAGGACTTCTGTAACTTCTGGATAATTAGCATATTCATATGATTACTGACTTCTATTTCTTCGTTAAGTTGGTTATAAATGTAATAAGAACCTCCAGGAATAAACTTAGAGCATGCTGATCACCATGATAATCATGATGTGCTTGTCCTGCAGAAGAGAAAAAGAGATACCAAGGAGAGGCAGGAAATAGAGAACAAAGTGGATGTTGAAGATAGCAAAGATCAACATTCAAACAGCACGAGTGTTGAGGGAGAGACTGAATGCAAGAGGACCAAAAGCTGTGAAAAGAACAGTTCTGGATATGTAACATATCCCGATGATGGATTTCTATCTCAGAAAAATGGCAATGGTTCAAGATTTTCCAGTGATGGCCTTGGATGTGGCGGAGCATATGATATGTTTGTTCCTACGGAGAAGCAAGTACTTACTATAAACAACAAGGGTCAGCCGGAATCTGTGGAAAAACGAGTGCTTACTATAAATGATGTGGATCAGTCGAACCACGGTGCTCCAAATCTTGAGCTTTCATTAGGATCTGAAACCTCATCAATGAAACAGAAGAAATATAGTGAAAGTAAGTCGAGGCTGGAGAAAGACAACAGCCATGATTATGCTGATAAGTTCTCACCATCTCTTTCGCTTTCTCTGGCCTTACCTTGCCTTAATGAAGAACCAGATAAAAGCAGTTTACTGTGAAACTTTCTTTCAGAGTCCTACTCTTCTGGTGGCTTTGCAAACTCTTTAAACTTGTATATAACGGCCTAACATGGATGTTTGACGTATAAAAAAAAAGTTATTGTACATAGATATTATCAGAATAATCATAAATATAATTTCAGTTAAAATCAATTTTCCATTGGAGAGAATTCATTTTTTTGCAGCAGTTTATTGATTATGATGATATTTTCATTTAACAAGGTCACACTGGTTATGCTATGGACCTAATTAGAAAGATACGTAGATGTGTATGTGCAGTAGAGTAGAGGGTAATGGAGCTTTCTAAGATGAAGCAGAGCATCGGTTTAAATTTTAACACTCTCAAAATTCACCATTGAAGATGATGAACAAGCTCAGAACAGCCATTGAGATTTGGAAAAAAAAGATGCAAACTCAAAACAGAAATGTTCCATTTAAAGTACTTCAAATTTGTATTTGGTATCAGTTTTGAATATGTCAATGCTGCTTTCCTAATTAATATATATTTTGGACAAATAAATTTTTGAAGTATGTCATTTAGTCATTATTAAATTTAATTGGGAGAAGATGTCCAAAAAACAAAAAAAAAAAAAAAAAGAGAGAAGAAATTGGAGAAAATATTAAGGATTGACATAGTTTAAGAAGGAAAATATGATATATATATATATATATATATATATATATATATATATATATATATATATATATATATATAATAGAAAGAAAGAATAAAAAAGTTGAAAAATTTTTCTCTTTTCTCTCAATCCATCACTTTTTAGAATAACTAAGACGAACTTAAAAAAAAAAGAAAAGAAAATTAAAAATATTACTTTATATATATTTGTTAAAAAAAAAAATTCATAGTTAATATTATTTTTTTAGAAAATTTTTGAAGTGCTCGGCAGCTACATGGCGAGGAATGAACAAAGAAGACCATTTTAACGCTGACTGCAACTTTGTGACTGCGAAAACTAAAAAGAGAACTTCTCTTTCTTCTTCAATTTTTCTTCCCCATTTGTTTCCCAAATTTCCCAATATATATCTATATATATATACATATATATAATGAAAAGAAATTGATAGCGAGGACTGGGAGACAATTTTCCGATGCTGTAGTGGCATATCCCATATCTGAATCTCTTAGATCTGGTACCTTACCGAACGAACATCTGATCCTTCCACTTGGTTAGCCAATCCACTGGATCAGAGATGCCGGTGGCTGCTTCCGCCGTCTACTTCCTGAACCTACGAGGCGATGTTCTCATCAATCGTCTCTATCGTGACGATGTCGGGTAATCTCCTACTCAGTTTCTCTCTCTTTGTTTTTGGGTGCCTTGTTAACCTTTTGAATGTAACATGTTTGGTTATCTGCTCTCTGTATTTTGTTGCTCGTCCTTGAGTAAGGGGTTATATAAATTTGTCCAATTTCTGTATGTGGATGTGCGTTGAAACTTAGTTTCATGTGTTTTATTGCGCATTATTGAGTAATGAATTATATAAATTTGTCCAGTTTATGTATGTGGGTGTGCTTTGAAACTTAGTTTCATTTGTTGTGATACGAAATCTGAGTGATGGGTTCGATTGTGTTCGTTTAATGAATTAGTCTTTAGAATAAAGGTGTAGACTTTACAATCAATTTATAGAATTGAATTATTAACTTTGTTAGAATGCTTTTTCATGGAATTAGCTTTTCTGCTCAGTATGAATTGAACCTTAGATCTATTTCAATACCATAAAACAATCCTTTTAGTCTGGGCTAAGGCAGAAGAGCATAACAGACTCTGTTATGCTCACCATTTACTTGGCAATTCCTCCTCTACCTGTCTTTGCCCCCTTCCTAGGTCAATGATTCTTCATTATGTTTTTTGTTGCACTTGATGTGATAACAAATCGTTTATGAATTTACCTTTCATAATAATCTTTGTTGATATTTTCAGGGGAAATATGGTGGATGCTTTTCGAATGCATATAATGCAAACGAAGGAACTTGGGACATGCCCTGTTAGGCAAATAGGTGGATGCTCTTTCTTTTATATGAGAATAAGCAACGTCTACATTGTGATTGTCGTCAGCAGCAATGCAAATGTAGCTTGTGCGTTCAAGTTTGTTGTTGAGGTACCAGAATTTCATTTAAATCGAAATTAGACTCTGTCATCTCAAAATATATCTTGTATTAGTAATAGTGACATTCCATGTAAATCTGAGGCTGGGATGTGGATGGTTCATACTTGAATGATTAATTCACTTGAAATCCTTAGCCTCTGAGCTTATACAACTCAAAACTATATGTTAGATACATTACCTGCATTCATAAGAAATAATCCTTTGGTGTTTATGTTTGGTCTGACTCTGGTACTTATCGGTTTGCAGGCTGTTGCCTTGTTCAAATCTTATTTTGGGGGGGCTTTCGATGAAGATGCAATTCGGAATAATTTTGTTCTGATTTATGAGCTTTTGGATGGTATGTAGTTGACCACAATTGAACTCAGCTTTTCCAAGCATACATATAAGTTAATTCTGAGTATGTATCTACAAATACAGAAATTTTGATTAAACATGTGTCTGCTTCAAACTTGAAAAGTACTATAATATATGGATGAAGAAGTAGAGCTGAAAAAACTTTGACTAGCAATCCACAAGTGCATGACTTCTAACTTCAATTTGCAGAGATTATGGATTTTGGATACCCACAAAATCTTTCTCCAGAAATTTTAAAGCTCTACATCACTCAGGAAGGAGTACGCTCACCATTTTCATCTAAGGTTAGATGGACTTTATTTACGTCCGCATACGTGGTTTTGTGAATTGCTACTGTATGTAGGGAAGAGTCTATATTTCCTTTGATTTATGCTCTTTCCTTCTCTCTGTCCCCTCCTTTTTCATCTCTCTCTCTCACTCTATCTTTTTTTTTTTTTCCCTATGATCTTGTGAAATATAAGTGCTTTATTGTACTTCATGCTTAAATAATTTATTTAGTCTTTGCTCAGTGTAGTTTCTTCTTATTTTTTTAAAAATGTGGTGAAAAAAAAAAAGGCTACAGATAAACCTGTTCCTAATGCAACTCTACAAGTTACGGGTGCCGTTGGTTGGCGGAGAGAGGGCCTTGTTTATAAAAAGAATGAGGTGACTGTTCAGATTTTTCAAACCTTTCTTCTCTCTTTGGCTATACATATATTGCCAGATTTTAACATCTAACTTTTACAGGTCTTTTTGGATATTGTGGAAAGTGTAAATCTTCTTATGTCTTCAAAAGGTAGGTAATGGTTTTTGAAGGGGTTTTGCAGAGACATTTTTTTGTTTTCTCATTTCTTTATCAATTTGGTGATTGCAGGTAGTGTTCTCCGTTGTGATGTAACCGGAAAGATCCTAATGAAGTGCTTCCTTTCTGGAATGCCTGATTTGAAGTTGGGTTTAAATGATAAAATTGGCCTCGAGAAAGAGTCCCAACTGAAAGCCCGACCAACCAAAAGGTAGCCACCTTTCTTCTCTATTGTGGTTCTTTTACTGTTCACCTCTTCTTAGGAGAGTATATATTTTTTTCTTTGAACTGATTTTAACTGATCACTTCCTCTGTAAGGTTAGATTCAAGCACCTGTTTTAGCGTAGGGTGTCAAAATAAGTTGATTGATTTTTAAAAATCAATCAAGACAAGCACCTGTTTTACATAAATTTCCATTGTCTTGATTGATTTTTAAATGTCAATTTCTATGACATCAAATTGTTATCTCTAGAGCCTAGATAAAGTGAATATCTTTCAAGTGAGATGAATTTTATGCAGTTACTCTTTTTCTCTGTTTTTGGTTAAGCTTACTTCCAATATCTTCAAATTCTGTTTATTCATTGATTGCCCTTCTGCTTTAAAAACTACTATTATCACATGCTTAACCTCCTAACTTTGTTTACTCGACACTGTCAATAAATTTCACTATTTTAATCTGATTGTGCAAGTTTTATCTTTCGATTGTTCTTTGGTTACTCTTCTTTGACAATGCGGTATTTTGCAGTGGTAAAACTATTGAGCTTGATGATGTGACCTTCCATCAATGCGTAAACTTGACAAGGTTTAATTCTGAGAAGACAGTTAGTTTTGTGCCACCTGATGGTGAATTTGAATTGATGAAGTAAGTTCATTTAGTACCTCTGATGATTCTATCATGTAGTTATGCTTGAAGTTGAATATTTTAATATTTATTTGTTGTACTATATTTACTATATTGTACACCAGCAGTATGACGACATATATTTTTTCTTCCAAATTTCCGGATATTCTGTTGTTCTGCATGACTATAATAATTTTTTTGGCGTTTTGGACTTTCTAGGGCTAAAATAGATATTGATTTACTGTTTTATATCCTATGCTGCTATGTCCTTTTGTATAGAGTGTGCATGGGTGCAAGCATGTTTCCTTGGGTTAACGTGTTTCAAGTTTTGACTGGAGAACTGGAAAAGAAATTGATTTCTTTTATCTTTAGACTTTAGTGGGGGGAAGATAGATGCACAGAGCTCCCATAATCTGGTCACTCTTTCTTCAAATGCTGCTTTGTTATGCTCATTGCATTGTCATGTTGCTTTCATATTTCCCAACATCGGGTCTCATTTTCATTGAGAGTGGACACTTTCTAGGCTTACCATCGAAGCATCAATACTCAAGTGTTATAAACTCCTGATCATCTAGGGTCACACATTACAATCACTATTTCATAAACTTACTGCACTTTTATATGTTCTCACCTATATTCTAGACCCACATTATATCTTAGCTGTGGCATTTTTTCTGTCTTGATTTTTTATTTTTAATTTACCTTCTATGGGTATCTTTTTCCATAGGTATCGAATTACTGAGGGTGTGAATCTTCCATTTCGGGTGTTACCTACTATCAAGGAACTTGGTAGAACGCGCATGGAAGTAAATGTTAAGGTTTGTGATTTTACATGTTGAATGTCTAATTTTTAAAATTCCCATATTTCTGCTGTTAACGTTTATGTATTTCAGGTGAAGAGTGTTTTCGGTGCAAAAATGTTTGCTCTTGGGGTTGTCATCAAAATTCCTGTGCCAAAACAAACAGCAAAAACAAGTTTTCAAGTTACCTCTGGTCGTGCAAAATACAATGCCTCCATTGATTGCTTAGTTTGGAAGTGAGTTTTCTATTGTGTTAATTTCTAATTTCTTGTCCTATAGATTTTCTTATTCTTTTTAGCTATGCCATGTTTGTAACTTCGATTGGCCCGCTGAAACATGCTTTGGTAATAAGAGAGGGTGGGTGCAGGGTTCAGGTGGGTCACAGGTTTAAGTTTTCATGGGGAACGGAAAAACTATAACTTCATACGAGCAATCCTTTCTTTAGTTAAAAGTTGTCCTAAACAAGGAAACCCATCCCCCAATGGAGTCTTCTATATATTTTACTTGCTTGCTCACTGCTGTACACATATATGCTGTAGTAGTGCCTTCCATTCCATTTCTTTTATTCCTCTAGCTGTTTCTTTATTTAATTTTCCTTCTACTTTTCTAGGATAAGAAAATTCCCAGGACAAACCGAGCCAACCATGAGTGCAGAAGTTGAGTTGATTTCCACGATGCAAGAGAAGAAGTCATGGACTAGGCCACCCATTCAGATGGAGTTTCAGGTGCCTGTTTATTATCATCACTAATTTCTGTATTTGCAAGTCAGATATGACATATCTTCATTTCTCGTTAATATCTGCAAGAATGCTGTAGGGCCCATGCAAAACTCTAGAAAAGGTTTTGAGTTCAGTAGTTTAAGAAATTCTAAATTTAATGTATTATTTTAAATTTGGATTTCTCATCTTATTGAAATCCTTACCTAGCATATACGGAATTTCATAGCAGCCCTTTTACCGACATCTGAGTTAAGTGTTGACAGAAATAGCAGCTGATAATATATAACGTTTATGGAATTTTTATAAGCTTATCCACATTGCAAGATGCAAATCCTGTATGAGACACTATACATTGCCAGGATTGAGATCAAGGAAATCTATGTTGGTTTCACAACAAAGTGAGAGAAGACTAATTAGAACATCTACTTTTGTAACATTACTTTCATGCATGGATCTTTTTCATTGGTGAATATTTTAATGCATGTCTACATAAGAAGATTTTGTTCTGTTCCATACCAGAGAATACTGCTTTCATCTCAATGTAAGTGATGAAAATTAATGCAATGTTGCTTACCCAGGTTCCGATGTTTACGGCGTCTGGTTTACGAGTTCGTTTTCTTAAGGTAAAGCCTATACGTTATCAAAGTACAGCATAGCTTTTGCTCTAAAAAATGTGTCCTTTTCTAAACCTTATGGCTGGTCTGCATTTCAGGTGTGGGAGAAGAGTGGCTACAACACAGTTGAATGGGTTCGCTATATTACCAAGGCTGGTTCCTACGAAATCAGGTGCTAGAAATCACTGGTGTGAGAGTTGAACGTTCAAGTTACATGGACTTGGGAACAAATGGCTTTTCACTTGTTAACAAAGTTTTATTGATTCGATGTCATGGTAGTGATTTTCTTTTTTTTTTTGGTATAAGTCATGGGAGTGATTGTTTGTGGTGTATAAATCTATCTTTTCTATTTTTTATTTAGAATATTCTTTCACTTTAATTCCAATTGTTTTTATTTTTATTTAGTAAAATACTATATGTGAAGGAAAAACATAACATTTTTTTTTGGTGATATTGGGAGTGGACAGGGCTGTCTGTTGGACAACGTAACCAATTTTGAGAAAGCCTTTTTATTTAACAACATTTTTATTGAGATGGTAGTTGTGAACTTGTGAAGAAAAATATAACCAAATTTTGTTAAAAAAAACCTTATATATATGACACTAAATAATAAAAGTTTAAACAGAAAAGTAATGATATAATTAAGCTTACAAAACTCTTATATACGTTGGAAACGATTTTATTTCTTCTATAAAATCTTCAGTTTGGCTGATTTATAATTAATTTGCTGTGCCAGAATCTCATTTGATTTACGAAGAGAAGTTTAATCCCAAATATCAGTTTTTGGTAAATATAAAAGGGTTTTAATAAGGGATTATTAGCAGATCAAGTGCGTTTAATCCTAAATATTTGGTTTTATTAGAAAATATGTATTTGGTGCCACCAAACTTTTAATATAAAAAATTTTGTTTTAAAAAAAACAAACTCTTACTGACAAATTAACCTTTTAATTGTAAAATTAACATTGATAACAAATGCATGCACGTGCAATATCATGTAATAAATGTTGTATAATATGAAATTAAATATTTTATTGGATCACATGCATACAAGAAAATAAGCTGCATACCAAGAGAAGCAGCACCAGGATTGCGCAATTGCAACAAACAGGCTTTACCCACCAAAAAATTAGCATTTAAAAAAAAAAAACAAAAATCAGTCGTCGCCGACTTCAGTGCCGTCGGCGAGTGATCTCATTTGTGGGGATTTGGGATGGGGTTGTTCAGGAGGATAGCGGGGTTTCTAGGGTTTGCGAAGGACGACGCTCATGATGTCAGGGACAGAGAAGACGACGATAACGATGCTCAGAATCCGGTCCATATGCAGCCTACTGGATTACCACGTAAAGGGTTCAGCGTTCCGGTTCAGGTCGCCGTGGAACGACCTCAGTCCGGTCCAGTTCTAGTTCCTTGCGATTCCGGCCACGGTGGTGTCCAGGTCCGTCATCTTTACTCTCTTCATTTATTTCATTTTTCTTTTGTCCTCATTATTGGGTTTTAGCTCCTTATTTATTAGGGAAAGGAAACCGCTTGCTTTTCTGTCCAATTTAATGGCCTGAATTGGTTTTGGAGCAAAACCCAAGTATTACTTTTAGCGTATCTGCGAGTCTGTGATTTGGGTTTTCATCGTGTGACATTTCAAGTGCTTCCACGTTTTTTCTACTTGTGCTGCTCTTCAATTTAACTGTTGGTATGTAGCTCATAGTTTGTTGTATGATTTGGATCATCATCAATTTTGGTGAAATTAAACTTTTCATTGAGTTTTAGACTGGACGGTCGAATACAAACGTTGATTAATTATATTCCTTTCTGTTTGATGTTTTCTCTCTCACTTTTTCAACCGTGTGAAATTTTTCTTACTTTAACCTTCGGTTTGTCTGTGCAACTGTTGTGTAGCTAAGTTATACTACTAACCACAATTTCTGAATTTACTTCTATGAAAATCTTAATCACATAATAATAAATTTTTCTGCTTTTCCATATGATAAGGCGCCCGTACTTAAATAAATAAATAGAACTTATGGTAAGGGGATATATAGAGAGACATTAACCATATTTGTTTTTTGTCTTTTGTCAAAATACATTAGTGTGCTTTAATATCTTTCATAAGCAAGCAGGGTTAAAGACTATGTCATACTGTCTCTTATCTATGCATGAAACAGTGGGTAATATTACTAAAGTACCAAACCTCAAGTTTTGATGCAGGACCATAAAACTGTCTTAGAATGTTTAGGAAGAATAGCAGAACTAGACATACGTAGAACTTAGAAGATGATCGTTAAAGCCGGGTCCATTTTTTCTGTAGCTAGGCATATTGTTTTCAGTAGCTGTTATGAATTGGCCCATGCTTTGATCTGTCGGTTGAGAGTCTTCTTTGAGTTATACTTGTTAAATTTGATGTTATATGAGGTAAAGCTTGATGAGGGTTTAGGTGACTGTTGTATAATTTGATATAAAGTATTGTTTGAACTACTGGAAAAACTTCTTTAAAAACAAGTTAAATATTTAGTTCTTGATCTCTGACTAAGGTATTTCTGACTAAGGTATTTGCAAAAATGTATTGGAGATTTATAGTTCCATTCTATAACAAATTAAATGGTCCAAGTATAATAACTGAAATCTGTTGCTGGTCCTAAAGCTTTACTGCTGCAGCTGCTGTCGTCACTGCTGCCTCTGTACTGTTTGTCGAGTTTAGCTGCACTTCCATTCATTTTAGGAGGACAGATCCCATCTAGTTATGCCTGATTAAATAAGATAGTGGATTTATTCAAAGTGCGTTTTGGAGGAGAAAGAAGTGGAAAGAGAGAACGGAGGAAAAGGTGTTAATTTATTGTTGTTAGAGAGAGGATTGCATGAGAAAAAGGGAAGTTGACAGAGTGTGCAAGTTTTCAAAATCTACCAGCAGTAGTTTTGTCAAAAGTGGATGGTTTGGGGGAAGTAGTGAGAAATCTATTCAATATGAATTCACTACATTTGCTAGTTTACCCAAATTGTTGAATCCGTTACTTATTTAACATTAGTAATGGGTAGAAGATAATTTTTCTGTTGACATTTTTTCTTTCCTTTTTTCTCATACTTCAAATACCAAAAGACAGAGAGTACACACAATTCTCTCTTTCCAAATTTACCAAAGAAAAAAGGATGACCTTTTCCATCTCCTTTTCTAGAATTTCGCTCACATTTTCATGCTCTTGTACTCTATCTTCGTTGGTTATTTCTTTTTCTCCCAAACATAGTATTAGAACTATTGAATCATAGAGATATTGATGTGGTGAGGACCAGGAGGTATAATTGGTAAGTGGAACTTAGTATAACATGGGCTTCTCCTAGGGCATGTTAAGGTGATTGTAGGGTCTGGATATGGGGAACACTTTTGACCTATGTTGCTATTATGGTGCATGTGCAGGAGTGAAAGTTTGAAATGTGCATTCTGGATAGTGCAAATGAAAGATCCATCCAGTTGCACAAAATTGAAGTTAATTGTCAATTGATAGATCTTCTTTGTCGTGGATCTATGTCGCATTCTTTAAACACATGTGTTGCCGCCTTCTGATTACCCTGCTGTACGAACCTCTGTGGCCATGGGCCTGGATTTATGGTGGCTGACATTGTGTTAGATGTTAGATGGCTTTTTGTACTGTTGATGCTCATTCTTCACTTTAGACCAGGCTTGGGAGATATTGTTCAGTTGTATGTCTTTGAGACTCTTCATGTTTAATAGCGCAGATAGTTACTTAAAAGAGAAATAGTTTAACTGAAATTTTGCTTGACATTGGATACATCTACCATTTTTTGTTCTCGTTCTTTTGTGTGCGTGTGCACAGTGCCCTCACTCATTAAGATCTTCATTTTTGTGTTTTCCTGGTTGCGTATGTTGAGCATTAGCTATGGAAGCATGATTTAACATATTCTTTTACAGTGAAATTATATGATATCTTTTCCTTGGTATTCTATATGAGTAGCACAATGAGTTACTTAAATATAAAATTCATGATGAACCTAAGTTTGGTCACTATATACGAGTGTATTCGGCTCTAGGATTGTAAAATTTTCAATTGTAGTCGTGAAAGACAGTAGAGGAATTACATACATACATAAGATAAAAGATTTTGCATATACGCTGGATTCTTACAGTTTCCAATCGTGAATTTCTTATTTATTATCAATCTTTATTGGTAGAAGCAATTTCTTCTGTATATGATCTTTTTTTTATTATGTTTCACCGAATAGAGTTTTAGAAGTTAAAAATGTTTATTCATTTGTTTATGTTTCTTGCATTCAGGGCCTAAGATGGTATGCAAAGCGACTCAGGATGGATGAAGATGGAGATGTTGCAGACGAGTTCGTTGATGAGGTGCTACCACAAACGCCTACCAATACTGAAAATCAAAGGAAATTGCCACGTTTTGAAGTGAAATACAATGCCAGGCCAGTAAAAGTTAAGAGCCAGGTGCTGTCAGTGGATGGAAAAATTCAACAGTGTGTGGAACACCAAGGTAAGCTGCAGTGGGTATGAAATATATTGTAGAAGAAAACAACCTGATTCTGAGTGGTTTGGTTTGTAATCTGAGTGGTTTGGGCTGCTAGGGTTTTAGTGATACAGTCCTCCTATAACACAAGGCAGGGCCGGTTATTGGTCAAGGCCAGTAAGGCCGTTGGCTAGGACCCTCCCTCAAGAAAAATGTCCCAACAAAAAAATATTTCGTTATTAAATGTACTATTAGTATTAATTTTTTTGGAATAAAATAATTTAGTTATCTGTATTTTATTTATGTTGGTGTCTAATTGTGTCTAATTATATTTTGTATTGTATAACAAAAATCTGAAAATTAAAATCCATAGTTTTTAAGTAAGAAGCTCTTGTGCAACCTCTGGGCTAACTTGGATGTCTTTAAGAAAGTGCATATACAATGATGATTACATAAGTATTATATATATATATATATATATATATTATATAGATATAAATATTAAACATGGGATGCAGAAATACAGAAAACTAATCTACATGTAGTTGGTGGCTGGAGGGTATTTGGTTGGAACGCTGGATCCAACCACTGGACTTGGTGTTCCAAAGGGCTGGTGGTGGTGCTTATGGCGGTGGTTCTGGTCGTAGAGGTTGGATTGCTTGGCACCTAATTTCTCAGCAGCGCGTTTGGCTTTGGCCTCGTGCAGCTTCATCTTCGCCTGAGCCTCCTTTGCTTTCCTAAGCTCTTCTGCTGTCTTCTTCTCTTCCTTTGTCCTCGCTCCTGCTTTCTCTACCTGTAATTCATCAACAATATTCAAATTCCATCTTCACTTCTCTAAGAATCATTATGAACCAAACACACGTACACATACCTTTTCTTCAGCTTTGGCTTTGCAAATGTTGTTGTGCTCTTTGACAGCACTGGCCATGTTACCAAGCTTCTCTTTTGCAGATTGCATATCTCTGTGTATGTCTCTGTAACTTTCTTTTAGATCGTGTATATATATATATGTATAACCTCTCTTACTCACGGCCAATAAACAGGACCTTTCTAGCTAGCTAGGGAGATCAGTAGTGTTCAATCTTTTATATCCCAACAAGTCGTAGAAGAAGACGTACAGAGAGTGATAAGTACCTTAGCCGGTCCAGGATCCTGGGACATGCCACGTCAACTTACACGTGGCCTACATGCATGTCTTTGATTAGTTTGATACATTGCCAAGCAACGTGTCTGAAATCTTATTACGGAAACAAAATTTTATGACCGTCTTTCTCTTTTCTATATATATATATATATTATCAAAATTATATTGAACATTTTTTAAAATGTTTAAAGATTTATTTTGGAAAAAAATATTTTGTATAATAAAAATAATTATTTAGATAAAAATAAATACAAACAATAATATTAATAGTTTTTGGTCGACTTTTTTTAAAGGCCACTAGCAAAAGGCCCATCATTGGGGCCCAGTTTGTCATTACCAGTTCTTGTCTATGGTAGTAGCCTCCAAATGTCTCTCATGGCGCACAAAGAAAGCTTATGCCAAAGAAGGAGCTTGATTTTCCAGAGCCCAATGGGCCCTACACACCACACAGGCCGACATCGACTATTGGACCATGGATCGTGGGCGTCATAGGAGCAGCCAACCCGTGACGAGTTCTCAGCCACAGCCACAGCCACAGCCACCGTCTCCGATCACTCCGCCGTCGTCTATGGATTCGCCCACTCCCCCACCGCCGTCGCCTTCGCCATCGACACCCAGGGTCCCCCAGGCATTGTGTTTTGAGTCTTTTAAGACAGCGGGAGATGATGACCTCCTGCATGTAAGTTGTAACTCTGCACTTGTACTGTGTATGGATCACTGATCATGGTGGTTGTGTCTATATAGTACTCTGCACTATATTAATCTGAGGTACTCCAAACTGAGATAAGAGAGTTATATATCTACCATGTCTACATATCTACTATATTAATTTGGTGATCAAGGCCAGTTTCTTTAGAAGTAGCAGCGAAGCTTTTACTATGCTTCACATGGAAACAGTTTAGTAGTTTTCTTTCACTTTATGTATTGGACAGTATTAAACTATCTACCATTGCTTCTATCCAAACGATTACTTACTGTCTTCTCTCAAGTGTGTAATCCTTCATCTTGCGTAATTAGAAGCTTAATTAACAATTTCAATCCTAATAGTTTCTGTTCCAGTGGTCGCAGACTAAAGAGAATGATTGTGGTTTGGGCTTTTCTTTTAAGGGAAGGCTTAGGGAAGGTGGTGCTTGAGGACAGGGAAGAGAGGTGGTTTGATTGACAAAACCACACGACTAGCTGTGATTAGTCCTTTTTGATAAATTAGCTGTGATTAGTCTTCCTTGTCCATGCTCAGTATTTTTTTACCATTGAAACTATTTAAGCACCAGAGTTACTGGTTTTAATTGACAAAACTAGTAACCTGCACTAGTTTAAATGTTGTAATGAATTTGAAACTATTTTGTATGTTGCAATTGAATTTCATAGTACTTTTTTTTTGCTAATTAATTGAATTTCATAGTACTTGCACAACTTGATGATCACTCTTCACTCATACCAAATGGCATCACCTTTAACTCAAATGTGGCCTGCCAAATTTCATGTCACCAATCCATATGGTACGAAAGAAGAAATTTAATCTAATATATATATATATATGTGTGTGTGTGTGTGTGTGTACCTTGAAAACGTTGGTTGAGATTATTTACAAAATATTTGATTATACAAGTTGAACAAGACCCAAACCAAATCTCAAATTACTCGGCATTCAAGCTCAGCTAGCATATAGGATTTAAGAAAAATGACGTACCTAATACAGAGAATATGATCTGTCCAATAAGATATCACCTTTGTTACCTAAAAGTATATATTTGTTTGTTTAAAAATTAATTTTTATGTATATTTAATTTGGCAAAGTGTTTCACCATCGATACCCTACATAAAAAAGAAAAAAGAAAAAAAAAAAGAGGAGATAGAAAGAAAAGAAAGAAAAACAAACATAAATCTACATCTGACTTATAGAACAAAGTCTGCTTGCATTAACAGTGAACTTATTTGTCTTGAGAAAACAACAAAAATAAATAAATTTTTTAAAATTCACCACCTTAATTCTGCTAAAAATACTATTTCAAGAACAGAATGTGCCTTTCTTTTTATTTACAAACATTCTGATTCTGATGATGTACCTGCAGCACATGTTAGCAAGCTATCTAAATGATTATGCAGATGAGAACACAACATCATTCTAGTTTACCGGAAATAGCAAGGCCTGGAGAGTGAATCTATGAACTTGCACCGTACACCCGAATTATCTGTTCAATTGGAATGCGACAACATGGACATGTAGCTCTACCCTTTTTCCCAAAATCGTCACTGCAGCTGGCACACAGAACTTGATGAGCGCACGGCAAGAAAACAATCGAGACTTCATCCTTCAAACACATTATGCATTCTCTATCAGATTCAACTTCTTTCTCTGAAGAGTCCTCTAGATTATCTAATTCTCGAAGCAGCTTAGCAATTGTTTCTCCTTGAGGCTTTGCCCCCTCAAAGTTTGCTGTCGACAAAGTAGTTGATGGATGCTGGAATTCAGTAAACTGAGTAGATGCCTTTAGACGCGAAAGTTCCTGCTCAAGCCTTTGGAGATCATCCTTGTGGCGCTGAAAATCTATCTCTATCTTTAGGCGCAGAGTCTCAAGCTTTCTTTTATTACTAGCCTCAGCCACTTCCTTGGAACGTCTTTCTTCTTCAACTTGGGCCAGGGCTAGTTCTTTAGCCTTCACCTCCTGTCTCCACTTCAACTGCAGTGTAGTTGTGGAGTACGCAGAAGTAAAGGGTGCAATCAAATTAAAACAGACCATATTTAATAGCATAAGCTTCAATATGCTCCTTTTAATGGAAGCATAGCAAAAATAATTGTTACATGCCAAGAAAAACGTTAGTGATGGAATCAGAACCTAAAAAAAAAAAAAGTGATATAAAAAGAATTAGAGGGTGTTGTTGTTAGTAGGAAGAATTTAAGTATCTATGCTTTAGTGACCCACAAAATTATCAGAGTCCAAAATTCATTATAATACCAGATAGTCTCACCACGAGTCTTCTGATATACGGATATAAACCTTTAAAGAATTAACAGTTAATTAAACTGACATAAATTTGTTGGCTAAAGATGAGCTTATATGTTAAAAAACCTAGTGTGGATTCAACTGATCATATGGACCCCAGAGAATCTTATCTAAAGACAGAATATTTATCACACTATATCATAGAGAAGATATAGCCAAGTGTGATGATTGATTACAAGAATATATGTGCACATGAGTAGGGTGGATATTTGATGCATTTAAACGTGTAGGTCTCCCTCTCTCACCACATTTAAACACCCATCACTACACCAGCAAGGTGTTAAAAGAAGAAAAATATAAAAAGAAGACATAAACAGAAACAGAAACACCCAACAATCAAACTCAGCGCCTAAGTTAGAGGACAGCCATGGGGTTCAAGAGAGATATCTTATCACTCTCAGGAATGAACTGAAGTATTCAGGTAAAAATTCAAAGCAAAGAAACACAACAAAGATTCAAAGCTAGTGTAATGCAATGCCAAAGATATTGACTCATACCTCCTCACTATGCCAACCCATAGTACTTTGTGTATATGAAAGTTAAGAAACATAAATAAACTTAGCATTACCTCAGATTCTTTCTGCTCCTGCTTGATTCGAGTCAAACTTCGCTGCAACTCTGAAATCTTCTCTTTCTCTTCTGCAATCTCCTCCTGCAACCTCCTTTTCTGCTTTTCCCAAGCTAAAAGCCTCTTCAGATACTTCTTCTCTCTCTTTGCAACCTCCAAACAGGTTGTGACTGACTCTGCCGCACTTAATTTAGAAGCCTCCATCTCTGCTCTGATTTCTGCATTCTCAGTCTCAAGGCGTCTTACAGCAGCATTTGCCCGGTCCACTTGACCACTTGCCTTTCTTAGAGCATTCTCCATCTCTGAAAGTCTCTTCATGGTTGTATCCTCCAAGGTTTGTTTTCCTTTCTTCAACCTTTGAGTCTCCTCCCTTTCCATCCTCAGCATCTTAAGCTCAGTCAGATCATTACTAAGCTTTCTTGCAGCTTGCATTGCCTTCTGGTGAGCCCACTCTTTCCGTTCCTTTACTTGTCTCTCGAGATCTTTAATCTGATGAAGGAGTGTAACTATTACCTCATCCTTCTGATCTTCAGCCACAAGCTCGAAATTCTCATCCAGATTCAAATCACGAAATTTGCTTAACACTGAGTTAACCACCTCCTGATTCTTTGAATTTTGAGAACCCTCACACTTCTCAACAGAAATTTCTGCAGCTGAGCCAACCTGGGCATCCCCACTTGTCAGAATGCTTGGGCAAGCTTGTACTTGTGGTTGCAAATGTTTTGAGTTTGCTCGAAAACCAGCAGCAAACATTGCAACATTCCTTTTCAACAAGGACTTCATCGATGGAGAAAGGTTAAACCTCTTTGGGCACTCAATGTCTCTCTGCAAAGTTAGCTCAGCACCATAAGAGAAAAATCCAGGAGCTGGAAACTCTGAACCCCCACCATTTCCAAAACCCCAACCACTATGAAACCTACAAAGGGCAGGGGTCACAACACCAACTGAATGATTACTGTTACAAGCACTCTCAACAGCACTAGATACGCTACCAACATTAGCCGACGAAGGAAGGACTGGAATTTCCATAGTACTCGCACGACCCACATGAAGATCACTCATAAGCAAACACCACATGGCATCACCTTTACTCAAATGTGGCCTAACTTGTTGCAACAGACACACCATACCGGCTAGTGAATACTCTTCCAACTGCCTCAGATCAGCAAAACTAGGCTCAGACTCATCCGAATTCCCATTACTACTACCACAACTACTATTCAGATACGCCAAGGAGTTGTGCAATATGTTTGTTAACACATCCATTCCTCCATAGCAATGACCATTTCGCAGAATAGCTTTAAGAGCAACATCCTCATCATAACCCAACGCTACAAGCTTAGATATAGCTTCATTGTACAAAAATTCCAAATTTTTAAACAAAATCTCCTCCAATTGTTCTTCGGTGCAGTAACCCCATCCGCTATCATCGAAATTGGAATTAGTGTTCGGATTAGAACTAAGGTTTGGTGTGGAAATAGGGTTTTGAGTCTGTTCGTTAGGACCCAGATGATGGTTCAACGGTTTGACACCTGATTCGAGTATGGATTTGGAGATTGTTCCTCCGTCTAAGAAACAACAGGGATCAATTTCTGGTTTCACGGATCGGGGCCTTCGATTTGTACGTATATGCTTCTCTCTAACAGTACAACCCATGAATATCTATGATACATATACCGATAGAGAAGAAAGTATGACAAAAAAAACAAAATTAAAAATTAAAAAAAAGAAGAAAAGAAACAATTGCAATGAAAACCAGAATGAGAAATTGAATGAAGTAAGAGCAAGACTTACAGAGAAATTGGTGAAGATTGGCGTTCGGTTCTGGTCTGAGTTGCTGAAAATCAGAGACGGACTGACGGACAGGGGAAGGAGAAGATGTCCAAGTATCTCTGTTTGTTCTCTCTCTCTCTCTCTCTCTCTCTCTTGTTTTCTCAAATTAATAAAAAAATTGTGTACCTTTTAATCTTTATAATTTACAAAATTAAAATTAATTTCTTTTATTTTTTTGTCTAATATTTTAAAAATAAGACACAGAAAAAAAAGAAAAAAAAAAAAGAAGAAGAAGATTTTATGGGAAAATTGAATGTAGCGAATCTATTATTTATAATATATTTTTATATCGTATTTATAATAATAAATGGAAAAAAGAGAGGGAAAGTAAAAATATTATATTATCGATTAGACTATATATTATTATTAATTTAATCAGTTAAAATATGTATCAGTTGATTTTTTTTTTTTTGTGAATCAATATGTATCAGTTTGATTGGTTACGGGGTATAGAAGAAAAACAATTAAATTTAACTGAAGCAGAATGCTTATAATTAAGTTATTAATTTTTTTTAATGTTGTTTGAAAAAATTTTATATTCCGAATTTTATTTAAATTAATTAAAAAACATTTAATATTACGTATAAAAACAATGTAGTAATTTTTATTGATTTAATGGATTCAGGGCCAGCTAAAAAGCAGAATCATTAAGGCCTTTACCTAAGCCTACAAGCTGTATGTATATATATATATATATATATATACAATACCTTTTATATTTAATTTTTGTTTATGATATATAATGCTAATGTTTTTGTTTTAAAAATATATATATATAATTTAAAAACCCCTATATTTTCAAAATAGAGGGGTGTCACCGTAATTTTTCCAATTATAATATTACCAATTTAATAACAAGATAGTTGTCATGTTTGTAAAATGATATATCAAATAAAACTTATATTTATTATCTTATATTTTTTTCTTTTAAAGAATAAAAAAATATATATTTCATTTATATATGTTTCATTCTTTTCATATTGTATATTAATTGAGCATGTATAAATCATAACCATTTTTTGTTATATATTTTTGTGGGAAGGTTATGGATTGCTTAGATAGTTCTCAAGCCTGGATTAATTCCACACACACATATATGTATGTATTAATAATTCATTGAATTATTTTATTACTAAAATATTGATGCAAATATGTTATACAATAATTCAATATAAAATGTACATCAAATTAGCAACAAAAACTGATAAAAAAAGAAAAGAAAAGGGAAGACAAATCTGATAAAAAAACAATTAGTAACAAAAGTGCCACATAAGCACGCCTATCCAGGAGATTTTTTATTTCAATTTTATATTTTGGGTTGAAAATGTAAACAAGGTGCTGACAACTATAATCAACTTGATGCTAAATTTCTTAATATAACATTATCCCAATTGCATAGCCACATACAAATCTACTTTTCATTGACAAAAAATAATTTTTTTTTAGTGGTACACCACACGTCATGGACGATACAGAGTGTGTCTAAAAGCCATTGTATTTGAGCTTTTGCAAAACCATAAAATTTGAATTATTTCTATGAACATATATTTGAGGAATTTAAACCATTCACACATGCTTACATGTTTCATCTGTTTCCACAGGAACAGATGCAATACATTATACACAAAACAAAACAAAAAAAAAAAAAACAGAAAGTTGGGAAATTTGTGTTAATCTTTTAATGATAAAGACAATAGGTGGAGTGATAGGCCTTCAAAAAACAAACAAATTTATGCAAGCTTTTTTTCCATAACTACGTAGTCTTGGGGCAAAATATTCTGCAAAACCAGAACCAGAACCCCTTCTTTTTTGATGGTTGAGATTTGGTGTCTTCCTTATTACCAACCAAATCAGCCATGTACTGAACAACTCCCTGGTAATTGGTATAGAAAGAAGTCGAGTTAGAGTAATGTTTAAAGGATCACCAAAAGCCAAGCAAAAAAGCCAAAATGGTTTAAATCATAGCTTTACCTGCGCACCAAGCTTAATTACTTGTCTTGGTGGAGCTTCCAAAGGCGTCTCATCAGCACGAAAAACTCTCAGTTTCGACAAGAGCTTGAAAGATTCTGGTAAAGTTCTAATCTGATTGTCACTTATATCCAACTCTTCCAGCATTTCAAGATTGCCAATTGACCGTGGTAAGGCCCTCAGGTCAGCAAAGTTCTTCCCCACATTCAATTTCTTGAGGCTTGTTGCAAAGCAAAGGTTCTCTGGTATGGATTCGATTTCATTGAAGCTAACATCAAGTTCCTTCAAGTGAGTGAGATTACCTATAGTCGTTGGCAACCCTTTGATCCTGTTATAGTGAAGAGTGAGAATCTCCAAGCATTCAAGTTTCCCAATTGCCTCTGGAAGAGCTTTTATTTGATTGAAATTCAAATGTAACTCCAAAAGTGATTTGCAAGATCCAATTGTGTAAGGTAAGTCCTCGAGCTCATTCGTTTCCACATTCAGTCTCTTCAAACTAGTCAAGTTTCCAATTAAGTCAGGCAAATGGGTGAACTCGTTTGAGCTCAAATCAAGATTCATGAGTTTCGTCAAGTTCCCGAAAGAAGCTGGCAGTGATCTTAACCTGTTGGCATGGAGGTCAAGATCAGTAATGTTGATCAACTCACCAAATGATTCTGGAAGGTTAATAAGTTGGTTTGAGTGGATGTCAAGCTTCATTAAGGCTCTGAGGCCACTAATTGTAAGTGGAAGTGCCATGATTCTGTTTTCGGACACGTCCAATTCAGTGACATCTGATAGCTTCCCTAGTGATTCAGGAAGCCATTCCATCTGATCTTTCAACTTCCCTTTAAGATCAAGAACTACTGCTCCACTTTTGGAAGTGTTTTCAATTAGAGCAGCCACCTTCAGTAGGCTTAGTTTCTCTGAGTCCCCTTCACTCACTAAAAAAGACCCAAATCAAAGCACGGAAGCAAGTTTAGCTAGCCTAATAACTACCTCAAGTTATAGTTTGAAGTAAAACAACTAATCTGCTTATAGGCAATAAAAGAGATTTTTATGTTAAGTATAAAAGTCAACGTGAGCAAAAGGTAACAAACAAAGGCTAATTATCACAATAACAATGCAAAAGGGGAAAAACAAGGAAAATAGGGAAAATCAGAATTTCTGAGAAAACAAAGCAAGGCACAAGCACCTAAAAGCCTAACAGCTTTGCCTCATGAATTTAATATGGAAAGCACAGCACAAAAATCTTGTCTTTAATGGAGAGTTTAATAGGAATTAAGATAGACTGTCTATATATAACTATTTATATATATATTATTAATCTCTCATACTTCGAAGATTTCATGAAAAAGAACTAAATTCTAATAGAGAATTAAAATATTAATTTACAGCTAACCTGAATAGAAAGAGGTCTTCAAGGAAGCACTCTTCACCAGACCCTTCACACCACCATGGTTCTCTAGTTTTACCTCTTCTCTGTTGTTCTTCACCAAATTTTCATCACTGATTACAATCTCTCTCCCAATTTTCTCAACTGGGTCACCAAAATCAACACGTTTCTGATTCTGGGTATCCCCAGAAACCAAAGCAGAGGCTCTCTGTATAATATCATCAAAGGTCTGAAACACCTTGTCAAGCTCAACCAAGTGAAGAGCCTCCTTCCTCTGGTCATAGCTCTGGTACAAAACATCAGCTTTCCTCACCTGTTGAAGCAAAGAGAAGAGCTCCTCAGGTACATCTTTGGGTGCCTTCTGCTTTGAAATCTCCTCGAGTTTTATCTGTTCCTCACTGTTGACTGTTTTGAGAACATACATGGCAGCTTCGACCTCTTCAATGGTGGGCCTTGGTGGAAGTGATCTGTAAGTCTTCATGATCTCGCCTACTGTTTCTACAACGGCAGGGGGTGGTGGGTCTTCCTCAGGCTTCACAGCCATGGCCGTGGTGGTTTTGAGCTCCGGTGGGTTCGTACAAGAAAGGATTACAAGGTGTTTTTAAAATGTCTATGGGCTATTGGGTTCCTACTATATTAGACTATTAATATTTATATAAACAAAGCAATTATTTGTCCTTTTGTTTTTCTATTTATTTATTTCACTTAATTATTAAACATTGTTTCATTTTTTTCATTACTTTACTTCTTGTACCATTTTAGAACATTGTAATAGTTTTTTTTTATATTCTTTTTCTTTGGTTTTTTCGTTTGGTCCAATGTTTCGAAATTTGGCCATTTTTGATACTATGATGTTTGTCTTAAGAAAAGGATAATTAATAAAAATAAGCTTGACAAAGCCTAAAATGGAAAATAGTTTTTTTTAAAAAAAATAAAAATAAAAAATAGCATACTAATGAGAATAAACTTAAATCTAAATGCAGTTCATGTTCAACCATAGAAATGAAGATATATTTTTTTTTTTTTGGCAAAAACCATAGAAATGAAGATATGGTTGTAACTTGCACCAAATGGAGAAATTAAACATAAAAATCTTAATTTTCATAAAATATGAGAATAAAAATAATATTAAAAAAAAAAAAACTTGTCATTCTCATTTATAGTCTACGATATTGAAATTAGTTGGCAATTATAACTTAACATATTACGTCATCGACAATGAAAAAAAAAATTGTCACAAAGTTGGGGTCGTACTCAAATGTATAACAGAAAAGTCCACCTAAAATTAAATTTTGTTAAATAAATGGCAAAAAGGAATATATTTTGAGGAGCACACAGCAAAAATTCTCTCCCTAAATTTGAGAAAGATTACAAGTCAATTATTAAGCATTGCTTCAGCCTTTGGCGTACGCATTTCTTACTAGAAAGTCTAGAGCCACTCACAATTCATGAATTGGGTTATCTTATTTCATAATAAATGAGTAAACAATGACCTATTTTAAAAGGCTATATATATATATTTATATATATTCGACTTGATTATTCATCAAAAAAAAATTTTTTTTTGACTTAATTTATAAATGTAATGGAAGAGAGGCGTTGAATTTCAAATATATAGGTGTAAAGGGTAATAAGAAAAGACATAGTAAAAATAAATAAATATATTTGTTAAATGATCAATATGGAAAATTTTAAAATCATTTTCTTTTATCTCTTTTATATTTATGAAATAATTAATTAAATTGAAATTACATGTTGATTTTTATTTATTTAACTTTTTCATTGCGGATATATAATTTTCCTTCAAATGAAATAATTTAATTATTTTTAGTTCATTTTGTTTTTTTTTTTTCTATGTCAATTGATGTAATAAAAAAGGTTACATAATAATTATTTATTGTTGTAAAAAAAAAATAAGATTGAAACACTTTTCTAAGTAGTTTTTCTTTTTTTAATGAATACTTCTCTAAGTAGTTAATAATCAAATTTCGAATGAGTCTCATCTTTGTATACATTGATATCATTATGCATAAATCACTAATTATCTAAACTTTAGATTCCATTTGACGTTGGACAGTTTTACTCAAAATTTGTCTTTTGACTGACCTTGTTATGTTAGACCCTATAATTAGAATTACTAACACCTAATCCCAAAATTTTTTCAACATGTTATTATTATTTTAAAAATGAATATCAATTTTATTCCACATGGAGGTAATGAATCTAAACTTCAAATTGAATTTTTTGATCTGTTCTAGCTCCATGCCAAATAAGATTCAGATTTTTTTTTCTTGGATGTTATTTTTTGTAAAAAAATATGTTTAATGAGTTAATTTTTATTATTATAAAATAGGATTATTATCATCAAAACCATCTAAACTTTGCATAAAGTAGTGAATTGTCAATAAATTTTGAAATTGATACTAATATTCATAAATTTTAAAAATAATTAAAAATTGTTCCTTATTGATAAACACATTATATGTATTTTTATGAAATTTTTATTTATATTAAAATTGAAGTAGATGATAATACGTGAAAAATAAATTAATTTGAATAATTTATATAAAAAAAATATTTATGAACAATTTAAAAAATATTGTGTCTAAGATAAAAATACAACATGTGTATGAATTAATGATTAATTTGCAAATTTTTGATATCAAAAAGAGATAATTTATTATTTTATATAAAATTCAATGACATTGTTATCAATAATCCTATAAATTATGAATTATTTCAAAGTTCATGACTAAATCCGTTGAGATTTTTAGGTTTATAAGCTATTTTTAATAATATTGTTTGAGAAAAGGATTGATTTGAAAACATCATAATCTGGTTACATACAGTTAGAGAATTCAATCAATTTAACTAAATTTGAAATTTTTTTTTTCCACATTAATGGCTTGAAAATTGAAGTTTATTATAAGGAAAGTTTGACACGACTTTCAAATGAGGGGCTGTACTAATTAGTAATTGGAAATATTCATTTAGGACAATACTGTAATTAAATAAAAAGGACATATTTTGGGCCGACCTGGGCTGGGCCTGGGCCTGGGCTTGTTGATTTGTCCCAGCCGAAGCAGTCTTCTTTGTCTTTTGAGGTGTTCACAGGCACTGAATCTCGCTCAACAAGGGTTACCAGCCAACTGCTTCAGCTTGACCTCAACGTAAGAATAACATCTATTTGCTTCATTGATTTTGTTTTGTGGTTTCTGATTCAATTTTAAAAATTGAGTTAGTCTCATAATCCTCTATTACAATTTCTTTTAATATACCTTTTTTGTTCTTTGCTTTTCTCTATCAGTTTTTTTTTTTTTTGTTCATCGTAAATCAACTACAGAAGTCATTTTTCATTCAAATTTGTTGAATATGTACCCAGTTAAGGATTTTTATGTTATTCCTCGGTGTTTTTATGTAATCAAATCAAGTCAATTTTCTGGAGGTTGATGGGTATCAAAATGTGATATTTTTTAGAAAGGGAAGGAAAGGAAGAGATTAAAATAATGATAATAATAAATAAAAATAATAAGCGGAGAAAAATATGTCCAGCAAGTCTAGTTGCTGAAATAGGCTGAAAAGCAAGTAGCTTTTTGAGTTAAACATGTTTTAGATGTTAGTGTTTAGCAGACAAATGCAACTTATGTTGTGGTTAGTATTCTATTACTGAATAATGGTCGTTTGAGTTGTAAAATAAACGTATAATCTGGTTGATAAGTTTTCTTTATGCTCTAGGTTGGGCACCAACTTCTGGGTTTTGTAATTGACTCCATATAGTGAAGATGATGGGTGAAAGTACTGGTGTTCCTGACCAGAAGATAGCAGACTATACTAATAACAACATGGATGAGAAAATAAATGTATATATATGGGATATGGATGAGACTCTTATACTCCTCAAGTCTTTGTTGAATGGGACATATGCGGAGGCTTTCAATGGTTTGAAGAATGTACAGGAGGGAGTAGAGATCGGAAAGATGTGGGAAAACTACATTCTTGATTTGTGTGACAATCATTTTTTCTATGAACAAGTAAGTGTGGACTTTCTCTTGCATAAATAGACATTAATATGCTTATTCTTTATTGCGCTTTGTGATATTTTAAAGTTTCATTTTTGGTTCTGATGATGCAGATTGAGAATAACAATAAACCATTTCTTAGTGCCTTGAGCCAGTATGATGATGGACATGATCTTTCTGAGTATGATTTCAATCAAGATGGGTTTGGCCCTCCATACGATGATGCTAGCAAAAGAAAACTAGCTTACAGACATAGAGTCATTGCGCACAATTACAAAGAGGTATTTAAACAAGTGAAATTTATAACAATTTTTTCTCCTTTTTGCATTTATTATATTTTCTTACGCTGTTATTTAGAGTTTAGTGCTCACAATGTACATATGTCTTAACCTCTACTAAAACTGTTATTGTGTATGTGGTATGTTTCTATAAAAGTATAATAATTTCTTTTGGATTCAAGATTGCATTCTCTTTTCGCCATATTAGAAACTAGTGTTGCATTTCTTTCTTTTTAGTGCCTTTATTTTTCTTTTTATTCATTGAAGTATAAAGCTGTGTATGAATTTAGATTTCTGCTTAAGTTAGTTTTGTGTTCTTTTGATATAAGGAAAGTTAGTTTGGTTTGTACAAGCTGATTTGGATGATATAGTATTGTACCTGTCTTGTGCAAAAGCTCATATTTTTCTCATTATTTCAGGGTTTGCATAGATTTTTTGATCAAGAGATGATAAAACACTGGGATGATTTGTATAATATGACTGACAGATATACAGACAAATGGCTTTCCTCAGGTAGTGAATTGCATGCTACAGTTCAGCATTTATTTCTTTGTATCTTTTGGTACTCATATGTCCATAATATAAGCTAAATAACAGGAGCTAGCACCTTTGGTTTAGTGCTATGGGTGGTTCCCTTTTTGATGACATATTCCAAAATTTGCTTCTTCGTTCATTCTAAATTATGAAATAAAGAAGCTAAAATGAGTAAATAGTGTTGATGAATAATCAGAAGCAATCTTCCTGTAAAAGAAGCATATATATTTTTCTTTTTATAACACAATTACTTAAGTATTTCATAGTGTAGAACAATTTGAGATAAATGTTCGCTTGGTGATTTTTAGTTTGGTATTGGTATAACTATAGTATAGTAGAACATGCCAAAAAGTAAACACACATGAAAGAGTGAGTGAAAAGTCTCAAAGAAAATTTCAAATGCAATCAGTGGAATATCTGATGCCAAAGCACATTAATAGTTTAATGCTCTGAAGTTTTATTCAGTTGTGATATAAACCTAGTACTTTGTACTTTTTCCATTTCAAACTCTCTCTTACATCCTATTTTAATAACAGAATCCGATCAGAACTTTAACTGTATAGGACTGTGAAACATGCTTTATTTTTTCTGGTAAAATGGAATACTTCATTAGGAAAGAAAAGATGATTATGAAATCCAATGCAACATGAGATACATATATAAAACTGGTGAGAAGGGAGCCCGTAGAAAATAACAAAATGAGCTTGAATTCTACCAAACATTCAAATCCAGAAATCTGTTATTGTATCTTTAAGCTGTCTAAGGTCCAAGAAAAGGTCCCTCAGGTCTCTATTGAAGTCCATTAATGAGATAATAATACCTCCAAGGAATAGAGTGATGTTGATTAAGCCAAGGTGATGACTTATATTAGAAAGAATCAATTTCTACCACATCTGGTTCATAAAAACGGTCAAGCTCTTTCTTTTTCCTTTTATGTTAGCCCATTTAAACCAAACAACTCAGCCAGAGAAGGATGCCTATGCTTTTATTTCATACCCATACTTTGTTTATGACTGTTGGAGAGCCAGTTGTCCTTAAAACCTTAATGTCTTTGTGCAATTTATACACACTATTTGTGGCTCATCATTAATTTATACATTGAACATGGTATCTATAAACCCTTGCAATGGTAGATGATGGCGTACACACCACTTCTTCATTTGCTTGGCAGAGACATTGCATGCGTATTTGTTTTAACATGTCCTTGCACATACATTATTGAATATGCTATTGTATGATCTTTCTCCGTTTTATACTGTAGCTCATAACTTATTGAAGGAGTGTTCAGCTGGGCTGGAAGACAATTCTGTAGGCTCTGCTGATGGGTCCATCCACTCAGCTGGTTCAAAGTCTCAGCACATCAATGTTTTAGTGACATCTGGCTCATTGATTCCCAGCCTCGTGAAATGCATGCTTTTTCGATTTGACAATATGATAGCACTTGAAAATGGTCAGTCATCAAACTTTTTATGTTTCTTGAATGTTGTTCGACTTGTACTAAACTTTTATGTAAAAATGTTTAGAAAGCTGTTTAGAGTAGTGCAATGGGCATTCACAGTTGTTGGTTGTTTGTGGAGTGTAGCAATCATATAATATGGAGACGTCGTTTATGTATTTCTGAAATTGAAAGCAATTTTTCTGAAAAGTCTTTAAATTTCTTACAGTCTATAGTTCATTGGAAGTTGGGAAACTCCAATGTTTTCAGTGGATCAAAGAGCGTTTCAACAGCCCAAATGTTCGTTTTTGTGTAATCGGAGATGGATGGGAGGAGTGTGAAGCTGCTGAATCCATGCGTTGGCCATTCATTAGAATCGATCCGCGACCAGGCTGCTCTCACAGGTTTCCAGGCCTCACTTTAAGAACAGTAGGATCCTATCTCTCTGTTGTGTATGGAGGTCCTGATCCAGAAAATGATACAGAGTAAATTGAATTTGCAATCTGGGTGTGCCTAGCTGTACATAAAAAAAATGGAAATCAATTCCCTTTTAGATAATTAAACACCTCAAAAGCTTGCATACGAACCATCTGTTGTATCTATGCTTAAAACAGAGAAAATAAAAATGCTGGATGAGTGGAAGGACGTTGTATAACAATGAATTCTTGTACGCTTACCTTTAGCTCATATTCAACCAATGCATTTTTCATGCATACAGTAGCCTAGGAGGCCCTTTTCTCTGCTTTTATCAAAAGGCTTATAATTGATGGAGAAGAATGGTAGACATTGTACGGATTAATTTGGACAGCTGCTAATATTTAAGTGGGCATATATATTTGCAGCAATTTTAGTTTGAAGTAATAGCCTTTTGATGGAAGTCACTATCTTGACTCTCCAAATCAGAATTTGTAAAAATTATAAATATATATATATATATATATATATATTTCATATAAAAATTTGTCATTATCATCCATACAATTTCCTTTCCGCCCCTGCCACTTCTCAGCCTTTATCTTCCCCTAGTTTATGAATGAAGCACATAGAATTGTCGCTTGAGTTATGATGAGTAGCTAAAGGTTTCAAGGGGCATTTGATCTACTACGCGGCAGCCCGCAAATCTATATGTCATTAGCTGATGTGATGGGACTTTTAGTTTTGGAGGAGGAGAAAGTTTTTGGTCCAGATTTTCCTCTGGTTGAAATTGAGTCCTCTTTTAACTTGCGTATTGTCCAATATTTGTGGCCTCCTATTGTAAAAGATTAGAGTGGTTGTTTTCAGCTACGATATGCTTACGTTAGAACAACTTTTGAAGCATTTAAGAGAAAGCAATCCATTTGAATTGGAGTTTATAAACGCTAATATGGTTTTCAGGTCCAAATTTTCGGCTGCAAATATATATACACGTATTCATGCCTTTGCCTTATCTTCTAGGAGGGTCTTTGGCAAGCTGGCAAATGGTCCAAAAACGAAGATTTCTTTTCTTTTCATGAAATCTTCAAGTGGGTTTATTATGAAAAATGAACGTTTAGAAGTATTTCGATATGAAATTTCACTTTTTCATACATTTAATGAACGGTTTACACCGAAACACTTTGAACGCAAATGTTTTTTCATTTTTTTTTTTCTGAAAAATGTTTTCCAGTATAGACCTGAAACCCCACCAAGGATCAGCCAAGTAGCATGAATATAAAAATTTAATTTGGTAATATATGGATGCAAATATTCATTAAATTTATAACTTTTATTATTATTTTTTCTTGGACTGTAGTGGGTTTTGTTGGGGAGCAAAACGACATTTTAGTCCTTCAGATCGAAGCCAAGCCAGGCACGGTCGACTACGGAGGCCCCCAAGAGCAATAATAATGTTGTGCCTCAAAACATGTTCCTCACGTCTTTATATTGCAATGTGGATAACTAAACCAGGCTTGGTACCTACTCTTCTATCCTAATGTTCATGAAAAAGAGCTTTTCAATCTTACAGGTCATTCAGGTGAACTTGACAATAGAAGAATTGGTCTTGTTTTTTTCAATTCTCAACAGTGAAAAAATTGATGGATACCAAGTGATGTAGCATTGATTAACCATCTCCAAGACTATATGACTTGAGCTGTGTTTAGGATGAAATTAAAATTCATGAGCTGGTGCAATGTTCAAAATTGAATTATTGGAGGGTATTTTCTTGAATAAGGGGAAGAATATCCAGTTGGGGTCCAAGTTAAAAGAGAGTGTGGAGAAAAGCCACAGTAAGTACAAATTAGTGGTCCCTTTCTTTATTGCTCATCTATGGACCCCTTTAATGGTGGTTTTTTTTTATTTTAATTTTAATTTTTTTGTAGTGTTGTCTACAGCTTAATTACAAAGGCTTTGCATGCCCATGCTCATGGACTACTAGCTCACATTGGTCCTTTTGTCTCTCACTCCCTCAATCATTTGTCTGCCTTACTTCTTTTCTATTTCTTTAAATTTTGTTAAACAATTTGTGGGAGGGAGATGAAGATGATGTTAATTTTGCTTAGGCCGCAAAATGACTTTGAGGTACTAGGTATTAATTCCTTAAGAAAAAGAGAAGGTAAATATGGGGAATATAAGCTGATTTTTTCCAATAGCAAACAACACCTGTAGCCATCAAAGATATAAATGCAGTATATGATTGTGTTTCAAATTCGTTAGGCAGAATACAGGATATATATGCATCTATTTGTTAGATGAAGAAACGTATTGAGCTTAATCTTTTATGGGAAAATCCAAGTAGCTACCGAAAATGACACTTCCGATATTGATCCAGTGTGCCTTGTAGTTTAAGTAGGCTATTAATCAAAGTCTAGAACATAGATTAAATGGGGGCATGTTTACAATTGAAACCTCGCCAAATGAGGACAAAAAAAATGAAACGAAGAGAAATTGATGGATAAAATGAAAGAGAATAGCTTAATCCTTGGTTTGAGCCTTGACTTGGTTTTCTTGCCAAACAACCTTCCACTCCCGCCAACCCAATAAATAAATAAATTCATGGAAAACAATAACAAAAATAATTGGATAATTCTGAAAGACCAAGAGATATTTACATATACCGAAGTTAATCCATAGAATTAGAAACATGTTATTGTTATTGATTTTGTGTATAAATGCACATAGAAAGGCTTTGTGACATGTGACATGACATGAAAAGTAGCATATTAATTTGCGTGGAAGATTGGTCTACAGAAGTGGTATAAATATCATTATGATCCGTAACTAATTCCCTTGCTTATCTTGAAGTCATGGATAATATAGTTCACCATTTAACAAACAATAGTGTGCTAATCAATTTGGGACCCCATAAATATCATCAAAAATCAAATTATATATGTTAGTCTCTATAAGGGTTGAAACACAAATGAATATTGAAGCCAATATACCATGAAGAGGCTTGAATCAAACTTTTGCTAAAAGCATAAAATTTTCTTTCCCAATTTTTAAATAATTGCAGTGGCAGTGCTTATTCAGCTTAGTACATATAGAGGTAATTGCTTTGCACTTGCAGGCTTGAAGAAGACTAGTCCTTAGGTTTGGTTTCATTTTATGTTTAAAACCATTATAACGTATAAGCCCCATTTCCAAGCTTTTCTAAAGAGAAAATTGATTTAAAACTTAAAAGAAGTTCTTAAACCAAAAGGGGTACGATAGAAAGGAACAGATCAGCATGCATGCTAATATAATTGCAAGAAAACCTTCTGGGACAGTGAATACACATATACATGGTAAAAAAACAGAGGACCACACCAAGCTAAAAAAAAAAAAAAAGGTCAATTCAGATTTTCCAGAGAGCAGTTTTGACAGACGGTCCTGATTGATTTATGTTGTGTGGCGTGGTTGCGTCAAAGCCCTTCAATGTCACCATGAAGAAAAGAGCGTGTGGCCGGTTTGCATCAGGCATGTGCATGCAATGTATGACCACCAATAGGAAGGCACCCAATTACCCAAGGAAAAAAAAAAAAAAAAAAAGAGAAGATGAGTACCGAGGGGTCTGGTGGGACCCGGAGTTCCTGACAAAGTTGATCTTGATATACCACCAACAGAAAAAATGGAAGCTAATCACCCACTTCTGTTCTATCCAAAGGCCAAAAGAAAAAGGCAATGAAAGTTTCATTACACCTTTTCGATGAATTTTGGGTAGGAAAAAAGGTAACAAATCTCAATTTTTAACACCAACTTTTCTCACTCTACTTTGGCCCCAATGTTCAATTATATCCTCTCTCTATCTCCCCCCACACTTGTTCTGCAACTTGCAGAGGTATGTGTTTGCCCCACTTCCCTATTTCTTTTCAACTGAGTTCCATAGCTTCAAAAGTGTCTCTTTCTCTTTCTGTGTATCACCTAAAAATAACCAGAGGTATAAATCTAATGTGGATTTCTATAATAGATTGTGAATTGGGTATTGGGTTTTCTTTCTTTTGGGTAATGTAATTTTTTAAGACTTTTGTTTTCCATGTTTTCGAATAATCTTGCTTATGCCATTGAGACTATTTTTGTTTACCTTTCTGTTTTTCAGGTATGGTAAGAATGTGATGTCCTCTGTGTCTTGAGGCCTTGTAAGCTTCTAAAAGCTTGGAAGAAAAGGAGTGCCTCTTTGTAAGATTTAGAATGCCAGTTCCACTTGCTCCATATCCAGCGCCTCCAGCACCATATACACCACCACCTGCAAATGGTATTTTGTAAATCTGTAGGCTTTTAATATGACTTGGCTTCATAACAATGTGAATTGTCTGTCCGGTTTTGACTACAGATTACAAATCTTAATGATGGAAATATTTAATAGATTCAAATAGTCTTTCAATGTATTTAAAATAAAGCCATTTAAGGGGAAAAAATTAAGCAGTTATTGGAATTGAGGCCTAATTTATTTGGAAAACTAGGATAAATTGTAAAACTGGACAATTGAAAGTTAAAAGGTTTTTAATACTCACTGATTGTAAAACTGGTGTGGGTAAATATTCTGCAACAAGAAATGAAGGTGATAGAGTTGCATGTATATGTAACTTCTCATAAGGGTCAAGGCCTTCTAGTTTTGCAGTTAAATATGTTAATCATCTGCTTCTGTGTATAATGTAAATGATAAATTAGTACTAATCTAGTTCATCAGGTGCACAGAGCCAGCTGGTATGCTCTGGATGTCGAAACCTCCTACTCTATCCAGTGGGAGCAACCTCGGTTTGCTGTGCAGTTTGCAATGCGGTAACGGCCGTGCCACCACCAGGTATGATTCTTACTCAGTTGATTTTAATTGCCTTCCATTGCTCAAAAGGATTACGTTAGTTTAGTAGTTCAATTTGAGTAACAGAGTCAATTTGATCTCCTCTTAGACCATACCACCTCTGACATTAGTGTGCAACTCTGAACAGGTACAGAAATGGCTCAGCTTGTTTGTGGAGGCTGCCATACCTTACTCATGTACATTCGTGGAGCAACAAGCGTACAATGTTCTTGTTGTCACACTGTCAATCTTGCCTTGGAAGGTATATATTAATAGAGTAATATACCCTTTTCACATCTGAGAGTTCTTTCTCCTTTTCCTGTCAGCCATTTAATCTCTTTCTCAGAAAGAAAACTTCAAAATACATTTAACAATGAAGTTAGTAGTACTTGGAGATGAGCCTAAAATGTAAAATGTTACAGCAAATCAGGTAGCACATGTCAATTGTGGAAACTGTAGGATGCTATTGATGTACCAATATGGAGCAAGATCTGTGAAATGTGCAGTTTGCAATTTTGTGACATCAGTTGGGGTGAGTATTCAATTTTTTCTTCTCAATTCTGAAAAATATCAAGTTGGAAGTAATTGCTTGTCTTGTCTTTACTGTTTAAGCATAGGCTAAGATCTTTTCAGGATGAGATTAGCCTTCTTATTCATGACATAAATATTTCAAATAGCAATTTTGGGACTTGTTTAATTCCTCATTGCAGTTAATATGATGACCAACATTTTTTAAAATTTCAAAACTGCAGAAAGGAATAATTTAATGCCTACAAAAAGGCCATAAGCTTTCATAGTAGGTTTTCCACTGTTTGTTATGAGCTTGAGGGCATGCCAATGAAACCTTTCACTTAGACATTGGATTCATATAATGTATCCACACCCTGATACCGGGATAATTCAAACCTTCCAAACACCAAAACTAAAAGCAAGCCACTCCTCCTATAAATAACCCTTTTGGTCTATAAACTTTAAATCTTCACATTGTTATCAAATTATTTGTACTTAATTACATGTAACTTTCTTATTGGAATGAAAATTTATCACACAGTAGGATTGAAAAACCAGAAACCAACTTTTATTACTTGTTTGCTGCAGTAGTGACTTAAGAGTAATCCCTTTTTATTGATTGCCTCATGAACTACACCTTCCCACCACTTTTCCAACCATGATTAGAGAAACTTAGATGCTCCTTTTAGGTTAATATGGTTGTATTGGCTTTTGTACATGCAGGTCACAACAAGCACAACCGAACAGAAATTCAACACCTAAAATTACCCAAATACACTCACAAAGTTGGTCATCACAGACGCAGCAACTTCGGTTTTGGACCCTACAGCATCCACCATGATTGAATAATAAGCAGAGCAAATCTCCCTCTAATAAAGTTCAGATGTATAGAGTTAATTTTTTCCCTTGCGTGACTCTTTTTATGAATAAATAGCTTCTTCTTCTTTTTTCCCAAGTTGGATGTATGAAAAGTATTTGTGTTTGAAGACTTTTAATTTTTAAAATGCGAGTGCAAGTTCAAATTTTCGGATAAGATAAACTTCATTTTCTTTTACTTTTTGACATGTTAGTGTATTAATTGGCATCAAGTACATGGGGAAAAAAAGTTTGTCAGATATATTTTCTGCACTTTAATTATCGAAAATGGTCCATATGCGAACAAGTGTGTTGCATGGAAGTCAATTGTGATGCCCCCTTTGGATTGATCCAAGATAATTAATGTTATGGGGACCATGAGAGATATTTCAAAAGTAATTTTGAGGTGTCCAATTCTTCAGAAGACCAAGTGTGAGTAAATTATACGGTTTACAATGTATGATATTGACTTGTATTTATCAGTAACCTCACTATAAGATTCTAATACTGAAAGAACCCAGAAAGAATCTTTAATATGAAGACAACAAAGCTCTTTAAAAGTCAGTTTGATATAAGTTTTTCTATGGTGGATTTCAAAGTTACTGTGTGCTAGAATAAGAATTAGTAAGAGATGGATGGGTATATATATGAGACAAAACCATCACAGCATTCGAGTCTAATGTAACATTGCACCAAACATATGGCTACGTTATGCATCCTACATGAAGCATTTATTGTGCTTCTCTGTAAAGTGAATATATGAGAAAGTAGATAGCTCTTCTCCAAATTCAACTGTGGAAGTTTCCATTTCTTGATTCATTTTGAAATCAAGTCTTATATACATGCAATTGTGAACCTCAAGTTTAATTTCGTTGAGTCCAGTCGTTTTCAAAGGTCTTATAGATGTGTCAGGCATAATAGCCTAAGAGGCATATGCTGTTGATGTTGTATAGATATATATATATATATATATATATATAACCTGAGTGTGGACGACAAGAATGGAGCACATCATTTTGGTCGGTGGACCAGTTATGCTGAGGGTATTGCTTTAGGTTTCACCATGTGTCCATGTCAGTTGTGAGCCCTCCACAATCACCATCATAGACCTTGGCAACCCACATAATCAATTATGGTGTGCAAGACATTTAGTAGTTGTATATTTGCTGGCCCTTGGTTGATCTTAATCATGCAGGGGAATTTCAACCAATAAAATGTGCTTGCCTATATGAATTTTGATAGACATTTTAAAAAATCATGTGTAAAAATAAAGATCTGATTTTTTTTTACTCATATTTTCAGCTAAAGATCTACAAGAGTCAAGAATGGACTTGTAGATATGGATGCCGGTGGGGACGAAATTCATGTGCATGAGTTGTAACTATCAACAACAAACCGGTAGCTATATTGCCAATTCCATGCAATATAAATCTTGAAACTCTCTTTTTGTCGACCATGCATGCTTGCCCTTGACTCTCCCAGTGGAAGCTTGCCTTTAAAAAGTACATATATATATATATATGTATGTATTTCGCTTACATATACATGTATATTTGTAATGCTATTTCTGCAGAAATCATTGTCCAGATTCAAAGTGGGCTTACTCATAGATTTTAATGTTCTAATCCGACATGGACAAGACAGAATAACTACTATACGTACGTACTACCAATCTGCCTTTTATATCATACCAAAAATCGATGCAAATTATATTTGTGGTGGCAAACACTGAGCTACCCAATTCATCTTTCTTCTTTTCCTTTCGTATCTGTTTGTTTTTATTTTATTTTTTATTTTGCTGAGCATTATTATTCAAGTCATATTTCATGTCAGCAAACATACAAAGAATAGAAGAAAAATCAAGAAAATCATCAAAATAGTTTCCATTTAATTTGAAACATATGTAATCCGAATGCAGGCAAATATATGGTAAATAGTACTGATAGATTGTGAAATATATTACAGGGATATATAAAGCAATATATCCCTTGTCTGCAGTTGGTCCCTCCACGTGAGTGATGGTGATATTTTTAAGTTATGCCAAAATTATCTGAATAAGACATTTATAATTCCATTGTGATTATTGAACACAAAACTAAGCATGTATCTTGCTAACTTCATTAACAAGAGGGAAAAATTTTGAGTTTACAACATAATATTATTAACAGTAGGGGACAAAATGTAATTCCACCTGAAAAAAGAAAAAAGGAAAAAAGAAAAGGAAAAAAGAAGAAAGATATTATGCACGTAGGAAATGAAATTTGAAATTTCGTAAAAACCCATTTAGAGTCTAGCTACAAAGTTTCGAGCCATGTCCTTGATCTGTGAGATTTCTTTTGTCGAGTCTATACATATGTCTGAATTCACATGTCGTTTTATCATTATACGAGTAAAAGTAACGAGTAAAGGTACCATTTTCTTCGTTCAAACCGAAGCTTATAAGCTGCAAATGTGATCCTCGAAGAAACTTGAACCAAATTCCCAACATGCATGTAAAAAACTTTTGGCAAATTCCGGACAAGTTTCATTTCGTGAGCTTTGCATTCCAATGGGATTATAGGCTTTGTTATAGAAAATTTTCTGTTTACCTTAGGCATATCAAAGATAAACTTCTATTTTTGCTGAACCACATTGTTTCTTTTACCAATGGCCTTGTAACATCTTTGGACTCCAATATGCAATGTAAGTTCTACCTAAACCAATAAACCTTTCAAAACAAGCAGGTTCTGATTCATTCCATCAAAAAAGGAAGATTCTGATTCATGTCTATATATTTATCAGTTATCACTCCAAAGTTGTTTACCAATCCATCATTTATAAGTAAACAAATCATTAATGTATGTATTACTATTATTGTCCTTCCAATACAGATGTCTTGGATACAAATTAAAGGCCCCTTTTTTACAGTATCAGCCTACTGACTCTCAAAAATTGTTTATCACATCAATTTGCAGAACAATAACGGATTATTATAATAATTTTGCATGGTAAGTTGGATTCTATGTATATAATTTTAAAATAAGAACATGTTGCAGAGACATTTTTGGAATCCTTGTGTTGCTCCTCTTTAATTTCCACTTCTTTCTACCATCTTCATCTAACAGAAACAAAAGCTGTACGTTTCTCAACATAATCATGCAGGTAATGACCTTTAACATAAAACATATATTGGTGACCTAGCACGATAGAGATACATTGTTAAGTGACCTCACCAACCCTACACAGTGGAACATGCAGCCTCCAATAATACAAGGGAAATGTAGGTTAAGGAATTAAAAGGAATAAGAATACAGGCAAGGAACTGGCACAAAATATAATGTGCATATTTCATTCTATAGATCCTAACCTCAAAATCAATACCCTAAATTGCTTATTCGTCACCCATGGCCAACTCCAATGCATAGTCATCTCTGTCCTGCAACATAGGCACAGTATTAGAAGTCAAAAACCTGAACATACCATTCCTCCATTTTCACACTTACAGAACATGTTTTGGGAATTTATAGATTAAGAACTTACAATTGGTCCCCGGGCAAAATATCTCCCAAATTGAAGCCAATACACCTGCATTTTCCAAGCACTTCAAATTCGCATGACCAGTTGAATAAAAGACAACTCAAAATCTGAAATATTTTTTTTTTTGAACTCCTAAGAAATTTCATGCTAGGATGATTCCTTTGTTACACAAACTCTTAAAACACCTTCATGCTAAGATGATTTCTAGGTTACACAATCTCCTATACCAAATGTTGTAAATATTTGTTAGCAAAGGTACAGACTACCATCTTCCAGAACCAGCATAACACTTAAATAGAAACTAGGATTTTATTTTTCTACTTCACAACCATTTTCTGTAAGTAAATGATAGTAAGCCTGCACATTACCTCATCCTCATCCTGTGTTTCTACTTCAAGATCAGAGGTCGGGAAACCAACACAAAGAAGTGCATACCCCTGAATTGCAAAGAAAATTAACATAAATTTCATCAGTTTTAAGTATATAACATCAAAATTTTCCAAAATGTATGTCCAGAAAGACTTGGTCCCAATGAAAATTCTCTCTTCTAATGTCTGTTTTCTATAACTTTTTGTTTGTGTTATTGTCTTTGTCCATTTCAAATGGCTACTTGTAATGCCTTTTAACAAACTTCCACGACAATATAAAGCTACTATAAATGGAATGCTACATGCCTTCGATTTCAACTCAGCAGATATGCCTAGTGCTTCAGGCTGTCTAATTTGTCCAGATTTTACACGTACGGCACAGCTAGTACAACAACCTGTCAGATGAAAACTTCTCATCAAGGATAGTAGTGACATTAGCATGATGTGCATCAATAATAACAGACGACCCTACAGAAGGGAAAAAAAAGTGCAAAGAAAGAAAAACGAACTAAGATAAAAATTTCAACATCAAAAGATCTAAGCAAGCAATATTTCAATTAGTTGATCAACTAATGCCAATTCATCAGAAGCAAGAGACAAATGATGAGTCATTCGACCACACAACATAATCATGGTATAACCTTGTCTGTCATTTCCAGTTATATTCCATTCTTAATGAAATACCAATTTAACTTCCCCCATCATCATCATAGTATAACCTTGAGTGCTTCTTATGAGGTAACTAACTTGTAGACTTCTATGTTAGACTAATCATATTGACAAGACGTTTACCCAAAAAAAAAATCATATTGACAAGACTTTCACTGAGCTGGGCTGGCCACTTATAAAATTGAAGTTTTCATTCCTTTGTCTCTGTAACTAAACCTTGTCCATAACCACTGCTAATCAGGATCCATTATCTATTTCTCACATACAGAACATTATTGTATAAACCCTCCATTAGAACTTCACTCTGTGAAAGATAGAATCTCATAGGTCCTTTTGCAATTGCAAAATCCAAACTAAGGTTTATAGCTGTCTTCCTTGCCTACAGCACAAGTACATGAAGAAACTACATAACACACAAAGTTGGATTAACTTCGCCAGAAAAAAAAAATTGAAACTACATATATTTAGAGACAGAGACTTTTCGTTTAATTACTGTGCATACAGAATTTCAATCCTCTAAAATATTTACTGTGCAAGACTCTATTAGTAACAAAACGAAGTCCAACACATTATTGGTACTAAATATAGTAGATTAGAGAACAATACCGTGCCTGCAAGCAAATGGAAGTGTAATGTTCTGGGATTCAGCTGTATGCAAAATATACTGGTCCTGTAGTTTTAATCAGCCACAGTCCAATTAACAAAGTTCAATCAAAATTAGTGACTAGAAGCATTAAGCGTATGAGGAGCCTAACAGCAATACTACTACTTAGATTAAATCGGAGTGAGCTAATCTACATCTTGGAAACACAAATCAAATCAAATACATTCAAAATAAAGCTTCAAGCCTTTCATTTTCTTAAACTTCCTGGAAATCCAAACAGAATTTTGCAGCAAAGCGAAACCAAATGAATTACTAAGAATAAAAATGCATTCTTTAGTGCCACATTTCACGCTTTCTACCATTTGAAGTCTAAAAGCCTTCAATTAACTCACTATTAGATTGAAAACTTTACTTTATCCGAAAAGTTGCAAAAATTTTAAAAACAATTCTTTGATTATTTGTAATTTTACGGCATTCTTTTATGGGAAACAAAGCTGTTTACCTACCTCCGGGACGACGAACTCGTGAACGACACCTCTTTGTCTGTCGTGCACAGTGACCTTGTGGGTTGGAATTGAAGAAGAGTAGCTACCGGCTCGATCGGTGACTTCCACCGGCGTCTGGAGCTCCGACGTCGTTTTGCTGCGGCATAATGATGGATTAAAGCGATAAAAATTACTCCTTGGGGACGTGATATTCCGGTTGAAAGCCGGTTGACCGTACAGAGAAGTGCATGAATTGCAGGGAAGTACAAGCTCCATTGGTTTCTCCTTTATCTCTCCTTTGGTGCTTTGGTGCTGTTTACGCCATGCGCGACACTCAGGATAATGCCATATATACAAGAACTGGTAATAATAAACTGGGCCCCAATGATGGGCCTTTGGCAAGTGGCCCAAAATAGGTCGACCCAAAACAATTGATAGTGGTGTGTTGTCATACATTCCTTAGGTTGGATCAATTATCAACGAACTTACTCCTACACTGATAATTTTACACTCTGAAATTCAACAATTGAAAAGTAAAAACGTAATACCATTACATTGATAAAACGTCATCGAACGGGCTCTATAATTTTTATAAATTTGAAAATAATAGTGTGGGAGTGTAATTACCCTCAACCTGAAGGGGTATTTGTGATATTAATCCTTAATTATATTAAAAAAGGCGAACAAACTTACATGTAAAAAATTCAGATTTATGGAAGAACAATGTGCGCTTACATGTATTATTAACCTGCAGACGTTGGAAATTTAGAATGATATTGGGTTGGGCTTGGGCCAATATGTCAGTTGGTACTCTTCGAAAATTCAGCTTGGTCCTATAAAGCTCACGACCCTAGTATTGGGCTTGGGTTTGTGCTTTTAAATTTTCTCCCAAAACAAATCGGTTGATCTAAAAAAGGTTTATAATTATTAAAATAAATTAATATTTAAGCTTTCCACTTCTAAATTATGATATATTAAAAAAAAAGAATTTCTTTATTAGTAAATTGATTAATAAAATTTCGAATTCTACATTATATGACCGGCTGTGGGAATTAAAATGAATGATTGATTAAGATTATATTTACACGATCATTAATCCCTTTTTTTTTTTTGTATTTCTAGTGATTTATGTTTTTCTTAATCATTTATGGATGGAGTTATATACATATATATATATATGGTAAATATGATGAGTTGTTACGAAAGCTGGTTGTAGTACACAACAATGAATACTTTATTAAAATAAAAATAAAATAAAATAAAATAACAGCAATAGTTACGTACTAATAATGTGAGACTTTGAGTGAAAGCAACACATGCATGCGCAACATTTACCAACGAAAACACATGCCTGCACAACGCCACCCGAACAAATAATAGGGTCACAAAACCTACCACCACAAAGTTCAGAAGCCAATTAAGGACGTGGTTTGCAATATTAAAGTCTCAAGGTGTGTAACCATTGAATTAAATGGCCAATTGAAGGAAAGTAATACAACTAAAAATAAATAAAAACAGACTATTATGGTAAAAATTTGAAAACATAAAAGAATTCTATACTGAATTTTATTACCTTGGGAAGAGACCAAAAAACTTTATTAAATAATAAAATTCGATTATGAAAATAGTAACTGAAAATTAAATTAATTGAAAAAGAAAGATTAAAAAGATAAATACTTCACCAATAAAATATATATCATTTAATTCAAATTTTATGTCAGTAAGGATGTAATCGCTATTCAGATACACAGCAGAGTTTGACTTGCTAAACCCAAATCAAAAGCAATGGCCCATTTATCAAATGGGTCGGGTCCAAGTGTCAAATTACCACAAAAGACATGCTTCTAAAGAAAAAAAAAATTCTCAAAAAACCACATGGCGGAGCAGTAAGGTGCCACTTGGCGAAATGGGGGCCTAGTGTAGAGGAGTTGAGAATGCACGGGAGCACAGGGAAAAAAAATAAACGGCACAGCTGTTTGAGAACAACAGTGCAGGGGAAAAGCGAGTTTTGAAGAAGCTGAGAAATTATAAAGCTTTCTTCTTTAGGAAGCACTGTTTGATAAATCCGTGACACTGACCCCGCGCTTTTTACTTAACGCACACGATGGAGTTTCCTGATCTTTCTTAATGCACCCCACCCAACCCCAGCTAGAGGTTATTATTGGGTCAACCCACGGTGCACCGTTGACCCCAACCACAATATCAATCTGTCACCATCTGTACGGTTCCCATCAAATCTTGTACGAATCATGCACGCGTGCTCATCTTTTTTGGGGTGGGGGGGTTGAAAATTAAAGAGTCTTTTATTAAAGGTTTATTTTGAGATGGTTATATCATAGAGTTTATATATAATATGTGTTAATTCATCGTGTTTAATTAAAAATTTAATATTTATACTCCAGGATTTCCATTTAGATTTATATGTTTTTAGCCAAGTTGCATTTTATGTCTGATTAATTGCACAATAGTTTTATACATCAATATATATATATATAGTATTCTTTGTTTATTTAGTGAAACAATTAAAGACTTTTACATATGTGATAATTGGTTTTTCTCTGGTTATTTATAATTACATTATATTACATTTTTTTTATGAAAATAATTACGTGCATGTTTAGTGGATTATTTCATTTAGGCTTCGGTTGATCTCTTTCCTTTGTTGCAGGAGCTAACTTAGCAAAAAAAAAAAAGATTATTTTTTGTTTTTTTGGACAGAAGATATTTAAATGATTATTCGATTGCCCTTTAAAGATTAGGATGGTATTTCTTTGAAAGAAAAAAAGAAGAAAAAAGATTAGCTTTGGTGTTAATTTCTTTACGAGTTGATTAAATACAATTTTTTACTAATGGAATCATAAAAATCTACAATGTCTGATTTTTTTTTTTTTGGGATTAGTATCATAAAAGCTGTATATCAATTTTAATTAATTTAGCTAAAAATCAAAGCGCTTATTTTTATATATTTATTTGTTCACTTTGAAACTGGGTCGTTGTACGGTTGAAAGTTGAAAAACCAAATTTTGGTATCGATCAATTGACAAAATAAAATTTCATTTTAAAAAAAAATTGTCATAAATCAAAGGGACAAATGAAAGGGAAAAAAAAATGTATGTTTAAAAAATTGGCAAATCAATATTGAAGATTAAGTAAATTTTTTGTTTCTAAATTGGTAGAACAGACCCCTAAAAGGAAAAACCACCTAGTCCTTATAATTTCTTTTATAATTATGTAAAAAGATACGGTAGATCATAGAAACCTCTTTAAAGTAAACATCCTCATCAACATTAATAATTACATAAAACAATTATATATACAAAAATGTCCTAATATACTATATGACTTATATATGATAAAAAAAAAATTATAAACGTGACACCATTTTAAAAATATGAGTAAAAAAGTAAATTTATATTATTAATTATTTTTTTATATATACGGCATAAATTGATCAATTATAGCCCCTTATTACTAACCGTATGTAAGTAAGCATGCCATTAAAAAGATGAGTTTAACTGTTTTTTTAAGTTTATGTGTGACTACTTGTCCATGGCCATGTGAATGCAACCCTCATTTTAATATGACAGAGCCAACTTTAATTACAAAGGGCATGTGAATAGCAATAAGAGCCCTCACCTCCTTAACCAAAACATTTATATAAACTCACAACTGCCCAATTGAGAAAAGCTTGGGGAGGTTGTCACAAATTTACAATACTATACACAAAGACTCCCAACTAGTCACGCTAGCAAAATCATCATCAATATTTTCTTTTATTGTTATAATTCATATAAATTCGCATGCTTTTGTTTCTTTATTTCCAATTTTCTCCACAATAATTTGGGTGGCCATTATTGGCATAATTACCTAGAGAACCATGTTTCCCAAGGTTCATGCAGGCATGGAAATGGAAATGGCAGGAAACGGGGACTCTGGGGCAGACAATGTTGGGAAGAAGCTGGGTTGCATGGAGACCGTTGTTAAGAAGATGAAGAGCTTACCGGGTTTGATTTTTCGAACCATGTGGAAAGTGGGCAAAGAAAACCCGAGAAGAGTGATTCATGCTCTGAAAGTTGGTCTGTCACTGACGCTGGTTTCCTTGTTGTATCTCACGGAGCCATTGTTTGAAGGTATTGGTGGCCAGAATGCCATTTGGGCTGTCATGACCGTGGTTGTTGTGCTAGAGTTCACCGCAGGTGAGCTGTCTGATATATATATATATATATATTTGGACTATTTTTAGCTAATTACAGAAAATTAGCATAAGCTTTCTTTATGAAATATATGATTATTCATTAACATGTATATAAATTGTTCTTGACAATTTAGGTGCAACATTATGCAAGGGGCTCAACAGAGGATTGGGGACTTTGTTAGCAGGATCATTGGCATTTTTCATCGAGTATATCGCCGATGCCTCCGGTCATACTTTCCGAGCTGTTTTCATTGGGGCTGCAGTTTTTCTGATTGGTAAGGTTTCTTGGCAAGTTTTTTTTTTTTTTTTCATTTTCCAAATTTTTCTTAGAAATAGTCGGTTTTCTTATTTTCTAAGCCATTAGAGCTTTGATACGCATGTAGGAAATTTCATGTTCTTAATTGTTGTATCAAGTTTGCTTAAAAACACTCATACTAATCACTTTTGTTGGACACCAAAATCCCCGCTAAAAAAATATACCTTAAATTTCAATAGGTCTTAGTAGTATAAATTCATAAATCAAATATGAACTTTGTCTTATTCTGTCCAATTGTCCTATCCTATAGTTTTTGTTATTTACAATGGGGACTAACCATATGGACCAATTTTGGCAAACTTTTGCAGGAGCTGCAGCCACATACATGAGGTTTTTTCCCTACATAAAGAAGAATTTCGACTACGGTGTGGTCATATTTCTGCTGACATTTAATCTGATAACCGTGTCGAGCTACCGCGTAGACAATGTGCTGAAGCTTGCACATGACAGATTCTATACCATTGCAATAGGCTGTGCAATCTGCCTCCTCATGAGTCTACTGATATTTCCAAACTGGTCAGGGGAAGACCTCCACAATTCCACTGTTTTTAAGCTTGAAAGCCTTGCCAAATCCATTGAAGGTGTGCCATTGGAGCCATGTAATTTCTTTCTTTTGGCTTAATTTACAAATATATGTATTACACTGATTACAAATATTACATTTCTGTGTGATTTTGCAGCTTGTGTAAATGAATATTTCAGTGAACCTGAAATACAAGCAACATATAATAAATCGACGGAGGATCCAATATGTGAAGGCTTTAAGGCTGTTTTAGACTCAAAATCCAATGACGAAACCATGGTACATAGGCTAGCTGAATCCTTTTCGACTAAATGTTATGTGATTTATTAAGTATTTTTTTATAACTACTAACTTTTATGTGTTTGGTAATATGCAATTAAATGAGCAGGCTTTACATGCGAGTTGGGAACCAAGGCATTCAAGACACTGCTATAGATATCCATGGCAGCAATATGTTAAAGTTGGAGCCGTTCTTCGCAGTTTCGGATACACTGTTGTAGCTCTCCATGGAAGTTTGAGAAGTGAAATTCAGGTGCATGCATGAAGTTTTAACTATTGCAATTTGAATCATAATTGGAATTTTACATAGACATTTAATGTTTATTACACAAAAATATTGCATGACTTAAATTGAATCTCTTCTAGACCCCAAGATCTGTTAGAGCTCTATTTAAGGATCCGTCTATTCGACTTGCAAGAGAAGTGTCGAAAGGACTAATGGAACTTGCCAACAGCATAAGAAGTCGACGCCACTGCTCTCCCGAGATACTATCCGATCATCTTCATGAAGCTCTACAAGACCTCAACAATGCCATAAAATCTCAACCAAGACTATTTCTAGGCTCCAACAGCAACCAAGCCACCAACATGCTCGCCTTGGCGGCTGCACACGCCACCCGAAAGCAAGGAAAAGACTCGGGGGTCTCGCTATCAAGCGTGAAAACAGACTCATCAGCTCTACTCGAATGGAAATCAAAGAGGGTATCCGAGCAAACGAAAGAGAATGAGAGAAAAGTGTTGAGGCCACAGCTGAGTAAGATTGCAATCACTAGTCTTGAGTTCTCAGAAGCACTTCCATTTGCTGCTTTTGCTTCTTTGCTAGTGGAGACAGTGGCAAAGCTTGATCATGTTATTGAAGAAGTTGAAGAATTGGGAAGGCTGGCTTGCTTCAAAGAGTATGAACATGGTGATGAGAATATTATTATTACATGTGATGCATCAAAGGTTGATGTCACTCAGAATCAACTGGCATCTCATGGAGCAGACTAATTAAATTAATGGGTGTATTTGCTTTTGGAGCATGATCTTTGTTTGCAGTGTCTGGTTTTTTTAATTTGGAATTTGTACCATTAGATTTGTCCTCTTAGATTAAGTATATTCATTCAAATCATACATTTGACAGAATATTTCAGCCAAAAATTATAGAATAAAGCCATTAATTTTATTTCTAGTTTGATTTAGATTACTAATGGGTTTATATTTATTCTTTTGTTATGATTGGCCTTGGAGGTTTTAATAAAATTGTATTAAATTTTCAGTTAGTTTAACAGCGTTGGAAAGAAAACCATAGAAAATAGTGAAAATTGATAAATTGGCGCGCGACAAAGAAGCACAAAGTAAGACGAAAACCTGATAAAGAAGCGCAAAAATAAAATGAAATATTGAAGGGCCCAACCGGGTTCGAACCGGTGACCTCTTGATCTGCAGTCAAATGCTCTACCACTGAGCTATGGACCCCATGCTCTTAACGGTTCAAAAACATAATTTATAAATCAGATAATAATCACGTGATGTATAATTGATCTTTGAACTTGGTGACGCTCGTATATCTGATGCCATTGCTTAGAGCCCCATGATTCTATATCTTCCTATTGACCACATATGACCATATATACGCAAGTTTTTTTTTTTTTTTTTTGGTAACCATATATGAGCAAGTTCTTTGTATGTCAAAACCTACAAGGAGATGACACGTGTCAATGATTGAGCACACTCAGGTAGAAGGATAAGATACTTCCTCCTGTAATATTTTTCGTGACTTTTGAGGATGAAGGTGCTGGACTGTGTGGGTGAATCATAGTGAATTGGCCCGTGAGTTTGGTATGTATTAGTACTCTGCAAATGGCTTCTTCTTGCATGTTAAACACCGTCTTTTGTGTGAGAAATAGAAGCCCTTATAACCTGTTTGGCTGGAATATAGGCAGGAGAAAAAACGATTATACCCCACAAACTAACTACCATGATCTTGATGATCTCCCTTTCCCACCTTCTCTTATTGACAAAACTTTCTTAAAGGGTACTCCTCTAGCTCTCTCTCTCTCTCTCTAGATTTATATTTGATTATTGCCCATATACCAAACTTTTGGACCAACCAAGTAAAAATTTAGGTACAATATGGTTTTTGTATGTGACATGTATTTTGTGCAGGTAGAGAGCTCAAGTGCTGCTATAAGGCCAGCATTGATGGATTTAGCGCTACTGATTTCCACAACTTCAGTGACTTCAAAGGACCCTGTGTCATAATTGGCTATACAAACAAGTCCTTCAAGTTTGGTGCATTTAACCCTGAAGGCTATAGAAGCACAGACGATTACTATGACACTTTTGACGCATTTCTCTTTTACTGGACAGACAATGCTATGACCGAGCCCATTGTTCTGCCTAAAGTAGGCGGCAGTGGTGCAGCCCTCTTTGATTATGCTCGGGGTGGCCCGCAATTTGGGGCGGACGGACTGCTTATCGGCCGCCGCTGGCACCAGTTATGGGTGGTTTTGCAGGGCCTGATACCAATTCAGGTATTGGTGATTTGAGGCAAGCCAAATCTAGATTGGGATTGTCATATGCAAAGAGGGAAGATGGGAAAGAGTCAATTTTTGGTGATGAGTCCAGGGCAGTATTAGATGAAGTGCAAGTTTTTTGTAGTCCTCAGATTGCTAGCTTGTACTAAAAATGTATATGATTGGTTACAATATACCACTTTTCACAAAGTGTTTTTTTTTTTTTTTCCTTTTATCTTTTTGTAGTGTATCAAACACATTATGCAGAAAACTTGGTTTTTGAAGTACATTACTTTCTTTGAAAGAAACATGTCTCATTGTCACCTTGTTTTGATGCTGAATATGTATTTTTTTTTTCCTCATTGCATTTTCCACCAAAACTAGTGGAGCATACATAGTCTTGAATTATTTTTGGGGGTGAACGAAGAAAGCGAGAAACGCGCTTATTCGATGCTTTTTAAAGGAGGGAAGTAGGTGTTTGATGGTGAAGTCTAGTAGGGAGGTGGTGGGAGAATCTGTGTTAGAAAAATAATTTGGTTGGTATTAGAAAAAAAGAGTGTAAGTATAGGCCTTTTATGTTGTTTCTTTATCGAGTTGCTATCGAAAACTGTAAAGAAGGGGCGGGGAACAATTTGAAAACTATGGCACGCAGAAAATGTAGATTCATTGGGAATTCAGTGGATGGCACTTTCTAATGCACTCTAGCTTTTCTCACTTTTGGGTTCAATAATATATAAATAATAAAGTTAAAGCTACAAATCTGCTCCTTTTCCTCAAGGAATGTTCATACTATGATTGTGGAACTTTCGCTAGGAAACACTATAAATTTGGAATTTAGAAACAGAGAGTAGTGCAATTTAGTTTCTTGGAAGGAGCTCAGAGGAATAACATATATATATATATATATATAATATAAAGAAAGAACAAATAAAAGAAAAAAAAATGAGTTTTTTAAACTCAGTTTATGCACATCTCTTTCTGAAAGGTACCTTTGGATGTTTCTTTTTGAAAACTACAATTCTGTGAAACTTGAGGCAATGAACATAGTCCCAAGATGTGCGAGTGTGTGTGTATTATATTGAGGTGAAAGCTACTGATAATTGAGACTATCATGCTAATTTTCTGAAATTTAACCTCAGTTTAATTACTCACTCCATGCACAAGTGTAACATGTTTTTTACTGGTAGCTAACAATAAAAAGCAATTTTTGAGCTTGACAATAAGAAAATGTTCTCTCAGGTCCACCACCATGGACCCTCAACCAATGTTTTTTTCCCATGCTTCAGATATGCTTTATAAATGGAAAGCTATCATCAATGTTTAAATAAACACTGAGAAAAACAAAATCACGTGTGATATAAAGTGATTCTTATTTCTTTTGGGCCAGCTGCATCAATTTCTACAGTGGAGCTCCTTCATTTAACCTCCAAAACCAATGCGACCCCCACCACATCAGTACAAATTAACCAATCCCAGTATAAAGAATGTGCGAGCAAAGTAAATTTCTTAAACGTAATGGCCTAAAGGTGAACTTTATCCTCATCTTTAAATCTTAAAGAGAACATTTCATCATGGGTTTTTGACGAGCATAGTTAGTGAATATGGGAATTTTGGTGGTTGAAGGTTGATACAGAGCTGTTTCAAGTTTCACAAGCCCAACCACCTTTAGTCTTTTACTGTCTTTACCTAACAACACTAATTAAATTTCAATTAGATTTTCCAAACTTTGGGTTAAACAGTCCAAGCACTAGAAGTATACGACGAATAAAAAAGGTAACTATCATAGTGTCCAACACGTATTGGGAGTTATTTTGTACTGTAATTCAGCATACACTCATTGCTGTCCTTGAACAATAAAAGATATTGAACCTCCGGTGGACAAAACAAGAAGTTATTTCATTATCATATAAGAGGAAGTAAGACATAAAGACGACGCTTTCACAAGCACTAAGCAAAGGAAAAATACAAAAAGTTAAACACTGGCAATATGTACCAAGTGGAAGCTTCCATGACAGAAGCTTACTTTATGAAACCATACAGATAACTGCAAAACCAACTCCAGTTTCCAAGTGTAATCGATAAAAGTGATTACCACCTGGGTTGCTATGATCCTAGCAACATAAATAAGAAACTTAGAAGGTACGCGCGTAGACCAAACTCCAATAAAGCATAGCGTACGATACTGTTACAGAAGAAGAGGGAAAAAAAAACTTATAACCCCTTATTTTTCCCCAACCAAGAACCAACATTAAAAGGCGTTGTCTTGGGTCCCATTTAGATGATACAATGTATGGTTTCCTGTTGGACAATAATACCATGGGCAGACTCCTACATCACAATAATTAAAGTCTATCTTCCTCCATCCATAGGCCGCTGAGTTCCCAAACTCGCGTTTCCACTTGATTGGTTGCCTACAAATAGGAGATTGGTCCCAACTACCAAATTTCAAACCCTGCATTGAGGACAAGAGTCACGATGATCTTCTCTTTATCTTTTAGAAGAGTTTTGGATATCCGAATGAACTGGTCTGGCTATAACCATCATATTGCATATCCTCATTTCCATAGAAGTCCATGTAATTTGAATGTCCTGAGTAAGGTGAGATGCAGCCAATTCGACTGAGATCCTCAGCAAGTTCAGCTTCCCCTGCGAAATTCGAGTATGATGAACTAGATGACATCTCGGTGTGTTCATAGGACTGCCATGGTGTTGCTGAGCTAGGAACCTCATACTGTGGAAAGTATTGAGACATTGTTTCTTGTAATTGTGGGTAGTCCTGCGATAAGCCAATGACAAAGATTTAAGGAACTTATTTAATCTGACAGTGGACTACTAGAAATTTCTTCTTTCTTCCTTCATATGTAATACCTTTGACGAATCAAGTATGTAGTCAGGTGAGACCCAGAAGCTTGCAGGATTGGTCTCTGTCTCTGCCCCTTGAGTGACCTGGTGCGGAGAAGTAATAGGGCTTGAATAATTACTCTCGTTGTGCTGGTAACTTGCATGAGAAGAAACGTCACCAGAGATGTTCAAGGGCTCGCTCGAGATTCTTGTTGAGGTCAAATCACCAGTGCTCGAACTACTACCAACCATCTTTCCCTTTGGTTCTCCATGGAAATCATTCTTCTGTATGTGCTCATTCTTTTTAACAACACGGCACAAAGCAAACGCTCCCTGCTGATGTTATTACAATGCCACATATATCAGTCTTCTAAACTATATAGGTAAGTAAAATCTCCCTAAATAGACAAGTCTAGTGCCTACGTGCAGTCCAACAAGCATATACAAATCAGATGAAACTCATTTTATAACATTAAAAAATGTACCTGAAAACTTTGGGATCCTTGACTAAAATCATCAGAAAGGCGATACTCGTGCATAACCCAGTCTGTTCTGTCTCCTAAAGGAGCACGCCCCTTATAGAAAACAAGGGTCTTACGGTAGCCATTTACAGCATCAGACCTGCAAACAACCTTCCTGTCTTTTCCAGTGGCCTTCCAGTAGCCAGCTTTGGTGGCTCTATTTGTTCGTGAACCATTTGGGTACTTTCGATCTCGTGGACAGAAGAAAAACCACTCCATATCTCGTTTAGGAAGAAATGATTTCTCTGCAATTGTAGCTTAAACATCAGATTTGATTCTAACTACCCCCAACAATGAATTAATAAAAGTTAAAGGCTTCCACTATTCTTATGCTTTATTTTAACTAAAATGTATTGGAAGAATACAAGAAAAATGAATAGATTAGCTTTAAAAAGTCAAAAAGCCAATGGCCCATGACTAAAAGAATACTTGAAATAGGTTAAGTCCACAAAGACATTCTTTGCTCATATTGGTATTAATGTCAATTTATCCACTAAGGCCACAAATAACATGTTCATCTACCACCCAAAAAAAAAAGGTTCTCCTAAAGCATCAATGTATAGGAAGGAACTAAGTCATTTTAAGACTTGGTCATGCACAAATATGCATTTGATAGCTTAGTCACAACTTCATCTTCCCACGGTAGTAGTTTCTTAGTTGTAATTATTAGTAATGCACTTATTTTAGCTTACAAAAACACATTGCCATCCGTTAAGCCATAAATAGTAATAACAAAAAATGTAATGTCGAGTGAGTACCTGGTAATTCCCAGGGATCGAACTTGTACAAATCGATCACGGGTATCACTTCGAGCTCAATTTCAAGCCCCTGCACTTTTCTATGAAGGTAATAACCCACCAATTCCTCATCAGTTGGGTGAAACCGAAAACCTGGTGGCAGTGAAGCCCCTCCCATACTCGACAGTTTCCAACTTTCAGAGTCTTGCAGAATTTTCACCTAAAAAAAGGTAAGCAAGGAAAAGAAAGAAGAAACTGAGAAGGTTTTTTAAGCTTTCGAAAGTTTTTGAGGGAAATGCTAATGAAATGTTAAGTACCCGTACTGTACCTATTGAAAATCTGGAAGATCCAAAAATAGAAGCTTTTATCAACAATTGTTTTCTTATCAATAATAGAGTAAAACTTCCGTAGAATGTAACCGTTGAATAGCAGGATCATTGTCTTTTAGTGAAAGACTTTTCTTATGAATGAAATTACCACCCCCCCTCCCCCCACCAACCGCAACTCAAAATATTTTTAATTCCAAAAACAAGTTTAAAATGAGGAAAAACCTCGAAAACTTCCTGAAGCTGAAAATTTCTTGAATTCCACAAAGAAAGTGAAAAAAATAAAAATAAAAATACTTAGAACTTCCAAAATTGGAACCTATTACAATACCCAGAAGCGAAAACCATTCAGAATCCCTTAAAGTTTCAAGCTTTTGAAGGTTTAGGACCTGAAAATTTTGATCGAATACCAAGAAACAAAGAAGAAGAAGAGGAAGAAGAAGAAGGGGTAAGAGTAGGAGCAGAGGCACATGGGGGAGTGTTATATATATGAATTTAGAGGGGCGACCAAGAGTCCAAAAATGTACACCGAAAGCGTGAGATTGCTTGTCTGACGCACACCCAAAATTCCCAATAGGACTGGCCCACTTTCAGTGAGCTCGAACTCAGTTCACACCTAACACTTCATTCCCGCCAGCTTCTATTGTGGCCGTTGCCTGACGGCTCTCATTTTTTCCTTTTTTGTCAATAAAATGACACTTGCAACTCATGAGTTTTTTTTTTTAAATGAGAAAGGATCCTGGTGGGATGATAAACTTAAAATTCTATTAAAAAATAAAATTTTATTATTATTTTAATTTAATAATATTATAAGAGTTTAAAATAATAAATTACTTCTTAATAATTTCTTTTTTATATGATACTTAATAAAAAGTAAATTTAAAATTTTAAAGAAGACTTATTAAAGTACGACTTTTACAAGGTTAAATATATATGAATTCTTACATATTCATTGAATAAATAAATAGTATTTCAGTAAAAAATTTCACATTAATAGATTATTCAAATTTTAAATAATGTGGCACCCATTTAACATGCACGAGGATAAAAAAAGGAAAAATAAAATAGGTAATTTCGATTCTTTTTTTATGAATAGGTAATTTTGATTCTCTTTCATTATGTAATTCAGTATTCAACGTCATCCCACCCTACCATGATTCTACATAGATTATTGCTTAGAGAAATATAATGAAGTTAATAACAAAGTGCCACATTTAATAAAGGGTTTTCAAAAAGATAAAAATTGTTTATACTTACCGAAAGTGATAAAAAAAAATTATATTTTAGTGATCGAAATATTTGTATGGTAATCATATTTTAATGAAAATTTGACTAAAAATTATTTTTGAACCTAGTCAAAGTCAACTATTTAGTGCTCACTGTCTTCTTCTTTTCTTTTTTAGCTTCTTATTTTGCACTCTTTTGAGTTTAGAGGTCTTCACTGTTACTCGGATTTTCTTTTTTGGTAAATTTATTATTACTCAGGTTTACCTATTGAATTTACCATATTTTAAGGGGCTTAAAAACTTGGGTGAAGAGGGAAATCAGTGATAAAAAAAGTAAATACATACCATTTATTATTGTGCATGAAAAATTCAAGCAGTCATTTGCATGGTTTTACCTAATTTCTACCATGTTTATTAATTATTAATAAATTTCATTTTTCTTCTGGCTTCACACGGGTATCTTAATCAATAATCATCTTTTAATTCAATAAAAAAGAATATTGTGTACATTAATTAGCTTATTTGATATTAATTATTAGATTTAAAGAGAAGAAGGAGAAAAATATAAGTTTTTATTGAATTTCATGCTAAATTTGAATTTTTTTAACTCTCAATATAAAAATTATTAATTTAAAAATTAGTTAGAAAATAAGAATTATTTACTAAAAAAATCAGAATTATTAATTCAAAAATTAATTAAAAGATAAAACGTATTTACTATTATATCAATATAAATTATAAAAATTCAAAATAACATATCTACGCTTCAATAATTCTTTTTCATTTAATACTTGACAAAGCTTAATAGTATTATTTGGTTAAAAAAAAAAACCTTGACGAACAAACAGCATAGTAATCAAAAGCGTATTTACTATTCTATTAACGTAAGAAATCAACATAACTAATAATAATTTTTCTTTAATAAAGCAAAATAGCATTATTTTGGTTATTGAAAAAAAAACAAAAAAAAATTATTTGAGGAACAAACAGCAGAGTAGTCAAAAGCCGCACTGATTGAGGGAATTTGGGGGTTCCTTGGTCATGTCCTCCAAGTCCTGCCTCCGTCCACGTCAGTCTGAGTAGGACAAAATACTTTCTCTTTATTCTCTCTATTCAAAGTGTTGCCGTCAGCTACCAGGGTCCCACACCTGCAAAAGGAGAGTTCCAAAATGTGCTTGCTGAGTTACTTCAACCTTTTGTGGTATGTGTCCAAACACCCCCCCCACCCCCGCTAGTGGAGGAGCTTAAGTCTCTTTTCTTGTGAATTCACATATTGTTCATGTAAAGCATGCTTCTTAAGCCCCACTTATTCAGTGGATCCAACTTAAAAACCAAAAAACAAAAAACGTTTTAAGGCTATAAACTGTTGCTGGTGGTTGGTAATTTGATGGAACTCTTTGCTTCTACACCAGTAAAAAGGATAAAAAAATATATGGAATTGAAGTATTGCTTTGAGCACTTGGGGAATGTTTGTTTACTCTTATGTGCCTTATTAAATGTATTCAGAGAAAGATTTCCAATTAGATTGTGGGGTTCTTTGTAGATTTTAAATGAATAAACTATATGGGTAAAACAATAGACTTTTCTTTTGATATTAGGATTATGGAAAAGGACAATTTGGATTCAAATCAATGTCTTGCTACTATGGGCATATGATTATGAAGCTTCAAGATTTGTAGCTACTTCTGTAATTAAGCATATTATTTGGATTCTTAGTGTAATTGGGTATTAGTTATAAAGTTTATATAAAAAAAAAATTAATGAACAGATTATGGACCATTCATGAAACATGTTGCTTTTCACACTTGAAGGGATTGAGGAAAAAGGAAAAATATTAGTGTCAACCACTAGCAAGTATTAGCCTAGTAGTTAATATTTCTAATTACATGGGTATTTGTTAAATATATACATTATTGTAAAGGATAAAATAGTGTTTTTTAAAAAAATAAAAAATAATATCTTAATAATAGGAGTTCTTAACTTAGAAATTTTATTAAAAGCCAAGATCTCTTGCTAAGGACAAATTAGTGTTTAATTGTAAGTCATTGGCACTTGTTCAATCACTCTCTCTTCTAATATTTCAACTGATCATCAGCACCAAATCTCTTATTATCAAAAATTTCCAATGGTAGCAATGTTCATAGTGAATGTAAAGAAAAAACATGAAAAGAGCATTCACATATATAAATGATTTCAACAAGGCCAATAATTTGAATATATATTGAGTCAAGCTGGTGTGAGGTGGTTTACAAGACTAAAAGAGCAGGTGTGAAATGAAGTCAATGGAAAAGAAGAGCATGGTCTAATTGAGATATGAAATAATACAAAAAATATATAAAATGGAAGAAATAAGGATTTTTCTTTAATGGGGAATTGGAAAAAATGGAAATTGAACCTTATCCTTGTCCCTGTTTGTCTACTGCTTTCGGCCCCTTTGTCCCTTGGTGCCAGTTAATGTACATCAACAGTCACTCAAAACATACACAAAATACAGAGGGAAAGAAAAAATAATAATTTTAAAAAGGGTCAAAATATGGTTACATAATGCTCACAACTATATGGGTTTGGGTTCAACTCTGAATTGCAAAAGCCATTAAGGATTTGGTGTTTGAATTTCTTGACCAAAATCTAGTAATGTGGGATCGAGTTGAATTTGTTTCTCAACCAAAATTGATCCTCTTGGTGATTCCATCCCTTAAAATTCTTACACATATGATTGCTATATATCTTAACAAGGCAAATTCTTAGATTTAGAACTTTCCTTTTTTTTCTTTTTTCTTTTTTCAAATGGGGCTTAAACTTTGTGTTTATCCCCATTATTAACAAGTCAAGGTGGAGTTTTTACCAAAAAAAAAAAACCAAGTCAAGGTGGAGTCTAATTAGAGGTAAATTCTATTACAGCTTGACCCCATATGTACATGGGATTTGAGAGAAGTGACAAGTTGCTTTCCAACATCAGTTGGGGTATGATAAGGTAAAAAAGTATATGGAAGATCTTGGCGCTACCCTAAAAGTAAAAGGTTTCAAATCTCATCTTGGCTGCATTCATCCAAGCTTTTACTATACACTTAGCCCACACAGTGAGCGAGCCAATGAAAGGTGCTTTTGGGCCATTTTGGGTACATCTCCCTGAAAAAAACAAAACAACGTCGGCTTCCTTACGTCCAACTACACCTGAGTGTATGATTCAGCAAGTTGATATTTCTATTATTTTATAGGTTTAAAATTATAGATTTTAACTTTGGTAAATTATATGTTACCTTAAATATACTCAATCTTCAATCATAGAGATAAAATTATTCAAATTATAAGTATGTTATTTAAAACTCTTGAAAGACTGGATAAACCAACAAATTAATGGGGTGTGCTGGTATATAAGGAGTACTTTTTGAAATGATCAAAAAGAAAGATTCATATAACAAAAGACCCTAATTCTTAAAAAATTTCTAAACTAATAACTCCTAAGAGACTTTTTTTTTTTTTTTTTAAATTTATCAAAAACAAAAACTATGGATTACTAATAATTTGGTCATTTACCAAGTTTCATGAGCTTGTAATAATTTTGGCCATTTTGAAAAACAATTAGACAGTCACCACCAAAAGACAAAAAGGGTTTGTTTGCACTTGCCAAGATTCAATTACCCAATATTTCTTACAATAATATACAAAATAGTCTGCTCTAATTGTCATTATTTTAATGGAGGTAGCTAGCCATGAACCATGGAATCATCATGGAGACAAAACAAGGGTTATGTGTCAGACATGTCTCAGACATTGATCACTATGTGTTTTTTTGATTTGGTGATCTAGTTGAGCAATTAGTTGAATATTTTTTTTATTAGTTATAATTAATTAGTAAGGTGTATGAAAACTTTGAATTGGGCAAGGATTTTGTATTGAAATGCTCTGACGTGGGATGCAAATGGAAGGAGATTATAAGGTAATATTATATGGTCAAACACCAAGTATTTTAGTGTCTACCAACTTTGTCCAAAATACATGTAGTTGTGCCGTCTTCTATAGCGGCTGTCAGCCTATCACTATAAAAAAAATTTACACTATGTTCCCAAAAGCAATATATTGTTTTTTATTTTTTTACTATAAAAAAGAAATTTTGCACTATGTTCCAAAAAGCAATATATTGTTTTTCTTTTTCACTATAAAATCTTTCCCATGTGTTCCACGATAATTTTGTCCTCATTCTGGTTTACCTTTTCAACTGCTTAAGGGCATGCGACCCTTGACTTTAATTTTTTAAAAATAGTCAAACAAATATAATATTTCAATTTTTATAAAATAATTTCTTATTTAACTTATGTATAGAGTATGGTCTTCCTTCCTATATATATATATATATATTTTAAATTAATTACAAGAAATTACTCATGTTTTTATACTTGTGTTTCAATTTCATCTTTAATTAATATATATATATATATATATGATCTCTAATTGCTTATTTTAACATATAATATTGGTTCAAGGGTCCGGATACCCTACGGATATCTTACGACTTTTCTACTGTAAATATTTATTATTTATTATTATGAAAATGAAATAATAAACGATACGTTATTATATGATATACAATAATGTTGTATATAATATATATTAATAATATATTAATATTGGGCCAAAAATTCTATATTAATGTTGGGGTGAACAAGTTTTTCAAAATTCAGCCCAAAATACCCGGCCCAGAACCCAGGCAGGTTAATTGTAAGATTTTTACGTATTTCTGAGTTTTAAGTTGCTGAACCACCTTTCATGGCTTCCAATCCATAGCATTCACACCGCACATTGTAAGACCTCCAACACCATCACTTTCCACATCTGGATTGCTACACATTGAGATGGCGGCGCCCCAGATGGACCTTGTAAAGGCAAGAGCCAAAATGATTGCAGGCATAAATAAAAATCAAAAGAATTAAAGAAGAAGAAGAGTGAGCGAGCGAGCGAGCGAGCGACATTCCCATAATTTGATGAAATGGATTGGTGTGGTGTGTTTGCTGATGTTGCATAAGAACAATATATACCACCAATGCCCAGTTAGATAGATGCCAGCCAGTCGTCCAAGTTTTTGAAAGGTGTAGAATGAAAATCCGGTAAGCTATGCCAAGAGATTGATATCTCATATCAAACAAATTTACACCAAACCTGTACCTTTTCAACAATGCCATTTTTGTTTCCAATTGCGCCCCTCTTCTATCTACTTTCAAGTGTCTAGGAAAGATTGTCCACCTACACTCTCTTTGGAGAACCACAAAAATTGATATCATATATGCCACATGGTTTAAAGCCATTCAAGCACCCAATCAACTATCATTAAAGCCATATATAGCATAGTTTCTGAGAGATTCAAAGCCTACCCAAAGCATCAGTCACATAGAGCAGAACTAGGAATTTTTCTTTTTAGATAAATATAAAATGCTGAACTGTTTTCATGCTTGACTAAATAAGTGTTGCTTTAGGTCTTAGGGAATATTTGTGAACTCATATGTGCCATATGAAATGGATTAAAAGAAAGATTTCCAATTAGATTGTGGGGTTCTTAGTAGATTTTACTAAATAAATTAATGGGTAAAATTAAGTAATACTCTTTACTTTTGTGACAATTGCTATGATTCGGGAAAAAAGACAAATTGGATCCAAATCAATGTGTTGCTATTATGGGCATTGTGATTATCTTGTAATTAAGCATATATATTAAGTTAGGTTCTTAGTGCAATTCTTGTAAAGTTCTTTAAAAAATAATAAATGAACAGAAATATATATTGGGGGGCCATTCATGGAAAATGTTCCTTTTCACACTTTGAAAGAGATGTTGAATTAATATTATTATCCAAATTAAATTAAGATTGATTTTCTTGTGGCTTTTTGTCTCTACAAAAATTAAAACGTTTATGCATATGGGAGTTTCATGCAATTTGGACACATCACCAAAATTAGTACTCACTTTTAGATACTGAGTGGGTCAGTTCAAAGGTTCTTTTTTATACTATATGTTATTTGGTATAAATTTTGGGTGCTCAAAAACTCTCCCTTAGTCAAATTAAGTACCCTTTACTTATTTTACCAAAAACAAAAAAAAAAAACCCCTTTACTCAAACTAATATAAACTCAACGGAATTAATTACCGTTTGCAACAATTTGTATCTATAGGTTCTATACTAGCTTTGTCACAAAGCCAAAAATAATAATAATAGTAATAATAATAAAAGCAAGGATTGTGGAAATTAGCTTATTGATCTTGTTCATGCGAGTGCCAATGTGCTATGGATTGTGCTAGACACTTGTAAACCCATCTAGCGATAGGTCGATATATATATATATATATATATACCCCTCCTTAATTAGTTAGAAGCACTAATTTATTTTGTGTGACTTAAGCATAACGTCTTTGTTTGTTAATTTTAGATGTTGCGATTTTCTCGATCAGCCTGACTTTGACATTTATTTAGATGTTGAAATTAATACAGTTTCGTGAAGCAATTAAAGTATTGTTGTCACAAAACAAATTATGTCTATATTCACCCGAAAAAAATGATTATATTTATTTTTTTTCTTTTATAATATCCCAAAGAAATATTAAATTTTACATCTTTAATAAAAATCACACTATTAATACTTCCACAAAGTGTTACGTGTTTTTGAACACAAAATTGATTTTATACCTAAAATAGAAAAAGATAAAGAGCCACCAGCTGATAAAGTTAGAGACATATTCACTAAACAAAACAAGTGTCTTTTTACTTTGAAACTATTGTACAAATAATTCACTAATTCTACTTTGAAATCATTCCAAGTATGTACACAATATATACAAAACACCATGTATAAGTGATTCTAGATGTAATTTCTAGAACAAAAAGCTAAAATTAATAACTACGGTAAGATGAGGTGTAGAATATAGATTCAATTAATTTTCTATACCCTAGGGATTTCTATTATAAACATTTATTATTAAATATTACTTATGAAAATGAATATATATGAATATATCCTATGGTTTCCTATAATAAACATTTATTATTAAATATTACTTATGAAAATGAATATATATATATATATTAGTATTACATAGCAAAATCCCATTTGGGATTGGCTATTGGGCCAAAAAAAACTCTTTTCGATATTACTAATGGGCCTCAACATGTTTTATTATGGGCCTCCAACAAGTTATGATCGGCCCAAAATACAAACGAAGAAGCCCAAAACCCAGCAGCCGAATCTGTTAATTGTTGAGATATACGTATTTCTGAGTCAGTTCTCTGAGCTTTAACTTCATGAACCATCAATGGCAGCCATAGCATTCACACCCCACATTCATAGACCCCCTATACCATCAATTTCCACGCCAAGAATCACCAAACCCACTTCCAAACTCAAACCCAAAGTTTCAGTTCAACCTTACCCGTCTCTGCAACCAACTTTCTCAGACCCCTTTGTGCTCCAACTGGCTGAAGCGCTTGAAGACTCACTCCCATCTTCTTCTTCACCATCTTTACCTCTGCAAAACCTCAGAGACGCTTCCTCAGAGACACTTCTCTCAACCCCATGGCCTTCTCGCAAAGACGAGCCTTTTCGTTTTACAGACACTTCCTTCATCAAGAACTCCCAAATCCAACCAATCTCACACCCACCACAGACGCTAAGCATTTCCTCCGATACTCAGTTCCCCAATTTCGTTATAGTTGATGGTTATGGCGTGAATTCGGTATCGAATTTGGCGGGATTGCCCAATGGGGTTTTTGTGGGCAACTTAATCGACCTCTCTTCGGAGAGTATTATGAAAAGGATAAGTGAATTTGTGTCTACTGGTTTTGAGGGCGACTTATTTTGGTCCATTAATGGAATTGGGGCACCAGATTTGACGGTGGTGTATGTGCCGGCCGAGTGCAAGGTAGAGAACCCCATTCATTTGAAGTACTTCTCCATTGAGGGCGGTGAAAAGGGGTCGTCTAAATTGCCCATTTCGAATCCGAGGGTGCTTGTGTTGGTGGAGAAGGGAGGGGAGGTTGGTATAATTGAAGAATTTATGGGTGGAGATGGGAATAAGAGTTATTGGGCTAATGCTGTTCTTGAGGTGGTGGTTGCAGAAGGAGGCAAAGTTAGACATTCTTATTTTCAGAAACAATCTATGAATGCTGCCCATATAAAGTGGACTTCAGTTAGACAGGTGAGATCTTGCTCTCACTCTTTTCTTTTTATTTATTTACTTATTTATGTTTACTGTTTTGTTAAGATGATTGAATGTTGGATTGTTATGTGTTTGAAGCTGGAACTGTAATTAGGAGAGATTTTAGGAGATGTGAAAAATGTTTCATTGGAATGGTGAAAACTATTTCGTTGCTAAATGGTTTGATGTCAAAGTTAGAAAATGTGAAAAGTGTCTACTATTACTTTACTGTTTGAAGTAATAAAAAGATTGCAGCTTTATTGGTTCAGGACTTCAGGATAGTGCTTTTTTCAGTTTTCTTGTGTACCCAGCATGACATTTCTCAAGTTGTTGAACAAATTTTTGGAATCAAAGGGTGACCTGTAGTGCTGTTTTCAAGTTATTAGTTGCTTATATTGGTGACCTCTAGTATTGGTGTTTTATAGAGTCATTGTTCCTTTTAGATGTTTGAAAAGATGGCTGGCCTGCAGCTTGTTGATTTACATATGTGGCATATGATTTGAAATAATAGCTCCCACCTTAAGTTTACAAATTAATGAATTGTTAACCTTTAATCCTAGCTTTAATGCATAAGATACCTGCAAATCAACTTTGTAGCCTATTCTGTAGACTTTCATCACTACTTATGCCTTGAATAAATTCAGCCGCATTAGATAGATCAAGTTGATTGTTTGCAGGAAGCAGCTAGTACCTATGAGCTCACTGAGATCAGCACTGGTGGAAAATTGAGCAGACACAATGTCCATGTTAAGCAATTGGGACCTGAGACAGTCACTGAATTATCAACACTGCATTTGGCTGTCTGTGATCAAACACAAGATCTACATAGCAAACTAGTTCTTGACCACCCTCGTGGTTATTCCCGTCAACTTCACAAGTGTATTGTGTCTCATTCTCTAGGACACGCCGTGTTTGATGGGAATGTAATGGTCAACAGGTAATTATTCTCTTTCATCTGATCATTTTGTTTCACATCACCACAGTGCTCAATTTCTCACCCCATTAACCACCAAGGTTGCAATGCAAACCAAACAAAAGTTACAAAACCATGTAACTTAATGTGATTCCTCGTATTTAAATTTCTTTTGAGATGATAAACTGTTTTTGGTATCTGGACAACCTCATCAACCAACTAAACCATGTAACTTAATAATGCTGACTTCCTCACCAACCACCAAGGTGCCATTGCAAACCAAACAAAACTTAGAAAACCATTAACTTAATGTGATTCCTCTGAAGTTTCTTTTAGACTGTTTTTGGTATCTGGGCAACCTCATCAACCAACTAAACTGTCAATGGTGTTGCCCCAGATCTTCACTTTTACTCACTGGTGGTTTGGTTATGTTTTTGAATGAAATATTTAAATTGTATTTACTATAATATGCTTTTAATACTTGCAATTTTTATGTTGTAGATATGCACAGCAGACAGATGCAGGTCAGCTAACAAGGAGTCTTCTACTTGAACCCCGTGCAACTGTGAATGTCAAACCCAATCTCCAAATAATTGCAGATGATGTCAAGTGCTCACATGGAGCTGCGATAAGCGATCTAGAAGAAAGCCAACTCTTCTATTTCCGGGCGCGTGGGATCGACGTAGAGACAGCTAGAAAGGCGCTGGTCTTGTCGTTTGGAGCTGAAGTGTTTCAACGGTTGCCATATCCTTCGGTGCAGAAGGAAGTCGAGAGTTGTATTAGACAACTATTGGTTCCTACGCATAAGGAATCATCACAACGGATATGATCGGTGGTGTATGTGTTTCGATTTTGTTGTAATATTGGTTAACATCGTTTATTTTGTTTGAAACTCTACAACTTCTAATGTTCTGCATAATCAGAAAAAGAAATCTCGGCTTTTATTTATGATAATAAAAGGTACCATTTGTTACAAATTTCCTGTCATGATAATGCATAGTTTAAGATCTTGTAAAACTTTTGGTTTTCCATTTTAGCAGTCCAGCCAGTCTTGTTGTGGTTGGTATAATTCAGTTACTATAACATATAAGATGTAATGTCAAAGAAAGTGGAGAAATCCTTGGGGGATATATATGTGCAATGGCTTTCCCTCAAGGACACTTTGACCACTGCTTACGTTGTTCAAATCTCTAAGGTTTCGCACACTAATAATCCAATCACCAAGAGTAAAAACATTGTTTATCAGCCTTCCAAAACAAAGCAGGATAAAAGTACTTTCTTGATCTCTTATTAAAAGCTGCACGAACATGATATGTAGTACATCTCGCCAATATTATAGAAACAAAATCTATGAACATACTACTCTCTTTATCCCACATCGATACAACTAAAGCTACTATGACACTTTATATTAGACCAACTTAGACAGCCAGGATGTGTTCGTAAGAAGGAGAGATGGTTGGCATCTCCCCTGACAGGGACGGGAACGGTCTTCGGACCTTCTTGTTAACACATTAAGGCATCCCACCCTAGTGGTGGATCTTGTCCAAATTTTTTTTCTTCTTTACACTTAATTTTTTTTACTTTTTTTTTTTTTTTTCCCCTTGTCCAAAATTTTTTTTTTCTTCTCCAATTTTTTTTTTTCATCTTTACATTTATTATTTTTTTTACTTTGTTTTTCTTGTCCAATTTTTTTTTCATCATCTTTACACTTAATTTTTTTCACTTTTTTTTCCTTGTCCAAATTTTTTTAATTTTTTTTCCTTGTCCATTTAGTTGTTCTTCCAAATTTTTGGTTTTTTTTTTTTTTCATCTTTTGAATCTAAATTTACACTTAATTTTTTTAAAACTTTTTTTCTTATCCATTTAGTTGATCTTCCAAATTTTTGGTTGGATTCTGAGCTCACACAAAATATCCTAAAGGCACTCTCACTGGCCTTGTTCATATAGATTTTATTTCCTGGTTTTGAACCTGGACCCCCTATCCCTCCCTCCCTCCCTCCTCTTCCCTCTCTCTGTTAATGGCTTCCACTGCGCTTTCGGCAGCTGTTGATGTCCGTTTCTCTGGGCATTCCTCGGAAACCAAGAGACCCATCTTCTTTACTTCACCACTTATACGAATCCCAAAGAAGAGATTCACCGCTTATTGCAGCTCCACCTCCAAGTCCCCTCCCAAATCAGCACCGGATTTAGCACAATCCGACCAGAAAAACCCATCTTTGTCTGAGCAGCTCAGGCCTTTAACCAAAACCACTCTCTCTGACACTCCCAAAGACCAAGCTAATCTCTTGTCCAAGCCAAAGTCGACTTGGGTTAACCCCGCTAAGCCCAAGCGTTCGGTAATTTCCCTTCAGAGGCAGAAGCGTTCTTCTCATTCTTACAATCCTCAGGTTAGAGACCTCAGGCGCTTTGCACAGAAGCTCAATAACAGTTATATATCTGAAGCTGGTTTTGTCTCTGCTCTTGAAGAAATCCCACACCCACTCACTAGAGATAATGCGCTTCTGTTGCTCAACAGTTTGAAACCATGGCAGAAAACCCATATGTTCTTTAATTGGATCAAGACCCAGAAGTTGTTCCCCATGGAAACTATATTCTATAATGTGGCAATGAAGTCTCTGAGGTTTGGGAGGCAGTTTCAGCTCATTGAAGACCTTGCTAATGAGATGATAAGCAATGAGATTGAGCTTGATAATATTACCTACTCTACTATTATTACTTGTGCTAAAAGGTGCAAACTTTTTGACAAGGCTGTGGAGTGGTTTGAGAGAATGTACAAAACTGGTAAGATGCCTGATGAGGTGACTTACTCAGCTATTCTAGATGTTTATGCCAATTTGGGTAAGGTGGAGGAAGTGCTTAGTCTGTATGAAAGAGGTAGAGCTAGTGGATGGAAACCCGACCCCATAACATTCTCTGTTTTGGGTAAGATGTTTGGTGAAACTGGTGACTATGATGGTATAAGGTATGTCTTGCAAGAGATGAGGTCTCTTGAAGTTCAGCCAAATGTGGTTGTGTATAATACATTGTTAGAGGCAACGGGTAAGGCTGGGAAGCCTGGTCTAGCCAGGAGCCTGTTTGTGGAAATGCTTGAATCGGGTCTAAAACCAAACGAGAAAACATTAACGGCGCTTGTCAAAATCTATGGCAAAGCCAGATGGGCTCGAGATGCTATGGAGTTGTGGGAACAGATGAGGTCTAACTCTTGGCCTATGGATTTCATTTTGTACAACACATTGTTGAATATGTGTGCTGATCTTGGATTGGAGGAGGAAGCTGAGAAGCTCTTCGAGGACATGAAGCAGTCGGAGCATTGTAAGCCTGATAGTTGGAGCTACACAGCTATGCTCAACATATATGGGAGTGGAGGGAATGCTGACAAGGCAATGGAATTGTTTGATGAAATGTCTGTGGTGGGTGTTCAGCTCAATGTGATGGGTTGCACTTGTTTGATTCAGTGCTTGGGGAAGGCCAGGAGGATCAGTGACATGGTTAGAGTTTTTGGTATTTCCATTGAACGAGGAGTTAAGCCAGATGACAGGCTCTGTGGGTGTTTACTCTCTGTTGTGTCATTGTGTGAGAATGAAGATGATGAAGATAGGGCGGTATCTTGCTTGGAGCAGGCCAATCCAAGATTGGTTGCTCTTGTCAAACTTATACAAGAAGAAGAAACTAGTTTCGAAACCATTAAAGAAGAATTCAGGAGTGTCATTGGAAACACAGCAATCGAAGCTCGAAGACCCTTCTGTAATTGCTTGATCGACATATGCCGGAACAGAAATCTCCATGAGAGAGCTCATGAGCTTCTCTATCTGGGAATTCTATTTGGGTTATATCCAGGTTTACACAACAAGACAGCGGACGAATGGTGCTTGGATGTTCGATCTCTGTCCGTGGGTGCGGCGCACACTGCACTAGAAGAGTGGATGGGAACACTATGCAAGATTGTTCAGCGGAAAGAGGCATTGCCAGAGATGTTTTCAGCTCAAACTGGGACTGGAACTCATAAATTCTCACAAGGACTGGGCAGTTCATTTGCTGCTCATGTGAGAAAACTTGCAGCACCATTTAGGCAGAGTGAAGAGAAAGCTGGTTGCTTTGTGGCAACAAGAGAGGATTTAGTGTCATGGGTGGAGTCCAGACTACCATCCACTGTAACAGCCTAAGTTGAGGGACAAATTGTAATTTTCTCGTCTGTTTATTATACTTTTTGTAATTTTAAATCACTAACTTTTTTTTATTTGAATAGGTATGCTTTGGGTCATTGCATTTGACAATTGCTTTTATTAGTATCAGAACTTGGAGGCTCATACACTGTCATTTGGTATTCAAATTACTTTCAAGTTCACAATGTGCACAGTTTCACCATGCAATTTTGCAACCGAGTAGCATAAAATTGCAACTACTTTCCCCTGTAGGTTCTAGGTCAGTCTCCGTTTGTCCAAAGCTAATATGGATCCAAGTCTATAATCATATATTTATTTTTTTACATTTTGTACTTGGATCATTTAAAGAATATCTAAGTAATAATTCATCAAAACAAAAAAGTAATAATTCAAATAGACATAATGCTCTCAAAAATAATCTAACCCTGAAAAGATACCCTCCGTATCACGTTGTGGTTGGATCCAATTTGACAGAACCATTAGTAAATACAGTATACATAATTATTTAAGTTTTGAAACTTGTAGATTGCTGGCAAGCCTGAATTAAGGCCTTATAACATACAAAATGCAAGTGGATACGCACCCACTGGGCTCTTTCTTCCATTTTCATGTCTACTACATATCTATGAGCACTGTAAAAATAATTTTTCATCCATTCTATGATACTTTTTTCTTTTTTTTAAAAGTTTTTTCAGGGCCCTACGGGATTCCATGCAACATTTCTATTTTTTCTTTTTTTTAACCCGATGGTTCTAAAAGGCAAATGGAACAATATTTAAAATTAAAAAAAAAAAAAGTCCCAATTAAGAAAATTTCCCAACCCCATCCGCAAATTGTCATTTAAAATTTTGTGCATCTATTTCAAGCTTTTATATCTAACATCAGCTTTTTGCCAATACCACCTGAGGTTCCCCTTTCAGCTGTATGCTTATGCTGTAGGCCCAAAAAAAAAAAGAAGAAAGAAATAAAGAAAAGAAGACCCAAAAAATACTACAAAAAAAAAATTAAATAAAAACTACAAAAAAAAATTCTAAAAATTTGATCACGAAAAATGATCAGCAGCAAAGCTTTCCTTACCGCTTGCAAAATATCTCAAAGTTTGAAAATTGCACTGCAATATCACCTGTATAGAAAGAGAGAGAGAGAGAGAGAGGGAAGGGACGAATTTTGTGTATTAAGTAAACTTTCAAAGGTACTTTCCCGACGACTTCCAAATTCTTCCTTCAAGTGATATAATCATAACAGTAACATCATCATGGTACTTCCTCCTATCTCCTTGTGGTATGTCCAGCAATTCATGGAAATCCATTCCTGCAAATACAAACCAAAGTGTACAACTTCAAACATTTGACAAAACCCCGATCAAATTATTTTATAAGAGCTAACTGTTCCTTTATTCTATTGACCCACCTCATAAATTATCAAGTACTGATATCTGGCAATACAAAATGATGTCAAATCTAGCATTCTCAATTGTAGTAATGGAAGAGATTAAAAAAACTTCTATACTAAACAGCACAACTATATTCGATGGAAGATCGAAAATATGGAGAGGCATGTGAGTTACTTCCCTTGCAATGACCTGGGTAAACTTATATGGAAGCAGCACAAACAAGTTTTAAAAACTATAAGAAGAAAAAATTTTCTACCTGCTTTCTTTGCTGCACGGTATAGAAGCTCCTCTATCAGGTGTTGTAGGGTCTCCCTCTGGAAACTTCTCCATGAAACTTTCAACATGAGAAACCACTTCCTCATTGCTAAAATATTGATACAGCCCATCTGACGATAAGACTAAGAACTGATCTTTAGGACACAGTCTATGGTGACGAAGAGAAGGTGAGCAGGATATGTATGGGGACGTTCCAATGTACTCATTCCGAAACATCTCCAACAAAGCATCATTCCACTTAGGCTGCACCAAAATGCACATTAGATTATCACTTAACGTTATTGTCAAGTAAAAAACACAGCAAACAGATATATTGGACATGAAATGGAGTGATCTAGTGTTGTTGCTAGTGAAAGTTGCATGATGCAACAACCTTATAGTCAGAAATGTAAGGAATTAGGCAAAAATATTTAGACATAATTGAAAAATATGTTAACTTGGAGTCTTGGACAATAGAAGGCTAAAAAACACACTAACCCCACCCCCTCCAGGCAATATAGCAGGCAAGGAAACACAGAGAGGTTGGCCATTGCAAAATTAAAAGTGAAATCTACACCTGCATTTCCGAGACTGAGAAACAAATGGCTCAAGGGAAATTTCTTGTTCCAGAAGAATGCAAAGGCTACAAAAAGTGGTCATGGATATAACCATATAGATTTGACAAATTTGATGGCTTTAATTGGACTCAGAGGCTATAATGATTGATGATTTGGAAGTCAATAAGTTCGAGGATATCAATCATTTTAAGTAAACAAAAAGTAGAATTTAATTCAGCTATCATTATTACTGCTTTTTTTTTTATAGCTTTTACTTATTAGTTTATTTTACTCCCTTTTTTTCCCTCATTTTCTCGACTCACATCACATAATAATTTACTATAGATCCCTATTGTGGGGATCTTTTTTTCCCCTTTTTCTTCATGATGGAGCAAAATCATTTTTGCAAAAGTGAAAAATCTTGAAACAGCAAATGACTAATGAGTATACTAGGCGAACCTGTTTCAGAAATCCCGCTCCAAATGCTCTGGTAACCTTAAGACGTCCTTTGACTCTATCGTTGACAATACAATGGTTGTCATCTGGGTGTTCATTCTTGATTCTTATGATTTCCTGCAAATGGAGAGTGAGATTTTTAGCAATTTTAATACTAGGCATCAACCACATGTCCAGAAAGACTGTATGGTGTCAACAACAATAGATAGTAGATAACACCACTGTCACTAAAAATAGAAGATAAAAGAAGAGATAAAACAACAGTATAAAGAATGACATCCAAACATTCACATTAACGAGAAAAAAAATTGTGGAAGTGCAGAAAAAAAGGGATCATAACTGTCTGAATTTTTTAGGTGAAAGCATCCAATGTGAAATTGAGAGAAAACACTCCAGATTTATTTGGCGTATACACCTCAACCCTACATCCACAATGAGACATTTCACATGAATAAAGACTGAGCTAAAAAATTCAAACTCCAAAGGGAAGCCTCCAGACATCTTCTTGGTTCATTCAGAAAACATATCAATGACAAAGGAAAGTGACAAGACAAAAAGTAAGGTAGAAAAACGGAAAATATGCCACTTCAACAAAAGATGAAAGAATGAAGGTAGGTTTTATTTATTTATTTTTATGAGTTTCATTCTAAAAGCAGTAGGGTAGGCTTATTTAAGTAGTAAAAACAGTAAGCAATAATTTTTATTGCAGATAACCTCCTCCAGACCACATAAGGATAGCTATAAAAAAAGAATTACCGTTAGAATGAAACTCATTTTATTAACTGCAATTGGTTTTCTTAAAAAACTTAAAAGAGGTATGGAAAGTTCCAAACAGAATTACATTTTACACAAACAAGCTTAACAGTTCAGTTCCACATTTAAGATGCGTGAATACAAAGATCTATAATGAGGAATCACCAATGAATTTGCAACTAGAACACTAAATGCAAGCTTGAAAATCCAGCAATTGGACCACAGCAGGAAAATTCTCTGACAGACATATTTTCTTTAGCAGGTCAACGTACTGAGGCAGTAAAATAAAACTTAAACACTAATTACAAATAGGCATGTAACTTGTTCCTAGCAGGAAATATGAAAGGTAAAGACAATTGTTTTCTGCCAATTTTTAACATGTCTAACCCATTTGAAGCCAGGTGACTTAGCAGTTCAAGGATTGTTATATCAATTGTAAAAACCAATTTTTTCCGAAGGAGCATATACGGTAGGCTGGGTTCATGTCAAAACAAAAGTTTATACGGACATTGAGAGGTCAATTTGGAACGAACCAACCTCTCAAGCAAAACGATTTCCCAAAAAAACAATGCCAAATGAAAGGTACATTCAATTAGGAATTCGGCAAAAATTGATCAAACCATATTAATACAAAGGCATGAACTGTATATTTAAGGAAGGACAGAGGATACTCACTTCTTCAATGCTTGTGCTGTGATCAGTAGACAGCTGCAATGCAGCCAATTTCATCGCCTGCATAGAAGCCTCATTTTCCACCTTGATTGCTTTTTCATCCACAGCCGAGGACTCCTCGGTTATACCCTCCACGCCAGAACCATTATCTCTTTGCCCTCTTAATTCCGCACTAGAACCAACTTCTTCCGGCTCGTAGTGCGCAACAATAGCTCGACTATCCCCCACATTCATCACATATACATCCTCGTCCCTCATTAACACAACCAACAAACACGAACCCATAAGTGCGAGCTCCGGATTTGTATCAAGAACCTTATCCGTCATCTCCAAATATGCGAGCTCAGTCACTTCAAGAGCTCTAGACAATGCCCTCAAAACCAATTGGTGATCAACCGGACCCTCCTTCCGCCTTCGACCAGTCCGAGCAGACGTCTCCTCCTCTACTCTATTGTCAACCTCTACCTTCTCTTTGTCCTCCAAACCAAACCGCCAAGGAAAAACCTCCTACCATGGCCATCTTTATGCTTCGACAATCCCTGTTTTAATTTTGACAACAACAACCACCGTCTACTCACCGCGGAGCCACCATTGCTCACGCTAAGCGCGTCATCAACGGAAAATGCAAATCTCTCTGAACCCGAAAGATCAAGCCCGTCCTCGGCTTCAGCCTCTGCAAGAAATTCCCAAAGCCGCCGCTTCCTATTTTCTGTACCATCTATCTCCCTCGTTGCCGCCGTTTCCTCCGATTGAAAAGTTACTTTCTTCGCCGATGCTCTATCAACAGGCAGAACCTTTGAGTCATCTTTAATCTCTAATGGGTTGGTTTCCTCTACGATCAGTGCATTCTCTGCAGCTACAAATGGTGCGTCGCTAGCTTCCTCGGCTTCCTCAATCTCCCAAAACAGGCCCTGAAGCTCATTGTAAACGGCACGATAAAGGTTACCCATCAAGAATTCGGGCGCATCAGGACCGTTGAACCCATCATAAATCCCAACGAACAACCATCCCTGCTCTTCCGAAACGACTACATGTACACGATCCTCCCCCGCTTTTCCAAGCGCCCACTGGACATTACTCTCGCTCTTCACCTCGGACTCATCTCCAGCGGTCGAATCCTCCTTTCGGCCAACGAAATTGAGCACCGGCACCACCCACGGCCGCTTCTTTTCCGAGAAGTTCCTGTAGAACGCCTTCCTAATCCCGGAAATGCCCTTCTTCCGCTTCTTCCTCACATACAGACCACCGAGAGGAGCAGAGAAATGGACCCCGCTGCTGCCGTCCTGTCCCGCGGCGCTGATATCAAGAGGACCAGAGAGTGCGCCTCGCTCGATTGGACCGGAGAGGAAAAACCCGCCCCGCTCCATTGGACCTGAGGGTTCGCCACCTCTCGGCACCGGCTGAAGAGGCAAAGCACTAAACGACGATGTACTCTCGAACCCATTCACTATACTACCCCTCACACCACCCCCGACGCCACCACCGAGAGTGCTCTCAGTGGCATCGTCGTAAATATTTTCGAGCTGGAGGACAGTCCTGGGAGTGGAAGTGTTGGCGCTCACAGAAGCTCCGGAGATGGTTTTGAAAACGGTCTCTGGCGGGCCGGGTCGGGTCCTGGCCCCACCCGGTTCGTGGGGGGGCGAGAATCGCAGCGAGTGCGAAGGGGAAAGAAAGCGATCCGACTGAGTCGGAGAGAGGAAGCGAGCCGAGTTTGGGACGTAGCAGAAGGAGTGGCCTAGGGTTTCATCCAAAGGCTCAGAGGCCGCGAAGATCACGTCCTGCTGCTGCAGATGGTCCGGCTGGTTGGTCCGGTTCACTGGAGTGAAGCACGGGAAGACGCTGGAGAGTCCACCTCCCATCACATTTGATTCACCTCCACCGTTTGGCAACCAGGAAAATTTTTTCAACACGATTTTCCGGCAAAGTCCAAGAACCCAAAATAAGTAAACATATAAAAGAAACTCGAAGAGAGAGAAACTGAAAAAGAAAGTAAACAGGAGGAGAGAGACAGAGAGCTGCCAGTGTTGGCTTTTTTATATTTATATATTTTTTTTGTTGGAAAAATACTGACTCGTTTTTAGAGAGAGAGAGTGTGTGTTTCTCTTTCTCTCTCTAGAATAATTTTGCTTCGTTTAATTTTAAACTTTTAAATTTCTAATTTTTATTTATATTTTCTGTTGGGTGCAGTTGTTGGCTCTTGGTTGACGGTTACACCTGGCATTTAGCAGATGCCGGTGGGGTCCATATAAGCTGATGATTCCGCGTCAGATGCCAGGTGGGCGATATGTGGGGTCCAGGTTAGGGGAGTGTGCACGAGAGGGTTATCAGAAAGTGGTTTCGCAGTTATGGAGCTGGTCTATATTTGGAATGACGGATGAGTCCCCAGGGCGTCTTTAGGTATAAGCTGTAGGGGGTCAACGTGGAAAACCGAGGTTGGATGAAGGATTGTCTTATAGGGGCTCTCTTGTCCTTCTTTTTTGCATGTAGTAACTTCTCAGTCGGAGCCCCAGGCCCAAGGCCCAATTTGGCTGAAGACTCTTTGTAAATTGACGTTTATACCCTTAAAGTAACTACTTACATTTATCAATTTCTCACGTTTAACATAAAATCAACACGAAACAAAACAAAATAAAACACTTGTCCTAACACAACTTAAATCCAAAAAATAGATTTATCAACCTAGTTTGTCCAGATTTGGACACCAAATGGTGTCATTTTTATTTTATTTTGACTACATTTTATTTTCTACTTAATTTTGCATGTAGGTCTAGTTTTCTTTTTAACCACTATATTTGGTAACAAATAAATTTGACGTGCTTTATAATAGTATTACTCAAAAATATATTTTTAAAGTATATATTTTTGCATTAAATTTCAAGCCATTAAGTATCATTTGAACTTGGTTGAAGTTAATGCATTGAGTATTACTTTCACATTGAATTGAAACCATTAATTGTAATTTTGTTGGAATTAAGTACATAAATGGTCCATATCCTTTAAATGGTGACAATTCAGCGTTCCATATTTTCAATTTGGCAACAGTTGAGTACTTTTATGACTCACAAAAGGTTAAGACAACTTTGACATTTACCCCTATACCCTATTTGGTAGAACATACACATAAAGTGTTGAGCATTTAAAGCAAATAAAAACAACTAGTGCTGGGTGTTTAGCTTAAGTCATTTCAACCGTTTGAATGAGAAAAAAGAAAAAAAAAAGTCTTAGATAATTTAGAAATATGTACTTATGCAATCATATATATTTCAAACTTTTTTTTTTTTTTGAAAATTAAAAACAAAACGATGAAGTTTTTTAAATGTGTTTCAAATTATAATCAAACAGACTCTAACTATATTGTAATGCTACTGTTTAGAAACTTTCTTCTTTTTCTTTTATTCATAAAAATATTTGTTGAAAATCAACTATTAATAATATGGTTTTAAGCTCTTTTAATCATTTCTATACTTAAATAGTAATTTGCAATTATACCCTTAAAGTTTTTTTAAATAAATTGGTAACTTTCAACTCCAACCAATTTATACTTTTTTTCTTTTTTGCATATCTAAGATGTATTGTACATAAATATTCTCCAACACTACATCTTTTTCTACACTATAATAGTGTGGTGCATTTTAAGATGAGTTCTTGTACATAATTAATCTATTTAATTATATAGTAAAATCATTTTCAATTATACCCTTTTATAATATCATAAGAGCATATATATATATATATATATATGGCCTTTAAATAAAACTTCAAGTTTTGTAGTTCAACTTGCTACCTCGTTGATTGTCATTCACACTATACCATAAAATATTATGTTTTTGCAAATCTTGGTTTATCTACCCTTTGAGAATCGCAACCTACTAAGCCATTACTGTAGTACCCTCTCCAATGGTCAAAGTTTTAATTTAAAATAAAATACCAAACAAATAGAATGCTATAGAATGTCAACTTCCTAGCTTGCTTATGCTTTAATGCAAATATGCCCATGACTTGAAGCCGTTTTACTTCTGTCTGTCACCATGGTCACATAAACAGAATACTTTGTTGCTTTTTATATAAATGCATCTTTATCTTTTCTACATGCCAAGTAACCTAGTTAGCTATATATTATACTCTAATATATAGTTACATAAAATTCAATACCTATATATTCAATGCCAAATCCTGCAGATGACCAAAAGTACACATTTAAACTTTCTTTTACCTTTATTTTTTTTACCATAAAAGAAAAAGAGCTAAACCAATTGGCTTTTTCTTGCCCACTAAATGGTAAATCATGCATGAAAGAAAACCATCACTAGTAAGCTTTGCTTTATATTCAATTTCCTACAATGTCTTCAACACCTTATCAGACTCATTTTCAAACTAGTAGTTGATTACTACTCTAATTAATATACACTCAATATTCACTAAGTGCTTGTTTATAAATTATTGGCTTAAAGATGGCTTGCGAATTTTAATGTACAAAGTATTGGTTGTGTATTGATGGAAAATTGACTGTTTAAAGAGTTTAATACAATAGCATTGATCTAAAAAGAAGCTATGTACTTAATTAAATAATAATACTCTAATTGAAAAGATATCACTCTAAATATGACAAATACAAACCTCATAAATTGATGTGAAATTTCAACAAAGTCATACCCTTTTCTTGTCAAATATCTAAAATCCAACCACATCACTTAATTATCTAGAACCATGTACGAAATAAACAATTTATAAGATTTTTTTCTCACTTTTTTGGTTGTGACAAAAAGAAAAATTTTTTAATTAAATGTTTATGATTATTTAAAAATATAAAAGAATCAATACTTTAATTTTTAAAGGCCTAAATTATTAAGAAAAAGAAAAGAGAACCTACTCCATTACTTTTTTGGCCCATAAGATTAGGTTAATTGAAATTTACGCCCTTAAACTCATTTCCTCCTAACCCATTATACCCCTGAAATGGAGTACGAAATCTGCATGGGCATTTTAGTAATTAAACAAAACGAAGAAAAGGAACGGGCCATAAATTCCAAAGATAAAAACAAAGGGGTTTTGACTTTGACAGGCCCAAACCCGAAGCAATCATACGTCCACATCGCTGCCCCTCACGGATCCTGGTCGGGCATCTTTTCATGCAACCACCAGGCGCCACGTCATACGCACATCACATCTCTTCTCCACACGTTCAGCTATTCGACGGTCCAGATTCAACATCAAACAAGGGCAGCACTGTGAATGTCTCTGAACGACCGTATCTGATTAGTCAAAAACGCGCTCTCTTTCACTCTTCGTTTGTAGCAGTCCAAGCGTTTTTCACTTAAAAATAATTTAAAAACAAATCACTTTTTTTCTTTTTAATATTTATTTATTTGTCCATCTTTGCTTCGATAATAATAAAATAAATAAAACCTTCTTTTTTTTCTTTTTGGAAAGTCGTACTGGGAAGGCAATTTATTTTATTTTTATAGTTTCGCATTTATTAGTCAAAAGAAATAAAAATCCACTGAAAATAAAATAAAATTAAAAAAAAAAGGAAGAGAGAGAAATGAAGGGTGGGAATTTTGCATGTGAAGGCGGGAAGTTCTTTTGTCAATATTTTCTCTGCGAAGTCAAAGAGTTTGTTGGTTGCGGGAATTGTTTTGGAGCGAAACGACAACCCACATCGATGTAATCCCACGCGCCTCCTACGTAAATCCCCCTACATTTCTATTTTTTAATATGTAAGTTATTATTATTAAAGATAAATAGATTTAAAATTAAACCTCGGCATTTGACCCACTGTTTAGCAACTTGCAAGTGAAGTGGATACATGCATGGTTCCATTAATTAATAGATGATTTATATATTAGAAATTATGAAATATTCGCTACGCTATTATAATCTTTTATTTATTTATTTTAAGATTATGACTTTTATAGTTTATTATTATTTTTTGTTTCATGCAATTTAAAATGTCTTTTTATACTGTACGATAACGAAAAAGCTTTTTTACATGAGCTAGAAATGGTCTACTTTATGATATTATTTCAAAATATAAAAAAAAAATATGTGGAGGGGATGATAGATATTTAATATTATTGATCCTTCAATAATTTAAGTTGAAAAATTAATTAAACGCGTTACAATCAACTTAATTTTTTAATTTATATGGTGCCGAATTTTCTCTTTTAATACTTGGTCATCATCATCGGTAGGAAAGGATTATATATAGTTTATGGTTTATATATATTTCTAATTGAATTGAATAATCAACAAGTTTAAATATTGTCTTTCATATTTGAAATAATTAACTCCAACAAACAAGTTTCTTGTTACCACGTACAAGAATTGATGTGATACTGAGTTTTGATTAGTATTATAGCTGTAATCTCTGACTCCGGCTCACAAGAAAGAGACTAGGATAATATATATATATCATGTTTAATATCATGTTTAATTCTCTTTCATCAATTTGGTCATAATTATCTAATTGGAAAATAAAATAAAATGTCATATGTCGATATCAAAATTTATTATATTGTTTGTAAGGTGACTTCATTGTTATTTACTTTTGTTTTCCTTTTTTGTGACCATGATATGTCTTAGTTATTAAAAAAATATAGTTTATTATGGTAATTATTAATCCGATAATATAATCTTCTCCCTGAATACACATGAAATATTAAATGGAATTTATTAAAACTTGAACCCTAATTCTTAATACTAAATTTGATTTAGTAAAATTCTAATTTTAATTTCTACAAAAAAGTGTAACAGATCTCATCAAAATTCGAATATCAATTTCTACAAATAAATATGAGAATCCTATTGATTTTTTTCCGCCAAGTGTGTCTTAGTAGTAAGTCAATTATTGATAAGGCTTCAATAAAATAAATAAGGTTACTAATGTATTAAATTAACATCGATAAAATGGGTTATATATGGTTGACTGATTTAGATAATATAACAATGACTTATGCATGCCTATATAATGAATCAAAATATACAATTGGGTAGGGTAATTTATAAGAATAATGCTACTGATGCCAATGAGTTTACCGAATAAGTAGTTACGACAATGCGTTATTAGCTTGTAATTTAATATAACTTAACAAAAGATAAGTGAACGTAAATAAAAACCAATATTATCATTTGACTCATTAATTAATAAATAAAATTGGTAAAACTATTTGGCATCCTAGCATTATTGTATTGATATATAATTTTTTTTTATGGAAAATAATTAGTGAATTGAACATAAATGAGGCAGTCTTAATTCATATGAACAGATTACAGAATATATATATTTTTTCAAATTTTTAGTAACAAAACAGTAAACCTAAATAAATTTTAAAAGGAAGAGTCCAGAAGTAGAAATAATAATAATAATTAATACTAAATGCCACGCGCGGCACGCTCCATTAGCCGCAATAGCTCAATGCATCCTTGCGCGTGGTGGTCTTATAGCTGAATCTGTAACTACGAAAGAAAAAATTTATCCCCATGATTTTTTTGATTTTTTCTATTTTCTGGTTTTAAAAAAGAAGGAGAAAGAAAAAGAAAAAAAAGGAAAGTAGGGTCCATTATGAATCAGTTGGTCAACGACCGATGACAGAGTCCCGATATGTGGGACCCACCCCTGTGAGTGTGGGAACCTTAAATGACATCAGCAGTGTCGGATTTTTCTTCTATTTTAAGAATATAAAAATGCCAACAAGCCGTTTTTATTTTAGTTTATTTATTTCATTAAATATTTAAGTTTTTAAAAATTTTTTTTTTTTTATGAATAATATTTAAATTTTCTTGGATTGCCTTGAAGAAGCAAAACTCAAACGAGCTGGCTCTGACCGATGCTGTATTGGCCAACACAGATTTTAAAATTTAAAAAAAATAAATAAAAACATCGAATTGGAAATCTTTGACAAAGGAAGCACTGAAAATTCTCCCAAAAATTACTTTTATTTTTTTTTTGTATTTGAAAAAATGAAACTGCAGGTAAAAAATAAATTATTTTTAAATTCTTTGAGAAACAATTAAGACAACCAATAAGAAAAGAAGGTAGAATTTAAAACTTGCTTTACAGTATTTTGCAGCTAAAAACGAGAAAAATGCAATGATTTTAGTAAGTGTAAATCAGAAAGTTTGAATTACATATAGGTATAGTATTATGGTGTATAATTGAATATATATATATATATTTTGCTTGTGTGTAATTGAATTTATGTAATTAGCCTATTAGACCTTTAACATTTGTGATATTCTAATTATATTATATATAGCTATAGATCATCTTCAATTAAATTTAGGAATATTGATACACCAATGCTATCTAAACAATACCCTAATTTACAATTTGCTACATAAATTTTTATTTTTAGCATGTTGGTGCCTAAATTATTTTTTTAGTTGCATTAGTATTGCCTTTTTATTTACTTTTTTTTGTCTATTTTTTATTAAAAAATTGCATGTGAAAAGTTTACAAGTAAAAAAATAAGGATAATTTTGGTTATTTCACTCGTGAAATCTAAATTCAATATTTATACGGTTTAAGTAATAACAGTCTAACATTGGGCTAAAAAAATAAAAAGAAAAATATAAATATTTGAGCCCTCTAGTGGGTTGCCAATGCAAAATTAAATTATCTAAATGTTGTATTTTAATTCCTCAAAAATGATCGAAACTATTCTTATTTCATGTAATTTTTATTAGAAAATATACATAAAAATAAAAAGGCAGTGATGTTCAACTAAGAAAATTTAGATGTCAAAATGCTAAAAATATAAATTTAGATAGAAAAGGGAAAATTATAATATAGTTTAGGCAGCAATGATTCCAATATTACTTAAATTTAAACATGTAACTGTCATAGATGACCTAAAAATATATTAATTTTGTAATTTTTTTCTTTTGGTGAGTTTACTTTTGTAAAAGTTTGTTTACTTTGAAAGGTAATTACACACACACACACATGAGAAAAACCCAATTCCACAAACCAATCAAGCTATTAATTATTCTTATTTATCAAAAAAGAAAAAAGAAGCTATTAATTAGAAATTGGCCTTGGCAAGTGTGTTAGTGTATGAACTAAGTGAAAGAAGCTCCTCTACTTTAAAAATGTTGTAGCCAATGCTCACGAGGGGGAGGCAAAGTTTTGTACTTTATTTCATAGGTACTTGTCTCATCTATCATCTACTTCTTTTATTTATTTAATTTTTAGTAATAACGATAAGTTCACATATAATTCTATAAATAGATGGATAGAACTATGCAGAAATTATATATTTAGCACTAAACTGTCATCCAAAAAAACTTACGTGTAGCTAGCTAGCTTCTGCATTCAAACATTTTAGCCTTTTCATAAAGTTAAAAAGTTAAAGGATGTGAGTTACGTTTGTAATATTATTATTAAAAAATTATTGTGTGTGTGTGTTTTGAATAGACTCTGCTACCAAGAGATGACTTTTAAATTTTGAAAGGAGAATTAAGAGCCAAATTAACATATATATATATATATATATATATTTTTTGGTAATTGCCAAATTAACAAATATATACACATATTTACAAAAAAATAAAAAATATATATATATATATGACCATATATAAATATAGGGTCTTTATCATTATAATAGATAAGCATAAAAATGCATGAAAATATATAAAAATGAAAATATATAAAAATGTGTTTAGTATTGAGTGGAGGGAAACATGGGGTGGGGTGCAATCTGTAATTAAGACTGCCACATGGTTGACTTTGCTTCCATGTTACGTGCCGTCAAGGTCTGGCAGTCCAGCTACCACTCATTTTTCAGTCCAAACTTAAACCATGTTTTTTTTCTATTTATTATTATAATAATTATTTTGCTTTGAATAATTTGCTTATTTGTGTATGTGTTATGTATTGCTATATATAAATACATGTATATATTTATAACTTTTTTATTATTATTATTAATACATAAAATGGAGGGGCTACTAAGATGGGTAAGCTAAACATAGTAATTAATATCAGTTAAAAAGTAAGTTGCAAACTTAATGACAGGATTAGTGAGAGAACTATAAAAGCTATGAACCAAATTATTAAAAAGTCGAAAATAATAATTTTTTTTTGGTGAAGAAAAAAGTTGAAAATAATTGAAGCATAATGATAATCTACATTCCACATAAAAAAACACATGTATTACATGGTATAATTGAAGAGCTCTATACCGACCAATTTTTCAGACCCACAAATGTATATATATATATATATATATATATATATATTATATAGACTTCAAAGGGTTTCCCTAAAATTTGTGAACCATTTGTTTTTTTTATTTCAGCTAATTAAGAACGGACCACCATGTGCTTCACATGAAAATATATATAGGTACTCTTAGAACATTTTTACAGCAAAATCCATTTAATTTAAAATCCCACTAAATAATAATAATATTTTTTCAAAAGTGTAAAATGTAAGTCGGCTAAATTAATTTAAAAAATGTTTAAAGAGTCAAGGTGAACAGCTGGTATCCTAAATAGTTGAAATTTTTTTTTGATATTCCCATAATACATATTTATTTACAATTAAAATTATATCATTTAATGTTATGTTAGTATTTATATTTGGGATTATTTACTTTGAAAGTGCAAGTTTTTTTCAAATAGTTGATGGCCCACCATGTTATGCGTGCTCTTAATCTCCAACTAGTTTTGAATTTCTAAGAATTTTGAAGGGTCAACTGGGTTTGCAAGAAAATTTTTAAAAACAAGTTATTTTAAAATACACAAAAACCAAAAAAAATAAAAAAAAATAAAATTGTGGTTCCACCTATTTACCAATAAAAAAGGTACCTACGGAATATCTGCCTGAATATTTGATTGATTTTTTTTTTCTTTTTCTTTTTGATGAGATTGAGAGATTTTTTTTGTGAGAAAATGTGAAAGTGACACTCTAAATTTTTTTAAAAAAGAGTTTTGGAAGTTTATAATTTTGTCAATTCTTAAAACCATTAAAGTCCCAATTAAAGTGAGAAATGAAAAACCACATGACTTCTTGGATTAAAAAAAAAGAAAGTAAAAAAGGTATTGAATGTTTTGTTGCTAGAATTTTGTTTGTATGGGATGGGGGACCTGAATTCAAAGGCTACGTTGCTATATTTGTCAACCAAACATTGGAGAGGGTCAGCCACCTAACCCCAAACACAAACCCCTTTTCATTCAATTTTGGTGTTGTTAATTTGCTCCATTTAAGGAGCTTTTCTTTCCCTTTTATTTATTTATTTTTTCTTATCTGAACTGGAATGGCCTATTTAGTCCAACCACGTTTGTGACCAAATGCAATAAAAAAAAATTTATTTGAATTTTTTTTTTAAATATTAGAAAACATGTTTTTGCATGGTTTTTTTTTTTTTTTTTCAAAACTCATGCAGAAGTAGAAATGAGATTGGGGATACGAGGCTTGTGTTTTAATTTTTTAATTTATTATTATTTTTTTTTCAATCTAAGAGGGTTGATTTATCAACAAGGTTCATCACTATTATCTGTATATTCAAATAAATATGTCAAAGAAGAGAAAAAAAAGAAAGAAGGAAACTTTGATTTCACTTCCTAATCTTATTGGTTCCTCCATTGTAGAAATTAAGTAAATAATGCAGGCCAAACCCAACAAAACCATAGTCCTGTTTTTACTTTTGGGTCACAAATAACACAAAAAAAGGTAGCAAATTTTTTTTTTTTTTTGGTAATAAAACCAAATTGGCAACAAATACTGAATGGGTTTCTTTTTTCTTTTTTTTTGGTTTAATCAAATACTTAATGGGTTTCGAATATAAAAGTGGGTTCAAATGTCTAATCGTAGCCTTGTGAGATACCAAATCCATTTTGATATTGTTATTTATTTATTTATGGCATTCGCATTCCGAAATTCTTCTTTGTTTTTCAAAACCCATGACTTTGATTTCATGATACTTGATGCACAAGAAAACGCATAGAAAGCTACATGAATTTATAAAGATAACTGAGGAAAAATAATCCCTGCTATTAAAGAAATTGTCAATTTCTTTTCTTCCTTTTTTTTTTTTTTTAACACAGATTAAGGGAAATGAGTTCGTACTCTGTACAAGTAGAAACAAATATTTAGTGCTCCATTACACTGCTATAGAACTTTTGGTTGACAACGAAGTGACCAAAAAAAATAAAAGAGCAAAATCACAACTGTTAAGCTTAAAAAACACACAGCAAAGTGATAAGAAAACAAGAAGCAAAACAGCCTCAAAACTGACCGGCACGAATGTCCCTATCAAGACGATCTGCATTGAGTGTTCCTGGAAGCTCTCTAAAGTCTTCATTGAAAATAGAATATGCACTGCAAACATTTGGTAAAAAAAAAAAAAAAGAAAAGAAGAAGAGTTAAGATCTTGAAAGCTAAAATGAGTGAACATTACAAGTAGGTACTACATGAATAAAGAGGCTCCAATAAGTTCATCAACAACAATGAACAAACTAATATCTAAAACAGTTGCTCACATAATCAGAATCATCAGAGTGATTTCAACCAAGACCAGTATTGAAATAAGGCAAGTGGCTAATCCAGCTAGCCAAAGTACCATTCCTTTTTCTTTCTTTCTTTTTTTTCCTTTCCTCTCTTCCAAATAAACACTATGTTCGCATTTATTCTATCTAAGCAATGACAGAATTTAATAAATTACAATGTAATAATACCTGACATCACCAGGTTTCCGCTGTCCAAGATTGAAGAGGATTATAACAAAGCCTGTTCCGAGTATCTGAATTCATCACATAAACAAATAATCACGACACAAGAAATCTTTATTAGAAAGAAGCAAACATGTCAATTAGGTAATCTGTCTTTTCACACATTTCCCCCTAATTTACCATTCTTATTTTGGTTTGGATTCATCCTAATTTACAGGTTTGCGTTTAGCTATTACTATTTACTTCTATTAGAAAAGCATTACCGTGACCTATGTGACAATTTATTTTTCACCACTTGTTTACATAGATTTCATTACAAAGTACAGCAGCCATGATGTGAAATGTCCTGGCAACATCATGTTCGGTTTGAATGTTAATCTAGTTATTCAATCTCAGGCTAAGCATAGAGAAGTCAGAGATATAATAGCCAAGACAAGGTGGATCAAAGTGTCTACTGTTTAATTAGGGTATTTATGTTATTTTATGGCATTATTAGTGTTTATTTAGGTTAGCTATCTCCTGTTTTGTTGTAGTTGTTTTATTTCTATTTTTCCCTGGATTCCCTACATAAAAGGTTACTTGTAACTTGGTGTTCAGATTTTGAAAATGACTTGAAGCGACGGCCTGAGCCTCCCCTCTTAATTCTTTTCTCCCCCTCTTCCTCTCTTCCTTTTGTCTCCTCCCCTTCTGCAGTTCTATTCTCCTCTCTCTTCCCATTCTCCTTTCAGAAACTACATCACAAGGTTCCACCCCAGCCCAACCCCACACCGCCTCTCTGCAGGGCAATACGAAGTGGCAAACAATATTGATACTAGTATAATGTTTAAAGACGCCGAAATTTTATAGTGCTTTATATGCCTATTCTCTCTTAAGATCGTTGGACACAATTTAGTGCTTCAAATCATTATTTCTTATAGATCATCGGACACTATTTTCACTTTCAATTCTTTCTGGTCTTCTACAACCAAGTACAGAGGTGTATTGGGTTACACAATGGGGTCTCCTCCCCCATCTTCAGGGAGAATGCAACTCAGTCCTTGGTGCAATGATCAAGGACCTATGGAATATGGCAATACAGAACTATGGAATTATTGTTTAAACATTAAAAGTTTTCCCCTGTTCTGCTAGTAAACGTGTTTTACTATCCATAATTCAATTTGGTTGGTGGAATGGGGTAAGGGTCATAGAACATAGGATATTAAACTTTCAAATTCTTGGATTTCAGAGTACCAGGAAATGGGGTGTTGGATTTTATTCCTTCTTCGTAGCAAACAAGTTATCCGTGAAATGGAGGAGACATATATATATATATATATATATATTTATCTTTTGGATTATTAATACGGAACCCATCATATTGCTTAAGAAACAAGGCCAGAGAGAAGCATACTTACATATAGTGGTCCAAGATCCCATCTATGGGCAATGGGTGCCAAAATAAACCACATAATGATAAGAACCCACATCTTTAGACTGAGAGAGAAAATCGCCATTAAAAGGATATCTATCAATAAGACATTACAAGAAAGAAAGTTTCTATCAGTAGAATGTTATTTACATGGACACTAACACAACTTGATTAGATAATTACCAGGAAGCTTCAACTTATCATGTAGGAAAGAATAAAGCCTCCTCTTCCACTGGCTTGATGATTGTGGAAGCTGAAACTTCTGGAAAAACAAACAATTACAGAAGAAAAATTAGTAGAAGAATTTGTAGAGTGACAAAATTCACTAGTTGTATTTGCCCAATTAATTTATACCAGATCATCATCTTCATCATCATCAAGTCCTTCCCGATGGTGTTTAACAGGTGGCTTTGGTTTTACAGCAACAATTAAGGAATCTAAAGAATGAAAAGCCAATCAATCAAATGGGCAACAAAAATCATGGGAGCTAAACAAGAGCAGGTGCTTGACCATAACTGATATTACATAATTTGATACTAGGCTATAATTCATGGAAATATGATATCCATAAGCTCAAAATGAAGGAAAATAATCATTTTCATGGACCTTGCCTCTGAGAACCATATGTTACCAAATTTTGTCCTCTACTTTCATTCAGAAAATTGTGGAATGTATTAATATAATAGGACTTACAGATTCAATACTTAGAAGCTCAAAATATAACAAGGTAGTCTTACAATGTAGGATATCTTTTTCTTCTTCCTTCCTTCCATTCTTTTAGTTTTGTTTGTATATATATGAAAATATTTTCCTACTTTAATCTGTATAACTAATTACATGTGTTTCTTTTGAGTATTAATAAATCAAAGGTTTAATTTCTTTTTTGGGCTAGATATTAACATTTCCATCTTGATTTGAAGATAGCAATCAAGTTTTAAAATATTCAAAAAATTCCACATATTTCAAAGTAGTAACTGATATAAACAAAAGATAGTGTCTAGGTCTACAAATTCCATACTATGTAAAAAATGGAAAAGTAAAGATACAAGAAGGAAAGTTAATATTAGAAGAAGTCATTTATGTTAAGATAAGGCCTATACCACCATCATTGAGTTGCAGGTATGCTTCATCCCCATTTTTGCTGTCATGCAATACATTTCCTCGCAAAATTAGCTTCAAATTCTCAATTGATAAATGATTATTCTCAGCAATCAATTTTCTCAAATCATGCACCTAGTTATGAGAAAAAGGGGATGCAAAAAGGTAATAAGAATATATAACAAAATACATATTATAATTTTACAAAAATTAAGTGCTATCATAATTTGCCACATCTTTAATGCTAGCAGAAATCTTACAAAAAATATATCTTCGTGATGAGGAAGCTTGTGAATTGGTTGTGTAATTCCCTTTTGGGGGCTTTTTGTGCTTAAAGCAGTTGTTATTTTACCACAAAAAAAATGTGGAAAATAGATTAAGGTTGCCAAAGAAAGTTCAACCACAAAGATATATGGAATTTGATTACTTCACTAATGCATCTATGTCTTGTCCACATCTACAAGACTACAACAGCCTCTAATTTCTCTAATTAGTAAACCAAGACAACTTCACTATCGACGAAAGAGTAGATGCTAAAGTTGACACAAAATAACTTGAACTAAAATCATATATCTTAAAGGATGATTCTTTACAGTAAAAGCAAGAAAATTTAGCTTTTCTCAATCAATATGTACTTACTAAAATTTTGATGTTCTCAATCAACATGTACTTACTAAATCTTTGCTGTTCTCAATCAACATGTACTTACTAAAACTTTGCTGTTCTCAATCAATATGTACATACTAACTTAGAGGTAACTTCAAGATTTTTCCTATTTCATATATTGTGGAATGCACATATCTACTAAATTATAAATTCTGCCACTAAGTTATGGAACAAAGTAAATTATTATGCTTACATATTCTTTCCTGGTCTAGGTTCTATGAAGCAGCATAGTACAAAGTTCAAAGGTAAGAACAGGAAACCCCCTTAAACTAGAGCAACACAAAAGCGGCTCTGAAAAGAATAATTGGATAGAATCGAAGTTAAACAACTCAAAACACAATCAATTGGTATAATTTGATTGCTCAGAGGTTGAAGAACGCCCAATGGAATCTGGGTCTTAGTTATGCAAACCAAATATTCTAAAAATAAAAAAACTGACAGAAACCCATATGCAGATAGATAGAGAGATGGTAAAAGGCGTACCTTTATGTGAGATGGGACATGGAGACGAGATGGGCGAGTTGGGCCAACGGCTTTGATAACGATCTCAACCTTGTTCAGTAGCTCTTTTCCTCCATTGTTGTTGACGGGTTTCAACTCCTCGTCTTCCTCCTCAACAATCTCGCCCATACCATATACGCTCTCAACGACGACCACCACAATTCGATGGTCTACGCTTCCGATCAGGTACCGGTATGGCGGCAGAACTATTATTATTATTATTATTTTTTGGTTAAAAACTAACAATTTTGGTCAATTTGTTTTGTTTTTAATAAAAAAATATAAAATTAATATATGAGAAACCTTATATTTTAATTTTAAAGTACATTTTAAATGTTTATTTTATTTTTTATTTTTGGTAAATCGTACAAATTGAGGATAAGCTTTTCTTTCTTAATTAACGTCCATCAAAACTCAAAATTGATTTCTTTGTTGTTATTTTATTTTTAGAATTTGATAGAATTAAACACTTAATATTTAGATAATTTTATATAGTATAGAAAATATTTATATATTTTAATAGAACCTTTATAGAACTAAATTATTAAACAAATAAATTAAATAAAATTTTGTCTCTAGTTTTCCCTTCCAATTTTTCTTTCAAAAGACTTTTTTGGATAAAAGACAGCAATTATCATATTTTATTTGTCTTTTTATTTTATTACGTAAAACTAACATAAAATAAGATAAAGCAATAAGTTAGTTTGTATATCTCGACTGGTAAGTAATTAGACATAAATTTTTTATTATATATTTTAATACTTGATAAATATTTTATTGAAATTTAATTCCAAAATAAGCAATTTAGTACAAAGAAAAATTAATAGAAAAAAAAGAAAGAAAGAAAGAAGGAAGAGAAATAGCTGTTGATGGAGCTACATATGCCTACTTTAACGTCAAGCATCTGAAACACTAATTGTGCTGAAAGTTATTTATTTAAAATTAAAGATAATTATTGAAGTTTTAATTGACGTATTCGTAAGATGAAATTCTCATTCTTAATTTGAAGTCCTTTTCTTTTCTTTTCTTTTTTTGGGTAAATTTAAGTCTTTTTTTTTGCGGTCATGTTAAAAAAAGAGAGTATTTTTTGTTCAATTTTTTTAATTTTATAGATATTAAAAAAGAAGATAAAATAAAAGAAAAAAAAATTCGATTAGACCAAAAAAAAAAACAAAAAAAGAAGAAAAGTATTGCACAAAATAAAATTTGAAAGATATACAGAAGTGAAAAAATGAGATGTAAAAGAGGTAAGAAATAGAAATACCAAAAAAAAAAAAAAAAGGAAAAAAAGAAAAGAAAAATGAAGGAGAAAGTTTTAAATGACTGAAAACCACTGGGCCTGTGGCATTGTGGGGGATCAGAGGATGAGGCTTTTGTTGCTCACCATTCATCCAAGATAAAACCAGTAGCTTTGAATATATCATCAGCTATTCCTTGTGCTTGTTGGACATACACAAACCAATTTTTAGAAACGAAGAAGAAGAAGAAGAAGAAGATAGTAATGGCCCTAAGAATGTGGGCTTCTTCTACAGCCAATGCTCTCAAAATCTCTAGTGCCTCCAGAGCTCATCTCTCCCCTGCTTTCTCTCTCTCCAGATGCTTCTCCACTGGTAAAATGCATAATGGGTCCTCTTTAATTTCCATACACGTTTAAGATTTTTTCCCTCCTGCCAAACACTAGTTCAATTGCAGAATTCTTGATCTTTTTATTTCTAGAACTGTTTATGATAAATAAATGTTGGGCTTTTTTATTATTTATTTTGCAGTTTTGGATGGGTTGAAGTATGCAACTTCACATGAGTGGGTGAAGCATGAAGGCTCAGTGGCTACAATTGGCATTACCGACCATGCCCAGGTTATAATTATTCCTCTTCCTCATTTCTCCTAAAAGTTTGACATTTCTTTCTTGAAGAAGTCAACTACAATTCAAATTAATTGTTTACTATACAAGAAATTTGTGCTTCTTTTGGTTAAGAAAATAATAGATTACCCACCTCAAAAAATGGATGATGACTGGCTTAATTAGCTTCTCTGTGTGTTTATGACTGATAATTAAAGAGGGTGATTTGAACTTTGAGGCTATCATTATTCAAGTTTGTGTTGTATGTGTTATGGGCGTACGCAACTGCAGGACCATCTTGGAGAAGTAGTGTTTGTGGAGCTGCCAGACTCTGGTAGCTCAGTGTCAAAAGGAACCAGCTTTGGGGCTGTGGAGAGTGTGAAAGCTACCAGTGATGTCAATTCCCCAATCTCTGGTGAGGTTGTTGAGGTTAACACCAACCTCAGTGAAAAGCCTGGTCATGTACGTATGTCTTAATTTTTTATTTTTTCTATCAACATTTCCTTTTCTGTCTTCTGTTTGGTTGCTAAGAATATATACCAACCACTGAAAGAAACAGAAGAAGAAAAGCAAAGAGTGTGTTTTTGCTTTCTTATGGAACTGGTTAACAAGTTCAATAGAAAGCAAAATTTAGATGAATTTTATAAACCTGTTTTGTAACCTCCTCCGTTTGAATTAACAATGATGTTTCTGTTCTCTGTAATTATGTCACTTTATTATTATTATTATTATTATTATTATTTTTTTGTTTGATTGTAAATTGAAGATAAATTCAAGCCCATATGAAGAAGGATGGATGATAAAGGTGAAGCCAAGCAATCCCTCAGAGTTAGAATCGTTGATGGGTCCAAAGGAATACACAAGGTTCTGTGAGGAAGAGGATGCTGCACATTAATTAATTAATTAATTTATTATTAGAGTTAATTTCCAAAAAGTTTTTAATTAAATATGCTATATTTGCAGGCGTTTTAAATCATATAATATCTTTGGGACTAACTGATCATATTCAGCTGTCTAATATGGTTCTTAATGTAATTTGACAATTTCTTTGTCAAATATTTCCTATCTTACCTTGTGCCTGCCTGCATCATCTTCATGTAATTAATATTGTTCAATTCCACCACCATGCATGCATCCACATTTATCTAAATCATCATCTTCTATTAATTCTTTTTAGTTAATTTAATTGCATGATATTAAATATCTGAGTTTTGACTATCCTGGGCTTGTTCTATGAAATAATTAAGAAAAAAAATGATAAAGCATTAATCCTTTTGAGGGAAGGAACAAAAATGTAGAGAGGAAAAAAATGGGCTTCCAATGGTTTAAAATTAAGCTTTGGCGTTAAAGTTTAGTCAAGAGCCAAATGGAAAAACAGTTTATAAGTAAGGTTTTCCAATAATTGGATAACACTTCTTATTTAAAAACTACAAATGAGAAGGCTATATTATATTAATTATTTGTTGGATTATTTCGAAATAACCCTTAATTAATGGTAGGATGATGGAAGATCGTTTATGTGGAGGATAGATATATAATATTAATACCTATAAAATTTAATATATATATATATATATATATATATATAAATTTATATATATCATTTTATGATACAAGATATATATATATATATATATATATATATCAGAACTGCTCTCCTGCATGATGTATTGCTCGAAGTCGCATATTTATCTTTCAGTGACAGATGATGTGCTACTTTTGTATATATAGAGAGAGAGCAAAGCAAAAGCCCAGAGTCTTTTATTTAAGTGGAGGATGATGGAAGCAACTTCTTGATTGTTGCAAGGCAATTGTCTTTGGGTCTTGTATGAGGTAAGTATCTCACTCCACTTTCAGGATTCAGTGGTTCAAGCCTGCACTTACCAAATTAAATTCAAGCTTAAACAGTTAATATGGTATTTAATTGCAAAGCAAGTGTAATCATTTTCCAATGTTTTTGTGCATAAACAAATTAGAATTACCAAAGCTACAGATCCATAGCTCAAATACAAAATAACTTACTTATAATAAAGCAGAAAATAATGAAGAAAAACGGAAATTTCAAGCTTTGTCAAATCACTTCCAGGGCATAGCCTACTTCCCATCCCAAAAGGAATGAAAGTTCCTCTTTTGGGTACATGTTCCTGCAAAATATGTTCACAAATTTATCTGTCACATAGCTTTCCATACACACACACACACACACACACACAATACGTATGATAAACTATAACTACTAAGAGAAATTTCAACAAGTTCTAATTACTTACATCCCATCTTGAAGGATTAAATTCCTTTGGATTCATATAAATTTCTGGATCCAAATGAATCCCTCTGTACCAAATCAACACCTTCCAGCCCTTTGGTATTGTGTACCCTTTGGAGGTTAAAAAATTTCTTACTCAGTTTCAATATAAAGTGTAAGAAAAAAAAAATTCTTAAGGAGAAAAAAATTTGGAGTTGACAGAAAAAGTGTCTTACCGCAGATGTTAACATCTGTTTTTGCCTCTCGGTAATTAAACAATGAGACGTTAACCACGCGCAGTGTTTCATCAATTACCTTTGAAATACAAGGCAAGTTACTGGTGTTGCAGAACAGTTATCTTACCATTATATCAGGCATGTAATAACTTACTGGGAATCACATGAAGATAAAATCATAGTATCTGTTTCTTATGAACCATTTTGAAATGAATTCATACCTAAAATTATGGATCTATTTAATTCAAAATTTTGTGTACAAGTACCTTGGAAAGATATTCCATTTGCTTGATTTCTTTAAAGCTCAATCCCTTCTCCATTAATGGTCTTCGTCGTACAATCTCCTCTTGTTCCGCCTGGAAAATAAGTCAACCAATACAATCTTAAAGGTATCAGAAGTAGCTCGAGAACCATAACACTTACGTAATAGAAATAAAAGGGTCTTTTAGGAATGACGATTACCTCCCAATAGTAGCTAAGAGTCTCAAGCATTTCATTTACACTATAGAAGTTCCATTAGAATTAGACATAGCCAAGCTTATTTAGATTATTAAAGCTATGCATGCTGCAATTGGTAAATAACAGCTTGTGTTTGGAAGTAACAAACAGATAAAAAAGTAATTTGAGAGCATATGAACCAGAGACTGAAATTTGAACATAATCATAATTTCCATAAATTACAAAAAGGAACACCTTGGCTTTCTGGAAATATTCTGGATGTTTATGCAAGAAGAGAGCTGCCCACATAGTGGCATGGGCTGAAGATTCATGGCCAGCGTTTAAGTACATGAGCATTACATCTATGATCTCCTCGTCGTCCATTTTTCTACCATTCTCATCCTCGATTTCCATTAGTAAATCCACCATATCTGTCTTTTCCTCTGATACATTACTGTTCTCCCTTGCCCTCCTTTTATCCATAACAGCTTGAAGAATCTTGACCAACTTTCTTCGAGCCTGCATGGTGCAAGAATATATATAAACTTCAGGTTGTTTAACATACAAGGTTCGTATCAGGTAGATAGACTATGGTGAGCACAATTCCCTTAAACCCTCAAATAAATGCTTTACAACAATTAACATCTAATGCTTATGGAACAAGTTACTGCAAATACCATAGTTACACAAATAGTCATATTGTCAAATCAAACAAGAAAAACATTTACGAATACAATGGACCGAAATGGTACAACTTTGGACATGCTGGCTAATCATTAAATTATGACTCTTTTCTCCGCCACCAGAACTGCATGCTGCCACATTTCACCAACAGACAAAAGAGTAAAAAAGAAATGAGAGACTAAATTCCTCAAGGACCAGTGTATTGGAAGTTAAATGTCCAAACTTATTTGTAATTCTCGTGTGATGAACTAAACTAGATACCTTAACAATTAGAAATTTTTAACTGGGAAACAAAACTCATGAGCACTTGTGAAAATCTGACCTTTAGCGCTCTATGATAAGCAAAGCCAGGAAGGTTAATGGCCATGGCTCTGAGCCCATGATTTAGAGTAGCATATTCTTCCTCCATGACATCCATCATCGGACCACTCTCACAGCTCAAGAAAATGTGCATTATAATTTTAAAGGTGATGTTCCTTATCTCAGTTAAGAACTCAATTGGCCTCTCAGCCTTAGCCCACTCATCCAGTGAAGTTGCTATAACATCCTTGATGTATTCATGGTAAATGGACAGTGCCTTCTGACCGCTGATCGGAGCTGCTGTTAGGCGGCGGAGACGCTTGTGTTCTTCATCAGAAATGCCAAGGAATGATTTCCTCCCCATCAACTCAAAAGTAGATTTAGGCCAGCCACTCTTGAACTGCTCATCATCCATCAACACCTTTCTGCATGGTTCCGGTGCTGAAACAATGATGGTCGGACTTCCAAACATATATGCCCTGTACATACCTGTTGGACCAAACCTGGGTTTCATACAGGAAAAAAAAAAGTTGGAAATGTTTCAGATTAGGATCATTAGAAAAATTCATGAGTTTTTAAGGCATATTAGTCTAACATATAGTCTCTTACTGTGCTCTCTTAGTTAAGATTATTTAAAAATCATATTAAGCCTACAAATAGTCCAAAAGGGTAAGATTTTTTAGTCGGATTAACATAATAATACGCTTATTAAACTCGGTAACTCAAGGGTTTCTCAAAAGAAAAACAGTGACAGACAAACAGTTTGAAGAGTGAGAGTGAAAGAGGACCTGGTGATAAAGTTGGAGAGGAATGAATCAGGGCGACCAAACTTGAAAGCAATGAGGAAGGACCACATATTCCCAATTAGAGGCCAGCCCATGTCACCAGGGGGCAGAGAACACTGCTTCTCACCCAACCTGCTGGTATGATACCAATCATTTGCTCTCTTCAGTATCAGAAAAACAGCAACAAGCCCACCAAGCAAAGCTGTGAAAACCCACCACACCCAAAAACCCCACTCCATTTCCACAATGCTCCGACTTTCACAGGTTTAGACAGTTGACTTATATAATGGTCAAGACATACTCTTACCCCAGGTTCATTCCACAATTGTGTACTTGCGGTTGTGCTGTCATTTCCTTCCTTGGGCTGCTCACATCTGTCGCCACCACATGCCTATATATCATTTTGGGCATTTTTGTTTTTTGTTTTGCCAATATTCCATTATTGTCTCTCTTCTTTATTCTCTTTTTGAAGTGGGTGTGAATCATTATCATATGTTCCATATTAAGAATGATACAGTATATGACAAAAGTTCAGTGGTTGGAGTGTAAACCGTTCCATTACACTTATAAAAGTTATAGTTGGAATTTTGATAAAAGTTATAGTTGGAATCTCTATATTATCCCAATATATCTTTTACTTAAGTGGAAGAATCTTAAAATACCGCTTTGACTCTATGATTATAAAGTAATAAGGTTCTATCATTAATAAAATTTAAACTGATGAGATTATATCGAAATTTTTTTTATTTATAAAAAAAAAACTGATAAATAATAATAAAAGAAAAATACCATATCACTGAATATGTAAACTTTGATCAAATTGGTAATTCTTAAATATAATTGAAATTGTATAATATTTAATCAAATTAAAACCTGGTGGAATTCTTCACCAAGCATTAGTATTGGCTTTGAAAGGCCGCCCAGTTCTCAACTTTTCATTGGATTGACTCACTCTCTTTCAATCTCTGTTAGAGTTTTTATTGTCTTTGAAAGGTGTCTACTTTTCATTTCATTGGCTTTATTTCCAAAACCTCCGTTCCGTTTAATAATATGATCAATCTTTCATCAGCATTCAATAATTGAGAGATATGTGGATGAAAATGACCCTATGCATATATATATTGGAGGCTAATATCTACAAAATTATTTATATTTTTCCAATGAAATTCATCCAGGACTTTTGCTGTTATTAGTGAGGACGAATGAAAGACAAGAGTTTGCTTTATTGATAATGATCGTGATGCAAGATTATTAAGGTTATTTATCATAATATAATAACAAACAAATAAAATCCAAGCAACAGATAAAGTTTAGAGTCAAACACTCTAGATTTATTCATGTAGTAGTAGAGGTTCAACGACACAAATAGAAGTTAAACAGCACAAACACAGAGGAAGATCAAAACGATCTGCTACAAGCACAATTCAAGAGAAATTGAAACATACTACAGCTGAACATCATGGTCTCCATTGTAACTGGGTTCTCAGACTTTGAGATCAGGAGCATCCACATAAGAAATGGAAATCAGTTCAGACCGATACTTTTCGGCTACCAGGTCGCCATTTGACACCACAAGTCCATCCACACGACTGAAATTTTCCGAGGACAGATTACAATCAAAAACCTTTTCTGGTACAGAGTAAGAGATTGCAATGAGCAACTCTCTTGTCAGCTCCTCAGAAACCCTCTCACAAGTTAATCTGCTATCCATAAAATGTCAAACTCTTTCCTGCATTTCATACCCAAAATTTTTTTCTCAAAAATTTCAATCCACAATATGAAATCACCAACAAACCATGTGAAAAATCAGCTAAAATTATCATTATGTGGCAGTGGAAATAGTGATTAAGAGGTACTAACAAGTTTGCAACTTGTAAAACAAGTAATCTTTTCATAGGTAAGCAGTATTAATCAGTTTACAGCTCAAAAAACCCAATTCACCAAAAACAATTAAAAGATCATCTTTTCAAGGTTACTGTCATAATTAATTTTACCATCCACAATTCATTTAACCTTTCAAGATGATTTTCTTTACCGAATTTGGCATAAGCATAGCATAACACCAAAGCCTATCGTCTGGAAGAATTTAATCTCAACACATATAAAGTATACACATCTAGATGATTTCAACAGAGCCTAATCGAATACATGACCCCATCCTATGTTAAAATATTTATTTACCAGTCCGACAGCCAAGAATTTAGTTTCTAATTTTCTACATTGAAGTCTTGCACTTTTCCAAATTCTACACCATACCCATGTTTTCCTCATAAGACCCTCCAGCGCATAGGGGATTACAAACTCTTTTTTTCTCTTCTAACCTACAACAATCAGATCTGAACCTCAATTTCACGGGCTTCCATATAATACTTGACATGCATACATATCCACAGAAAAATTTCCGCCTTTGGGTTTTCTTGTATCTTACATAGCATAAATAGAAGAAAAAGTGAATCCAGGATCGAAATTGAATAAAAAAGAAAAATGAAAAAAAGAAGAAGAAAGAGACCCAATTTCATGTTTGGTTTCCAAGAAAAATACTTTTTTCCTAATACACATTTGAATTTTGATTTAATTTTCCCGATGAGAGAGAAGCATAAGAAAGATCTGACCTGACGTTTGAGCATTGGAATTGATAAAACAAAGTTGCGAAAATTAAATTAAAAAAAAAAATACAATCGGACAATCGTACCACTAGTGTTTGAAGAAATTCACGGCCGCCCTCAATCTCTCTCTCTCTCTGCGAGTACTTTATCTGGTTAGCATTTTCTTGTAGAAAATTCTGGATTGCCACTGTATTATTGAAGATTTGCTGATTACACCATAATTTTCTTGAAATTACAGTACCTCCCCCTTTTCCCTTCTTATATCCGGTTTTTTTTTTTTACCTGTCGATTTATATGAAGATATATATATATTTTTTCAAATAATTTTACAGATTAATTTATAAAAAAAATGATAAAAAGCACAGTAAAAAGAAGCCCAAGAACTGAGCCCAAAATGGGGTTCTATGAATTGGGTTTCCGATCAAAATTATAGTTCGTCAAAAAGTTTGCCCAAGCCCAAGTGTTAACTAGATGGAGATTCAAGTCACTACAAAATTTCTATTTAATTTTTAAACTCTCTAAATATATATATATATATATATATATATTTTAAATGTTGACCATTAATTTTTAAAAAAAATAAAAAAAATTAGTGTGCAGTTAATTGAGAACTTAATAGTGTTCTATAACAGAGAAAACTGAGATGTTATATAGCTTCAATTAATTCCAGCAATCCATGAAAGAGGAAATTAAATTAAAATTAAGCAATGCAGCTACTAAAACTCTTAAACTAAAGTTTTCGTTTCATTTAAAAAACTGAAAACCTAATTTGGCTTCTTAAATTAAATGCTATATAATAATTATTATTATAATATTTGTAAATAAGCACAAGATGGTAATGGGAATAGATCACATGTAGGATGTATATAAACTACAGTAGGTCTTGTACACATGTACATTATCTTGTTTTTAACAGTCTTTGACTGTTTAAATGTAGTACTAACCAAAACGCATGTGTAAAAGCAACTAAAATTCTTTTATAATAATGTCATGTATATATGGGGTTGGTGCATGCGACCATATTGTATTCGATTATGTAATAATTAATTAATTACCAAAGTCTAAAACAAGGTACTATAGCATGTGTTAGCAAAAATGGTTGGTGACTACCTAACAATATTAATTAAGGTTTTCATAAACTATATTATATATATATATATATATATCATTGGTTTATATATAATTTGATTATTATTGTACCTCGATATACGCATGTTTATATTTCTGATATTTTATAGTTAAAATCATAAACAATTACTCAAATACTGTTGAAATTAGCTTTTGAAAAGCATATCCTAAGGGAATATCTCTTACCCAAACATTCTCATGAATACAATTTTCTTCTTTTTCTCCTAAAAAAAAAATAAATAAAATCACATCCAATGGGAATCTCTCTTACCCCAAATCCCCTATCCAAAAGGGACAAAATTAATAAAAATAATAAATTCGGTGAGCACATTCAGCTAGCCCACAGCTTAATTAATAAAAAAATCTGCATAACTTTTACCCTATTAAACAAAAGAAGAAGAATGAGATTAATAATAATAATAATAATAATAATAAAATAAAGCTTCAGAAAGAAGAAAAAAGAAATAATGAATAAATAATCCAATAGTACCTTTTTACAACCCTGACCAAATATCACATAAAGAAAATTAACAATCATCCCAAAGTTTAACGTCCACTAACATTTTCAGTTGGCCTAAAACTTAGAGAAATGCTTTCATTGAATTAGAATCTTTTACAATTGTGACTTCTTAATCATCATCCTTGTTAATTTCACACATAACTCAAGAGTGAGAGAGAGATGAAATTAATGGGGGGTGATGGAGATCTTCCAAAGAACTTAAAAATGAGAACCCTATGCATACATACATACATATTTAGGTATTTATCTAGGTGGTGTGTTTTTGTTTCTTCCATTAAGAACGTACAACTTCTAATTTGAAATTGTTTTGAAAGTAACACACGCCAAAACCCATCATAATTAAACAACTCGGAACTAATATTTGGCATAAAATGGCATATTAATTGGATCTCATATTATATGGTGGTAACTTAGTCATCAATTTGTCCACACGTACCAAGGTAATTTCAGTTTTTCATTTTTAAAGATTGGCCTAGAATGCAATTAAAGCTCTCTTTTAATTTTAAATTAAATAAATAAAAAAACCTTTTGTACAATGATTATGCAAATATAGATCTTAGAAAGTAGTGTGTCTCTCCCATAATGAGTACGCAAAATTACATGTGTGGTGGGTTAGCCAACAAACCCCATGATAGCCTAACCACAAACATATTTCCAAAATCTAAATCTGATTCACTACTACTCTCTCATTACCACGTTAATTTCCATAGCTTTATACAAAGGTCTACTACCTTGTTCCATCAGAATTTCAAACTTTTGTCTCCATTCAATTACTCTGCACCACATGACGTGGACACATCCACTTATTCAGAACAAATTAGGTCGCAACAGAAACGAGTTAAGCTTTTTTATTAATTAATTAATTTTTTTTTCACTATTGAAAATGTATGGGACTTATAAAAAGGCCGTAGGGAGGAGCTCTAGCTTATAATGGGTGGACAGTTGTAAACAAATAATGAATCAACTACAGGAACTGTTTATCAACTCTCTCTCTCTCTCTCTCTCTCTCTCTCTCTTTTTTTTTTTTCCAATAAAAAATTTTCCTTTTAAACTAGTTCAGCGTTGTTTCCCAATCCATTATTAATCCCACTTAATGTAAGCTTTAAATTCTGTTCTTGATGATCCGAAAATTAATTTAGTAGGAACCAAACAAAACTGATGCCATAGCCCAACATACATTTAAGGTCATATAACATGAATTAATTTTCTTTCTGAAATTCTTAGTTTTAAGCACCCCCTCATCACCACCAAAGGTCCAAGTTTGAATATTCAAATATCAATTTTTATACTCATAGCTCCTGATTATGATGTCTATTTTAATCTTGAAAAGGTGGATTTTGATTTCTTAGAGATTGATTTATGTTATGAAAAAATTTATTTTGATATAAAAAGATCGATTTTGACCTTTCAGATGTTTATTTTGATCTCTAAAAATAATTTTTTTTTATCTCGATTATGAATCACAAAAATATTAATTTTGACTTATAATGATCAATTTTAATATCTGAAAAGTTGATTTTAATCCTTAAACATTGATTTTGATTTTTTAAAAATCAATTTTGAATATGAAAATATTGATTTGGATATCTACCTGTTGGTTTTGATTATGAAAATGTCAATTTTAATTTACCTAAGGTCAATCTTAATTCTCCTAAGGTCAATCTTAATTTTCAAAAGTCGATTTTTTATCTTCAAATTTTAATTTTAATTTTAAAAATTTAATTATAACTGGCCAAAGGTCATTTGTAATTTTAAAATGTAGATTTTAAACTAAAATAATTTTTTTATTTTAATAAAAATTCTAAAATATTAGTTTTTATCATTTAAAAGGTTAATTATGTACAAACTTACAGGGATATGTGTAAAACAAGCTTAATTAGAACTTGCTCAATTCCTTATTTTAGTGCACCTAAGTAGCCAGGCCTGCGGGTAAGTAAAGCGACTTATATAATTAAGTACATATCCTTTCAAATTAAATTCTGATTGGATAATAATGTCAGAAAAAAATTCTGATTTGATAATCATTGCAAATTATTAACTACACATTAGCTTGGAGATATTTAAATGTAATTTTGAAGAATCTATGAAACAAGCATCGATCATATATATTTCCTATTTAAAGTTGTTTTTTTTTTTTTTCATATTCGTACTTCACATAAAAATAAATATAATGATCACTTTATTATCAGTCCAAGTTTCAATCCACAAAACAGTAAATAAAACTATAACAAAAAAATAATTAGACCCAGGTTAGCTGTCTTTATAAACAATTCAACCTTTATAACAAAAAAAATAAAAAATCAATCTTTATATATCTAATTTCCATAGCAGGAAGACAAGCATGAAATCTAATTAATTAGCACTAAAAATTTGAGGGTCACAAAGCTTCTTTAAATCTCAAAATTCGCAGAATCATATCATATATAAAAGCAACAACAAACTTTATATTTTTAGCAGAATTTTTCACCAATTAATTAATTGATTAATTTGGTGATAAGTTAGTTATAATTAAGCACCGTAGCTTGCTAGAAATTGAATTAATTGCACCAATTATCAAGTGTGTTGCCCCAATTATAAGCAAAAGACAAAATGTACAGATTATTAAAAAAAATAATAATAATAATAAAAAATAAAAAACAAAAAACAACAAAATGGGAGTGTTGAGAAGACCGGTCTTGTAGATACTTTTGTGGGATGACCTAATTGAAGTGATAGCTCATGGCATGGGCAGCTTTGATAGTGTTTGCCTCCATGGTCAGACAGCTCCTTGTCTACCACTGCCACCTTATTAAATCACCCCTAGTTGTGGTGCTGACAGCTGTTGATGCTGAAAAGTTAGCTCATGGACTCACTGATCTTTATACATAGGCCCTCGCTCTTTCTATTATTATTATTATTATGGAAATATATTTGCCCTCACTCCATTCATTGAAATGCATGAGTATGAATATAAACAATTATAAGCGGTATATATGTGTACTTATCCAACCACAATTATTCTTGGAACTATATATATATACACACGTCATTGTTCTTGCTAGTTGCTGCCATAATTTTAAAACAATTAGAAACATATGTATATATAGTTACCATTTTGCATTTATATGGTTCAATATAATGTTTGTCCAGCACTTGATTGGGTGCTGATTAATTAGACATAAAAATGCTGTTAAAGTAATTAATCCTAATCTGATCATAGTCATATATCAAGCTAATTAGTTGATGAGCTAGATCATATGTGGTACAACATCATTTGCAAAATCTTAAATTTTCTCTTTTACCAAAACAAATCTTAGATTTTCTCTTCCACAGAGATATGTAAGAAACCCAAATTAAAAATATTATAACAACAGATCAAGAGGATCAAAAACACTTGTGGTTGTGGATCCAAATTAACAAAAAGCAAGATAAGTTTATTAGGTCAGGTACTTTCTTTAGTGGCCAAGAACCAACGCCATATATATATATAATTAGACCCAGGTTAGCTAGAGTCGTATTCTGAATGATTAAATCCTCTTTAATTTCATAAAAAAAATCCTCTTTAATTTATATATTTATTAATTTATTCCTATTATGGTAAAAATCCCATCACGGATTTCAAACGCTGGATCGATATCTTTGAACCTTGTACAAAAATGTAGATAAACATTGATTATCTGATTTGATAAGTGAATTCAAAGATTGAATACACTGTATTTCATTCTGCAGCTAAAAAATTATACTGTTACTAATGGTGAAAACAGTGAGACTAGCCCAAGCAATTAGAAGAAAAAAAAATTTGCTTCCTCAATTTGTTGTCCCACAAGTCACAAGTGCAACCACTTCAACTGTGCGTTTTGTAAAAGAAGACACAAAAAATAGGTCATTGTCTGCCTCGGTGGTTTTTGATGATGCTCATGCCGATTTTATTGCGAATACAAAGCATATATATATATATATATATATATATATTCTCTAAATTCCTATTGAAACAATTTGGATATTCCAAAAAAAATAATAATAATAGTAATTTGGTAACGATGCTGACGTTTTTATAGCAAAAACCAAAGTGGGATCTGACTCGTGGAAGCAGACTTTCATAAAAATTTGAAAAAACAAATGGACAAGTTGGGAAAACATGGAAGAAGATGATAAGCCACCTATCTTTTATTGGGTTTCGTCATTTAAAAAAAAATGCATTTAACTTTTTTTTTTTCTGCTACAAATTTTCATACATGTTTATAATTGTATAACATATATAATATATTATATAATTTGTAGTGAATGCATACGTAAGAAAATTCCAAATCGTGATTCACCATGTTGTTGTTGTTGTTGTTGATAAGTCAGTGCACTTGAAAGAAATACGAGCAATTGCGTTTCACACTCAAAAGTTAGGTACTTCCATTGTAATAATTAATGAACCAATTAAGGAAGCCAAAAAAAAAAAAGTAATTAAAAAAAGAATGTTTATTTTTTGTCATTTAGAAGTTTCAGACCTACTACTGTTAATTTATCATTATTTTGCATCTCATAATTACTATGAGTTAGTTGAAAAAAAAAATAATTAAAAATTAACTAGATTAATACAGTTTTAATTAGCTCATGTTACCTAGTTATCGATCTCCATCAGTGCCAGTTGAATCCCACAAAAATTGTGTTGAATGGTTGTCATTTGTTGTTGGTTTTTTCCACTTTTTATTATTATTATTATTATTATTATTATTATTATTATTATTATTATATATATATATATTTTTTTTTTTTTTAATTTTGAAGTAGGAAATGCATGTATGTATGTTAGCTCATGCTTAACAGTTGTAATCCTTTTGTATTATACTTTATACATCTTCCTCTTCTGGTTTATTTTCCTTTTAACTTTTTGCTTGTAAATGGTATCTGATTAAGACCTATCATTCCTCAATGAGTTTAGGGCAAAGCAAATATAAATAAAAACCTGCGTGGCTTAATTTAACTTGTCTGAATGAGGTAGATTGAGAATTAAAACCATTAATTATGGTACAATTTAAGCAAGTTGATTCAGTTTTCTTCTTGTTTGAAAAATATGTAAAAATAGGAAAATAGAAAAAAGGCTATGTGTTTCTGGTGTATAATTCATTGAAGTAATGAGTAAATATAGAATGATATTTTAATTTCATTTTGATTAGGATGTTAATGGATTTTACTTTCAAAATGGTGGATTGTGCTTTTTAATTTACCGTCTGAAAATAATGTCATAAAGGCATGGCTTACCATATATAATAAACTTTATGAATAGTTAACTTTTATTTATATCCACCCAAAAACAGATATCTATATTGGAATAGAAATAGATTAAAGTCAATTAAAACCTTTCAAAAGCCAATAATATTCTTGATAGCATGACATACAGTTTCATTTGGACCTGGATTTATAAATATGGAGATGTGGCACTTTCATTAAGTATCATCTGTGCAAGCAGTTCTTAATATATATATATATATATATATATATATATATTATTTGGGTTTTAATTAATTGCATGTGTTTTAAAATGAATTTGTTTTTTTCTTTTTTTCAACTTGGGTCAATGATTAGAATATGTAGAAAATTTCCCACGGACCTCAATCCAATATTGACCATAGCTCTTCACTTGTCCAAATTGATTGGATATGGATTAAGATTGTACATCTTTGACATTAATTTAATTTAACAATATTGTCCGAATTCACTACTCTGTTCCTGCATCAAATCTCTGTTGAAGAAATCATTACCGTATTTAATTATATATATAATATATAGATATATTTACAGTTTTTTCAATATTTTTAGTCTTGCTGTGTATTATTTTATTTCCTTCATTGCAAATTGCATTTGAATCCCACATCCACAATATATCGATTCCTTCTTATTTCTTCACACAATTTCTATAGCTTTCCAGCTTGAAGCATATTTTGTTTTTGTGCTTATTTGTACTTGGTTTCCTTTATTCCTGAGAATTGATCACAAATCCAACTTGAAAAGTTGGAAATTAATTAAATAACCTATTTATTTAATTAATAAAATTAATCATACATATATATATTGATTGATCAATGCTATGTTAGGCTTTCCATACGAGTTCATTATCATTTTCCTATATCAAATTTGGTGTAGTTTGGAATCAATTAGGTGCAATTATGTTCTATTAATATAATTCCATATAGAAAATAAAGAAAAAATAAAAAATAAAAAAATCAACATTACAATAGCAACCATCATGCAGTCCCGCCTTAATCTACTGTTGGGAGATCCTTATTCTGCACAAGGCTAAGGAATGCAGTTGTATTTGTCTCCTCAAATTAAGATTAATTGGGTGCAAATAGATTCTAATTTTAATATTGTTTGTCTCTTTCACTGATTCTGTGTCCTAAGACAATTCTTGAGAATATGACTTCCTCCAATATTTCATAATAACAGCCAAAAAAATTGAGGGAAAAAAAATTGAAAGAAAATTTGTGAAATAATGACTCATGAACTAGCTATAGCTTGTAATTACAATTGTACACGTTATCAGTAACTAATGGTTATGGATTTTCCTAATTAAATTTATTTTTCCTCAATTTTTTCTCAGCTAATTCAATGTGTGATAAACATTGGTTGCCAAAAAGAAAAGAAAAGAAAAGATCTTTGATGTGAATGCATCAATGACAGTTCAATTGTACGTGAGTGGTTTTTTCTTTGCATTTTGATAAGTCATCTTGTGACCTAAAAGTATTCTGAACTTTGGAGTTTCTTCATAGTTATGATTGCATATATATGCTTATATTGTCGTGTTTTTCAGTTTACAAAACAATAATCTTATTTGTTTTTAATTAAATAAAATCTTAGAGTAAACTAAAACAACATAATTTTATTGTCCTCGGAAGAAAATTCGATTCATGAATGCATAAAATGACATAAACGTATGTTGTCTTACATTAATTTCAATGTGCATGGAGAAATCCGGCCATTACAACAAATTTGCAAACAAGTTTCAATGGTTAACACATGAAAAAAAGACCATTTTTTTTCCCATTTTAACTGGAAACTCAAATATTTGCAAATTACCCTAAATAAATAAACAAGTAAATCTTTTCATTTTTTTTTCAAAAAGAAAAACAATGGACTAACCAAGATCATGACTCATAAAATACTATAGAATAATCTTAGAGTGCCTTGTGAACGCTTAATTGTATGAATAAAAAAAAAAGAAAAAAAAAAAGGTGTGAATTAGCATATGAGTACGTCTGAGAGAATGTCTTAGCAACTTGAGGCATAAAGTCCATAAAAGATATGTATTATTTGCAAGGAATTAAACATATTTCATTTCAAAGGAAGAATTTCATCTATATGCCACATGCACCAATTCACAAATAACAGGATATTTTATGAACTTTTTTTTTTTAATTAGTGTCTCATTAAATTAAAAGCTAATGCATATAATTAAGGAATCATATCCTATAATAATTGAGCTAAAGATGCATGTTTGATGCAAATCAATACATATACATTTGTACATCTAGGTCAATAATCCATTTAATATTCCATAAAATATATAACTTCAATTATTTACCAGAATCATCTTCTTATCCAATCTTAGACTTAAAAAAAAAACTCAAGAAGAATATTTACAGAAGATGATGATCGAATATAATTAATTATAAAGATATATATAATATGCTTTTAAGTTATGCATATTTCAAAAAGTATCTATTTTAAAAGCAAGTGATCATATATACCCCATAGGAACGTAACATGTTGATGACTACACAGTAAAGTTTTTGTCTGGTGACTAAGAAAAAGAATTTCACGTTCCTTGAATGACATGCTATATATATATAGAGAGAGAGCCTGCATGAATAATTAATCCATGAAAGAAAAAGAAAAATGAATTCTAGCTGAGATCGAAACTCAAATAATTGAGCTATCATAATGTTTCAAATCTAATTTTCTTTTTCTTAATTTTTGGCCTCTTTTTGTTTTCTTGGGAAATTATATCACAGCAACATCGTAGATATAGTGTACAAAGACCATCAATTATCAAAAGAAAGAAAAAATAGAAATATGACAAATTTTTTGTGATAAATGGATTTGCTAATACTGTTTGTTTATATATATATATATATATATATATTTATTTATAAATATATGAACCAATAAGAGAATATGTCAACAAACAAAGTGCATGTCAATGTTTATGTGCCAAAAGTCCTCAACATTCTTGCAAACCATTTAAGGGGGAGTGTATGTGTATGTCAAATCTGTCAATGTCAAAACCAATTATGAATTACCCATTCACAAACAATTCTAGATATCAGAGAGGGACACTTATATATGGTTTTTGCAGAACCAAACACTGTTCACTTCCAAAAGAATTTTCTAGCAATAAGGAAAAAAAAATTAAAAACCAAAAAAAAAAACCACTCACAATCCCAACCTTTTCTTAGAGTCCAAACAAATTGCACATATTAGGATGATTTTGGGCATGTGGGTGTCCCCACTATTATATTTTATTTTCTAAACACTCAATCTCCACCGTTCATACTTCCTCCCTTCCCTTTATATATTCACTCTTCCGCTTCACTTTCTTACCCCAAGTTTCTCTCTTTTATTTCTTTGTCTATATAACCTTCTCTTCCTCTGCTTTCTTGCTCAGCATTATATTGCAATACCTCTTCAAGAACATCAATGGCTTGCCTTGAAGTTTACAAGGAGGTGAGAGAGAGCACATAGAATTAGCTCCCACAAGTCCTTAATTTCCTTTCTCTTAAAACTATTATAGAGTTAAACTCTCTATTTATTTATATTTACTCTTTGTATGTGATGATTAATTGCACTTGTTTTCATCATAATCATTAGCTAGGTCTTATTCAAAGCATTAATATTTGTAAACAGATTTAAATCAGCCATACATGCATTTGCTGGAAATGGGAAATATTATATTCTTTTTGAATTGTCAGGAAAAAAGTGTCAGTATTATCCAAAATTTTGATTTACACATTATTCCCTTAAATTTTATTTATTTATTTTTTGGTTAAAAAATAATTTACAGAGTAAGTTCAAAGAAGAAGAAGAAGGAACATGCACTACTCTTGACGGCACAGTGGACTGGCGTGGTCGACCTGCAATCAGATCAACATCTGGACGATGGGTTGCTGGAATCATCATCCTTTGTAAGCTCTCTATATATCCATTACCAAACCTATATATATGTGTCTTTATTTTATATTGGTTATTTCAAATCTTAGTAATTTTTTTTGAAGCTCAAACATTTTAATAATTAACATAAACCAATATAAAGTGTTCTAAAAATCCTCTGCTTTTGCTTACCAGCTACAATATCTATATATATATATGCGTACATGTGTACCAAAAATTTTGAAAAAATTATCAATTGGATGGTTATTCAAGAACATGCTGAGGACAGAGAGAAAGTTAATTATCTGAATGAATATTTTTCATATATATTTTTTTTAATAAAATTTGATAAGTAGTTAGGAGGAGTTTGTAAGGACTTGTGGTTCTCAATCCACATAAATGAAAAAGACAAATATAAGTGGAAAAATAAGGAAAGGGTTTAACATTTGGCACTGAAAACCAAACCCAGTGTTGCATGCTGTTCATTTTGACAGATAAAGATTAATACAAACAACATCACCCTGCTATCAGCTAGCTTTTAGTTTGTGAAAGAGAGAGAAAGATAAAGTTTTATATAGAGAGGGAAAGTGAATATATAGGGAGGTGTACTTTTGTTCTTGCCTTCTTGGTAAGCATCATTCATAACCTACTTTTGCAATATCAGAACTAGACGACATATTTGAGAAATGGAAGTGAGAAATGCGAGACAGAGAGACAAAAAAAAATAGAGCAAAACAAACAGTGAAAGGGTTTGTGTGTGAGAGAGAAGAAGAAGGCATGCAATGGAAGTAAGACGTCGCAGACACGTAATCAGTCTCTTTTGGTTTTGCATGGGATGGGTTCTTGCCACGTGTCTTGTCTTATAAAAATTTTATGGGTCAAATTTTGGGTAAGAAAGAGCCACGTACCACCTTATGACCGTCCTCTTTTGTCTTTATGTTACTCACCTGCCTTGTATGCCAGTTTCTTCCATTCTTTTCTGTTTACCCAATTTCCATTTTAGAGGTTTTTTTTTTTTATTCGGATCACTTCTTTGCCAAAATTTAATAAGAATTTAAATGTGTCACTTCTGTTGGGTTTGTGTCTAAAATTTTCCATGGCTATAGGTTCAAGTGCCCGTGTGAAAATCTTGGTTACATTTTAAACATAAGTTTATACATGTGTATGTATGTTTTCCACCCAAAGAAAATTTGAAGAGAAAAAAATATATATATATAACAGGAGGCAAAAAGTTTAATCGGGCTCGAGTTTGTGCAAGTTATGCTTTTTAGGTGTTTAAATATTAATAATATAGGCTATAGTTTCCTCTAGTGATCTGAATTTGTAATGGTGGACCAATCATGTTATAGTAATTAAAACCTTGTCCTAAAATTTCAAATAAATTTGTCAGGCCCAAAAGTTTCTTTCATTTTTTTTTCTTAAAGGAAAACCACTTTTTTCCTTTCAAAGTGGCCATTGTAATATTCATGTCCACGAGTATTTTATATTATTTATTATTAAAATCCCAAAATCTCTTTTCTATTTTAGTGTAGTACACAAGACAATTCACAAACGAAAAAAAAAAAAGGCCGAAGGTTTGGCTCTTTTTTAATACTTCGGACCCATTAAACGTGCCAATTAAAAAAAAAAACATTTTTAAGTATAAAAAGTCACAACACAACTCATTTACTTAGTCAATTTTGATGGTGAAAGAATTAGTTAAAGGTCCCCCTTTTTCCCTTTTTTATTTTTTTTTTAGTTTTTGTAGGTCACATTTATTATATACTTTTGCATACAAATAGTGTTGTTGCTTCATTGACATTGTTAAAGCATGCATCATCACCTTGTGGTGCTCTTAGAGAGAGATTGTATATAGTACTGTCATGTTTCTAGACATGTAATTTCAGAGCACATGTATTTAGAATGATGCTTAAATAATGTCTAAGGTGGTTGCAGAGAAAGTGCATGATTCACCAAAACAGACACACACACACACAGAGCTCATGCAAAGATGATGGTGTACCAATTATGATGAATCATCTTAATCCTGCTTCATAAATTCTAGTGCATGAAGAGGGTTTGACAAACTTTCTCTTTTCTTTCTCCTTCAATGCTTATAGTTTTCAACTCTTTTTGGCCTTTTTTATTTTATTTTATTTTGTACTTTTTGTATGAGAAAACAGTGGTTTTGACACTAAGTTACCTTATCTATATAACTAATAATAAAAATGTAAAACTTCAGTATTTCCACTTCTTACTGATGAGTGTTCTCCAATTTTCCAAGAAAGAAAAATATAGAAGAATATAACTGCCAAGAATGATGTATGAAACTACTATAAACATGATAACTAAAATGCTAATTCAGTAATTAGATTTTTGATTCATGCTTCAACCTTCTTATAAATTTGTGTTTCAACCTTCAAAAACCCTGAAACTTTCTATTTCTTTACAAAATCAAACCAGTGAATCAAGGTCTGGCTACATTAGCATTCTTCGGAGTTGGGGTCAATCTGGTGCTGTTCTTGACAAGGGTGCTACAGCAAGACAATGCTAGTGCTGCTAACAACGTGAGCAAATGGACGGGAACTGTCTACATTTTCTCCCTGGTGGGTGCTTTCCTCAGTGATTCATACTGGGGACGGTTCAAAACTTGTGCTATATTTCAGCTCATCCTTGTGTTAGTAAGTAACCCTGCTCTCAGCTTTCTGCTTACATTCCTAGACTTGGAATTTACATGGAGAAATGGGATTAGATACGGTCTTCCAATACGTGTGCTTTATTATCTGATTGCAGGGTCTGGCAGTGTTGTCATTGGCAACCCACCTCTTCTTGCTCAAACCTAAAGGCTGTGGTGACGAAGCAATTCCATGTGGAAGCCATTCAGGCATGGAGATTGCGCTGTTTTACCTCGCTATCTACCTCATAGCCATAGGATATGGAGGGTACCAGCCTAACATTGCTACGTTGGGGGCAGATCAGTTCGACGAAGAGAGCCCGAAAGAAGGGCACTTAAAGGTGGCATTTTTCAGCTACTTCTACTTGGCTCTGAACCTTGGTTCCCTCTTCTCCAACACCATATTGGGTTACTTTGAGGATGAAGGAATGTGGGCATTAGGGTTCTGGGCATCAACAGCCTCTGCATTTGCAGGGCTGCTCTTGTTTCTTGGTGGAATCCCAAGGTACAGACACTTCAATGCAAGTGGCAACCCTCTCTCCAGGTTCTGTCAAGTGCTATCTGCAGCAACAAAGAAATGGAAGGTGGAGTTGCCACCGGGTGGTGATGACTTATATGACGAAGATGTCCAAGAGTCTTCCAACAATAGCAACAGAAAGCTACTGTACACCCATGGTTTCAAGTAAGCATTGATTTCTATAACATAACCACAGCTAGTTACTTAGAATTACAAAATCACAATGCTAATACATTTTGTCTGTATATTTGCAGGTTCTTGGACAGAGCAGCTTATATTTCATCGAGAGATTTGGATAACCAAAAGAAGGGTCTTCATAACCCTTGGCGCCTCTGCCCTATAACTCAAGTCGAAGAAGTCAAATGCATTTTGAGATTGCTCCCCATTTGGCTCTGCACTATAATTTACTCAGTTGTTTTCACACAAATGGCTTCACTCTTTGTAGAGCAAGGTGCTGCTATGAAAACTACCGTTTCCAACTTCAGAATTCCACCAGCAAGCATGTCTAGCTTCGACATTCTCAGCGTGGCAGCTTTCATTTTCCTTTATCGGAGAGTTCTTGATCCATTTGTAAGTAGATTCAGAAAATCAGGTCCCACAGGTCTCACAGAGCTACAGAGGATGGGCATTGGCCTTGTTATAGCAGTACTGGCTATGGTTTCAGCTGGAATCGTGGAGTGCTACAGACTCAAGTATGCCAAAAAGGATTGCATTCATTGTGAAGGATCTAGCTCCTTAAGCATCTTCTGGCAAGTACCTCAGTACGCATTTATAGGAGCTTCAGAAGTTTTCATGTACGTCGGCCAACTGGAGTTCTTCAATGCACAGACACCAGACGGGTTGAAGAGCTTTGGAAGTGCACTTTGCATGACTTCGATCTCGCTAGGTAATTACGTGAGCAGCTTGCTGGTGAGTATGGTTATGAAGATCTCCACAGAGGACAACATGCCAGGATGGATCCCCGGAAATCTAAACAGAGGTCACCTGGATAGGTTTTACTTCCTCCTAGCTGCCCTGACAACAATGGACTTAGGTGTCTATATCGTATGCGCAAGGTGGTACAAGAGTATCAAGTTGGAAAGAAAAGGTGAAGAATATGATGACCAGCCTGAAAACTTCAAAGTCTAACACATACCAAAAAAAAAAAAAAGAAAAAGAAAAAGCCACACATGTTAACTCCTATGGCAGCAGCCTACATAAATAAAGAGGAATGAGGTAGAGGTATAAACATCTCAAACAGAGAGTTTGAGTATCAAAGAAGAAAATAGAGGGAAAGGAGTAAACAAGAAACCCTATTCTCTCAACTCTCTCTCGCAGACATTTTTCTGTTTCTACATTCACCTGACTGATCATCATCATCAAGTTTCGACTACTAAAGCTGTGTTAGAGCTGAGCTTGAGTTAAAAGAGTATTTGAAGACGTGGGTAACTTTTGGTTTTAGGTCTTAGATGTTTCTATATGTTTCTATCTATCTCATTCTTATTTCAAAGGTTCAACTGCTAGCCATAGCATTTAACGTGTGCTTGCAGGGGAATCTATTGTGAATTTCTCTGTAAGAGTACTACTGTGTATGACAAAATAGTGGAAGCAATCCTTCCTTCTAAGGTTTATTTTCACTGCAAACCAACAGATGTAATATCAAATTCTAACGCAGTTGGGCAGATATCTGCATCACACTAATTACCGTATTCCCCATAACTTGACTATTGTTTAAAAAAAATTAAAAAATTCCCGGAACTTCTAACCCTATAAATCAAACAATAATCTTCCAAATGATTCAACCTAAAAAACTCTGATCCTACTTAAAAGAAAACTATGCTGCTGGTGTTTCCAAGAGGTTTTCAACCTGAAGAGATTACTACTAAAACCATGTGCTTATGAGAAAATTTCTACATGAGGAGGCAAACCCTTTAAGATTCTTAACTTATTCAGAGAGTAGACTGAGTCACTGAAACAGTATTCCTTGAACAGCCATGCTTGTTTAATGTGCTATTCCTTGCAAGCCCACCATTCCATATGATGGTTTTCGTAGCGCACATGTATTTCCATGCCATGCTTTTGTTAGCACGTCACTGACACCTATGTCAACCCTAGGTACCAATCATAGCTTGCAACTTGGCGTGGAGCTTCAACCATCTAAGGTGTTTCCCAAGCCCATAAAGGCCCTGTTCATTCTCATCTTTGGAGATGAAATTCCAGATGAAATAGGTACAACGGACACTACTGAATATAAATCATATTAAATGCAAAGAGAAACAGTAATAAAATGGTCTGAATTAAGGAGAAAAAGGCAGTTGACATTCACAAACAGATGCTATATATTTGTAAATGGCATATATTTGAAGAACATAATCAACACTTTCAAACATCAGAAAATTGGTGCAATATTAAGAATGAAGGATGATGATGATTATTCAACTGTGTATATTAACAACAAAAACAAATTATTGCAGAATTTTATTAGGCACCCTTTGAAAGGTCTAAAATTCAATCAACTATAATTCTATGCATTGATTGTATATGCTAGTGGCTGCGCAGATAAAAAGCTATGAGAATATCATGAAGATTTTTCATAGGGAACTGCAGTTTCTAAACTTTCTTCATGCAACTTCAAAAAAAGCAGGAGACCACTGATCCTAAAAAAAAGCAGGCAATAAACCCTTTAATCAAACAATAATCTTCCAAAATGATTCAACCTAAAAAACTCTGATCCTACTAAAAAGAAAACTATGCTACTGGTGTTTCCAAGAGATTCTCAACCTGAGGAGACCACTGCTAGAACCATGTAGTTATGAGAAAGTTTCTATATGAGGCTGCAAACCATAACTACAAGAATCTTAAACTTATTCAGTGTAGACAAAGTCACCAGAACAGTGTTCCTTGAATAGCCATGCTAGTTTAATATGCTATTTTTTGCAAGCCCACCATTCCATATGACGGTTTTGGTAGCACACATGTAATGCCATGCCATGGTTTTGTTAGCACTTCTCTGATACCTATACTAAAGCTAGGTACCATGCATGGCTTGCCAATTTACATGGTGCTTCAACAATCTAAGGTTGTTTCTCAAGCCCACACAGCCATGTCATCTTTGGATCTGAAACTTGTAGAACTAGTTGTAGTTAAATATGAATCTGATAATAGTTCGTAAAACCTTTCCCAACTAATCGAAGGGAAAGTAGACCAAGATGTTACATGTAGAAACAGGTATAACAATCACTACTGACGATAAATCATATAGTAAGTGGAAAAAGATAAACACCAAAAATAAATTATTGAAGAATTTTACTGAACACCTTTGAAACATCATAAAATTCAAATCAATGAAATAACTGTTACACATTACGCCAAAATTTCAATAAATACTCAAACAACAGTTGGGTGTCAACATTCAATAGAAATACCTATTAATCAACCTTGGCACAAACATCATAAAGATGGTTACAAGTCAAAAAAGTAAAATAAATATATCTCATTTCAGATATTAGCCACTAACAAACTACTTTTCTATAAGCAAAAAGGAATAAAGCTCAACACAAAGTGCAGATTCAAGCTTGGACCTTACGCACTTGGATATGATGAGTAGATTCTTCACGCCATATCGGTTGTGCGCCACTTTGGACAAGTGTGACATGCTCTCCCTCTTTCAAAAGACCCTTATCCTGAAGTAGGAAATAATTTAACTACATAAGACAATGATCCTAGTGGAACAAATATTAATAAGGTAGCAAGTAAATCACTGACCACTAATAGCTTGAGTGCTCTTGAGAAGGTCTCCTCAGCGTCATTTGAAAGTTGCATATATATGGGAAAAACACCGTGATAAAGTGCCAACCTCTGCTTAATCCTTTCCCTGCAAATCAAGCAATCAATGGTTAAGATATTTATATGTAGAATTTGTAATATTATAACTTTAAGTTTAAAGATGAATTCTATTTGAATTACTTCCTTAATACTTCTTTTGATTTTTGAAGGCAAAATAATGTTACTACTTTTGTTTGTCTTTATAAAGTTTAAATAGTTATTATATTATAAAGATTAAAATAGGTTAAAATAACAAATTTAACTACAAAAATGATTAAATATGATTTGAACATACAAATTTATACTTTTAACAAAAAAATTGATGTTTTATATATAATCCATTTTTTTTTTTTACAAAAAACTAGATATAAAAAGTGTTATGTATTTTAGGCCTAAAAAACTGTTATTGTATTTAAAATAAATTTTATTTGGGCCTCCTCTTTTTTGTGGGCTGCAGGCAAAGGCCTTAATTGCCTTGCCCTGTATGTTGCTATGTTAGTCCTTCTAAAGTAAAATTCTAAAGCAACATTCATCATGATAAATGCCAAAGTCAATTTAGTAACTAGTTGACATATTTGAAAAAAATACTATGAGCTCTCTGATGTTGGACTTACTCATTCGTGAAGGCGAAGATTGTAGAGCATGGCTGGTAATGACTTAAAAGTATAGCCATAGATCCTGTTCTTGTGAAAACAATGATCGGTGTATTGAGGTTGTTCGCCATAGTAGTGGCATGGAAAGCAAACATTTCTCCCATATGGCTCTGAAAGTTTGCACAAAAAATTAATAAGAAAGAATGCAGTTGGATGGCAGCAGTTACACCAACTGCAACATGGATTAAATGCTTTTTCTCAAACGTGACTGAAAAATATAGACTTGTAGAGATTAACACATACCTTATACATACTTAATTGATTTGGAGGAGGAGTGCAAATAGGTAGGCTTGATTCAGTCCTCAGTGCCACATTATGCATCACTTTAACAGCTTTCAATGGATACCTTAATTATAATTAAATAATTAGCAAACATTTTGAAGGAAAAGATAGGAAATATAGAAAAACGGTTCACCAAAATGAGCCTTAAGAAACAATTATATGTCATACGAACACAATTCCAGTATTAGGAAGTACCAAGCTAAAACTATTATCCACATGCAACAAGCCCTGGAAAACTTGAATTTGTTCAAACAACTTTTAATCAATGTAGTCCAAGAAGAGTAGGAAAAGAAAAGAGAATAATAGAAAATGGATAGTTCAGGGATGGCACTTAAAGTAGGGGAAAGCATGCCACTCAACGCTACTAATTGTGAATGCCACTCAAGCATCCAAGCCATATGCTTAATTTTCTGGATGAATCACTATTTCTCAACACATATATAATGGTCACAAAGATGGCAGTCGACATTCTCCAAACTAAAACAAGCCATGTTGTGCCAACTAATAACATTATCAATATAAACTGAAGCTTTCCCCAACCTATTTTCAGCTAAAAGAAATGATAACCCCAGACAATACACAGAACAGAAATGAAATAAAACAAAATTATAAACAACAAGAAACTGCTACAAACAAAGTAAATCAGAATTTTTATAATAATATAAAATGGAAAAAGTACAGGTCCAGCAATGTCAAGCAGTTAACTTACTTTCCATGCGCAGTTTCTCCAGAAAGCATGACTGCATCAGCACCTTCTCGTACTGCAATTGCAATGTCGGAGACTTCTGCTCTTGTTGGTGTAGGATGATTGATCATGCTTTCCAGCATGTTAGTTGCTACAATAACTGGTTTCTGCATACTGTGACACCTTCTAATGATCTCCTCCTGTTTAAGTGAAACATGAGATTATGCTACTTACTGACAACAAACATGAAATAAAGCCAACAATCTATAGCTCCAAAGTTTGAGTTGAATTAAAGTATCACTTGAAGCATGAAAAGCCCATGCATAGCAATTCCATTTTCATTTCTCTGGCATGCAGATTAGTATTGATCATGCAAGCTAGATGAGACAATAAGATTACTAGAGAAACAAAAAGGCACAATGTCTTTAAGAGAAACTTTATAAAAGGTCAACAACCTCAAATAAAAAAGTAGTGGTTTGCATAATGAAATTTGTGCAAAGTTATCATGTAAATAACATTAAATGGCCAAGATAAAGCATACAATGTTAATATCAACTTTTACCTGCAATAAAGGTACTTCCTCAATTGGAAGTTCAGCTCCAAGGTCTCCACGAGCAACCATTGCCTATAAAGTCAAGAAAGTAAATAAGATGCAAATGGTAATGGATAGGTAAAACAGTAAATGGTCTTAATGATTAATCACATAACAAACAAAGCTATCAACAATGTCATTTTAATAAGTATTAGATATAAATACTAATACTCAATACTTTTCACCTCAGTCATCTGATCAAGAAGTAAACTCGTCAGTCCACATCTCACTATATCCATAAAATTATCATTACAGGGGAAGAAAAATTACCATAACAGACAGGCATATATAATAATGTCATTAGAATTCATCTAAAAGTTGCCTTCATTAAGGAAGACAATAAACTATCATTATAACCCATTTAACAACGCATATACTATAAGTATATTCTTCTCTGAAAGCTTATCTAATATATTTTCTTCACTCCAAAGGCAAATAAGGAAAGAAATTAAATAAAGTATCAAAGGAACCAAAAATGAAAAAAATAAATAAAAATTTGCCAACACTACATTAACAAATTCTCAAATTAGAAGAAGTAAAGAAATAATAATAATACACTTAATAAGAAAAAGCTTGAAAGCCCACGGAGGTAGCCTATTGAAGTTGCATGAGTCCCTCATTCAATTAATGCTCATGCACAAGAACAACTTTGCATGAAGATTACATGCAATGAAATAGACAAAATATTTTCATGCAAAGTTATTTATGTGCATGATTATTAATTGAATGAAGGGCTTATGCAACTTCAATAGGCTACTTCCTTGGGCTTTCAAGCTTCTTCTTATTCTTAATTTGTTAATGTGACAAGTGTATTATTGTGGTTATTTCTTTTCCCCCTCTCCTTCTAATTTGAGAATTTGTTAAGGTAGTGTTGGCAAATATTTTTCTTTTCATTTTTGGTTTCTTTGATACTTTATTTAATTTCTTTTCTTATTTGCATGTAAATAAGCAGGACCTGTAATCTAAGGGGTCAATGGTGTTAGTTTAAAATCTGAGGCATGAAAGATTACATACAATGAAATAGGCAAAATATAAGCCCCTCTCTCCTAGTTCTTTCCAAGGCTGAAAGTATAATATGCAAATAATTAAGCAACCTATCAATAAATATCAGAACTAACCCCATCAGATGCTGAAATTATTGAATGAAGATTTGGTATAGAGTCTGCACTTTCAATTTTTACAGTCACATGAATATCTGCATTGGATCCTACAAAAGAGGTTTTCAATTATTTTATTTTAGACAAGTAAATAAATACATATTACAGAATAAATACTGGTTTTAGAAGAAAATGATAAAGTCATTTACCCTTAAGATAATTTTTCAACTCATGGACCACTCTAGCATCTTTCACAAAAGATACAGCATAGAAATCAACTTGGTTGTCCACCCCAAATTTGATATCCTCCCAGTCTTTATCTGTACAAGAAACAGATAAAACAGACCCATAGAGTGGATTTTACAAACCTCTCACATATAAAAAGCAAATAGATGGAAATTTCATATTCACTCTAAAAAAAAATTACTAAAGTTTACCTGTTATTGAAGGCAGAGTTGCACTTTTTCCACGCACATTTAAATGGCGCCTTGATTTTAGTTCTCCACCATCAACTACCACACACTTCACCACATCATCTGTCTTAGACTTGACTGCTAAAGACATCATTCCACCTAGCACAAATACAGATAAAATTCCTCACATCTCCAAAACCACCTAGAACAAATTCATGCCCATGTAAAATCCAAATTCCAGAATAGTGAAAGTCAACTTAAAAACACAGATAAATTGATTTTACCTCCAAAAAAAAAGAGGAAGGCTCAATAACAATGCATCCTAGTTCTTGCAAGTTGCAATAACTCAGCCTTATTCCAACAACTTTAGGTCAGCAACACAGCTCAACATGAAAACTAGTCAACTTCATTAATATGGCTTTCTTCCTATTAACTCCAAAAAAGGAAGTAGTAATCTAGAGATAAATGATGATGGTGTGAAAAGGAAACAAAATTCATGAGGATCAACACTGTAACAATTGTCTATAGTTTAGTAGGACTGAATAGCACAACATACATCTTTAGTACTCTTTCTTTTACATGTTCAATGAGTCAATAACTTCCTTTCCAATGCATTATCTTTAATTTCATATGCATAGGAGAAAGGGTATCAAATAAGCCAAAAAAGGAGATACTGAATACATAATGCACCACTTAGCAACTAGAAAGGGAACATTGGTTACCATCAACCAATAATATGTCTCCAACCTCCACATCGTTCACAAAGTCATCATAGTTTACACTAACGGTATTTTCTGTGCTGACTCCTCTTTTGATTGTAAAATTGAATTCTTGTCCCTCATGAAGCATGATTGGTTGAGGTACGTCTCCACTTCTAACCTCGGGACCCTGCATGAAGAAATTGACAAAATTCATGGATTAATTACAATATGAAACCATGTAGAAAAGGATATATATGACAGAAACAAAATAGGGATGGTGGATAGGTAGATATAAGACACTGCAAACAACCATATTTGGTGTGCTTCTGTGTGCAAAACAATAACGCATTCCTTATTAACTCACGGAGTTAATATCTGCCAGTCCAGTTCAACTTAGCATACAGTGGATTAAAAACAAAGTTAATTATAGAATAGCACGGTTTAGAAGTATCACTGTGCTTCAATCAGACCCCTCTTTTAAAAAATTTACCAATTTCTGATCCTTTTAAACAAAATCTAAACTACGAAGCAACAATTGTTGACGGACTGTTTCATGATGCTTCTAAATATAAACCATACACAATATAAGATAATAAAGAAAGAGACAACACACCTTGGTGTCAAGCATTATGGCTATAACCTTGTCATCAAATTGAGAGTTGTATTCTTTAACAAGATCAATTGTTTTCTGGTGTGATGAATGATCCCCATGTGACATATTCAAACGTGCCACATTCATTCCAGCTTCTGCTAGTTTCCATATCATTTCACGTGAGCTCGTGGAAGGACCAATCGTACATACTATCTTAGTCTTTCTTCGACCATTTGAAGCTACCTTTGCCTGACCCAGAGCGTAACTATTAGACTGAAGCTCAATATGAGAGTCTAATTTGTCCTGATTACAATTTCAGAGAAGCGTCTGTAAGACAAAGGAAATAGTACCCCAAACAAAACAAAAACCAAAAAGGAAAAATAAAATTTCTATAATGCAAACGTGAGGAAATCGCTCTCCGCACATTCTCAGGAAGAAAACAGTAAAAACCAGTCGAACATGACCAAAGATCCTCTCTTTTTGTTTCCTTTTTTCTTCCCTCAAGTCAACAATCACCAGCATCCTAGATAACAAAATGAAATGAAAAATAATAACAACAATAGAAACAAAGAAAATAAACGTACAACGCCACCCAAAAGACCGTTTGGCGAGCTGAGTTGACCTTTCTGGCTCTCCTCGGTGATGCTCATCGACCTGACAGTAAAAGCCTGCTTCTGGGCACATTTACATCTGGGTCTGGATTGAAATGCAAGAAAGTCGCTGAGGCTCCTGAAAGACGCGAGGCGATCAGACGCCATGTCAGATTTGAGGAGAGACATTCTCGTGTTCGTGGGAATGTTAATCGTCGCCATGAAAGAAAAGCTTAAAGACGGAGAAGGAGGAAAAAGTGGGGCTACAACGGAAACAGAGAAGCAGGGGAAACACAGCGTGTGGAACCTGAAGAGCTAGAAGAAAGAGACAAACACATGTTTGTATTATATATATATATATATATATATATGTATTTATGTGTGTGTGTGTGTGTGTGTGTGTGTGTGTCAGCGCGTATTTGAGAGGCAGAGAGAGTCTTTAGCCTTTGCCTCTGGGTGGACAGTTGGACTACTTCTCCTTGTAAAATCTAAATCGCCTCCGAATCATACGAGTTTCCTGCTTTCGTTCACCTTTGTATTTGTCGTCTTCTTCTTTCATTTTTCTCTTCATATTTTTTCACGCTTTTTTTTAATTATTTATTTTTCACGCTTTCTTAAAAAATATATTTTATTTTTCACTCTATTTTAATTTAATTTCTAAGAATATTTTATTGTTTAATATAAAATTTTAATATTATCTCTCACACCTGTAGTGCAGCAGAAAAAATTAATATGACTCTTACCTGTCTGGGTTCAAATTTTGATAATCATTACCACCATGAAGTATTTTTTTTAATTTACTAAAAAAAATAATTAATGTGTCATATTTTACTGTACTTTTGTTTATCACATACAATTTGTATAATATACATAATGTAAATAAAAGCCTATGTTCATTGCACCTCCATAATTTTATATTTTTGCATGTGTGAAGCATTATATATCAGAGATTATAAAAAGTAGAGATTAAACAAATTACAAAGTAAATAAATAAATAAATAAGATTCTATGGCTATTAGACATCCAAATTAGTCTTTGAATTTAATTTTTTTTAATTAAATTTCTGAAAGATATTTTCAATATATAAATCAACACACCAACAAAAAGGACAATATTATTTAAAATTCAACAAAACCCACATTTTTTTTTTAAAAATCAATTTATATTTTCCCTTTTATAGGTCCATTGATAAAAGTTACTTTTATCAATAGTGTTTTTTTTTTTTTAATTGCCATAATTAAATATTTTTATTAAAGTAAGAAATTTCACCAGTCTCTATCAGCCGTCGGAATATCTAATTGTGCTCGTTGTCCCTGATTCGCTGTTTTCTTCTTCTTTTTTGGACTCGCTGCCTTTAATTTCCTGCCACGTGCACGAAGATTCTAGCAATCTGAAAAAAGCAAACATAACTCCTGAGTTATATAAACTATAAGCATGTGCTCACCCGCAGAGAATCATGACCTAAGTCAAGCATATCGGCATAAACCTTTTCCTCACGTGCTCTTACGCCCTGAGGTCGACGAAAAAATAATATACTTTACATATTTATTTAAACAATAAAAGTCTATATCCTCGATGAAAATTGAAAATAAAACAATAATTTGGCAACATTATACCGCTGATGTATAAAAAAGAAAAAAAAAAAATATCAAGGTTTTATAAAACTCAACCATATGCGAGTCTTAGAAAATCCATTACTAATTTTAAATAAACCTTTTACAACATTTTCAAAGTCCTAAATAGTAAGTTCTCACCCTTAAAAAATATTTATAATTTTTCTGGAGTTTTAAATACCAGTTCCACACGCAATATTTCATTGCAAAATGAGTATATCTGATGTACAAATGGGGCTTGTCAAGATCTAAATCTAAAATCTCAGATTCACGTAGAAACGATAATTTTCGTCCCCTGGATCACACTCTCAGGTATAGCATAGATATGAGTTTAATCTAGGATCACAACAGTGGAATTGACAAGTTCAATAAGCTCTCCGCCATGTAAAAATCTATGAATTTTAAAAATTCATGGAAAAATGGCACTGTTTTTATTATTGTATTTGGATAACCACATTGGAATTATTACCTACGAATGTAACTCCAACAGTTGCTATAAATTCCCAAGCAATGTGCAAGATATAAATTCAAAATACTGCAAAAACTGTGAGGAAGATTGAAGAAAAGAGAACAGAAAACAAAGTGGGATTTGGCGAGAAAATAAAGAGGAAGAAATCTGGATGTTGCAGACAAACCAACTTTCCAGTAAGCCTAGTACAATGACTTGGCAATGGGCTCCACCTAATATGCTTTGTGCTTACAGCATGCAACTCTTAGAACAAACTATCAACCACGGAGTCAGTTCAGCTATTTTGAAGGCTACTGAAACAGATATCACCCATGTCACAGACTCACAGAGCCACCCTTGCCCTTCTCCAATTAATTAACCATCATTCACCAAGTCACCATGCCAGTTTCCACAATAACCTCCACAATAGATTATCTACTCAGGAATGAGGAATACATATGTGTGTGTTCACAGTAATGCTTCATCATTTAATACCTCAGCTTTCCTTTTAAACTTACTGTATTCTAATCAAAGTATATCATATCAGTGTATGTATACTCAAGCAATCTTAGCTGATTCACCCCAAAAAAAAAAAACTGCTAAAATTGAATATCTGCTCAATTTCCAAAAACTCAATCAGTATTCCTCTCAGGTTCAAGCACACCATGCTAGCTTCCAAAATTTTAAGGATTAGCATCACAATAAAATAGTAACAAACAGATGATACAAAAGTATATTAATTAAAACAGAAAAAACTTAGGACCAAAAGAATACATAATAAAAACATGAACTACATTTTTAAGAATTTTGACCATCCAAATGATCGTATGCTAAAATTGTCAGGCTTTTGATTACTTTACTTTCCCACCATTTCAATCTCTGTGAAGTGATGGTTATCAAAGCTTTTATTTAATAACTCGTGCAAATAAATAAACTGATGTCACTTAAATGAACACTAAAAGATCTATCCATATTAAAGAGGATAGGGTCAGTCTGAAACACCTTCATGTTCCTGGCCTTAAAGTTGGCTGCAAAAGCAATCATACCAGAAATGAGAAGTAAAGCTTCTGGTAAATGATAAATCAGATCCAAAATGCGGCAAGATGGCCCAAAGCCTCCCATACTAATGCACTTTGGACTGACTTATCAACATGTGCTCAGCTAGAAATTTGCTGCAATTGGAATGACAGCCAGTTCTAGTGCACTTTGGTATCCTTGACAATCAGTATAACTCTATATAGGAATGGAATCTAAGAAATGTGATTGGTTCGTCACAAGACAAATTAGAATCTGAAGATTGGGGTACCTAAACATCTCATTCAATCATTAAGTGGTTCAATACATTTCAATATCTTTTCATAAGTATGTAAAAGTACCAACAAGGAGGGGACAGAACTCAAATAGACAGTGAAAACATTATTTACAAAATGAATTATTCCAGAAGTGTTCAAACATGGAATCAATTCTGCAACCTTTACAAGAGATTGGCATTTTCTCATGGTGAGGTTTACTACTATTCTGTCTCTTTTAACTCCTAGACAACACTGTTATGCAATCCGTGGCACATCCTCAATGCATTAAGTACAATAAGAAGATAGCCTGGTCTTTAACTTACAAACCAAAGCTTGATTTTTATATACATTAAAAACACGCCAAACCTCGCTAAGTGGAAGCAGCCATGATAGCTCTCTGCAACTCAGATTCCAAATCGCTAGCCTGATTGGTTGACTTCTTTGGCTCTTTTACGTCATTCTCTTCTTTCACATTTTTCTTGTTCCTCCATCGTTCAAGCTCTACAGAGCTCTCTCTTGCAGGCTGCTGCAACACCTTCTTCTGACCAACATCACTCTCCCCACGAAATTTCTTTCCTGAAACTCCCAATTTAATCTGCTCCAAACACTGCTTCATCTCCCTATTCTCATTCTCCAAAAGCTCCAAATCCTTTCTCATCCAAAAAAACATACCCTTCAACAATTCCATATCAGCCACATCACTCTCATCACTCTTCTTCTTCTTCTTCTCTTCCCTTACCTCAATTCTCTCTATACCAATCTTATTCAATGCCAAATAAGGAAACTTGGTACCCAAATTGGCCGGAAAATTCACACCCCAGCGCATATTCACCACCACCCGTTTTGTCACCGGCAGCACAGTCCTTGCCATTACAGCAATTCCAGACAAAACCCCATCTTTCCCTCCATTCTTCCAACCATATGGCCTCTCCGGATCAGACTCAATTGCGCTGTTCAAATGAACACCACTTTTCTCCATAAAATCACTGTTCAAAAACCCATCTTTGCCACTACCACAAGGCTCCAAGTTGAGCTCTTGCCAAACCGATGATGACCCTTCAGGGACAAACCCATCTCCAAGCTCACGATTTGAATGTGACCCAGAATCCAAATGGACACCACTATTGGAGTGAGAACCAGAAACACGATCATTCCCAGGGTTTGAGAAGGTGGTTTTCTTCAGAGAGAAGTTCCCAAATTGGGGTTTGAAATGGAGTGAGAAAGTTGGATTTGTAGGAGAGGGAAAGAAGTGAGCAGAGAAAACAAGAGGGGACTGATTTGGCGAACCAAAAACGCCAAGACCAGACTTGAGCGAGACAGAGAAAGGGGTAGAAGAGGTAGAGGTGGGAGAGTAAGAGAGCTTGACGGACGGACCAAAAGGGAAATTGGATGACAACGAGAAGGAGAGGTGAGGGGATGGAGAGCTGGTGGTGGAGGCAATGGAAGTGAGAAAAGGTTGGTTGAACATGGATATGGGTATCTTTGCCTTTATCAGAGGATTATTATGGTTGTTCTGGTTATGGTGGTGTTGTTCATCCTCTGGAAGCTTAAGAGAGAACTTCATCTTTCTCAGTCTTCAACAGAAACCTCTACCTTCTAACCAGGGCCGGCTATAAGGCAAGCCTATGCCCCCACAGAAAAAAGCCCCAAATAAACAATAACATTTCTTAGGTCGATTGGTCGAACACCCTTTTTTTCTTTTTTGTTAAAAAAATAAAATTTATATAATCACAATATATTTAATCATTTATTTTCAATTGATTTTTAATTTTGATATTTTAACCTATTTTAATCTTTATAATATAATAACTATTTAAACTTTATAAATGACAAACAAAACTAATAACATTATTACGTTTTGTTTTCAAAAATTAAAGGAGCATTAAGGAAGTAATTCAAACAAAAATTCATCTTTAAACTTAAGTTATAATATTTACCAATTTTACAAGAAAAGGTAGATTTTACATGGCTTATAGATTGTACTATAATTTTTTTTTGATGAATTTTTAGGATTGTACTAGAATTTTACATGGCTTATAGATCGTACTATATATAAATATCAACCATTAATTGAATTATCACATAGTTGAGACTTAAAAAAAAAAAAAACCAAACCAACTGTAACAAATCACAAAACTATTCATCATTTATTAAATATTTTTTTTAATTTAGAGAAAGCTAAAATTAAAACCATTTATAAATAAAAAACTGTCAATGATCTATGAGGGACGAATCGGAAAAAAAAGAGTCTGTTATTCAAAACAAAAATAGCATGTCTTTACTTCTGGCAGTGGCCGTGTAACCGGTCCTGGACGAAGTTTTGGAGAATGGCGAACTCGACCTCCGGTGGAGCCAGCAGAGGAAATTCAGCGAAAGCCATGGTTGCCGATCAGATCTCTCAGGCCGTACAGTCAACCTCTAACCTCATCCATCTCATGCAACAATCTTCTCACTCCCAGGCACCTCTCTCTCACACTCTCTTAGTTTTCTATTAAGAAGGTGTTGGGTGTTGCTTTGATTTTTAAGCTGGAAGGTTTTTGCTTTGAATTTTAAGCGAGAGAGTATAGACAGTGGTCAAATGGGTTTGCTTTGTTTTCACCTGGGTTTTAATTGGATTTTGAATTAGTTTCAACATTAATTGCAGAAAAGGAAAATTTTCTGAGTTTTGTTAACCGAGATGTTGGAGATGCTTGAAGACAATATGCTTGATTTGAACATAATTGGAGGACGGAAACTTTGTATGTAATGTGGGTTTGAAAGATAATATATACGAGTTAGTGATTATCTCAATGATACTACAATAAAGTGACAGAAAATGATTACTTTGGAAAGCTTTGTGGACAAAGAAAGTGGTTTTGAGCTTGTTGAATATGGAAAATTAATAATTTTTGCGATTGAAATTTTTAGGATAAACCTTTTGTCTGTTGGAAATGTTTGTGACGGATACATAATGTGTGTGGATCAGTAGTAGAGTACAATTCTAAGAACGCCAAAGGGAAAATGAAGTTTGTGGATGCCTTGGGTGAACAGTATGTGATTGAGCCATTCTAGGGTTTTACTTCTTGAAATTTGGCAATGGATGAAGTTTACTCTATTGAAGTTCTCGGGGACTGTAGAAATGTAGCTTTGAGGAGAAGAAAGAGGATTGAAAAAATGAGTTTAATCCAAGTATTAGATGGTTGGAATGCTGATTTAGGAATTGTAGGCTTGTTTTATCTTTGTCTAAGCTAAATAATTGAACTTTCTTTAATATTATTTAAAGTATGATTAACACTTCACCATTATAATATAATTTGCCATTAGTCTTAAAGATTTCGGGATGGATGTTATCGTATTATAATGATATCTGAGTTATTTAATCTCTTTGTCATCTTTCTTTAACCTGTGTATCTGAGGTAAATGGATGTACTAAGAAGGTAGCTTCATAATGCAGATTGTTTGTGTAATAAGACAATTTGAACACATTGACCTATTTTGCATATTGTGCGTGATCAGTTCTTCATATCTATTATCTATTTAACAGGCCCAACTGATGAAGCTTCCAAAGAACCTTTTGGCAAAAACACCAACAATTAAGAATACTGGTCAAGTATGTATAATGAGTTTATTTGTAAGAACAAACTTGGGCATATCATTCCGGCACAATTTAAATTTTTTATCCTGAGTTTCTTCTCTGTTTTTTGCAGTTATTAGAGCAGATGCCTCAGGTTATATCAATTCTTGATTCACACATGGAAAATGGATTGCAAAGGTTGTAGAAGTGTGGCTTCATTTTCTTCATTGTCTTTAGTGTGGCTAGCAGCTTCATACATTAATGTCTTGCCTAAATCCACTTTTCTATAGGGAGAAATATCCAAGTTGAGAGTTGTTATATGTCATGAATGGTTAATTATAATTATAAACATCTCCTACAAGCTATTCTTTGATTACATCAAATAGATCATTTGCTTGTCTTTTTGTGGCTGGCTGAGAATTCTTTTCTACTTGCTGTCTTCCCTCATTTGGTTTACAACTTCTGCAGTGTTCCTCATTTACAAACTGTAATCCAATTGCTTTCAAATATGGAAAGTTCCCAGCTCAGTTCTCTCTCTCAAATTCATTGCTCTCAAGGGGTAAAAATCTCTCTCTCTGAATGTTACTTTCTTTCTTCTATTTTTTGTCAAGCATAATACATCAATTCACACATCAAACAAAAATGATCGTCATAGCTGTCAATTCCTAGTAATTCTGGTTAACAATAGCTGTCCTTTGATGATTGCTCTTAAACACACTTCCTTATTTTGATGCCATGTATTTCCATCCAGGAACACAAGCAGGAGAACCAACCTTCTAAAGTGGGCTAATCATCCACACTTAGCGGCCATCTCAGTGCACAGAAGCATAACCAGGAAATGATATCCTCCTGTCTAGCATTAGCTATATGTCAAATTGACACAACTGTGTAGTATAACTGAGTTTCTCTATAATTTTAGTTTATCAGGAATATTTATGAAGGAGAAAGACCTTGTACATTTGCTGAAGAATGCAATGGTTTTAACAGTAAAATGAAAAATCTCTAAATGTCTAACTCATTAGAGGGCCAATTCTGCCCACAGAAGTATTTTTGACGTGTCGATGTGGATTTTGGTAGTATGGTGGGGCTGTAAAGGAAGCTAAAAGTGGAAGGAAAGTGACAAATAGGCCTGACTCAGGAATTTGTGGTTGCTATGGACCAACAATTGAACGCACAAAACTTTTGGGGATGTCATTGCCAAGTGGCAATGTTGGATGGAAATGAATCCAACCTTGATTTTGGTATTAGGTTTTTATTTTATTTTATTTCCAATTTTGGCTGAGTCATATTTGGTAAGGAAAAACCTGATTTTGATATTAGGTTTTTTTTTTTCTTCCAATTTTGGCCAAGTCATATTTGGAAGGGAAAATCTGTATGGATATAGGTTGAGTTCTCACCTAACATAGCTATTCATCTAAGGCTCTTCATTCTTGCAACAATTTATTTTTCCAATTTCAATATTAGAAAAATTTTACGTGCATGCATTATCAGACCCTCCATTTCCTCACCTGATAACATAAATCAGAAAAAAAAAAACACATTGAAGGTAAAATCTAGTTGTAGTTTATATATTACTTCTTAATTGAAATTAAATTTATATAAAAAAAAGGTGCCTAAATAATAAAATCAGACATGGATTCTTCTATTTCTTTTACCCCCTCTAAATTCATTGTATTTTTTAAGGAAAAGTACAATGAATGTTTTGCTGCCAACCGAATATTTTATTATGGTATATATCAAAGTAAATTATATAAATTTCTTTGCTTGTTAATTATAGGTTGGGTTGCATAAGATATGATAAATTAAAATAAATAAGATTAGGTTATATATGGTATCGAAGAATGAATATATTTGGACACTTGAGACCTATAAGGCAATATGATTCACTCATATTGGGTTAGGAATATCATTCTCTTTCCATCCATAGAAATATTCTAAATATAGAAGTCGTTATAGATTCCAAACCATTGGGTTGGTGACAGAATGACTAAAGTAGTAAGTAAAAATCCAAGCCAGAAATTATTAATTACATAAGAAAATTACTTTATATTATTTAATAAAAAGATAGGTTGAATCGGAAGGACGTGGATTTTCCACGTGGAAAAACCAGAATAAATGGAATAAAAAAAAAAAGTTTTGACTGGGATTGATCAATTCTTCGGCGTCTTTCATTCATTCACGTTTCGTCAACTCCGGCTCGCTGAGATTTCTGACTTCCTGTGGGGCTCTACTTATTCAAGTCCCCAGAAACAAAAAGACGAAACAACCATACCCCACGTGCACCTATACGATGTCGTTTAATGTGACACATCAGCATGGCTTTTTTATATATATAAAATTGAAGTCAATAGGAAAAAAGTGAGAAAGTCCGAATGTCGTGGAAAAACAAAAGTCCCCCGCCATAGATAAACAGCTGCTTCAAAAGCGCTCCGTCGCTGCTCTCTCTCTCTCTCTCTCCGTGGTTTTCTTTCTCCGAAGCGCACGCAAATCCCCAACCCTAACCCTAACTTTCGTTGATTGATATAGACATGGCTGCTTCTTTGGTTGCGCCTTCTCCCAATACGTCGTCGTTATCGCTGTCGTCGTCTTCCTCATTGTCGTCGATGTCTTCTTCTCCGTCTGGCCTCTCCATTAGCCACGGAACTTTCTTCAACGATTCTCGCCCTGGTATCTGCGCTCCTATTGGCGTTGTAAGTGTCTCGGAGACACACACTTTCGTTTTTTTTATTATCTGCTTTGTAATAAAAATAGCTTCTTTTTTCTTCTTTTTTTCTTCCTGTTTTTATTGTTGTCATTATTTTATTTATAAAGTTATATCCTTTTGGGTTTGTTGATTTGGCAGTGTTATTGAAAAATAAAAAGTTAAATTTCTTTTTTTGTTTCCTATGAAGTTCAGTGCAATTTTCATAAATGTAAGTGGATGGTTGTTGTAGAGATGTGATATGCCTGAAGCAAGCAAGTATCCGAATGGAAAGCCAATCGTTCCTATCCTTAACGAACGGACACTGCCGAAGTTCTTGGAATCGGCGCGCATGGAGAAAACAGTAAACAGAAACGGTAACAGGCTCAAATTATTCTCTGGCACAGCAAATCCTGTACTCTCTAAGGTAATGAATCATATTTCAATTGAGTATATGCTATAGGCAGCTTAAAAGGGTGGATTTCAGAACCAAACTTTCTAGAGTTTAACCAAACTTTAAAATAAGGCTTTTTGTAGATTTTTTAAAAAACTAAAATTTGACCAAACAAGTAACTTGGGACTACTTCCTGACAGGTGGATTTACTTGTGCTCCTTAGAAAGTTTTTAGTGCCATACCTTGGTCCTGGGAATTTGATTGTTACCTCCAATCTCAAATGAGAGTTGTGATTCTAATTTTAATATGGTCGGCAAGAGTGCTTCTCTGTCATCATCCGTAGTGTGTTGGAAATAATCATAGTTTGAGAATATAATTAGTTTGATGCAGTAACTTTGATTCGGTTAGAGTGTCACTATAGGACGTTTTAATGAAAACCAAGTATTTGAAAAACACTTCTAGCTCGGTCCCCAGAAATTTGTGTAATTGTATTGGGATAGCTTCTGTCCCCGTGAAGTTCTCAGCATCCATATTTTTTACCTTTGCTTTTGATAAATCTTTGATACTGTAAATGTTTTAGGGATTTTGTATTATTGTTTAAACACTGCAGTCATGTATTGCTTCTGAACCTTCATCATTTGTCTTAAACATATATCGTTAAGAATATTTAGTCTGTAACTCTTATAGCTTTTGTGCTTATGCTTGCTAACTTTCAGTTATTTATCCCTAGGAAATTGCTTGGTACATGGGCTTGGAACTTGGAAAGATCAACATAAAGCGATTTGCAGATGGTGAAATTTATGTTCAGTTGCAAGAGAGTGTTAGAGGATGTGATGTCTTCCTATTGCAGCCAACCTGCCCTCCTGTGAACGAACATCTTATGGAGCTAGAGATTATGATTGATGCTTGTAGGAGAGCATCAGCAAAAACTATTACTGCAGTGGTTCCTTATTTTGGATATGCCCGAGCAGATAGAAAGGCAAGCTTATCTTCCTTGTCCTGTAAATAAACTTGCTTGGGTTAAATCTGCTGTCTGAAAAGGTCCAGATTACTAACAGAATTAATGAAGCTCGCAGACAGAGTGGTTTTATAATTGTATTATGTTGCAATGGAAAGGGATATTGAATGTTTATGATTGTTCGTAAGTCAATTTTTTCTTTCAGCATATTACTTTAATGTTTTGAATGACTCCTCAATTGAACCAATCGCCTTTCTAGCTTTCCAAACATACTGTGCTTCACGGAAGCTGCTAAAGATCTATAGTTGCCGATGAACTCTCCACTCAACTGATTCCTTTCTTTTTTATCCTCAGACTCAAGGCCGTGAATCCATTGCAGCTAAACTGGTTGCGAACATTATCACAGAAGCAGGTGCAAACCGTGTTCTTGCTTGTGATATTCATTCTGGGCAGTCATTAGGATATTTTGATATTCCAGTGGATCATGTGTACTGTGAGGTAATTGCACTCATGATTTTTATTCTTGATATCTCATTTTCGTGTCCACTGATAGTTATGTTTTTGTGCATCTAGCATGTGATCCTTGATTATCTCGCCAGCAAGAGGATTTGTTCTAGTGATTTGGTAGTGGTCTCCCCTGATGTTGGTGGTGTTGCAAGAGCACGTGCATTTGCAAAAAAGCTATCTGATGCACCTTTAGCCATTGTAGACAAAAGGCGTCATGGACACAATGTTGCTGAGGTAATTTCCTCACTTAGTATCATTTCGCCATGTCTTTCTTCATCTTAGAAGGTGTAAGACTATGGCTGATTATCTGCCAAATTTGGATATTAGTTGTCGCTCATGCTGTTTCTTTCTCAGGTGTCAGTTGTTGCTCATGTCTGTTAAAAGAGTAACATACCGACTGACTTGTTTATTTTAAGTAGTAGCTTGTTTAGAAAATGTGAAATGGGGCATTGTACACTTGCTATATACAGCAACCTAGAAATGTATAGAAAGTAACAAATCTAAGAATGAATAGAATATACATAAGCTTTCTTCCATTATGTCATTCTCAACATTCTGAGTTCCCAAAGTCCCATTGGCAAAGACTGTGTTGCATCTTTTACTTTGTGAGAGTCAGTTCCAGCTTTCTCATCCCTAAATCCATGTTTATTTTCTGTCGATAGGTGATGAACCTTATTGGTGATGTGAAAGACAAAGTTGCAGTTATGGTAGATGACATGATTGATACAGCTGGTAAGTCGGTCTATTTTTTATTTCAAACTCTAGTCATATCTAGTATTTTGCATATGAAAATTGAAAATCTAAATAACAAATAAAAAAGCAAGAGTTTTATTCATGGATGCAAGTGGAAAAGGTGTCTTCAGGAAAAGCATTAAGGGAATTTTGGTTCTGTTTCTTGAGAAGATATTTGCTACAATATTCATTACCTTTATATTAAAATTAATTAATTTTTGTTTACTGTTTGTCTCAGGGACAATTTCAAAAGGTGCAGCCCTTTTGCACCAAGAGGGGGCTAGGGAAGTCTATGCATGCTGCACTCATGCTGTGTTTAGGTATATTCTTCATTTGTAGCTTTTATCGTTTTCACTTGTTTCAAGATGCACATTGTCAATACTATATAGCTTTATTCCCTGTGATTAATCTTCAATATTTGCTAAACATGGGAATCTTAAATTCATTTTGCTGTTCCTTCCTAAAGTCGGATAAATTTTGTTAGGATTAAAAGTTAAAATAGTAAATAATTGCAGTACCAAACACACAAGGTCTTCTGGTCTAACATTAGAAACCAAAAAAGGTCATCTCATTCATTACAATTAACTGTTAATCCATTAGAGGGGTGTTAGAAACATGAACAGAGAATTCAGTCTGTAATCTGTAAGCTTCATTGCTCTAGTTAAAGAGTCATTTAGTTTGGTCAGATATTTCAACTGGTTCGGTGATGCCCATCTGCCTTGCTATACAAGATAACACTCCACCAGAAGTTTCTTTTGCAGATTGAAAATTGACATCATTATAATGAAATGTGGCAGTCACATATATAGTTTTGATTATTTTGTTCTCGTTGTTTATGGTTTTACAGTCCTCCAGCACTAGAGAGGTTGTCAAATGGGCTGTTTCAAGAGGTGATAGTGACGAACACAATTCCAGTAGCGGAGAAGAATTACTTCCCACAGTTGACTGTTCTTTCAGTGGCCAACCTGTTGGGTGAAACTATTTGGCGTGTTCACGATGATTGTTCTGTTAGTAGCATTTTTCAGTGATAGTTCTTTCTTCACCTATAGGGATAATGGACTGGGCTTAATCTGGAGCCCACAAAAAAAAAAAGATAGGGTCCAACACATATATATATATATATATATATATATATTATTACTTTTTAAATGTTTCTTTGCCTTAAAATGTTTCTACATTTTTCATTTTAATATATAGAAGTTGAAATTTTGTTGAAAACTTCAAACTTTTAGGACATGTTCAATAGCACATGTTTATAAGGCTTTTTTAGGGAATGGAGAAACTGCACCTATGAAAATGATCAATAAACTAATAATGTACGCTTAACAAATGTTCTTTGCTAAATTCACATTAATAATTCTCAAAATGAACAAAATTAATAATAAAAGATTATTAATAATATGAATATTGTTAATATTAATCTTAATATAGGATTAAGAAGTGAGTTTTTTAGATGTCATCTCTAAGACCCAATAACATCTTAATTTTTTTAGCTCATTTAATAAATAATAAATAACATTTGAATTTTTTAGCTTATTTAATAAATAATAAATATGCATTTAGAGATAATAAATTTTTTATTCAAAAATTATAGATTCAGATACCAAAAAAATTATTTATTTTTATATTTTTAAAAATTTTCCGAGTTAATTTAGTAAATGTTCGATTGACGCTGAATTTATACGAATAAAAATTATTTTTTAAAAAATAATTTTAAAATAAAAATATATCTATATAATATAAGAAAATAAATATTTAATATAAAATAAGAATGATAATCTCATAATTTATCTGTATGAAAAAAAAGAAAAAAATCCAATATATAAGGTTTTTAATATTTAAATAAGCTTTTAATTTAATATATATTAAATTATTGATCGAATAAAAAATAAAAAGAAAAATATAAGAAAAAAAAGAAGAAGATAGCAGAGAACAAAGAAAAAGAAATGGAAGAAAAAATTAATTTTTCATCGTGTTAAAAGTAACTTAAATTTTAAATTTTAATTCTACCGAACGGCCTAAAAAAAATTCAAAGCAAGCTCACGTATACAACCCGCCAATTTTAAAGCCCATTTTAAGCCCATAGTTTCAGCCCAGCGCCGTACCCGCTGAATACTTTCACAGCATTTTAAAATTTTGTTTATGATTTTGAAAGGTAAAATAGATTAGGGTTTTGTGCGAATCAGGATCCAATCCCAATCTTGGCCTATAAATAGCCGCTTCACTCTTCTTCTCTCTCAAGGCCTCCGCCTTTCTAAAATCCTATTCTTTGAAGAGTCCAAATTCTGTGGTTGACAGATGTTTTAGGTCTTTTATGGTATCTATAATTTAATGGATATTGGCTGTGATGAAGTTTTATTTGTGACCGGAGACGGTCTCTTCTGAGTACCGCCTGTGACGGCCACAACCCTCTAAGAAGTTCTGAGCTGTATCTTAACGTGTTCAAAAATTTCAGTTTTGTCTGTGATTGATTTTTCCTATATATATTGTTGTTTTTGGTTCAGAGTTATGAAATTTCTTTAGGTGGGACTGGTGAAAGCGAGGTGACGATAAGAATTCATTGGTCTGTCAATCCACTGAACTTTAAACAAGTGTGATGTTACCTTGAATCCCGACAGGTTCTGATCGCTTTCTTTCCAATACCCATGTAGCTTTTTGTTTTGTTAAAGGTTTCTATTTTGAATCCGAGTTTAAGCACAAGTTCAAAATCTGTTTTTTTTTTTATTAGATTTTTTCCTTTGAATGGTGGGTTTAGTAGGGCATGTGATGAATCTTGTTGTGATTAATGGGTAATTTGCGTCTGAAATAATCATTGATGCTATATCACCTTGGAGACCTGATGCCCTTTTAATTTCTACGCTGTTTTAGATTTTCAATATAGTGACGAAATATCTTAAATTTTAGCAGCTGATTAGTCAATGAAAGTATAATCTCTGAGCCATATCCTATGTAATCCCTAATAATGTCTCTATCACATGATGATGATTATAACAATCATTCACAGCATGATGGTAATATGGCATCTGTGGGGGTCCCGTGGGGTTTGTGTTCTTTGATTTTTCCTGTGCAAGACACTATGGTTGTCCTCAGTGGCCAAGCTAAAACAATATCTATGGATGTCTTTTATACCGAAGGATTTTTTACTTGCCCAGTGTTATTACCATTGAGTTAATACCTTCAGTTATTAGGTGTGATAATGTCAGATCCCTTTTAATGTAATAGCTAAAAAGATTCTTTGATAAGCAATATTATATTTTTTTGATGAATTGTTTCTATTGTTTGGGCATCATCAAGTTTTGACATTAGATATTATATGTTCTTTAGAGCATGTAGTACGCTCAAATTTTAAAATCGGCAAGTTCCTCTGCTCAGGTTGCATAGTACATGCTATAAATTTTTTTGGTCTATGAAATTTTTTTCATATGTAGTACATACTGGCCATGTTTGGTAGGTGTATTGTGGGGGTGTGATAATATTGGATATTATTATATAATATTATTTTATATTTGACAAAATTAGTAGAGTCTATTATAATAGATGAATATATTTTTATGTGGAAAATATAAGTGTTTATATTAATCAGTGTTGTTTCAATGTGATTTTATAATATACAATTAAATTATTTTGAAATTATTTTTATATATGTGATGCGTGAAATAACCTCTGCAACCTTGGTGGTTTGTGTTAAAAAAGTTTATAATGGTGTATTTGGGAGCAGTGTTAGAGTAATTCCTTATTTTTAGTGGATTTTACATTCGTCAAAATTTATTATAAGACCCAGTAAATCATTGACAGCACTGTAATTTAGCGTGACTTGTTCAAATGCAATTCGTGGGAGGTGCTAACAACAATTTTGTAGTAATGTTTGATTGAATTTGCAGTGAGTGTAAGCTTAGGCTGTGTTTCAATGGTGTTTTATAACATTACAACGTAGATTCCAATTCTATTTCTCACGATGTTTAATGATCAGATAGCAGAAAGAATAAATAAACAACAAAAGTTTAAATAAAATTGTAGTTGTTTAAAATTCTACTTTTAGAATATAACAATGTGTGTTAATTCAATATGTATATGATACATATTATTAGTATGAGGGTGTTATTTGGTTCCTGAATTAGCACAATAAAAATACAATGTGTATTACTTAAAATAGCAGTATTTTATGTCGTTATATTTTCACTTAATTTACATATTCTTCCAATTTTTTTATGTAAGTTGATTAGGATTTGTAAAATCTGATTAGGTGATAACACGTTGATCCGTCAAATTGATTGTTTAATTAACATTGAAAATGTTTAATCTAACAATGATAAAACCAATTACATTGCGTTTCTGTTAAAACCAATGTGTCTTTTATCTTTTGTTTCTCCAATGCTCGGATTTGCAATTGAAATCTCAATAAGCTCTTACTCAATGCATTTTTCTGATAAATAAGTTTTACCAAAACCTCAACCAATGGCTACTGCAGTAGTTTGGTATATTTACCTTTGCGTAAAGTTGCTCTGGGTTCAAAGGTACCACCTCCATTGTCTCATCATTAGAGTGTCATAATGCTGTAAGTTTGCGTTGCATTTCTTGTTTCAACACGTCAATCTGTGCCCCAGGTTGATAGACATGAATTTCAGTAGGCAGTTTGCTCCTTGATTCAGTAGTATTTGTAATTGAGATAGCACTCAGATATATTCGGAGTTTTACTGCTTATCTCGGATTCGAAGCTTGAAAATGAAACATGGTTTTTACCTGAAGGAAGATGGATGGGTGGGCCAGAATCTGAGATTTCTCGAGGATACAGGTTGAGGAATGATGAATAACATGTCACCCCAGTCAAGCTTTTGCTATTCTGACACAACAAAGGCTTGGCCATAGCCTTGAATGTTATTTGGAAGCTGTGCATATGCAGTCTTTTCCTCCAATGGCAGGTTGAAGAATCCTTGTGTGTCAATCTTCATTTTATCTATGACTTCATCTGATACACCATGATTGATTAGCTGCATCACCATTAAAATTACCGAGCATCAAATTGAGTTGCATTTGAGTAAACCAGAACATGATTTCTTATCGTCAGAGTAACAGAAAGAAGCCCCAGTCTCTACAAGCAGAATGGAGTTTTGCCAATTCTTCATTATGATCATGGGTGAGTAAATTCTCAGTTAGTTTGCTCATATCAATTATTGGAATCCGAAGTGAGTCTTCCACAGAAAACTCATCCAGTTCGACTTCGGGCCGGAGATAACGAGGTGGGATGTCCTTCGAGTTCTTTGAAGCAAGAACTTGAACATTCTCAACAGGGAGAGAACCGCCCACGTCTATTCCTCTACCTTCCACCTCAGACTCCATTTCTGATCGTTTACAGTTCATGAATCCCCAAACTCTCTTTGGAACCGGTCTCTCTTCCAGTTTCACTCGAGGAATTTAAGTCAGTTTTTTCAAATTGATAAAATTATGTTATTTTGTCTAATTTGGACCTACATGTCTGTTTCATTTAGTCGGCATTGGATTCACTTTCATACACTGTCTGCATCAGGACTTTTCCATATAGTTCTTTTACATTGCCGTGTTCCCCAACAAATTATCTAGGAGTAGTAACACCAGTAACCAATTTTTCTTATAAACTTTTGAACTTTAATTCTTTCCTTTTTTACTTGTTCTACAAGAGATGAATTGGAAAATACTTGGTATCCAGAAGGAAGTAAGTAAAACAGGCATTGAAAATTTGTTTTTGAATAAAAATTAAAATCAAAGACATGCTCAACCGGTTGTTGTGGTCTGTGTTCCAAGTCATAATGTGGGACATCACAGCGACATCCACCGCCATATCCACCATGATGTTGATGTGATTAAGTTGGGTGTGTTCTAAGAATGAAAAATGTGTGTGAGAAGAGACAGCAAGATGGTGGCTTATGTGCTCTTTATTTTCGATTGAGGTGCCATCATTTCTATCCAGCTTTTTAGGTATGACAAAAGAGACTGATAATTTTAAATCATCTAAACCTTGTTTTGAAAATAAAGCTTTTATAATTTTATTAGATAAAGGAAAAGAAAAGAAAAAGCAGTACCAGTTATTCACAAAACTTGTATTTGTAATATAGACTGAGCCTAAAATTAATGCGAAGTATAGGTTTAAAAAATAAATAAAGTTGTAGCATTAACACTTCTATCCACACAATTGTCAAAGTCAGAAGCTATATTTTTTTCTTTCTAGTACAGGTCTATTATCTTATCAACTTGTATGTCTTCCATTTGACAAAAAGACCTTTGCCAACAGTAATATAGAACAATCAACGCCACTATAGTTGTCAAATATGGCAACTAAAAGTGGAGTGTCGTATTTGACTTTTTATCTCCACAGATATTTCTTTAGGAAGATCAAAATTTAGTATATGATCTACAATGAATATTCGAGATCAGGCATTTCGAATGGAGGTCCTAACATGGATTGATTGTAAAATATGATCAGTAGTATTGCCTTGCCATTAATTTGAACTTACAATTCTGTCTCCTAATCCTTAAAACCTTTGTGTTCGGACTATCTGCGTGCCTGCTTTCTGCAGTATTGGACTATCTGCGTGCCTGCTTCATTTGCTCGGTTCTCTTTGTTTTAAATGCCTAAGGAAGAATGTATAATGAAGAATGGCGACAGAGAAATGTGAATAAAACTTGTCTGAATGTGAATCTAATAAGCACTGAATGTTATACAAATAATAAGAACAAGATATCATAGCTGAAATGGAATCTATATGAATGATTCTAATGTCTAGTGAGATGCATCATCAACTTTGTTACTGTGCCTAGTGTCACTGTTCCAGTTTCAGATGATTCAATAGGCTTTTACAATCAAGCTACTGGTTAAAAAAGTCTGCGATACTCCTCATTGCTAATAGTTTTGTAGTCTGCTCCATTCTCTTTTATTAGTTCTTGTAAAGGACCATCATTTGTAGGGTACCCATTTACCGGCTTTCTTCATTTGTTGCTCTAGGACGTCATTTACATGGAGTAGTACAGTCAATTCAGTGGCATCAAAGTGTGGAGTGAGTCTTCTTTTCATATTTGTTGTTATAGTTTGTAGGTTGAGTCTTGCTGTTTTACCTGAAAGAAGCCCCAGTCTCTGCAAGCGAAATGGAGTTTTGCCAATTCTTCTTCATGATGGTGGGTAAGTGAATTTCCAGTTAGTTTGCTCATATCAATTCCTGGAAGTCCTCCATAGCAACCTCTTCCAGTTCCACTTCAGGTCAGAGATAACTGGGTGGGATATCGAATTCGAAACTTGATAAAAACAAAGAGATGGTAAGATAGTCAGTGGTTCAGTATTATTGAATTCGAAACAAGTTTTCGGATAATGATAAAAACAAAGAGATGCTCAACTGGTTGTTGTGGTTTGTGTTTCAAATCATTATTAGAATATCCACCATGAAGTTTGGCGTGCCTAGCATGCAATTAACTAAGGTGGGTGCTACTTGTTTTCTTGTCAATGGTGGTAATAAACTCTGCTTTTGTGCTCGAAACACATCCTTAGGTACTGTAACAGATCCTTAACTTGTTCAATAGTTCAGACTTGTTTGAAAAAGATGAAGATTATAACAACATTAAATAACAAAAATAGAATATATATATATACAAGCTAAGCCTGAGATTAGTTATTTAACGGATCCTTAACTTGTTCAATAGTTCACTTATAACCTGGAGTTTGCACCATTTTTTAGTTGTTGATAAATCTACAATTCTTTCTTATATCTCCTTGGCTTCCAGTGAGGACATTGATGTTGCCCATCTTCACCATTGAACTTGCATATGAAGCAAAGAAAAGGTTTTCATCGGAGGCATAAGCCCACACCTTCTTTATTATCTCTCCCGTATGGTCTTGGGTGATTAAAACAGTGTCAGATCCCAATAGACCTTTTCCTTGGAGAATATTAAGAAAGTAATTGTTGTCAAATCTGGCTGGTGTCGTGAAATCAAGAGGGGCTAAACTGCTGTTCTTTCCAGCTGATTCTGGGCATATGGATCTTAGTATTCTTCTAAAAGTTGTGTATCTTTTGTATTTATCGTAATCTTGTTCTTTGAACCTCGCATCATAGATTCTCTCCCTGAAACTAAAACACCTTGCCTTTCCCATTGTGTGACTACCTGCAATGGTCATTTTCACGAAAAGAAAATTCAAGAAAATGTTTTGCTTGTGTTGCAAGAAAGCCAATAAAAAGAAAATATAAGGATCAACAACACGATTTTGTTTTCTGTACTAGTTTATCTTTGGTTGGTTTTTACCTGATAAAGTAACCAAGTCAGCTAAATCCAGGCCTTGCTCTCTGAAGTTTTCAATGAGAGTCTCCAGAGAGGAATTGGGTGCCGGGAGGTACTGGTTGGCGCCATTGAAGCTCGCTTCCAATGAGTCTTTCCTGCCTAGCAACACATTCCATCTCGGTCCACCTCTCTGTTCATGGGGGTACCAAAATGAAAAACAAAATAGTAAAAGCAACACTAAGATAAATATAAAGCAATGGAAGGAGGGAGAGAAAGAAAGAAAAAGAGATTTACAAGAGCAACAGCATCGCGAGCAGCCAATGCTAAGATATCAGCACAAGAGACTGTCAATGGACATGAGTCTTCCAAGGTGTGCTTTATCTTGTCAACCACCTCGAATCCCCGCAGTGAGTCGAGGTTAGGACCAGCTTGCTTTTCACTCACTATGTCTCCATAGCTGTCCAGAAGAATTGATGCATCGCACCCCTGAAAATCAAACTAATTCACTTTACATTTCTAAGGTCACGAAATTAATTAATCCAGAAAACACACAAGAAAAGGTTCAAAGGAGATAAGCAAGTCTAACGTGCATGCATGGGAAAGAAAAAGTGTGTGTGTGTATAGAGAGAGAACCATGACAAAGCAATCGTGGAAATGCAAGCGAAGGAGAGAAGCAGCCATTCGAGGATCTCTGACCACCGCAATCTCAACATGACGCCTCACAATCTCTTCTGCCAAGGGACAAGTTTGTTTGTAGTAATGGAAAGCAAGAGGAGGACCATCTTGGATCCTAGTCTCAGTTCCATGGAAAATCAAAGCAAGTACCATCAACTTCAACAATAATATCCGCATGTTGATGATGATGATGGTGATGGTGCTGATGAGCTGGCTACTATCAATGGGGAAACAATGAAATATCAAAATAGTGGAGGAGAAGTGGTGGATTTTGGGTAGAATTATGTGGGAGGAACAAGAATGTCGGAAGGACATTCCTTCATTTACCAATTTGCTGTTATATAAGTACACTGGTAGAGGTACGCTGGTACAGTGGTACTGATGTATGATGTCCTATGATATGTCTCTTTCTCTATTTTCAAACCTAATTCGTACCCTCTGCAAATTCCTTTTGAATTTAATCAAAATTGGTGCAACCAACCTTACCAAATTACTGCTTTTTTAAAATCTTTGGGCTGTCAATTCTCAATAGCTCTTGCCCTGCCTGTCTTTTGTTATTAATTTTTAACTATCTTCTAAATGCACTGCAATTTACAACCCTCCATGGTTGAATCTTCTTTATAGTTTAATTCTCATGTCCTTTTCATGTAAAATTTATCAAAACCCAATTTCTTACTTCTTTTACTCTCACACTCTACCCTTTCATTTTTTTTTCCTACAAACCCACTTTTTCTTTTTACATCAGGAGGATAGAAGAAATAGGAGGAATCGCAGTTAATAACATACCAATTAAAATCATTTGTAAATATTAAAAAAAAAAAAAAAAAAGTGTAGGACATAAATTGCGCGGTGCAGTTGGTATTTGGGCATGAGAAATTGAACTTCGTAGCTGCAAAAATTGGCAGACATTTTAAAAAGAGAAAGTACTTCTTTATCCCCTACCAATATACATAGATCATATCGATATAATAAAATAAAATAAAATGTAGACAGATCCTAGTTAGGTGGAGAGGGGAAGTAGAGGTACAGAGATAGTAAAGTTATACTGCAACTTTCATATCCTACTATTCTAGTCAAATGTTATATATTTGCTTATTTGTTTCACAAACGTAGCTCCCCAAAATTTTAATCATTACAAAAAAGAAAATGTTACAAAACCCTGAACTCAAATGTACCCAAAACTAGTTTAAAAAAAACCAACTAAGAACACTACTGCTAGAGGTATCAAAAATGAAAATACACTTGTTTTGCTTTGCTGTATACACTAACATGATAACCACCTTATTACCAATTTCCAAATATTTGTATTATGTAACTTAGATTTCACAAATTGCTTTCTATCCTAAAAACTGTAATCGTATGCTGGTATAGCTGTAAAAATGGTGCATGACGCAGCATCTCGCAGCCCAGTAGTTAGTATGCTTTGCAACCCCCTGCTTGATTTATAAATTCATGTTAAAACATAAATATAAACATCGAGCTATATTCTTCTCATCTGGTTTTTCTCTAACCTTACATCAGATTATGATATTTAGTTTCTAAGAGAAAATAAGAACGGGAATATTTAAAGCATAGTTACCTGGCCTTTTCTTGTTCTAAATCCTTTCTTCATCCAAGAAAATCTCAGGATGTACTGCCGCCAAGTTGAAATTGAAAGCTCTTTGCAGCTTCCCATGATTCATGACTTCTACTTCAACCATGAAGTTTGAACTGACTGGACGGTGATCCGAGAGCTTTAGTTCTGCTCTTTCATAAGAAATTTGTTTTATGCCCTTGCCAAACCATAGTATACGGTCACACCTGTTATAGCATACCAATTAGCAAAGCACCATGTTATAAACTTTTAACTTGACCCTGAAGACTACATTCAAGTGAAAAAGCACTATTTTCACCCAAAAAAAAAGTCAACAAGCACTAGCAACATGTCCCATGGGGTCTATGAAATGAAAGTTAAAGTCTCCCTTGTGGTTTACTTTTAAGCACTTGAGGTCTTTCTTATTTTTCTTTCTTGGTTTTCTTAAGAAACTAACTTCTGTATCCTTGCTCCAAGAGATTAACATAATGCCAGAATGGACAAATCACTTTGATAAGAGTTTCATACTGATCACTAAGAAGTTTACTCACCATGCTGGAGACCTCTTCTTCTCTCCTTCTTTTGGGTTCTCACCAACATATCTGTCAGAGTTGATTTCATACTTGTAAGTGGGTGGAAAGTCTATGGTTCCCTCTTTCCACCCGTCAAATACATGCCCGCCATGTAGTTCTTTGGTGAGCTGCCACATTACACAATTTCATTAAGCTTAAGTGTCAGGACAAGAAAATTATGTTATTGATACAAGTTTTTCCCTAAATTAGTTCCCCCGGTAAAAGAAGTTTTAAGGCAGACAATTTCACCAATCAAAGGGAAAAACTAGAATGGAATATTGGACTCGAAAGTCCCAAATGAGAGCTTTTGGTCTCACCTGATCATTGTTGACGAGTTCATCCCATCGTTTCAGAGCAATGAGCTTCCTTACCTCTGAGTCCAACATGTTGAGACGATAATTCAAATCCCCAAACCAGAATATCTGACTGTTCAAAAAACACCCAGTCAGAATCCAAATTTAGTGTATACATATGTATAAATATCAGTTAAAATGCTTACTCGTGCGAAGGAATTGTCCTTGGTTGATCTTCATCAAACACAGATGATGAAAATTGGGTACGTCGTATAATTTCATATACATCTGCATTACGCCTCTGTTCGGCCCCCTCCTTCTGACCAGAGGTCAAATGAGAACAAACAAAGCACAACCGTGACTGATAAAGGGACATGCTTACAGAAACAGATCCCTGCAGTGGCAATCATAAATTATTAAGATATCAGTTAACACAAAGCAAGCTTGTTTAACAATTAATCAGTGGATATGTATCATGATAACTATAGCCAGCCATAAGTCACATGCATTGCAGTACTAGTGGAGAGATGCTGTATACATTCTTCCAAAATGCAAGACAAGTGAGCTAATTAAAGAATGCTAACTTTAGAGTGAAAGAAGCAGAACATCTTTTATTTACATGACATAAGATGGTGCACTTACAGCATGAAAGAACAGTCAGTACCTTGTTTCCCATGTAGCCCATTAGACCAACCCCAACAGGAGAAACTTTCAAGTTGTTAATGTGCCTTCTCAACCTCTTACGCACCCAGACTGATACATATATCCCCACCATCTGCTTGCTGACAATTCTAACATATCTAGTACGTGATTTCACACTGTTGATAGCTTCACTATCTTGTTGCCCATTTGGAATTTCTTGAAAAGTGTCATCTTCTTCTTCAGAAAGCACATCAGACACGTCAGATAAAGAGTCAAGAACTGCAGGCACCTCATGTTGCTGCCAGAGCATCCCCAGGTTTCCAGAGCTATGATGTGATCTTTTCAATCCGGCAGCATTAAGTGAAAAATTTTGAGGACCAAGTATAAGAGTATTCTCCAAGCCATTACAGCCAATTCTGGCAGAACTGCTAAGTACCCTCCGCAATTTCGAATTGGAGGAAATAACTTGGGGACTTGCATCCAATGGATGTTCAGGCCAGTCTGATCTACTATCATCAATCCCATATATTCTTTTTAACCATAAGTTCCTTCCAGTGCCAATTACTTTATTAAAATCATCTCTTTCCAGTTCACAGCAATTAGCGGTCCCAACAAATTCCTCACTTGCTAAATCTAATGGATGAACATCAATCTCATCTGCAAGTACATCTGCCACAGAGGAGGTTCTTAATACTGGAGAGGGTGGGGCACTATAGCTTTTGTGTTTGCTTTCAGGTTCAAAGGATTTGTTCAAAGTTCTTCGAATGATTGCCTCCCATTTAGGAATCGGTCTACTATCTTCTGCTCCCAGTACATTCCCGGCATTCAAAGGCACTACCTCTTGGAAACTGTAAGAAGTAGATATAAACCATAAATTTAAACTCCTTTAAAAAGGAAACATATATTAAATATTGCCTAGGAATCCTCACCCCTCCTCATCGAAGAATAGCAAAGTTATGATCAATCTCAGGAAGATGTGCATGCCACCCTACTAGAAGGAAGTACTCACCCAATAACGTACATATCTGCAGGTTCTTTAGTACAAAGCCAATCATCAATCTGAAGATCTTCATCTGGAATTCTTCCAGCAACATTCCAAGTTCCAATTGTCACCCTGTAATAAAACAAGTGCTCCATCAACATTCAGTACGAGTTGTATAGTAGTAGTACTTCCAACCCAGTATTGCAAGCAAAAGTAGCTAACTGCCGAACCTGACATCCTTTGTATTTATATACTGAGCACGAAGAGTTTCCGATTTTCCTCTCCTATGTCTCAGCTGATAGCCCTTGGAAGGTGTATCTGAAACCAACAAACATAAAAACCATGCATATTTAGTAATATATTTTCAGGAATCTAAAAATATATCAGCAGAATAATAAAATAATCTGAAGAGAGGAAAAATTCCCTATCAACCTAACTTGAAGTTTCACAATTGAAACCCAAACTGAACCTAAGAAGATAAAGCAGAAGTTGTTCTTTCTGTTGCCTATAATATTTTAATTGCACCTAATATTATCAACCAAGAAGAGAAATTCCCCTCAATAAAACAAGCAGAATGGCTTAATTTCTGATGAAAGGAGTGATATCTTTTTCTTTACAAGGACTCATCCAGAAAATTCAGATACAGTATAATCAAAAGGAGCTGAACAAAAAGGGATCACAGAATAGACTAGCAAAATCCTTAAGGGCACAAACTTCCAGTCAAAATAAGATTATATAAAGTTTAATCCAGAATAAGAAAGAACCTCAATTCTAACAGGACCAATTTACAAATATAGAAATTAGGTATTGCCTGAAGGTTTGACTTGAAACAGGTTAGTTCCCTTGTTTCCTACTGGCATGATCAATTTACTGATAAAAATATGAGACTGAATACCCATAAATCCAAAGTCTAATCCAGAATAAAGAAACAACCTCAATCCTAACTGAACCAATTTACTGAATAGAAATAAGGTATTGCCTGAAGTTTGACTTGATACAGGTTGGTTCCCTTGTGTCCTACTTGCATGATCCTCACACATGTCCAGGCTCGCATCATTTAGAGAGCAAGCTGAGTGAAAAATGCAGAAACATGATCAAACTCTGAAACAAGACAAAAACAGTTTCTTACTAAGCTGCTAAGGCCATACCATCGTCTTCACTCTCAGTTTCAGTTTCAGTGTCAACTTCATCTTCACTGAAATCGTATGCCTTAGGCTGTATGTTTAACCATTTTTTCATCACAATGGAAGGCCAAAAGGGCTGCAACAAATCATCAAGAATCACATACTGATCTTATTTTACAAAAAGGCCATTAAAACAAGTTCAAAAGCATATTAAATCATACCTCTGACCGCTTTCCTCTCTTGGTTTTCATTGTTCCGGGATCAAAACCTTATTACTATTGAAACCCAGATTGATGTACTTACTTGCAAAGGTAATCAAAGCACTAACTCCTTAAATATGTGAAACAGCCACAGGGCAGCCAATTGTTGCTGTTTTAGGAGATTAATATTTTTAAAAAGTAAGAAATTTTCTAACACCATTAAAAAATTACGTTGTCTACAAGCTAGCTTAGTATTTGATGCCAGATACAACAAATGTTCATACTAGCCAATGACTTAAAACAAAAAAAGGACAGGAAAAGTATGGACATAATTAACAGACATCCACAACCTCAACTTGCAGAAAAAGAATACTCAATGGTCCTCAAACCCACGTCCCAACTTTCTGATACATAGCACAACAAACAGTATATGATATCATTGAATATCCAAGTAATTGAAAAAACAAAGGAAAAAAAACAAAAACCAACTTCCATAAAAATTTAAAAGATGTCATTTTCAAGATAAACAAATCCACAGTTCTATATATAACCAATTGATGCTGCTACAGCTATTGATTTTCAGCAATGGTAGTGGCTATAAGCAAAAGAAGTTGCATTAAAAATAGAAAACTACTACAATAATTGCCCAACAAACCAATAAACAAAGCAGCTAATTACACAGCATTAAGAGCACGGGAAAAAAAAAAAGAAGAAAAAAATCCAACTGGGTATGTACAGTACGCAAATTGCTGACTCGTCTTCACAGCTGACCTCCAAATCAGAGTGACCCAACAACTATCATAGACTATTGCCAACTAGAAATCACAACCCTCAAAACTGGAAACTTTTCTTTTTGATATCGCAGTTATATCCATGGCTGGCCACTCAAGACCATTGCCTGGGACCCGCGAGAAAACGACCAGTACACCAGTTTTATTTTTATACTTCTTACAGCAAATTGTTAAAGTTTCTATTGAAGTTTTGCCTTAAATTTTAAGTTACCCCCTACTGTTTAAATTGTTACAATATCCACCCTAAACTATGAGATAATTGTACATTTTCCCCTCTACCAATTTTTTATTTGTCGTAATTGACAAATTGACCTTCAAAGTTCCAAAAATTTAGATATATAACCCATATTAACAGTTTTTCTTTTTAAAAAAAAAGAAGAAGAAAACATGAAAAAATAACTCTTTTTTGCTATTTTATTTGTCACCAATTGTCTTATGAAAAGTTGTAATTTAAACAACAGGCTACTATTTTTTATTTTTTTTGGGTGAATTAAATGTTACGTAGGTAGCCAATAGTTTTGTTAAATTTCAACCAGAAAAAGGGTTAATTTGAAATTATGTCATAATTAAGGGGTGACATTGCAATAATCTAAACTTTAGAGGCTAACTTCAAAATTTAAGGGGATTTTTATTTGAACAAATTATGGTAATTCATTTCATCAAAAAAAAATTATGGTAATTCATGCAAACCTTATTTCATTAAATATTTTTCTTTCAAAAAAACAATTACAAATTAAGAAAACCAAAGTTGGTTGACAAGCAAAGACAAAAGGGTGATTAAGACCGGCAACTAGGAAGTAATAAAATACGCAAGAAATACATTTTATTCATATTCTTCTCCATACGTCACACCCCAGCCAAGATTTGCAGCGACCACACACACACACACACACACACATATATATATATATATATATAATGCATGTAACGACCTAATTAATAAATTAAAATAAACTGGTTGACACCAAAGCACAAGTCAAATGGCCAATCTAACAGTAATTTAATATATCCACACACATACATATATATAATATAATTTTATTCTACAGTACAGCTGTATACGCATTGCAGGGATGGTCGACCACAGTATGTTATTATTATTATTATAATTATAATTATTGTTGTTATTTTTTGCATTAAACTAAAGCAATTAGTGTTTATCAAATATTATTTTACCGTCCAATTTGTATAACTGTAAGCTCAGAGTCAGAGCCGATATGCAAAAGGGACCGCGGAAATGGACGTAGAGGTCAGCGCACTATATGTGAACGCCGTGCGTCGAGGCCAGCTAAATACGCAAAGCGAAAAGTATATGGCTCTTGAAATAATTTGGATTTCCATTAAAAAAATGCTTTGCAAATTTTCAAGAATAATCAGCGAAAGGAAATTTTCAAAATGGCCTAAATCTATATTATACATTTTTTGCAGATTTACCCCCTTCATCTTTTGATTATTATGGTTCGCCCCTTAACATTTCAATTATATATCCATGATACTAGTTAAATTTCAAGTAAGGCGTTGCATATTATAGCGTCTTATTTGGCTTTTATTTTTGTCACCACTAGTGATGGATACCAATATGTTCAATGCTTGTAAAAAAGAATTTTACTGGCAATAATAATTTGGTATTGATTTTTATTATAAAAATCTCTAGGCCAATTAGTAATCATCATTGGAGATGACAAATAATATTATTCTTTCTTATTATGTTATATTAAATTATCAAATTAATAACGTACTGCAACATTAACTACAATGTTAGTTGGTAGATTTGTTGGTATTTGAAGCATAATCTTAAATTGAAATGTGAGGGGCAAAATTATAGTTTTTGGAAAATAGATGGGCTATTATGAAATTTAATCTAAAAAAATCCCCTATGAAAACTCGAATCATATCTTATCAATGAGGAATTAAATGTGAATTTTCCTTTAAAAAAAAAAAATATTCTCTCTACCTATTAGTTGGGTGACAGGCAAAGATGCAAGTGATAGACAGGCTTGTAGTGTAATATGATATTTCTAGAATTGACCCCAAAAAAGTTGTAGTGACAAAACAAGGAATCCAAAACCGTGTGCCATACATAAAAAGTGAACTAAGAAAAATAGGTAGATTTTTCTTTTTAACAGTTTGGAATATCCAAATCAACTTACATATATCTCGATCAGTCTTTTCCTAAACGATATTAAAGGCGTACTTCTACTTTCACAAAAACATGTGGAACTCTTCCATTAACATGAAAAGGTCAAGGATGCCAATTAAAGCAATCAAGTTAAGATTGTTGGGCAGAGGGCTACTCTAGCTTTTTCTCTCAGTGCTCATGTGGAGGGCTTTAATTTGAACCTATTTTTGGCAAAAGGAAATGCTTCTGAAAAGTGTGAATATTTTTCAACTTTTATTATTCTCCTTTTTTTGGTATCCCAAACATTGTATCTGAATTTATTATGACTCTTAATTTTTGGATTTTTTTTATATGCAATATGATTAATTATTTTATCTTAACTACTACTATTTCAGTTACTGGCATACAGCTTGACCTTGAAATGGTTCTCTATACCACTTTCAAATGCTTTGGTTTTTCCAAATACAATACGTGATCTTAAAGTAGATGTTTATATTGGGATTTCTTTTTCGCACCAATGCCCCTAAAATATATAATCTGTACTAATATCCCATAAATTTTAAAAATAATTATAAGTTATCCATGACTTATAAAAATACAATATATTTCTTTTTTCTATTCATTAATATTTTTTTTTCTTTTCATAAATATTTATAGCTGTTTTTTAGGTATATACAACATAGTTCTTTTTTCAATACGTGATTTTAAAGTAGATGTTGATATTGAGGCCTTTTTTTTTTTTGCACCAATATCTCTAAAATATCTATAAATTTAAAAAATATCTCATAAATTATAAAATTTACACTAATACCTTATAAATTTTAAAAAATTTATAAGTTGCCCATGACTTATGAAAATACAATATATTCTTTTCTATTTATAAACATTTTTTATGTGAATGATTCAAAGGATCTACCATCACTTCTCTCAACATTTAATATGAAAAAAAATACATCCCAACAATTAAAATTATATTCTTTTACGAGTTACACAGTAATTTGCAATTGCTTTTAACATTTAAGAGCATTGGTATCAATTATATAATTTAGGAATAATTTACAACTATATATATATAATATATGATCATATTAATGTCAAAAACTCTCTATATTATTACATGAAATCTTGAAAAGTTTTGCAAAAATATAAGCAAAACTAAGGTTCACATAAAAAATGGAATATGCTGGGGGATTATAAAGACTTATCTTTCTGACGTGTACCCCCACATGGACAGCTATGACTTAAGATTGAAGGATAAGCATGAATTGAAATATAAGAAAAAAGTTATATTTCTAACCAAAAAAAAAAATTTAAAAAAATGTTTAATACATATAAAAGCAGAGAAACAACGTACGACAAAGCATATATACCCCCTACATTGCTTTACATGTCACTGGCTTTCATTTTATTTTTTATTTTGTATAGAAATTAGGGAATTTCTAAGTACGTATACGTACATTCGTCATGTCAATCACACTACAACTAATTTGTGAATTTATTTACAATATTAATTAAATTCATGTTTCTGACCAATCAAGATACATTCCCAAAGAGGATATATACAACCACAAAAAAAATTAATGATTAAGTAATTACTAATGCTAGTTAATTAGGTAATGATTAATTGGCTAGCTAGCATTGACAGGTAGCATTGTTGAAAATGGAGCCACAAATTCAATGAGCCGACATTAATAATGTCACAATATATTAATTATCCAAATAATAATAATTAAGAATAATAGCGGTACGTGTATATAGGATATACAGTAGATTTAGATATTAATTTGAATGAATTTGTGTGCTCCTCACCCAAAACATTGGCCGCAAAATCTTGATGTTCGTACCTTTTATAACCCTTTGCGTATTGATTGCGACGTATTCCATCAATGTTATGTATTTATAAATAGAATTTCTATTTAAAAAATATTGTTAGACATTGAATTTGTTAGGGAATTCTGCACCATAATTCCAGACTTATCTAAATAATTTTTTTACTAATTAACTCCTCATTTGGTAATTGGTAATGTTTTTGTTTTTATTGGATTTTAGTTTTTCTTTTTCTTGTGTGTAATTTGTTCAATTGAAATGTTAGTTGATGTTTGCTTAATTGAAATGTTGGTTGATATTGTTTACAGTTTATTATTGTTAGTTAAATATTGATGGACTTTCTCATATATGCAAATTTTTTTATTATTCGTTTCCAATTCAGAATATAATTTTGATATTTGTATATTAATTTTTTTTTTTTTAGACCAACCCTTCAAATCCAGTCCTTGTTGCACACCTAATTGGATAATTCATTGAGAAGAGAAAATAAATAAATAAATTCTCATTCCAAAAAACCAGCTTGATCAGTCTCTTCTACATCAATATGTCTCTATTTGAAGACCCACAATGAAGTTAGATATACAGACTGAAATAGTAGGCGGTGTTGCGTATTTGCATGGAGGGTTGTCACTTTGCAAAGAGCTTAATTGTCAACAGCACACAAAAGAAGAAAAAGATCCAGCTCCCATTACCAAAAAGCACTACTTATATACGATAAGTTCCATTCATTACAATCCACCAAACACAATGTGATTGGTCCTAAACAAACAAGAACAAATTGTACCCCAAGAAGCTGTTTGCAAAAGAAAAAAAATTGTACGTCCTTCTCATATTTACAAACAAACCAGTCTATTATTTTATAGTCAACACTCGAGCCAATTCTTGGGACCATAGAGAAGGTCTGAGAAAGCTGGTGGGAAAATCGTTTGAGCGGACACTGAAAATGATATGCACTTGTGGGTTTGTTTTATTTTTCTTCTCTCTGAAGTCGGCCACCAAGGAAAATGGTAATAATGATTTTTTTTTTTTTTTTAAAAGGACAATAATTAAAGTTGTCATTTTGTATAAATTCGGTTCAGGAAGCCCAATGCCTAATGGGTTGGTAATGCAGTAAGCGCATATATGTATGAGTGTCACTAGCTAATGTTATTTGGATGCCTATGTAGTTTCTTTATCTGAAACTTGCTTTGTCTTGTACCTTGTTTTGTCAATTTTGGATCCAGATTCTTCTATTACATACTTTGTTTGTGAAACCCATTTATATAATTTTCGGGATAAGGAAGATAACTTGGACAAAATCACATACTGGACCAAAAATTTGAGGATATTAAAGTAGTTATTTCATTAGTACTACTTCGCTTTCAGCATTTTGTGATCGATTCGTATAATACATATCCAAGGTAGCTGTCTCCCTTTTACCTTGGATTCAATTACTTAGATTTCAATTAAGTTAGGAGGAAGCTTCCTTTTTTCTTTTTCTTTTTTTATGTAAATTTAGAGTTTCTGAGAACAATGCTTTCCCTTGCAGATTTTAACTGAAGTTGTTGGTTCAAATTCAAAGGAATTAAAGATTTTAAAAAAAAACTAATAGATAATTGGATTTAAAAGTTAATTAAGATGATGGGTTATTCAGGAAACTACCACACTACTGAAAATTTTAGCCGCATTACCATCAAAATACAATAGACGTCTATATTAAAATACATGTTTTGCACCTTTTCCCTCTTGCGTGTACTCCAAGCATCGTTTCTGCTTGGAGCTGATTAAGGGTGCCTGCGATGGGTGCACCTGTTGCTGGAACTGCTTGTCTGTTGATCAATGGATGACGGATTTGTTGCCTTGGAGCAATGTACTCATCATCACTGTCATAATCCACTGGTCTGTTTGCTGCCCTAACCATAACGGCGGACACAAACAGCAGGTCCTGAAATTTTCATAAAAAAATCATTAACAATGAAGCAGGGTAGCGCTTACTCCTGCCAAATATGCAGCTTAATTTTTACACCCACTGACCCACAGAGTTTGTTGTGCATGTGCTTATACGTCTGTTTATGTGTTAAATCTTAATTCCACACTAAAAGCAAGAGGAATCATGCCATAATTTGTAGGTTACGACACATAATTTGTAGTCAGGAACCTACATTTCTCGTGTTTTGGATGTGTTGGAGCCGTTTTCAACTAATAACCTATTATGAATGTGCTAACCCACTGATAATTATTATGGCATTTATGATGTTTTGCTGATGCGATTCAGCATAACTATGTAGTGAATCAATAGCTGATTTAGCGGATGTCTCATGCTTTTTATTTTATAATTTCTCAGTTATTTTGTTGATACAACAGTTGGTTTCCTTAAGTCGATGTGGCTGCCTGTGTTGGTGATCCTGTTGATCTTGGTGGAGATGGGACGCGCAGCCTTTATACTTTTCCACAAAAGCCGAAAGGGAGTGAGTCTTGTTTAATAGTTCGAAAGACATATCTTGTCTGATAGGTTGGATGAGTGCTGTAACTTTCAGGAAATCCCAACTGACAAAACCGGAGAATTGGACATGATATATGGTGTTTCTAAAAGAGAGATGGAATATTATTTGATGGGTTGCTCTTGGAGTTGTTGTTTTGGATGTACCATGAAGAAAAAGAGATTCTATGTAACCACTAAGAATAATTCAATCTTCTCAAAATGTCTTCTTTGTAAGAAGCCCTAATGTAACAGCACAGTTATGCACACCAAATCACAAACACAACAAAAAAGGAACATCTGTCAACAAGTTAAAGCTCCTGAAAATTTTGTTCTGGGATTCAGAAAAGCTTGAAGTACAACTAGGCCTTCATACACGACACCAAGTTCAAACTTTGGCTTGAATGAATCCACAAAGATCTATCACATAATGGTGCAGCGGCTCCTTTCTTCTGTTGGTTGTGTGGCAACTTGCTGGAACCTGTGCGACTCATTTGGGTTGTATGTGAACTCCGCTGTGTCAAGCCCGTACTGGTTTATATACATGCAATTAAACACCAAAAGCGTAGCACTTTCATTAGAAATTAAAATTATGGAAACCACGGGCATTACTATCAAAATACATTATATACATATATATTTGCACCTTTTCCCTCATGCGTGTACTCCAAGCATCATTTCTGCTTGGACGCTGATCAAGGGTGCCAGCAACAGGAACAGGTACTCCTGTTGCTGGAACCGCTTGTCTGTTGATCAATGGCTGACGGATTTGTTGCCTTGGAGCAATGAACTCATCATCACTGTCATAATCCACTGGTCTGTTTGCTGCCCTAACCATAAGGGCCAACACAAATAGGAGGATCTGAAATTTTATCACAAAATCATTATAGAGAAAATATGTTTGGGCATCAGAAGCACTCAAAATTTCAAGTTGACAATGATTTCAAAACCCCATGCATGCCCCCACTGTCGTTTTTTCTAAAAGAAACCAAACAAATATGTTTCTTAATTGAAGTGGAGTAGCTCTTAGTCTCTTACTCTACAAAATATGCAGCTTAATTTTACACCCACTGACCAAGACTGTTTATATGTCTCTGTAAGTGCTAAATCTTATTTTCATATAAAAGCAACTGAAATCATGTCATGTGTACCTCCAAAACAACTACTCCAAGAGCAACCCATCTGATGATATTCCAATGCTCTTTTAGAAAACCATATATCATGTCGAAGTCACCGGTTTTGTCAGTTGGGATTTCCTGAAAGTTACTTTCAACACTTGTCATATAACCAAACATACAAGATTTGTCTTTCAAAAGAACTACTAAACAATACTCACTTCTTTCCAGCTTTTGTCGAAGAATATGAAGGCTGCACATCCCACCTCCACCAAGATCAACAGGATCACCAACACAGAAAACTACATCAACTTAAGGAAACCAACTATTACACCAACAAAATAATTAGAAAATAAAATAAAAGGCATGACACGTGTACTAAATCAGCAACCGTTCACTACATAGTACGGCATGGCATGCCAAATCATATCAGTAAAACATCATAAATGCCATTAAATGGCACTTGTCCAATTATCAGTGTCTTATCACATTCATAATAGGTTATTAATTGAGAGTATAGAGAGGTAGGGGATAAACAGGAAAAGGGAGTAATAAGGATACACAACTCAAGCAGCAACCATTCCGTGTCATGGCTCCAACACATCCGAAACACGAGATGATAAAGAGAATAGCCCCTATTCCAATAAATAAGTATATAAACCTGAAAAACCAAGTCATACCCCAAGAATTATTTTTCTTTTTCTTTTAAAAAAATGAAGAGGAAGAAGAAGAAAAAAATAAATGAGAGGTTTAAAGACAACGTCAGTAACCAACAGCACCATCTTATACAACATCAAGAAAACCCATAGGAAAAGAAACATCCTGGTTTTTGAGGATAATATCAATAATAATACAAGGAAGTAAATTGAGGAATTGCACCATGAGCATTAGCTGAGAATTCAAGCTTCTTGGATTAAACTTCACATAACGTTTATGCAATTATATATTAACTAGCTTCAGTTGCTTAAAACCTGGATGCATGGAACGGACAGGGAACAGCAAACTAGAGTCCCACACATGGCATACCTACAACGCCAACACCCATGCTAACTGATTAAACATTATAGCTTCAGTTTACGTAGGGGGTTCAACACCTCATTTGTTAGAGAGCTGGAATTCATATCTAACATCATAAGCCAGGTTTACAAACCTTCTTCTTGAAACTCAAAGCTATTCAAACTTCTGCACACAGTTGTCCAAAGGTACTTCCAAATCCCCAAAAAGGAAACTATATGTCAAAAGACTTATAAGTATATAGGTATTTCCCGCAGAACACTCTCCTCCAAAGAAATCCATTTAGGCTTGAAAAGTAAACATGGTTAATACCAAACTAAGAAACAGTTTTTGTTTTGTTAACTGATATAATTGTTATTGAAACCTTATTGAAACCATTTAATTATGCTTTCTTTTACTAAAACTTTTCCTCATAAATACTCAAATGGACAGAAGATAAAGGGAAAACTGCAAAAGAATTTATGTATTATCATCAACTAACATAATGCATACTTGGAGAGGATGCAGATGAAGTTGTAACACATCACACAGATAATAATTGCACCGTCAATAGTTATTACAATCAGTTAATTAAAGATTCCACAAGGTCAATTCAAGACAAACAAAGAGAACAATAGCATACATACAAATATTATCTTAGGGAAGCTTCAATGCATTGTCAATTTATTTCCTGAACTTTCCTATTCACTTGGATTTCAAACAAACCTAACACTATGCTGGATAAAAATATGGTAAATTTCAAGAAAATGTTCGCTAAAGAGTTAGTAGCCATACCAAGCTTTGGGTAAATTACCGAAGATATTAGCTGAAAGAGACACGGCCATGAGCATGGGTCGACCAAGCTGTATCAAACCATGATCCTCACCGGGAGGAAGAGTTGTGGGGGTATCTCCACCTACTCTTTTGTATTCAACCAGCAAATAGATCCCATACCCTACCATTGCCAGACCCACAATGGTCAGCAGAAAGTTCAAAAGCTTCAATATGCATTCCAAGCACCCTCTGCAAGCCATCCTCTAAATGTTCTCCGATCCTTTTAATCACAAAATTCAAACAGTTCTCTCCTAGCTCATCAATGTACCTATAATCTTCTGCAGAAAACCAACATTTAACCCAATAATTAACTACTCAAGCATTCAAGTCTACTGTTAACTTTCTTATTCTTTTCCAAATGATGGTATTGAACTTCAGTGGGTTTCTGGGAAACAACACAAAATCACACAGCATTGAAATTTAGCTTCATTTACAGACCATCCATGTTTCTGAATCAGACTTCAAAAAGTGAAAATTTAAAATTAAAAGTCCATCCAGCTGAACCTCAAAGCACAATTTGGGTCAAATAATTACATATAATTTCCTCACTTTGTAAGACGATTCCACAAAACGCTACTATTACTAGTGCCGCGTAAAAATTCTACTAAAGTTCCGAACTTTGATTAGCTCTGGCCTTCCAATGAACCACAAATGCGTTAGAATTCGTCGGAAATACAAACCCAATTCCGAGTCTACAATTATCCAAAATTAATTAACAATTTTTTCGCAAAAACATAAAAATCAAAATTGGAGACAGAAAAGTTCTTAGAACCTTATAGTGGGTAATCAAGCTCAGATCTTTTCGCGAAAATTTTCAGTAAATTTAAATAAATAAATTTAAAGACTTACAAATAGGAGCGACGAATCCAAAAGTCTATCAGAAGGCGAGCTTCCTTCGGATTCTGATGATATATAGAGAGAAAGACAGAGAGAGAGAGAGAGAGAGAGAGAGAGGGAGAAACCCAAAAAGGGCATAACCAAAAAAGAAAATGCCTTCACTTTTCTAATTACTGTTATACCCTTAGCGTGCGCTAAGTATACGATGGATTTTTAGTTCTAAGCGAGGATAATAACGTACTTCAACGTAGGGACATGCGTCTGATAAAGGGCCGGGTATGTTTGTCTTTCTATGGGCCTCACAGTGGATAAGCATGACTCTGAGGTCGGTTGGCCTTTGATGGTAAATAGTTCTTTTTTAAAAATAAAATAAAATAAATTAAAAATGAAATATTAGCGTAAATTTAATGTTTTTTAAGTTTTTGGTATTTCCTTAAAAAATGAAATTTTGAAAAACAAATTCTTCACTTTCTTTTCACATTTTTTTTTTAAATTTGAAATTAAAATACTAAAAACTTTTTATAACGAGCTTTTAGGTGTTTGTTGTTGTTGTTAGCAACTCTAATTTGATTGTCATTATCAAAAAACTCTAATTTGATTGTGATTTGTTTAGCCAAAAAAAAAATTGATTCCAATTTCGATTTCTTAACTGCCCAAGTAGGAAATTTAACCTTCAACAACCATTTATTGAAATTAACAATTTATTAAGATTCTTTAATAACATATCAATTAACTACAAATTAATAATAAATATTTATTAATATAATAATAGTAAAATGATGTATTATTTATATAAGTTTTATCCATCATGTTATCTTTTGTTATGTTAATTAAAAAAAATTAAATCACTGTTCAGAAGATTTAAAAACAAGGTTTATATATATTTTAACTTAGTTTGTATTATTAATTACTTGATAAAAGGATTTACGATTAAAAAAAACAAAAAAAAAGATTTAAACCAAAAGACTACACTATGGTAATTGAGCTTCTAAATAGTAAATAAAAAAGTAATTAAGAGGGAAAAAAAATTAGAAATTCGAAAAAGAAAAAGAACAAATTCTGTTGGTGGGAATTTAATTAATTGAATGGGCGGTGGTGGCGGCCTCACGTGAAGTTAAATTTGGCGGGAGAAAATGCCAGGCTGTACACGAACACCTGACACTTGGCTAACGGAGGTTCAAACACGTGAACTACCAGTCAAATAATCACTACCTTCACACTTAAAATAAATGATAAAAAGAAAATGCCAAAATACCAAAATTACCCTCATTTCGTTCTCACAGTACAAGGGCTCTTTTGGGATTTTAATGAATATGATTGCCTGACATTTTGCGATGCTTATTTTTGTGCGACTTTTAATTTAATAATATGTGCGCATTAGAGAGAAGTTTGTGTTTTAGATTTTTTTTAATATGGAGAAATTTTACTCAATTTTATTATAAAGGAAGAGGGAAACGGTTAAAAATCCCGATCGAATTTAAAATTTTAGAATGTGAGCTCTTGGCAATTACTACTTAAACAAGTTAACCCCCATCGTATTTATGTTTTAAATTTATCAAGAAAATAAATAATTTTTTTTAGTCTTTTCAAATACTTTTTGTTTATGTTTTTTTCTTTTTAATTATTGGTTGGTTATATATAGAAAGGTTTGATTGATAATTAATTTTATAGAACTCATATTTAGGATTTTTATTGGATTGAAGTTGATTTGGATCCCCAAACTCATGTCCACTAAGCGCGAAAACCAAAGCCCATTATAATTAAAATATTGGTTTTTCTCTTTCTTTTTTTTTTTGCTAAGAATGTATTATTACTATTGGAAACTTCGATAATAACATTATCCCCCATAATTTTTATTTTTAAATTAAAACACAAAGAATAAATGTCACTTTAGAATACAAAATGTCAAATATATATATATATATATATTAAGAATATAAGTGGGAGAATTAAATAACTAAAGTGAACAAAAAAATTAAAAATAAGACAACAAATATTGAAATTTTCGTTCCAATTAGTAACAAAATTCTAAAATTTTACTGCTTTGGTTACGTGCTCTTTTTTATAAAATTAATCACATCCATTATCAGCTTTACTAATATTAATAAAAAAAACCATCTTATTATTATTATTTTTTAAAAAAAAATTAAAAAAAAATACTAATGTGAAAACCATTAATTAAGAATGTATTTGAAAATATAACATATTTGCTATTTTTTCTTCAACTCTGTTAAGAACTCTAGAATATACACACCCCTAATAATTACTCCACCACTTGACATTTTAAAAAGAGTTATTACATTTAAATTATAAATAAAATTTATCAAAATTTAAATCCCAACTCTCATAAAATATTCAATTAGCTTTATTTTTTGATGGCACCTAGCGCCTTCAAATGTAATCATCTTATTATTTTGTGTTGCATTTTTTGTTACTGACTTGATGCTTTTTGTATGATGATTTAACAATTAGGCTCCAATGTTGACGGTCCAGTTGCTTTCCTTCAACAATAGTCCCGCTGTCCACACAAGCCCAAAAAAAAAAAAAAAACCTTTAAAAATTAACAACCGATGTGCATTTTAAATTACTTAATAGAAAATTAAAGATTAATTCTATTTTAATTGAAAAAAAAAAAAGAAGGTTCTTTCCCTGTCTGTCCTCTATCAATTTTGGAAAAATAATAGTGCTAATTGACAACATCACACATGCCGTGCCACCACATATTAATAAGCCTGAACCCGCAAGCACTATTCACTTTCTCATAGAGACAAACAGAAAGTCAACATCTAATAAAGTTTCTTATTCACAGCTCCCACGTGGCGCAATAATAAACCCCCCAGTCATTTCCACTATCAGACAGCTACCCTTACCCCACTAGGACCCACCCAACGACAACCCATTAAAAGGTGCTTTCATCACCGACCCAACATCCTAAATCGTACGACGCCAGCACTAATCTATTTACAACCATCGTGGCAGATTTTGAACCGTACATCTCACCAAAGCTGCACTCCGACTTGGATTCCAAGTCACTTTTATTTGTTTTTTCATGTGCGTTTTCATGCTGGGGTGTTGGAGATCAGGTGATACTGATACTACAAAAACAAAGCTGGTCCTGATCAATCAAGTTCCGACATCTACTAAAAGTTGACAAGAAGAATTGAAAAAATTCGTGAACTTGATCGGGCGAGACCAACTGTTACTATAGATCCAGGATCATCAAGTTACTCAAGATGGGACCCAGTGCCACGTCAGAATGAATTAGAGCCGTTGACTAGACGAGGTGGGATTCTACAGATGCCTTGCCTGGAGAGCTCAGTTAAGACACTATCAGTGGAAGGAGGTTTAAGGCCTAAAGGGAGTGGTAACCATGGCTTGCTTATTGCCTCCTTCACAACCTTGTCAAGCACCTCCTCTGCCTGCATGAAAAACATATTGAAAGAAGCTTGTAAAATGATTTTCCATGCATACCCAAGACTGCCATCTTCATTGTGCAAGAACTAGGTGTCAGTTTATTGTAAAATGTTACACCGACTTACTACAGCACATAAATAGGTTCGATTTGATGCCTTCTCATTTGGGTTTGATCGGATCTTGTATAGTCAAGATTGCATACCAAATAATAGGATTAGTACCGATTCTTTTCTTCTACCACAAGTTACCAAAGTTTGAATGCAGCTAGAATCGAAATTTTAGAGTAATTAAATTGCACATGCAAGGCTCTCAAGTGTTACCGGATGAAGCTCGAACGAATTCTGTGGTGGCATGCTGCAGCCATTATCAACTACACCTGCACTGTGGAATCCAGCTGCAGTCTGCATTTTTGGAAAACAATGAGCATGCAAGTGAGGGTTATTATTAGGATGTGGACACGCATGGAAACAGTGTGCAATGCATAAACATAGATTTCATATGGCATACTCACTTGAGTGTAAGAAGGATAAGGACCATGAGGTGGCATTACAGGGCAACCCCATGCATCAGCATGCATCTGAAATATCAAGATGTAAGGTTATACGCATTAAAATCGAAGAACCAAGTAATAAGCTTTCTCAAGTATTTAATATTACCCCTGTATTATAAGGTTTCCAATGCCAACTTTCCGGTGGTTGCCATGGAGGATAACTTGGTGGCCCCCACATCTGGACACTGGCTGGGTGGCTACCGGGAGGTTGTCCCCACATAGGATAGATGGATGGAATTGGTAGTGCATGATTAGAATGGTATGGAGGATAGGCCATGATAGGTTTCTGAGGACAATAATTTCGTTGCATTGGATCTCTAGGATTCGGCCATCTCCGGTCTTCATCTTTGGGCAATATGTGTCTCTTATGCATTCGATATTTCTGCTTGACAACCATTAGTTCCTTATGGATCAGAATATTGATAGTTCCCAATCCAGAGAAGTCAGCAAGTATACACACTTTTGATCAGTTTTTTAATGAAATATACAAAGACAAAACACAAAAACCATTAACTTTAAACAAACTAATGGTGCTGATAAAGAATAACTTCAGTAAAACAAACTATTCTTCTCCCGATTAATGACAAAACACAGTATATATTTAAGAAATATTCATCATAATAAGCTTTCAACCATTAGCAACTATGGAAATACAAGTACTTTTGTTAAGCTAAAGCCAGTGGAAATTTCAATCGGGTCTCTTTTTTATTCTAACACTTAAATGAAATAAACTGAGCCTCATTGCATATCAAAGAGCAAATAAAATACCAACCTGCAGATGGCTAGCCACATTATGCCTTGTTAAACCTTCGACTTTCATCAGCTCAAGTATTCGAGAAGGAATGGCTTGATCTACACCCAAATGTTCTACTGCCTGCACAAATTTCTTGTGCAGTTCAGGCGTCCAGTCTACCTGAAATCATAAATAAAAGTTTGACAAAAAGAACATATTCAGTGTAACTTGCATAAATCTCATTTTTCTTAGGTACATACAAATGGTATATAGATCTGCTTGGTGGAGAAAACAGACCCTTAGCCATTAATCATTTTGACAACGGTTATAGTATTTGACTGAAAAGGTATCTGTGTAACTATGCACTCTGGGTTTGTGTTGCTTAGTTTTAGAAAATCTTACTCATACAAGTTTTTCAATTGTTTAAAAACCTCTTCCTAGACCACTTGAATCCCATTCTCTTAAAAATAAACAAAAGGGACACTGCTGTTTTATAAAATAGTTGTTATTCCAAGACAATTGAAACTCATATGAGGTAATTTTGAATCAGATCGTTTTAATCAAATTCATTGACCTCAAATGTCCAATCAAGGAATCTGCGTAACACAATGTTTATAATTTGAGCTAGCGTTTTGGTCATGTGTGCATGTTTGTGTTGTATGATCAGTGAAGGGTTCAAATCACGAAGGCAATCATTACCACTGTTGAATGTTTTTGTGCTAACATGGGGTTGAATTTAAGAGATTCTTAAAGCATTTCATTTTCATTACCTTCATCTTCTTCCGAGAAGATTTAGGCCTGTATGAATTATTAAACCCTGATACTTTACTTGGATTTTCAGCACCACTGCTAATATTGTTGAAGCCGCCCTCATTATGTTGGAGAGAAAACATGTCACTCTCACTCTTAGAACCTTCAGCAGAATCCTCTTCCTCTTTAACCATAGTCTTTGCGGGTATCTCAGGTTGACTCGTTAAAGCACCTTCAACCATTGTGTTGCAACATGTTGTTTCGACAGATTTAGATTCACCATCCTGCTCCCCATTCTCTTTCTCAGTTGAGCAGTTAGTTTGGTCTTGGCAATCCCCATCATCCAGTAATCTTGTTCCTTGTTTTAGTTGTGGAGTTGAAGGAGCTGGGTACTTATCACTTCTGGGTGATTGCTCGGCATCATTTTCTTGAACCTCATACAGAGTCTCTTTTTCCATTGATATTTTATCATCAGATTCTTCATTTTCCGGTTTGAGATCATGCATGGATACTGCAGAATCTTTGACAGGCTTGGGTGGTTGAGAGTGTATGCCCCCTCCAGCATTGAATGCCTGCTCAATATTAATAGAATCAGAACAACTCTGCTTGCAGAATTTTCAGCATTGTGTTTTTAATATTAAACCATAAAAATTATGTTAGTAGAGTCCACATACCTTATGAACCACATGCTGCCAAATATCCCTAAGCTTGTCCTCGGAGAGTGGTTTCCTCAAGAATTCAACTGCACCAAGCTGAAAATAGATTTCGCAAACACTCATTAACAATTATGTTCCATTTGATATGCAATCTAGTCCTTATATAAAGCCTCATTGCCCATTATATTCTATTGAAATCATGAAAAAACTGAAAGTAAAACTCCAGAAAAGTTCAAAAGTTGTTCAATGATTCAAAGGCATTGAAAATTGAATTCAAACTGACCCAAAAATAAAAAGAAGATTTTGTGTTTTCATTGGTACTGATTGTTATTCTAAAGTCAGTCAAATGACTTACCGCTATGCACTTCATCATGGTGCTCAGGCAATGAGCATTTGAAGTCACTGCAAAAGAAGGTAATGTTGTTTCACATTACAAACTATGTCATAAATAAGAAGGAAGCAAGCCATTTAATGATTTTCTTCTATGTTTTATTGTAATTTGATGCTCATTTGTCTTCAACAATCCAGTGATATACTAGAAACCTTAAGCGATGGTAATGATTTAAAGTAAAACAACAAAAAAGAACTAGCTAGATAGTTAAAAATGAATCTGAATGTATCTTCCTCAAGTGTACTAAAACCAACAATAAGGTAATGATCTTACTGATTGTTGGCAAGTCCTTCGCAGTTTCAAGGAACTTAAAACTCCCATCTTCATTGCTTGTATCCACCTGTAAACATTACAAGATGCAATTAGAAGTCAGATGCGTCTTAAAGAGAAGGGACTGATGCCAAAAGCAATAGAAGTAAAAAACTCTAGACTAGTCTGGTTATAATGACGCATAAGATGAAAGGTTAGTGGCCAAAACACATATCCCAGATACTGCTTCTTCACAGAGAAGTATAATTGAGACATTTAGCCCATATGGAAGGTTTACAGCATCTTATAACAAGAACTACTGCTCCACAGATGCATATTAGATTTTCAATTAAATAATAATAACAATAATAATATTTAATGCATGGCTTTGAGTAGTTCGGTCGATGATGTTGTCACCTCTACAATAGCAACATGGAAATTTTCGGGTTTACTTGAAAATGCTGACAATGCCTCGGTCTCATTGCAGAATGTGAAAACTGTAATAAACATTAGAGGCAGGTTATCAACAAATGTAGATACACGTATATAGAGAAGCTAAATGAAAAATGTGAACATAGTTAGCATAACTTACCATCACTAAATAAACAAAAATATTAGTACATTTCTTGGAATATCTAAGTAACATCATTTGAACTATTAACCTTGTGGGTCGAATCCTCCATTCAACAAATTCTGATTTTTGTTCAGAATATTGTCACATCAAAATAAATAAATATTGATAGAAAAGAAAGCAATAAAATCCACAAAAGTGAGTACCCAATCCTTAAACATAAAAAGGAGATTAAAAGTCTGATTTTTTACTATTTGTACATTTTTACTATTTGTACCTAACAATTTTTTACACACAGACTTAAAAAGATTTATTTTATTAGTTACTATAGCATTACATTTTATGCATCAGAGAAAATAAGTGTTTATGAAAGTTCTGAGCATTAAAAGAAACTGGGTTCTTTCTCACGAAACACTATTTCTGAGCTTTATATAACAAACATCTCACATTTTAAAAATAACAAAAAGGACTGCCGTACAAGCTAAGGAAAATGGACCTGCTATGAGATCCATTTGAAGGGGGGGAAAGGGATCAATGCCCTCACCATTAGGCAAATTGAGAAAAGATTGAAACTTTGAACATCAGGTTTTGAAAGTGAATGATTTCAAAAGAGCTAAGAATCCAAAATGAAAAAAGAAAAAAAATGGAGCTCGAAATCTCTAACCAAGATAATCCATTGCCTCAAGCTTTGATCTCAGTTCTGCGGCAGAACTGCAATCTCCATCCACAACAAGAACCTTAAGGCCCTTTGGAAAATCTTTCCAACCATGCAAGTCATTGGCAGTGCAAACCATAGCTGGTTAAGCATCGCTTCTCAGGTCACCGAAGGGTGTGGCAGATCACTGCTCATGACCATCCACTAAATTCTGCATGATCCACATGGATCATTTTCATCAGAGCAATCTTTGCTAAAAATATAACAACATGGGTTGTTATAAACAAAACAAACAAACAAACAAAAGGAACAAGCCCATAAAGCAATCAAATATAAACTGATTCTGAAGATTGATTTCATTCATACCCAGGTTCCATTAATCACACATCCGATTCAATAACTTCAGTGAAAGGTTAAGTTTTTGAAACATGCTATAGTTGCTAGATCTTATATGCTTAAAACCTGAGAACTATCTCCACAGAGAAACCCAAATGCTAAATTATCAAAAATTTGAGCTCATTAAGAAACCATAACACGTATAGCAACAAAAAAAAAAAGAGAGAGAGAAGAGATTTTGAAACAAGTGCAAAGATCTTATTAACTAGTGGCAGCTTTGCAGTACAACAAATAGACAAAAAAACTGAAAAATCCATGTAAGATCCACTTAATATACAGAGGAAGAGACAAGAAAACTCATTCACGGGTAGTGAAACAACTGAAGGAAAAAAAATGGTTCGCATACAGAAACAACACCTGGGAATTGACAAATTGATGAAGGTCGAAACTAGGAAGACAAACAAAAAGAAAACCATTACTTCTAGAAAAGCCCAAGACATGCATGCACATATTGGGAAAAAAATCACCACCAGAACCCACTGAAATTTTCTCCACAAGAAAAAAAAGAAAAAAGAATGAAGTTCCATTAAGCAAAATAAAAAACCTCAACTACATCATTTATTGCTCAAACGAAATGCACTGGAAAGTCGTCAGAGGCAAGGTTTTTACCAAAACTGCTATTTTTCCTCCTCCCTCCTCTTCTTTGGTTGTATGTAGTGTAGAAAGCTTTACACATAGAGACACAGATAGTAAGAGAGAGAGAGAGAGAGACTAAGTGCGGTTTCTGAAGGGTGTCTGTGACCTCTGTTTAGTTGCCATCGGTTATTACGTACCACAGAATATACAAAAAAATAAAAATAAAAATAAAGCCTCTCTCTCTCTCTCTAAAAAGGTCATTAAGCTTTCTTTACAAAACCTTTTCAGTGCACATCCCAACAATCACCCAGAAATTCACCTTTTTATTTTCTTGCTCATGAAAATTAAATATCTGCTTTGATGGGTTTACCCAAAAAAAAAAAAACATTTTCTCTCATGGGTCTTTGCAAATTTCTTATTTTTCATTCACTCCTTTGTCAGATTAACATTTACAAGAACTTGAATTTGTAGGCAATAGACATCCAACCAACATGTTAACCAACTGTTTTGCTGTATTGCCCATTTTTATGTTTCATTTTGACTAAATAGTCCTTCCCATTATGATTTTTGCTTTCACTTTTTCATAATCACAACTTTTCACAGATTCAACATACGTTCTCATGGCCAACAATTTTAACCATGATACGGAGTGCTTTCTGATTGTAACCCTACATCTTTTTGTTCACTAATTGTGTATTAGATAATTAAAAAAAATACATTAAAAAGAACTGTAATTATTGCAATTTGATTAAAAATAACTCATTGTTCCGACACTATAACAACGTTATTTCATTACTTCACGCTATAAAACCATTTAATTCTATAAAATCAGTGTACTAATTTCAAAGCAATTAATTAAACACTATAACAACGTTATTTCATTACTTCACGCTATAAAACCATTTAATTCTATAAAATCAGTGTACTAATTTCAAAGCAATTAATTAAAATTTTCCATCCACCTTGAAATGATACCTGACTTTTCTTGAAGTGTAATGGAAGTGTTAGAAAAAATAAATAAATTAAATTTAATGGGTTTTTGAAGGGAACTGTTTATTTTTTTTGTAATGGACTTTGATTTATCAAAATACCACACACTTAATCGAATTCAAATGGCAATAAAAAACACATTTAACTTTACCATCAAATCAAACTATTGTATAATTTTGAAGGAAACTGTTCAGAATTTACCAAATTGCTCACTTATGTTTCACCCTTTAGACAATACCATTGGCCAAGTCTTTTTTTGTGTATATGGACCACGACATTTTTTCCCCAGCGTGTCTGCTTGTCACACTCATAAATCATCTTTCTATGTGCTTACTTATTGTGCTTTTGAATCAACCATTTGGGTTGGTGCTCATTTGCCCAAAACAAAATTAAAAAAGGGAAAAAATTGTAATGTGCAACATATAATAAAAAAAGTAGCTTTTTCTTTTGTTTTCGCACAACGAGAGCATTCAAAAACCAATCATGAGATTTCCAAAAAGAGGTTAATAATTTTATGAAAATTTGAAGGTTTTGAGGCATGAATATACTGATTTGGGAAAAAGGGTTTATATAGAAAACATAAATTATTAATTTTTTTTATTATATATTTTTTAAAAAGGTGGTTTATGATTATGTGAAAGGGTGAAATTGTAATTTCATGGTTTTCAGTAGTTGCTCGAGCATCATATGGTAGTTAGTTCGTTAATTAAAAATTAAGTTTAAGCTTTTATAATCACCTGCACTCGGCTTCTCTCCGATTATCACGTGGAGTATATAAAAACCGCTGGGGTCGTGTCTAACTTTTCAACAATTTTAGCCAATGAAAAGCGAAAACGTGAATGGGGTTCATGCTTTAATAATGAAACCGAGACTACGTTCTAATTACGGGTTAAAATGGAACGAGTCACGTGCCGCTCGTGACAGCGTTGGTGATCACGAGGCGCTACTTGACTAATTTATATTTACATTATCAATTCCAAATGAATTCCATTTTTTTTCCCCACTTTGGTTTTTTTTGGTGAGTACGTTTTTTTTTCCCACTTCAAAAAATAGCTTTACTAAGTACATTTTGATTTTTTCATTATTTTAATTTTATTTTTTCATTTCAAAATTAATTTTTTAATTATTTTTTCATTTTAAATTTTATTTTTCCACCTCAATATCTTTATATCCAGGTTGATTTTTCATATTAAAATTATTTTTTTCACCTCAAAGTTATTTTTTAATGTCAAAGTTGGTTTTTTCCTTTTTTAATTTATATACATGTAATAACAATATATTAGGAATCAAATTCAATAGGAGGCATATCTATAAGAATTTTTTGAAATTCAATAAACAGTTTGTCTAAAAAAACTCATAAAACTAATAAATGCTTGTTATTTTCTTAGAGGGATGACTATGCAAGTTCATTAATTTATTTGATTGTCGAATAAATTTCAAATTAAACGTAATGTAATTTCAAACACACTCACACTTATATAAGCTCAACTAAATGATCTCTTAAATTTTTTTTGAAGGAGTTTAATTCACACATTAAAAATTTTACTCTTTTTTTAAATAATTAATTATTACTCTTCTTTTTCTAGTTTGATTAACTATAGCTTTCAATCTTTGTAGTACAACTTTCTAAGTTGTCAAAAACCAGGGGCGCCCAACAATTATATATCTGCCAACAGATCACCAGCAAAAATCACACACACACACCCCTAATCTGTTTAATAATAAAAGACTACTTCATGCTACTCACCAAAATTAACCCATTTGATTGAATTGTATTAATCCTTACTTAAAAATTAATTAGACTCTAATATGGAAAATTATAGTGTCTCATTTGTAAAATTAATAATAAATAACAAGAAAAATAGGAGAAGAGAGAAAGATGGAGAGGAACAATGGATCCTATTATTATTATTCAACTACACTATAACCTTTTCTTTAGATAGATATTAAATTTACTAATACACATAATAATACGGAAATTCTAAGCTTCATAACCTATTTAATAAAATCTCTGATATCATATAAATTTTATCAATATACGTATTAAATGTTTATCATTTGTAACCTCTCAAACGTATTATTTGAGTGTTTAATTATTATTATTATTGTTTTATTTTTTTGGAACGATCTTAGGATAAAGTACTCCTCCCTCATAAACAAAATGGCACGATTTTTTGTCTTTATTTTTTTTCTTTTATATATATATATATATATATATATATATATATATATAGAGATAAGAGACCTACATAGTTTAATTTCTTGCTACGAAAGGTCGTGATCTGTACGGTTAGGGGGATAAGGCTTAGCCACGACAGGCAGTTGACGGTGAGTTGTTTTTTTGATAATTGTAAGTTGGTCTATATATAAATTGGACATCCAAATCTAATCGAACCTATAGATTGGTTGAAGTACACTCTCAGTGGTAGCCAAGCCGCGGGTGTACAGTGAGTTGCCTTTGGTTGCTCAAAATGTAAGCATTTGATTGGCTTAGCAGCTCTCTATAAAGACTAAACAGTTGTAATTATAACTATTTGATGCTGTTCGTGTTGAACCAAAGGTGATATGCCATATTTTTATTGATTATGACTTATATATAATGGATGTGCTGATTTAATTAGTTATATATAATTTTCTAATAACAAAGACATACTACATCATTTATATTTAAATATAAATTATGATGAAAAATTTTATTCAATAATATTTCTCTTTAATTATTCTCTCTCTGCTATGGACGTGAGATTAATTCTTTAACTTTTGCTTAATTATTTTCTCAGATCATCTCCATAGATAATATGGTTAAAAAATTTAATAATACTCTCAAAATGAGTAATTAATAATAATTAAATTGTTAATGAACAATAATCATCTATATAGCATTATTAATTATGGCAATGTTTTTGTTGGAGAATTAAGTCAAATTAAACCAACTAAATTAATCACAAAAAATGAATGAATTTAATTTAAGTTAGTAGTGGATGACTAATAAGTTGGTGGTAAATTGATGAAGAAAGTAATTCCAAAAAGAGCAAGGTGGAATAATCTCTTTTTGTGCTTCATAGTACCCTTTTAGAATCCAAATTTGGTCATATTCTTAATTACACGTCCTCATGTCCGTTAGTTGTACCATTAAATTATCTTTTAGCAATTAAACCATTCAAATAATAAAACTTAAAAAGAAAAATTAACATAATTATATTAAAATATAAATGATATATGAAATTTTTGTTAATTATGAATTATAAAATTTAACTTATTATTTATATTTTCATCGCAAATTATAAATTTTAAACGGTGCATTTTGAGGTCGCATCACAAATAGTCTTTTCTTATTATTACTATTATTTATTTAAAATTGGTGAATGGTGATAGAGAGACCACGTAAACACCATGGTCCAATCTAAATTTTCTGTCAATTTGGAGTTGAAGAAAACAATAAAGAATTAGTATTCTTTTAATAATTATTTTAAAAGAACAAAACTGTTTTTAAGTAATTTTGGATTTTTATAGGGGGCCAAACCCAATCCCAAAACATGGAGAGAGACAATTTCAGTCAGCTTCTCCATCTTTTTGTTTGGCCTTTTGCATGCGCTTTTGCTACGTACCAATTATTGAATTTGTTAGTTCCTTTATTTTTATTTAATTTTATTTATTTTTTGTGGTCATAATGTTATAGTTCCATATAGCTGAGCTATGCTTACTTACCTCCAAAAAAAAAAAAAAAAAAGGCAAAAAAAGTTGAGCGGTAATAATTTTCAAATCAAATACTTAATAAATGTCTCCAAGATATAGGTGGATGCTACACTATTAGTCTCTTTTGAGCTTATGACAACCATCAAAAGCTCAATTTTAATTTATCAAAAAAAAAAAAACTTAACAAATATGTGGACTTCATTACCTTTCTTAATTGATAAACTAAATGCATTTACTTTGGACAAGTTCCTTAATTTGCTAGGTGTTTTGAACCATTGCAACCTGTGTTATCTACAATGTTGTCTCATTTTATTTTTGGTTTAATATGAAATTTTTACCATAATGACCTATGTCATGGTTTTATTACATGAAATTTCATGAGTGACATTTTAGGCAAAAATGTAAAATAAAGGGAAAAAAAATCATGATTTTTATAGAAATTGAAACTTCTAAATAAGAACAAAATCCATAATACCTAGTACGGTTTACTTTTCAAATATACCCATTTGAAACAACTTAGAATTACCAAATTCTTTTGAAAATGACCATGTTAATAAATTGACATTTATTTTTGGGGTAGTCCTATACAAATACATTACACAATGATAGACACATTATGACACATTAGATTGTTAGATAAATCCAAGCTTATACCTCATCTTTACCCTCTTTTTCTTCTTCCATTTATTCCTCAACAGCCTATAGTGGAAAACCCCACAATATCAATCCTTTAGATCTCTGTCCCCTTCATCCAATAACACTCACAAAACTCAAAATAAAATTAAAAAATATATATTAAAATTCAAAGTCTTCAATCACTTTCAATTGTGAAGAAGATTTTCACAAACACCTTCAAAATTTCAAAACATGCATTCCTATCCATGGCCATGTCCCTGTCCTTGGCATTGCCATGGATAAATAATGGAGTCACATCTGCCTTCTTGGTTTTTCTTTTTCCTTGCCTTAATCTTTTCAACGTTTATTTTTCCCACTTTAATTTGGAGCCACATTTGAATGATATATAGTTTGATTCAAAGTTATATTCTAATTATATGTCTAAGTACGATTTGATAGTTTGTATTGCCATTTTGGATTGTGTGTAACATGATTAGCATATTTCCTTTGCTAATTATTGCTAAGAAATGAAATAATTAATTAGATTCCCTCTGAAAAAAAATTGTTATTTTTTGGGAACATTTACCACTTTATGTTTACCAAAAAATTATTAGATAAATTTCTCTACAAATTTCATTATTATTACTTTATATGCATACATGTTGCAATATTAAACAGGGACATGAATGGATGGATTCTATTCCTACACTACGCAACATATTCTTTGTAACAGTGCTCACTGGGTCACCTTAATAGGCGTATTATAGTTTGATAAAGTAATAGATAAGATAAGTGTTGGGGTCAAGTCAAAAATATTAGACAGCACAAAACCTCATCTGACTATTAAAGGCAAGAGCTTTTGAGTTTGGACGCATTGGGTGATTCCGGGTACCACTTGTTACTTGAATTTCCAACTACCTACCACAAACACAGAGACACATGCACATACACAGACACATACACGTATATATACTCCAAAACTTCACCATTATTTACTACAACCCACCAAATCTTTAACACCAAAACCACAATCTTAATTTCAATAATTACATTATTATAGTTTCTCTTATATTTATGTATAGTAAATGTGTATGTATGCATGGTTTCGTGAAGGTAAGGCCTTTGGGGCATTACAAGACAAGCCTCCGACAGAAATGGATGGAGAACTGAACAGGGGGTTGGGGGAGGGTTAGCGAAAATGAGATGGGCAAAACTGTTTGAATTGGAATGAGTAGGTGCCATTCATCAACCAAGTGTAGGGCTGTCTAGTTTTAAGCCACACAAATGGTTTTGATCCAAGCATGACAGTACAAAAGTTTGGTAAGTAATAGCAGAGTACTGAGTTGTGTTCTCAAAACTCAATTATTATTTATTAGATTCCAAAATGCTTTTCTCTTCTTGTAAGCTCAAAAGTACATGCACGTTACCAGCCCACAGATTTTGATCCTATCTATTGGCCGGTTTTCCCTTGCATAATTATTACTCACTCACTAAGGAAACTCGCCCATAAGACTTCTAAAATTTAACAATGCGACGAGTATATGTTACGGTTTCATATAAAAAAGTAATTAACTATTTTTTTTAAAAAAATATTCTACAGTGGTTAATATACAAATTATTAACAAGAACAGCAATTTTTAATGCTTTTAAGTTGGACCTCCTTGTCTCATATTGGAGTTTCGTAGTGCTTATCTGCCAATACAAAGCCAGAACAACCCCGTCGCTGTTGATTAGCCAAAAAATAAGATTTGAGCAACTCCAAGCAAATAAATGAAAAACAGGCTAAGTGGGCATCAATCTCAATACTAAACTTCTTCCCTTTTTTACTTGGCATTTTATTTTTCCAGGAAAATATTCATTTGTACCAGTCTAGAGAACATATTTTATGAAGAACGCCTCCTTGTGTAATACAATTTTCCTGAGATGAAATAAACAAAATTAGCTATAAATGACAAATCTATAAATTAAAAGAACCTCATCTCTTGGGCTCAGAACTCCCTTGGTCTCTTCTACTCCCACAATGATTTTGATCATTCATTGGTCCTACAATCTTAGACTTTCATCCATGCAAAGACAGAAAACCCGGTTTAGTCGTCATCAGCTGTGCTGTTGCCACTGCTGCCAACCCAGTACTGTTTGACAACAACCAATATCTTCTCAGGTACAAGGGGACCATCCTCATGATCTACCAATTTGGTATCCCATCTCATACCAGAAGCAATTTTCTTAACCTTATTCATCACGTCAACTTCGTCGCGTAGGATGACAGCTCCTTCTGGTCGTAGTATGCGGTCCATCTCCAGCAATATGTCTTCCAGATTGCACCTGCTTAAACCATTTCCATAATGTTTGATCAGGCATTGAAGAAAAAGAAAGAAAAGAATATTTTGAGGTATTGGGTTGTTTGCTTGAAGCTCAACCTGTTCTGGTACAAGCTGAACACACCACTAGCATGAATGAGGTCATATGTCCTTGGATATGTAGAAAAGCCTTCACACCTGAAAGAAGACAAGGATTCAAAATGTCCTTAGATTTCAAATCAGTGAATGTCAGTTTCATAGATTAAGGTTTACAAGTTTGTCACTTGGTAAATCTGTGGCGAATAGAACTAACAATGAACAATTTAACTGTCTTTGCAATAGGGGCATACCAGTCATGATATATGCCAATTAGACCTCTCTCATAAACAACACCTAAAGTGTTCTCAGCAATTGTAGGTACAACATTCATCACCCAAGAATTTTTTGATTCAAGTGCAGCTGCAAATCCGCCGAGGCCTGCATTCATATCCATCACGTTGCGGTATCGTGTAGTGCCAATCAATTTATTGATTCTCTTGTAAGCATTTACATGCTTTTTCCAAAGTTTATTGTCCTCTTGGTAAGACTTAGCTGTAACTCCTGAAATAAGTCCTTTTGCTATTCGAGGAGGGACTGCATAAAGTCTAGCTGGAAACTTCTCCAACTCTCCTCCTGCTACTTCATTTGAATTGGTTACCTTGGGGAAAGGAGTTATGCATGTCTCCATGTTCTTGTACCTGGTGTATAGTACAAAAAACCAATGGCTTAGGATGGTAGCAAAAGAAAGTAGGAATTTTAATATTAATCGAAAAATCTTCAGAAAATAAAAGAAATTAAAATAATCCAACCCAAAAATTATAAAATATTAAAAGAAACGCCTTACATAATTCAAATTATATATAATATATATAATATACAGATAAAAAAAGAAAAACGAAAAAAAGATTCTTTAAAGGATGTGAAAATGAACTTGCCAAAGTTGTTTGGCTGACAGCTGAAACACTATGATCAATAGAAATGCAACTTTAGATCTCTGTGATCAAAAGACTGAGAAAACACTTGCCAATAAGTCCACATGTACTTTATTTATTATGTATTTTTGAGTTCCATTGTCCTTCTACTGATATCAATGCATACTAGATAAAAGTATTCTTAAAATGATGTTTAAAATTGTTTCAGGAACCAAGTTGTTTCCAGTTTCCTTCTTCTTATTCTTCTTCTTTTCTTTTCATTTTTCCTATATTGTCTTTTTTTAAGATGTGAAAATGGATGGTTTCTAAAAACATTATTTTGACATTTCCTGAATCTATGGTTGTTTTCTGAAAACTAGCATGGTTCACTGTCTTCTGTGCTCACTTTTAGAAAAGAAGCCTTTTTAAAAATCTGTTCTGAAAAACTCCTGAATGGCATAAGTCATAAATATAAAAGTTTTTATTAAATTAAGAATGACAGATGAAGTAGTAAAGATTAAATAAAATACTACTACAAACTCTAATGCTCTGACAGTGAATTATGGAAACTAAAGTACACAGCAATTAAGCAAAAGCATGGGGTGTAGGGACTTACCACACATCATCAGCATTCTTCGTTTCACATACATTGACAGGCTTTCTTCTGCATGATTTTGAGTTCACCTTCTTCCTAAAGATAGCAATATCTCCCTTCTCATACTTTTTCTCCCAGCAAAGAAGCTCAGCTATTTCTTCAATCCTTCTTTGCTCTGCAAGGAGATCTGCCTTGGTTCTGTTCCATGTTTTGTAGTAGGTCTTCCAATTAATTGGAGGACCAGACAAGATCCAGTATCCGCCAGGTCTAAGAACTCGATCAACTTCCATTAGGTACATGCCATCTGAACACATTCAGATACAAAATGTGATTAATCTTACTACGTAGAAGGGGCTTCAATTCATTAAGATTAAATACTGCCCAATGCACATGAAATCTAATTGAAAATACCATAAAAAACAGAAAATACAGTTTGTACACCAGAGGACAATAAATATAAAAATAGAAAATTAAACTTCAATGACAAGTCCTCTTTATATAGAAGCCATCAAGTAGGGCAGATTCAGGGATCACATACTTTTTGTTTTATGCCAAAGTTACATGAATGGACATACTTGCAAGCAAAAGTATACATCCAAACTTTAATGTGTAATAGAAGCTGTCATGGGTATGATACACAGAAACACATAAGACATGTGATGAATAAACGGTTTTATTTAAGATCAAACGAAGCTGCATGGTTTCAGATAATAAAAAATTTAACCCTATATTTAGTGCTGTTCACTCATTACAGATAAAAGAGTTTGCTACTTGATGGTCATTGTGGAAAGTTAGTCAAGGATATAGCATTTATGACCCTTTAGGATTTGTATTTGGTAATAGACACAAAACGTGTATTAGGTTTTCAAATACAATTTTCAATGATACAATTATTTCATTTTACAGAAAGTACAGAAATCAAAATATGATTTTCTCAGCGCATAGGTTAGTTACTTCAAGAACCTACCATTTGAAGTCCATGGAATTAGACATCGAGAACACTGAGCCATGTCAAAGGCTCTTGAAGGGTAAGGAAGCTGTATTGATCCTAGAACACCAATAATGGCAGGTACACCTCGCTCCAGTGCAAACTGTACCTGTGCTTCATGATTATCACGTGGTGCAAAAGACATAGCTATTACATTTCTCTTAAGCAAGTATGCTCCCCAGCTGGCAACCTGTGTCATGTTCAATTATGATTAGACCAGCAAATCAATGAATGAAAAGAGTCACCAACTGTAAATGGGCAGATTAGGCAAGTTCTAATGAAAAACTATCTTACAATTAAACTAAATATTTGAGGAACAAAAATGAGATCAAGGCCCATCCCAAAAATGAATGTCTTATGTGTTTCTGTTTTTACATTGTAAGACAAGGATACACACATGCATCATGCACACAAACTCACACTTACTATTAATTTACTACAAATGCCAAAAATTTACACTTTTACCAAGTAAAATCCACTGTGTATCAAGCCAAAAAGGAAATTTTTTAATACTAAAATAGAGGACAATTGGTACCTTTAATGTTTTCGTACATGGAATGTTTTAAGTTACTCAATTCCTTAACCTTAACTGTTGTCTTGAGATGAAAACCATAATAGCTTACAGCCAAAGAGAATAGAAAGGCAAGGTACTAAAAGTGAATGAAGATGACCTGCTGAGAGGATAAATTACTTTTCTACGAATAGATAATAATAAAGTATAGAATTAAGCTATCAACTATGATGCATGTGATTGCTTCTATGTACAAACAACGACACGCACACAAAAAACATATACACAAATACATACATACATGCACACAAATAGAAAAGAGAGTTTTGAATGATCAACATACCCCACAACCAGTATCCAGTGCTGTTCTGACAGAGCCATCTGCAATTGGGATAACAGATGTGAGTTCATCGATGTATGCATCTGCACCTTGAGGAAACATTGTTCCTCCACCTGGAAATTTGAATACATTTCCCTGAAACTGCACCCAGTTCTGCACAGCCTTCTCAACTGTAAGGCTTTTGTATGGAACATTAGCATAGTGGACATAGTCACGGCTTTTAGGCCAAGGGAACGGAGTCATATACCCTTGGGGTGCAGGAACCAGACAATGCAATTTTTCTTCTTCTGGAGGACAATGCCTTTCCCTATATATCATATTTTCCCTTGGGAACAGCATTGCTCGGTCTTGTTCTTGGCAAGGTGTATAATCAGTATACTTAATTTCACAAGGCTTGAAAATTTTGGCTTTTGGTTCAGAAGGTTCAATAACTCCGACATCGTTGTGATGAGTTTCAAAGTTCAAATTAGTAAATATATTGCAATCTGTCTGCTTGGTTATTTCAAATGCTATACTATCTCCTTTACCAAAGCCACTCTTTTGCCATGCTCCAAGAAGGTAAAAGAAACAACACAGACCAATAACAACAAATATAGACAATGGACTTCGACCTCTGCTTCCTGAATTGTTTTTAGAAACCATGATATAGTTGAGATAGTTCCTTCAAACCTATGGTAATGAAACACAAACTTAGATCGTGCACAGTTTAATCACTTTCTTCGATTTTTAAGCAGTTAAGCATCACATAAGGAGTTTGTATTGATCATATAAGAGGCCTAAATAAACAGAAAAATATTGATACAAGCGCACACAGACATATGTACAACTTAATAACAAGAAATCTAGTTAAGAATAATGCATCTTTCAATCATGGTTCCACATTTTTAACATCAGACTGTAATAAAAAGAGACAAAATAAAGTAAAGACTTTGTTGATAAACTCTAAACTATGGCAACTTTCCGCTCCTACTTTCAACAAGTATACATCGAAAAATTTAGATTTACATGTAAACTCATGATAATCATTCATCAGTACTCATAAGAACTAAGCTAAGCCATTGACATTCAAGTTTAAGAAAGCTATCATGCCTAGCATGGTCATTCAGTAGGAACATTACGAATGTCTTTCCACTTATACTGGTTGAGAAAGGTAAGAAAAGAAGTTGAATGACAAAACTCAGAACAGGATTGATAGCATCACTTGTGACATTATCTTATAGGACTACACAAACTACAAAGTTTTCACCTTTCTAACCTTCATCTGAAAACGCAGAGGATAGCTAGAAGGGTTAGGCCAAGGACAGCTAAGGAAACAACATAAGAAAACAATGAAGAAAGATAAAGGGTTCAGCCAAATACACTTTTCTAAGAAGGTAGTATACAAAAAATCCAGATCGAATACATGTATATATGAATACCAAATAAGAATTTGGACGAAGACGAATTCCAGAAGAGAAAGGAATAGGGTCCCCGGAGGATATGATTGGAACTAAGGACATAGAGTAGTGAGCAGTAATTAGGTTGGTAGGAAAGCAAAGCAAACCAGTATTACCTTAAGGACGTGGATCATACCCCATACCGTTTTCCATGGCCCTTGATGATTGTCGGAGAGTCAATTTTTCATAGCTTTATTAAAATACAGCGACAACTAAAAGGTTTGTATCACGTCCAAACAATTTTCTTGCAAGTGATTGATTCCTTAACATATTATACACACACACACTTTTAGGAAGCCAAATTTATTGCTGCAAAATTGTTTTCCGTATGATAGTTCTCAAATTGGAAGCTATAAGTCTAACAATTTCACGACCCAATAAAAGTCACATTAAGAAACAAGTAATAAACTAATCAATTGGTCTTGATCTAATGATAGTATACACCGAGAAAGGAAAAAAAAAAATGGAAATCTTTGTAGAAACAGAGAGGGATCAGAAAAAGTACCTGAAAAAGGAAGCGAGAGAGAGTCAAGAGAGCTCTCCAATGGCTTCAGGGAATGATTAGTCAAGTGGGTATTTAGTATTTTGAAGCTCTCTCTCCCTCTAGATCATCCAGATCCCACACTGCAAGTGAGAGTATGAGTGAGCCACAGAGAGAGAGAGAGAGAGAGAGAGAGAGAGTGTAGAAAAAAAGTGACTGCGTGCGTGCGTGCTCTACAACTACATTGGGCAGTTCGAGAGAGAGTAAATGAGTGGACTTTTGTCCTCAATGGGGTACTCTCCCGTCTTGTAGTCATCCAACCGACAAAGGTCATGTTCTTAATTAATACGGTAATGAAAATCTAATTTTACATGACTGTTTCATAAAACTAATTTATTTGTGTTATAAAATATAGATGTGTAATGTGCACATTCTTAAAATTTATAAGTTTTTATTAGATTGGGTCGGAAATTCAGATTTATTATTATTATTATTACGTGTAATTAAGTCTACTATATATATAATTGTTTAGGATACACTTAAATAATAATAATAATAATAATATAATTTCAATTTTACACTCTGTATTTATATCTTCTTCTTCTTCTTTACTATTTATTTATTTTTGGGTAAATACTATTTATTATTGATTTTACAACAATTTATACATAAATTCTAATAATGTTTAACTTTTTAATTAATCTGAAATTGTTAAAATTTATGTAAAAATATATGTTAAGTAATAAAATATTACTAGAGTTTTTTTTTTCCTCAAGAAGGAAGTTATGGTTCATTAATATGGTTGATGTGTTGAGGGAACAAAGTTAGAAACCGATTGAAACCTAATTATTAATTATAATGGGTGGCACAGCCCCCATCAACTTTTGTCCAACAAAAATGGAAAATGTAACGAAAAAATAATGACAAAAATACTGAAAAGTGGAAAGTGAAAAGTGGAAGATGCTAATATGAAATGAGTGCTGTATAGAAGCGATCAATTTGCATTATTTAATTAGAATTGGCCCAAATACTTCAATGGGAAAAATCCAAAAAAATAAAAAGAAACTTTTGAGTACAGCAACTTTCGAGATTTAACAAATTTTTCTGGGTCAAATATTCTCTAGGTTTTGCAATGTAAGATCTGTGAGTTTGAAATCCCTTTTATTATTTTTTATTTTTTCTTTTCTAAAAATTGAAAACTAATAAGACTTGAAATGTAATTGTCTGGCAGTAACTTCCATTTTCAATTTTATATATATATATATATATATATATATATATATATATATAAATCCAATTTTTCATAGACATTAACTTCCATTTTTTTTTTATATATATTGTTATATATAAGAGCGTCGATATCTAACAATTACATGCTACCATACTTTCAGGTTTCTTAAATAATAAGAATAATAACATTAATAATCTAATCAATGTGCCAAAGACATCATGGACCACAGCCCCCTCCACGATATGTCGTTTTGAGGTATGGCCAATATACGACACCCCCTTCAAAAATCAACCTGGCCCATGACTCGATCACCAGCTGATTTAAGGTGTTGGATAACAGCTATCTATAGCATTAGCAAAAGAAAAAAAGCAACATAAAACTATATTTCAGATGAATACAAAAGCCTTTACTATGGTTGACAGAGGGACTATCAGGAACCAAACCACTGAACTTGTCCCTCAAACTCATACGAGTTCCGTCACTTGGATCATAAACACACTTCTCATAAATCCCTTTGTTCACTCCCTGCCAAAGTAAAAAAACTATACAAGAACTGAAAATTTCTTTGGCCAGGATCTTAGTTGTTTTGTGGGATTTTTTTCTACAAGGCGATGTCCCCATGTCAGAGAACCATTTCCTCGGGTACTGCATTTAAGCCGGATATTATACCGGGCCACGATAACAAATTACAAAGACAATGAACTCCCAAATGCACATTCGATCAATCGCAGGACAAACATATTATGAACCAAACTTGACAAATAAAGCAACTCACCAGCCTTTCAATCTGTAAGGGTGTTGATCAGAATTTGCTTCCATGCCCTAGCAGAACTTCAACTTCATTGCATCACATTTTTTTTCCTCCATCCTTGCAGGGTTTAAAGAGCCTTCAAATGTATAAATTGGAAAAGAGAATCAAAGCTGAAGCTGCAAGAGAAGTCTGAGCAGAACCTAGGAAAGAATCACTCTCCTAGGTGAAGAACATAGCTCACAAAACTAAAGTATATTGCATGGCATTGCTTCCGTGTATTACAGTCTATGTAGATGCTAACCTCAGATGCCTATTATAAAGCAGCAACAAATTCCTATCTTTGAAATTTATATCAGGAAGGAAATTATAAATCTGTCTGCATCATAAGAACTCGAGGAGCATTCATTGCAGAATGCTGCTAACCGTGTAGATAGTTGGGGCATAGTTTTGAAAAGGCAATTCATGACTGTTAAGTACCACAAACTTTTTGAGGAAGGAAAGGAAATAACTACTTCTAAGTCAAAACAATGATTATGGCCTGGTAAGATTAAGCCAACTTCAAACACCCTTTTTACATAAAAAAAAACGTGTCTATAAACCTTCACACCTTACCATTCCCATACCACTTTCAATTCAATCATTTGTGAGACAAAATTATTGAACAAAATTTGACAAATTGAGCAACTCACCAGCCTTCAATCTGTGGTGGTGTTGATCAGAATTTGCCACCATGCCCTCACTCAACTTCAACTTGCTTGCATCACCATTTTTTCTCTTCTTTGTGGATCTCAATGAGCCTTCAACTGTATAAATTAAAAAGGGAAAAAAAAAAAAATCAAAGCTGAAGCAGGAAGAGGAAATCAGAACTATACCTTGGAGAGAATCATTCTCCCATGTGAAGAACATAACTCACAACAACTAACTAATATTGGCATGGCATTGCTTCAGAATATTACAGTCTTTACAGATATGGTAACCTCAGATGCTAGCTACTAGAAAGCAGCAAAAAATTCTATATTTTGGAATCTAGATCAGGAAGGAAATCATAAATTTGTGTGCATCATGAGAACTCGAGGAGCATTCATATGCATTTATTGCAGAATGTTTGCTGCTGTGATAGATAGTAGGGATGCAATTTTGAAAACACTCAGAATGCTTGTGTGATAGATAGTTAGGATGTCAATTTCAGAAAGGCACGCCTTTCCTTTCCCTAAAAGACCTTGTATCACAAACTCCCGACTACAGAAATAACTACTTCTAAGTGAAAACATTGATTATGGCCTTGCAAGATTAAGCCAACTTTAAGCACCCTCTTTAAATAAACAAAACATGTTTAATGATCTTCATACCTTGCCATTCCCATACCACTTCCGATTCACCCTTCACAAGTTTTGGATAATGATCACACGAAAATCTACCTGTACCAATGTGATTATTATAAATGACAGTTACTGTAAAACTCATTTACTATGACAGATTTTTTTTTCTTTGGATTATACAACTTTAAGTAATTAGGAAAATTAGCAGTCATACAAAAACTAATCAGTCATACAAAAACTAACCTTTTGTCTCCAAAAATTTGGTTATTATTTGCATTAATACAACTGAAGACACAAGGAAATTAAATATGCTCTTGCTAGTTTTTGGTCAGATATTGCCATCATGGTGTGCAAGAAAGAAAACAGGAGTCAGACTTCAGATGAAGAGTTACGAGCGAACAATGTGCCAATACAGTACAATTTGATTCAAAACAGCTGAAATGAGAGGAGGAAGCCTGAAAGAGTGAACATTGTGAAATGAATGGCTCTCTACTTATACTAGAATGACTGAACTTGACATAGAAAATTAGAGTTTGACAAGTTGAATTCTTCAGTTATTGTGTTGAGACAGTGGTGCTTTGGAAGAAAATACATACTAAAGAGAGGAATTTGGACATACAGTTATACTTGTCCAACAACAATATTAATATTTTCATCTTGGATGAAAATTTTAAATGAGTTTGCATTTAATAATAAAATAAGTACCAAGAATCCCTTTTTTACAAAATAGGAATGAAAAAAAATAAAAAATACTAATACTCAAATTTTAAGTAAGGTTTTGCTAGGTTGAAGAGCAAAGATAGACATCAAGAAGAGGCAAACTGGCATGTGCCCATCTAAGTCATTCCATACATCATCCACCTGAACCTGAAAATAATTTGGATCACATACAAATGAAGTACTATGCATTTAATCAAACATAAATATTCATCTATAAGGTTCCAACAGTTATAAAAGCAAATTGTCCCAGTTCCATCACACAAACATTGAGCATTTGCTTCACAGAAACAAAATTCTACTCGCTCTTGCTGCAGTTGCGTTACAGATAAATTTGATAAGAAACACAAGAAAGCTCAAAAGGCAACAACTGCATAGCTTCCCCGTGCTTCCTATAGCCATGATCACAATCCAACTTGCCTTCATAACATTGCCAATTACTTGGACAAGGCTCACAAAGTCTCAGACGATTCACACAGGTTGATAGTTGATATCAACGTCAATAATAATAAACATCAAACTGAAATAGTAATCCTCGGGAAGGCATACGAGGTTTAACAATCCAAATTAAACAAGCATATATAACCCACCAAGCACAATAGCTTGGCTTCTACTATATATCAATCTAATTGAACCATTTAGTTGCATTGATAAAACTTCTAATTGATCGTCCTTTCCTTAACACAATTACGAAGACACGGCAACAAATCACTTCAAAAACTTCAAAACCAGGAAGTTTGACTAATATATATAAGAATAAAACAAATGCAATACTATACAAGCCCATAATAGGTTCTGAGCTCGAAACCACAAAATTCAAAATTTTCAACTTTTTCTTACGGTTTTCTGGGTAACCAACCAGAGCGTCGGAAGAAGAGAAAGGACCCACCAGAAATCGAATCCGGGAAGTCCAGACTGCTATCACAGAAAGGCTTCGATTGACGATTCAAGAGAGAAACTGCGAAAAAATTGAAAATTTCCAACCTGAGATCTGAGCTCCGAGACACCGGAAAAAGCAAGATCCACGAAAGCATCAGCGCCATATTCACCGCGGTCTCCGATTCAGTTGATGCAAGGCGGGAATCCATTTCCGACTTCAACCTTCCTCCCAAACCAATCAACCAGTTCGTCATCTGGAAATTACCCAATTCGAACCGGCAGAAGACGAAGGAATTCCCGACCTGCACCAAGCGAATTAGAGACCACCAGTAACCAAATCAAACACCACCACCACCCACCACCCACCCACCTACTATTGGATATAAGAGAGAAGCTAGTGAGAGAAAGAGAGGCACAAAAAAGAGATTTTTTTTTTCTTTTTCTCTCTCAGCGCTTTTTTTTTTTTTGGTTCTGGTTTCAGAGGAACTTTGAACCCTACGATGCCTCACGAAGGAAGCGAGCGACATTGTGGTCATTTAAACCTCATCCAACCAATCAAATACCGACGCGTGGCCAGAGACCGAATGATAAGTAGACCATTAACAAGTGGAGGTTGGCGATGGGTCTCCGCATCTGTTCGTTCGCAAAAGCGCGGCTGATCGAATCAATGGAGGTGGAGGGAAAAAGGCAAGCCCTCCTCCTGTTGATTCTAAAGAAGCCCTTGGATTTCCATTTAATTACCAAAAATGTGCCATTACATCCAACTGCTTTGCTCACTGCTGTGGGGTTGTGCACGTGCGCGTGTGCTGTCGCAGCAATGTGTTTCTCAAAAGTAGTAAATGTAATTATTGCTTTTTTTACTCTGAATTTTACAATGGTAAAAAAAGAAAGTACGCGGCCGTGCGGGTATCTAACAGTAGATTATGTGATTGTATTAAGAAATTTGGCGGTGGAGAGAGTAAAAGACCGTTTTGTTCTTGTGTTTTGGGCCTCCAATGGATATTATTATTATTATTTTTTTAAAAAAAAACATTGAATGCGACCTAAAAAGGATTTGTTATTTTTGTAAACGACATGAGGAGACCGTTTCTAATGGCTTTCCAATTTTGTTTGTTTGTTTGTTTTTTTTTTTTTAGATGAAATTTTGGGATAAAGATAAGATAAACTTTTATTAACTGAAAAAAATTATTTTTACAAAGTGCTGTACCAATCACTCAATTTCAAAAAATATGAAAAATAATTTAGCATCATCTTTATTTTACAAATAAATTTTTTAAAAACATTTTTGCATACCGTTATTATTACTACTACTACTACACACAACAATTGTTAAGGGACTGTCTGATGATGCTTCCAAAAATAAACTATTACACAGCAACAGCAACAGTGTCTGTGTAGCTTTTTGGCTAATAACCATGAGATGTGTTGTTCAACAAGATGGATAGTTTTGTGTTGTGAGGCATGAACCCCCTTTCCATGTGACATATTCATGCATACGTGCCGCGTTCAATGTAGCTTCTGCTAGTTTTTGGATATCGTTTCATGTGAGCTTGTGGAATTACCAATTGTACATAATACCTTGTACTTTTTTATAGATCATGTTGTTCAAGACCTTTTAGCTAACAAAATAGGGAGATATAACTCCTGGGAAATATTTACAGTGTTTTCATGAGACGTCGTCCGAGGCCTTTACTGTGATGTCCTCCAGAAAAACCACAGCCAGGTCATAAAAATTACTTTTGCTTAATGTTTTGCAAGACACCACCCAAATTTAAAGAGTACAAAAAAGAATTTATGACTTTTATTTTACAAAATAATCTTCTAAAAACCCTTTTTCAAAACATTACCATTATTTTCTTTTCATTTCCTGTTTTGGTTTTATAATTTGATTTACAACTTGATATGTATAATCACACAAGTATAATTTTTATTCGTAACGGCTTGTTGAAAAGGCAAAAAGAAATTCACTTGGATTACTTGGTTTGTAGTATTCACAGCAAAGACGACTACCATTGCTTTCAATATTGTCTATCACCATTTCATTAATTTCCAACTTCATTTGCCACTTGCTATATTATATATATATATATATATATATATATTTGTGGGTTTTGGGAGAGACAAATCAAAGCCATAAAATCATTGAGAAATGCTATCAAATACATGCAAAACTTTGATACAAAAGCAAAAAAGAGAAGAAATAACATGTAATGTGACTAGATAAAAAAATTTAATCCGTGTAATTTACAAGCCCCCGCACAACAGCCACACAAAGTTCCCTTTACCATATAGTTGCCACGTCAGAGAACCAGTTCCTCGGGTACTGCAGCATAAACATCTGGGTTTGCAAATAAAATAAGTTCAAAAGACACTGAACCTACTGTGCTCTGAAACACATAAATTCATTCATTTGTAAGACAGTTTAAGTAATGAAACAAAAATTTGAGAAAATGAGCAACTAACCAGCCTTCAATCTGCGCAGGTGTTTATCAGAATTTGCTTCCATGGCCTCACAAGACTTCAACTTGCTTGCATCATCCTTTTTTCTTTTCCTCCCAGAGCTCAATGAGCCTTCAACTGTATAAATTAAATGAGAAAAATCAAAGTTGAAGCCGAAAGAGAAGTTAAAGCAACAGCCAGGCAATAATCACTTTCTCAAAACTAACTAATATTTGCAAGGCATTACAGCATTTACAGATATGGAAACCTCAGATGCTATTACAAAGCAGCAAAAAAGTACATTCTTCGGAGTTTTAGATGGTGAAGGAAATCATAAATTTGAGTCCATCATAAGGACTCGAGGAGCATTTATACATATTTTATTGTAGAATACACGCTTACTGAGACAGATAGTTGGGATGTCAATTTCAAAAAGGCACTTCTTTTCCTTCCCTAAAACACATTGTATCACAAACTTCTGACTACGGAAATAACAACTTCTAAGTCAGAACAATGATTATGGCTTGGTAAGATTAAGCCAGCTTTGAGCAATTGTACATAAACAAAACATGTTTAATGAATCTTCATACCTTGCCATTCCCATACCACTTTCGATTCACCCTTCACCAGTTTTGGATAACGGTCAACACGAGAATCATCTTGAACCAACTCCTCTACCTATTCATGTAATGAATTTAAGTTACCACAAATACTCATAAACCAGAACCTCAGTGTATTACCACAGGATACAGCATGGAATTTATCAACTAGAAGAGAACCCAGATCAATTCATCAAACATAACCATCTAAACTAGAGTTTCTTGAATTTTGAACAATCAAAACAGTTTATATTTCTTTTTATTTATTATTTTATGTTAAACTTGATTCCAATGAAAGCAGTGAACTCAATGCGATCATATAAACAATGTCAACTTTTATCCAATAAACAAAAAAGCACTATGAACTCTACACTGAAAAATAAAATCAGTAGTATTATAAATAATTTTATTTTATTTTTTTCTATACTAATAGTGCTCTACTTTGGACTCTGATCATATGCTAAGGATCACGCTTAATACCACACAAATAAAACAACAATCAAAATATATACAATAAAATCCAATCGAAGATAAAAGTACCTGCTTCCATAACACTGGGTTTTTCCTCTCTTTTGGTGAAAGAAGATGATCTCGTAATCTAGAAGCAACGACCCAAGATTCAGATTCCCCATTTCCTCTCTTTGACATCAAAGCATTCTCCTCAAGTATATCACAAACCTATGACATAACAGAACCTCATCGGACAGAGATTTTTCCCCCTCATATGTATGTAAATGAATTTTGGTATTATCTTAAGCTCATAATATAAGGCGTCTTTCTAGAGGTAAATAATAAATACTTGCACAAGATACATTCATAACTAATCTTTACTTAAACAGTCTATAAAAAATATACCAAGACTCTAAAGAAGAGCACCAAGCTCTACCCTCTTCAAGTTCACCAAGGAAAATAATAAGTTGATGATGCATGTATTAAATTTATGTACAACATCCAGTACACGGTGACCTATAAGAGATATGTTGCTAAAAAAAGAAAAGGTGAAATGATACAAATATATCACTACATCAGATAATGGACCAAATGAAGTGCTGCACATCAAGTAACAAACTGGGAACCTAACTAACAAATGTCCTTCTTACCTGTTGGTAAAGCTCGTCAACTCTGGTCGAAAAATATTGCCTTTGGCGGAACTTCCAGAGTAATAATGTGCACATCACAGCCTGTGGACATTAACACTGTCAAACTGTCAATACGTTGATACTAAAATATAAGCACTGAGAGTCTGCCTTTCAGAATGGAATACCAGTGCACAAACTGGAAAAATAAGCATTGAATTGTTGGAGATCAGCTGATAAATACGACAAGAAAATGGTTTGTAATGTTCTGCTAGCATGTCTGGACACTTGATCTCTTTGAACCTAAACACAAACTTGAAAATAAGATGAAACATGACATCAAGGTCATAATCAGAGAACAAGCTACTCTCATTAAATCACAAACTCTAATACAATGGAGCATACCCCTGAGGATTTTTCCTTGACTGCAGTACTTTACCAATGATCTCCATTGTCTTTTCTTTTATAAAGGTATTGATGGCATTGTCTGAGCCAACATGTTCCATCAGTTTGTGCCCATCTAAGTCGTTCCATATATCATCTTCCTTAACCTGAAAATGAGCATATAGATATATAAAAACCAAGCACTACAATGGGAAACATAAATATCCATATATAGGGTTTCAACAGTGACAAACCCAAATTCTTCCCGTTCCATCACACAAATATTGCGCATTTTCTTCACAAATATGAAATTTTACCCACTCCGACTGCAATAATGTTACACATAAAATTCAATTAGAAGCACAAAAGAAGATATAAAGTTCACAACTTTATTTGTCCATCCTAGAATATCAATATACCAAGATAAATAAGATTCTGAAGACCCACAAGTTTCTTAGCTATTTCATTAACGTCCCCATCTTCCATGCATAGTTTCCCATACTTCCTATAGCCACGATCACACTTTAAATTGCCTTCATAACATTGCCCATTACTTGGACAAGACTCACAAGCATCTGTGCCAATTCACCTTGGTTAAAAAGTAATATCAATAATAATAAGAAAAAAGAGTATCAAACTGAACAAAGTAATTCTCAGTTTAAAAATTAAAATTAAACAAGAGTACATCATGGATAACCAACACACAGCTCTTTTTCCCACAGCGTGGTTGTAGAAGAATTTGACTACCAACATATGATCTTTACCACCATAAAAACATGACCTTCAGTGAACAAAGAAACTCAATAATAACGATCAAAATAAAGTAGAAATAATGTACATATTGCCCATCAGGCACAATAACAATCTAGTTTGATCATTTGATGCATTGAGAAAACTTCTTATTAATCATTATTATTTTTTATATAATTAGAAAGACACAGCAACAAATCACTTTAAAACCTCATTACCATGAATTTTAACTAATACATATAAGAACAAAACACATGGAACATATTAATTCTACCATTAACCAACAAATACGAAAAGCAAACAAAGAAATAAACACTACAAGCCCATTATAGGTTCTTAGCTCAAAACCACAAAATAAAAAATGCCAATTTTTTCCCGGGCTTTTCTTATGCAACCAAACCGGAGAAAGAGGAAGTACCCACCAGAAAGCGAATCCGGGGATTCCACACCGCTATCACAGAAGGGCTTGGGTTGACGATTCCTGAGAGAAGTTGCCAAAAAATTGCAGCCCACAGTGACGAAGGTTGCGATGGCGAGCACGGCGATAAGCCTGAGGAAATCATCCTTGGAGGGAAACAAACTATGGGGTGGTTCCAAAATTGAATTCAGCGAAGAGTCTGAAGCAGGAGGAGGAGAAGAAGAGCGAGCATGAGAGTTGGTTTTGTGCTTCGGCCGCTTCTTTGGCGTAGAAGAAGACATTGATTAGTCTCTTTGCCCTCCTGTAAATCGTCACACCAAAAAAATGCGACAAACACTGAAAGCGATGACTCGAAACTAAACGGTGCGTTTAAAGAAAAAACAGATTTAATTTTTTGAAAATAGTGATTTTTAAAATTTTGTAAATATTTCTATATGGTTTGTCAATTTTGATGTAGGTTTTAAAACAACTTAATATTCTTGGTAATTATTATTGTTTGACCGACCAATGATTAAACTCCATCTAAAAAGACCAACATAATGTCAATTTGTTCACCAAAAAAAAACAATTTTCAATTTGATTTTCTGGTGATTTATCCCATGCGACTGAGACCCATCAAGGTTACCATAGACCCCAATCACCATCCGTTCAACAACCCCTTCAATCACATCTTATTCCGATTTTGTACCTGGAGATAATTTGGACTCGCAGAAGTTGTGCCTGTGGCAGATTCCATTTACATTGCTTTATTGTAGACCTTCGAAACGGCCACTGCTTATCCAAAACCGCGTTTCTGGGAAGAGAAGATTTAGGGAAAAAAAAAAAAAAGAAGAAAAGAATTTTGGTGTAAGCATTCCTCAAAATTCAGCACGATTTTTAGTATACTGTGTGACAAGAAGAGAGTTGCCAAGTAGATTAGAGTTGGTTAATTGTAACTAATTACCTTATTGAACTGTTAAGAATTAGTTAGTGGTTAATTGTAAGTAATTACTTTACTGAACTGTTAAGAATTAATTAGTGGGTTTAGTTACAGGGACCAGTACATAAACAGCAGCTTCAGCTTTGTAAAAGAAAGATAACTTTACTCTTTCCACTTTCGTTGAAATTGAAGAAGCTTGTAGATTACTCTCCGTATATTCAAGTTTTCACATGGTATCGGAGCCACTGTGACTAACATCAATGGCTTCTCCGATTACCGATCAGTGAAATCTCACTAGAGTAGCTGCCGTCGACGTGTTCATCTCGCTTCTTTCTCCGATCTCTATCAACTCAATTTTCTCGGGAATCACTTCTTTTTTTGGGATAAATCTGTATGTGTATTCGTAATCTTCAAGAATTGCTGTGGCATACATCAATGGCTTCTCCGATCAGTGAAATCTCACAAGATTCTAGCTTCTCGCAGCCGTCGACAAGCAGTATCAATATCAACCTTCCGATCAAGCTCGATGAAGAAAACTATCTGGTCATTAGTTGAGCTAACAATCACTGCATTCGGCATGGAAGAATACGTGTTTGGTCTTAAAAAATGTCCTCAGTTGAATTACGATGGCAGTGATGATGATTCTTCAGTCAAAGATTTTCTGAATTGGACGAGGTAGATTCATCAATCGTTCTTTGGCTTCTCTCCACTATGACCAAAGAATTAATATCTGAATTGGTAGGTATCAAACCCTCTTATGGTGTTTGGCTTGCTGTAGAACAACGATTTGGTACAGAGTCACAGGCAAAAATTATGCAATTACTGTCTGAATTACAAAATACAAAGAAAGAAAACATGAGTGTTAACGAGTTTTGGCAGAAGATGAAGAAACTTAGTGATAGTATCACTCTTACTGGTAGAACACTCTCTGACAGTGATTTTGTTTCATATGTACGTAATGGTTTGAGATCTGAGTATGATTCAGCAGCTTTTCTTATTCAAAATCAAAAAAGTGCCTTGGACTGTTCAAGAAGTTAAAACAGTTCTGCTCAGCTATGAAAGTCGTTTGCAGAATAGTACCTTCTCTTCAAATTTGTCAACTGAGACATCAGTTGCTCATCTCACTTCACATTCTAACAGTGGATCATCTGTGTCTCTGGATTCTGCCAAAGTAGATTCAACCCAAGTATTAGTAGCAGTCTTGAATGCTCTTAATCTCAGTAACAATGGAATTGTTGGTGATACTTCCACTGCTGTTTCTACAAGTGCGTTCAACTCTGTGATTGTTCCGAATACCTCAAATTTTGGGCAGACAACTCAAGTTTCTGGAGGTTTTGGTCAGCAACTCTATTCTTATCACATACTGAAGGTTGTAAAAGAGTAATTATCTGGTTTTTCATGTGAGCTCACCTCGGCTTCACCTCTTTCAGAATCTCAAAAGCATGGCAGTGGAAAATGTGCACTTGGAGAGGGTTTTCATTTCCTTTGCAAATAGCGGTAAATTTGACGAGCACCGAGCTGCAAATCAGTTGAACTTTTTCTAGTTAATGGAATATGTTTATGAATATCCAGAAAAAGTCTCCCAATTAAATCAGGAAGGGTATACAATGTTGCACCTCTTGATTCATTCATGCACCATTTACCAGATCGAGTGGCAGCAGAATTGTCCATTGGAGAAAGCCAGAGCCTGTTATGTTAGTAATTTTGTAAAAGAAAAACCTGATCTGGTTAGGGTGTGAGGATGAGGTGGTGAGATCCCAATTCAACGTGTCATTGTACATCAAAAGTAAGATATCGTTGAAGTCTTGTTTACGGCATGCCCAAACGCCCTATGTGATGTTACGCCTCGGTGAGCGTTTGATTTGACGATGAAGGCTCTTCATTTTTTGCTTTATCTCCATCCATATCCTGCTTATCAAGGAGTTTGAGGGAATCTGAATCGAATCTCCTCACGATCAGATAAAGCAAAAAATGAAGAGCCACTCATCGTAAAATCGAATGGCAAGGTGAAGCACAGTCTCACTGAGACGGTAACATCATATAGGGCATTTGGGCATGCCGTAAGCAAAGCTTCAATGATATCTTGCTTTTGATGTACAATGACACGTTGAATTGGGGTCTCACACCTTGTTCTCGAACCCTAGCCAGATCAGGTTTTTCTTCCACAAAATTACTGACATAATGGACTCTGACTTTCTCCAACGGATAATCCCGCTGCCACTCGATTGCTGGGTAATTGGCACATGGATGAATCAAGAGGTGCAACATTGTATATCCCTCCGATTTAGTTGGGAGGCTTTTTCTGGATATTCATAAATATATTCTATAAGTTGGAAAAAGTTCAACTGATTTGAAGCACGATGCCCGTTAAATTTACCACTATCTGCAAAGGAAATGGAAACCCTCTTAAAATGCATATTTTTCACTGCCCTGCTTCTGAGATTCTGAAATAAGAAGTGCTTGAGGTGAGCTCACATAAAAAATCAGATAATTTAAGCACACCCTTAACACCAAAGTTTAGAATGTGGAAGCAACAGAAGCATTACATACATGAGATCTTCACAGTTCACACCAAAGTTTAGACTAACACAGTTCTCTTCTCCTTCTTGTGGGTAAGTACTTTTAAATTACTCAGCAATTGCATTGGTGGGAAAGGATTCTCAGGGACAAAATGCTACTTTGTTATCTGGAAAAATCTGTAATTTTGTAGTTTTTGTTATGCAAATATTATTGCCACTCGCTCAATTTTATTGTGGTTTTGCAGTTGAAAACTGCGGGGTCTAATGTACTTGTCGCCGCTGTCACTGAAATATTGGAATTTGTTTTGAAGGGAGCAGAAGCAAATCGTTTTAATGGAATGGTATTAGCTCTCTCAACATACTTGTTTTTGGGTTCACCAGAAATCAGAACTGACATCTTTATAATTAACATTCCTAATTTGGGTTGATATGGTTTTTTCAAGGTGAGTGGCTTTCACCATGGAATACTGAAATTAGCTATGGAGCCATCCCTACTGGTACTACTTTGATGGAAGGTGGCCCAGTTAGAAAGATTAAGCTTGAACGAAGTCCTGGGATTGATGAGATAACATTTCTTATTTGTTCTTCTGTTAAGATTTTCTCATGATATTATTCTATCCTTTTGACATATTATATTTCACTGATCTTGAAAGTATAAGATTGTGTTTGCATAAAAGTGCTTTGATTTGTATATTCGTTTATGGTTAATTGTTAGAGTTGAACACTCTTCTCACTCTTATATTTCAAGAAGATAGATCACTAATCTATGCATCAGAAATTCATTCAGTTCTTTGTTCATTTAATTTACTGGATAAAGGCAAAAAGTGCAGAATCATGATCAATCTGTCCCAATTGAACTGGTCATTTTGTAAACCAGACAAAACCCTGGATGTTCTAACCAAATTTTGAGATTCATGGGAAGGTTTCTGGTTGCACTTTTTCAAAGTTAAACCATTATGACTTGAGGTCATTACCAACTAAGTGAGAGCAGACTAAAGTAGCTGGTTTGGTCGTTTGTGACCAATTTTGTAATTGAAATTTCATTTAACCCTTAATTTTTATGCGCACATATCCGTCATTACAAAATACAGTAAAATAAGCTGGCAGAGCAAACCAACTTGGAATATAAATAAAAGGAAATATTGGTAATTAAACATAGCACTAAATTCTAAAATGTTTTAGCACTTGATTTATTTCATTGAAGCACTAAAATCTGACTGCAATTGCGTTAGAAGCACAAAATAAGGTATAAAGTTAACTTTATTTGCGTATCCTAGAATATCAATATACCAGGATGAATAAGATTCTGAAGACCCATAAGTTTCTTAGCTATTTCATTAACGTCTCCATCTTCGATGCATAGCTTCCCATACTTCCTATAGCCACGATCACACTTTAAATTGCCTTCATAACATTGCCCATTACTTGGACAAGGCTCATAAGCATCTGTGCCAATTCACATTGGTCAAAAGTAATATCAATAATAATAAGAAAAAAGAGTATCAAACTGAAACAAAGTAATTCTCAGTTTAAAAATTAAAATTAAACAAGAGTACATCATGGATAACCAACACACAGCTCTTTTTCCCACAGCGTGGTTATAGAAGAATTTGACTACCAACATATGATCTTTACCACCATAAAAACATTACCTTCATGAATCAAAGAAACTCAATAATAACGATCAAAAGAAAGTAGAAATAATGTACACATTGCCCATCAAGCACAATAACAATCTAATTTGATCATTTGTTGCATTGAGAAAACTTCTTATTAATCATTATTTTTTATATAATTACAAAGACACAGCAACAAATCACTTTAAGAATTCATTACCATGAAAGTTAACTAATACGTATAAGAACAAAACACATGCAACATATTAATTCTACCATTAACCAACAAATACGAAAAGCAAACAAAGAAATAACACACTACAAGCCCATTATAGGTTCTTAGCTCAAAACCACAAAATAAAAAATTCCAATTTTTCCCGGTTTTTCTTATGCAACTATACCGAGAATCGGAGAAAGAGGAAGTACCCACCAGAGAGCGAATCCGGGGATTCCACGCTGCTATCACAGTTGGGTTGACGATTCCTGAGAGAAGTTGCCAAAAAATTGCAGCCCACAGTGACGAAAATTGCGATGGCGAGCACGGCGATAAGCCTGAGGAAATAATCCTTGGAGGGAAACAAACTCTGGTTCCAAAATTGAATTTAGAGGAGAGTCTGAAGCAGGAGGAGGAGAAGAGGAGTGAGCATGAGAGTTGGTTTTGTGCTTCGTCCGCAGTGGACGACACTGATTAGTCTCTCTGCGCTTCTGTAAATTGTCACACCAAAAAGAATGGCAATTGGCCCCGGCCCGAACAAGGCGGGATTTCCCATCTAATCGGGTTGAAGGGGCGGATCCGGGGCAAAAATAGTCTGCTACGGGACGGGGCGTGGATACATAAATATATATTATATTAATATTTTATATTTTATATATTTTAATTTTTTTTATTACACAGCACGCACAACGCCGTATGTCCGTGTCTGAACCCTAATTCCAACTCCATTCCCTGATTCTTCCCTGTTGCATTTTTTATTTCCTCTCAGTTTCGTATCCTATTTCCATTCTCTCTCAACTCTGAACCTTATTCTTTCCATTTCCCAAATTACCATTTCCTCTTATATCCCTCAAATCCGGCATTCCTCCCTCAAGTCTCACCGACGGGGCACCAGCCACTAGCGACGACATCTTCTTCGTCATCTTCATCGCCGACGCTCTTATGTAATGGGTAAGTGCTCTGTTTTCTTCTTCTTCTTCCATGGGTTCTTCTTCGTATATATCACTGCCTTCTCTTCGCTACAATCGGTTTCGTCATGGGCTATCTGCGGGCATGAATCGAATTCCTTCCACCGAAACACTCGTAGAAATTCCAGACGTAATCATACACCGTTTCCAGTTCAACCCGCCAAACCAAATCTACGTCTATGCTGAAAATTCAACTTTCACCTTTGATAGTTGATATTAGGCTAGTACCATTTTTAATTTACATATAAAATTTGATCTACAGGTATAAATATAATTAAAACTCAGTACGACGGGAGACTGTTACCGAGGGAAATTCAAAGGCTCGCCACCCACTCTTCTGGCGTTTTTCATCCTACGCACCTCAATCTCCGTATCCTGCGCATCCTTGGCCGGCTTCGAAGCTCAGATCTCCAGCTACTGCGTCTTACCTACCCTCCCCACACTTGCTTACTGGTTCCAGGTTTGCTCGATCTCTCTCGCACTCTTTTATTTATTACTTTGTTCTAATTTTTTGTGGATGAAATTTTTGCATCTTTTTCTTTATCAGTCAATAAACTTCCAATTTTTGGATGCACAGCACAAATTCTGCTCGCCAAAACTTATCCTGCGTTTTTTTTTTTTCTGTATTTTGCTTTTCTTTTCCTAATACATATTTGAATATTGCGGTGACTATGGGTTTGATCTGTTGCGTGAGTAGCTGAGCTAGATTGATTGGATGCTGTAATTTGGATAATCTATTGTCTGAATATCTCTACAGTCACTGCAATTTGTTTCCGTTAATCGCACATTTAAGAAATTGGGGGGCAGAATCATTACTTATTCCAGTTGTTGGATGATGGAAAATTGAAGGTAGCCTTGTCTATTATGGAGGAAATGATTAAAGGACTAGATTAGTTAGGTACAGACTGAGAATAGCTTCAATACTCTAGCTAATCTTTTCAATTCCAACATGTAAATTTTTTCCTTTAGCTTCAATATATATATTTTGTGAATAGCTTATTTTAATTGGTTATCATATTATTTATTTATTTATTTTGATAATTAGAAATAACTATCTTGGAGGAAAAGAATCATGAATTCCTTTACATTGGAATTCAGTATTTTAGAGCAGTGTGTGGGTACTTTCTTAAATAGGAATTATGGTGCACAATCTGATTACTGAATAATGTTGAATCTTATATCAATCTGAATTATGGTGCACAATCTGTATTTTTAGTTTTTCTTTTTTTTTTTAAATAAAAAAAAAGCCAAATGGGGTACAGGGCGGGGTATCCCTGTCCTGCCCTGCCGCACCTCCCCATAATCAGGGATTGGGGTGGGGCACGGGGAGGGGCACCCTGGCCCCGAAAATGTGAGAAACATTGAAAGCGATGACACAAGACTAAACGGTGCTTTTAAAGGGAAAAAAAAGATTTAATTTTTAACTTTTTGAAAATACTAATTTTTGAAATTTTGTAAATAGTTTTATATGGTTTGTCAATTTTGGTGTAAGTTTTAAAACAGCTTAATATTCTTGGTAATTATTATTGTTTGATCGACCCATGAATAAAATCCATCTTAAAAGACCAACATAAATTAAATTATCTGGTTTATGTGAGCTCACCTCAAGCACTTCTCTTCTTTCAGAAGCATGGCAGTAGTGCCCAGGGTTTCCATTTCCTTTGAAGATAACAGTAGTGCCCAGGGTAAGTTACTTCTCTTAATAATTTAGTGCATATTTTGTTTACAATAAAAATAAATCCGAATTATAACGTGCTAATTAATAAAAATAATAAAATTAAGCAAACCTTGTCTACACAATTTAAGCATCAGAGTAGTGAGACAGAAAGAAAAAGGGACACCAGAATAGCTTTTCAAGTTTCTGAACAGAATCCTTTACGACCACTTCCTATCCTCACTAATCCACACAAGCAGAGGAGTGCCCCAAAATCTACATCAACTAACTGCCCAATCTCTTGAATTCTCTTGCCAATTGTGAAATCATTTTTTCTGCAATAGCAAATCAAAGCTTCACAAGTATCAGCCAAGTGTATCTTCCCATTAAAGGAAAATTACCTATAGTTCTATGTCAAACAAAATAGGAGAAAATAAAAATAAGAGCCCAAAATGTTGTTAAACCAAGTTAGAACTACAGTTTAGATATTGTTGCACAGAAGAGTTCACACAGGACCATATTTCTATAAGCATCAGCACCATGGGTGATATGATTTGTTGATGAAAGATACAGTGATGACTACAAGATTTATATTAGGAGTCTCCTACTTTTATATTATTGCTGTCTTATGTATAAGCTGATGTACTCTAAATATTTTTATTCTCATGCACATTATATTTATTATATATATTTATAAGTTCTTATCGGTACATGATATAAGTAATAGTTGAAATTTCTAAAGGAGACTAGTTTATTCTAAACAAAGATCATAACCAGAATAATTTAGAAACAAGGTTTGTAGACTAAATTGAGGCTCTAAGCCCACGGCCTTTGGCCTTCATAAATCTCCACCACCGTATAAAATCAAAATTTTAGAACTTCTCAGAAGTCTCTTCCCAAATTTTACTTTGCTTCATGCTGGCCAGTGTTAAGTTATGCAAACAAGTGGAAGCAGCCCGCATGTACTCTTAGTCTTTAGCCCAAGTGTCTTTAAGTTTATTATTAATGATGAATCATCATAGTATAATTCATATGTAAATATGAAATTTCAATGACCCTATTTTTTTTTTCAGGTTGTATACAATCTCTTAGATGCTCATGTTGATCTCCATATTTGTAAACCTTATGGGCCTCAGACCTATAAAGATGTGCAAGAGAAGATGCTTGCAAATATTGATTCAGGAGGGAGACAGAGGGTGCCATTGCATGTGAAATTAATCTGGCTCTAAGTAATGATGAAGTAGTGACGAAGCTAATTTCACCACCCAATCGACGACAAGTTTGACTTCATTGATGATCCCGCGTGAATGTCATTAGACATGAAACCCGTCATCACCTCACTTTGTCATGATGGGTGCCACAGCTACCCTTGTTGTTACAACATTATTGAGTGAGACATCGATATTAGCTTCTTAGAGGTTCTTAGCTTCTCTCAAGTTCGATAATGAACTTCAATATAAGTAATTTATGTTATTTTACTTTATAGTAACTTATATTCTTTTTGTTCAATTTAATATTCTATTGTGGTTGGGACATTATTGTTTCAAATTATTCCATGATTGTTTTTTGTTTAGATTTCAATACTAGTCATTTGTATATATGAACAAAATGACTAATAATGAAATCTAAATAGTAATATCCTTAAACAATCATTAACAAACTGATATCTTCACGGGGAAGCTTTAATGTGCATCCTCATCATTCTACTTCAATAAATAAAAACCAATCGCACTATAAATCTAATCACCAAATAAAGCAAATAATCGCAATGATCGCGATGCCCGAAATAAAAAGATCGCCAACTTAAAACTAAACAAAAACACAATAAATGGAATAGTTTGAAACAATAATGTCCCCAACCCACAACTAGACAATAGTAAATTGATAACAAAAAGAATATAAGTTGCTATAAAGAAAATAACATAACAATCCAAAAGTATATAGTAAATATATTGCTTGTATTGAAGTTCATTGTGCGTGAGCCTTGCAGGAGAACTACCGGGAGAACCACCAGAAGAAGCTAATAACGATGTCTCACTCAACAATGTTGTAACAGCAAGGTAGCTATGACACCCATCATGGCAAAGCAGTAGGTGATGGTCGTGCTTCTCATGTCTGATGACATTCACGCAGGGATCAGAAAATAGGCATCAATGAAGTCTAGCTTTGCCAGTCGACATGTTGGTGAAATTAGCTTCTTCACTACTTCAACATTATTTAATCATAAACGGCGTGGTTTTGCTGTTAAAAAAATTATTTTTATTAATATTGATTAGTGATAAACTAATTTTGTAGCTGAATTAAAAATTTATTTTATATTTTATATCAATTAGTATGAAAATTCTTTTGTAGCTGCATGAAAATAAATATTTTTTTATTTTATTTCAATTAGTAATAAAATATTTTATAACATATGATAAAAACTTTGTCACATTATTAAATTTTTTTAGAGAAAATTTGGTAAAAATAAAAATAAATTTAATTTATATCAATTAGATATAAAATTTTGTTATAATATGTTGTAGTTAATCTGAGATTCAGTTACAAAATTTAATTGCATAACTAAAAATATGCTTTAGTTATGATGTTAAAAATTGTAGTAATATTTTTATGGCTAAATGAAATTTTTTTTATATTGATGTCATCATTTTTTTTAGCTTTTGCTATAAAATGTAGCTACAATATGTCATAACTAATGTAATAACTTTTGAAAGTTCAGTCACGAAATATAATCTTATAACTAAATTTTAACCTTTGTAGTCATGAGTTTTAAAATTGTAGCAAGGTTTTTTTGTAGCTAAATGAAATTTTTTTTGTAGTGTAGGAATCAAGTCCAGGAGTTTAATTGTAGAGAATAAGAAGATATTTAAAATGCAAATACAACCCAGTACACAAATATTACATGCGGCAAAAGCTTTTGTTAACTTACATGCTTAATTAGAATTCCCATACAATTTTTTCAAACAATAATGTTATAAATACAAGTATATGATAAATTAAAGGTTGTGTTCTTTTTACAAATTGAGATTGCTCCATAATTAGAGCTGTCTAAGGCCATATTACTTCTTTGGATGATTTGTTTCAGTGATGTTCTTCACAAATCTGACTACCTTGTCGGCCATACAAAAATACTCGGCCAAAACATTATATATATAGACAAATATTATATATATATATATGTGATGCCGTTCATAATATCCTGTGCGACATACGAAAAAAATTTATACCGCATTAACTTTTTGATAACCTGACAAAATTTTTTTTTTAAATGTTTTCTCTCTCTTTCTACTACTAGCGATAAGGTATAAAATAGAACCCATATGCCTGATAATATTTATCTCTCTACCACTAGCGACAAGATATTATCAGACATATGAGTTTCATTTTATGCATTCTTACTACTAGCGAGAAGATATTATCAGGCATATGAATTTATTTATTTTCAAGTAGTAGAGATCTACTACTAGTAAAAACATTCAAAAAAAATTTATCAGTCATCAAAAAGTTAATGGAATTTTTTTGCGTGATGATTATGCTGCATAATAACATTTATATATATATATATATATATATATATATAGACACTAGAATATGGGTCAAGATGATGTTTCCGTTTAGATTCAGGAGTATTTAATGCGAAATGAATTTAGTGCTAGCTCTACATGATTTGGATAGGTAAAACAAAAAAGAAAAAAAAGAGAGAAGTTTCAAGATATATATTTGTATATAATATATGTGTGGTATATATATAGTTGTTTAGTTACCTGATATGTTGTGCAAGCCAGGATGGTTTTCTGGAAATTACTGATTGTTTTACCCCACGACAGCGGAAGCAGATTCGGAGGTTGAATCCGTCTTGTCATATCTCTACCGCCTCTGTTTCAGGTATTTGCTCCCCCTTACCCATTCAATGTTCGATTCTACTCTATGTTAGAACATTTCTGTGAACAACGAAAGCACTTTTTCACTCTTTCATATACTAAGGGATTTCACTTGGAAAAGAAAATGTTCCATAGGAAGAGTTACGGACATAAAGAGCCCTTATCTTGCTTTTGCTAAGGAGAAGATCTAAGGAAGCGGAATAGGGAGACACAGTACAGGGGACTACTTTCAAGGGCAAGGGACTTCCTTATGTCTTATGTGAAGGCTTTCAATAAAGAGGCTTGCTCACATGCTCTCGCTCTAAGCCCTACACAAGGACAGCAGGATATGTAAGGGAACTCGCAGGAACCGTATTCGCTCGCTTGAGGTACTCCATCCTACAATATAAGATTATCCACGAACTCTCGCTATGGGATTCCGCATTTCATCGTAACCATAAACATTAGCCCAGGTTAGAATAGATTGTATTGTAGCTCTTTAAGGGTCCGACTAACTTTTCCAAATATTCAGAAGCAGGATAGTCGAGTGGGTAATACTTATCATAGTTGAAAAGGAGCTTGACATTTAATAAGCTGCTGGTAGATGAGATGGAAAATGTTCTTCTATCAACTTTAGTAGTGTAGCTCCAATACTCGAACCAAACTAGATTTGGAGCTTCAATCTCACCCGCCTCAATGTCACAGTCCTTCAAAACTGCACTCTTAAGTTTGTCGAGGCACAACCTAGCATTGTTCCATCTGAAATTGCACCTAGTCACTATCAACTTCTCGAGGTTATGCAACACACAAGAGTGCAACCACTCCTGCCCAGTCCATTCATCAATTAGTTCCAGAACTTAGATAGACTTGTAACAAGAAGCAATATTCATCTCGCACTTAGAAAGCCATTTGGTACATCCTCTGAATGTAACATGTTCCACGCTCGTTGCGCCTTCAATGTGAAACTTTCTTGGGTCAGGGGCAGCGAACCAATTTCACTTCTTTTAGACTTGTTCCGCGTAAAATTATACTTGTAAAGCCATGGCAGTCCTCCAGACTGAAATTCTCAATGGAAGGACAGCTTAAAGTAATATGTGGAGGCTCCAATCTTAAGCCTCTTAGATCCAAACTTATGATTTGGCTAGCGGAAAATATGGCTTCCGGAAAACGGTACATATATTGGAGCGGCTTGTAATTTCTGTCGAAGATGTGCTTCTTCCCTTTATAGCGGCTTCTGTCATTTTCATATAAATGTTGTAAGAAATCCTATCTCCCCATATCTCTACTTCTGCTAACGAAAGCTAGAATTGGGATATCGAGAAAGAGGTTTGACCATAGAGGGTTCAACAAAGAAAAGCAAGAAAACGTAAGCCCGGTTGGGCTTACGTTTTTCAACTGCATCGTGCCGTACTATGGAAGGGGTCCGTACCTCCTTTAGATAGATAGAGCCCCCGTGCTCCTAATGTAGAGCTAGAACTACTGCTACCGTGGAATCCGCAATCACACATAAGTACCTTAGTTTCAGCTCTTGAACCTTGTTTTGTAAAGCAAAGTTGAGCATATAATCAACCCGACCATCTAACGCAAGCAAACAATTATAATGAGATTCAAAACTAAACTTTTGTAACCGAGTGGAAGTAGCACTAGTCTTATAACTTGCAATAGACTTGAGAACGAAATTGGCGAATTCACTAAAAGTCATGCGGAGCAAAGAGCGTCGACTGAAAGCGAGAATTGGGAAGGAGCGCCAAATAGAATTGAAATATTTGGACAAGACGCCGATCCTTGCAGTGTCGGTTGGAGAAGGAAGGACATGATGTGGTGGATTATGTGTTCTGGAAGCTGTGACATCCTATCGTCCATTACTTGTGTGAAACTAAAATTTTTGCGCTAATTTGCCAAATCCAAAAACTATAGCTTTAGCTATGGAGTAAGATTATAATTTGCATATTACCAAAAAAAAAAAAAGAAAGATCTTAATTTGCACCCTTGCTAGCTCTTCTCTCTTACGGTTTATATAGCAGCAGGAGGAGAAGAAGAAGATTATAATTGTCATATATTACTCGTCTGCATATTTGATTTGGATTAGGAATACGTTTGCTTCTCATACACTGAATGTTGATTTGGAAAGAAAATTGTTTCAAACCTTAATTACATGTCACTCTTTTCTTTTCAATTTAAAAATTTGTAAGATAATTGACATGATCACAATCTTTTAACGTGTTTCACGGATTAACAACGTGTCAAAATGTATAAATAATAGAGTACGGCCATCTCCATATATATTTGGTGGGATCTGATTAGAAAGTAATTTTTTTTTTTAATGTCTACATGTCAGATGAAATACGTATATCATTACCCATTGAGGGCTATACAGTTTTCTCAGTTTTGAGAGCAAACAAAACGAAGCAAAGAAAGTCCTTTGCCTTGTCCCCACCACACCAATCCGATTAGATGGGGAATCCCTGCCCGATTTGGGTAGGATCCAACGGTGTGAGGCAAATGCTAGCCCTTATGTCATATAGTGTGAGACTTATTAATATTAGTGAGATCTTGCTTTTATATATGAGCATAATTTTAGAACTGTGTTTTGGGAGTTTGACTCGCTAATATTGGCGAGATTTTGTTAATGTTGGCAAGTACTTAGTTGCTTGCTAGTGTTATATAGTATGGAACTTGCCATTACTGCTGAGATCTTGTTAATATTAGCGGATCACAATTATATCTTTTTAAAATTTAACTCGCCAATATGAGCGAAATTTCACTAATATTGGTGAGTCCTTAGCTGCTATTGCTTGTTAGTGTCATGTAGTATGTAACTTGCCACTATTTTCGAGATCTTGCTAATATTAGCAAGTATAATTGTGTCTATCTGGAATTTGCTCACCAATATTAAGATCTTTGCTAATATTAGCAAGTATAATTATGCCTATCTAGAATTTGCTCTTCAATATCTTGCTAATATAATAAAATATTCATTTTTGGTTCACATATTGTATGACTAGGGTCACTTTAAATTGCCTTCATAACATTGCCCATTACTTGGACAAGGCTCACAAGCATCTGTGCCAATTCACATGGGTCAAAAGTAATATCAATAATAATAAGGAAAACGAGTATCAAACTGAAACAAAGAAATTCTGAGTTTAAAAATTAAAATTAAACAAGAGTACATCATGGAGAACCAACACACACCTCTTTTCCCACAACGTGATTATAGAAGAATTGGACTACCAACATATCATCAGCAACCTGCTGGTAATGTATCTGTCTTTGTGCAGCCTCTCTCCCTTCTCTCAGTCAACCTCCTCCAATGGTGGCATATCTGCATCATCACCTGCAGTCTCATCCTCATTAATGCTCAGCCCCACTTCAACATCCTGTAGATTCTTGAGGAAAATGTGTTTGGATCGTCCAGACTGAAACCAGAGGTTAATAGAGCGGTCTCAAAGAGCAGGAGTACCAAGTCCTTCAACGACTTGTCATTCTTGTCAACTTCAGCTCTCTTCCTCAGCTCCTCCATAATACCATTATCAGGATTGATCTCCATTGTCTTCTTGCTGGACAAGTAAGAGCTCATGCTGTTGTCCCTCAAGGCCTGAGCTTTCATAATCCTCTCCATATTTGCTGTCAGCCCATATTCTCCAGTGACCAAGCAACATGGTGAATCCACAATCCCATCAGACACCACCACCTTCTCTACCTTGTCCCTAGAATGTCTTTGATTGTCTTACACAAGTTCTCAAATGACTTCTTCTTTGCCTCCTTCTCTGTCTCATCATCTAGCTTAAGCCCTTCCTTGGTTGCAGACACCAGCTTCTTGCCATCGTATTCCTTCAGTTGCCCAACAGCATATTCATCAATGGCGTCGACCATGAAGAGCACTTCGTATCCTTTCTTCTTCAGTCTTTCCAAGAATGGTGAATTCTCGACAGCCTTTCTGCTCTCACCAGTAATGTAATAGATACTTTTCTGGCCTTCCTTCATCCTTGTAACGTAGTCCTTCAAGCTAGTCAATTCATCACCACTCTTGGTTGAGTGGTACCTGAGCAGGTCGGCCAACTTAGCCCTGTTCTGACTGTCTTCACGAATACCCAACTTAAGGTTCTTTGAGAAAGCCTCATAGAACTTGGCATAGTCCTCTTTGTTATCTGCAATTTCACTGAACATCTCAAGGCATTTCTTAACCAGATTCTTCCTTATCACCTTCAGAATCTCGTTCTTCCGTAGCATTATACGAGAGATGGTGAGAGGCAGGTCATCGGAATCCACTACACCCTTCACAAACCCAAGATACTCAGGGATGAGCTCCTCACAGTTATCCATGATAAACACCCTACGGACGTAGAGCTTAATGTTATTCATCTTCTTCCTAGTATCGAATAGATCAAATGGGGCTATTTTGGGAACAAAGAGAATGGCTTTGAATTCCGGCTGCCCTTCAAAAGAGAAGTGCTTAACAGCAAGATGCTCCTCCCAGTCATTGGTTAGGCTCTTGTAGAAGGACGCATACTTGTCCTTTGTAATCTCTTCTGGCTTTCTCAACCAAATTGGTTTATGCGTGTTAATGAGTTGCCACTCGTGGCTCACTTCCTTAATCTTCTTCTTCTTGGATTTCTTCTCTTTTTCCTCATCGACCTCCTCAACATCACCCTCCTCTTCTTTCTTGGTTTCCTCGTCCTCATCGTCACTGATCTCCTTTTCAGTGGTCTCCCCGGTCCAGAGGTAAATTGGGTAGCTGATGAACTCTGAGTGCTTCTTGACGAGGTCCTTCAGCCTCCTCTCCTCCAAGTACTCCAACTACACAAAAATAGAGAGTAAGCAATTAAACTAATATTCGACCAACATTTATAACTGTACCTTATAACTTCAATAAGAAATCAGTTTCAAATAGTCCTCTAAATTAAACTGGGCCTAATAAACTATGGTTTAGAAAAATTATAACACTAGCTCTGACATTAACAAGCAAAATAAAATTTCATGCTTGGTTTTATTTTCGTTGGTCATTCATCCACTCTTCGAAGAGCATTTATAATCGTACCCAACAACACCAATAAGAAATCAATTCCAAATAGTCCTCAGGATTTAAATGGACCCCATAAACTTGGGTTTGCAAAATTATAACACTAGCTCTGACATTCAAACAAGCAAAATCAAATTTCATGCTGAGTTTCTTTTTTTCCTTACCTGGTCTTCCTTAAGGTAGAGGGTAGTCTCAGTTCCTCGGCCCAATGGCTCTCCATTGACATCCCTGGTGACAGTGAAAGATCTGTCAGCCTGAGACTCCCAGATGTATTGCTCATCGTCATTGTGCTTAGTTGTCACAATGACCTTCTTGGCAACCAAGTAAGCTGAATAGAACCAAACACCGAACTGGCCAATCATACTCACGTCAGCCCCGGCCTGCAATGCCTCCATGAATTCCTTAGTTCCGGCCCTCGCAATAGTCCCCAAGTTATTCACCAAATCTGAAACGCATTCACCAATTCACGTTCTATTAGAATCCAAGATCACAGTAATTACATTATTATTTTTACTCAAAGTGAGACTTATAGTATAATAATACGATGAATAGGCAAACATGTACCTTCCTTTGTCGTGCCGATTCCACTATCAATGATGGAGAGGGTATTGTTGACTTTGTCAGGAAAAAGCCTGATAAATAGTTCAGGCTGCGATTCAAGCCTGCTCTTATCCGTCAAGCTTTCGAACCTGATCTTGTCCAATGCCTACAAAACCATGATCCAAAACATCAATATACAATCTAACATTGAATCCCACTAAGGTTCATAAACATCTACACACAATCTAACATTGAATCTGACGGCATCAATGCCTGGAGCTCCTCTCATTCCCTCTGTTTGGCAACTAAGAAAACAGAACAAAGACACCGCCGAAATATGACGTATCATAACAAGATTCCCGAACTCGTTATACACAATCTAACATTGAATCCTATTATATCAATGCCTCAACATCCTCTCATTCCCTCTGTTTGGCAACTAAGAAAAACTGAACAAAAACACAGCCATATGAACTCCTCGATACACAATCTAACATTCAATCACATTATATATTAATCCCTCAACCTCGCTTCTCTCTGTTTGCCAACTAAGAACACCGAACAAAACAGACGAATTACAGTGTATCATAACAAGGTTCTTCAACTCCTCGATCATTAAAGTTGTCTTAGTTCTTAGACCTACATACATTGTTCTAATATAATCATTCCATTCAACATTTATGTATGAACTAGTAAAGAGTGCACACAGGAAACAATCAGTAGGAGAGAAGCAAACGTACATCAGAAGAATTGCTGATAAGCTCACGAAGGAAGATTTCTTTGTCGCTGCACAATGTGTTGATGATTAAGTTGAGAAGCTGGTTAATCTCAGCCTGGAAAGCAAAGGTCTCCACGTCTCCCATGTGAACATCCGCCATTGATACCGATCGCTGCTCTACTATTGACTTTGAAGATTGAGAAGGGTCGACTACTACTGCTACTTCAGGAGCAGCTCTACTAATGCTTGCTTGCCCTACTACTGCTGCTTCAGGAGCTGCTCTAATACTGCTGCTTGCTACTGCTGGCCACTTTACTACTGACTTTTGAGAAGGGACCGGTAGCGACAACAGAGCACAGGCAAGTTTTGTTCCAGCCTAGAAAGTAAAAAGTAGTAAATAATCAGAATATACGTGCCGTAACCACTATAATATTTAGTCAAATCAAAATGTATACATTATCAATTAATCAAACGTACCTTGCCCCAGATATTTCCTTTACTATTGTTTGGGCCCTCGTATGATCCATCTTCATTCACCAAAAATGAGGATTACCAGAACAATCAATGCCAGCCAACTGAAAAATTCAACAAAAGTGTTTTAAACAAGAGAAGCATATTAGCTAAAAATCAAAAGTTCAGCAACAATTTTGGAGGTCTATATACTTCACCTTCAACATCCAGAGCTCTGCATTTGTAATTTCCCTACTATTTATGAAAACTTTAGTCTTCCCTCCGCTAGCATCTAGCTTCAGCGGACTACCAACATCAACATGAGGACTGATGATCTTAAATGGCTTATGCCCTTCCTGTTCAACAGTCACAAATAAAGCATCAAAACAATAATGAAAAACATATTTGAAATCAGAAACACATTCAATGTTTACCTTTCCCCAAAATCCAGTTTCTTTATCGTACCAGTACTTTCCAGGTTTCAATTTCATCAGTGGATTATGGCAACGCAACATTATTTGGTCCCCAGCATTAAGAGGTTTTCCATTGACAGATATTTGCTTCGGCAGTAACTGATTTGCTTCAGAATACTTCTCGTCTATCATAATCAGCCTAGTCCTATATTTATAGGAATCAACTTCCTTGAGCATTCGAGGGCATTTGCCTAAATTTTTGCGTCTAGACTCATCAATGGCTAAGCCTCTGCAAGTAAGACACTTTCTTCCTTCATTCATTGCTCCCATGGCTGTAAATAAACAATTACGGCAATACCTTGCGTTACAAACATTGCAAGCCACCTTCGGAGTGAATACATTTCCCTTGTGGCAAAGGTGACATGAACCTGAGAAAATCATCTTCAAACAAACAAACTCTGGGGTGGTTTCAAAGTTGAACTCAGTGAAGACTCTGAAGAAGGAGTAGGAGAAGAAGAGTGAGCAAGAGAGTTGGCTTTGTGCTTCGGCCGCTTCTTTGGAGTAGAAGAACACTGATTTGTCTCGCTTTCCCTCTGTAAATTGTCGTAAAAAAGCGAGAATTTCAAATTCTGAAAGGGGACTCAAGACTAAACGGTGCGTTTAGAAAAAGAATTTTTAATTTTTGTCTTTGGGAAAAAAAACTTATTTTTAAAATTTTGTAAATATTTTTATATGGTTTGTTAATTTAGTGCGATAAATTCTGAAAGCGCACCCAAGGCATGGAGAAAAAAAGGCTTTCATTTTTTTTATCTTTTTTTTTTTTTTGTTGGAAAAAAACTGATTTTTAAAATTTTGTAAATATTTTTATGTTGTTTGTCAATTTGGTGCAAGTTTTAAAACAGCTTAAATATTCTCGGAAATTATTATTGTTTGACCGATCGATGAATTAAATCCATCTAGAAAAACCAACATAAAATTTTCTGGTGATTTATCCCATGCGACTGGTAACTTGGTCAGTTTCACTGCGTGTCTGAATGAATGGCTTAGTATATGAGTTTTCTCCGTTGAGTTGGTCTGTAGCTGCTTGATGGGCTTGATTCCAAGTGGGAGTGAAAGCAATGAGGTGGTTGGTAAATTGATCGTGGATGGGTCAAACGGTGTGGGTGGAGAGAAACTTCAGGTCTATAAGGAAGATTTGGAGTTGAATGGTTTGGTGATCGAGGTTCAGAACACTAGATTGGAAGGAGGTGTTCTCAATGAAGGTGTTGGTGCTGATTTTGTGCAGAAAGAGAAGGTTATTCCACACATGGCTTTGGTTCACAAGATGTTGGTTTACGGTCAGCTATCTTTTTATAGACAAACAATACCATAAGAAATAGTGTTACCTCAGTGTCTACTTTATACGTATAGTAGGTACGGTGAAATTATGTATTTACATATGGGTTATGGCTGAAATTTCATGAGCAGCTACTTGATTTGTTAAAATCTGTGTGATAAGTTTTAAGTTGTGCTGAGATGATTATTGATGTCTTCATAACTCGTTAACTGCATAACTAGTGGCAAAGTGACTCTCTTGATTCAGCCCTAGACTGGTGGAGTAGCTAGTTTAGCTTCTTGATAAATATATGATTAATTTTCTTCTCCATTAACCTAGTTTGATTGTTTACAGGATATTTTTTAGAAATAGTCTTCTCATTGATTCCTTTCCTTTGCGTTTTCAAGTCTTTGTCAACCTGGCTATGTAGTTGAGCGTTAAATTTGTTGGTAATATACTATTGATGTAAAGTGTTAAACAGAATATTGAGACGTAGGACTGAGTGGTTCGATGGATCTAGCATTTCAGGTGTGCTAGTTTGGATGGAGATGCTGATCGGTTTGTGTATTTTACTGTACTATCAGAAAGTGGTAATAAGATTGAACTTGTTAATGGGGACAAGATACTAAATTGAGTGATGATTATCCTTGTCGTATTGGTGTACAAACTGCTTATGCAAATGGAGCATCCACAGGTTTTCTGAAACAGCAAGGCCTAGAAGTTGTTTTCACTCCGACAGGAGTGAAATACCTGCACGAGAAATCTGCTCAGTATGATATTGGGATCTATTTCGAAGCGAATGATCATGGCACCATCTTATTCTCAGAGCTTTTCTTATCCCGGTTGCAGGCTACAAATAATGAGCTTTCGTCTGTTTCTAAAGGTTACTGAAATGTTCTTTGTTTACTTTAGTAGTGCTTATATGGTATTCTAGTCCTTTCTGAAGGTTTTCGTTTTGGTTTCTATTGCTGGTTCAGGGCAACAGAATGCTGCTTTGGGACTATTGGCAATCAGTAAGTTGATCAATCAAGCTGTTGGAGATGCTTTGAGTGGGATGCTCTTGGTGGAGGCCATATTGCGATACATGGGATGGTCAATACATAGATGGAATGAGCTTTACTACGATCTGCCCAGTCGGCAACTTAAGGTTAGTGTCCTAACTTATCAAAAATGATTTGAATTCTCTTATGCTATGGTTGCAAGCTTTGTGGTTTTTTTAATTCTCTGCATGATATACTAGTCTTATAGGTATGTTTTTCTCATAATGCAAAGCAATTATTTACCATATAACTAATGATATTTCGGGCTGTAGTGTGAGATTTTTGTGAAGGGCTAGTCAGGACTTCTTGTTTCTTTGATATATAAACCTTAGATTTAGTTGATTAAATCAACTATAATTTTTCTAATTTCTATTTGTTTTATAATCCTGTATATACTAATGTGTGGTTGAATACTATATGAATTTTCATGTTGAAGATGTTGTTCAGCATTAACATGATTAGTTTTTAATTCTTGCAAACTTCTAAATGCTAGAAAGTCTTGAACTTTTACTTTTTCAATTAAGCTATTATGAGAAAGTACCTTGCATGTTTTATTTTCCAACAAAAGCAATTCTTTTCCCACTGTTGAGAATGATGGGTGTTGAAACTTCAGGGTTGCTTTCTTTAGTATGCACAAACCATTGTTGTCATTGTATCAGACAACCTTTTTTTTTTTGGTTTTCACTTGCACATTGCTTCCATTCTTAATTGTACTTTATTATTTTCATTTTTTTTTGTTTCTTTCAATGTAGTATTTTTGTTGTGGATCGGTAACCTAACATCTCTGCCATTCTTTTCATACTTGAGAATATAATTATTGGAGTTCTTCCAAACTGGATGCTGATGTTTCAACTGCTCATTTTCAAGTGAAACTAGTTGACAAAACTGCTGTAGTTACAGCCAATGCAGAAACCGAGGTTGTGAAACCACTTGGGATTCAAGAAGCCTCTAATGCTGAAACTGGTATGCAGCCTATGACACCTGTATTCCTAAGACTAACATGCTACATATTAATGCCAAATCTACATTTTGTGATCTTCATATTGAATTTTGTCTGGATCATTGAATTGGTTTTTTGATAATAAGAAACCTTTCATTGAATTGGTTGCTCCTTCAAAGAAAGATGACTGATAATTCAACCATTGTACTAAGCTATAAACTTTGATGTGGTAGAAACTGCTTGAACAAGATGATGCAATGGTTTCATAGTCCTTTCAGTGTGGAATGGAGAGAGAGGACCAAAAATGTTATGAAAAATTTCCAAATATTGTTGTTCCTTGTTTGTAATCCAGCTAATTATCCAAAGGGCCGCTGTTTCATACGACCATCGGAGACAGAAAATGTTATACATGTATATGCAGAGGCATCGTTACAGGATGAAGCAGACAGGCTAGCCAAATCCGTGGCAAACCTGGTGGATAAGTTCCTTGGTGTAAGCAGCTCCTAGGAACACCTCCATTCCTCCTTTTTCTTCATCAGCTGCAACTAAAACTTTTGTATTTTTCTTGTCAACTTGCTCTGCTTTCATTTGACTAACTGGTTGAGAATGATAATCATTAACAGCATTTGCGTGTGAAATAGCATTTGATGAACTAACTTCACTCATTTTCAAGGCACATCCCTTTTAAATAATAATGTCTTGGTGACCAAATATTTACATTGTAGTACCTGGTGTATCATTTTGTGGTTGATGTGAAACCCTTATCCTGTTTCTTTCAGAAATTTTTTAAGTTGAAGCTATTTGGGAAGTTTGGAAGACTACTTTAGAAAGCAAAGTTTTAAAATAAAGAATGCACAAAAACATTGGGAAGATTTGTGTCCTCTTGAGCAGATTAGTAGAATCAAATGGATAGTGGCCATTGCAGGAGAATATCAGAGAATACCTTGTCAGGATATGAACTGGTTAAAGAATCATAGGAAGTCAACTATACACAAATGCATTGCTAAGGCAGGTACACGGAAGGCTTATAATTCTTTTGATTGAAATTGCTGAATTCTTGAAAGCAACTAGTGTTCCTGACTGTTTTCAGGAATTCAATCAAGATATCCCACTAAAAGGTCTTTAAGTTTACTTTTGCTGAATGTAAACCAAGATTTCTAGGCTTAAAGAAAATTCATTAGCAAAGTGAAACTGTTTTATGTAGGGGTCCCTGAAGATCAGAAACTTCAGCTGTTGAAGTCTAAGTTCGTATTAAGTATCTGTAATTTATGGAAAACAGAATAGAAAGCTCTTCATAATAAGAGTTGGGTAGAATAACAGCCTGGAATTGTAATGTGGAACATGTTAACTATCGAGCTCCTGAAGTGCTGCTCCAATCATGCCTGTTTACTTTTTAAGTTGGTGAGTTTCTGATGGGAATAATCCTGAGTTACTTTTGTGATATAACTTTTCAACAATACAAGTAAGATTGATTTGTGTGATGTAATCTTAATGTCTTTTGACACCAGATATGTGGGCAATGGGTGCTATTATGGCTGAGCTTTTCACGCTTCACCCTCTATTTTCCAGGTGCTAGGGATAGGTGGATCATATTGCTCTGGCGATGAATGTCAATAACATATTGGATAGTTCACAAGTCATAGTATAAGCCATATGAAGAAGTTATATGATTTTAAGTTTTACAAGGATGTACAATATATAGGCGTGCATGTTTATATATTATGCTGATCACATCAACATGGTTAATTGTACTAGTTTAACATCTCATTGAAAGATTTGAATCTTGCCTCTGTATCTCTTTCCGGGCTGTAATTTTACTGCATGTGTCTACCTAAGTTCCATTATTCCTACTGGTGCTTCTGCTATGTTGCAGACATAGTATGTACCTTTTGTTTCCAGATCAAACAGGGTACGGGTCAAGTTGTTAGTAGATAATGCATGTGAGGCACTGTTGGGCTTGGATGCCCCTAAAAGAGATTAGCTTGGAAATAGAGGAAACTTTTGGGTTCAAATATTTTACAAAGCTTGGAGTTCTATGGGCCCACCTCTGAGTAAAGTGGTTGTGCCATCATAATTAGTAAATATGGTCTCGCGATATGTTGTAGTTAATGAATCGGAAGAAAGCATCATTGTTCGCCAATGTTACCTGCAGGTAGCTCTTTAACTAGTCAATTTGGAGTCCATTTCATTTAGGACTGTTTTTACATGCATTATGTTCCCAACCTCATTTTCCTTTACTTTTATTTGGAAAAGGATGACGTGGCTGGCAATATAACCATTAATAGTAAACAGAAAGCAACGCCAATGCTGCGGAATGGAATGAGTAAGAGGAAAGAATTCAGTTTGTTTGAGAATTTTATAACAAAGCACAGAAAAGCTAATGATGACGCACTTATACATATCCAATTTTGTCCAAATGAGTCAGAATTTGGTTGGTCAGAGCCAGTATGCATTGCTTCTTAAAAATTCTTCTTCCTCAAATTCAGAAAGCAACAATCAGAACAAAAAAGTACAACAGATTTTGCTCCTGTCCATGTTGTAGAAGAAGGTTCTACACTGGTTTTGTGCTTCCATAGACCTCCAAATATCATGCTACTATTGGTTTGAAAATTGTTTGTGTGATGTATTTATAACTTTCTACAAAAAGGTTCTGCTGTTGTTGCATTTTCCTTGTTCATCAAATACTAATGCAATAAATGTGCGTTGTAGTCCTTATTATGTGTTTGTTGATTTCTTTCTCAATGTTCTCTTGAGAATTTCTAGGATTCGTCATTGCCATATGTTCTTGAATATAAAAGCAGTATTGATATTGTCTCGGACGATTTGACTCTTCCACATAAATTGATTGTTCGAGTCAATGGTACTCACTTGCCTGTTATATCCTTTTGACTTATTGTTATTATTTGTGCCATAGGTGACAATGCGGTTCAGTACTTAGTGATGAAGGATGCAATGACATCCCACACATCTGGCTTAACATGAACTAATTTTGTCTAGTCATTTCTTGGGATGAAACGGCATTGCCAAGCACTACTTTCTTCCATTCCTTGGGATGATATGAAGAGTTCATGTACATAACATGCCATGCATGGGGATGATAGCTAGAGTTCATGTACATAACATGCCACAAACTTGTCCAGTCTTTCTTTTTTTGGTAAAACTTGTCCAGTCTTTCTTATTCAGTGTTAAATAAGTAAAAGATTCTTAAAGAGGGATTTTGTGATGGCTCTTATTGGAAGTGTTTCCTTAATTTCAAGGTTATTATTGTTCTAAAGTATAAGTTAACTTGTTTTATTATCCTTGTAGATATTGGTTGGGTATATAGTCAGTTACATTTACTTGGATGTTTTAGATTATAACACTGCTGAGAAGATGATACTGCAGTCTTGAAACTCTTCTTATGAATCACAGATATATAGGGCTTAGAAAATGGCAGGACTTCCTTTCAATCTACGAAGTAGTGTCCAAAGGTTCCTTGGGCATGTCAAATATATCAAGTTACAGTTACAGCAAGCATCTTCCCGTTGAGTGCAAAGTCAGAAAAGTTCCATTTGTTTTAACAATTTTGTTGGGCTAAAAACTCTGTTTTATTGTTAGAATTTTCTCGAGGATGGAAATGAAAGAGAATCATCAGTTTATACACCAATTATTGCTGCAAGAATGGAGAATATTAATGTGGGTTATTTATTTACTGATCGCCAGAAAAATATAACCAGATTTACAGGTACATCGTTTCTTATGCTTGTTGCCTTAACAGTCACCAGCAGTGAATGGAACTTACATGTCATTTTTCTACATGCTGTTTCTCTGGGAAGTGTGATCTATTGAACATAGGAAAATTTTTGTTCTTCTTTTTGGTCCGATGGTTATTCCATGCAAAGCATTCCTCCCTTTTCCCATAGACTTCTTAAGCTCTTGCCTTGGTTCAAAAGGAGGACCTGAGACATCTTCTTGCACTTTGCGAGGAGGCCAGGCCAGTGCCATTCTAGCACAAGGTCATTGAAAATTTTTCTTCAATTAATCGAACTATTTAGCTTCGTTTTGAATGAGCTTGGAGCAGAAGTGGGTAGGAGCCCCTTTTGCAGGAACAGGAACAGGCACGGTACAGGGACGGAAGATATAAATGTTCATTCTTTTTGGAGGTTTGGTGGTCTCTCCTCTGTAGATGGAGAATTTTTTAGGATACTTGGTGTAAAGCGAACAACGCTTGTATGCAAGTGATTGTGTCATTGAACGCTTCTTTCTTCTATTTATTGGGTTCACATGTTGAATGTCGTCGGAAAGGACACGAAAATTTGGCTCTTTGTATTAATTGTTATTCAATCTAAGTGTAACATTTTTTGTTTAAGTTTCTCCGTCTCTCTCTTGTTATCCCATTTCCATTTTGGGCAGATAGATAGTTCTAATGCAAAGACAGTGAGTTAAAGTGGCATGTCCCATAGACAAATCATTAGTAAAGCCACAAAGCTGTAACAAAAAATATTACATCCTGACCACTATCTGCCATAGAGCTCATGAGGATCATATTGTGCGAGGGCATTTCAAAGGCAAGCCCATTTGAGTGCAAATGAATGCTAGGAATCGAGTCCAGAGGTTTTATTGTAGCGAATAAGATGATATTTAAAATGGAAGTACAAATCACAGAGACTTTAAATACCTAAACTACAAAAATATTACATGCGTCAAAAGCTTTTGTTAACTTACATGCTTAATTAGAATTCCCAAACAATTTTTTCAGACAATAATGTTATAAATACAGATATATGATAAATTAAGGGTTGTGTTCCTTTTACAAATTGAGATTGCTCCATAATTAGAGCTCTCTAAGGCCATATTCCTTCTTTGGATGATTTGTTGCAGTGATGTTCTTCACAAATCTGACTACCTTGCAGGTTTTACAAAAATACTCGGCCAAAACATTGTTTTCTGTATCATCAAAGTTCTCCAATACAACTTCTTTAAAATTGCTGCCTTGCCAACAAGTAAACTGCACAGTTCAATTAAACCCTATTAGTCATTATTATATTTGAAAAGGAACCAAAACTTTAAAAAATATAATAACTAATAAATTAAGTAGTTACCTTTATTGATCTGATTAATCGTCTCTCGTAGGTAGTGATCGAAATAATACTAGGACGAGGAGCAAACGAAAGCATACTATCAACCAAGACCCAGATTTTCCTTTTTGGTATTTCTTCTTCTAATTCTATATTCAAATATTTAACGGCATGCAATACTGATCCTGCTGTCTTATAATATCGTCCAACCAACTCCTTCAAAAAAAAATTTAAAAAAATTAACTAGAAAACAAAAATTATATATATATATAGACACTAGAATATGGGTCAAGATGTTTCCGTTTAGATTCAGGAGTATTTAATGCAAAATGAATTTTCTGCTCTAGACCATCCGGATAGATAAAAAAAAAAAAAAAAAGAGAGAGAGAAGTTTCAAGATATATATTTGTATATAATATATGTGGTATATATATATATAGTTGTTTAGTTACCTGATATGTAGTGCAAGCCAGGGTGATTTTCTGGAAATTACTGAAGGGTCTGACTAACTTTTCCAAATATTCAGAAGCAGGATAGTCGAGTGGGTAATACTTATCATAGTTGAAAAGGAGCTTGACATTTAATAAGCTGCTGGTAGATGAGATGGAAATTTTTCTTCTATCAACTTTAGTATTGTAGCTCCAATACTCGAACCAAACTAGATTTGGAGCTTCAATCTCACCCGCCTCAATGGAACAATCCTTCAAAACTGCACTCTTAAGTTTGTCAAGGCACAACCTAGCATTGTTCCATCTGAAATTGCACCTAGTCACTATCAACTTCTCGAGGTTATGCAACATACAAGAGTGGGTTTCCAGCCACTCCTTCCCAGTCCATTCATCAATTAGTTCCAAAACTTTAATAGACTTGTAACAAGAAGCAATATTCATCTCACACTTAGAAAGCCATTTGGTACGTCCTCTGTATGTAACATGTTCCACGCTCGTTGGGCCTTCAATGTGAAACTTTCTTAGGTCAGGGCAGCGAATCAATTTCACTTGTTTTAGACTTGCTCCGCGTAAAATTATACTTGTAAGACCATGGCAGTCCTCGAGACTGAAATTCTCAATGGAAGGACAGCTTAAAGTAATATGTGGAGGCTCCAATCTTAAGCCTCTCAGATCCAAACTTATGATTTGGTTAGCAGAAAATATGGCCTCCGGAAAACAATAATATGTGTAATTTCTGTCGAAGTCTAGTTTCAGCTCTTGAACCTTGTTTTGTAAAGCAAAGTTGAGCATATAATCAACCCGACCATCTAACGCAAGCAAACAACTATAATGAGATTCAAAACTAAACTTTTGTAACCGAGCGGAAGGAGCACTAGTCTTATAACTTGCAATCGACTTGAGAACGGAATTGGCGAATTCACTAAAAGTCAAACGATAGAGCAAAGAGCGTCTGAAAGCGAGAATTGGAAAGGAGCGCCAAATAGAATTGAAATATTTGGACAAGACGCTGATCCTTGTAGTGTCGGTTGGAGGAGGAAGGAAGGACATGATGTGGTGGACTATGTGTTGTGGAAGCTGTGACATCCTATCGTCCATTACTTGTGTGAAACTAAAATTTTTGCGCTAATTTGCCAAATCCAAAAACTATAGCTTTAGCTGTAGAGTAAGATGTTAATTTGCACCCTACCTAGCTCTTCTCTCTTACGACGGTTTATATAGCAGCAGCAGGAGGAGAAGAAGATTATAATTGTCATATATTAATTACTCGTCTGCATATTTGATTTGGATTAGGATTAGTATTAGGAATACGTTTGCTTCTCATACAAGGTACGTAGGTAGGTATCTAACCTTAATTACATGTCACTCTTTTCGTTTCAATTTAAAAATTTGTAATATAATTGACATGACCACAATCTTTTACTCGTTTCACGGATTAACTCCGTGTCAAAATGTATAAATAATCGAGTACGGCCATCTCCATATATATTTGGTGGGATCTGATTAGTGAAATTTTTTTTTTTAATGTCTACATGTCAGATGAAATACATATTTATCCTCAAGTAATAGTACTTTAATCTAATTCATTCTTTTTTTTCTTTTGTTCTTTTTTTTTCAATATGTATGAAATTCTAATTTGATAGATTAGTAATGCTGAAAAACATTTTCCAGGATTAAAAGAAAAGAAAAAAAAAAACCATATTGACAAGGGAATTGATTTTTTTCAAGTGGGTTTTTTTTTTCTCTGTTTTGATTCGGTGTATTCCATTTGTTAATCAATCTGTCAATTTGGGTTTGTACTTCAACTTTGTTATTGTTTTTTTTGGGCTTTATCTATTTGATCGTTTTTTGGTTTATTCTCTCAATTATTGTCATATACCCTTTACATGTAGTAGGTGTGTGGCTTAGCAGTAAGGAAGTCAACCGAGCCCTCATATTAATTTGTAAGAGTTGCAGTTTAAATCTTGATAAGTCTCCGTCAAGACCTTAGGTGCACTCAACCCTGTTAAATGCCGTGTAAAGGAGAAACTATTAGGGGAGTGAGCTAATTGCTCTATACTCCTATAAATTTGTAAAGCTCTAGCCGTAATAAAATTTTATCTCCTAACAAATTACTAAACTAATGATTCTCACGTTGAGAAAAATTTATATTTATCTTTAGAAGAAGTTAATTTCAAGGCCCTTTCTCTATTAATTATGGAAAACTAGTTAACAAATTGAAGGAGTCTATTGAACTTGAATAAAAATTTCCAATCATTATATATAAAATTGGGTAAAAATATTCTTTACTTTAGAAAATATACTCTTTAAAATATAAAATACCTACGTGATGCCTGAGTACTTAACAAAAAAAAAAAAAATTATTTCCTCATTGAGTCTTTGTCTACTTCTGTAAATATATAATATTAATACATATAAAATGGAAATATCAACAAATTAATCAACACACTAATCACTTAATTTAAAACCTATTTTAGTTTTATTCTTTAAATTGAAATAAATCACCAGAAAATCAAATTGAAACCTTTATGTTGCTTTTTCTAGATGGATTTCAAACAATAATAATTACCGAGAATATTTAAGTTGTTTTAAAGCTTGCACCAAATTGACAAACAATATAAAAAGTTTTAAAAATCAGTTTTTTCCAAAAAATAATTTAAAGGCCTTTTTTTTTTTCTCTAAACGCACCGTTTAGTCTTGAGTTCAATTGAAAACCATATTAAAATTTTTTTAAAAATCAGTTTTTTCCCAAAATAAAAAATAAATAAATAATTAAAAATAAAAATCTTTTTTTTTTCTCTAAACCCTGCTGCAGAGAGTTCTGAACGTCGCCGATAGGGTCTCTAGTTTTGAAATTACATTCGTGACTTCCCAGTGTTTGCTTCCCTTCAAGAATGATTTACTCAGACTTATAAAAGCTCTGAACTGCTGCAGAGAGTTCTGAACGGAAGTTCAACGATAGAGTTTACTTAGGCAAATATAGGCCTGAGAAAATCATCATTGAAGGGAAACAAACTCTGGGGAGGTTTCAAAGTTGAACTCAGTCTGAAAAAGGAGCAGGAGAAGAAAAGTGAGCATGAGAGTTGGCTTTGTGCTTCGGCTGCTTCTTTGGAGTAGAAGAAGACACTGATTAGTCTCTCTATTTTTTTTTCTGAAATACTGATTAGTCTCTCTGTCTCTCTTGTCATAAAAAAAAGAAGAGAAATTCTGAAAACCGGACTCGAGAGTAAACTGTGCGTTTCAAGAAAAAAGGATTTATTTATTTATTTTTTTGGTTTTGGGAAAAAACTGATTTTTAAAATTTTGTAAATATTTTTATATGGTTTGTCAATTTGGTGCGTGAAATTCTGAATAAGACTCTAGACTAAACGGTGCGTTTAGAGAAAAAAAAGGGCTTTTAAATTTTGTTTTTGGAAAAAACTGATTTTTTAAATTTTGTAAATATTTATATATTATTGTTTGTCAATTTAGTACAAGTTTTAAAACAACTTAAATATTCTTGGTAATTATTATTGTTTGACCGACCGATGAATAAAATCCATCTAGAAAAACCAACATAAAGGTTTCAATTTGATTTTCTGGTGATTTATCTCATGCGACTGGTAACTTGGTCAGTTTCACAGCGTGTCTGAATGAATGGCTTAGTATATGAGTTTTCTCTGTTGGGTTGGGGTGCTTGATGGTTTGATTCCAAGTGGGAGTGAAAGCAATGAGGTGGTTGATAAATTGATCTTGGATGGGGCAAACGGTGTGGGTGGAGAGAAACTTAAAGTCTATAAGGAAGATTTGGAGTTGAATGGTTTGGTGATCGAGGTTCAGAACACTGGATTGGAAGGAGGTGTTCTCAATGAAGGTGTTGGTGCTGATTTTGTGCAGAAAGAGAAGGTTGTTCCACACATGGCTTTGGTTCACAAGATGTTGGTTTAAGGTCAGCTATCATTTTGTAGACAAACAATACCATAAGAAATAGTGTTACTTCAGTGTCTACTTTATATGTATAGTAGGTACGGTGAAAATTATGTATTTACATATGGGTTATGGCTGAAATTTCATGAGCAGCTACTTGATTTGTTAAAATCTGTGTGATAAGTTTTAAGTTGTGCTGAGATGATTATTGATGTCTTCATAACTCGTTAACTGCATAACTAGTGGCAAAGTTACTCTCCTGATTCAGCCCTAAACTGGTGGAGTAGCTAGTTTAGCTTCTTGATAAATATATGATGAATTTTCTTCTCCATTAACCTAGGTTGACTGTTTACACGATATCTGTTAGAAATAGTCTACTCATTGATTCCTTTCCTTTGCGTTTTCAAGTCTTAGTCAACTTGGCTATGTAGTTAAGCGTTAAATTTGTTGATAATATACTATTGATGTAAAGTGTTAAACAGAATATTGAGACGTAGGACTGAGTGCTTCGATGAATCTAGCATTTCAGGTGTGCTAGTTTGGATGGAGATGCTGATCGATTTGTGTATTTTACTGTACTATCAGAAAGTGGTAATATGAAAGTGCAAATCTACATTTTGTGATCTTCGTATTGAATTTTGTCTGGATCATTGAATTGGTTGCTCCTTCAAAGAAAGATGACTGATAATTCAACCTTTGTACTAAGCTATAAACTTTGATGTGGTAGAAACTGCTTGAACAAGATGATGCAATGGTTTCATAGTCCTTTCAATGTGGAATGGAGAGAGAGGACCAAAAATGTAATGAAAAATTTCCAAGTATTGTTGTTCCTAGTTTGTAATGCAGCTAATCATCCAAAAGGCCGGTGTTTCATACGACCATCGGAGACAGAAAATGTTATACATGTATATGCAGAGGCATCATTACAGGATGAAGCAGACAGGCTAGCCTAATCCGTGGCAAACCTGGTGGATAAGTTCCTTGGTGTAGGCAGCTCCTAGGAACACCTCCATTCCTCCTTTTTCTTCATCAGCTGCAACTAAAAACTTTTGTATTTTTCTTGTCAACTTGCACTGCTTTCATTTGACTAACTGGTTGAGAATGATAATCACTAACAGCATTTGCGTGTGAAACAGCATTTGATGAACTAACTTCACTCATTTTCAAGGCACATCCGTTTTCAATAATAATGTCTTGGTGACCATATATTTACATTGTAGTACCTGGTGTATCATTTTGTGGTTGATGTGAAACCCTTATCCTGTTTCTTTCAGAAACTTTTTAAGATGAAGCTGTTTGGGAAGTTTGGAAGATTACTTTAGAAAGCAAAATTTTAAAATAAAGAATGCACAAAAACATTGGGAAGATTTGTGCCCTCTTGAGCAGATTAGTAGAATCAAACGGATAGTGGCCATTGCAGGAGAATATCAGAGAATACCTTGCCAGCATATGAACTAGTTAAAGAATCATAGGAAGTCAACTACACGCAAATGCATTGCTAAGGTAGGTACACCGAAGGCTTATAATTCTTTTGATTGAGATTGCTGAATTCTTGAAAGCAACTAGAGTTCCTGACTGTTTTCGGGAATTCAGTCAAGATATCCCACTAACTTGAAGTTTACTTTTGCTGAATGTAAACCAAGAGTTCTAGGCTTAAAGCAAATTCATTAGCAAAGTCAAAACTGTTTTATGTAAGGGTCCTGAAGATCAGAAACTTCAGCTGTTGAAGTCTTAGTTCGTATTAAGTATCTGTAAGTTATGGACAACAGAATAGAAACCTCTTCATGATAAGAGCTGGGTAGAATAACAGCCTGGAATTATAATGTGGAACATGTTAAATATCGAGCTCCTGAAGTGCTGCTACAATCATGCCTGTATAACCCCACTCTTTTTTTTTTTATAATAATAATAATTATTATTATTATTATTTTTTCTTTTGATAAAAAATAAAAATTGAGAAGGACATGGTACCATAGTGATATTTTTCTTTTGGAAACAAGCGATACAATAATGTTTATTTACCGAAAAAACAATGTTTTGTTTGTTTTTTTTGTAAAGTCTAAATAATTAATATATACAACTAAAACAGATAACAAAATATTATTCAATTGAAAGTTGACTGACAATCATAACTAAAACAAACGATCAAAAAATTATTGTGAACATCTAAATATATTTAAAATAACTTGTTACATAGAAACAAATTGTCTTAAAAAAAATTGTTTTGAGGCCTACAAAATTTCTGGTTTCTGTAGGGGGTTTTTACGTATCAGATACAGACCAAAGATAAGCTTCACGTTTTGAGGCTTGCTTCTCGTTCATCCTTTTTAAACATTTCCTTCTCGTATCCTACAGAAACACAGAGATCATATATCAATAAAGCCCCCAGCATATGTTTCTCTCACTCATTGAATTCATAAAGTAGGAAAAACAGAATGGGAAAGTGCCATATTATTGAGTAGAAAAGTGAACCAACCAATGCTACAGTCAACACCATCCCAATGTCTTCCTGGTTTTATACCGTCTCGATTGGTGCGGCATGTAAGCGTCCTACTAACCAGCTGTGATTAGGGATGTCTTGACGTCACAAAACCTGGTTTCTTCACCTTCTCATTGTCCCCTAGTTAGGGGAACATACTCAGGTTATTTTCTCTGCATTATGTCAATGAGAAAGCAGAATCAGTGTTATAATTTTGCAAGTTCGGATAAATAAGCAAGCTGAGTAAGTCAACATTTACCTTTACCAAGTGTGCCATGGGATAACCCCATCTTAGTCTCTCCTTCAACATTTTGTCAAGACCTGGATCATCACAGCGAAAATGTAAAATCGACAGAGAGTCAATAAGATGTTTTCATAGCAACTTACATAAAACATAAACACGATTCTACAACATTACAAAATAATAAGATTAACGATACTAAAAATCATTATCTAGGGATTCACCTGCTCCATGCAAATGGTTTTTCCTTCTCGAGTTCTAATTCCTGCAACCTAGCCTCAGCTTCCGGCTTTTGAGCCAAGCCCTTGCCCCATTCCAACTTTATCTCCTGAAGGAAAATGCAGATAAAACAATCATACATGTTTCTATTAAAGATATTGACCAAAAAAACAAAGGCTTCTATTGAAGAAATTGAATATAACTAACAAAAATATTTCACAGGAATTGAATCTTGAATTCATGATATTACATATTACTTTTCACAACTCTAATTAAGAGGCATTGCTCAGTTAACAACACGACTCTTAGCCATTTTGATTATTTGCATCCAATAAGCTAGTATATCTGCTTCCACTTGATCAGCAAGTAACTTATCTCTCCTACATTCTTCAATTATTATTGTCATTAGTTTGAATTCTGCCAAAACATAACTCAGGAGGTATCAAAATAACTTCTCTGTAACTGTCAGCAACTCAATAGACTATATATTTGCAGCATCAAGTCTCTTCAGAAATTTTTAAAAATTTCTATCTACCAAAGTCCTTAACAACAACTCTTTACTTTTGTGCAGCATAGAAACCTAGTTTATCGTGGATTATTCATGAGTAGATGAGTATCGGCTGCACCTCTATGTATGACTAGGGTTAGTCTAAACCAAGGAACAAGATTTGCATCAGAATTTTAGGGTTTCATCCTCCTGTTAATAGAGATAAGAACACTTAACTATGATTCTTTGTTTTGTTGCAATTAAACTTGGCAGCTTATAAATTTTCTTAGAACTCAAAGTTTTCTCTGTACCCAAGAAAAAAGGTTTTCCCTACATCTTCTTTATGAAATATAGAGGCTTCTATGGATTGTAGAAAATTTATTTTACATCATGCAATTTTTTAGCCCACTACCATGCAAGTGATGTGTTGGAAGTAAGAGTAGCATTAGACAGTCATAATCGTCATCATATAGACCATAATATAAGAACTAATGTGAATAATAACCCTATAGTCTAATTGAGAGTACCTTGGGTTTTTTTTCTACTTTTCATTTTGATTTTAAGAATTCCTCCTTTGTTATACGTACTCCTGAAACAATAGTGAGTTAGACATTGATAAAGTATTCACACAGTACCAAATTAAATATCTAGTAAAAGAAGAAAACATGACTTTTCCATACCTTTGATCTTATCATGATACACAGGTTCTGCACCCTCACCGCTCATAGAAAGATCCATCTATTGAAGCCTAGAAAAGACAAAATTTATGTAGTAATAAGCAACATTTATTTACTAAATTAGAACACCAAGATAATACATATCCAATTTTGTCCGAATGAGTCAGAATTCAGTTGGTCAGGGCCAGTATGCATTGCTTCTTTAGGATGCTTCTTTCTCAAATTCAGAAAGCAACAATCACAACTAAAAAAAAAGTTACAACAGATTTTGCTACTGTCCATGTGGTAAAACAAGGTTCTACACTTGTTTCGCAATATAACCATTAATAGTAAACAGAAAGCAACGCCAATGCTGTGGAATGGAATGAGCAAGAGGAGAGAATTCAGTTTGTTTGAGAATTTTACAACAAAGCACAGAAAAGCTAATGATGATGCACTAATACATATCCAATTTTGTCCAAATGAGTCAGAATTTAGTTGGCCAGAGCCAGCATGCATTGCTTCTTAAGGATGCTTCTTCCTCAAATTCAGAAAGCAACAATCAGAACAAAAAAGTACAACGGATTTTGCTCCTGTCCATGTTGTAGAAGAAGGTTCTACACTTGTTTTGCGCTTCCATAGACATCCAAATATCAAGCTGCCATATCGGATTGAAAATTGTTCATGTGGTGTATTTATAACTTTCTACCAAAAGGTTCTGCAGTTGTTACATTTTCCTTGTTCATCATCAAATACTAATGTAATAAATGTTGTAATCCTTATTATGTGTTTGTTGATTTCTTTCTCAATGTTCTCTTGAGAATTTCCAGGATCCGTCGTTGCCAGAAGTTTATTTAAATGTATCCAATATTAAGATTATTTAAATGTATCCAGGTAATGGCTCACAAGCATCTGTACCGATTCACATTAGTTAAAAAGTAATATCAATAATAATAATGATAAAGAGTGTCGAGCTTAAACAAAGTAAATCTCAGTTTAAATTAAGAGTTCATCATGGATAGCCAACACACAGCCTTTTTTTTTTTTTTTCCCACAATCAGCCTTTTTTTCCCACATTGTGGTTGTATAAGAATATATGATCTTCGTACCACCATAAAAAACATGACCTTTTGTAAACAAAGAAATTTAGTAATAACAGTCAAAAGAAAGTAGAAAATATGTACATCTTTCCCACCCACCACAATGGCTCAACTGTCCACTCAACTTTGCTTGGCTTCTACTATCTAACAATCTAATTCAATCGTTTTGTTGCATTGAGAAAACTTCTTATTAATCGATTATTTTTAATAAAATTACAAAGACACAGCAAAAAAAAAATCACTTGGAGAACTCATTACCATGAAGTTTGACCAATATATGTAAGAAAAAAACACATGCAAGAGGTTCTGAGCTCGAAACAACAAAATAAAAAATTTCAATTTTTTCCCGGGTTTTTTCTGGGCAACCAAACCGAGCATCGGAGAAAGATGAAGTACCCAACAGAAAGCGAATTCGAGGAGTCAACGCCGCTATCACAGAAGGGCTTGGGTTGACGATTCCTGAGAGAAGTTGCCAAAAAATTGCAGCCCACATTGACGAGGGTTGAGGAAGTCAACCTTGGAGGGGACAAGCTCTGGGGTGGTTCCAAATTTGAATTCAGCGAAGAGACTGAAGTAAGAGGAGGAGAAGAAGAAGAGTGAGCATGAGGGTTGGCTTTGGGCTTCGGGCGCTTCTTTGGAGTAGAAGACATTGATTAGTCTTTCAGTTTATATGTAAATTATCATTGCAAACAAAGCGAGCAGTTTAGAAGCGATGTACGTAGAGGGTGCGATTGAAGAAAAAGAAAAGAAAAAAAACACTGATTTTTTTTTTTTAAAAAAAAATTGATTTTAAAAAATGGTTTGCCAATTTGGTGTAAATTTTGAACCGACTAATATTCTTTGGTGATTATTATTTTTTTATGGCTAAAAAGATTTTTATGAATTAGTTCAGAATTTTATTATTAAATATTATAATTTTATAAAATTTTAAAATAATTAATTTATATCTATAATAGATTAATAAATATTATTCACCTATAGTACATTAAAATTAAATACATTTAAAATAATAAATTTATCAAAACTTAAACTATAATTTTTATAAACAAATATAATATTGCAGTTCGATAAATCACACCCAAGCGCTTTGGTAATTATTGTTTGACCGACCGATGAACAAAATTATTGTTTGACCGACCGATAAATAAAATCCATTTAAAAAAACAACCTATAAAGATTTCAATTTGATATTCTGGTGATTTATCCCACGCGACTGAGTCCCATCCATATTACCATAGTCCCCAATTACCACCCGTCCAACAACCCCTTCAATCACATCTTGTGCCAACACTATACCTTGGACCCACAGTACATCTTAAATCTTGCTAAAGCACTCCATTTTAACGGGCGTGATGCGACAAGAGTCCCAACGAAACGAAGAGAATAATTTGGACCCGCAGAAGCTCCAGCCTCTGGCAGATTCCATGGCCTTGCTGTAGACATTCGAAACGTCAACTGCGTTTCGGACACCGCGTTTCAGGGTGAGTATGGGTAGCAAATTGTAATATCAAAAGGAAAAGAAGGTTTAGAAAACAAAACAATAAAGAATTTTGGTTCTCGACGCATGTGGTAAGCATTCCTCAAAATTCAGCACTGAAATTTTTAGACTTTTATTCTACTGTAATGAAATCGCTCTCTGATAAAAATCACTGCTTGCTCTCTCTTAATCTCTCTCTGATTTTGAGCTTAACGAGTTGTTTCGATGATACTCCCATGCCGGTATGTGGATATTGAATGTTCTTTATATTTTGACAAGAATAAAAGTTGAGGAATTAAAGTATAGTTTTTTTGAATTAATGGGTCTGTGGTCGTAACAACAATGATGGGGTTTTGTGGAAGTAATCAGTATAGTAATCTTACGATTTTATGGGGCATTACCAATTCATGAATTGTAGCTTTATTGAATTCTGAAATCTATCAATTTGTGCCAATTTATCTTAGCAAAGCATCTGCTTTTAATCACATGCATTGCTTTTGTTGCTTCCTTCCATATTCCAAACTTTGACTGTGAAGTGTGGGCTTGGATGCTATACAATTCAAAGCTGCAGTTTGTTTTGTTTAATGCTTTTGGTGATTTAATAATCTCTTTGTATCAGAACTTTTGAAGAAAGATTGTTTTTTGTTGACCAAGTTATGTTTTTTAGGTTCTCCTACTCAAGTGAATCCTACTTTTATCCTTTATAGAAGTGCTTCTGGCAAGTTGTATTTTTCAAGCAGGCCCATATGAAAAATTTTCTATGAAAACTTTGTTAGAATTGTTAGAGACTCTAATAGGGACAACAGTTACCATTTAAGCAAAACAACAACAATAGTAGAAGGATTGCATAAACATGAGACAATTACCCAGGTCATATGTTTGTATGACTTCTTTAATATGTTTTATACTATTACATCTACCTAATGACTTCATGTTATAATGATTCTATTCTCTATGCAAATCCATTTGTTTGTATGACTTCTTTAATATGTCTTGTATTCCTGCATCTACCTAATTGCTTCATGTTATAATTATTCTGTTCTCTAAGTGTTCGCTTTGTATATTTAGTTCACATTGTATTATCGACTCAGTTTCCCCAGTCTGTGAGGTGAGGCAATTTAGTAATGGCAGAGTTACCTGGTCATGTCCTTGCCTGCTTGCATACTGGGAAGCTTGCATCCTTGGCAATTTTGGTGTCCGGGGGGATTGTATTGCAAATTTTGGTTGGTAGTTCTGTTTCTCATTAATCAGTTTCCTGTAGCTGTATGCTATTGTTTGAACTCTTTTCTTTTCTTTGTTGCAAGGTCATTTCTATATCTCATTTTATCATTTTATGGGCAGGCATGTGCTTTGTATAATAACTGGTGGCCGATGCTAACTGGTAAGTAACTACCTTTTTTATTCACATGTCATGGTTACATGTTACCAATTCACTTTGCAATATAGAAAATATCCGTGCTTGTATAAGTAATAGGGATTTCAACTTAGTGGTTGTTGTTCTTTTCCTAGTAAATGACTTTTAAGGGGATTTGATATGCTAATTTCCCTTATCTCCAAATGGCTTGTTTAAGTACCCTGGAAATAAAATAAAGTATATTTCAAAACATCATCTAACTAACAGCCTAAACTTGACTAAAGTGTATGAAATGGTTTGTAAGTCTGCTTGCTTGATTGTGTCATGTTTTCCTTCACATGTTTAAACACTATAGTCTTTGGACCTGGCTTTATGGTAAAGTGGATGTGATCTGGGTATGTATTGTGTTCAAACTGTTACCTTGCAACTAAAAGATACTAGAAATTGGCTCAAGCATTATACATGCCTTGTACTCTCACAATCTCTAGATTAGTCATTCTTTATTTATGCTTCATAGATACTCCATCCTTTCACTGCCTGATAACCTTTATTGTTCATTCACCATTTTTGTATTGCAGTAATAATGTACGTGATTCTACCCATGCCATTGCTTTTCTTTTCTGGATCTAATGGTTCTTCTCTGTTATCTGAAACTGACAATGGGTTTGTCTTTCTCCTCTGAACCAATCCATTAACAACTCTAAATCAATTTTGAAATCATTCAGCTTATTCCTTTCTTCTTAATGAGTGATGCAATGCAACAGATGGGAAAATGCGACCAAGTTCTTGACTGGAGCTTCAGCTGTTGGAAGCATTGCAATACCAGTTATCTTGAAGCATGCTGGTGTCATTAGTTGGGGTGCTATGGCAATGGAGCTCTCGTCCTTTTCAGATTTATACTCGCCATAATGTGCTACATACGCTTGACCGATGAAGATAATTACAGTGCACTCTGAGATACAGTTCTCTCTTCATTTGTATAAGTAAGTTTTAGTTTTTTTCATTATCGGATTGAGTTCAGTTTTAGTTTTTTTTCCTTACTGGATTGAGTTCTATTCTTTATCTATGAGTGCCTTGTTGTGTAAGTTATGTCCAAAGTTATCATTGTAAAGAAACTTAGATATCCACATTATATTGTTAAGGTTTTGTTTTCTGCCAGATTGTGTGGTCCAATGAAATCGCCTATTGGTTGTTGCTGAATGCATTAGAACTCAGAGAAAATAGCTTGATGATTCATATTCATAGACTCAATTATTAAAAATATAAAAAAAAAAACAAAAACAAAAAACAAATACAAAACAAAGGAAGAAAGAATCAAGTTCTATTATTTATTTATTTATTTATTTATAATCCATGACTGCCTTGTTACTTAAGATACATCAAAATGTTATCATCGTTAAGAAACTGAGACAATTGTTAAAGTTATGTTTGATGCCCAGATTGTGAAGTCCATTGAAATCGCTTAATTGGGCGAAAACCTTCAATAAAGGTTAAGCATTGAGTTACAACTCAGAGACATGAGATGGAAGTGAAGATGATCAGCTTCACCATGTTCATCAATTCACAGACTCAATTATTATCTATAGAAAAGTTGAAAGTGCTTTGATGGGTTCTCATTAGGCATTTATTAACAATGTTCTTTTAAATCATGCACCAAGTATTAGATAAGTCTTCCAACGATTTGTATTCCATATGAGTGGGAACTAAATTTCCTGGCACTTTTAACATTGCAAAGCTTGTCGCATTTTCTGTTCATTACTTGGCTATAAAAGATTGACGATGGGGGGCTAGCATTAGTCCAAAAAGAAGAAGATTGGTTATGTATTAAGACAGTATTGTGATATGTTTCACCTCTCTGTTAATATTTTATACAACTCACTGTGGCTTATGCACTCATATTCACTATCAACCATAATAATATGTTGTTTAAACAATAAAAGACATATATGTTGATCTCATAGGCAATATCTAGGGTTCTTCCAATTGTAGTAATTATAAATTTGAAGGCCATATTTTTTATTCCTCAACTGAAACTACTAAAGACACGCTTAGTAAAAATTGAGACTTTTTAACAAAATTATATGTCAAATCTGGTCATTACCTCAAATTCAAACAAAAACCCTACTTAAATTTCCTACTTAAAACACATCTCATGCACCAATGCCAACCCCACATACATTTTAGCACCATAAATTATTGCTCAGAAAACCACACGAAGCTGGCGACGGCAAATCCCCAGCTGCAAATTCCGTGAGAGTGAAGTAGATAAAGGATATCCCCGGGCAGCATGCAAACGCAGACGTACTGGTCATGAGGCTACTCTGTCGAAGAACCAGCTAAACCATACTCTTATCTGTACTTTATCATACATACCTCAAATAGAGTATGGTTTGGCTGGTCCTTCGACAGAGTTGCCTCATGACCAGAACTCGTAGCCGGTGATATCCTTTGCGACATGGTGTAGCTAGTATCAACCAGTACCTCAAGCTTAATGCTCAAACTTGAATAACATACAGAGAAAGATTGTATGTTGTCTCAAAACAAAGGCAATTTGCAGAGGTTAGTCATGGAAAAACAATTTCTAATAAGTTTTGATTTGAGGCCTATAGATTAAATTTTTGTATAACATATGCAAAAAGATGCGAACCAAAAAGTTGAGCCAATTTTTGTATTTGGTGAAACTGTATCCAGGTTAAGTGCAAAGTTTCTACATAGGAGGTAAACCAAAGAGATAGAATTGTTGTGGTAGGGACACGAGAAACGTACCACGTGATGAGGAACTCTGTGCTTCAAACTCGCTGCTTGAGGGTAGCACCGGTTTATCAGTTCCGGTCGCACTCCAGTACCTCGCAGCTTGATTCAGCTGAGCCCTGTTTGGTGGATTGAGATCACCAGTACCATATCCCATTTTCCCTATCTCCATCCCTTTCCCTCCAATGAGTGGTTGCCACATCTTTTACAACTTTTCTACCTTTCAACGTGAAATTGTTTGCTCTCATTTTATTTTATTTTTTTATTTTCATGTTTTTCTTAGTTTATTTTTTTTCTACGTGTCAAGTAGTCAATATATGTCAAATTCTAAATAGAGAAGACAAATAAGGAGCAAGGTAAGAGGACATGTATTCTATTCTGGGTTCAACAATTTCACGTTAAATGTTGTTTTAAATGAATGGCATTTATTCGAGGGACAGGGATGGGGACACGGAAAATGGACAGTTATCTCAATCCCGTTCGGCTACTTCCGATTGCTGGGACTGAAAGAGTATCACCCCTGCTCTCCAAAAGTTGTCACAAACAAACCTAATAATATAAATATATATATAAATCCCCATGTATACACAAACTCCAATTAATCCTTTTTTGTGGATATTTCGGTGTGTATATATGTTATACACACCTGGAAGCTCCCGGGGATCGAACTTGGAAGAACATGTTAGAGAGAGAGAGAGAGGTTGAGGAAGCTCAAAATGTTTTGTATGGAGTTGGCACAGCTCAGCTCTTGTTTTATACAGGCAATGAAGATAATAATACCACTGAGAGTCAGAGTGGGTGGGGTAGGGCACGGATCGGGAACGGTCGACGTTATATTGCATGGTAGGCTTAGACTCGAAACAACGAATTGTGGGTGACCACGAACATGACAAATGCAGGGTGATGATTAGTCAATTGTGCTAATCAAGAATTACAGATTTAATTACGTATGGAGTGCGGGGTTACATGGAGATGAGAGTGAGATGGAGACGATGGCAACTAGTGAGAGCTAAAGTCTGCTGTCCTGTCTCAATATTTGTTCTAATAGAACTTTAACACCTCATATGTCATCAATCAGGGTGACATGGAGACGATGGCAACTAGTGAGAGCTAAAGTCTGCTGTCCTCCTGTCTCAATATTTGTTCTAATAGAATTTTAACACCTTATATGTCATCAATCGTTTTACTCTTTTCTTTTTTAATTAATTAATTTAATATATAAGGTGTCGAAATCTTATCAACTGAGAGCGATAATAAGACATCTCAATTCACCTAGTGAATACGATGTGGATATGGAAGAAACTCTAGTATTCTTAGAGCAAGAAAAAAAAAAACAGAGAAGAAATGTTGATATTTACATCTGTTTGGTCTCTCTCCTGTTTCCAGCCTCGAAGATTTTTTTTTTTTCACCATGTTTTCAGCCTCAAAGGAGAATTTGGGAGAGATTCAATGGAATTTTTAGTCGATGATAACATGGAAATGGCCTAGTAGAATTTGAGGGGTTACATTTTTAAGTTTAATCTTGTTTTTATTTCACAAATTTACTAGTAATACGTTTATTAGTTAATCTTACATTTTATGATTTATGTATTTCTAATCCTGTTTAGTGCATGCAAATATATAATCGTGATCATGTATAACTACCACAACCACGGTCTTAAGAATGTATAATTAGAAAAAATTATAAGGATTAGGAATTAATGATCATGTATAATCTTAATCAAATCATTCATTTTAATTTCCCATAGCAACCATCATAAAATGTGGATTTAGAAATTTTAAAGGTTGACATATGAATACCAGTGTGCTTGGTAATTGATGGGATAAAAGTTAATGCCAACTAAATCTTTCATTTCAATATCGAATATATTGGTATTTATGTAACAAACACTTAAAATATAACATATAAGTAATCTCTCGTATAAATAAATAAAAGATCATTGAATAATTCTTTTATATATATATATATATATAAATGCTTTATTTGGCCTTCATTATTTAAATATTGGTGCTCGATAACCAGCAAAAAATAACTGTGTGTAAAGACAATAAAGAAATTAATAAATAATTTCCCAAATTTTATTATATTTTGGTGTGTCTATCATTATTATTATTATTTTTCTTTTTTCTCTTCTTCTTTTAACTTATTTTTATCCAATATCAATTCCATACTAATGTGCTTGTAATTACTTGCATTATTTGATCTTTTGCCAGAACCACATACGTAATTAAGTCTGGAGAACCATGTGCTGCATGTACGTGCAAATTTAGCTTGCAAACACAAATTTTGCTTCACCATAAATAATCAAACCCAGAGGGGGATTTTTGTAATTTTTTCACCCTCTCAATAATTAATGTGTGTGTATATATATATATATATATATGTATGTAGAATGTAATAGAATTTATCCTAGAATAACCATATGTATGATATATGTAACTCCTAAAATTTTGATAATTAGGCTGCATACACCATTATTTCTCCATTGTACTGTGCTAAGGACAATCGCGAGTGTCCAAATCAAAACGTCACACATGAGTTGAAATTAATATGCTTCTTAAGCTACCCATATATATATATATACTGATCATGTAAAGTGAAGCTGGTGAGGTGGTTTACAAGACTAGGAGTAGGTGTGAAATGAATTATATATATATATATATATATATATATATATAGTCTCAGGTAAAACAAATATGACCTTGATTCATATTATTTGAGAGGATAAAATGGCGACCTTGTTGATCAACTATACGAGGAATTATCATGTCCTGAGAATTTTTTCTAATATATATCACATATAAATTCTCTTTTATGCACTACTTACTCAAGGGTTGTGATAATCCCCCACACCATTTGGGTGCGACATTAAATTTGGAGTTTGTAGCTGCAACATTCAATAAATATTTTTCTACTGCTCCAGACTCTATGTTACATACATCTCTTGAGAGACCTCTCAACTGCTGTACTCCAAGTCGAATCTGCTTTACCACCTGCCAAACTTTGAATTTTACACAGTGAGCGCCACCACTTCCTCGATTAATTTACGCAAGAGTATAAATATTAAATATATATATATATATATATATATTTACATTATTACATCGAACTTTTCATAGATTGAAATACACCCACAAAACACATATATGGTTCGTGAACATGGAACAGTTAATTGCTTGATGAAAATAATATATCGTCAATTTCAATACAACATGTTTGTAAATTAACTTTTGAACAAAAAATAATAATAATCGAAAAAGAGAAAACAACGTTCAACCTCAAATCTTCAAAATACTATAATTTAGAAGAGATGAGAGCAAGAATGTTCGAGAGTGGCCATTTTTTTTTTTTTTTTTTTCAGAGAAAGTTGAATTTTGGTCAATCCCATTTTACATTTATTAATTTTTCTTTTTTTTGGCGATGTGATTAAGGAATTGGTAAGAAGATGCTCAATCTCACTGTCCTTTTCAACATTTCAAATTCAGTAAATTGCCCACAATTTAACCACACTACCAGGAAGTAAAAAGAGTAAAAAATCGAAACTTTTCAAATAAAAATTACAACTTTTTAACCAAAATTACTGTCGCCCAAACTCTCTAGGTTTTTGCCCCACTCTCATACATCTTGCTTTGCACAGAACCACCACAAGATTGCTCAGAAGACCACGCGAAACTGCGGCGCGTCCGAACCACTCGCGGGCAAGATTTCCCAGCGGCAGGGCTCGAGCTCGTCGGAGACGGGACAGTAGCCGGCCAGAGTGACCTTGTCGGACGAAGCGGCGACGGAGCCGAACTCGAAGACGGTGATGTTGGCGGCGGGTCGAGGAACCTCAACGGCGCCGTTCATGCCCGGGACCTCCACGGATTTCGGACTCGGGTTCTGCGATACGGGTTTGTTGTCGGGTTGGGGCTGCTTGCCTCGCCACCAAGAGAAGAGACCCATGGCCGTTGCTGTTGCTGTTGCTGTTGTTGGGGATAACGCAAAGCAAATCGATATGAAAGTATTCACAGAGCAGAGGAAATTTATCGAATTATTATTTCGTTATTGGGCTTCATTTTCATAAAATTTACAGGCGTGCCCTTTTATAACATTTTTATTTATTTATATTTATTTTCCAAGCAGTGTAACGAAAAACTGACTGAAAAAATGAAGGAAGAGCAGCGATCGCTTCTGCTGCGCTCGTCGTCTCAGTTTCCCCCACCGGAGGGAGTGAAGCTGTCGTACGGTACGTCAGGGTTCAGAGCCGATGCTGGGATTCTCCAATCAACGGTGTACAGGGTGGGCATCTTAGCGGCTCTCAGGGCGCTGAAGACGGAATCGGTGATCGGACTGATGATCACGGCGTCCCACAACGAAGTCTCCGATAACGGAGTCAAGATCGCCGACCCCAACGGAGGGATGCTCTCTCAGCATTGGGAGCCTTTCGCCGATGCTCTGGCGAATGCTCAAACGCCGGAGCATCTTCTTCAGTTGGTAGATGAATTCGCTGAAAGTGAAGGAATCGCATTGGACGGAGCCAAATCGGTGGAGATTTTGGTGGGGAGAGACACGAGGCCCAGTGGAAGTTCTCTGCTTGAGGCTGCGAAACTCGTATATTTTCTTCGTACCCATTTTTTAAATAAAAAATGTATATTTATTAATTTGTTATTTTGTGATCTTCTTCTTCGAAGGGAATTGGGTCGGTGATTGGAGCGGTTGCACTTGACATGGGTATTTTGACCACTCCGCAGCTGCATTGGATAGTTCGAGCTCGGAACAATGGCGATAAAGCTTCGGAAATTGATTACTTTGAGCAGATTTCGAGCTCGTTCAGGTTGGTAACTTGGTCAGCTTTGCGTGTCTAAACGAATGGCTTAATTTATGAGTTTTCTGTGGTCGGTTGGTTTTGTAGGTGCTTGATGGATTTGATTCCAAGTGGGAGGAAAGCAATGAGGTGGTTGATAAGTTGATCGTGGATGGGGCAAATGGTGTGGGTGGACAGAAACTCCAAGTCTATAAGGAAGTTTTGGAGTTGAATGGTTTGGTAATCGAGGTTCGGAACACTGGATTGGAAGGAGGTGTTCTCAATGAAGGTGTTGGTGCTGATTTTGCGCAGAAAGAGAAGGTTGTTCCACATGGCTTTGGTTCACAGGATTTCGGTTCAAGGTTAGCTATCTTGTTGTAGACAAACAATACCATCAGAAGTATTGTTACTTCAGTATATACTTTATATGCATAGTAGGTACGGTAAAACTTATGTATTTCACAAATGGGTTATGGTTGAAATTTCATTAGTAGCTAATTGATATTTGTTATGATCTCTTTTTGTCGTGTATTTTAAGTTGTGCCGAGTAGGATTATTGATGTCTTTCATTACTCTAAACAGTACAACCAGTGGCAAAGTTACTCTCTTATTCAGTCCTAAGCTTGTGGAGCAGCTAGTTTGGCTTCTTCATAAATATATGATGAATTTTCGTTCTCCATTAACCTAGTTTGACTGTTTACTGGATATCTGTTAGGTATAATCTAATCATTGATTCCTATTCTTTGGGTTGTCAAATCTTAGTCAACATGGCCATGTAGTTAAACGTTAAGTTTGTTGATAATATATTACTGATGTAAAACGTTAAACTGAATATTGATACGTAGGACTGAGTGCTTGGATGGATCTAGCATTTCAGGTGTGCTAGTTTGGATGGAGATGCTGATCGGCTTGTATATTTTACTGTACTATCAGAAAGTGGTAATAAGATTGAACTTGTTGATGGGGACAAGATATTATCTTTGTTTGCTGTATTCATCAAGGAGCAACTAAGCATTCTTAAGAATAGAGATACTAAATTGGGTGATGATTATCCATGTTGTATTGGTGTTGTACAAACTGCTTATGCAAATGGAGCATCCACAGATTTTCTGAAACAGCAAGGCCTAGAAGTTGCTTTTACTCCAACAGGAGTGAAATACCTGCACGAGAAAGCTGCTCATTATGATATTGGAATCTATTTCGAAGCAAATGGCCATGGCACCATCTTGTTCTCGGAGCTTTTCTTATCCTGGTTGGAGGCCACAAATAATGAACTTTCATCTGTTTCTAAAGGTTACTGAAATGTTCTTTGCTCACTTTAGGAGTGCTTACACGATATTCCAGTGTTTTCTGAAGGTTTTCGTTTTGTGTTCTGTTGCAGGTTCAGAACAACAAAAGGCTGCTTTGAGATTATTGGCGGTCAGTAAGTTGATCAATCAAGCTGTTGGAGATGCTTTGAGTGGGATGCTCTTGGTGGAGGCCATTTTGCAACACATGGGATGGTCAATACATAGATGGAATGAGCTTTACCATGATCTACCCAGTCGGCAACTTAAGGTTAGTGTCCTAACTTATATAAAATGACTTGAATCCTCTTATGCTATGGTTGCAATCCTAGTTATCTTTGTTAATTCTCTGCATTATACTAGTCTTATAGGTATGTTTTTCTCATAATGCAAAGCACCTATTCTATATAACTAATGATATTTTGGGTTGTAGTATGAGAGTTTCGAGAAGGGCTAGTTAGAACTTCTTGTTTCGTTGATTTATAAACCTTGTGTTTAGTTGATTAAATGAACAGTGAATTTTCTAATTATTTGTTTTATATTCATGTGTATAATTATATGTGCTTGAATACTGTATGAATTTGAACTTTGAAGATATTGTTCGGCATAAAAATTATTACTTTTTAATTCTTGCAAACTTCTAAATGCTATGAAGTCTTGAACTTTTATTTTTCCAATTTAACTATTTATGAGAAAGTACCTTTCATGTTTTATTGTTTTCAACAAAAAGCAATTTATCTTCCCACGGTTGCGAGTGTAGAAATTTCAGGGTTGCCTTCTGAAGTATGCACAAACCATTGCTTTTCATTGTATCAGATGACTTTTTTAGGTTTTTACTTGCATATTGCTTCCATTCTTAAGTGTACTGTATTATTTTCATTGCTTTTGTTTTTTTTAAAGTAGTACTTTCGTAGTGGATCTGTCTAACATCTTTAACATTGGTTTTTATACTTGAGAGTATAATTATTGGAGTTCTTCCAAACTGGACATTGATGTTTCAACCGCTTATTTATCAGGTGAAGGTAGTTGACAGAACTGCTGTAGTTACAGCCAATGCAGAAACTGAGGTTGTGAAACCACCTGGCATTCAAGAAGCCATTAATGCTGAAACTGGTATGCAGCCTTTGACTCCTGTATTTGTAAAACTAACTTGCTACATATTAATGCGGAATCTACTTCTTGTGATCTTCGTATTGAATTGTTGTCTGGATCATTGAATTGGTTGCTCCTTCAAAGAAAGATGGTTGATGATTCAACCATTGTACTAAGCTATAAATCTTGATGTGGTAAAACTGCTTGAACAAGATGATGCCGTGGTTTCATAGTCCTTTTAGTGTGGAATGGAGAGAGAGGACCAAAAAGGTAATGAAAAATTTCTAAAGTATTGTTTTTCCTTGTTTTGTAATGCAGCTAATTATCCAAAAGGCCGATGTTTCATACGACCATCGGGGACAGAAGATGTTATACGTGTATATGCAGAGGCATCGGCACAGGATGAAGCAGATAGGCTAGCCAAATCTGTGGCAAACCTGGTGGATAAGTTCCTTGGTGTTGGCAGCTCCTAAGAAGACCTTCATTCCCACTTTCTTTTTCATCAACTGAAACTAACTACTTTTGTATTTTTTATTGTTAACTTGCACTGGTTTCATTTGACTAATTGGTTGAGAATGATAATCGTTAACAGCATTTGTGCGTGAAATAGCATTTGTCATGAACTAACTCTGCTCATTTCCAAGGTACATCCCTTTTCAATTGTCCATGTCTCCGTGACCAAATGTTTACATTATAGTACCCGGTGTATCATTTTGTGGTCGATGTGAAACCTTCAAAACACTTCACCAGAAAAAAAAAATGAAAAAAGAAGAAGAAAAGAAACCCTTAAAACAGGTAAAATAACAGCATGGATTGATAGGGTCATAAAGTTTGATGTTAGAATGGAACTTACAGAATCACTGTTTTTGGGATGCTTATATTGTTGGAACTTATTCATCCTTCCTCAGAATCTTAATCCAGCCAACTGAGCAAACGTCGTATGCTTTCTTGTGGCAAGAGGAGGGTAGAGCTATTGGGGATAGTATCAGTACTCGGAAAAATGGAGTTATGCCTAAACAGTTCCTTTGTTGGTGTTGATCAAAGAATATTAACTTAGAGGCAAAAGTTTATAGGAAGTCTTTATTCTAAACACTACTTATTGGAACTGGAGGAGGATCATGAAACCAAGAAATTATTCAGCATCATGGTTTTTTTTTTTGGGTGGGGTGGGGTGGGGGGCGAACCTTCTCATGGCTGGACAACAACTCCTTAGACAACACTAATGGGCATAGAATTCTATCTTCAAGCTACCTCAAAAAACGTGGCTAAACTACTAAGGTATAGATACTGGAAGTGGCTCTCTGAACCGTCTCAGTTTCTAGTTCATACGCATAGTAAGAGCCACTAGATTTTTGGTAAGAAGTTCCTATAGAATGGAATAAAGCAGGACGAGATTTTAATGTGTCCCTTCTACAAGTGGAATTTATAGCACATACTAAACGAACTTTTCAAACAGAGTTTTTATACTGGCTTATTATTGAAAACAGATTGATAGAGTGAGAGTACAGCTTAGTGGCAGAATTCCAGATACATCAGAAGGATCACCATTCTGTACATGGAGTTTTCACAGGGCTTAGTTATGGTGAATTACGGTGTTGATTGATTACACAAAAGGAAGGAGGCTTGTGCTATCTTTCTTACCATCTGCTGGAATATCTAAACAATCCTTTTCTTATTTTCAATTTTTGCTTTCTATAGACAAGCTTCCTAGGTAGATCAAACACTGCGGTCTTAGAACAACCAAGCCATCACTTCGGTACTAAAGTGTCGAAACAAAGAAATACTTTTCATGCTGCTAAGTACAACAGTTTTTTGCAGCTATTGTTGTGATCCAAAATGAAATACAACTAAGCAGGACTGAATTTGTAAAATCATAGCCATTGTGACTTGATTATGCAAAACAAGAACAAAACATAGAAACTTGATGTTGCAATTGCTAGATCACCACAATTGGTTTCAATGTAACTAAAATCTTTTACAGTAAAGGTTACATCTTTAATTCTAAAAGAACCAAAAAAGCATCAATTTCTTCCAATTTCATAAACGAATAAAGTTAAAAATTTGCGAAAGTAAGAATTGAGTATAGGATAACCTTCTTAAGCAACTTCTCTGCTTCATCTAAGCTTGACTAGAAGCTTTAGCGCTCCGAAAATCTTTTTTCAACTCAGCAACTCTCTTCATACAAGCAGCCTTCGGTTTCCCAGGCACAGAGGCTGCGATCTTCTCCCACCTCATTGAAACGTCCTTTGGGAATGCCTTCAATGCATTAAGCAGGGCAATGTCTTCTGCAGAACTCCAACTCACACCACCATTCTCTGCCATCATCAACCCACCATTTGATTCTTCGTTTTCATCCTCAATTCTCTTATCCACCGGTTTCCTCTTCTTCAGAAACTGAGCGTACGAATCGGCATCGCCCAATTTCTTCTCACCCGACTCCTTGGCCTTCTTGATCACAGTCTCCACCTTGAACCGCCCGCCAAACGCCTCGGCGATCACCTCCCACCGCCTCGGCTTCCCTACTGGATGCTTCAACAGCTGCTTCTTCAATATCTCTGTGTCCTCTTCAACCCACTCCTTCTCTTCCCCCAAGGAAGCAACTCCATGACTGTCTCCTTCACAGACTTCCTTCTTCTTCTCCTCTCTCAAAGACCCAACAATGTTTGGGTCCACCAATGGTGTCGAATCAACAACTGGGTCCTCGAATCGACGCGGTTTTGACCTTTTCTGAGATACCCTCTTCGTTTCCTCCTCTGCTTGAGCTGTATCAGGAGGAGAAAGCTCAACAATTGGACCTTGACCAACGCGAACATCGCCGCCAGTGAGTGAGGCGGGAGCGAAGGGACCAATGAGGACGGAGAGAGCGACCCAGAGGAGGAGAGATTTGAAGGGTTCAGATTGGATGAAGAAGAGGGAGGAACCAAGCAGAAGCAAAGAGACGGAGATGGTGAGGAAGAGAAATGGTTTGCTGAGATTCGACTGGTCGGTTTGAGAATCGGCGATTGAAGAATTGGGTGCTCGGGATTGGAGGACGAACCTGGGCCTCGCGTCCTCGTCCAAAAACTCCATCTTTGTTGCCGATCTCAAAGTGTCGGAGGAGATTCACTCATATATTTCAGTCCCTGTGTTTGGGGAAACCCAAATAACAAAATAAAATAAAAAGTAATTTATAATATTAAATAACGAAGGCTCTGCGTAGAAATTAGAAAAAGAAAAAACAGAAAAAGGTGACTATGCAGGGAGCGACGTCGTTTCATTCTTTGCAAACTCAGTTCAGACCGCTCTGTAGTATCGGGGCCTCCCATCTGCATAAAGGTTGAAAATTGGAAACTAATGTAAGAGTAAACTATTTTGAAAAACGGTTAATGCGCTCTTTTCCCAGGCTCTTGCCTTTCACTCTCCTCAGAACCTTAATCAAACTTCCACGCTGTGACTTCCTTCCCCAATGCTGTAAGACCCAATTTGCGTTTTCCACAACCAGTTACTCTAAACTCACTTGTGATGATTCACGGCTCCTTCAATGCCTCTCTCAATGTAGACATCAGGAGGCGCGTAAACTGCTTGAGAAATTTCCAGAGAGAGATAGACATGGCCGTGTGGTTCATTGGACTTCTTTGCTCAGTAAATACTGTAAAAATGGTTGGGTCAGCGAGGCTCGGATGCTCTTTGAGATCATGCCTGAGAGAAACGTTGTTACTTATAATGCCATGTTGTCTGGGTATGTGCAGTCTGGGAGGTTGCCTGAAGCTTGGCAATTATTTGAACAGATGCCAGAGAGGAATGTTGTGTCATGGACTTCAATGCTTTGTGGATTGGCAAATGTTGGAAGGATTGATGAGGCGTGGAGATTGTTTAATGCAATGCCGGAGAAGAATATTATTTCTTGGAATTCAATGATTGCTGGATTAATTAAAAATGGGGATGTGGAGGGAGCAAGGTTGATTTTTGACCAAATGCCAATGAAAAATATAGTTTCTTGGAATGCCATGATTGCGGGGTACACCGAGAAATGTAGAATGGAAGAAGCAAGAGTTTTATTTGATGAGATGCAAGATAGAAATGTGATCACTTGGACTAGCATGATATCCGGTTATTGTAGGTCTGGGAATGTGGATGAGGGGTATTCTTTGTTTCAAAAAATGCCTGAGAGAAACATTGTATCTTGGACAGCCATGATTGGTGGGTTTGCTTGGAATGGCTTTTGTGAAGAAGCCCTGTTGCTTTTTCTTAGTTCAAAAGAGAGCCATGACATAAAACCAAATGGAGAGACCTTCATATCACTTGCTTATGCTTGTGCTGGTACAGGTGTGTCATGTCTTGGCAAGCAACTACACACTCAGTTGATTGTTAATGGTTGGCACTATGATGATTATGATGGCAGATTATCTAAGAGCCTCATTCATATGTACTCTACATTTGGTAACATGGACTCTGCAGCCTTTCTTTTTAGCAGGAATTTAGATTATTTTAATATCCAGTCCTATAATTCTATGATTAATGGTTATATTCGGATGGGACAACTGGAAAGGGCTCAGAAGTTATTTGATGAGGTACTCATCCGAGATAAGATCTCTTGGACTTCTATGATTAGCGGTTATTTCGGTGTTGGACAAGTACCAAAGGCATGCCAGCTGTTTCAGAACATGCCAGACAGAGATGCAGTTGCATGGACAACAATGATTTCAGGGCATGTCCAAAACGAACTTTTTGCAGAAGCTGTCAATTTATTTTCGGAAATGTGGACTCAGGGTGTTTTACCGTTAAATTCCACATATTCTACTCTTCTTGGAGCTTCGGGTGCAATGGCATATCTTGACCCTGGAAAGCAGTTTCATTGCCTGCTGATAAAAACATATTATGAATTTGACTTGATTCTCGAAAATTCACTGATTTCAATGTATTCCAAATGTGGGGAGATAAATGATGCATATAGGATATTCACAAATATGGTTTCCCGGGATCTGGTTTCTTGGAATTCAATGATCATGGGGTTTTCAGTTCATGGGCTTTCAAATGACACTCTGAAGATCTTTGTAGGCATGTTGAAATCTGGGTCCCTCCCTAATTCTGTAACCTTCCTGGCCATTCTATCAGCATGTAGCCATGCAGGGCTTGTTAGTAAAGGGTGGGAATTCTTTAGTGCCATGAACAATGTATATGCAATTGAACCAGGTCTAGAGCATTACATTTGTATGATTAATCTATTAGGCCGAGCTGGGAAAGTAAAGGAAGCAGAAGAACTCATCTTGAGCCTACCTTTCGAACCAGGACACGCTGTTTGGGGGGCATTGCTTGGAGTATGTGGGTTCAGCGAGTCGAATGCCAAGATTGCTAGACATGCAGCCAAACAGGTCCTTAAGCTGGATCCTCTAAATGCACCTGCACATGTGGTGCTTTGCAACATATATGCAGCAAACAGTCAGCATGCCGAGGAGAGAATCTTAAGAAGAGAAATGGGATTGAAAGGTGTGAGAAAAGTTCCTGGATGTAGTTGGATACTTCTTAAAGGTGAAGTTCATGTTTTCCTCTCAGGAGATAAACTAAAACCAGAGGTGGATGAGATGCTATTGCTCTTGTTTCAATACAGTTGGTGAATCATGAAAAGTGGGATGAGATATACCAAGTTACGTGTTACTGAATCATAAACTAGAGGAATTGATATTTGCAAAGATGTGGCCTATCTTTAGCATTTGAAGCACTTTTTCAGTGAATTGTGTCCCATGGAAGTAGTTCCTTTGTACAAGTCGTTGTAAAGCTACTGGTATATGCCACCATGTCCGAGCTATAGTAATCTCCAGGACTGAGAGATGTATGTTCAAAGCAACCCTCTTCATAGTTTTAGTCTGAGCCATTACAAAAAAAGTCAGCAAGATGGTTTCATCACTATCTGTTTAGAAGTAGTGAACACAAATACAAGATCACATATACGTGTATGAGATGGTTTAGCAATTTAAGGTTATAAACGAAAGTTTTCATCTGTAATTTTTGTCTTTCTTGTATTTATGACAGTTTCATTCAGTTAATAGTTGGTTATATGGTCTAGAGTTATAGATCATGAACTAAGTTGTAACTTGTGAGCTTTGATTCACTGGCCGTAGCCATGCACAAGGGCAAGAAGGGCCCCAAAAAGGGTTATTGGGAATAAATTAGAAAAAAAGAGTATTGTGTATTTCAGTTTTATATTGATTAATTTATACCTCCCTCTTTTGGTTGGTGTACATATATTTTCAGTGTTTTTTTTTTTTTTTTTTGTCATTGTCCTCTTCATTATCTCAACAACTTTTATCCACTTTTGTATAAAAATTATGACGAAGAATTTCACATTATAAGAAAATATTGATGCAACAATGAGTTAGTTACAAACATCAAAATAGGTTGGTATTACTGCTTGGATAATATTCCACGTATTTAATTTTAATTTTAAATAAATTATCTAATTTATTTTGCAGTAAATATCAACTTGTCATATGTACTAATTTACATACACACACACATATATATATATATAGACAAAAACTAAATATACTGTGTTACGAATCTTAATAAAAAAAATTTTGTTTGGGCTTTTTTCTATGGGCCCCCTGCAAAGGCTGGCCTTACCTTTTAGTCGGCCCTGTGTTGAACTGAGTTGGCGTTTAGTTTTGTACTCGAATGTATTTAATTAAAATTTTTATAAAATAGAGTTGACTGGTTTAGGTGTCTTGTAAGTGAAATTCTCATGTTAAATTTTTTTAAAATTAATTATATTTATATTTTAAATATTGTATTATAATTTTTATATTTTTAATTTAAATAATTATAATTTATATATTTTAATAAAATTAAATAAACTATTCTATTAAAATTTTCAGTCAAAATCAACGATTATATTAAATTATAGTCCCAATAAATATCTAGTTGTAATTTTAATTTTTTTAAAAAAATCTATTTTATTATTTGCTTTTTTAGTTAAAAATAATAAAAAAATTACATTGAACTTTTATTTGGACCAATATGATTTGTTGATTTTGATGGAAAGTTTTAATACAGTGACCTATTTAATTTTATTAGACAGTATAAAAGTTATAATTATTCAAATTAAAAATATATAAGTTATATTTATATAATATTAAATAAATATGAAATGATAAATATAATTAACCTAATTTTTTATTTAAAATATTAATTTTCTTTTCAGTTTTTTCATTACTGAATACTAATTATAATTTTAGAATGAAAATGAATATTAAATGAAAAAAATAAAATAAAATACATTTAATGAAATCAGAAGTCCTCAAATACTTTTTAAACTTCGCGCAGAAGCTCCCGGAGAAGAAGATACTCTGCAGTCTGCACGCAAGTGGGCGACCAGACGCTCCGTGAACGACTCCCCACCGTCGATCCACCGGAGGTCCCAGTCTCTATCTCTTAAGTTTTTTCGTTCTTCCCTGTCAAGCATCAACACTTAGTCCGACCGGCGAATCAGAGTTTCCGGCGCCAATAATCGCCGGCACGGTGTTTATCTAACCTGGTACAACTTCTTTGCTATACCCTTTTATTTTCCCATCGGTTTTCTCTCTGCCTAACGAAATCTTGTTTACTTTTTATTTGTTAATCGAAATATTTTGTATACATAGATTTTTCTGAATCGATGTTGGTATCTGAGATTCGAAATTTTTTTTACTGTTTTTAATTCTGTAGTTTTGGGACTTTGAATTTCACGGCCGAGGATCCCAAGTTCTGGTGTTGTTTATTATCCAAAAAGAAACTAAATGATTTGGATAAGGAAAAAAAAAAAAACATCCGGAGAGAAATATGTTCTTTTTGTTTCCGACGTTGTGTTGCATATGGGTTGGGCAGTTTATAAACTCTGTGATATCGACCTTGTTTCCCATATGCTAAAAGACCTTTTAAAAAAAAAAAAATTAACAAATTTTGAGCATATTGTCATTGAGAATTTTTGTGCGATAAGTTTTCCACGGTTTCATTACATATTTGTGAACGAATGACTTAGAAGTACGAAAAACTTTACCATATATATATATATATATATATATATATATTTATCATATCTTATACTTGTTATTCTGAATTATTATACTCTCTTTCATGCCCCTACTTGCAATTTGACCCAAGTTGCGTATTCTGGTGTGTATAGGACCTATGTAAATGGTCTTAACTTCTAAGGTGTACAAGTTATTTTATTTATTTATTTTTTTTGAAATAGGTAGATAATAAAAAAGATATTGAAAAAGCTTCTAAAGGGTTATGCCTCACTTCAAGTTTCAATTGTGAATTAGTGTAATCTCACTGCCATAGTTTAACTACAGATTTGTGATTCCATTGGTGCTGTCCAAGGATGAGGGTAGATTGCAGATATTGATCATTAGAACCCATGACAACAAAATTACTTTTCTAGGTTGCAAAATTCTCGACTTTGATTATTATTTCTTTGATACGTTGAAAAAGGTCCATATATGGCTTCTTTTTTATGATGGGAGATGGATGGTCTTGAGTAAAAAGATGGAGAAAGTTCTGCAGCTTCCCTTATGCTTAGTGCCTGGCAGGAATCTGATAATGTATGATGTTACTCTTCTGGTTGTGATGCATGCTGTATGACACCATGATGTTTGTTCTTTATTATGAAGTAATGTTACAGCTCTAGCTTATGGGAAATTGCTGCCCCATCCATAGAAATGCTTGAACATATGAACCTGTAACAATTCAAAGAACTCTATATTGATTCTTTTTGTTGGACTGATCTGTTTGATATTTAATGTAATTTGGTCAGGAATGGTAAATGAAAACTATGTGGTAAATGAGAACCATGTGTATTTTTCTTTGTTTCTCATATATAATCAAATTCTTTCTTTTTTCTTTCTTTGGTTTTGGGGACTTGTTTTTGCTAGAGAACTCTAAAAGGACCCATGGATAAGAGCCGTGCTAGCTAGTTTATGTCTATCCCTTTTGAGGATGATTAGGAAGCAAATTATATTCTTTTCTTGCTGTCTTCCAAAGCTATTTTCTTCTTGTATTTTTCTTTTCCAACTATTATTGTCCTGAATTGTGATCAACTAAATGTTATTAAATGTATGTAAAGCATATGTTTCCTTTAACCCTATTTCAAAAACTCAGTGACTTTTTTTTATAGGAAGGAAGGAAGGTTAAGATCAGAGCAGGCATTGAATGTCGTCTCTGAAGGAATACCTGAAACGTTATGAAAGCAATGATGAGGAAGGAAAGAAAAAGAAGAAAAAGAAGAAGCAGAAAGTTAAGCCAGAAGCCTTAGGTGTTTTGGTGGTGGATGAAGATCCTGTTTGGCAAAAACCAGTTATTCTTGAGGAAGAAGAAGAAAGTGATGGAGATGAAGCAACTCCCCAAGTTGACGAAGACATTGAGGTTAAGAGGATGAGAAGGCTTGAACAATTGAGAGCAAGACGTCCATATAATGCTATATCTGAGGATGGAAGTGGTTGGGTTGCACTCTCACAGGAAATATCAAATTTGAATAACTCAAACTCTGACATGTCTCCACTTCGTAAGCACAGGGCTAGAAATGACACACCATCACCAGAACGTGATCTGAAACCTTCAGGTTCCAGCCGAGAAAATACTGATATGTCACCCCCACGGCAACGTTGGAGACGGCACCATACACCTTCACCTGAAACTGATATGGGACCTTCAGATGCCATTGAGCCAAGTTCTAATTTGTCTCCCCCTTGCAAGCATAGTGCTCGAAATGACGAACTTTCACCTGGATCTAAGCTGAAAAATACAGATTTGTCACCTCCTAGGCAGCGGGCAAGGCATTATCATACTCCATCACCTGGACCTGATAGAAAATCTGTACATCCTGGCCTGGATCCTGATATCTCACCCCCTAGTCGACGCCATCATGCAACTGAAGTTCCAGACCTTTCACCTCCTAGGCGAGGTCATCGTAGTTCCCCATATCAAGATGATGTGCATGCTTCCCCTGGGTCAGACCTTTCTCCACCAAGGAAAAGTAGAAGGGACGTTGAGAAAACTGGATCTCCTTATATTTCGTCTGAGCATTCGCGGAGACGTGTTTCCTCGGTTTCAGATCTTTCTCCACCAAGGAAAAACCAGAGGGAGGTTTCTGTTCCATATCCTATGAAAAAGGAGCAGAAAACTGGTTTGATTTCTGGCCGAGATATCAGAGAAGAGATTTCCAAATCAAAGGAGGAGGATTTAAGAAGGTAAACTTTGTTTGTATTACAAACATCTATGTTCTTTTCAAACTTCAGTTTTTGGAATTATGCATGTTGTTAGTGGACAAACTATGCCCATGAGCTGTTTTGAGTCCACACATATTCATATCCCTTCTCTTTTCTTGCATGCTAAAATCAAAGAGTAATTTGCTTGATTTCTGTTCTTCTTTGTTATTTAGGTTTTAAATTGTGTTGTTGGGTACTTCGTCCTCTTTTCCACTTTTTATTTGAGGCTGTATTGTAAATGAAGTCAAAACATTACCAGCTAGTGTATCCATTCCAGGGGTGTCTATCATGATGGTCATGGCTTTTAGACCTTTGATTTAATTCTCTCTCAGAACTAGTAGTAATAGATGCTCAATTATTTCCACCTCAACAATGATGTTCGGCCTAGTGTTTCTTACAAGGCATACAAAATACAAGCAGTAAGTGGGGTGTCTATCTTATGTTAGGAAGGAAAGAGGAGGCTGGTGGGGTTGGTGCTGGTTTGTTTACATTCTAATGAGATACTTAGAGCTTTGCTATCATGACAAGTTAGTTTTATCTCATTTTATTGTCATGTGGTGGAAAATTTTCCCATTTTGTGTTCCTTGATCAGTTTCATAGCCTTTTTGCATTGCTTTCAAATGTATCCCACATCATTTCAAGAAAGCTGAAACACAAGAAGTGAATTAGATGCCAGGCTGACAGGGTCATTAGATATTTATCCTGGTGTTTTAATTTGGTAAATAAATGTTGCTTATTACTATATAAAATTTTGCTTGCTTTTGTAGGCTTCAAGAGATGGATCTTTCTATGAGCGGTCGTGGTGCAGAGCCTGTGTATCGTGATAAGATCAAAGGTCTGTAAAAGTCATGTTTTATTCTTTTAGTAGATATTTAATTTGGTAATATGTTAATACTTTATCAATGTCTAACCCACTAATATTTCAGGTACACGGATAACAAAGGAGGAATTCTTAAAGTCACAACGAAAAGTAGAAGAAAAACCCAAGGTACTCAGTCATTATTCACATTAGTTTTTATATTATGGCCCGTATGATGATGATGATGATTGTATAATGCTACCTTTACTTCCAGTCCAGCACTTGCATGGTACTGGACTAAAAAAATTGCGTGTATAATAGATATTTTCTAACAATCCATAGAAGCCTATATTTCATAAAGAAGATGTAGGGAAAACCTTTTTTTCTTGGGTTCTAAGAAAAGTTATAAGCTGCTGAGTTTAATCAACAACAAAAATCAAGTATCCATACATAAGTGTCCTATGTCTATTAATAGGAGGATGGAACCCTAAAATTCTGATGCAAATCTTGTTCTTTGATTTAGATTAATCCTAGTCATACATAATAGAGATGGAGCCAATCCTCAAATATTCTTGAATAATATACAATAACTAGGTTCCTATGCTGCACAAAAGTAAAGAGACTTGGTAAGAACTTTGGTGGATAGAAATTTTATAAAAAATTTCTGAAGAGACTTGGTGCTTCAAATATATATAGTCTGTTGAGTTCCTGACAGTACAGAGAATTTATTTTTGAGACCTGACTAATAATAATAATAATTGAAGAATGTATGGGAGATGAGTTACTTGCTGATCAAGTGAAAGGAGATAAACTAGCTTATTGGATGCAAAAGACCAAAATGGTTAAGAGTCTTGTGGTTAACTGAGCAATGCCCTTTTATTAGAGTTGCGAAAAGTAATATGTAATATCATGAATTCAAGTTTCAATTCCTGTGAAATATTCTTGTTTATTATATTCAATTTCTTTTGTAATTTTGGTGAATATCTTTAATAGAAGCCTGTAAAATCGTTTTGTCTGCATTTTCCTTCAGGAGATAAAGTTGGAATGGGGCAAGGGCTTGGCTCAAAAGCGGGAAGCTGAGGCTAGGCTGCAGGAATTAGAACTTGAGAAGGAAAAACCATTTGCACGGAGCAGGTGAATCCCAAGATTCTGATTTCTTGATTCTCTAATCTCACTTTTTTGTGGTGTTGTAGATTCTTGGTTATGTTTCTTTGTAAGTTGCTATGAAAGCATCTTGTTGACTCTCTGTTGATTTCATGTTTCTGCAGAGACGATCCAGATCTTGACAAAATGATGAAGGAGAGACTAAGATGGGGTGATCCCATGGCACACTTGGTAAAGGTAGATGTTGACTAACTCGACTTGCTTATTTAGCCCCAACTTACGGAATTATAACACTGATTCTGCCAATTTTTTATCTGAAATATTGCAGAGAAAACTGCCCGAGTATGTTCTCCCTAACCTAGGGGATAATGAGAAGATGAAGGAATCAGGTTTTGTGATACCTCAAGACATCCCTAATCACAGCTGGTTAGTAAGACGCTTAGATGCTGCACCAAATCGATATGGTATAAAACCAGGAAGACATTGGGATGGTGTTGACCGAAGCAATGGTTGGTTCACTCATCTACCCAATAATGTGGCAATTTCCCATTTTGTTTTGCCTAGAGTTACTTATTCAGTGAGTGAGAGAGAGAGATTGGGGCTTTTTTGATTCATGCTCTCTGTGTTTTTTGTAGGATATGAGAAGGAATTGTTTAAAAGGATGAACGAGAAGCAAGCCTCAGAACGTGAAGCTTATCTTTGGTCTGTATCTGATATGTAAACAACTCCTACGGAAACCAGGCCCCGGCTGAAAGGGAAGGCCATTGAGGCCTTTGCCTAGGACCCCAAAAGTTTTGTAGGCCCGAAACAAAAAAAGAAAATTTTTTTTTTCTTTAAGACAATTTGTTGTCTATAATCTATAACAAGTTATTTTGAATATATTTGGATGTTCACAATTATTTTTTGATCTGTTTTTTTTAGTTATGACTTTTAATCAACTTTCAATTGTATTTTTTTTTTCGTGATCTATCTTAACTGTTATAATATGTAAATTATTTTAACTTTATAAAAAACTGACAACATTATTGTAATCATTTCGTTTCTAAAAGAAAAGTATCATTATTTGTATGCCAAGTCCTCGGTATTTCTTGTTTCTTTTCTTTTCTTTTTTTTTAAAAAAATTTTACACCTTGCAATATCTTTCATATAAATAAAAAAATGGCCGGTACAAAAAGAAATATAAATAAAAATTAAAAAATATGTAGAAAATTTGTAGTACACAGATACTGGTGTGACATTTTCTTTCCATTTTTTTTTTTTTTAAAAAAGCTGATATATAATTTGCCGCCACATCATAATTTGGAGGAGGAAATGGCCGTTAGGCTCAGACACTCCAAACCTATAGGCAGCTCGTCGTCACTATCCTTGGAAAAGCTCCTGAAATCCCAGAAAAACCTGTCGAGACCTCCACCAAGACTCTGGTTTGATTCTGACGCTGAACCTGTAGACGTGGACTACCAAGGATTGCCCATATTAAAGCAGTCCCACCCTATCCTGCGCACGTTAGACTCTTGCACTGGTATCAGACAGTTTAACCAGGTCCACACCCAGCTCATAGTCTCTGGTCTTTTTCAACATTCTCTTGCTGCGAGCCGAGTCATTAAGAAGCTTTGCTCTGCTTCACGTACTGCCCAGCATGCCATTTACGTATTTGATCACCTCGGAGAACCGGACGCTTTTCTTTGTAACACCGTCATGAGAAGCTATCTGAATTTGAATGATCCTTACGGTGCTCTCCAGTTCTACTATGAGAAAATGATTGGTAAATGTGTTGTTCCTAATCATTACACTTTCCCCCTATTGGTGAAGGTGTGTGTAGGAATTGGGTCGGTGAGAGAAGGGGAAAAGGCTCATGACCGGATTGTGAAATATGGGTTTGAATTGGATTTGTTCGTTCGAAACTCATTGATTCACTTGTACTCAGTTTGTGGGAGTATTTGGAATGCACGTATGGTGTTTGATGCTGAACCTGAGCTGGACTTGGTGAGTTGGAATTCAATGATTGATGGGTATGTAAAGAATGGAGAGGTTGGTTTTGCACGTCAACTTTTTGATGTAATGCCTGAAAGGGATATTGTTAGTTGGAATTCTATTGTGGCAGGTTATGTGGAAATTGGAGATATGGAGGCTGCTAAAGATTTGTTTGAGATTATCCCCTATAAAGATGTTGTTACTTGGAACTCTATGATTGATGGGTATGCAAGGAAATTGAACGTTATTTTGGCTTGCGAGTTTTTCAATCGCATGCCTTTGCGTAATATAGTTTCCTGGAATACAATTTTGGCTCTCTATGTCCGATGTAAGGATTACAGTGAATGCTTGAGAATGTTTGATAGCATGATGGAATTAGGAGACACTAAGCCAAATGCAGCTACTCTTGTGAGTGTACTGACTGCTTCTGCAAACTTGGGGAGGCTTGACAGAGGGAAATGGGTTCATTTTATATTGAATCCAATAGGATTAGGCCTGATGTGCTACTTTCCACTTCTCTCTTGACAATGTATGCAAAATGTGGGGATATGGACTTGGCTAAGGATGTCTTTGATAAGATGCCTGACAGGAGTGTTGTGTCATGGAATTCCATGATCATGGGGTATGGTATGCATGGCTATGGGGAGAGAGCTCTGAAAGTGTTCTTAGAGATGGAGAAAAGAGGTCCTGTGCCGAATGATACTACTTTTATCTGCATTTTGTCTGCATGTGCACATGCAGGAATGGTTTTGGAAGGTTGGTGGTACTTTGATCTAATGCAACGAGTTTACATGATCAAACCAAAAGTCGAACACTATGGTTGCATGGTTGATCTTCTTGCTCGGGCTGGTTTGATGAAGTATTCAGAAGAGCTTATAAGGAAGGTGCCAATGGAGGCAGGACCTGCAGTATGGGGATCTTTACTTTCTGCTTGTAGGACTCACTCAAATTCAGAACTTGGAGAGATTGTGGCCAAGCGGCTCATTGAGTTGGAACCAAGGGATATTGGACCCTATGTGTTGTTATCAAATATATATGCATCAGAAGGGAAATGGGATGATGTAGAACATGTTAGGAAGATGATAAAAGAAAACAGGTTATTGAAAGAAGCAGGGTCAAGCATGGTTCACCAAGGGGAACTTGGATCTGAATCCTTTTTGGAGAATGGTTCACAGCACAATCGAAGCATGGTGTACTCAATGTTGAGTGAGATAGGTACTCAGATAAAATTATCTGGTAGAGATGCTTACACAGTTGATTATTTAAGAACTTAATAGAAGGAAAATTCTTTGAGATTCTACAACTGAAAAAATTGGTTTTCCAAGTATCACAGAATCACATGTTGAGGAACTCTGGGGACAGAGTCACAGAATTCACTGAAGAATGAAGATTTCTGAAGGGAAGAGAGCATAGATGGGAAAAAAGCACGGGCTTCAGTTACTGGTCCAAAAACTACATGTAAGGTTTGGATTGCAATGTTAACCATCTATACAGTATAATCACAGAATGATAAATATCTACATTGCAGATAGTAGGGACAATGTTATTGCAGTGTACAATGAAAGAAGTATGTCCCATTTGTATTTTGTAGTTTACTTGTTACTTTTTAAAATTATAAATAAACACGTGGAGAATAGTGTGGCTTGTATTTGTTTAATATTTTACATTTTGTAGCCGACATCATACCTTACCAACTAAAATGGCAACTTCTCACTGAATAAAGATTCAATCTTTACTAAGAAACTTCCTATTTTATTAGTCAATTATATAATGATTACACGAGGAGTTTTCTAATCCTTTTATTAAAGCACATTCCTTCTGCAAATAAAATAAAAAATAAATAAAGGAAGAATATTAGAGGCATATTTTATACTATTACTAAGGCAAAGTTGATAACAAATATCTCACGAAATGTGGCTATATGTTCACTTGAACTCCTGAGTCATATGTCTCTCCAGCTTTCCAGTTTTCAGGTATGTTATTCACAGGAGCAACCCATGTCTCATCTCCATCATCATCACTAAATAACATCCTTACTTGCAGAGGTCCACTTGGGGGGGTGATGGTTGTCCACACAGCTCCATGACTCCGTTCCAACAGCTTGCAGACAAAATTTTGAGTCTGCATACATGAAAGGTTTTTCTATTTTAATAATAATGATATAATAAAAATGTTCGTAATGTTACAGGAGCTTCACTAAAGTGCAAGAACATGCGTTGATGCTGCCATTCTCATATTATAGAAGATTACCCTTTCATAATTTTTTTCCTTTTTCTTCTTTTTAAGTGGAAAAAGCTATTATTTTTATGGAAAAAGGCAGTGTATGAGAATAGGAATTCAAGTTGGGTCATTTTATTGATGACCGAATAGAAGTTGAAGTTATTATGCAAAGAAGCGCATATGTACCTCACAGAGCTGGACAGCAGTGATGTCTTTCATCCCTTGTTGGTACCATATAACAAAAGCAAAATAGTGAGGATGGTTGCTATGCTCATCAATCTTGATTGTGATATTCTTGTTTGGGTAGCTGCAAGAAACACTGTTTGTAGAGAAGAAGGAGAGAGAGCTCCATTAGTTAGTTTTTCTAGCTAACATTCTCTTAAGTTTACTACAAGGCAACAGTGAAAAGACTATTTCTAGAGGTCATTCAAGGGTCAATATTGTTCCCTTAACGCAGCATAGATAGGCTCTTACCGTCTGTATTCGATGTCAACCACACCAAGGGATAGTAGAGCTGCAGCACCATTAGTAGTTTGAGCCATTCGACCAAAGGCTCGTTGGCTGAGAACAAAGTCTGTTCGATCACTCGAACCCTGGTCTGTTATAACCACAGTTACTCCTTTGCTCGAGCAGTACGCACTATTGGTGCACCTTACCTAGTGGAAGGAAGATCATCATGATGAATATTACAAATTCGAAAATGTATATTTCTATAAACCAAAAGGTTTAAAGCATTTTAAATGCTCTGCTTCATATCCACCTGGTAGCAAGCACCACAGCCAACTCCGCCTCTATATAGCGCAGATACTGCAGACACATCCCCACCATTGATTGTTGCTCCAAATGAACCAAACCCACATGCACCAACTGCAGATAAGAAAGAATTAGCACTCTGATAAAATGCATCTATGCTTAGTAAATATTATGTAGAACATCAAAATATGGCCTTCTCTTTGTTTATTAATTAGTAGAATTCTTTTACTTTCTGATCCTTGCTCTGCAGAATTCGGATAGTGAGCAGCCCGGGATTGAATGAAACAGTCAGTAAAGGGAAGAGTTTGCATCAGAAGCAAAATTGCAGAAAGTAAAAGATAGGGAGCCATTGTATAGAAGAGAGAAAACCGGCAAAAACTAGAAATATGGGAGAAAAATATGAAGGAAAAGGTGGTGTTGCATGGAAAGCTTACAGGGGTATGTAGTATTTATAGGGAAATAGAAAGCTAACTTCAAATTGGAAATATCTTACCACCTTTGACATTCTTTTCTAAATATTGTCTTTACATGAGTGGAATCCTTGCTAAAGGATTTGTCCACTACTTTCTTAGACTTGATGGTTTAAGAATATCAATCAAAAACTGGCCTCTGACCTTTCAAATTCAATTGCTGGTTATGTTCATTCCCTTGTTGAATTCTTTGGTATTAACTACTAAGTTATTAAACCAAAAGGTCAGTGGTTAAACTATATTCAAGTGTGAATTGTCGTAGTTAACCAAATTCAAAAGCTTCTCAACTTAGTAGTCTATTTTTCTGTGTCAGGTGGTCCTGAATGATCTATTTATTCTCTAAGTTTCACTATGCAAGTTGTGAAGTTGATATTGTTCTTCACGTCAAAGGCAAGCAGGACTGTGGATAAGCTTGGAAGCACATATATATAAGATGGATTTGATGTGATTTTATACTTAAAATCTGCTTGTTATTTGACCAAGATAGGCAATAGTTGACACAGACTTTACCTAACCAGCAGAGACAGAGAGAAAGGTTAAAAGCCAAGGTTGAGTACTTTGAATAAGAAAATATGCAAATGGATTTGCTCGGAAGAGAAGTTAGAAGAAGAAAGATAGGCAATAGTTGACGGAGTCTTTACCTAACTAGCATAGACGGAGAGAAAGGTTAAAATCAAAGGTTGAGTAATTTGAATAAGAAAATATGCGAATGGATTTGAAAGAGAAGTTAGTAGAGGATGAGTTAGGTGCTTATGCACTAGTTATAGAACCCTACATTACATATCTATATTACATCTGTTGTGCTAGGCATCTTGATGTTCCCACATGGGCTGTGATTTATTGGGTGTGGAAGGTGTAAGGACCCACACCAACATAAGCATGATGATACTCACATTCACATTTTGTATTTGAGAAAACAAAAAAATGATTTGTTTTCTTTCTCTAAGTATATTTAAACAAATTTTTTAATTAATAAGTGCAGCAGTCACTGTGAAGTGATTGAAATATCTATAGCAGCCGACACATAGCATCTACTTTTTTGAGCTCTTACTGCATTTAACTAGGAGTTGTATAATAAAACTCATTGCTAATTAAGATTCATAATCAATGTTGTAACTAAACATTGTTTTCATTAGAAAGGACACCACAATACCCAAACAAAACTACAGCAGCAGCAACTGTTTCTTACTTGGATTATAATTATATATTAATATTTGTTGTTTGGATGAAGGATTTACATGAATGGAAATATATGAATACAATTGGAAAGTAGTAAGGAAGCCGACCGAGCTCTTATATTTGTTTGCGAGAGTTACGGTTTGAATTTTATCAAACCCCCGTCAAAGCACTGGTGTATTGCGACTCTCATTTCCGTTAGTGAAGGGATCAATCGGAATAATTTACGGGACTTGTACTCATAAAGGGTTTCAAGGCATTATATATGTATATATGTATATATGAGGGACCTGACTTCCACTATTTATCATAATATCAAAAATAAAACTCACATTATGAAACGCAAAGGCATATATAACAATTTATATCTATTACTATCAAATTAATTTGTATAACAATTTAAGTTTCTAATGAGCTTATAATATTACTCAAGTTGCAGCCATGATTGTCACCACAAGGCCCACACTCAAAACACAAAAAATCAAAATCAAAATAAAAAGAAAAAGTAGAAGCCGACCAGTCTCTAGAGAATCTATCACTCCTTTTACTTAACTAATCCACTTTTTTAGTTGGCTTCATCAGTGTTTGTTTTTTTTTTCACTTTTCAATTTCTTTTTCTCTAATATTAATTAGAGGATAAGTTAGTTAATTTTAGATTAAGAGCTAAGTTTTCTAGATAGATACATAGAGAGAGAGGGGTAAGTATGTAATATATGTGAGTGAATATTGTACCTAAAATTTCACTAATTGCTTATTCAGATGCTAATCTTGGGGTTTCAAAAACTTTTGCTTAATTTCCAAAACACGTATATATTGTTCTCAGCAGTACTTGTGCTTTATGCATTACGTCAAATATTATATATCCAGCTTTAAACTTTAATACACATTTGTAGGATAAAATATTTAAGAAAAATCAGTAAAATTTTGGATAAAATTGAAGAAGTCAAAAAAATTATTGAATTTCTAAATGTAAATTTTTATTTTTGGACTGTACGTGGTTTGTATTTAAAAGTCAACTGTGTGCATTATCAGATTGCGTATTCCATAAGTCCACTGACACAAGCCCACAATAAAACCGTACAGGCCTACCCACCAAGTTATGAAGCCCAAATCCTTGTAATTCTTTAAAATACAAAAATTAGTCACTTTTTTTTTTCTCTATTTTCTTTTAATTCTCTTTTGCATTTTTATGCAAAAACAACATTAATATATTTACATATATATATATAAATAAATAAATTTACAAACAATAAAAAATAATGATTAATAATGTAGTAAATTACAATAAAGTATCCATTCTATGGTTTTCATTGTCACCTTTTTAATGTGTTGCACTAAATTGCAATTTGGAGAATACAAAAAAGATAAAACGTGGTCAACTCGAACACCTCTTGTTGAGTCCTAAGGCGTGTATTATATTCTTTTGGTGACACAACTTGTGCTTCTTTGCATGCCATAAATATTAATATCAGAAGACTTTTCCAATATCTGAGAAGAACTAGAAAAATAAAAATAGTTCCGTGGTATAATTCAGAGCAAATTTTGATTTTAATTACTCAAATTTAAAAGGATCAATATTTTTAGTATTGAAAAGTAAATAAAATAATATTAAAGTTTAGTAATCTACCAATTTGTTAAGGTTAAAGATTATAATACATTTTTTTCAGAAGAAAGTGAGAATTTTCAGCCTAGATTTGGCTATTTTTGGTATAAAATATATATCATAATTTGATTCCTAGGAAGATTCCCTTCTCTAATTTTCTTCTTCATATTTCACATCTTCCTCTCTCCCTTCCGCTGCTCCCAAATATCAATTTTTTATCTGTAAAATCAAATTTTGCAGAGAAAGTTTCATCCTTGCTGAGTTTAACCGGCACCCATCTAGCAATGACAGCTCCAGGAGGTGAAAATTCCGCAGACAGGTAAACATGGGTCCCTCCTTATTTTGCTCTGATTTAATCTGTCATGCAAAAATTTGGTCTGGGTTTTTCTTAATTACTAAATGCTGGACCTTTAAATGGCATTCTTACTGTAAAAATAAAATATTGAAGAAGAACAAAATGGAAAAATCACGGCCAGTTATTGCCCATTTTAACAACATGGCGGTATCAATTTCTTCTCACCACCATATTGCATTTCTTTTGGTTTCTTATGATTTGTGTTCATACCCATCAGTGCAAGTTTTCTATTTATTTTTGTCTTTTGTTGCATTTGTATTTTATTTTATCTGATTTTCCATTTTTATTACGGTAATAGGATTGTTCTCAAATCCATCAACTGAAAATTATATTCTCTACACATTTGATATGCTTCGCATGTTAGTGCCGTTGTTGATCGAATAGCAATTTGATTTTTCTTTTTATAATTTCTGTCTTTGGATATGTCAATCTTGAACCGTTATGAGGCTATTCATTCTGTTTGCGCTTGACTGTTTGTTTTCATCCTCATCATCTCATTTTATTGTGGATCAGTCATCTTTATAAGAAAGTGGATGATCTGTGAACTCATTTTATTTTCCTAATTCATCTGGATCATTTCATCAGAAGATTCAGAACTTATAACTACAAAATGGAATTTATGATGAAGAGACCACTGCCTGACATTGTTCGAATCTGCTAAGTATACCTTCTTTTTGTTCATATCAATTGTAACAGAGCCATGGAATGATGGAAATCTATTTGAGCGCGTAAAATATATAGAATGTAATTTCAGGGAATTTTGTTTGAAGAGAATATATTGCAAGAGCACTTTTTTTTTTTTTGGTTAATTGGAGGCTATACAAACCCTGTTGCAAGAATACTTTAAATAGATATGTAAACATACAAAACACACACACACCCCTGCACATATGTTGGTATAAGTTTTCATTTACTTGCCTTTTAGTCTTGGGTATTGAAACATTTCACTACAAACTATTAATATGAGTATCTTTTATAAACTTTTTACTACCCAAAAGGTAAAAACTGAGCATTTTGGTACTATTACGATTGGGTGTATATCTATAAGTTATAACATTTGACTGGTTCCCAAACATTTATTGTCTAAAAGATGTGTCATGAGCTGAAGAAAAAAAAAATACATAACAATTGGTCAATCATGTTAGTACATAATATAAATAATATCTTGAATGCATATGAAAATTATACTAAATAGGGAATATCAATTTAATGGGTTAATGGATATCTCCTGTGCCATATATGATGAATTTAAACATTTGGTTTGCAGCTTTAATCTTTGTAGTATTTATGAATTGAAGGATCTCTTCTGCTATAAAATGGTATTATGCTGTGATGAAGCAATGGAATCATTTTGGTAAAACTGTGATACATTAAAAATGCTAGTATGCATAGATTATCCAACTAAGCTTTAGGCTTTTTGAAGTGTGTTCCTTGTCACTGTTGACCTCTATAATGTTCCTTGTGATATATTCATGAAACGAGTTGTTTTGTTATGTTTAAGTATATCATTCTCTGTTGGATTACCTGAAAAATAAATATATGTTTGATATATGTTAGATTACATGTTTTGTTTTCCTTTTTTGGTTAACCAGCAAAAGTCCGCTCCTTGGACTCGCTCCACTTGAAGCTGTACTATTTGATGTAGATGGAACTCTATGTGATTCAGATCCAATTCACCACTATGCTTTCAGAGAAATGCTTCAAGAGGTAGAATTTCCTTTACTACCAAAAATTTAAAACAGTAAATAATCCAAACTTCATCATCTGATTCATGATTATATGTCACACATCTCAGTGACAAAATTTATATTACAGTTTAACAAACTGTATTGTTTTATCTGTTCTTTAATAAACAGGTCATATTTTTTCAGAAACTTTGATGTGTGAACAACAATCATAATTCCCTAACAGTTGACTAACAGAAATCAGGGTTGATTATAACAGATAGGTTTCAATGGAGGAGTTCCAATTACTGAGGAGTTTTTTATTGAGAACATTGCTGGCAGACATAATGATGATATTGCTAGGCGATTATTTCCTGATGACATCCCACGAGGCTTAAAGTTTGCAGAGGACAAGGAAGCCATGTTTCGTAGGTAAACAACTTAAAAACTTTCCCTGTAATATAAATTATATTCCAAATTCCAAACTGTTTATAAATTCTTTAATGAAAACAACAGGTTGGTAAAAGAGCAACTGAAGCCTATAGATGGCCTTTATAGATTGAAGAAATGGATTGAAGATCGAGGATTGAAACGAGCTGCTGTTACTAATGCTCCAAGACCAAATGCCGACCTGATGGTATCATTTCTCGGGCTTTCAGATTTTTTGAAGCTGTAATTGTTGGCAGTGAATGCAATCGTGCAAAGCCACATCCAGACCCCTACTTGAAGGCTCTTGAAATGCTCAATGTTTCAAAGATCACACTTTTATATTTGAGGTCTGCCTTCTTCTCAGGCCATGACTTTCTCAGATTTATACCACTGTAATATTTGAAGTTTCCGAAATTTGATAATAGTTTTTGTTTTGAATTTGATAGGACTCGGTTTCCGGGATAAAAGCTGGAGTAGCAGCTGGAATGCCAGTGATTGGTTTGGCAACCAGAAATCCAGAAAATGTACTGGTGGAAGCAAAGCCTACCTTCCTTATAAAGGATTATAATGATCCAAAGTTGTGGGAGGCATTGGAAGAGCTTGATAAGAAGGAAGGTAGAGCATGAGACCTCTTTTCATCTCAGTGAAAATTCCAATAAAATTATGTGGTAAAAACTAAATAATTCTTTGAGGAATCTTATAAATCCTCACACTTGTAGTCGCTTCATATTGTGATTCTCTATTTGTAACTGAAAATGGACTAGTCCATTTCGTTAAATCTAATAAGTTAGTATTCCAATTTACGGTATATACTTGGTCACCTTAAAAAAATTACGTTTTTTACTTTCAATTCGTACTCTCCTTTTATATATATATATATATATATATATAATATGTTTTTGATTCACTCATTTTAAGTATTGGATGAATTTCATTTTGAATAACTAATCTTTATTGTCGTTTAAAATTTCTTTATTGGATGATGATAGAAGACAAGAAGGAAATTATAGTTTTAATAAATACATGTTCCTATAATCTTTACAATTTCATGACTTCAGAAAATAATGTAGCATTTGAATTTTTACTTTTAAGCCTAAATACACTTTAAATCTCAATTTATGGATTTCATTTTACGATGAATTCCCGTTAAAACAAGAAATCTAGTTTTTTTTTAAAGTTTCATATAAAAAAAAAATCCTAGTCCAAACTATATATACTAATCAGTTTAATTAACGAATGAGCAACGACCATTTTTTAAACTATTTTTACGGGGCTTTAATTTGCTTCCGAATCTGTCCAAATTTGACTCGGCAGTCGGCAATGGCTCATAGGGGTGGCATATATATAAGCTATAAATTACACATCAAATTAACTGAAAACCGGAAAGAAAATAACATGTACAATAACCAAGTTAGAGAGAAACCATAACAAACTATATAGAGCCTTCAATTTCAAACATACTTTAAAATTGAAAATCGTCCATTCACCATTACCATTTTCCTCCAATAGCTACAGTTTATACAACAAAAAAAAGTTGCAATATTCTCATCTGGACCACGAGACCGAGTCAATCTCATCCCTTGCTGACTTGTACAATTCAAGCCTCCTGGCACATTGCTGCCTCCGTTCCATCAGCACGGGATCTTCATCCAGCAGTTGTGAAAGTTGCTTACCCTACACAACAATGCATTACCAACCAACAATAATCAATTATTATAAGCCATTTTACACTCCAAAAAAAACGATGGAATGGTCAAGGGCCAAATGCTGGTTACCTCTTTTTTGCCCAATTGAGTGTAGAAGTTGTCAAGTAAAGACCTCTTAGCCTCCCTCACTTGACAGTGAACAACAGCCTTTGGAATAGTGTTCCTCAGTGTCTCCGACACCATTCCAACGTACGAGAATACATTCGATCCTATCCTCCGGAAGTGTCCCTCCGTGTAACGGTCTGCTGAAAGGGCTGCTGGGTTTCCTCCTTTGTCCGCTTCCTGAGGAAGTTTCCTGAAGAAGTCAACCGTCAGGTACGAGGATTCCATGTCCACCATTCTTATAGTTGTCTTCCTGCTCTCTTCACGAAACCTCTCTAGTGCTTCGTTCGCTGCTGCTGCTAATTCAGCTTGAAGTGTTGGGAATCGCTTCAACTCCTGCTTCATGCCAAAACAAATACATCAACCTAAAAACTTTTCCATTTTGATAAAGTGACTGCTACTGTAGAGAAATAGTTTAATGAATATCAAGTTTTGAAACCTGTGTTTCCACAATTGACCTCCTTACGAGCTCTTTCAGAATGGAGTGAACCTGTAGTACCAGATTGAGATAATAAATTAGAGTTGCAATGGATGAAGAAGTGAAGTTATAAAGGTATATGCTTTACTTGCTTATAAATGCGCTATTTTAATATAGATATTCAACATTCCTACAGATGTACTTTTCTATACGACTTCTTTTCCCTTCTTGATATTGACTATTTTAACACTAACTCTGTGCTTAATCGAAAGAGAGTGCAATGAATTGATTTTTTAATCCAAACGGGTCTCCAAAGAGTCCCGCAGTTCGCTAATCTTCTTATCCTTGTGAGGCATGACACTTGGGCAGCATCCATTTATCCAAAATTTCAATTTCTGAGTTCAACTCTAGCAAACATCTCAGACAATAGAAACACCTTTAAGTGATGAGTTTGAGCAAATTCATTCATCAAACCTCATAAAGGACCCTGGAAACAAGGAAATGAAGCAGTAAACACTTACAGCATCTACTGAAGCTTCAGCTGGACCTCTGAAATAGTTAAGTGAACTATCAATGAGGCGACGATAACCTTGCTCAGGTGCAATTAGATGAGGTTGGTACCCATCTGCCTCTGAAACCACTTTCTTCACATTTTGAAATGAAAGATGACGATCAAAAGGGAGTTTCCTCAAAGCAGCAGGGAGCTGGTGGTCAAATATACCATAAATCCGAGCACCGCCTGGTCGTCTGAGTTTAATAAAAGAATACTTGATTAAAATATAAGATATAAACTTGACCACGGAGTATAGAAATCTAAAATCTACTAACCAGAGGCCAAATCCATCAAAGCATGCGCATGAATACTGTCATTGAATTTGAATAGAACTTCTTATATGTTATGAATTGACAGGCTTTTAGATACCCAACACTACTAAACCAATGTGCTTTTCCACATTCAATAAAAATCCCTTGTATGTTCAATCACTAAATAACCTCGAAGATTCAAGCCCAGTTGCCAAGAAATTAAACATTTGACGCATCCTATTCATGCTCTTGAGTAAACAGCTCAAAGATTTAGATCTTTAACAAAAGTGATAAGAAAAGAAACATTACCCTCCATCCAAATGCTCGTTAAATACCCGGTCAAACGCACGGCACAACTCTAAGATGGTATACAATTGTGCCTGATACATACAAGCGAAGAGAGCTTCAGATAATAATATGATCCCAATTCATATCATAATATGATTCAATATATGACACACATAAGGTCCTAACCCCAGCATCAATAGCAACAGGTCTACCAAGAAAGTCCAACTCAGCTTCAAGTTCATCAATGCTTTTGTTAATCGAGGATGCAATTCCTGGGATGCGAGCTTTAATTACAGACTCTAAATGCTGAAACCACATCAAAACAGTGACTTGCCATTCTATGATAAAAAGAAAATTAAAAGGCAGAAACAAGCTTTCACATTAACTATGACAAACAAAACCTTTGAAAGAAGTTTTGCAAGATATTCTGATCCCATTTTGCTTGCCAAGTGTCCATAATCAGGATTACTTGCAAAAAACTCACGCTCCCTCTGCCGAGCAGCAATCATGTCCATACTTCTATTGATATCAGCTTGTGAACGGTTGACAATCCCAACCCAAGTGTGTTGAAGCCAATAAGATCTTCCTTCAAGAACCTAACAATAAAATACAAAGAGAAAAACATTGTAAAGGGAGAGAAAGGAGTAAATCCTATCTATCAATGATATACAATCAGAAAAGTGGCCAATGTTTATCCCAAGTTAACTGTCATGAAAAAGTGGGCTTTGTTGGTTATTCAATTTATAGGATATGGTTGAAACAAGATATCAAATTCTTTCAATTACTTCCCCATACCTCTGTCCCCAGTTGAAAATAACCAATATGTAGCTTTCCAACAAATGCCCACATTCTCAAAAGCTCAAAGCTAAACACATTAGAAAATAAAAACTTCTTACATCCAAAGCATTTGTCCCCTTATCCATCAAGTCAAGTTTTGTCAGTACACCGAATGTCCTTTCGCCTATAAAAAGAAAAAATAAGTAAACAAAAAGCAGAGAAGTAAATTGATGAAACTAGATAAATAGTTCATGCAAGGTGATATAATTGAACAGAGTAGGAAAAATACTATGAAACAAACCTGCAGGATCAACTTCTCTAGCAATCTTGATAGCATCAGATGTTGCTATGTCTTGATTAGCTGGAGTTATGGCCAGAATAATGCAGTTTGGCTGCAAACATGAACCGACAATTTCACACAAAAGGCAAAGAATAAAAGAATTTTTAGCCTATATTTTAACGTTATTTTTTAAATATAAGGGCCATCTGTAATGTGCTTGGTAAGGAGAGCCTGAGGAAATATATTTGAACTTGCACATTGACAGATAAGAGTATCAGTTTCTGGAAGGACATCAACATACATATACTCCAGAAGACATGAGCTAACTGATTACATCTTTCTTTCTTGATTTTATCCTAACATTTGCTATTTTTGCTTTAGAAATGAGAGAAGTAAAAAACAAGCACACTGAAATAAGGTTGATCCTTATTACCTTCTCAACATAGGAACGAACCATGTTTTCAATGTCTTGAACAATACTCTCTGGCTGTCCTTCTGTGCATAACAAACATCTCCATTTTAGTTATTCTACCGGATTAAAAAAAATAAACATAAAAATGTGCATGTCCTATTCACATGGGAATAAAAAAGGGCAAAAAAGGAGAAAAGGATTATATATTATATATATTTATCTATAAAGACAACAGTGAAGTTATCTTACCTACAGCAACCTTGGTCAAACCGGGCAAATCTATCAATGTTAAATTGACAACTGCCAAAGATAAACCATGATTATCAAATAGTAGAAAGGTCTGTCAGGACAAATCAATTTCATGCATTAAAAAAATGAAATGCTATCCATTTTCATGCAAACTTAAGCAGAAGAACCATGCAAAACAGCAATTCAATAAACTTGTTCTAGCACTAAATTCAACCAGAGCAAGAAATGTCAATGAACAATCAAATAAAATATTCAAAAGTCGTCAACAATGAAGACTAATTACATGCACAAGCATGTTTAAATGTCTTTATACTTCATGGTAAAAAGTTACTAAGATATTTCATGTTACCGTTTGGAGAGTAGATACTAAGATGAATAGGAACAGGAGAAATCTGTTTCGATCTCCCAATCATTCTGTCAGTCTCGTCCTGAATTTCCTTCCTCACCGCAGCTGCATCAGAAAAATATTCAGACACACAAATCAAATTGCACTTTTTAAAAATATCAAGAAAAGCACAACTAGTTTAACAATCTTTGTAGCATTTATTGCCTTATCAATTGTCAAGGTTATATGTTAAAGCGATTGTCAGTGACATTTGAAATGCATAATTTCAATGGAAGTTATATGAATCAAGTTAAATATTTCAACTAAAATGAACAAAAAGATAGACAATACTAATTGCCGTTACACAATGAGGTTAATTTCATAATAAAGTCAACACTAATATTCATATATCATCAGAAAACAAAATCAGATTCTACACAATACAAAATAACATACAGAAATCAGAGAATCGTTTCTTTGGCAGGTGGAGGAACTCTGCATACTCCTGTAGTCCCTGTTCTGTCTTGTGCAGCTGCAAGACTAATGGCCTCCTAGTGACAATCCCTGAAAGCCCCTTAAAATTATAAGAATTCCAAGTAATAGAAAGCTTCGGTAACACAAGAAACAGGATAAGGATTTTAAAGTGTTATAAATTTTAAATTTTATTTTCACTTTCCTTTTCCCTTGACTTATTATGGATTTGCATGCCAATTCAATGTGATAAAAATTATTTACTCTACCTCCTCGGTTCCCGAGAATATAAAGAAAGAAAAAAGCCTTCCCTAATACCTAGCAAGCCATGCAACTCTAGACAGAGATGACTTTATTTAAATATTATCTCTCGCGTATATAAAAAAAGGTTGACTTATGTTCTTTGTACTCAAATATTTCCGAGATAACGAAAACCACAGAGAACATAAACTTTCTTTTTTCCACCTCATTTTCTTTCCTCCTATTTCTAACCAACCAAACAGAACGCAAAAACCAAATATCTCCGGCAGAAACATAAGCCTTATAAATCCTAACCTGATCCCCTGGGAAGAAAATCGCGGCCGACAATGCTCTCCAAAACGGAAGACTTTCCAGAACTCTACACACACACACCAGAAAAATCAAACACCATACATACACATTCAGATACGCACACATTCACATATATAATTATACATACGGAGGCTAAAAAAAAACACATGCATGCACATTATATCGTAGAAGAAAAGACCTGGCCGCCAACGACAACAACAGAAGGAAGAGCTTCCCAGAGAGTAGGCAAAGCAGAATCACCGCCATAGTCGCCGAGGACCGTACAGGCTCTCTGAATCCGATTGACGAGTCCGATCAAGCTCTCCATGGTGGCCATTTCACAAGGCGTAACGGCGGCGCGTGGCTCGCTGGCTCTGCCAGTAGTGCCTGAGCGAGTGAGCGAAGCAACGAGGAGGCACGCTGCTGTAGTGACGAAGAAGAGGTAGTAGAAGAAGAGCAGGAGAGCTATTTTGCTTTTTCAAAATAAAAATTTAAAAATAAAAATAAATAAATAAGGATATGTAACTGAAACTGGACGAGAGCGTTGTGGGGGAGAGAGAGCTGTGCATGTGGGGCAGTAGGAGAATAAAATGTCGGTCACGCGGAAGCGAATTTGATGCGCCACGTGTCCAATTTGGTCTGTTTGGCTTCGCTCGGTTTGAAATTCTGTGGACTCCTCTATGCTTCTGGTTTGGTTTGGTTTCTAACTGACTAGTGTGAAACCGTTTGAAAGTTTTTGAATCGGGTTTTGGCGGCCTCTATCTGAGTTTTATTTTTATTTATTTAATTTTATGATTTCGATTCTCAGATTTTTCTCAATTTTTTATCCTTGAAATATTTCAAAAATCTTAACAGAAATTTTATCAATTCAATTCCAAATTATTTGGATTCTGGATTTAATTTTCTTTTAAATAAATATACACCGGTTCTATTTAGTTTAATATTTAATTAATAAAGTCAAAATATATATATTTTTTCTTTTGCTATACATTAATTCTCTACAGTTTAAATTCACTGATTATTTATTATGTTATACAGTAACGTTTTGAGCATATTTATTCTATATATATATATATACATGTTTTCGTCTCTAATTTTAAAAAAGAAACCAAGTAAATAAAGCTACAAGTAATGATTCTTCTTTTTTTTCGTTATTCAAACTTTTTTTTTTTCTTTTTTGGGTGTAATTCAAACTTTGAATTATCAAAATTAGTTACTTTAAGGTTTAAAACAGTGCTTAAAATTTCAAAGAAAAAAATTTAATTTCAAAATTATATTAGAAATATTAATTCAAATTGAATTGGGTTGATTTTTATTGGATATTTTGTTTAGTCAAATTTAAAATTTTGAAAAACTAATCAAAACTAAATAAGTTAGAATATTATATAACTGATCATGAACACCCCCTAACTTACATTATTGTTCAATGGTGAATTTTCTCTGTATAGATATATATATATATATATATATATATATATATATATATATATATATCTTATAATAAATGCGTCAATTGCTGCTAACAAACATATATATTAATTTGGAATGAGAATGAAAATGGATTGAAATGGATAGGAATAAAGAATAAAAACAAAGGAATGAGAATTACATATAATGTTCAAATATTAAGGAAAATTAAAGTTGAAAAGTCCACTTTATGTATAAACTTTTATGTCAATTATTGAGGTGTCCATGGATAATATTTATATATGATATCAAATATTAAGGTGGAAATTAATTTGAGTTAAAACTAAAATTGTATATGTATAAAATATCAACATTCAATATAATTTTAAAATAAAAATATAATAATATTTATATAATTATAGGGCATGAATTTATATGTGAGTTGTTCAAATTTGTTTGGTAAAAATATCTCTAAATTTAAAAAATAGTTGAAAATTACCCCTTAATATATACAATATATTTTTAGGTGTTCTAATGACCTTTTTTTTTGGGGGTTAAGGTAGATGATAATGGTAAAAAATAAATTAGTTTGAATTGTAAAAAATATTTGAGTAAAGTATAAAAAATATTATAGTTAAAACAAAAATATATTATATTTATAAATTAAGTAAAAAGTTCAAGTATTGGTATTAATTTTAAAATTTACAATTTATCATTTTAAAAATTCAAGGATATTGTTACTAATAACCCAATTTCAAAATAAAGGAATTGATCATCGATATATTTTTAGATTATTTATAAAGGTGTAAATAATATTTCTTACTCCTTTTTTATTTAGCTCATGTTTTCTTTCCTTACGCTACAAGTAACATATTTTTGATGATTTTTCCATTGCTTCTCAAATTAAACAATCAAAGTTTGTGCATATTGGTACAAAATTAAGCTCCAAAATCTCAATCTCACAGCCCCAAATGTCCAATATCCAGCGATGAACAATATTTTACATCAACAAACTTGTACCTCAGAGATTTCATTGCTACTGGCTTTTTCCTCTGCTGCTTTACATTTCCTGTCATCCAGATAATGCTGATATATGTAGGAAACAAAGCCCCAGACTGCCAAAACCAAGGCCACCACCTTCACACCATTCACTTTATCATGGAAAAACATGACGGCGAGAATGGGAACCACAGGCAATGCCAAGGTACTAATCACATTGGAGAACAGAGAAGAGACCTCAAATATCAACCCCAACATACCCACCGACGAAATCTGCCATGTTATGGCAGTCCAGAGCAGTGTCATTGTGTAGGAAACTTTCCCTTGTGTGAAATCATTCATCTCTTTCTTCAAGCTTTTCCATTCGCCACTTGCGAAAAGCCCCACAACACAGGCACAAGTTGTGAAAAATGCAGGGTATATCTGCATGTGTAATACACTAGTAAATGTCTCTCTCTTTATGACCTTTTGGAAGAGAGCTGAACAAGGGAAAGGTACAGTGAATAAGTAGCGGAGGCGCCAACCGTGCATAAGAACCCAATCACATACTTTCCCTTCGAGATCTTTGTGGTGTTTTCCGAGTCGGCATTGACTGCGAGAAGTGAAGCAGAAATGGTGAGGAGGACTAGGGAGTTGAGTATAAAAGGAGTGAACTTTTGGGAATTGAGAAAGAAGGAAAAGAGTGCATTGAAGGCCAATTGGGTTCCACAGAGTAGAGAGTAAGTGGACACAGGAAGGTACAGAAGCCCATAGGAATACATCATGTTGTCTGCTGTTAAGAGCAGACCAAAGGCAATGTAGAGGAGAGCAAGCGAAGCGAGTTTCGGTTGCTTTGCAGAGGGAGTGGTGGTTGACTTGGTTGGTGATGTGAAGAAGAATAGGAGGGAAGCAGAATTGGGAAACCAGCTGATTGAACAAAAGTTGCCATCCATTTGCTATTCCCACCTTTGTCATAATATAATCTTCCCAAGAGAGTAGCTGCAGATTGTCCGGTGAGAAGAAAGAGAGTGTAGATCGTTATGCGAATCCACCACTTGTATTCGACGAGTTTAGGAAGTCCCATTTGTCTCCCGGCTGAGTTCTCAGAGGCGTCTCTATGAGGATCTGCTTGCTTGTCATCAGCTGGGGATAATGAAAATTATAGATTGAGAGGTTAATTATTAGCTTTTTCTAGGCTGATGAAGTACTAGTTCAACCAAAAAAGTAGTGAGAAGAACACTGCAACATGTTTCAGCAAGTTAGCTTCAAAATAAATGTTGCAGAAGTAGACAAGTTTTCTGCTGCTAATCAGGGTACATGCCCTAAAAATCAATATGAACACATTCATGTGAAATTTATTGAAGCAGAAGATGTAAAACTAAAACCATATATATATATATATATATATATATATATTCATGCATACATATAATTCTGGGTTATTGCAAAATATAGTAATTGACAAAAGTTGGCTAGTTTTCTTGATAACTAACCTGTAGTTCGCAGTTCAATCTCTTGGGGAGGTTCCATAGGAGCTCCAAAGAGATATGCAGTAGTAGAGAGTGATCCTAGACAACCCTCATCTCAATCAAACACTTTTTTTCTGCTTACCAGTCAATGATTTCATCTCTGTAGTAGTCAGTGATGGAAAAGTCAGACTTAACAGCTAACAAGTTGACTTGACTGTACTAACTCTGAATACTTTTTGCCCATATGATAAACTCATTCACACGTATAATATACATTTTGTTAGTGTGCCAATGGTTAGCTAGTTGCCACAGCCATTACAGGTGGAGTTTGTCTTACTATAATATCCAAAGCTTTCTTTCAGCATCACCTAAAAGGTCCCATTTGTTGTCTGCCATATTTTACTAATACCCAAACGATAAGAGGCCGGCCCATGAAAGCAACATTACATGTCGTGACAATCTTTGCTTTCTCTTCCACATTTTTTTTGGTGAAGCTTTCTCTTCGACTTCATTCCACTCTTTTTGCGCTCTTCCTTTCTGCATTAATCTGTTAATCATAATGGTCCTACAAAACATGATTTAAATTCCAAGTCTGCAAGATCAGAGACTATAAGTCCCCCATCGTTCAAAAGAAGAAAGCAAGAGCAAAAGTATATAAAAGAGAGTCAAAGTTGACAATGTAAAGCACACCTTTCTCGGTCTTTTGGCTTAAATCAAGGGCAGTACCTGTTCTCATCAGTTTAATATCTGATACGTGGGTCATTGACTCGCACCCCTCCAAAATCTAGTTTTTGAATATTTTATGTACAAGATGAATCTTTTATAAGTAGTTCGAAAAGTCCATAGCACATAGATAAATAAGCAAAATCTATACATTTGTTTGAGTGATTGTGGTTCTACTTGTAGGCCATATAGGTAATATGGATCCATGTACAAGGCCACACATGTTAGTCATGGAACAAGACCAGCAAATAGGATTAATAGTATAAAGAATCTCAAAACTACTTCCAAGAAGATTAACCTGTGACAAAATTCACCCTAGGATCTTAAATACGCACTAAAAGCATATTACTTGGACATAGAAATAAAGGCAGAATATCAAATAAAGAAAACACAGTACGACAAGAGAGCTTGATGAAGTGAATTGTGTTCCATCCCTTTGGTTTATATAAGAAAGGATCTGATAACTGAGCATGATACCATTATAAAACACAATTGCATGAAAACATTCTTGTAATTTTGGCTAACACCAATATTTGATACACCGGACATCAATTAGATTGCTACTTGGAACTCGTGTCACCCTTGTTTGTTACTTGGACATCAATTAGTTTTTGAACACTAAATATTAATGTATATTGTATTATATGTATATATATATACACATATGCACATTCACTTTCTTGATATATAATAAGTTGTAGTATATCTCATGTTACACATTTTGACAATATGTTATGATCAAAGTGTAAATCTATATGTATTTTAGAGACCTACGGAGCTATTAATAGCCTTCATTGTCATTGTTTAATAGGCTCTTTTGTGATCTTAGCGGCAGGTAATTTATTTTGTTTTCTTTCTTCTTTTTTTTGCCCTAATATGCAAATAAAATTATTACATTTTCTTGGAGACTTTACCTTTCCATCATTTTCTTGGAATAAGTATTTGACATCCCTTACCTCTTTACTATTTCTATTATGTCTTCACTCTTCAGATGAAAAATATACCTCACCTTTTCTTTGCTGCCAAACAGGGTTCATTTTACCACCTTCCAATAGTGCACATCATAAATACCATCAAATTAATATATTAATATACCACTAATATAAAGGAAAAAGAAAAACATTTATACTTTGGAAATGGAAAATTAGTATGTGAACAAAAAATAATAGTAAATAACAAACACAAGAGCTGGAGTGATATTAGCTTTGGAAAGCAGTACAGTTCAAGTTTCTTGATGGAGAAGTTACTCACTCGTATGGATTAATTTCACACACATTACTAAGACATACCATGATGTACGATTAATATAAATCTTTTTTTTGTATAATCTTGGTTTACATAATGGTTGAGGATCAACGGATATGATAACTGATCTTTAGGAAGTCAATGGCTATTCTTATAGTAGCGCCACAGACCTCGTCACTCCAGATCACCACCACAATCTCCAAATTAATACAGCTATTATTTGATTTTCTATCATAATATTTTATATAAAATTGAAATTCTTAGCTAACGTGCTTGTTGTCAATCAACTTATTTTATTTCAGAAATTTCATTGCCTTGTAATCCACTCTTGTTCACCATTTACCGTGTTAATTAGCAAATTTATGCATGTTTTAGTACGTACTTGAAGTGGGTACCAACTAGGAATCCATTTGCAAAGTTGCAAGATAAAAAAGCTAAGTCCCACATCATTCGCATAAGAAAGAAAAAGCCACTCTATTTAATCTAATGAAGGAGACTAAAAAGCATACTTTAATTAATTTCTCGTCCATTTTGTTAAGTGTAGTATCTGTTCTCATCAATTACACTAGCTTGGTATTGGGGTCCTCAGGTGTCCCTTGCACGCATATAGCAAACTTAAATTAGCATAATTAATCCCCTCTTTCATAATTAATCCTCACTCTTAATGTTGTGTAAAATATTGTTCATTAAGCAAATCTTTTTTTGTTCATTAAGCAAATCTTTTTTTTATGGAATTTATTATTAAGCAAATATACTTGAGAAAATTCAAGCAGAATTCCAGCATAACTTTTACAAAGGTGAAAATCATATATGGCTTTGTAAACCTTATCAAATCCACATTCACCTAATTTGTTACCACCAGAGATGTTTATTGCTGCTTAATTAATTGTACCTAATACCAATACCTTCAAGTAGCACCAAGGTTTTCTATTCTAAGAAATTTTGAAAGCTATATACAACTTTAGACAAAATAAAAAAATGAAAAAAAAAAAAGTTCGTCGGTGCCTAGTCGTCAAGTAAGGAAAATTTCTGGATTGGGTATTTTGTTGATGAGTGTATTTTTCTTGGGTACGTAAATTTCTCACATACAGAAGAAACAAAATACAATGGGAATTTTTTGACATGGATGGTTTTCTGATCATGGTTTAGGTTTGTTTATTATCATGATCTTACTTATAGAATCCACCAAGTAGACTATCATATATAGTATCCACAAGTCGACGTACTGTCATAAAACCAAGTACTAACTTATATTTGTATTCATCTGATACCTCTTACAACATATCCCCAGCAACATCATAATATAGTCTAATAAGGATTCAGCTGTAATAATGGAATCCAGAGTTGAGAAGGAAGATCATTCACAAAATTTTAGGGCCCCTCCTTTTGCGGCTCATGATAACGGACATACTCTGTTATCAGGCCGAGTAATTCTGCTTATTTTTATACTTTGTATTATACTAATTGTTCTTTATTTATGGTACGTGAACAGAACATTTAGCCCATGGGCACAAGGAAGAGGTGTTAATAGAGATATCAGAAGGCAAATGCAGCACTTGACTTACGGTTCAACTCGAATTCATTACGAACAGAGAGTATGTGTCATTTGTTTGTCTGAATTTCAGACAGAAGATACTATTTATCTTCTACAATGCAATCATGTATTTCATGTAGAATGCCTAGGTGTTTACATGGATACAATGACAACCTGTCCGGTTTGTCGGCTGGCAATTGCAATACCGTCAACGGAGCTGGTCCCGTTGGATGAGGTCCAGTCGGAGGAGCCACCGGAGGCGGAGCTGGTCGATAGGATTGCTTAATGCTGTTTTTATTCTCTCTTCTATGTATCTGAAGCGCGCTTTATTTTTTTTGTTTTCTTTTTCAGTTTGGCTTCAGAAAACACGTTGTTCATGCATTTGGATTTTTTTCCCATTTTCTATTGTATATACATAGCCAGAAAATATTTGCCAGAAAAAGAAAAAATATATAAAAAAAAATAGCCAGAAAATATTAAAGAATGGCAGTTTGGTGAATAAGGGAAAATTTTGCCTATTTATATAGCTCGCTCTTGTTTCAGTAACCCTATCTTTAACTCGCTGCGCCCTCTCTTTCTCTCTCTTGTCGAGATCTCCGCACTTTCTCTGAGATTCTTTTTCGAATTGTTTATTTCAGCTAACATTTTCGTTTGCAGACTTTCCAAACCCTAACCCGAAATCAACGCTTCTACCATTTACATACAGCAGGTTGTTCTCCATCTTCCTCTTAGAAAACCCTAGATTCCTTTACCCTTTTTAGTCGCATATTCCAAAACCCTAATTTTCCACCTAGATCTGTGCTTTCATCTTCGCATACACTGATTTTTGGTGATATTTAATGGCTTTTCAGTTGCAGAATACGGTGAAACAAGGGACAACGATGTTTACGATGAGGAGTTCGTCGACTACGAAGAGGAAGAAGAGACGGCTCCCGATTCCGTCACTGCTAAAGCTAATGGCGAAGCCGCCAAGAAGTAAGTGGTCTTTCAGCTTACCTTTTATGCAGATAGACGGCTAGGTTTGTTGTTTGGTTTGCTCGGAAAGTATAGCGAAGGAGACTTTTTTTAATAATAATATTAGTGTTAACAATATTAGTAACTATTTTTTACTAGTGTGCATATATATATATATATAAAGTAATATTACCAAAAAATATATATGTATATATAATGTAAAATCCAAATGTAATAGATTAATAATAGGATATTGTTTTTATTAATATATACATATCTTATATAAACAAAAAATTGAATATAAATTAAATGTTAAGAGTGATTTTTAAGCTTATAAATGTTAAGACTAATCTTGATTTCCTAAATCACCAATAGACAAAATGTTTGAAGGCCAGCTTTCACAAAGAGAAATTATCTCTCTAATTATTTTTTTTTAAAAATGTGTAGTTTTCATAAATGTAGCGGTAATTCTACATCTTGAAATTTATCAAGAAATTTATGAAAAAATAAGAGTTAATAGAGAAAACTTGTAAAATATAACATACATGGGTCTAAATGTAATTTTCCCTGCTGTAGGTTTCTGGAAGGCATTGCAATTACGAGAACTCGTAGTATAACGTGGGCAAAAGTGTAATTACACGAAATTTCAATGGCAGAACTGAAGTTTTCTCTCAAATATTTGCAATTATCTGCACTTCACTAGCGGAGTAGCTCGCACTGCTCCACAGCTTCTACCCGAAAATTGCCTACTCCTATAGTGGCTTCGTATCTTCTTCCTTGTAAGTGCTTTTCCGACTTTTTCCTTTCTTTTTTCCCTTTTCAAATTTCACTCAATTATCTACAATCTCTTTGAAATTTTGGTACTGAGTTTGAAGAATCAACTTCAATGGAGCTGCAAGAAACTAGAATTCCTAATTATATATATATATATATGTATATATTTATTGATTTTCACTTAAATTTGGAGCTTTGTCCGTACGTTTAAATGTAACAAATGTGTTTAGATTTCAAAATAAACGTCTCTTAGGTTATTTGTGTGGAGTAACGAATTTGGTGTAGTTCGATTGCTGGAGAATGTATTGGTTAGGGTTTTTGATGAAATAATGTTAATTGCAGATGCCCAATTGATTCGTTTGGTCTGGGTTGTGGAAAAAGTAGGCAATTATTGTTTCCACACTATCTAAACAACGATGTTGCAAAAGGTATGTATGGGTTCCCCTCCTTGCATCATTACCCAAAAAAAGAAAAGAAAAAAGGCGTCCCTTCTTTCAGTCCAGCTAGTGTTAAAAGAATTTTGGAACTTTATAATTCGTGTGGATTAAAATGATATACAAAAGCTCCAAACTTCTTATTTTTTGGTCCAGTAGAAGAGATTTATTCATATAGAAAGGATTACAAGCACCTCATGAAAGTAGAAAAGAACTACATTAGCTTCCCATCCCAGAAAAAGTTCTTTTTTCCTGGCTGATTTTTCCAACCAGTCAGACGGCTGCCTGATTGGCTTTTCTCACTTCTTTTGAGTTTACATTTTTCTTTATCTCAATATAGAGTGTTTTGTTCTGCATGTTGTGGGTGTGGAGCATTGTCGTGGATGCTCCTAAATTTCTCTACCTATTTTCTTCGGACTTTCTTATGCTTGGATTTAGTCATATTCCGAGCTACCCATTTTATTTGTGTTTTTATCGCAAGCCAGAGGCAGAAGATTTCTCAACTCAAGACTGGCTTTTGGGAATCCATAAAATCCGGGTAATTGGAGATATGTTGGTTGGTTGTCAATGGATATAAACATAAGACGTGCACACACAGACTTCAATATATATTCAATATTAATCAAATTGTTCTCAACTGATCTGGATATTACATTTCCTTTGTGGCTGTTTGTGGTGGATGATCAAATATACAAAAGATATTTAGTTTGTTAAGAGCACGGTTTATGCTTTGATGTTTAGTATTTAATGTGTCAACTGTGTGCCATTGGTTTGTTTCAATCTTTTCAACCTACTTGCTTGGTTGACATTATGAAGTATGGATTAAGATGTTTGAGAAGGTGCTGAATCCAAGATAGGGTTATGTGATCTGCATTGATTCACAATTTTAAATGTTGAGAGCAAAAGGTCTTGTTTGACTTGTTATCTTGGAATGGTGCATATAAAGGTTATATATCTCTTAAGTATCCTATTTTAACCTCTGTGTACATTTGATATTAATATTTATCTCTATGCCAATTATTGTAAATTCTAAATGAAACGGTAATCTTCCAGTTTTTGTTGGCTGTACAAGTACTCTGATTATTTTGTATATAGCTTTGCTTGCCCAAACAAAATTATGAAAGTTCTTTAACTTGCATTTATATTGCAGCTTTACAAAGAACAGTACAACACAAGTTATTGAGTCACCCTCCACACTCCAAGAAGAGGAGGAACCTTTGCTTGAAGAGTTTTTACTTATTGAAAAGACTGAACCAGATGGTGCAATTGAACTAATTGTATATTCTTAAGGTGGAGATGTTGACGTTTATGATCTTCAATCTCTATGTGACAAGGTAATTGTATTTGTCAGTACCTCCTGTACTGACATTTGTTGACAGTATCACTTCTTAGCAAGTAGTGTTAGAAATTCTATATATATTGTATGAGCAGGATGATTGTGAACCCGATTATCAAAAGCCAAAAGGAAGATTGTGAACCCTGACTTCTCATAACATGTATAAAAAACTTACTTTTCTTTTCTGCATATTCTATTCTATAATTGCAGGCTTTTGAATGTAAACCAAATATCTGGTCCCTTACCAGATGAGCTTGGTAATCTCAGTAGCTTACGTATGTTTCAAGTGGACCAAAATAAGATTTCAGGACCAATTCCCATATCACTTGCAAATCTGCCCAATGTTGTGCACTTGTGAGTTACTTTCTCAAGAGTAGTCAAGATGGATGTCATTGTGAAGTACATATGTTCATATATTGTCCTTTGAGGTTCATATATTCATATATTTTTTACTTTCACAGTAATATGAATAACAACTCAGTGGTCAGATTCCATCGGAGTTTTCTCAAGAAATGTAATTCATACGTAAGTTCAGTAACTATTTCCTCGTGAGGTTCGTTGAGTATTCATATAAAACAAATAGAACATAAAACAATTTTTTCCCTTTATGCAACAGTTGCATGTTTGCCTCCTGCATTTCCATATTTGCAGCTTGTTGGACAACCACCACCTATCAGGGTCTCTTCCACTAGAGCTGTCCAATACAAAAACATTGAGGATTGCTAAGTTACTTGCACTAATATTCTATAAAGAAGTTCTTTATGGTTATAAAGAGATATGCAGTAATAGAGAGTGATTCCAAACAGCCCTCATCTGAATCAAACACTTTTTTTCTGCTTACCAGTCAATGATTTCATCTCTGTAGTAGTCAGTGATGGGAAAGTCAGACTTAACAGCTAACAAGTTGACTTGACTGTACTAACTCTGAATACTTTTGCCCATATGATAAACTCAATTCACATATATAATGTGCATTTTGTTAGGGTGCCAATGGTTAGCTAGTTGCCACAGCCATTATAGGTGGAGTTTGTCTTACTATAATATCCAAAGCTTTCTTTCAGCGTCACCTAAAAAGTCCCATTTGTTGTCTGCCATATTTTACTAATACCCAAACGATAAGAGGCCAGGCCCATGAAAGCAACATTACACGTCGTGGCAATCTTTGCTTTATCTTCACTTTTTGGTGAACCTTCTCTTCGACTTCGTTCCGCTCTTTTTGCGCTTTTCCTTGCTGCATTGATCTGTTAATCATAATGGTCCTACAAAAGATGATTAAAATATACATAATAAACACTTTTCCAAGTCTGGAAGATCAGAGACTATAATTCCCGCATCGTTCAAAAGAAGAACGCCAGAGCAAATGATAAATACATGATCTTTTTATTTTAATTTTTTTTTTCATTTTTAGGAAAAAGAAGTGAAATTAAAGTTATTAATGGCTCTGGAAGGACAAACGGAGTGAAGAAAACATGCAATTAATACAAAAACGAATTAATGAGTGTTTTTTGATAAAGAAAACTAATTAATGAATTATTTACAAAAGGGAACTCAAGCAAACATGCAATTAATGCACGGTAAGTCATTTACAATAGTCAAAATGGAAATAATGTAACGCCAATTGACAAATAGTGGTCAGGGCCACCACCTTATGCAATGTGAACAAAAATGTTGGCCCCTAATGTTTATTGTTTTTCTTCATTATTATTACATTAATGCTTAACTGATTTCCATTTGAAAACTATTGACATTAAAATCCAGACACAAGATGGAGCTAGGAATAAGTACGAGTCATTAATTTCCAATGTGTATTATGTAGACTACAATGAATATATAAATATTGATTTGCATGGCAAACTAAAGAGCATGAATATATATATATATATATACACACACACACTTGAGAATTTTATAATAGACAGTACTGTTCTCTATTCACCATGGCTTTATATGTGCTAGTACTTCTTAGTATTTATTTATTTTGCTGCTCTGGAGTCCAAGCAATCAGCAAACAAAGTGACCCTACAATTCTTAATGATCAGCTTCACCTCTTTTCAGTTTTGGTATATATATTTTATATTTATGTAGTTTTTATTTCAAATAGGTTTGCATTTATAATATCTTTCAGTACCAAATATATCCCATTAATCTATTGTTTCAGGCTTATTTCAGTATCCCAAACACTGATATATGTGTGTGTCCCTTTGAATTTTGTGTAGCCAAGTAGGGAAGATAATGATTTTGATTGTGTTGACATATACAAGCAACCAGCCCTTAGTCATCCTTTACTCAAGAATCACAAGATACAGGTACATAAAGTCGATCAAAATATAAAGAAATCATTTTCTGTTTTTAAAACATCATTTATTTTATAAGACTATCTTCTGTTTTTAAATCATTTTCTATGCATGGTTGGGTCCTTCCAGGCGATGGGCTGGGAATTCCCCAGTTAAACTGGGAATAAGTTTGCAAATAAGTTTGGCCCGCAGAGGCTGAACTCAGGGATTTGTGCTATTCCTTTATTCGGCTTGTATAGTAAAATAAATATAGCAAGTACGTATATGCACCTTTTTGTTGTGCATATTGAGAGGCAAACTAGTTTTTAATTTCTTATGAGCATGAATGTAATAGAGTGCTGTTTTTCTTTTTGTTACTTTTATTAAAATGGTCTTACAATTATACACATTTTTTTTCTTAGTAATTACATATTTTATGTATAAAATTATGAATTATAAAACGCAGATAAAAGACCAAGTAAATGTTGAAAGTGAAGGTTGTCCATCAGGAAAAGTACCTATTCAAAGGACAAGATCTGATCGTCAATTTGGGCACCAATTCTCAAAAGATTTTCCTGACCAACATCTACATGTACGTAAATTTTCCTATTAATTATTTACCAAACAAAAAAAAAAAAAGAAAGTAAATTTTGATATTAATTAATATCTTTGTGATTTTTATTTTATATTGGGACTCAACCAGTCAATTAATTAACAAGTAATTAACTGACTATTGCATATATTCATAATTTTATTTTCAGTTTGCCACAATCGATACTATGAAGAATACGACATACCATGGGGCAACAGCAGGGATTTGTATATACGAACCTCGTGTTCAATCAAACCAGTATAGCATGGCTCAAATTTGGGTTCAAAGCGGACCCATTGCTGAACTTAATAGCATACAAGCCGGATGGGCAGTATGTGATATTTATTTTAATTATAAAGTCACATTTCGTCTATAAATTGAATTTAATTTCATCTTAGCCATTTAATTTATTCATTTTTCATGTTTTATTATGAGTTATAATCATAAGCAGCATGCAGAATCACAAAATTTAATTAATTTTTTTAAAAATACTTGGTACATCCACAGTTATATAGTGACTATCACGCACGTATGACAGTACGATGGACAGTAAGAATTATTATCTTTATCTTAACGTTAATAATTTTTCTTTTTATATAGTATATATATATATGGTTGATTGTTAAATATACCAGTCATAAGTTAATTCATTATTTGATTTAATTTAAACAGGCAGATGAGTTTAAAAACACCGGATGTTACAATGCACAATGCCCAGGTTATGTTCAAGTGCATCCTCATTTGCGGCCTGGTGGACTTTTCGAACATACTTCCGTTCCCGGAGGAACACAATATGGTTTTGAAGTCCGCATCATTCAGGTGTACATGCAATTTTTTTAACTTCTAATGTCACGTTTTTGTGTTTTGAACATTAAGGCTACTGATAAAGTTCTTGAGGCATGTTAGTACTGTTTAGTACACTTGGGCATTTTGAAGAAATTAAGCCGAGTTATACATGTACACGCACCATATAATTTAAAAAATTATGGTTTTAAATCAAAGTATAATAAAACTGTTTAGCATAATTTGTTATAAATATATATATATATATATATATAATTTTTTTTTTAATATGCAGGAGCAATCAAGTGGAAATTGGTGGTTGATCACAAACGCAATACGTATTGGATATTGGCCAAAGGAGCTATTCAATCACTTAGGGAATGGTGCTTCTGTGGTTCGCTACGGTGGAACAACAAGTTCACCACAAGGCCGTAGTAGTCCCCCAATGGGAAATGGCAAATTACCTAGCGGTAAAAGTCCATTTACTGCTGGTTTTTTTCAACAAGTTAAACTTATGGATTCGAATTATAAGATGATTGATTTAGCGGCGAGTGATATTCGTGGGAACATTGATGCCCCTCGTACATGCTATGATTTGTTCTTTTTTCAAATTATAGCTTCCCGTGGATATGTCTTCGGTTATGGGGGACCTGGTGGACCCTCATGTAATACTTAGGTTCCATCGAATTTCATCAAACTTATTGATAATAATAATTGTTGATTACTTTTAATGTTGATTTTTAAAAAAAACCAAAAGATGATTAAAATATACATAATAAACACTTTTCCAAGTCTGCAAGATCAGAGACTATAATTCCCGCATCGTTCAACAGAAGAAAGCAAGAGCAAATGATAAATTATTACCCCAAAAAAAGAGCAAATGATAAATACAAGATCTTTTTATTTTAATTTTTTCCTTTTAGGAAAAAGAAGTGAAATTAAAGTTATTAATGGCTCTGGAAGGACGAACGGAGTGAAGAAAACATGCAATTAATACAAAAACGAATTAATGAGTGTTTTTTGATAAAGAAAAACTAATTAATGAATTATTTACAAAAGGGAACTCAAGCAAACATGCAATTAATGCACGGTAAGTCATTTACAATAGTCAAAATGGAAATAATGTAACGCCAATTGACAAATAGTGGTCAGGGCCACCACCTTATGCAATGTGAACAAAAATGTTGTTCCCTAATATTTATTGTTTTTCTTCATTATTATTACATTAATGCTTAACTGATTTCCATTTGAAAACAATTGACATTAAAATCCAGACACAAGATGGAGCCAGGAATAAGTACGACTCATTAATTTCCAATGTGTATTATGTAGACTACAATGAATATATAAATATTGATTTGCGTGGCAAACTAAAGAGCATGAATATATATATATACACTTGAGAATTTTATAATAGACAGGACTGTTCTCTATTCACCATGGCTTTATATGTGCTAGTACTTTTTAGTATTTATTTATTTTGCTGCTCTGGAGTCCAAGCAATCAGCAAACAAAGTGACCCTGCAATTCTTAATGATCAGCTTCACCACTTTTCAGTTTTGGTATATATTTTATATTTTATTAGTTTTTATTTCAAATAGGTTTGCATTTATAATATCTTTCAGTACCAAATATATACCATTAATCTATTGTTTCTGGCTTATTTCAGTATCCCTAACACTGATATATGTGTGTGTCCCTTTGAATTTTGTGTAGCCAAGTAGGGAAGATAATGATTTTGATTGCGTTGACATATACAAGCAACCAGCCCTTAGTCATCCTTTACTCAAGAATCACAAGATACAGGTACATAAAGTCGATCAAAATATAAAGAAATCATTTTCTGTTTTTAAAACATCATTTATTTTATAAGACAATCTTCTGTTTTTAAATCATTTTCTATGCATGGTTGGGTCCTTCCAGGCGATGGGCTGGGAATTCCCCAGTTAAACTGGGAATAAGTTTGGACACGTGGCAGAATATATTTTCAACTCTCTCTACCCCCATTATATATATAAAATCGTTTTTTAAAAGAGAATACTTTATATTTATTTTTTTTTTATTATATGAATATATATTTATATCTTATTTTATTTTATAAATATGTGTATTTTTATTTTCTTATTATATATAAAAATTCTAATATAAAACATTTGAATAATTTTTTTTTAAAAAAGTTACATTTTTTTTTTAATTTACATGGAAGGAAATGGGAATCTTCCCCATGGGGAATCCCCGAACCAGCCACACCATGTCTCCTTTGCCATTTCTCCGATGGGGCCCTCCCCAGTCCAGTTCCATTGTTATATCTAAAGAAAGAAATGAGAGTTTGAAAACCCTTTGAAATTGCTGGCAAAACAAGTATTTTTTTTATAAGAAAAAACTTTAATACAGAAATCATCCATCGTTTAACAAGGTTGAATACATCTAAAATATAAATTGAATTTATAAATTGAACTCTAACTTTTACAGATGAGTATGAGAATTTTCATAATTATTTACAAAAGTTGTGTCCAATCTATATGGTCTATATCAAGTCGGGGACTAAATTTCTCATCCCCGACTCGGAGTATGAAAGTTTACCGCAACCCAACCTGATCCTTAATATCCTATTCCTACACCTTCCTAATTCCTATTAAGGGCGGGGGGGAACTCAGGCATATGTGCTATTCCTCTATTTGGCTTGTAGAGTAAAATAAATATAGCTAGTACTTATGCACCATTTTGTTGTATATATGGAAATTCCACGTGCATGTTGAGAGGCAAACCAGTTCTTAATTTCTTATGAGCATGAATGTGACAGAGTGCTGTTTTTCTTTGTTGCTTTTATTAAATGGTCTTACAATTATATGCATTTTTTTTTTCTTAGTAATTACATATTTTATGTATAAAATTATGAATTATAAAACGCAGATGAAGGGCAAAGTAAATGTTGAAAGTGAAGGTTGTCCATCAGGAAAGGTACCTATTCAAAGGACAAGATCTGATCCTCAATTTGGGCACCAATTCTCAAAAAATTTTCCTGACCAACAATTACATGTACGTAAAGTTTCCAATTATTTAACAAAAAAAAAAAAAGAAAGTAAAGTTTGATATTAATTAATATCTTTGTGATTTTTATTTTATATTGGGACTCAACAAGTCAATTAATTAACAAGTAATTAACTGACTATTGCATATATTCATAATTTTATTTTCAGTTTGCCACAATCGATACTATGAAGAATACAACATACCATGGGGCAATAGCAGGGATCTATATATACGAACCTCGTGTTCAATCAAACCAATATAGCATGGCTCAAATTTGGGTTCAAAGTGGACCCATTGCTGAACTTAATAGCATACAAGCCGGATGGGCAGTATGTGACATTTATTTTAATTATAAAGTCAAATTTCGTCTATAAACTGAATTTAATTTCATCTTAGCAATTTAATTTATCCATTTTTCATGTTTTATTATGAATTATAATCATAAGCAGCATGCAGAATTACAAAATTCAATTAATTATTTTTAAAAAAATACATAGGTACATCCACAGTTATACGGTGATTATCACGCACATATGACTATACGATGGACAGTAAGAATTATTATCTTTGTCTTAATGTTAATAATTTTTCTTTTTATATAGTATATATATATATGGTTGATTGTTAAATATACCAGTCATAAGTTAATTCATTATTTGATTTAATTTAAACAGGCGGATGGGTTTAAAAACACCGGATGTTACAATGCACAATGCCCAGGTTATGTTCAAGTGCATCCTCATTTGCGGCCTGGTGGACTTTTCGAACATACTTCCGTTCCCGGAGGAACACAATATGGTTTTGAAGTCCGCATCATTCAGGTGTACATGCAATTTTTTTAACTTCTAATGTCACGTTTTTGTGTTTTGAACATTAAGGCTACTGATAAAGTTCTTGAGGCATGTTAGTACTGTTTAGTACACTTGGGCATTTTGAAGAAATTAAGCCGAATTCTACATGTATACTTACCATAAAATTTAAAAAATTATGGTTTTAAATTAAAGTATAATAAAACTGTTCAGCATAATTTGTTATAATTACATATATATGTATATATTTTAATATACAGGAGCAATCAAGTGGAAATTGGTGGTTGATCACAAACGCAATACGTATTGGATATTGGCCAAAGGAGCTATTCAATCACTTAGGGAATGGTGCTTCTGTGGTTCGCTACGGTGGAACAACAAGTTCACCACAAGGCCATAGTAGTCCCCCAATGGGAAATGGCAAATTACCTAGCGGTGAAAGTCCATTTACTGCTGGTTTTTTCCAACAAGTTAAACTTATGGATTCGAATTACAAGGTAATTGATTTAGCGGCGAGTGATATTCGTGGGAACATTGATGCCCCTCGTACATGCTATGATTTGTTCTTTTTTCAAATTATAGCTTCCCGTGGATATGTCTTCGGTTATGGGGGACCTGGTGGACCCTCATGTAATACTTAGGTTCCATCGAATTTCATCAAACTTATTAATAACAATAATTGTTGATTACTTTTAATGTTGATTTTTATGATCATACACTGCACGCTTTGTTACTTTGCATAGGTTCATTGAGATTCTTAATGATTTTGAAAAGAAACTTTAATGATTCCTCCAGCAGGACTAAGACTTAGATATTATACCTTGACCATGAGCAAAGCCTCTATGCTATGGTGTAATTAGGAATGAAAAATTAATTAATTAACTCGAGCAAGAATTGGCGAATTGGGGATGAGGAAACTTACACATAAGGTCTTATTTCCATCAAATTATCACCTACTAAAAAGAATTAACAATAATAATGATCAAAATTAAACGAAGAAAAATATTATTGACATTCTACAAAATTAAAGAAGATAATGCATGCAAATGAAGCTTTAACAGATTTGATGTAAGAGGTTCAAAAGCAACATACTAGCTAAAAGAGAACAGATTAAACACGGTGTGCAAAATGTTTAAAGAGAATGAGGCATCAACAAGAGCATCCTCCAGACTTTTCCGAAGGAGCCTCTGAATTTTAACGCCATGCTCAAACTTTATTGAAGGTTTTCACCCAATTAACCTTTACTATGATTTCATGGGTATGGCCAAGCTTTAATGCATTCTCTGAATCATCATTCAGTTTCTGGCAATTTGTTTTAGCAAATCACATATTCACATGCACGCGTTGCTTTTGTTGTTTGCTCTTTGATTGCTTTCACAATATATTCAACATGCAACTACTAAGTTGAAACCACCATTAATACTCATGTAACCACTAATATTTTCTATGTTTCGAAGTATTAATTGCATGAATTTCGTTACTTATTTTCTACGCGTAACCATTAATACTCATGTAACCACTAATATTCTCATGTAACCACTAAATTTTGTGATTCTACGCGTTGCTTATGATTAAATAGTTCATACTAAAACATGAAAAATGAAGAAATTAAATGGCTAAGATGGAAATTAAATTCAGTTTATACACAAATTTGACTGTATAATTAAATTCAATGTTACTTACTGCCCATCCGGCTTGTATACTATTAAGTTCGGCAATGGGTCCGCCTTGAACCCAAACTTGAGCCATGCTATATTGGTCTGATTTAACACGAGGTTCGTGTATACAGATTCCTGCTGTTGCTCCATGGTATGTTGTATTCTTCAATGTATCAATTGTGGCAAACTGAAGATAAAATAATGAATATATGTAATATATATAATCGGTTTATTACTTGTTAATTAATTTACTCTTTGAGGCTCCATATAAAATAAAAATCACAAAGATATTAATTAACAGGAAAATTTACAATTTTTTAGGGGTAAATAATAGGAAAATTTACTTTTTTGGTGAAGAAGATTGCATTAAGCACGAAAACACAAAAGCCCCAACCGGGTTACACAGAGAACACCTTCTTCACACCATTAGTCTGAAAAAACTCCTCAATATAAAGGGGAATAGCATCCCTACTGAACTCAACCTTAACAGAAAATAAATTGTTCTTTAAAGCAAACTTAGCAAAAGCATCAGCCATATTATTAAAAGACCTACTAATTCATTGAATTTACTTACATGTATATGTTGGCCAGGAAAATCTCCTGAGAATTGGTGATCAGATTTTGTCCTTTGAATAGGTACCTTTCCTGATGGACAACTTTTAGTACTTTCAACATTTACTTTGCCTTTTATCTGCTGTTTATAATTCATGATTTTACATATAAAATATGTAATTACTAAAGACAAAAATGTATATAATTGTAAGACCATTTAATAAAAGTAACAAAGAAATCCAGCCATTCTATTCCCTTTATGCTCATAAGAAATTAAGAACTAGTTTGCCTCACAATATGCACGTGGAATTTCAATACATACAACAAAATGGTGCATACGTACTTTATTCCAGATTAATTAGCCAACATGCTATAGTTATTTTACTATACAAGCCAAATAATGGAATAGATAAAATGCCCCGAGCTCAGCCTCTGAGGGCCCTGCCCTTAATGGGATGGTACAGGAATAGGTTATCTGGGATCAGACTGGATTGAGGTCAACTTTCATACCCGCCAAGGAGTTTAGTCACTGTTTTGATATACAACATCCAAATTCGACACAACTTTATAGCAAATGACTAGTTTGTCTATCAACCTATACGGTTTTAGACTTCTCATATTTATTTATTTAGGAATGGCAACGAGAGAGATTCCCTTCCATATAAATTTAAAAAATATATGTACAGCTTTTTTAAAAAAAAAGAAAAAGAAATTATTCAAATGTTTTATATTAGAATATTTATATAATAATATATAAAAATATATATTCATATAATTGAAAAAAATGAAAAGGAGAAAGACTAAATATAAAGTATTCTCTTTTTAAAAAAACGATATTCTATATAAATGGGGAAGGTAGAGTTGAAACTACTTTTTATTTTTATTTTTTGAGAAAATAATCTTATAAAATATATGATGTCATAAAAATAGAAAATGATTTGTGTAAGACATACAGTGTTATATTTTGATTGACTGCTTTATGTACCTGTATCTTGTGATTCTTGAGTAAAGGATGACTAAGGGCTGGTTGCTTGTATATGTCAACACAATCAAAATCACTATCTTCACTACTTGGCTACACAAAATTCAAACGGACACACACATATATCAGTGTTAGGGATAACTGAAATAAGCCAGAAATGATAGATTAATGGGATATATATATATATTGGAACCGATAGATATTATAAATCCAAACCCATAAGAAAACAAAACTACATAAATATAAAATATATACCAGAACTGAAATGAGTTGAGGCTGATCGTTAAGAATTGTAGGGTCACCGCTTTGTTTGCTGACTGCCAGGACTCCAGAGCAACAAAATAAACAAATACTAAGAAGTAGTGACACATATAAACCCATGGTGAATAGAGAACAGTACTGTCTATTACAAAATTTAGTTTGTCATGCAAATCAATATTTATATATTCATTGTGGTCTACCGACTACACATTGAAAATTAATGAGAATAAGCCGTACTTATTCCTAGCTCTAATCTTGTATCTGGATTTTAATGTTAATTGTTTTAAAATGGAAAATCAGTTATGCATCAATGTAATAATAATGAAGAAAAACAATAAATACTGGTGACTCTGACCATTATTACAATATTTCCATTTTGAATATTGCAAATGACTTACCATGCATTAATTGCATACTTTCTTGAGTTCCCCTTTTGTAAATAACTCATTAATTAGTTTTTGTATTAATTGCATGCGTGTTGTTTTCTACACTCCCCGATTGCCCTTTGTTACTTTTATTAAATTAGAAGGTCTTATAATTATATACATTTTGTCTTAGTAATTACATATTTTATATGTAAAACTATGATTTCTAAAACGCAAATAAAAGGCATTGTCCATAAAAAAATGTACCTATTCAAATGACAAAATCTGATCACCAATTCTCAAAAGATTTTCCCCACCAACATGCACATGTAAGTAAATTTTCCTATTAAATAATATCTTTGTGATTTTTGTTTTATATGGAGCCTCAACAAGTCAATTAATTAACAACAAGTAATTAACTGAGTATTACATATATTCAAAGGGCTGAATTTGGATCCAACTTTTGAGTTTCCTCCCATGAGCAGGCACCCAAGAACTGGCGGCGACCGGTAATTTCTCTGTTTTCCTACTCCCGGTCTTATTCCATGGGAGGGCATAGGATATGGGGTTAACAGAAAAATCTAAGATTTCAAATGCGAGGGTTTTTTTCAAACCAAACGCCAGATAATACATATATCCCCTTCCATTCCCTTTACGGCCTATATTTCAAAGCATTCATTGCAAGAATTTTATTACTTATTTTTTAAGACATTAATTTTAAACAAAAAGACTAAAATTAAAAAATATATAATTCAACAGACAATTAATATATTTGTTAAAATGTTTTTTTAAGTTTTTCTTTTTCAATTGATTTCTTCTTATCTTTTGGAGAACACAGTCGTTTTCAAATTAATGATATAAAAAACATATTTTTAAAATTTTTAAATAAAGTTTTATGTAATGCATAAGCAATACAAAGAAGATCATAAAGTGTAGGTGTGTATATATATATATATATATATATATATAAGATAAACATATCATCATCTTCTTTCGTTTACCCCTTTTGTTTTATATTCTTTTTAAGAACAGGCCTAGGAAGTGAAAAATTAAAGAGCTATAAATTATATATGCCTCTAGGAGGACAAAAGGTGAGTGAAATAAACGTGCAACTGATACTAAAACTAGTGAGTTTTGATACAAAAGGAGAATTGAAGAAAGCATGCAATTAATATATGCTGAGTCATTTACAATATTCAAAAATGGAAGTAGTACAAAGCCATTGACAAATAATAGTAGTCAGGGACACTCCCTATTGTTGTTTAATAATATTCTAAACAAAGGTGGTGAACTCTAATATTTATTGTTTTTTTTATTATTATATTAATACAGGATACAGCTAATTTTTTTTTCCTTTTTTTATTGGTAAATTAATACAGGATACAGCTAAGAATTAGTATGTAACTTGCATTAATTTTCCATATGCAGTAGGTAGACAAAAACTGATATATAAACATTGATGAGCACGAATGTATATATTTGACAATTGCATAATACACAGTGCTCTGTATTCACCTATGGCTTTGTATGTGTTAGTAGCTGTTAGTATCTGTTTATTGTGTTGCTCTGGAGTCCAAGCAATCAGCAAACAAAGTGGCCCTGCAATTCTTAATGAGCCTTGTGACCACATTTAAGTTCTGGTATAAATTCATCTAGTTTTTATTTTAGATAGTTTATGATATCCATCAGTATCTATATATACATCCCATTAATATATCATTGTGGCTTATTTCAGTCATCTCTAACACTAATAATATATATATATATATATATATATATATATGTACATAAACATATATGTGTTGTGTGTTTTAATTTTACGTAGCCAAGCAGTAGTGAAGATGATGACTTCGATTGCATTGACATAAACAAGCAACCAGCCCTCAGTCATCCTTTACTCAAGAATCACAAGGTCCAGGTACATAGATCTAGAGGCAATCAAAATATAACACTTTATATCTTAAACAAATTATTTTCTGCTTTTAAAACATCATTTATTTTGTAAGACTATTTTCTCAAAAAAAGAGAGTAGTTTTTAAATTTATTAACAAGAAAAAATGTAATTCCCTTTCTTTATTCCTTTACTTGGCTTGTATAGTAAAATAAATATAGCCCATTGGCTAATTAATCTGGAATAAAGTACGTATGCACCATTTTTGTTGTATGTATTGAAATTCCACATGCATGTTGTGAGGCAAAACAGTTCTTAATTTCTCATGAGCATGAAAGGATTAGAGTGGCCGTTTTTCTCTGTCATTTTTATTAAAGGGTTATACAAATATATACATTTGTTGTTTTAGTAATTACATATTTTATACATAAAGTTATGAAAATATGAAATAATATTTAAAATAATATACATCGCAGTTATACCCAAGATTCTCAAAAACGCAAATACAAGGCAAAGTAAATGTTGAAGTGAATGAACAAAATAAAGGTTGCCCATCAGGGAAGGTATCAATTCAAAGGTCAAAATCTGATCACTAATTTTTAAATAATTTTCCTGCTCAAGATATACATGTAAGTAAACTTTATATTGTAAATTTTATATCGATTAATATGTTTTTTGTGATTTTTATTTCATACGGAGCCTCAACATGTTGATTAATTAACAAATTAATATTTTGAGTATTATATATATATATATATATATATATATATATATATATATATATATATATTCATGATTTTATTTTCAGTTTGCTAGAATGTCTGATTGAAGAATACAACATACCATGGGGCAGCGGGAGATCTCCATAAACGAAGGACCAAGCTAGCAGGAGGTCGGACCAAGCCAGGGCGAGATCGTACCAAGCCATGACGAAGTCGGACCAAGCCTTGAGGAGGTCGGACCAAGCCCGGAGGAGGTCGGACCAAACCGGAGGAGGTCGGACCAAACCCGGAGGAGGGACCAACCCGGGAGGAGTTTGGAGGTGGGACAAACCCAGGAGGTGGGACCAAAGCGGAGGAGGTCGGACCAAACAGGATGTCCGGACCAAGCCGAGGGGGAGTCGGACCATGCAGAGAGGAGCATGGGGCAGGCAGAGATCTCCCATAGCGAAGGACCAAACTAGCGGAGTCGGACCAAGCGGAAGCGGGTCGTACGAAACCCGGCAGGAGTCGGACCAAGCACAGGAGGAGGTGGGACCAAGCAGGAGGAGGTGGACCAGCGGGAGGAGGTCGGACCAGCAGGAGGGATTTGGAGGTCGGACCAACCCGGAGGAGGTCGGACCAAACTCGGAGGAGGTCGGACCAAGCCGGAGGATGTCGGACCAAGCCGAGGGGGAGGTCGGACCATGCCGAGAGGAGGTCGGACCAAACCCGGAGGAGGTCCGACCAAGCCAGGTGGAGGTCGGACCAAGCCAGGATGAAGTCGGACCAAGCCAGGATGAAGTCGGAACAAGCCAGGATGAAGTCGAACTAAGCCAGGATAAGGTCGGACCAAGCCTGAAGGAGGTCGGACCAAATCCGGAGGAGGTCGGACCAAGCCGGGAGGAGGTTGGACCGAAACCGGACGAGGTCGGATGAAGCGCGGAGGAGGTCGGACCAAACGCGGAGGAGGTCGGACCAAGCCGGGGGGAGGTGGGACCAAGCGGAGGAGGTCGGACCAAACCCAGAGGAGGTCGGACCCAGCCAGGGGGAGGTGAGCAAGCGGGAGGAGGTCGGAGCAAACCCGGAGGAGGTTGGACCAAGCCGGGTGGAGGTCAGACCCAAGCCGCGAGGAGGCGGGAATAAGCGGAGAGGTGTTCGAACCAAGCCAGGACGAAGTCGGACCAAGCTCGAATGAAGTCGGACCCGGGATGAAGTCGAGACAAGCGGGATGATCCGGACCAAACCGAGGATGAGGTCGGACCAACGGGATGAGTGGACCAAGCCGGATGTGGTGGGACCAAGCACGGTGAAGGTCGGACCCGCGCCAGGCAGAGGAGGTGGGGTGGCGTGGGGGCGGTCGGACCAAACCCGGTGGAGGTCGGACCAAGCGGAGGGAGGTCCGGACCCGCGGCCCTGGAGGTCGGACCAAGCGGGCGGAAGTCGGACCAAGCTTGGATGAGGTGGACCAAAGCCGGGGATGAAGTCGGACAAGCGGGGTGAGGTCGGATCAAGCCCGGATGAGGTCGGACCAAGCCTTGAGGAGGACGGACCAAGCCGAGAGGAGCTTGGACCATGCCGGAAGGTGGTCGGACTAAACACGGAGGAGGTCAGACCAAGACGGGGGGAGGTCGGACCAAGCTACTAGAAGGTCGGACCAAACCCGGAGGAGGTCAGTGAGCAGGAGGGTCGGACAGGGCGAGGTGGGACCAAGCGGCCTTGGTCGAACCAAGCCGGATGAGGTGGACGACACGGAGAAAGATGGACCACTTGTGCGGGCTTCGACAAACCGGGAGGAGGTCGGACCAAGTGGAGGAGGTGCGACCAAGCGGGAGGTTCCAGGGAAACCGGCCGAGGTGGACCAAGCGGCGAGGTGAACAGCCGCGGCGAGGGAGGCCGGACGAAGCCCGAGGCGGAGGTGAACCAAGCGGGATGAAGTGGGGACCCGGCCAAGGCGCGAGGCCGGATCGAGCGGATGAAGTGGGACGAAGCCGGGATGGTCGGACAAGCCGGGATGAGTTGGGCTCGGCCGGATGAGCTGGACCAAGCCGGATGAGTTGGGCGAAGCGGAGGTGGTCGGCCAAACCCGGAGGAGGTCGAGCAGCCCGAGAGGAGGTCGGGCAAAGCGGGTGGAGGTCGGACCAAACGGGAGGAGGTCGGACCCAGTACGGGGAAGGTGGATAAAACACGGAGGTCGGACTAAGCCAGGAGGAGTGGACCAAACGGGAGGATTGGTACCAGTAGGGAGGTTGGGACCAAGGCTGGAGGAGGTGGGACCAAGCCGGAGGAGGTGGGACCAAGCTGAGGGAGGTGGTACCAAGCCATAACGAGGTCGGACCAAGCCAGGGCGAGGTCGAACCAAGCCCGGATGAAGTCGGACCAAGCGGTGGGACCAAACTAGCGAGGAGGTGGGACCAAAGCTGGGTGAGGTGGCACCAAGCCGACACGAAGTCGACCAAGCCCGGATGAGGTCGGACCAAGCCCGGAGGAGGTGGAACCAAACTTCGGAGGAGGTGGACCAAACCCGGAGGAGGTGGGGACCATCCGGGAGGTCGGACGAGCAGGAGGATGTTGGACCAAGTGGGGAGGTCGGACCATGCGGGATGAGTGGGGCAAAGCAGGAGGAGGTGGGACTAAGTCGGAGGAGGTTGGACAAAGTGGGAGGATGTGGAGGCCAGAAAGGGAGGTCCGGACCATGCCCAGGGAGGAGGTGGGACAAAGCAGGGGAGGGAGTTCGACAAGCGGGTGGAGGTGGACAAGCCGGGATGAAGTCGGACCAAGCGGGATGAAGTCCGAACAAGCGGGATGAAGTGGGACTAAGCGGGATGAAGTTCGGACCCAGCTTAGGGGAGGTGGACCAAACCCGGATGAGGTCGGACCCAACCCGGGGGAGGTTGGACCAAGGCCGGACGAGGTCGGATTAAGCGCGGAGGAGGTCGAACCAAACACGGAGGAGGTGAGGAAGCCGGGGAGGTGGGACCAAGCAGGAGGAGCTTCGGACAAAGCAGGAGAAGGTCACACCCAGCCGAGGGAGGTGGGACCAAGCGGGAGGTGAGGCAAACCCAGGAGGAGGTGGACCAAGCGAGGTGGAGGTGGACCAAACTGCGGGGAGGCCGAGGAATAAAGCGAGGCGGTGAACTGCATTGCAAGGCAGTTCGGACCAAGCGGAGGATGGTCGGACCAAGGAGGGTCGGACTAAGCTAGGAGGTCCAGGACCAAGCCCAGGAGGCGAGGGTCCTTGGCCGTGAAGCCGCAGTCGGACCAAGCCCGGATGAGGTCGGACCAAGCCGGAGGAGGTGGACCGAACCAGGAAGTGGGGACCAAACGGGAGGAGGTTGGACCAAGCAGGATGAGGTGGACCAAGCGGGATGAAGTTGGACCAACCCAGGATGAGGTCGGATCAAGCCTGGATGAGGTCGGACCAATCCAGGATGAGGTCAAATCAAGTCTGGATGAGGTCGGACGAAGCCTTGAGGAGGTTGGATCAGCCAGGGATGCTTGGACCATGGAGGAGAGGACCCGAGCAGCATGAGGTGAGGACCAAACTGGAGAGGTGGCGGACCAAACTTCGGAGGAGGTGAGACCTAAGGCAGGAGGAGTGGGGCCAACCAGGAAGTGGACAAACACGGAGGATGTTGGACCCAGCCCAGGAGGAGGTGGACCAAGCTTGGATGAGGTTGGACCAAGCCAGGATGAAGTCGGACCAATCCAGGATGAGGTCGGATCAAGCTTGGATGAGGTGGGGCCGAGAGCCTTGAGAGGTGGATGGCCCAGGGGAGCTTGGACCATGCTTGGGAGGTGGGACCGAGAGCGGTATGAGGTGGGACCAAGGCGAGAGAAGGAGATTGGCTAAGCTTCGGAGGAGTCGGTTCAAACCCAGGGGAGTTGGACAAACGGGAGGATGTGGACCAAGCGGGGGTGAGACCCGATGCGGGGAGGAGGTGCCGGACAGGCCCGGGAGGAGTTGGACCCGAGCAGGAGGTGAGACCCGAGCGAGGAGGAGGTGGGGCCCCGAGCACGGATGAGGTGAGGACCCGAGCGGGATGAAGTCGGACAAATCCAGGATAAGGTCGGTCAAGCACGGATGAGGTGGGCGAAACGCCAGGGAGGTCCGGATGGCGGAGGAGCTTGGACCATGCCGGGGGAGTGAGGACCAAGCCGAGGAAGGTGGGGACTAAACTTCGGAGGAGGTGGACCAGAGCCAGAAGTCGGACCAAACGGGAGGATGTGGCCGGACCAAGCCGAGGCGGGTGGGACCATCTTAGGGAAGGAGGTGGACCAAACACAGGAGGAGGTTGACCAAGCCGAGGTGGAGGTGGGGACCAAGCCGGGATGGTCGAACGAAGCCGGGAAGAAGTCGAATAAGCGGGGATGAAGTGGCTAAGCAGGGATAAGGTCGAACAAAGAGCACGGGAGGTTGGACCAGCAGGAGGAGGTGAGACCAAGCCTGGATGAGGTCGGAACAAGCCAGGATGAAGTCGGACCAATCCAGGATGAGGTCGGATCAAGCCCGGATGAGGTCAGACCAAGCCTTGAGGAAGTCGGACCAAGATGGGGGGAGGTCGGACCAAGCCGAGAGGAGGTCGGACCAAACCCGGAATAGGTCGGACCAAACCCGGAAGAGGTCGGACCAGCGGGAAGAGAGGTGGGACTGGCCCAGGAGGAGGTGGACCAATAGAAGGAGGTGGACCAAGCCAGGAGGAGGTGAGGACCAATCCAGGAGGAGGTCGGACAAAGCCGGGAGGAGTGCAGTGGGGGGTCGGACCAAGGGGGGAGTGGGGCCGGCAGGAGGGGGCCGGACAATGCAGGGTAGAGGTCCGAGACCAAGCCGTGAGGTTGAGCGAAACTGGATGAGGTCGGACCAAGCACAGAAAGGTGGGATCACGCCGGTGAGGAGGTGGGATCCGCGCTAGCGAGAGGTGGACCTACGAGGGGAGGTGGACCAAGGCTGGGAGGTGAGAACAAACAGGAGGAGGTGGACCAAGCCGGGTGGAGGTCGGATTAAGCTAGGATGAAGTCGAACCAAGCCGGGGAAGAGTTGGAACAAGCGAGGGATGAGGTCGGACCAGCCGAGGTGAGGTGGGACCAAACCGGGGAGGTAGAACAAACAGGAGGTAGGACCAGCCGAAGTGGTACCAAGCACGGATGAGGTCGAAGCCGGAGGATGAAGTCGGACCAATCCAGGATGAGGTCGGATCAAGCCCGGATGAGGTCGGACCAAGCCGGGGAGGGTCGGATCAGCCCAGGAGCTTGGACCATGCCGGGACGTTGGACCAAACCTGTATGAGGTCGGACCAAGTCTGGAGGAGGTCGGACCAAGTGCGGAGGGAGGTGGGACCAAACCGCGGGAGAAGGTGGGACTAAGCTGAGGAGGTGGGACCAAACCCGGGAAGTCGGACCAAACCGGAGGATGTCCGGACAGCCGAGGCGGGTCGGACCATGCAGGCAGGTGGGGACCATGCTTAGGGAGGAGGGTTGGACCAAACACGGAGGAGGTTAGGCCAGGCCGGTGGAGGTAGGACAAGTGGGATGAAGTCGAACCAAGCCAGGAAGAAGTGGAATAAGCGAGGGATGGAAGTTGGACTAAGCCGGGGATAAGGTCGAACAAAACACAGGAGGTGGGGACCAAA